>OX465598.1:134032500-135490000 GCA_950022295.1 Bromus sterilis | reverse complement strand
GCTCGCTGCAGCAGCCACCCCCCGAGGCGTTCTTCGCAATCGCTACATAAAAAAACTGGCACTCGGGGGCTCGCCGCAGCAGCCACCCCCCGAGGCGTTCTTCGCAATCGCGACATAAACAATACTAGCACTCGGGGGCTCGCCGCAGCAGCCACCCCCCGAGGCGTCCCTCGTAATCACGACATAAATAAAATTGGCACTCGGGGACTCGCCGCAGCATCCACCCCTCGGGGCATTCTTCGCAATCGCGACATAAATAAACTTGGCACTCGGGGACTCACCGCAGCAGCCACCCCCCGAGGCATTCTTCACAATCGCGACATAAACGAAACTGGCACTCGGGGGCTCGCCGCAGCAGCCACCCCCCGAGGCGTTCCTCGCAATGGCGACATAAATAAAATTGGCACTCGGGGGCTCGCCGCAGCAGCCACCCCCGAGGCGTTCTTCACAATCGCGACATAAATAAAATTGGCACTCGGGGGCTCGGCTCAGCAGCCACCCCCCGTGGCGTTCTTCGCAATCGCGACACAAATTGGCACTCGGGGGCTCGCCTCAGCAGCCACCCCCTGAGGCGTTCTTCGCAAATCACGACACACAAGGGCTCGCCACAGCAGCAAAACCATTTACCTACAGTACACCAAGAAGAAGCGTATACAAAGGAAGGAAGCATCTAACTCCCAGCCTCCATCTTCGCCTTAATCAGGGCACCTAGATAACGATCGTTCTCTTCACAAACTCGCTCCACAACTCGGCGCGCAGGCTCATCGATCGCCGAGTAACGCTCATTCATCGGGTAATACCTGCCACCAGGAGGACCCCCCACCACTCTAGCAATATCAGCTCCCGGCCAGTGACTATGGAGCAAGCCGAAAGCAGGACGGGCTCCAGCATGAATCTGGTGATTCATCACGTGACGCAGCTCTGCAGGCTAAGAAAATACGCGGCAAAGCGTCTCAAAGGACGACGACACCCCCTGCAGCGGATAAAACTCAGCATGGATCCTACCCAGTACCTGCTGACAGTACCACATAGCAGTCAGCACCCGCTCAGCTCGAAGACGAAGCACAACAAATGCTCGAGCACGAGCCCCATCTGCCCATAAAAGATTGCTCTCCTCCACTTCAGGATCGTCCAATCGAGACAGCTCCGACCGGACGGCCTTATCTTCATCCCAGGACCGCCCCGGCATCACTTCGAAAAATTGAATCAAAATCAAGATGACGATAAGAAAACTACTAAAGGCATTCGAGCAATCGAGCAGCAGCAAGACTCACCTCGCAGGAGGTCAGACAACTTCACCGCCCACGAAGCAAGTGTAAGGCCCGATATGAGGTACTGTTCCAGATCTAGATGTTCCATCCAGATCCAGGGACGAAGCACATATCGGTCCCACCGCGACATATGACAATGTCATATGCCCCGGATTTCCAACATGATATCACAACATTACAGCTACAAGGATACAACATCTCATACAATCGGCATACAATTTCCTTAAATACATTACCTCAGCGGAAGATACATGTCTGAGTACAGACTACAATCAAATGCCTACTGGCAAAGAGAAAAACATCGATCCCCATAACCACACGGGTCCGGGCCCTCCGCCGGGATCCGCCTAACTAGTCGTTGTCGAGTCTCCACGGGAAACGTCGATCACCATACCTGTTGTCGATCAAGAACCCTGAAAATAGTTTGGGGTTAGTATCATGAGTACAGAAGTACTCAGCATCCAACTGTAGTGGTCAACTGACCCAGCAAGGACTTCATCACTCGTCATTCTAGGACAACTAGTATTTTACGGTAAGGATGGGGTAAGTGGTGAGGTTGCTGCCGCACTAGCATTTATGAAGTGGCTAACGATCTAGAGAGTAAGATAAGAAACCAAGCATTCGATGAGGAATCGCCTCCAACAAGTCTGCTATCCACCTACTTACGCAAGCATAACACCTATACTATCCTTGTCCTCCTCTTCGCGTCCCAACAAAGAAGAAGCAGTCAAGGCACACACACGTTGATCAAGTTATCTTAAGATTATCTCAGTTGTTGTTGTCTATGAACAAGGAGTAGGTCTCAAGTCGTCCATAACCGTGGACACGGCTTCTCGAAAAGATTTAACCCTGCAGGGGTGTACCAACTGCCCATTACAAGGCTCCGCACGCACGCCCATCTCTCTTAGTTTCTACCCATCAAAGGCAGCCATTTTATGATTTAGTCCCGAGAGATCCGGAACGACAGGTCCCTCTAACTAACAACGCACAAATCCGGGTGGCCCCCGGTGAGTCGACATCCAACTCAACAGCCGGTCGCGCTCTCGAATCGGCCTCTACCGTCTTGATGAGGTCGGGTTAGTTGCCCACACAGATGTGGACAACCCCCTAGCTCCGTGTGGTGGACCAACAAGAGAAACCATGTCTCCGCTGGCCCAAGTTGTTTGAAATCTGCCGGCCGCGGACCAGTCACACACACGTTTCAAATGGTTAATCAGCGTGGGCCACCACTAGAAGTGTTTGAAGCTAGGTAGGTAAGAAGAGGGGACCCCATAGCATCCCACACGCGGCTAGGCACGCTCAGTCTTAAAACCAATACCCGGAACTCGGATCCTAGGTGACTCGAATGGAACAAAGCGTCGGGGCGGGATAGCCTAGACCTTCCATCCTTCATCGAATATAGTCAACATTTATAATAGTCATATCATCCATAACAATATAATAATGTGATATCTCAAACCAAGGAGTAACAGGAGGTAACATCGTAGCATCCTAAGCATGCATACTAAGCAAGGGCTGAGCAACGAGCAATAGTAACATAGCAGTACAGGGTTTGCTTGGAGGGGACATGGCTGTATCGGTTTAAGAAAGGTTGTAAACATGTGGTAGGATCAAACATCGACCTAACCTAGACTAGCATGCAAACCGCTGGTTGAAATAGAATGGATCATAAGTAATGTATAGTCCTTGCCTGTTGATAAGTCGGGTTCTGAAGGTGTAGTCGACCGTAAGCTCGCATCGTCTCCGAGAGATCTGCGAGAGCACACAAGAAGTAAACACTAGAAAGCAATCAACGAAAATACCACTATCACTACGGAGCAATCACGAGAAAGCAATAAATAAGCAAGAAAGATCAAGTATGATGCATGTCATTTTAATATCATGGCATGAACATAAGAACGAGCAAGTTTAAATGAAGCATCGGGAAGCAAGGTTGCAATGCTACCGACAACCTTCATATGCATTAGGTCGGTGATCAATGAATCCGGAGGATTCCTTATGTTGTAGTTGTTACGATGCATGATCATGGCATATGAAAAATACCAGAACATAACATGAACAAGAATTTCCCACACATGAGAATATACCTCAAGACGGGATTCCTTAACATGACATATATGAAAATGGCACGGCATATTATGATACAACTAATGCAATCTATTACAAGCAATGAAATAAAGAGCGAGACAACGCTATCGGCAAGCTACGGTCATCGCGAAACTACGGTGATCGAAACACAACACGGAAAAGAAAGAAGGAATGCACCATGTGCATCTTATGAAGGGTTATGTGAAAAACACACCATCACCAAAAATAGTGCATGCCCATACGATAAAATGAACAAAACCATTGTCATCTTCATAATTTTCGACCCCAAATTCATGTATGACATGAATTATTTGGAGTAAGGATGCACATTTTACAAATAAAGCAAAAAGGGGGAAGATTTGGAAGAATTGAATCAAATAAAATAAAAAAGGAGGGAAACCCTCTGGTGGGCTGGTCTCGACCAAAGAGGCCCAGCAGCCTCGCGAGTATGCCTTGTAGGCGCCCACAGGCGAAGAAATGGAACTGGGCAGATCCCATTAAATGCGACAGTAAAACGACATGAAAAGGGTGTGTTTAATTCGTTCCCAGAGGGGATCGAACCAGGGACCTCACGGTTCAATCCAAGGTGCTCTACCACTCGGCCATCGACAAGCTCATGTCAGAAACGAATACTGAGTAAATAAGAAACAAGGTAAGCGCTAACTCTGAATTAAAATGACACTTGATGAACACCCAGCAGCAGCGACAGAGGCGCAAAATAGAATAAAAAGGGGGAGCCTTGCGCGATTGGGGAATCGATCCCACGCCCTCACAAATACGACCAGAGGACCAACGCCAATGCACCACTTGAATCTGCTCGACATGAAACAAAACCGTGGTCACAAGATCAAACATGGGCGCCTTTCTCTGAATTTAACTGAAGCAAAAAACAGCGGGGAACACTGACGAAAGCGGAGAACTTCAGAGCACGCGCCGCGGAACAGAGGAGAACTGGAAGCTGGGCTTCACTTGGGCATGGCCAAGCCGGTCCATGGGCTCGCGGTGGTCACGCATGGTGCCTGGGCCGGAGCCGACGACTCCACGACTACATCGACGAACGGCGGACGGGCGAAACAAGGAACCGACAATGGCGATGCCAAAACAGGGCAACATATACAACAGGCTACGGCTCCTTCGCGAGGCTACACGATCTACACATGGAGGAGAGGTGGAGGGGAGAAGCTCACAGAGGGGGGGTCGAGAGGTCGTTGATCGGGTCGGAGAAGCGCAGGCGAGGACGGCGACGAAGACGGGCTCCCGGCCACGAGGAAGAAGATGACGAGGAAGACGGCTCGAGGCTCACTAGCTCTTTCTACAGCTTCTCGGATACGCGATCATCAATGTTGAGGACGCCTTCCTCATCGGGCTCGAGGACGGGGCTCTCCTGGCGGCGCTGCGGGGATGGAGAAGAGGACCACGTCGACAACGACGATGATCAGCGGAAGGGCTGGACAGATATTGAACCATGGACCTCCTGTCCATGGCGGCAGAGGAGGAGATGGGGAGGAAGAAGAAGAGGGGCGGCGGCGCAAGGGAGAGGGGAGAGTCTAGGGTTCGGGCAGGGGGAGAGAGGAGGCTATAAAGGGGAGGGGAGAGGAGGCTGGCTGGAGGGCTCCACCTCCTCTCTGCCATGGCGTCTAGCGAGAGAGAGAGAGGGAAGAGGGTCCTCCATGTGAAAAGAAAAGGAAAGGGGGTCGGTTTGGGCTGGACGTGGAGAGGAGTTGGGCTGGGGAAAAAGAATTGGGCCCAAGGTTTATCAAGTATTTTCTGCATTTTATTCTTTTTTTTTAAAAGACAGCAGAGGAAAGGCTAAAAGGAAATAGCAAATGAATTCCAAAAACCATATACAACTATGATTATGAATCCTCAGCAGTTATAGGATTTTTAGAAAATGAAATGGGTTCAAAATATTTAAGTATTTCAAATGGAATTTAAAATAATTCAAATGCAAGTTGAACTACAACCCCATTTTCTAGACATGATAAAATCATGGGAATTGGAAGGGATCTTTATCATGGAAAAAGATGATGGAATCCAAAAGGGCTTGCTCAAAGGATCAAAGATGATCATGAAAGAAAATGGCAAAGGATAGCAAGGAAGAAAAGAAAGAATTCAAGATAATCCTTTTAAGTAATCATAAAAATGCTTGGGCATTTTTCTGTCACGTGGATTATGGCAAAGAATAAATGTGCAAATTATTATCCCCAATGGAAAAAATAAAAATGAAAATTTATATGGATTTTTCTAGTTTTGGGCTGTTACAACTCGCCACCACCAACAGAGGATCTCGTCCCGAGATCCGGCAAAACCGGGGGGGAAGGACCGAGATGTTGCAAGAAGAAAGATCGATCGAACGAATGAAACTTCCTGACACCACCAACAAAGGCTTCGCTCATCGTGACAACAATGTTTTCTCCCATCAGGATCCAACCTGACTGGAGTTGCCGATATCGAAGAGGAAAAGTTCCGAAGGTGTGGGAAACTAATCGAGAGCAAGCTCTGATTCAACGAGGGGATATCACAACAAAACTGATTCCACTCGGGGAAAGAAACTCAAGGTTTACGTAAAAGATTGCCTAGGTAATACTGGATGCCACGAAAATGAGAATCCGAATCGAAACAATATCATACCAGCATTTCTACAATAACGTCACTCAGGAAGGTGTGAAAACCTGGACAACGAGACGGGACAGAGGAGGATCCACACACAGTGCCGACTGAAACGGACTAAGGGGGACAGTCAAAGCGGGAGGTTCAGAATCCATTAGTTGGATAATAACCACGCAACCCGGTTCGCTGTTTCACGCGGGCTGCACATTTGTCGATGTAGAGTGACAAGCCCACGAGCCATGCTCAGCCAGTTCGAAGTACGCCGACCAACCAGCTGCTGATAAAGTATTGGTCCGACTGAAATATCCTAAACGAGAACCTAAATTTTGGTTTTGAAGAGGATAAGTTGAAAGAGAAAACATTACGTCGCACTTCCTTACCAGAGTGAGGGGATAAGGAGTAAAAAGAATCCTACTCTCCGATAACTAACTTAGTAACTACAAAATAGTTTTTGTCTAGACTCAATTTCGACCAGTAAAGGGATCCTACAGTCGGTAAGGCTCTGATACCAAGTTGTAAGGCCCGATATGCGGTACTGTTCCACATCTAGATGTTCCATCCAGATCCAGGGACGAAGCACATATCGGTCCCACCGCGACATATAACAATGTCATATGCCCCGGATTTCCAACATGATATCACAATATTACAGCTACAAGGATACAACATCTCATACAATCGTCATACAATTGCCTTAAATACATTACATCAGCAAAAGAAAGAATTCAAGATATTCCTTTTAAGTAATCATAAAAATGCTTGGGCATTTTTCTGTCACATGGATTATGGCAAAGAATAAATGTGCAAATTATTATCCCAAATGGAAAAAATAAAAATGCAAATTTATATGGATTTTGCTAGTTTTGGGCTTTTACAGCAAGACTATCCAGCACGGCCTCAGCACGCTCGCGTTTGGAATGATGAACTACTACAGCCCCCTTCAATCGAACAACCTCTCGCTCAGTGTCCGTCAGCCTCAAGCACACGGACTCATACACACCCTCGCGAGCGTCCTCCTTCAAAGAACTCCAAGACCGAAGCACGCCCGGGGCGGCCTACCGCAAAATGAACAAAAAGAAAAGACAATCAAACACAACAGCAGGACGGCCAAACAATTACTTCAGTCCAGGTAGCACAGATCCATCACAACAAAGGAGGCATATTACAACCAAAAAGTTCCAAACGGCACGACACGACTACGACCCCCCCTTGCCTACAGAGGAGGGATACTGACCATCCACAACCTCCTGCAGGCGACGAGCCAGAACAGTGGCTCACACACTCTGCTCGTCAGTATAAGCAGGGACAGTCTCAACCAACGAATCGTCAATGGAAACTCCGAGCCACAGAAGAACAACAAAGGACGTGGAAAGACCACTCACCACGGTCTCCCCAACTAGCTCTTCCAAGAGATCCCCGCCATTACCAAATGCAGCAACGCGGGCGTCCAGACCAGCAGGTACCTTCACACCCTCCGGCATGAGATGCTGATGAACAAGACCCACAAGAGTAGAAGCCCGGGCACAGACACCCTTGGCAACGTCAACAGCGGCCGACATGGCATCCACGGCCCCCCGGAGAACTATAGATTCCAATGCAGTCACTTCCGTCACACTCGCACCCGTGGAGGCTGCACCAGGCAACAGAAATCACTACAAAAGGAGGAAGGAGACAAAGCACCCAGCAACGAAACAACGACTTACACACAAGAGAGTCCGCCAAGACCCAAAGACGCTCGCACTCGACCGCCTCCGCCTGCACAAGCGCATCCTCAGCCCGACGCAAGCGCACTAGTTCCTCGTGTTGGTCGTGCAGCTCCTTCTCCTTGGACGCCAAAGCCGCCTTAAGGTTGGAAACCGTTCTTTCCGCCTTCTCGGCCTGCTTCTCGGCAGTCTGACGACGGTCTGAAAACACAAGACAACACTCAGAATCGAAGAACCCGCAGTTCAAGCACGGCAGCACAGGAATAAATACTCCCTACTCCTGGCAAACAAAGCATCCTGGGCAGAAGCGTGGGCCTGCCGCCAACGCTCAGCATCGACCACCAGACGCTCACAGTGCTGAAACACAGGCTACTGGAAGAAATCAGATATTAAAGTCAGAACCAAAGCAAGACTACAACCAATCGCAAGCGCTTGCTTGCAGCCTCGGGGGCTACTCCCATCGGGAGCACTGGCCGTTCTCCCAATGACGACACAAAGGAAAAACAAGAGCCAAGGAAAGACTGCAAGAAACCGCAAGCACTTGCTTGCAGCCTTGGGGGCTACTCCCATCGGGAGCACTGTCGTGCCCCCGATAACAAAAACTACACAAGTAAACATGAGACAAACTTACACGCCTAGCTATGCAGTCGAAGAAGCGGATTTTATCCTCGACACCAAGATCACGACGACCCAAGTAAGGACGATCTGGAGCAGCAGGCTCAGCATCAGGAGCAACAATACCAGACGCCACTGGAGGAGCAACAGCAAGAATCACACCCGCAGCCGGGACAACAGGGGTCACCGACGATACGGGCCGACAAACAGCAGCCGACGAATCCTCAGTATGCTTGGCGGCCGCTCCGGAGTCAGTCGACTGCAGGTCGACAGCAGCCGCACTGGAGGAGGAAGTAGCCGGAGCAGTCGCAGCGCTACAAGATAAAACCCATCAGAAAAAAGAACAGAGGAAAAACAGCCTCAGCAAAGACAAGCATATGCTTACCCGCCGCGCATAGAGCCAACACGCAATAACCTCCCAAACCTGGGCCTTTTGAATTCAGCAGCAGAAGAAGACGGCTCAGCAGACGGTACAGACATCGGAACAACACCACTAGTCGCGTCAAGACCCTCGACGCCCGAAGGTCGCGACCGCTTGACACGAAAGGGCGCCGACTCCTCTCTATCTCCGGTCCCCGGCAGCTCGACCCCCGTGGACTCGTCCGCACTAGTGGCACCCGCAAGCACGCTGACACCAGCACTCGACGCAGCATCGTCAGCAGCGGAAGCATCTGGCTCCTCGCAAATATCAGCATCCTCCGTATGCGGAGGGTTGCACAACACAGGAACATGATCCTAAAAAAGCAAGAAACATCATCAGCAAGCAGTCAAACAAGCATCTCCAGTCACATGGGAAATTCAAAAACGCGAACCTGCGGCAGCGCGTGATCAAAAGAATATGGAGTGACGAAACCCATCTCGGAAACGTTCGAGCATTTGGTCACGTACTGGATCCGGTCCAGGAGGCCATCGACATCAAGCTCTTGGCCGGAGCATCTCGTCGAGTCCCCAAGTCCCTCATATTGCCACATGGGACGGGCTTGCGACTGCAATGGTTGAACGCGCCTCCCAATGAAAACAGAGATGAGCTGCCCACCGGTCAAGTTGTCCTTCACCAGGGCAATCCTCTCCAAGAAGGGAGCCACTTCAGATGACTCTTTCGCAGACAAACAATGGGACCATGAGGCCTGCTTGACTACCCGCGCCTCAGGATTAAAGGGAGCAAGACCAAATCGCTGCCCAGCAACATGCTAGTCCTTCAGATAGAACCAACTTTGTCACCAAGCACTGACGGAGTCAAGCATCTCCAAATCAAAGTACGATTTGGAGTCCCTAATGGATATACCCACCTGCCCTACAGCGTACTCAGAGTTCGTCCTCTTTATACAAAAGAGGTGCTTCCTGAGCCCCCAATGGGGATAGATCCCCAAGAAAGCCTCACAAAGGGTAATAAAACAAGCAATGTGCAAAATCCCGTTGGGAGTCAAATTGTGCAGCTGAAGCCGATAGGTGTACAACAAACCACGAACAAAAGGGTGAATTGGAAGGGAAAACCCGCGAGGGAAGAACGCCTGAAAGCACACCCGCTCATCGGCCGTGGGAGCAGGAACAGGTTCATCCCCTGGAATCCGCATGGCATCTCCAGCCACCAAGCCATCGGCAATCAGCGGGCCGAGATCTGCAACCCCAAATGTCGAGCGCTCCCACTTGCCAGACATCTTGGATGATTTCGGAATAGCATGGGAGCGCGTTGTCATTAATCCCGCAGCAAGCAGCTTTAGGAGGAAGGAGAAGGCTTAAGAACAGGGTAATCTAGCAGCGAGGGGAGAAGGCAATGGCTGGGTAAAACCTAAAATTTACCCAGCCGCTCGGTATTTAACCACCAGCTAGGCGAGCAGGGGCACCGTTCGATCCCAGCGACCAGTAAACGTGGCACGATCCCACGGCAGGCGAAAAATATGGAAAACCCAAACGGCGCAGCAACAGCACCGCCCACTACGCGCGCAAAAAGAGGACCATAATCACATGAAGCAAAAATCTCGGCGGGACAGCGCCAAGTCATTTCCTTCGGCAGGTTACAATGGTCAAAGACACCAGAAAAATCAAGCCAGCATCGCAAGGCGTATCGAGTACGTTTCCCAGCTTCAGAATTTCAACTTTTTAAATCTTTTTCCGATGAGCAAATTTTTTTACTCCCATCGGGAGCATCTCCATGAGAGTTTTCGGGTGCTCCCTCACCCAGAAGTAAAAACGTGCTCGAGTGATTACTCGCACCCATGAGAGTTTTCGGGTGCTCCCTCACCCAGAAGTAAAAACGTGCTCGAGTGATTACTTGCACCCATGAGAGTTTCGGGTGCTCCCTCACCACGACACGAGATGAGCAGGCCTGCACTCGCCAGATCGAGCGGTCCCGGAGTATCGGGCGCTCCCTCACCCCGAGAGAAAAAGAGACATTCGAGTGATTACTCACAAAACTCTATATACTCAAAGCACTCAACGACCTGTCGAGCAAATATCCCTCCACGTTACTCCTCGCCCAATCACTCGGAGAAGCTCCGCGAGTGACCGCTAAAACAACTTACTTGATTGTTTATTCCAAGTGGGTGCATTATCTACTAGGCTCCGCGCCTCAATAAAAATACATATTCCTAGAACACGATACACTGTGCCCAGATGCCACGCAAGCTTAGCGTGTAGGTAAGACCCCGCTGCGAAGATCGGCCGGACTGGGACTTGCCGAAGAGCGATTTCACTCCCAACCTTTCCCAAGCGCATGCATGATAGAAAAATCCGGGCGGACGTGCCTAGGCTACGGACTTTACTGGCGGCAATTGATCACTGTAAGACCTCCAGCGGCATGAATTTTGCTAGACACTAGTGTTCCAAGCTCATGTCGAGGGACATGGGTTTGATTGGGCTACTGCGGTTTTTGCCACTAGTGCAATTCACAAAGGCTCGACCAGTCGACACCTTGGGCCCTTTCAGCTTAGCATCCCTCGAAACAGGTTTTGTCATGGCCCCAAACTGCCAGCGACCCGCGGTTGAACCATGCATACATCAAAACAACGCAAGAGTGGATTCGAGTCCTCGCGCCTCTTCGAGTCCCCCAGGCATTCGGGGGCTACTGACGAGGGGGTGACCCCACGACTCCTATGGATGAGCCTACCCGGTGTACCCGAAGACAGAAGGCCCACACAGATGCCGCCTGGGCCCAGCCTTGGCCCACTAGTGGCACCGACGTAGGAGTCCGCGAGTCATAAGGAAGGTGCAAACTTGTCATACGGAACAAGATCATGGTTAGGAAACCTCATCTGTAATCCAGGACGGACTCCCCGAGACCTAGCCTAGTATATAAGGGCTAGGAGGGGAGACGTCGAGATCAAGCAATACACAATCTGTAACCTAGCCTTATGCACACTAGCCTCCGCTTCCCTGTAATTTCCAACTCCAATCAATAATATCGAGCAGGAACGTATCCTCTAGTTAGCCGACGAGCTTATCGTCCAACCTGTGTCTCTCATGACTAACCCAGGGTCCCTGACCATGGGATTTGCCGGGGTACATCCCCGACAGCCTCCAAGCGCAGAGGTTTGTAGGACAGCAGCAATTTCCCTCAAGTGGATGACCTAAGGTTTATCGAACTCAGGAAAGTAGAGGTTGAAGATGGTCTCTCTCAAGCAACCCTGCAATTAAGATACAAGAAGTCTCTTGTGTCCCCAACACACCTAATACAATGGCAAATTGTATAGGTGCACTAGTTCGACGAAGAGATGGTAAAATATGGGTGATAGGGGTGGCAAAGCAAGGTAATATAAATCTGAATAAATAAAAATAGCAAGGTAGCAAGCGACAAAAGTGAGCACAAACGGTAATGCAATGGTGGAAACAAGGACTAGGCTTCATACTTTCACTAGTGGCAACTCCCAACAACATTAACATAGTCTAAACTCTAATCACATGATATTCCTCATAAAACATGCAATGGAGACGTACTCGGAGGTCATTCCTTTGTGGTCAAGAGAGGACGAGAATTGTGTAGGGCTACAAAAGCACACCTCAGAGTTCGTAGTTCTCATCTATGAATTTCACAATGTCACCGCGGCCATCCAAAGAGAGTACCACAATCACCACAACATATCTAAAGGATAGTCAAAGACAAGCACCAAGAGACTCTCAATCTTCAATCCACACACAAAAGAGGAAATCACTCATGAAAATATTCTTTTAACCCATGTCCAATAGACCGATGTCACCATGGTCTCGGGGATTATACTAGATAAGATCAAGTGAGCACACCAATCCAATACATAGAAGAAGGGGAAACATCATGGGATCATCCTAGATTAACATAGCCTATGATCACAATGAAGATCACATCATGGGAGAGAGAGAAGACCACATAGCTACTGGTAGAAACCTCAGCCCCGAGGAGGAACTACTCCCGCATCATGGAGGGAGGAAGCAAGGTCGATGGAGATGAATCCAGGGGCACTTCCACGTCCCGGCAGGGTGCCGACACAGGAATTCTGGTCCCCCAAATCTTGCCGGCGATGGCGGCGGAGATCGTCATTGCTTCTGGAGAAAAGGGGTCCAGAATCAGGGTTTTCGCGACGCGAGTAAAAATAAGGGCCAAGGGGGCAGCCAGTGGGGCCACCAAGAGTCTAGGCGGCCTCCCAGCATGGCCACCCCCAAGGCCGCGCCCACTGTCCGCCTAGGCACTAGGAGGGGCCCCTCTGGCCCCCTTCGGGCGTACTGAAGCTTCTGGAACGCTGATTTTTTATATATTTTTCCCGGAATTTTCTGAGCACTTTTAATAATGGGAAAACCTGGAATACAAAAACAGCAGAAAACAGAAACTGGCACTGGGGTGCACTGAGTTAATAGGTTAGTTCAAATATGATCAAAATTGTATGGAAGTGCATCAATATCATAGCAATATCACACAAAAGATGCATGTATCAAGAAAAAATTATAGATACGTTTTGGACGTATCACCATCCAACTCTCCAACAAAGGCCACTTCTGGAGTATCTCTCCTAAAGACTTTCACACTTGTTAGGCCAAATAGTGTATCATAACCAAGAGAAGCTAATTGACGAACGGAAAGCAAATTCTATTGAAGGGATTGGACAAGCATGACATTTGCAAGAGACATGTCATTAGTAATAGACACCTTGTCCAACCCAAGTACCTTTCCCTTGGAACCACCACGAAAGACAATGCTCATATATGGTTGAATTGCATCCATGAAGTCCTTGAGAAAACGGATTTCTCCGGTCATATGATTGGTGCATCCACTATCAATTACCCATTTGAATCCACCGGGGAGGGCATCCTACACATAGATTTATGCTTTGGTTAGAGGTGCCCATTTTGCAATGGGACCTCTAAGGTTAGTAACAAGGGTCTTTGGAACCCAAATAGCATAGAAACGGAAAGCATTATGGGCCCCAATAAATTTGACATACACATCTCCATCCTTTGCCTTACGGAGCACATAGGATGGATGCATCTTCTCCTTATTCTTGTTGGGAATGGACTTGCCCCTAGTGGCCTTTCCACTTCCAACACCAACCCCATCAACCTTCTTCTTACCTTTGTCCTTTTGCCCTTCACGAACAAAGATCACCTTTTGAGGAGTTGATCCCTTGCTATGGGTGACATCCTTTGTCACACTCTTACTTGGATCAAAACCAAGTCCCTCCTTAGCAAAGGACTCCTTGTGATGAATTAGTACATCATTTAAGTTTTTCTCGCCTTGGGCATGAGATATGAGGCCCTTCTTTAGTTGAGCATGAAGAGATAAATTCTCCTCAATGAGTGATGCTTGATCAAGAGTAGAGTTAGTAGCACAAGCATCAACATGTACAAGAGTAGGAGGAGACATCTTAGTAAGGGTTTTTATGTGAGCAAGTTTGTGAGCCTCAAGATTCTTCTTAAGGGTGGTGAGTTCATCATCTTTTGTCTTGAGAGACAAGGTGAGTACCTCAACATCCTTAGAGAGGGAGGTGTTTAGCTCGACAAGCTTGCTCATATCATTAGCAAGTTCCTTACAAATTTCATTAGCCTTTTTCAAGGAGGCAACATGTTTGTCATTTAAGTCATTTGATGTTTGAACAACTTTGCACAAGTTATCATTGCGAACCTCCTCAAAGTCAACCTTTCGCTCAAAGAGATTATAGTTCTCCTTTTCCTCGGTGAGGAGGATTTCAAGATCCTTAATGGTTGTGGAGTGCTTACCCACCACATTCATAAGCAATTGAAACATTTTGAGCTTGTTGCCTTTGAGGGAGCTCATCATTTTGTTCAGTTTAGCAAACAACAAATCTTCACAAGTAACATTTGCATCATCTCCTTCTGCATCATGAAATTCATCATTAGGTCTTTCGGAAGAGAACATGAAGGATTCATCAATAGGAGTTACCTTGATCTTAGCCGAGGTGGAGGGAGTATCATCATCAACCAACTTGGCCATGAGGCACTTGTGTGCGTTTCCGGTGTAGTCACTCATGTAGTTGTAGTTGACAACTTCACCTTCCTTGTTCAGAAGCTTCAAGGTCTTTTGTGTGTCTTGAGCAACTCCGACCACTCCACCAACATCTTCGGGATCCGACCCTTCTAGGGCCAACAAGGCTTTCTTCTTGAACTTGTTGTTGAGAGGATTTGGGAGCTTCTTGGCAACTTCCTTACGAGGGAATCGAGGCTTGTCCTCTCTCTTCTCATACGAACAATCCTCCGCAAAGTGTCCTGGCCTCTCAAAGTTGTAGCATGTTCTTGTCTTCTTCTTTTGAAATCTTCCCTTGAAGTATCCTTTGGTGAACCTCTTGACAAAGAGAGCCATATCTTCATATGACGGGGTGTCATCGAAGTTATCATCATCCTCATACACTTCATCTTCCTCATCATCCTCTAACTCCTCGAGCCTAGCCTTGAGGGCAAGGTTTGACGATGGACCACCATATGCGTCGAGTAGTCTCTTGGACTCCTTTAGGTGTTCCTCATATTGCAAGAAGGTGGAAATCACATCACACGGTGTCACCTTGAAGAAGTCTGGCATGCGCCTCAATTCCCACACCATTTGACGTGAGTATACCATAAGATCATTCAACATCTTGTCCACAAGGTAACGGTTGGTGATTTAATATCCATCCAAAGATTTCTCACAAGTGAAGGATTGAACATGTGCGGAGAGAACCTTGAGACGCATATGGAGTTGTTGAGGTGTCTCATCTTTCTTCATGTGGAGGTTGTGCAAGGCATTCTTGGCGGTCTCATATCTTGCCATTTGAAGAGAACCGGTGTCGGACTTGGCAATGAGAAGAGTACCCCACATCTCCTTGGCATTGGTGATATGAAGAAATGGTGCACGTGTCAACTCATCCATTCCCCTTTTCAAGAACCCAACAGCAGCAAGGTTGAGGTGTCTATCAAACACTTCGCTTGGTGTAAGGATGTTTGGGTCAACGGGATAATAGCCTTTCTCGGAGTCGATGAGGTTCAACATGGGTTCACACACAACCCTAAGATAATCTGCCATAAGACTTTTCCAATCCAAAAAAGTTAGTGTTCTCGGTTAGTACCGGCGGAATGCCATTGTAATTATACTTAGGTTCCACAAGCTTAGGAGTAGGATATTCCCATCGGTAGGGACCACCTCTTTGCATGGGAGCTTCGGAACCGGGGTGCACAAAGGTCGCTTGTGGGGACCTTGGGGCCGTACCACTTGAGGTTTGTGACTCCAATGCCGGAGCCTTCATCCTTGCAAAGGAGGCTTCCATTTCCTTTCTTTGATTTTCTAAAGCCTTTTGCAAATCTTTTTCCATATCACCGGAGGTGAACAACTTAAGATCCTCAATCTCATAGGTAACATTTCCCGTGGATGGAGGAAACGCAACATGTGCGGAGGCTCTTCGTTCGGCCGCCAATATGTCGGCTTCCTAACGAACGACATCTGCATCAATTGCGACCTCCTCCACACCGGCACCCGAACTTTCGGGGATGCCGTCCTTGGTCATCTCGCTCTAGGGCGGTTAAGCCACAAGATTAGAGCACGAGGCTCTGATACCAATTGAGAGGATAGAGATAGACCTGGAGGGAGTGAATAGGTTATATTACAAAATTTAACACTACTTAACAATTTTAGGAAATAATGCGGAAGATAAACATGTGCCTAACAATTGCAAGGGGGACCTAGATAAGATAATTTAAACAACACGCACAATATAATAAAGCAAGTAAGGGATAAACAACAAGGTCGTGCAAGTAAAAGGGGAAAGAGTAAGGATAACTGAATGATGCAAAGACAACGATGTATCCCGATGTTCACTTCCTTGGAGGGAAGCTACTCACCGTTCGGAGAGAGTGGGTGAAACCACGAAGGCACACCAACGCCATGAAGGCTCACTCTATTCCCCTTGATACATCACCACGAAGGCGATCCCCAACCACTACCAGTTGACCTTAAAGGTGGTCACCAAACCCTCACAAACTCAATGGGGGTAATCAAAATGGTCGATTCCTCTCCGAAGAACTCCTACCCGCCTAGGAGTCTCCAACGCCCAAGAGTAACAAGATCAATGGGGAAAATCTCAATACTTTCTCAAATCACGATTTTCTTTGGTTGGAAAATAGGGAAGGGACGGATCTATCACGGGGTGAAAGATCCGACAAGAACTCTCACAAATCTCTCTGTGGTCTTGGTTTTAGTGTAGGAGATAAGGGAGAGGGAGCACTTGGTGTTCTTGAGTGAAATGAATGAAGTGGTCAACCCTAACCCTAAATGGGTAGGGGTTTATATAGATGATCAAGAAAACTAGCCGTTTGGTGTTGTCCCAGATGCTCCGGACGACTGGGACTTAAGTCGGACGGTCCAGGCTGTGCCCAGGATGTCCGACCTGAGATCCGGACGGTCCGGGAGGGCCACAATAGGCTCTAGTCGTGTAAACGGGACAACACTATCGAACGGTCCGGGGAACCATCCGGAAGGTCCAGGCCGGGACCAGACAGTCCGGCACACGACCCAGATGGTTCGAATAATTGTGCAACCGAAAGCCCTAGGGTGGGTAATTCTTCGGACGGTCCGGGGTCCAGACCGGACAGTCCGAATAAGTATGCACCAGAGGGGCCTTGGGTGTGTAATTGTTCGGACGAACCGGGGCAGGGTCCGTATGGTCCGGGCAGTGGCCCGGACGGTCCAGCATAAGCAAGATTGCTCATATTCAGGTGTTCTAAAAACCCTACACAACTACATTGGTTTTTCATAGGTTGTGAAGAAATGTATTTTACATGTTATAGTATTAATGACTTGAGCAAGACTTGAACTCAACCTTATGATCCCCTCTTAATAGTGTGGGGATCCCTATGACTCAAGATGTAATAGTAAAGAAGACTTAGAGTCATCTTCAGTCGTTATGTCAAATTCTTGAGTGCGGTCGAGGTTCAGCATATGATCCCTACACGATTATGTCAAAAGGACTGACCAACTTCCTGTGTATCACTTAACAAACATAGTTAGTCCCCTATATGTATATTGTCATCAACAACAAAATATGCTTAAGGGCATGATTGCACTTTCTATCTCCCCCTTTTTGGTAGTTGATGACAATACACATATAGCTCTCAAAACGAATGACAATTACGATTTGGAGAGAATTTTCATTTCAAAGAGGGAGACTCCCCCTCAACATGTGCATGGTGCTTTTTAGGCATTTAAGCAAGAAATATGTTAGGGCGACTCCCCCATGATCATATAACCAAGGAAAATTATATGAGAATGCATATTAGTTATAAGACCCAATAGTAAATGAGGAAGTAATAATCGAACAATATAGCATGCAAGGGTAGATAAACACATAGTTCGATACATAATGCATAGGTCTTAATACATATCCTCCACACAACATAAGACATAACTAATACGAGAAATCTAGCACGGAAATGAGCTAGCAACTAGCAACTAGATAGATTTCTCCCCCTTTGGCATCAAGGAATAAAAAAGGGGCACACTGAAGCACATGACAGAGCTACTCCTCATCATCCTGATCGGGAACCACGTCTGACGGGGATCAACCCCGGAAAATCCCATGGTCAGGGACCTTGGGTTAGTCATGAGAGGCACAGGTTGGACAATAGCTCGTCGGCAAACAGGAGGACACGTTCCTGCTCGATATTATTGATGAGGGAGATGCGATTACAGTGGATGCCGAGGCTGGAGCGCTCAAGGCTAGGGTTACAGATGATATTGGATGCCTTTGTCGTCGCCCCTCCTAGCCCTTATATACTGGGCTAGGTCTCAGGGAGTTCATCTTCGTTTACAGGTAAGCTTTCCTAACCCTAGCTTGCTCCGTACGACAGGTCGTTGCACCTTCCTTGTGAATCGCAGACGCCTACGTCGGTGCCAATTAGCGGGCCAAGGATGTATCTTCGTGGGCCTTCTATCTTCAGGGACACCAGGTAGGCTTATCCGTAGGAGTCGTGGGGTCAACCCCTCGTCAGTAGCCCCCGAGTGCCTGGGGGACTCGAAGAGTCGCGCAGGGACTCGAACACATCCATTCGTTTGTCGTTTGTATGCGCGGTACAGCCGCGGGTCGCTGGTAGTCTGGTGGCCATGACAAAACCTGTTTAGAGGGATGCTAAGCTGAAAGGGCCCAAGGAGTCGACTGGTCGAGCCTTGGTGAATTACGCTAGTGGCAAATACCGTAGTAGCCCAATCAAACCCACGTCCCTCGACGTGAGCTTGGAACACTGGTGTCGAGCAAAAGTCCTGCCGCTTCAGGTCTTACAGTGTTCATTTGCCGCCAGTAATGTGCATAGCCTAAGGCGCGTCCTCCCGGCTTTTTCTATCATGCGCAGCGCATGGAAAAGGTTGGGAGTGAAATCGCTCTTCGGCAAGTCTCAGCCCGGCCGAACTTTGCAGTGGGGTCTTACCTACACGCTAATCTTGTGTGGCATCTGGGCACAGTGTATCGTGTTCCAGGAATGTGTATTTTTTAGGCGCGGAGCCTAATAGTATTGCACCCGCTTGGAACAAAACATCAAGCGAGTTGTTCACTCATTCACCCGCGGAGCTTGTTTCGAGTGCCCAGACGGGGGGTTCTTCGCGAGTAGTCACTCGAATGCCGTTTCGGCTCTTGAGGTGAGGGAGAACCTGAGACTCTAGCGCCGTATGATCTTGGCGAGTGAATGTTTGTCTTGCGTCGGGTTGAGGGAGCACCCGAGACTCTCGTGAGTGCGATTGATCACTCGAGCACATTGCTGACCTTTGGGTGAGGGAGCACCTGGGACTCTCATGATGTTCTCTCCTGATGGGAGTAAGATGTTTTTCTTCATCGGGAAAAAGATCTGAAAGATAGAATCTCTGAGCCTTGATGGCGTACTCAATACGCCTTGCTGTGATATGAAGTTGGCGTGGTCTTCTGGTGTTTTTGACCACTGTAGCCTGCCGAAGGAAATGACTTGGCGCTGTCTCCCCGAAATTTTCGTGTCGCGCGATCATGGTCCTATTTTTGCGCGCGTAGTGGGCGGTGTTGTTACTGTGCCGGTTGGATTTTCCATACTTTTCGCCTGTTTATGGGATCGTGCCACGTTTGCTGGGCGATAAGGTTGGACGGTGGCCCTTCTTGCTAGGCTCTTGGGTTAAATACCTTGCGGCTGGGTAAATTGTAGGTTTTACCTAGCCATTGCCTTCCTCCTCTTTCTCTGTTTCCTTCTTGTTCTTGAGCCTTCATCTTTTCTCCTCTGCGGTCTGCTACGGGATCTATGACCAAGCGCCCCCGTACTGCTGTAGAGTCGGCCAAGATGTCCGGCAAGTGGGAGCGGTCCACGTTCGGGGCCGGAGATCTGGATGCGCTGGTTGCTGACGGCGTGGTGGTGGAGGGTGATGTGCGTCTCCCCGGTGATGAGTCGATTCCAGTGCCGGCGGCGGACGAGCGGGTATGCTTACAGGCTTTCTTCCACCGCGGGTTTGCTCTCCGCTGCATCCTTTCGTTCGTGGCTTGCTGTATTCCTATCGGCTCCAGTTGCATGACCTGACTCCCAACGGAATTTTGCACATTGCATGTTTCATCACTCTTTGTGAGGCCTTCCTGGGGATTTACCCCCATTGGGGACTTTGGAGGCACCTTTTTAGTATAAAAAGGACGAACTCTGATTACGCCGTGGGTGAGGTGGGTATCTCCATTGGGGATAAAATTCCGTATTTTGACTTGGAGAAGATCGATTCCGTTAGCGGCTGGCGAAAAGGCTGGTTTTATCTGAAGGATCGCTGTGTTGTTGATCAACAATTTGGTCTTGCTTCTTTCAATCTGGAAAAGCGGGTGGTCAGACAGCCTTCGTGGTCTCATTCCTTGACCGAGGTGGAGTCGTCCGAGCTGACTCCGTTTTTGGAGAGAATTGTTGTGTTGAAGGATAACTTGACTGGTGGTCAGCTCATCTCTGTTTTTGTGGGGAGGCGAATTCAACCGTTGCAGCATCGAACTCGTTCTATGTGGAAGTACGAGGCACTCGGTGACTCGACGAGATGATCGCCTCAAGAGCTTGAACCTGGCGCCCTGCTGACTCGCATCCAACATGTGACCAAGTGCTCGAGTATTTCGGAAATGCGCCTTTTCCTTCCGTATGCTTCTGATCACTCTCCGCCGCAGGTTGGTGTCCGTGTTCATTCGTTTGTTTGGATAAGTACCTAGTTTTGCTCTCTTGTTGAGATTGCTTGCCTTGCAGGGCCATGCTCCGGCGCTGTGTAATCCTCCGCAGCCGAAGGACGCCGATATTCTTGAAGAACCTGGTGCTTCCGCAGCTGATGATGCTGCTCCAATTGTTGATGCTGAGGCTGTGCTGGTGGGAACTGGAGATAGTGAAGATTCGAGTCCCTTTCGTGTGAAGCGGTCGCGTCCCTTGAGCGCTGAAGATCATGATGCATTAAGTGATGTTGTCCCACCGGCTGCTCCGTTTGCTGGCCTTCCCCTTCGGCCGCTGCTCCGGCCGCTGCTCCAAAGAGGGTCAGGCTTGGGAGGCTGGGGCGCCCTCGTGCTGCGCGTGTCGGGTAAGAATCTGCTGGATTTTTGCATGTTCCCTTTTCCTTGTTCCTGCGTCTGATAATGATTATCTTGTAGTGCCGCGACTGCTCTGGCTGCTTCGTGCACTAGCGCAGCTACTACTGACTTGGAGTCGACGGACTCTGGGGCGGCAGCCAAGTATCTTGAGGACCCATCGGCTGCTGCTAGTCAATCTGGGTCGTCGGCGACTCCTGCCGTTCCGACTGCGGGTGTAGTTCCTGGTGCACCCTCTTCTGAGGCGCCTGGTGTTGTTGCTCCTGAGTCCAAGCCTACTGAACTTGGTCCCCCGTACTTTGGCCGGCTTGATCTGGCGAATGAAGACAAGGCTCGTGTTTTTGACCACGTCTCCAAGCTGGTAAGTTGATTCGTGCCTGTGCGACTTTATCATTGGGGGCACGGCAGTGCTCCCGATGGTACTAGCCCCCGAGGCTACAAATAACTGCTTGCAGTTGCTTGTAGTCTTGTCTGTCCTTATCATCTGATTGTCTGGGTTTTGCAGCCTGTTTTCCAACACTATGAGCGTTTGGTGATTGATGCTGAGCGTTGGCAACGGGCCCATGATTCTTCCCAGGATGCTTTTTCTGCTATGAAAGGTGAGTTTTCATTCTTGCGCTGCTGAGTTTTGGCCGGTGCGTCTTTTGTTCTGAGTATTTTCTTGCCTCGCAGACCGTCGCCAGGCTTCCGAGAAGCAAGCCGAGGAGGCGGGGAGGACGGTTTCCATTCTTAAGGCTACCTTGGCTTCCAAGGAGACGGAGTTGCATGGTCAACACGAGGAGCTGGTTCGCCTTCGTCAGGCTGAGGACGCGCGTGCGCGGGTGGAAGCAGTCGAGGGGAAACGTCTTCGCGCCTTGGCGTACTCGCTTGTGTGTAAGTTTGGCATTCATTCATTGGTCTTGCTGTTCCTACTGTCTTCCCGTGATGACGTTTCTTTGCTTGATGCAGCTGCTATAGGTGCGAAACTTATGGAAGCTGCTGCATCATGGTCTGGAGTTCTTCAAGGTGTTGTAGATGCTGTTGCAGGTGTTGTTGCAGTGGTTGGGGACGTCTGCACCCGGGCTTCCGATCTTGTGTGTCTTGCGCACGAACACCTTATGCCAGAGGGTTGAAAGGTGCCTGATGGCCTGGGCGCTCGGGTGGCTCCATTCGGCTCGGATGGGAAGCGTATGGTGGAGCTGGTTGCGGAGAGCGTGGTGAGTGGTTCTTTCACGACCCTTGTCGTCCTTATGGGGGCATGGGATTTACATTGATGATTCCTTGGTTGAGACCATCCCGGACTATTCTGATGAGCAGATCGACCGAGGCGATAAACTGGCTCGTCGCCTGCAACAGGTTGTAGATGCTCAGGATCCCCCTGTCGTAGGTGAGGGGGAGGCATAGTAGTGTTGCGTCGCTTTTAAACTTTGTCTGTAATTCGTGACTCCGTTGTGATGGTTGATCTTTTGCTACCTTTATCTGAGTGACTGCTTGGCTGTTCCTCTTGCTTCTTTTTGATTTCTTTGATTTGTTCATCCTGCGGTAGGCCACTCCGGGCGTTCTTCGTCCTTGGAATTTGCTGAAGGATGACGCTCGCGAGGGTGCCTACGAGTCCGTTTTATTGTGACTGAAGAACGCTGATCGGGAGATCGTTCGACTGAAGGGATCCGTAGCCGTTCAGTGTACTCGGCGTGAGCGTGCCGAGGCCGTGGTTGAGAACCTCTCTTCATGGGTGGTGAAGTTGTCCGACCTCCTGCGGGGTGAGTTTTGCCTCTGCTTGGTTGCTCAATTCCGTTTAGTAGGTTTTGCGTTCTCTGTTTTGATCGTGGTTTTTGACTTTCGAAGTGCTGGCGGGGCGATCTCGGGATGAAGAGAGGGCCGTCCAATCGGAGATGTCACGGCTTGATGATCCCAGAGTGCAGGCGAGAAATCCCTTTTGGGTGGATGGGGCTCGTGCTCGAGCGTTTGATGTCTCCAAGTTGAGCGGGTGTCAGATGCTCTCAAATACTGCCAGTGGGTATTGGGTGGTATCCATGTTGAGTTCTATCCGCTGGAGGTGGTTCCTTCGTCCTTTGAGAGGCTCTGTAGCGTATTTTCTCAGCCTGCCGAGCTACGTCGAGTGATGGATCATCAGATTCGTGCTGGAGCCCGAGCTTCTTTGGGTTTGGTCCATAGTCATTGTCCGGGGGTGGATTTTGCTCAAGTGGTGGCGGGTCCTCCAGGCGGTAGGGATCATCCGATGAATGAGCACTACATGGCTGTAGATAAACCTGCGCGCCAGGTTGTGAGGCGAGTTTGCGAAGAGAACGACCGCCATCTGGGTGCACTTATTAAGGCGAAGTTGGAGCCTAAAGGTTAGGTGCTTCCCTTCGTTGTATGTGCTTCTTCTTGGTGGTATATATTCCATGATGTCTTGGTTTTGTCGCGGGGGGTCGTCTGCGTTGTAGTTGCGGGGGACGTTCCAGAGGGTTGCTGCGGCAAGCCCCCGAGTGTAAAAGTTTTTATGTGTCGCGGTTGCGAGGAGCGTCTCGGGGGGTGGATGCTTCGGCGATCCCCCGAGTGCTAAGTTAATGTGTCGTGATTGCGGAGGACGCCTTGGGGGTGGCTACTCCGGCGAGCCCCCGAGTGCCAAGTTAATGTGCCGCGATTGCGGAGGACGCCTCGGGGGGTGGCTGCTTCGGCGAGCCCCGGAGTGCCAACTTAATGTGCCGCGATTGCGGAAGACGCCTCGGGGGATGGCTGCTTCGGCGATCCCCCGAATGCCAAGTTAATGTGCCGCGATTGCGGAGGACGCTTCGGGGGGTGGCTGCTTCGGCGAGCCCCCTACTGCCAAGTTAATGTGCCGCGATTGCGGAGGACGCTTCGGGGGGTGGCTGCTTCAGCGAGCCCCGAGTGCCAAGTTAATGTGCCGCGATTTCGGAGGACGCCTCGAGGGGTGGCTGCTTCGGCGAGCCCCCGAGTGCCAAGTTATTGTGCCGCGATTGCGGAGGACGCCTCGGGGGGTGGCTGCTTCGGCGAGCCCCCGGGTGCCAAGTTAATGTGCCGCGATTGCGGAGGACGCCTCGGGGGGTGGCTGCTTCGGCGAGCCCCCGAGTGCCAAGTTAATGTGCCGCAATTGCGGATGAAGCTTCGGGGGTCGGCTGCTTCGGCGATCCCCCGAGTGCCAAGTTAATGTGCCGCGATTGCGGAGGACGCCTCGGGGGGTGTCTGCTTCGGCGAGCCACCGAGTGCCAAGTTAATGTGCCGCGATTGCGGAGGACGCCTCGGGGGGTGGCTGCTTCGGCGAGCCCCCGAGTGCCAAGTTAATGTGCCACGATTGCGGAGGACGCCTCGGGGGTGGCTACTTCGGCGAGCCCCCGAGTGCCAACAGATTTTGGGGAAAAATATTTATGTAATACTTTTCCTGCTGTCTCTTACAAAGAGTAAGTGGGGGTTCTGTTGAAGACAGATCCCTTTTGCTTAGAACGATGATGTAGTGGCCGTAAGGGCCTGGTAGCTTTGTCTCCGAGTGCTTGGGTTCTTCGGACGATGTTCCTTTCCTTCTACGGGAGCGCTTCTTCTGCGAGTCCCGTGGTCCTGCTGCCTTGGTGGGCTACCAAGGCTTCTGCTATCTTGTGGAATTCCTTGTCGCAGCGGTCGGATCTGAAGAAACTGCCGCTGGTTGTGATGACCCCGTGTGGGCCTATCATCTTCAGCTTGAGGTAGGCGTAATGGGGTACGGCCATGAAGCGAGCGAAAGCTGGTCGCCCGAGGATTGCGTGGTATTGCGACTTCTAGTTGACCACTTCAAAGTCCAGCGTTTCCTTGCGGAAGTTTGCCGCGTTCCCGAAGACTACCTCCAGGCTTATCCTTCCGAGGGGGTAGACTGCTTTTCCTAGTACGATCCCGTGGAAGGTTGTGCCTAAGGACTTGAGTGCGTTGTTTTGGATGAGCATGTCATCGAGTGTTCGGGTGAAGATGATGTTGATCCCACTGCCGCCGTCCATGAATACTCGTGGCATGTCATAATTTCCGATTCTGGCCTCGAGTACTAGCGCGGCGTGCCCTGGTCGGGGAACGACTGGCGGGTGGTCGTCCCGGGAGAAAGTGATTTCTGTCTCCGACCCGCGCAGGTACTCTGGGACGGCCGGGTGTGCGGAGGTTGCCAGGAAGACTTGTCTGGTGACTTGTTTCTTCTGCCTGTTGGAAAGCCTACCTTCTTGTATCATGTAGATCCTCCCGTGGGCTTCTGGGTACTGGTCTTCTTCTTCTGGTTTCCTTTGCCGTTCCTGGATGGCAGCCACCTGTCTTGTTGGCAGAGGAGGGGCTGGTGGCGCGTTGTGGGCGACTGGCCTGACTGCTATGCTTGCGAGTGGTTGTACTGTTGTTGCCGCGGAGCGTCTTTTCTCCTCGGCCAACTCGTTGAAGCTTCTGCAGTTCCTGAGGGTGTGGGACGATCTGAGCTCTCCTCGCTCGTTTCTGAATCCGTGTATAGAACACGGTCCGTCGAGTTGTTCTTTGGCGGAACGGAATGCGCGAGTGCCATCGCGCGACTGCCTTGTCCTCCATTCTCGTTTCTGAGCCTGGGGCTCGTCTTCTGGGTTGTCTCTTCTTTGTGGTCTGTTGTCATCGCGGTGCCTGCCGTTCCGATCGTCCGAGAAACCGGCGGCGACCATGTCAGGTCCTCTGTCGTCGTAGAAGTTCCGTCTGGGTCGCTTCCTTCTTCTGTCGGCTCCTCTATCTCCGTTGTAGTCGTAGTCGTACTCTGATCGTGCAGTGTGGGTTTCTGTTTCATTACGAATAGAATCTTCTCCGTCCGCCCAGCTGTTGGCTAGTTCTAACAGCCGTGTGAGTGTTCGGACTTTCATCTGTCCGAGCTGCTCCTTGAATTCAACGCGCTGTAGGCCTCGCATGAATGCGTCGATCGCACTTTCGTCTGAGATGTCTTTCGCTGAATTCTTGAGTATCGTCCATCTCTGGATGTATGCTCGCAGGGTCTCCCTCGTTCCTTGTTTGCATGCCTACAGTTCCTCGAGTGAGGCTGGTCGCTTGTATGTGGATTTGAAGTTTTCTATGAAGGCTCCTCGGAACTGGCTCCACGAGCTGATGGATCCGCGCCGGAGATTCTTCAGCCAATGTCGAGCGGAGCTCTCGAGCTTGAGCTGCACGTACTGCATTGCCGTGACATTGGTTCCTCTCTGAAACTTGACTGCTGTTAGGTAGTCATCGAGCCATGCCTCCGGCTCCTCAAGTCTGTTGTACTTTAGTGTCGTGGAGTTCAGCTTGAACCCGTTTGGCATTCGCGTCTCACGTATGGCACGTGTGAAGCATAGTGCTCCACATGGCTCGATTTCCTCGTCGGAAGCCTCTTCGTCCGAGTACTCCTCGCGTGCTGCGCGTCTTCGCCTGCTGTGGTTGACTCTGTTCTGTGTGATGTCATCTCGCGCATCTCGTCGAGTGCTGCGGCGCCTGTTGTTGTCGTCGCTGTCGTGCTTCTTGTTCCTGTCGGAGCGTCTGCGCCTGTCGTCGTTACTGTCGTCGTCTGGTGAACTGGGGTCCTTGTCCGGTGTCCGCTCGCGAGTCTGCCGTTTTGGGCTGGATTTCTTAGGCACCGAGGCATCGATGGCGTCCTTCATTATCTGCAGAGAAATGGAATTGTAGCGATCTGACTTGCCCTTTCTTCTTTTCTGGGCACGGGACAGGTAGTCCTGGGCGCTTATGAGTGCTTCTGCCGGAGTGAGGGGCTCTTCTTCATGTCGTCTTCCTCTAATCTGAAGTCGTCTTCGAGTTTCCGCACCACTCTCGCCCTTTCTGTCTTCCGCAGATTGTTGAGTTTCGATCTGTTGCGGGTGGGGGAGTCATGGCCTGGTGAGTCACTTCTGGGAGGTTGTCTGCGACTGCTTTTCTTTTCGAGTTCCTCCTGCTCTTACTTCTCCATGGCTAGGCGCCATTGTCTCGTCTGCTGGGTTAGCTCGCCAGCTAGCTTGTTGTATGCCCTTAGCTCATCCCTTGAGGCATCTGGTGGTAGTAGCCTGCCGAGGGCGACTGCTTCCTTTACCATTGTCAATGATTCCTTGGACAAGTATATTTTTTCTTTGGGCGGTTCGTCTGCCGCTGCAACCGGGGCTTGCTGCCTGCTGCGTGATGGCTGGCCGCCTTGGCCGGGTTCTTGCTTCTTGCTGCTTGGCGGCTGACTGCTTTTTTTATTGCTGGGTCCTTGTCCCACCAGGACTTTCATTGGTATGGACCCCGGTTCTCCTAGCTTTACGACCATCTGACTGGTGTTGTCGGGACCTGCCGCCCTGCTGGTGGTTGGGGTGTCTTGACGAGTGCCCGGGTCGTCGACTCGTCCGTTGTTACCTGACGCTGGTGCGCCAACTTCTGCCATGAACACCTGCGATGGTGTCCTTGCCGCCTCCTTGCTGATACGTGTGATGGTGCTTCTCCATGTTGGAGCTCCACTCGAACGGTCGCGAGTGGCGTGGAGCCTTGAGTTGGGTGGGTAGCTACGGCTGCCAGATAGGTTGGCCGTGCGGGCGGCGTCCGCTCCGGTCACTGCTGCAGGTGTTGCCGTGGGTGCGCGGGTGCCGTCGGTGAGGCGAATAGTTCCCCAATGGTTGATGTAGATCTGATACGCTCCGAAGATCAGATTGACGCCGGGGTGTAGATCGGTAAAGACTGGATGGAGGGCCGGGAGGTGGGTCGTGAATCCGAGGGACTCAAACAGATTAGATCTTGCCGGAGCCGCCGAGTCGATGAGTGCCGATGATAATGAGGACTCCGAGATCGCGTTCCCAACCTGCGTGGTTCCCATAGACGGCGCCAATTGACGGGGATCAACCCCGGCAAATCCCATGGTCAGGGACCCTGGGTTAGTCATGAGAGGCACAGGTGGGACGATAGCTCGTCGGCAAACAGGAGGACACGTTCCTGCTCGATATTATTGACGAGGGAGATGCGATTACAGTGGATGCCGAGGATGGAGCGCTCAAGGCTAGGGTTACAGATGATATTGGATGCCTTTGTCGTCGCACCTCCTAGCCCTTATATACTGGGCTAGGTCTCGGGGAGTTCATCTTCGTTTACAGGTAAGCTTTCCTAACCCTAGCTTGCTCCGTATGACAGGTCTTCCCACCTTCCTTGTGAGTCGCACACTCCTACGTCGGTGCCAATTAGCGGGCCAAGGTTGTATCTTCGTGGGCCTTCTGTCTTCAGGGACACCAGGTAGGCTTATCCGTAGGAGTCGTGGGGTCAACCCCTCGTCAACGTCCATGAAGAAGTCAGCATATTCCTCCGTGGATGGGAAGCCATAGTCGTGCGGCCGAGGAGACGGTGGAGGCCGCTCATCATCACTGATATGGATACCAAGGTGAGTTCGAAGACACGCCTTGAGAGCATTTTCCTGCGTGATGCACCGGGTCTCAAGCTGGTGGATGGACTTGGTGTTGGACTTGCACATATTGAAGATGGCCTTCTGAGATTTGCCCAAGAAGAGGGCAATCGTCTTGAATGGCTCGGCCATCGGTGGGCGCAGAGGTGGTGCCGTAGAGGTAGAGGCACCCACAACAGATGGAGGCATAGGCCCACAAGAATCCAGATATGATCCCCCCTTCGGGATCCACTCAGGGTGAACGATGGGTTTTTGGATGGGAGTAGCAGCAAATGCATCAATCACCCGCTGGATATACGGAGCAAGAGAAAAGTGGCCCTGCTTCTGAATAGAGAATAGCCACACCTCATGCCATAGAAAGTTGGCCACATCAACAACAGGAAGAACTTGACCAAACTCGAAGCGGTTGTACACAAGTGTGGCGCGGGCCATGAGATTGATAGCAAATGAGCGAACCATGGCCTTGTCTCCATGCTTGGGCACAATAGTCTGAAGGAGACAAAGGTACAGCTAGCGGTACCTCGGCAAAAAGATGGAGGAGTTGTTGGACTCCTGGTTGGCCCCCTCGGGTATGTCACGAGGAGGAATAAGACAACCCATGCAATCCGAGATTGGCGTAGACAGAAACTCGGTATGCTCACTGTGAATCTGAAAGAGTGCCTCAGGCCGAGTAGGCATACCAAGAGCTGTTGGATATGTGCCCTAGAGACAAATTAATAAAGATATTTTTCACATATCCGTTTTTTTCATAATACGTTTTATACTGTGCTATAACTGTGTTACTTGGAAATACTAATACAGGTGTAGTATAAAAAATAGGTCAGTAGTTTAAATCAGGTAAACTATCTCATTGGGCAATTGATTGATGAAGCTTTCCTGATCATGGCGACACTTAAGTCCATTGACAATGAGGTCATGTCATTAGGGGAATGATGTGATGGACATACATCCACCTAAAGTATTGCAATGTGATCGAGTCACATAGTTCAGCGTTGCGATGACTTTGTAACGTATGGCTTAGTCCTTAGACCGTAATGATTGTACGTAATTGTCATCTATGAGGAGACTTTGATTTGTATCCAACCGCCTGAATGAAATATGCTGGGTATAACGGTGCACTTTGGGTATTTCGAAATAGATAGTTGATGAGTATGTTAATAGATCAGAGCGGGATTTTTCAGTCCTTGTAAGAGGACAGGTACTCTGGGCCCACTCGGTGATATTGCATCAATAGCTTGCAAGCAGGTGACTAGGTCACGAGAGATGCAATAGGAACGGAAGAGTAAACTTGTTTGTTGTGAATGAGATGTGAACACGGTATGTGGGATACCGACGATCGAACCTCAGACAAACAAAGTACCGCAGCACATAGGGATAATGTCGTATCGTTAACGGTTTCCAAAAGCGATTGAAGTTCATTCGATGGAAGCGCAGAGGCTGTCAAGGATTGTAACCAGGTCCAACTGACTAGTCATAGGTCAATGAGAAGAGTCTCGACCATGTATGTTGTTTCCCGGACCGTTAGGGTGTTACACTTAAGGGCAATCGATGCATAGGACAGTTTCGGGATCAATCGGTGAAATAGGAGAAATCACCGGAATAGTTTCGGAGGAGGACGGAAGTTGTTCCGGACATTTTGAATGGTTAAAAATAAAATTTAATTTGTTTTAATAATGTTTTATTATTTAATTATCTTAATTAAATATTTAAATATATTAAAAATAATTAATTTTTTTGAAAAAAGGCTATATGGGCCTATGGGGCCCATTAGGGGAGGAGGGGGTTCCCCCCTTGGGCTTGGCGCCAAGGGTGGGGCCCATCCCCCCCCCTTGGGAGTTTAGTCCCACGTGGGGGAGGGGAGGGGGATAGCACCACCCCCCTTGGCCTATATAAGGAGGGGTACACCCCCCCTTTTTCCAACACACTATTATTCCTCTCTCTCCTTCTCCTTCCTGGAAGTGGACTCCCCTTGTTTGGAGTCTGCACCTAGATTGGAGTTCTCCACCATAAGGCAGGTCGTCGCTCTGCTGGAGTCGGGATCCGAATCCGTCTTTCTTCCGCTGCTCGCCTTGTTCGGGGCCTGGGAGGAACATCGATTGTACCGTACATGTATAATCTCTTTGAGGCACTACACCTGTGGTGCTACTTCATCGCTGGAGGTCAACCGGGAGTTATCCTCACCGGTGGTCTACTACATGACAGGGAGGTCGTAGTTCCGAGTCTACGCCAGCCACGTTCGCAAGAACGTTTCCCTCTTTCGGTCTTCAAAGGTATGAACACCGATTCCCTCCATTACTTTACATCACAATAGCATAGATCTTGGGTTCGGGTACTGTAGGTATGAAAAATTTGTGTTTTCTGCCCCGTATCCCAACAGTGGTATCAAAGCTAGCTATGCGTAGATGTATTGTACGGGTAGAACACATCTAGGATGTGGGCATCGAATCTTCATTCGTTACCCTCCCACGTGTACTCATTTAGCATTGCGGCAATTTTTGATGAAGCGGCCCTCGACCGACCTTACGCGTTTACGCGAGAGTGGTTCCACGCTTGACATATGGCTTGTACCATATAAAGTGGCTGGGGGTGTCTGTCTCTCTGCATTAGCGATGCGAAGATGTTTGAAACGGAGGGCCCCGACATGGGTGTAATAGAGACGGATGGGAGACGGTGTTGTGGCATGTTTTTCGCAGGATAGAAACGGTTATCTCTCTCGACACCCCTAGCAGCCACGTAAAACTTGCACAAGCTAAAGTAGAAAGGCGTTTGACTTTGCTTTGCATGAAGGAGGATCATAGTTTGTATGATTTACAGTTTTACTTCCTGTTTATGCTAGAATGCTAGATATGATGACGGTAGCACAAATAGGACCATCTCTCACAATACCAACATTGTGTTCTCCCTTTGTGGGCACCGCCTGGAAGGTTCTCCCATATGGCCGACATTCCGTACATACCGGGTGTCACACATATTAAACGGCGTTCGCATGAGGTTGGGTTTGGCAAGCCTGGCATATGCAGATATGGCCTTGCTGAAAAGCTAACATCAAGGTTCGATTGGCAGGCTTGACGTATGTAGATGCGGGCCTGGAACACAGTAGATCTAAAGATCAAGCAAGAGTCACATACCTGATTGATGGCGGAGAATTTAATAGGTTTAGTTGGGTTGCCTTCCCTGTTAACCGCGCCAATAAACGATTCTTGATAACCCACAAGTCTAGGGGATCAATTGTAGCTTTTCGATAAATAAGAGTGTCGAACCCAATGAGGAGCAGAAGGTGCTGATAAGTGACACTGGATAAGGAAAGGCTGCACACACTCAAAGGTAAATATTTAGGGTTTTTTTTGTTTAAGCAACAGAAAAGTAAAAGGCAAGCAAAGTAAACAGGATAACTGAGAAGTAGCAAGTGGCCCAATCCTTTCACAAGGATAAGCCTAGGAACTAAACTTATAAAAGCTAAAGCGTTCTCGAGAACACATGGGAGAGATAGCCAAGTTACTTTCACCATACTCCGCCAAGTAATATGTATTATGTTGATAAGTGTCGGTGGGTGGATCAATGCTAGTACACCTTCTAGACTAAGATAAGTGTACTCTTATGATTACACGCCTTGAAAGCATCCGCAAATACGAGGTAGTAATTAAGGCATAAGCCTAACCACAGCATTACGATCAAGGATCCATAACTCCCTTGTGCAAAAGTGTGCGAACTAGGGTTCAGGTTTCTGTCACTCCGGCAACCCACCATAAGCATCCTTTATGCACAATGTATTCCTCTAGGCCCATGAAAGGTGAAGTGTTAAGTGTTCGACTCACATAACACCACTAGAGAAATAACAACACAACTTAAGTATCAAACAACACATAACACTTCAACATCATATGACTACTAACAACTAGACTTCTCCCATGTTCTCAAGAACTAAAGTAACTACTCACAAGACATAAAAGAGATCATGATCAGAGGTGATAGATGGGTGGAAAACAATCTGGACACAATGATATTTCTCCAACAAAACTCAATAGCATTCACCAGAAAGTAGTAATCAACAGCAACATAGTAGAGAGGATAGATAGTACGGATTACAACACAAGTTGCAATTGTGAGATGAGATGGGATGGAGATGGAGATGGTGCTGATGTTGGGGATGATGTTGATGATGATCTCGATGATGCCCGTGACGATGATGATGATGATGGCGACGATCTCCCCTTTCGGGAGGTGATCTCCCTGGCAGAATCTGCCCGCCGGAGATGGTTTTTCTCCTCTATAGGTTTCCTCCCCGTGGAGGCGGCGAAACACGGAAACTCTTTTTCTATTTAGGGTTTCTACCCCAGGGGGGTCTTATAGGCGAGAGGGGGCACCGAGGGGGGCCACCAGGCACCCTTCTGGATTCCTGGTAGGTCCCCTCACCTCCATCGTCGGTGATCCCCAGTCAATCTTCATAAAAACACTCCCCGTCAATTTTCATCGCATTTGGACTTGATCTGATTCAACAACTTGGTGTCCACTTTTCACCGCTGAATTCCGGTTCTGCTGCTTCGGCACCGGAAAGTTGTAAAATGTGTAAAACAAGCCAAAATAACATAAGAAAAATACTTTAAAGTGGAATATATCAATGAATAGGATGAAATTACAATATAAAATAGTGATGCAATTTTGACGTATCAACTCCCCCAAGCTTAGACCTCGCTTGTCCCCAAGCGATTGCTGAGCTCGGTAAACCTGTCCACAAGTTTAGGGAGTGAAGCGTCGATAAAAGAATACGTACAAGAAGCATCAAGATTTCTCACCAAACTGAAGCATCCTCAATAGCAACCTCAACTCATAAGGTCCTTATGAGAAAGTAGTAACAATTATAACAAAGTAGGACTTGGAAAACTCATCAAATCATGGCAAACATAGCCTTGGTCAAGGAACAACTAATAACTTTTACTTTTGCTCTTTCACTTATAATGGAACCAGTTGAAGCTTTGGAAAGAACATGTTATCAGTCAAGAAGTGCACATGTTAACATAAAGGAAGATGTTTACTATGCATAAGCTTTTGCAAACAACTCACTTATCAAAAGATAATGTCAACAAAGATGTAACATGCTAACTTTCAATGCAGCTTTGTATGCAAGAATCTTTATTAACATCAAGTGTCTGTTCTCTCTCAAGAAGGAAGGAATTAGGAAGGACTGACTCAGCACAAAATAAAGGATAAACCCCGTGCAAAAGGGTAAGCAGGGAAAACTCATGTGCCATCTCTAGATCAAACAGAATAAAAACAGGCCTTTGGGAGGTGCATGATCCGTCAACGACTGCTGATAGATAACTCACTCACTTCATGATTTGGACAAGTTTCGTGGAACGGCTCCCATGTGGGGACGATCACATCCCCCTAAATTCCTTTCTTTATCACTCATAAATGAGCGAAGGAACTTGTGCGTTAGTATTTATCTTTTACGAGCTAGGCACTCATGCCAGTCCCTTCTCGTATTAGGGGTTTGCAGATTAGGCATGCAATCCCAAGATAAAACTTCTCCAAATTAAGAAGATCATGGGTTACCCACCACTTCCTCATGAGCTGAATCAGTGGCACAAAACAGAAGATTTTGAACATCTAGAGATAGCACATAAATTGTATACTTTAGGAGTGGTAGTGGAATACCACAAATAGGAAGGTATGGTGGACTCAAGTGGAAGATGTTGGTTTCAGGGTATGGAAGTACAAGCAGAATTCTGCTTAGTACAGAGTTTTGGCTAGCAATGCTTTGAGAGACCAGACAATTGATGACAACTTAGATGCAAGAAATACAAAGCAAACACATTAAAACTAGCATGAAACATCAAGTTGTCTTCCTTGTCAACATAACACTTCAAGAATAATAACACAAAGGTTTTGGCTATGTCGCTACTTTGAGAAAAACATGTTTGTTGTTATGACCAAAGCTATACTTGCCAAGATTTAAATAAAGTTTTCGAAGCCATACCTGATATAAGTTCAATACTCCCCATAAGAATCAGCTCATAATGTCGATTGCGTGAAGAGAATACCGAGTGCAGCGAAGAAACCGATAGACTTCTTGTTAATATTCCTTCATAGACGACCCCACACTCACGGATACAAAGCTCTCCACAAAAGGAGTCATAGACCTCAAAGCAACACCTATTTCATAAAGTAACTTCCCTAGACATGATACGACTCTACTTGACTCTAAAAGACAAAGATAAAGATAAAGATACCCTGTAATGACCCGGTCCCGAAGGGAACCAAGTCTACTGTGCTTCTGTGCTATCCCTGGATCAGTATGCTAGCACACACAGGTACTCGATGAAATACCATAGTATCACATGTCATAAGTTAACGTAAATACATGGTATTTATTACCTTACAGCCCTTGGGCTAGAATACACAGCAGAACAATCAATATATAAGTGGAGTCCCATCAACGCCAACGACAAAGTTGAGTGTAGACTTCACGACCCTATATCGTATCACTTACTCGTCGTATATAATCCTGCAACACCGAAGGTTACAGCCCGACAACGGGTCAGTACATTTGAATGTACGGAAAATCATATCCCAGAAAGAAGTAAAATTTCCTACAATACATGCAATTTGGCTGGTGGAGCTTCTACATTTATTTTTGCAAAAAAGCTAATTTTTCCTTATAGAATAATAATAACTAAGTTCTACAATAACATACGATTGAGATGGGAACCCCCACTCAATCTATCCCAAAGTGATTAAACCAATCAGTTAATTAAAGATGGTGAGACAAATCAATATTACCACATCTAGTCGCTCGAATTGTCCATAACCGGGGACACGGCTAATCGATTAGTTTTATACTCTGCAGAGGTTTGTGCACTTTTCCCCACAAGACTCGATCGCCTCCTTTGTAGTTCGTCACACTGCATGATGTATGACAACTGGAAGATCGAGACATGGACTTTCAGAAGAGTTTCCCTTACTCCGGTAGCACCCATCCCACCTATTCACATCTACTTTCGTAGCGCTACCTAGTAAGAGTCCCTACAACTGATCAACCAAGCCAGAGCCCATAGTAGCTTGTGGCTGCACACGTAAGCTTCTAGGTATGTCAATACAATCAGTCCCTTTGAGCCTGGGTGGATTTCCGCAGTCATCACTGGCCACCTCCAGGATGCTCGCAACCATCCCACCCAGGTAGTTCATTAACTTTATCTTGGTCCTAATTACTACTTTATCACTCATACCTCATAATGATTCACTTCCCAATCCACGTCTACTTAGCATAGCAATATTCTATTATACGATGGTGACAAAGATGTAAGGATCAGACCTATCTCAATGAACTACTTGGTGTAATAGCATAGCATAACCTATCATGCAATCTAAAGAAGAAGAACTAATGCATTGAAAACATAGGTAATAGGGAATATGACCAAAGATATGACTTGCCTTGCTGTTGACTGCAGAACTTTAAAGATTGTTGGTACTCTGCTTCGCACTCCGGACAATCTATCGTGAGCAAACAAAGATACACACAATCAATACACAACCAAAAGCAAAACAAGGTTCATGAACTCCAAAAGAAAAACCAAATAAATGTTTTTGCAAAACAAATCATGATTGAGCTCAAAAGTGGGTTGCAAAGTGTCTATAATATAGGGTTTAGCTAGGGTTTTATTTTGCAAAAAGAATCAATCAAATCCGAGTTGTAAAACAAAAGATACGATAAAAAAAACTTGAATTTAAAACCGATCAGATCTGAATATTTTCGAAAATACCAAAACAAACTTTATGGTTGAACTGAATAGAGGGCTTCGAAAGAAAACCGTGGGCTTTGGAAACACGCAAAACGGATCTACGAGTAAAAAGATATTACTAGAACAGTTTTGCATAGGATTTAGGAATTTTTTTGCAAACGGAAATTTTTTTTTCTCAAAACTTGGATCTACAATACACAAAATTTAGAGGGTTTCAAAACAATGATTTGGCCGCTGGTTTCGTCTAAAACGGAGCAACGGATAAAAAATTACGACGCTTTTACTAACCGCGACGTGTAAATTAGACGCGACGAAGACGACAACTCCGGCCATCTTCGGCGTCAACGAGGACGTCTAGGATGTAGGGCTTGATTAGAAGATCACAACGGTGGTGGTGATGATCTCCAACGTCGTCCGTACGGGCATGGCAACGCGGTGATCCAAGCGCTCCGATGAACTCCCGCGGTACGCGTACAATTTTGAGATCAATCTTGTGCAAGAATAGAAGAGGGAAAAGATGTCTATTAGATGCACAACGAAGAAAGAAGTCGGTATGCAAAATTTGGGGTCAAGGGGAGGCTCACCGGCGACGGGATCTACCGGCAAAGTCGAAATTTTTCGACGAGATCTACCTCGAAATTAGCTCGATTTGAGGCGGTTTGGGACGAAATTTTATGAGGAATCGGCGGAGAGGGACGTGGGATATTTATGGGACAAGTTTTCTTGGCAAAAGGGCAACCGGAGAGGAGTCTTAGGCGACCACGGTTGCCGGCGTTGCGCGTACAGACCGGACTCTGTTTCGGTTTGCAGAAACCAAGGCGCGCGTGCGTTGCCAGCAGCGCTGCCTCGCCCGCTCGGCCGCTGGCCTGGCCGCTGCTCACCGCTGGCCGCTGGCTGGGCCGGCCTCGGCCCGGCTGGCCGGCGCCAGTTTTTTTTTCGTGAATTTTTTTTAAAAAAAAATATAGAGGTAAAATAAATAGCCCCGAAAAAATAACATCTTATATTTTTAAAATAATAAAAATACGTAAAACGTAATTACGTTTATATAAATATATACGTACTTTTTAAAAAAAAAGTTTTATAAAATAAAATACCAATCGGAAAAATATGAAATAAATTTCTAAAATCTTAGAAAAACGTAAATAATATTTTCAATAAGTTATTTATACAAAATAAAGTAATAAAGAAAACTTCATTCAATAAATTCAAATAAATCCAAATCAAGGTTTTAAATCATTTTCAAAGAAATTGAAGAAGTCACGTTATCTTTCCTCACTCAATTATTTTTATTTTAAATATAAAAGTATTCAAAATAATATCCAATAAAATAAAATAAATGAAAACTTTTATTTGAAATATTTCCCAACGTTATTTTATTTATTGAAGGAGTCATATTATCTTCTCTCATTTTTTTATTTGTTGGATTTGTTTTTAAATAATAAATGTAAAAGAACAAAAATGAATATTAGGGAAAGTCATTTTATTCCCTCTCATTTTTAATATTCATTTAAACTTCAAAAGTTTCAGATCCTAGTCTATCTCACTCAGATCAATTACACATAAATCAAACAAGAACATCGTAATAATTTAATTATTATAACATTCCAAAATTTAGAATTTTGGGATGTTACAAATCTACCACCCTTAAAATGAATCTCGTCCTCGAGATTCGAAGAGGTTAGAAAGAAAAGGTTAGGTTTGGGGTCTTCTGTCTCCGAAATGTACTGATCCTCCGATGGTCTAGGGTGCTACCACCCTTAAAAGAAAATTCCCAGGTCTTGCAGAATCTTGCTCTTTCGATGAATTCTTTCGTACATATATCCTATTTTTTAGGTATTGAATCCTTATTCCAAATGAACAGTCTTCCAAAGATCAAATCTTCATGTATGACTGGTCGAACGCCCATACTAACAAATAGCGATACTCTCATGGTGGTCAACAAGAGGGTTCCCTGCAGAAAATTGGTCTTGGCTTATTATCACCGTATTACTTATGATTCGCGAGGGTTGCAATGTACAGGGTCAACATTGTACCATTCTAAAGTTTTGGTTTAACGTCGTCGTCTCTCTCTATTATAGGTAAGTCACTCTAGATCTACCATCCCACATAGCAAAGCGAATAATAAGAGTAGCCAGTATGGTGATCAATCCATCCTGCACCCAAATCATTACCTTGTATATGGTTTAGCGAATCTCGCATTCTAACACTCGGGCATCCTCACAAGCACTGCAAAATTAACTTCTCCACGAGCCATGGTTTCTGCATGCCAAAAAAAACAACTACCGTTTCTTCACAACTCTCGGGTTTTACATAAATTCTTATGAAATCGTCGGTTGATAGAGCCGTAGCTTCCTCCATGGTTCTTCTTTCCACAAGAATGTGCTTTCTTATTATCAAATCCTGGAGCTTGTGGGTAATGAGCCCTCCTCCTTTATTGCAAATCTTAAATCCTCCTTGGGTTGTAAATATTCTCCATCTCAATCATAAGTCTTGTTCCTCATTATTAAAATCCGAGTATACTCCTTACTTAATATCTTAATGCAAACTATCACATCTTCAAACGGACTCATCACTTACTTGTCAAACTCGATTCTGAGGTCTGATGTAGTTAACACTTCGATCATTCTTCGGGTAGTAATATAAGATACTACCACCCTTAAAATAAAATCTAGGGTCTCTTCCTTATCTTTACATTAGCTTCCGAATCACTTCTCCTTGCTTGTAGTGTTACTACTCATAAATATCCAATTCACACATGTGGTTGTTTCCTGGCCGAAGGCACATACTGGCTTCATTGATTCTGAAATTAATCATTGCAATCTCATAGAATTACATATCTCCATCCGACTTCTAAATATTTTTTTTACAAAAAAAAAACTCTTCCCTACTATACTTATTGAATGCTTCACATCTAATCTCTCAGCATAAGACTTCTATAAATTTGGACATTCTCCTGGTAAACTGAACTTCCTCCTTGCAGCAAAACAAATTACTCCTTTCCAATGTCGGGGTCTCATTGTGATTACTTAAGCTCCTTGAGTCTTTGGCTTCCTTCTCGGGCAGTCATTGGAGTAGTGACCTGCCTCCCTGCACCTAAAACATATGACTTTACTTAACTCCTTCTTTGCAGAAATTGGGTTCTTCGGGGGATACCCACTGCTTTCATCATCTCTATCCTTGGATTTCTGGGATGCATTCTTCTTCTCTATATTCATGATGCCTTTAACGGGCACGGGTTTCTCCGGGGTGTAAGGCTTCTTCTGTGACTCTTGATTCATCCTCTTCTTCTTGGTCTGGGTTTTTCTTCTTGCGAGAAGGTCGTAGTCTTTACAGGGGCAACCAGGTGCATAACGTACATCCTTGTTACAATGCCGACACGTGACACCTTGTGTTTCTTCCTTGAACTTTCTATGTTACTCAAATCTTCTATTTCTTGTTGTTCATACTCCAATTCTATTGTCGGGAATTTACCCAAATACTCTTTCCCCCTTTTTCAAGCAATTTTGTGAAATATGTCCTTCTCCACATGAATAGCATGACTTGATGCAAACTGGGGTTGATGTTTCTTCAAGAGGGTCTTTAACATTTCCCTTCATCATGAGTACTTCTATCTGTTTACTAAGAGCTTCCTTCATCCCTTCCCTATGTTGTTGGATCACTTACTGTACCATGGGGTATAAGTTATACTGAGCGGGGTAATGGGTAGTTCCTTCACATAAGAAACAGGTAACCTGCCTAGTGGGACATTCTTCAGCTAGGTGACTTTCTTCACAATAGGGGCATTCATCTTAATGTTCCTCGTGGGTGTGTCCTATTTCTCCACAGAACTTACATGCGCATAGTTTATTCCGATCGTTTATACTAGCCTTCCTTGTTCGGGTGACAAGACGAGATCTTAGTAAAGTCAGTTTGAATTCCTCCCAAGTTATTTCATCTCTCCATACATTGATAGCTTGGTACATCCTCCACCAAGTAGCAGCACATTTTGCAAATTCCTGAAGAGCATATTGCACCATATCCTTTCTTCCAACACTGTTATTCTTCATGTGATCCTCCATGTTCTGAATCCATTGTTCGGTCTCCAACTGAGTCATCGCTCCGGAAAAGATGAGTTCATCTCCATACACCATCTATTGGGTCCAAGGGTTTTGGTTTAGGGAATAAGTTTGGAGGGGAGGGGAGAACAATACAAAAAAAACACACAAGTCACCGCATCTAACGTGAGCATATAACAGGGGTTTAGTCTTCTAAAGGTCATGGGTAGGCTTGGGATCTTCAGAGTCTTCAAAGATCTTCGAGTCTTGAAAATCTTCGATACTTGTAGTTGGTAACTTCCATTCTTCCAATGCATGGTATAATCCTCTTTACACTGAGTTGATCATGAATACAATAACTTGTCCTTCTCGATGTAGCATAAGATGATCCTTCCAAGTACTCAAAGTTGCATGGGTAAAGTCTAACTTGTTTGAGGTACGAGGGAGTGTTTGAAAGACAAAAAAACTCAAAAAAGATGAGAAGTAATGGATTTTATTTTCAAAATAATATTTTGAGAAATAGAATTCCCTATGGCTTTCCAGTTTCTAGGGTCACGACCTACAGTCAACATGTGCTCTGATACCATCTTGTAATGACCCGGTCCAGAAGGGAACCAAGTCTACTGTGCTTCTGTGCTATCCCTGGATCAGTATGCTAGCACACACAGGTACTCGATGAAATACCATAGTATCACATGTCATAAATTAACGTAAATACATGGTATTTATTACCTTACAGCCCTTGGGCTAGAATACACAGCAGAACAATCAATATATAAGTGGAGTCCCATCAACGCCAACGACAAAGTTGAGTGTAGACTTCACGACCCTATATCGTATCACTTACTCGTCGTATATAATCCTGCAACACCGAAGGTTACAGCCCGACAACGGGTCAGTACATTTTAATGTACGGAAAATCATATCCCAGAAAGAAGTAAAATTTCCTACAATACATGCAATTTGGCTGGTGGAGCTTCTACATTTATTTTTGCAAAAAAGCTAATTTTTCCTTATAGAATAATAATAACTAAGTTCTACAATAACATACGATTGAGATGGAAACCCCCACTCAATCTATCCCAAAGTGATTAAACCAATCAGTTAATTAAAGATGGTGAGACAAATCAATATTACCACATCTAGTCGCTCAAATTGTCCATAACCGGGGACACGGCTAATCGATTAGTTTTATACTCTGCAGAGGTTTGTGCACTTTTCCCACAAGACTCGATCGCCTCCTTTGTAGTTCGTCACACTGCATGATGTATGACAACTGGAAGATCGAGACATGGTCTTTCAGAAGAGTTTCCCTTACTCCGGTAGCACCCATCCCACCTATTCACATCTACTTTCGTAGCGCTACCTAGTAAGAGTCCCTACAACTGATCAACCAAGCCAGAGCCCATAGTAGCTTGTGGCTGCACACGTAAGCTTCTAGGTATGTCAATACAATCAGTCCCTTTGAGCCTGGGTGGATTTCCGCAGTCATCACTGGCCACCTCCAGGATGCTCGCAACCATCCCACCCAGGTAGTTCATTAACTTTATCTTGGTCCTAATTACTACTTTATCACTCATACCTCATAATGATTCACTTCCCAATCCACGTCTACTTAGCATAGCAATATTCTATTATACGATGGTGACAAAGATGTAAGGATCAGACCTATCTCAATGAATTACTGGGTGTAATAGCATAGCATAACCTATCATGCAATCTAAAGAAGAAGAACTAATGCATTGAAAACATAGGTAATAGGGAATATGACCAAAGATATGACTTGCCTTGCTGTTGATTGCAGAACTCTAAAGATTGTTGGTACTCTGCTTCGCACTCCGGACAATCTATCGTGAGCAAACAAAGATACACACAATCAATACACAACCAAAAGCAAAACAAGGTTCATGAACTCCAAAAGAAAAACCAAATAAAAGTTTTTGCAAAACAAATCATGATTGAGCTCAAAAGTGGGTTGCAAAGTGTCTATAATATAGGGTTTAGCTAGGGTTTTATTTTGCAAAAAGAATCAATCAAATCCGAGTTGTAAAACAAAAGATACGATAAAAAAAACTTGAATTTAAAACCGATCAGATCTGAATATTTTCGAAAATACCAAAACAAACTTTATGGTTGAACTGAATAGAGGGCTTCGAAAGAAAACCGTGGGCTTTGGAAACACGCAAAACGGATCTACGAGTAAAAAGATATTACTAGAACAGTTTTGCATAGGATTTAGGAATTTTTTTGCAAACGGAATTTTTTTTTCTCAAAACTTGGATCTACAATACACAAAATTTAGAGGGTTTCAAAAAAATAATTTGGCCGCTGGTTTCGTCTAAAACGGAGCAACGGATAAAAAATTACGACGCTTTTACTAACCGCGACGTGTAAATTAGACGCGACGAAGACGACAACTCCGGCGATCTTCGGCGTCAACGAGGACGTCTAGGATGTAGGGCTTGATTAGAAGATCACAACGGTGGTGGTGATGATCTCCAACGTCGTCCGTACGAGCGTGGCAACGCGGTGATCCAAGCGCTCCGATGAACTCCCGCGGTACGCGTACAATTTTGAGATCAATCTTGTGCAAGAATAGAAGAGGGAAAAGATGTCTATTAGATGCACAACGAAGAAAGAAGTCGGTATGCAAAATTTGGGGTCAAGGGGAGGCTCACCGGCGACGGGATCTACCGGCAAAGTCGAAATTTTTCGTCGAGATCTACCTCGAAATTAGCTCGATTTGAGGCGGTTTGGGACGAAATTTTATGAGGAATCGGCGGAGAGGGACGTGGGATATTTATGGGACAAGTTTTCTTGGCAAAAGGGCAACCGGAGAGGAGTCTTAGGCGACCACGGTCGCCGGCGTTGCGCGTACAGACCGGACTCTGTTTCGGTTTGCAGAAACCAAGGCGCGCGTGCGTTGCCAGCAGCGCTGCCTCGCCCGCTCGGCCGCTGGCCTGGCCGCTGCTCGCCGCTGGCTGGGCCGGCCTCGGCCCGGCTGGCCGGCGCCAGTTTTTTTTTCGAGATTTTTTTTAAAAAAAAAATATAGAGGTAAAATAAATAGCCCCGAAAAAATAACATCTTATATTTTTAAAATAATAAAAATACGTAAAACGTAATTACGTTTATATAAATATATACGTACTTTTTAAAAGACACTTTAAAGAGTTTTATAAAATAAAATACCAATCGGAAAAATATGAAATAAATTTCTAAAATCTTAGAAAAACGTAAATAATATTTTCAATAAGTTATTTATACAAAATAAAGTAATAAAGAAAACTTCATTCAATAAATTCAAATAAATCCAAATCAAGGTTTTAAATCATTTTCAAAGAAATTGATGAAGTCATGTTATCTTTCCTCACTCAATTATTTTTATTTTAAATATAAAAGTATTCAAAATAATATCCAATAAAATAAAAAAAATGAAAACTTTTATTTGAAATATTTCCCAACGTTATTTTATTTATTGAAGGAGTCATATTACCTTCTCTCATTTTTTTATTTGTTGGATTTGTTTTTAAATAATAAATGTAAAAGAAAAAAAATGAATATTAGGGAAAGTCATTTTATTCCCTCTCATTTTTAATATTCATTTAAACTTCAAAAGTTTCAGATCCTAGTCTATCTCACTCAGATCAATTACACATAAATCAAACAAGAACATCGTAATAATTCAATTATTATAACATTCTAAAATTTAGAATTTTGGGATGTTACATACCCGGAACTCCCCCAAGCTTGGAACAAGCTAAGGAGATGCCATTACCCGAGGAGATTTTACTCCTCATTCTTGTTCTTGTCGGTCACGTACTCCTTGGCGAAGCGCTTCCATGGCAGCTGCTCTCCGGTCTCAAAGGACATTCCCGTCTCCAAGATCCTGCACTCAGCACCCAAACCCATGCGTAGAAACTTTAGTTCATACTCACAGTTCTGGTTCTGCAGATCATAGATCTGTGCTTGGAGCCCATAAACTTTTTCTTCTAGTGCGGCCGAACTTGACCACATCTCCTTCATCTCCATCTTGTGGGAAGCCTCGATCTCGTTCATGATGTCGAAGTTAGCTTCAACAGCACGCTCCACCATCTTCTTTAACTTGAAGAATTCATGTTCCATCTCCTTCAGCCGCTCCTCGGTGCTCCCCTCCTTGACTGGTCCCTTCAGATCTTCCTTGTGGAGAACACTGTCCTCCACATGAAGGACCTAGGGGTGTCCTCACCTCTGCTAGGTAAGGGTTGATAACGTTGACGACGAACTTGTCCTTTGGGGAACTTGTGGAAGCCATGGCACCTAGACCTGCTGAAAGTTTTCCTGGCAGAAAAAGACCGAGAAAGAAAACACACGAAATCGTGAGATACGGTGCCGGGACTATCCGGGAAAATATATAGCAAAAATTTCTGCAACAGAAGGAAGGTTTCAAGCCTAGGTGGAGTCGGAGTCAGAGTCCAGGGCACCCAGGAGGGTGCCTGGCGCGGCCAGGAGGGGGGGCGCGCCAGGAGGCCTCCTGGGGCCCCTGGAGCTCCTCTCCGGCTCCACTCGGGCTTGGAATTTTCCTAATTTTGCAAAAACTTTGAAAAGTAAACTTTTATTGACGTTCGCGGTGTTTTCTTACCATAATTCATACCTTTTCTTATTCTTGTCCTGCCGGAGTCTGAAACTGGCTGCAACATGTTCTTCGTGAGTCTTTGTATATATCATGTTTGCATCCACATTGATTGGATCACCTGCCATATAATGTTTGAGTCTTTGTCCATTCACAACTTGAGGTTTGGTGCCTTCGAAATTATTGATCTTGATTGCACCAGACCGATATACTTCTTCGATATGAAAAGGTCCTTCCCATCTGGAAAGTAGTTTACCTGGAGAAAACCTAAAACAAGATCTAAACAACAAAACTTTATCACCAACATTAAATTCATGTTTCAGAATTCTTTTATCGTGCCACTTCTTTACCTTTTCCTTGAACATTTTAGCGCTCTCGTAAGCTTCACTCCTCCACTCATCTAGAGAAGTCAAGTTCATGAGACGCTTTTCATCAGCTAACTTTGGGTCAGCATTTAGCTCTCTGACAGCCCAGAAAGACTTGCGCTCTAACTCTAATGGTAAATGGCAAGCCTTGCCATAGACCATTTTATACGGAGACATGCCCATGGGGTTTTTGTAAGCAGTTCTATACGCCCACAAAGCATCTCCTAACTTCTTTGACCAGTCCTTTCTAGAACTTTTTACTGTCTTTTGTAAGATCAACTTAATCTCCCTATTGGTGAGCTCAACTTGCCCACTAGTTTGAGGGTGGTACGGTGATGCAATCCTATGATTGACATCGTACTTGGCCAGAGTTTTCCTAAAAGCTCCATGCGTGAAGTGTGACCCTCCATCTGTCATGAGGTACCTTAGTACGCCAAACCTAGGAAAAAATACATCCTTGAGCATTTTCTAAGATGTCTTGTGATCAGCACTTTCAGTGGGGATTGCTTCAACCCACTTGGTTACATAATCAACAACAACTAAGATGTGTGTGTACTTGTGTGAAGGAGGAAAAGGACCCATAAAATCAAAACCCCAGCAATCGAAAGGTTCAATCACTAGTGAGTAATTAATAGGCATCTCATTTCTCCTGCTAATGTTACCAACTCTCTGACACTTATCACAAGATATAACGTACCTTCGAGCGTCCTTAAAAAGAGTAGGCCAATAAAAACCTTATTGTAAAACTTTATGTGCGGTCCTTTCATCGGCATGATGTCGTCCATAGGGACTATCGTGACATTGTCGAAGAATGTCCTGCTGCTCGTGCTCCGGTATACACCTTTTTACGATCCCGTCCGCACCTTCTTTGTAAAGATGTGGATCATCCCAAAAGTAGTGCCTCAAATCTGTGAAGAATTTCTTCCTCTGCTGAAATGTAAAACCTGGAGGAAAAAACTTTGCAATGATAAAATTAGCATAATCTGCAAACCAAGGGTCGGAATGAGATTGTACTTTTACAACAGCAAGTTGTTCGTCTGGGAAACTGTCGTTGACTCGAATAGGATCGTGCGGGATATCTTCCATCCTTGAAAGATTATCTGCCACCGGATTGTCTTCTCCTTTTCTATCGGCAATCTGTAAATCAAATTCTTGAAGAAGGATTACCCATCTAATGAGTCTTGGTTTGGCGTCCTTTTTCTGCATAAGATACTTAATGGAAGCATGGTCAGTATGAATAATAACTTTAGAATCAACAATATACTGCCTAAACTTATCACAAGCAAACACTACTGCCAAGAATTCCTTCTCGGTAGTAGCATAATTCTTTTGAGCACTATCAAGTGTCTTGCTGGCATAGTGGATGACATTCAGCTTCTTGTCAACCCTTTGTCCTAAAACAGCTCCAACAGCAAAATCACTAGCATCACACATAATTTCAAAGGGAAAATTCCAGTCAAGTGGTTGTACTATAGGAGAGGTTATCAAGGATTTCTTAAGAACTTCAAAAGCTTCCTTACAATCTTCATCAAATACAAAAGGAGAATCCTTCTGGAGAAGATTGGTAAGGGGTCTCGAGGTCTTAGAAAAGTCCTTGATAAATCTTCTATAGAAACCAGCATGACCTAGAAAACTACGAATACCTTTGATGTCCCTTGGATAGGGCATCCTTTCAATAGCTTCAATTTTTCCTTGTCCACTTCAATCCCCTTTCGGAAATCTTGTGTCTAAGAACTATCCCTTCGTTAACCATGAAATGGCACTTCTCCCAATTGAGCACAAATTTGTTTCTTCACATCTCTACAAAACTTTATTAAGATTGTGGAGACAGTGGTCAAAGGAGTTTCCATAGACGGAAAATTCGTCCATGAAAACTTCTACAATCTCCTCACAGAAACCATGAAATATTGCAGACATACACCTCTGAAAAGTAGCAGGTGCATTACACAAACCAAAAGGCATACGCCTATAAGCATAAGTATCGTAAGGACACGTAAAGGTGGTCTTCTCTTGATCCGTGGTGTTAACGTGAATCTGGGAGAAGCCAGAATACCCATCAAGATAGCAGAAGTGGGTGTTTTTAGACAACCGGTCGAGCATCTGATTAATAAAGGGCAGAGGATAGTGGTCCTTCCTTGTGGCCTTGTTCAACTTCCTGAAATCAATACACATTCTATATCCAATAATAGTCCTCTGAGGTATTAGTTCATTTTTATCATTAGAAACAACAGTCATACCTCCTTTCTTAGGAACACAATGAACGGGACTTACCCACTTACTATCAGCTATAGGATAGATGATACCATCGGCTAGAAGTTTGAGAACCTCCGTCCTAACCACGTCCTTCATCTTTGGGTTCAATCGTCGTTGATGATCAACAACTGGTTCAGCATCGGGCTCGAGATTCATAGTATGTTGGCAAATGGATGGACTAATACCCTTGAGATCATCAAGAGTATAGCCAATAGCACCTCGGTGTCTGCGGAGTGTCTCCAATAATCGCTCTTCTTCATACCTTGAAAGGTTAGAATTGATAATAACAGGATATACTTTCTTTTCATCTAAATAAGCATACTTGAGCGTATCGGGTAGCGGTTTTAGATCAAACACCGGGTCTTCTTTTGGTTGCGAGAGGATTCCTAAAGGTTCAACCGGGAGGTTGTGCTTCAGGATAGGAGTTTGTCTTAAAAAGATGTCTTCTAGTTCATCCCTCTCCTGTATATGTATGTCATTCTCGTGGTCTTCCATAAATTGCTGCAAAGTATCATCAGGAGGAATAGCAATAGAAGCAATTTCTTCAATAATTTTGTCATTACTTGACAAGTCAGTACCACGAGGCTGCTTAGAAAACTTAGAAAAATTAAATTCATACGGCTCACCGTTGAATTCAAAAGAAACTTTACCTTTCTTGCAATCTATTATAGCTCCACAAGTGCTGAGGAAGGGCCTACCAAAGATAATAGGGAAAAAACTATCTTGCACTGAACCAAGTACAAGAAAGTCAGTAGGATATTTTACCTTCCCGCAGAGTACTTCAACATCTCTCAGAATCCCAACTGGAGAGATCGTTTGTTTATTTGCAAGATGAATCATGACATCAATGTCCTCGATCTCACACGGCTAAATCTCGCGCATGATCTCTTGATAAGTGTGAAGGGAATAGCGCTGACGCTAGATCCCAAATCACATAGCCCATATTAATTATGTTCTCCTATTTTGACAGATACAACTGGTGTACCTGAAATTGGGCCTTTGTTCTTGGCTGTGACAATGTTAGTGGAAACAACACAAAAACTAATAGTGGATTCTTCAATATCACTGGTTACCAGATCCTTGACCATTGCAACTTGAGGCTTGACCTTGATCATGTCCTTAGGTTCGTTAGTGGTCCTTCTATTTTTTTAGAATACCTGTAACAAAAGAGTGCTCATTTATCCTTGAGGGATAAGGAGGCTGTTCATACACCACTGCAGGTAAAACAGGATCAGTAACATTAATCTCAATAGGTGACTCCTTGAAAGGTTTATGATGTCGACTCTCCTTCTTCTTAGAAGAATCAATATGATAAGCAAAGTCCTTGCAAAATTCAACCATTAGCTGGGAATCAAGACCAATTTTAGAGCAAAAGGTATTAAAGTAATCATTCTTCACATAACTCTCAATGTAGACATGCTCATAGTTTATAGCGGGTTCAATACCTCTATCAATTTCCCAGTCTTCAGTGTTCTTCTGGATCCTTTCTATAAGATCCCATTTTTCTTCCATACTTCTGGTCTGTAATACCCTGCTAGAGGAGGCATCCAACATCTCCCTGTCCTGACGAGAAATCCTGGCATAAAAATGTGTAAGTATAATTTCCTAGGGGAGCTCATGGTTTGGGCATTTGAGAATCAGGGACTTCAGTCTCCCCCAATCTTGAGCGATGCTCTCTCCATCGCGAGACCAAAAGTTGTAGATGTAGTTCCTGTCTTGGTGAATTTCACGAAGAGGATAAAACTTTACATAAAAGAGAGACATAAGCTCTGGCCATTCAAGCAGATCAGAGTTATCGAGTAGCTTATACCAATCTGAAGTTTTATCTTTGAGTGATACGGAGAATAGTTTCTTCATGAAGAACTCCATTGTTACACCTGCAAGCTTAAATAAAGAACATAATTGTGATAAATATAGCAGGTGTTCTCCCGGATGTCCTTCTCCTATATAACGATTAGCCAAGACATAATCAATAATACCAGATGGTATTTTATAGGGCACAATTTCAGTAGGGCAAGGAGTGACCACCACAGTCGTGGGTCGGCTCCTTACCAGCAACGAACCAACAGTAGAAGAGTCCATAAGGACTGAAAGTAACAACAGAAAATTAAGGTTTCCCTACCGTCTTCGCTTACCAATAGCGCTACACTCCCCGGCAACGGCGCCAGAAAAGCTCGTTGATGGCGGAGAAGTTAATAGGTTTAGTTAGGTTGCCTTCCCTATTAACTGCGCCAATAAACGATTCTTGATAACCCACAACTCTAGGGGATCAATTGTAGCTTTTCGATAAATAAGAGTGTCGAACCAAATGAGGAGCAGAAGGTGCTGATAAGTGACACTGGATAAGGAAAGGCTGCACACACTCAAAGGTAAATATTTAGGGGTTTTTTGGTTTAAGCAACAGAAAAGTAAAAGACAAGCAAAGTAAATAGGGTAGTTGAGGAGTAGCAAGTGGCCCAATCCTTTCACAAGGATAAGCCTAGGAATTTAATTTATAAAAGCTAAAGCGTTCTCGAGAACACATGGGAGAGATAGCCAAGTTACTTTCACCATACTCCGCCAAGTAATATGTATTGTGTTGATAAGTGTCGGTGGGTGGATCAATGCTAGTACACCTTCTAGACTAAGATAAGTGTACTCTTATGATTACACACCTTGCAAGCATCCGCAAATACAAGGTAGTAATTAAGGCATAAGCCTAACCACAACATTACGATCAAGGATCCATAACTCCCTTGTGCAAAAGTGTGCGAACTGGGGTTCAGGTTTCTGTCACTCCGGCAACCCACCATAAGCGTCCTTTATGCACAATTTATTCCTCTAGGCCCATGAAAGGTGAAGTGTTAAGTGTTCGACTCACATAACATCACTAGAGAAATAACAACACAACTTAAGTATCAAACAACACATAACACTTCAACATCATATGACTACTAACAACTAGACTTCTCCCATGTTCTAAAGAACTAAATTAACTACTCACAAGACATAAAAGAGATCATGATCAGAGGTGATAGATGGTTGGCAAACAATCTGGACACAATGATATTTCTCCAAAAAAACTCAATAGCATTCACCACAAATTAGTAATCAACACCAACAGAGTAGAGAGGATAGATAGTACGGATTACAACACAAGTTGCAATTGTGAGATGAGATGGGATGGAGATGGAGATGGTGCTGATGTTGGGGATGATGTTGATGATGATCTCGATGATGCCCGTGACGACGATGATGATGATGGAGACGATCTCCCCTTCCGAGAGGTGATCTCCCCGGCGTAATCTGCCCGCCGAAGATGTCTTTTCTCCTCTGTAGGTTTCCGCCCCGTGGCGGCGGCGAAACACGGAAACTCTATTTCTATTTAGGGTTTCTACCCCAGGGGGTCTTATAGGCGAGAGGGGGCACCGAGGGGGGCCACCAGGCACCCTTATGGCTGCCTGGTGGGTCCCCTCACCTCCATCCTCGGTGATCCCCAGTCAATCTTCATAAAAACACTCCCCGTCAATTTTCATCGCATTTGGACTTGGTCTGTTTCAGCAACTTGGTGTCCACTTTTCACCGCTGAATTCTGGTTCTGCTGCTTCGGCATCGGAAAGTTGTAAACTGTGTAAAACAAGCCAAAACAACATAAGAACAATACTTTAAAGTGGAATATATCAATGAATAGGATGAAATTACAATATAAAATAGTGATGCAATAGCTGCATATCATGATTACGAGATATGGCAGATGGATGTGAAAACTGCATTCCTAAATGGCAACATTGAGGAAGAGGTTTATATGATGCAAATAAAGGGGTTTATCGATCCAAGGAATGCTGGTAAGGTGTGCAAGCTTCAATGATACATCTATGGGTTGAAGCAAGCATCTCAGAGCTGGAATCTTCGATTTGATGAGGTCATTAAAGCTTTTGGATTTTTCCAAAACGTCGAAGAGTTCTGCGTCTATAAGAAACTGAGTGGGAGCTCTGTAGCATTCCTTGTGTTATATGTAGATGACATTGCTAATAGGGAATAATAAGAAATTCTTAGGAGAAGTGAAGGAATATCTGAATGGACAATTTTCCATGAAGGACCTTGGTGAAGCTGCGTACATATTGGGGATTAAGATCTATAGAGATAGACCTAATCGACTATTGGCTTTGAGTCAGAGCACTTATATTGACAAGATATTGAAAAGGTTCAGTATGGATAACTCCAAGAGAGGCCTCTTGCCAGTTATAAAAGGTGTCAAGTTAAGCGTGACTCAGTGCCCGACCACAGCAAAAGAGAAGGAGGAAATGTCCTGAAAACCCTATGCCTCAGCCATAGGTTCTCTCATGTATGCTATGTTATGTACCCGGCCGGATTTAGCGCTGGCTATTAGTATGACTAATCGCTACCAGAGTAATACGGGAATGGCTCACTGGACCGCAGTAAAAACATCCTAAAGTACTTGAGAAGAACAAAGGATCTCTTTCTCGTTTAGGGAGGAGTTGATGAGAAGCTCACCGTAAAGGGTTACGTTGACGCAAGCCTCGGCTCAGACCTAGATGATTCGAAATCCCAGACGGGAAATGTTTTCATGTTGAACGGTGGCGCAATTAGCTGGAGGAGCGGCAAACAGTCAGTCGTCGCCCAATCTACAATGGAATCGTAGTATATTGCCACTTGCGAAGCGTCAAGCGAGGTGCTGTGGCTGAAGAAGTTCGTGGTCAAGCTTGGCGTCTTTCCTAGTTGCATTGACCCTGTGGGAATCTTCTGCAACAACACGGGTGCCATTGCTAACGCGAAGGAGCCAAGAACTCACTCTACAGCCAAGCACATTCTCCGAAAGTTCCATGTGACGCAAGACTACGTCCGGGATGGACACACTAGGATTCACAAGATACATACGGATCTGAACGCAGCAGACCCGATGACTAAACCTCTTCCATAGGGCAAGTTTGAAGAACACCGAGAGACTATTGGTGTTAGATACATACCTGATGTAAACTAGTGTAATTTGTACTCTAGTGCAAGTGGGAGACTGTTGGATATGTTCCCTAGAGACAAATTAATAAAGATATTTGTCACATATCCGTTTTGCTCATAATACGTTTTATACTGTGCTATAATAGTATTACTTGGAAATACTAATACAGGTGTAGTATAAAACATAGGTCCGTAGTTTAACTCGGGTAAACTATCTCATTGAGCAATTGATTGATCAAGCTTTCCTGATCATGGCGACACTTAAGTCCATTGACAATGAGGTCATGTCATTAGGGGAATGATGTGATGGACATACATCCACCTAAAGTATTGAAATGTGATCGAGTCACATAGTTCAACGTTGCGATGACTTTTTAACGTATGGCTTAGTCCTTCGACCATAATGATCGTACGTAATTGTCATCTATGAGGAGACTTTGATTTGTATCCCACCGCCTGACTGAAATATGCTGGCTATAATGGTGAATAGTTGGGTATTCCGAAATAGTTGGTTGATGAGTATGTTACTAGATCATAGCGGGATTTTTCAGTCCTTGTAACAGGACAGGTACTCTGGGCCCACTCGGTGATATTGCATCAATAGCTTGCAAGCAGGTGACTAGGTCACGAGAGATTCAATAGGAACGGACGAGTAAACTTTTTTGTTGTGAACGAGATGTGAACACGGTATGTGGGATACCGACGATCGAACCTCGGACAAACAAAGTACCGCAGCACAAAGGGATTACGTCGTATCGTTAACGGTTTCCAAAAGTGATTGAAGTTCATTCGATGGAAGCGCAGGGGCTGTCAAGGATTGTAACCAGGTCCAAATGACTAGTCATTGGTCAATGAGAAGAGTCTCGACCATGTATGCTTTTCCCGGACCATTAGGGTGTTACACTTAAGGGCAATCAATGCATAGGACAGTTTCGGGATCAATCGGTGAAATAGGAGAAATCACCGGAATAATTCCGGAGGGGAACGGAAGTTGTTTCGGACATTTTGAATGGTTCAAAATAAAGTTTAATTTGTTTGAATAATGTTTTATTATTTAATTATCTTAATTAAATATTTAAACATATTAAAATAATTAAAAAATGGAAAAAGGCTATATGGGCCTATAGGGAGGAGGATAGCACCCCCCCTTGGCCTATATAAGGAGGGGTACACCCCCCTTTTTCCAACACACAATTATTCCTCTCTCTCTCTCTCCTTCTCCTTCCTCGAAGTGGACTCCCCTTGTTTGGAGTCTGCACCTGGATTGGAGTTCTCCACCATAAGGCAGGTCGTCGCTCTGCTGGAGTCGGGATCTGAATCCGTCTTTCTTCCGCTACTCGCTTGGTTTGGGGCCTGGGAGGAACATCGATTGTACCATATGTGTATAATCTCTTCGAGTCACTACACCTGTGGTGCTACTTCATCGCTGGAGGTCAACCGGGAGTCACCCTCGCCGGTGGTCTACTACATGACAGGGAGGTCGTAGTTCCGAGTCTACGCCAGACACGTTCGCAAGCCGTTTCCCTCTTTCGGTCTTCAAAGGTATGAACACCGATTCCCTCTGTTACTTTACATCGCCATAGCATAGATCTTGGTTTCGGGTATCGTACGTATGAAAAATTTGTGTTTTCTGCCCCGTATACCAACAAGAGCTGCACAACACTGGTCATATGTAATCGTGATCGTCTTGTGGTGAGTCTTCCAGGTGAGAGTGGCATCATTCCCGGTAATTGCATCGCCAGCAAAGATTGGTTTGGGCGAGTTGCTCTTGCTTCTCCTTCCTGTGGAGGCGCGTATTGAAGACCAAAACAACAGCGGAGGGCACTCAATCAATCTCGTTTCCAAGGGGGGTTCCTACCACGGTGGTCATACCACTCGCCCCTCTGGTGGTGGGGCTTTTTCTTCAGGCGGCAACAATTCTTCAGGTGGGGGAGCTCGGCATCTTGGAGGTGGCGTCCTCATCTGCCAACTGCGCAAACGGGAAGGCCATGGTGCATGGTCCTGCTGCCAGGTGTGCAAACGGGAAGGGCATGTTGTTTGGTCCTACAAGCGTCGGTTCGACAAGTCCTTCGACAACAACCAAAAGCGCAAGAGTGAAAAAACAGCAAACACGGCGGTCACTTCCTATGGTGTTGACACCAACTGGTACCTCGACACTGGAGCTTCGGATCATGTAACTGGTGAATTGGAGAAGCTCGCCATTCGTGATCACTGCACCGGCCCGGAAAAAATCCAGACAGCTAGTGGTCAGGGTATGGAAATTACACATGTTGGCCATGCGATCCTTCCCACTCCTCATGAATCTCTCAAATTGAACAATGTCCTTCATGTTCCTCATGCGAAAAATATTATTTCTTCTCACCATCTTGTTAAAGATAATCATGCCTATCTTGTTGTTTACCCTGAATTCTTTTCTCTTAAGGATTAGGAAATGGGGCGCACACTTCTTCACGGTCCAAGTAGAATGGGGCTTTATCCTATTTCTGGAAAATCAGAGGAACATGTTCGTCACATCCTTGGAGTAATCAAACCATCTACATCTAGCTGACATAGGTGTCTAGGTCATCCGTCCTTAACGGTGGTTAAGCAAATTTTGCGTAGTAATAATCTTCCAGTGTCCAATAAAACAGACCATCATCTTGTTTGTGATGCATGTCACATGGCCAAGATCCATCAGTTGCCTTATTCTCAATAAACTAGTGTGTCTAAAGCTCCTTTAGAGCTTATATTTTCTGATGTATGGGGCCCTGGGCCAGTTTCAGTTGGCAGACAAAAATATTATGTCAGTTTCATAGATGATTTCAGCAAGTTCAGTTGGATTTATCTCCTCAAAAATAAGTATGATGTGTTTCAAGCGTTTCATGACTTTGAGGCTCATGTTGAGCATTTATTTGATCGCAAAATCCTTACTATGCAAACTAATTGGGGTGGCGAGTACCAAAAGTTAAATCAATTTTTCTCTCGCATTGGCATTACTCATCATGTATCATGTCCTCACGCTCACCAACAAAATGGTTTCGCTGAATACAAGCATAGACACATTGTGGAGGTTGGTCTCTCCCTTCTTGCCCATGCATACATGCCACTCAAATTTTTGGACGAAGCTTTTTTGACTGTTGTCTACCTTATCAATCGGGTCCCTAGTCGAGTCATACACAATCAAACTTCCTTCGAACGTCTCTTTCACACCAAGCCAAGCTACTCTTTTCTTCGGATTTTTGGTTGTGCGGTATGGCCTAATCTTCGTCCCTTTAACAAACACAAGCTCGAGTTTCGCTCCAAACAGTGTGTTTTTCTTGGATACAGTACCATGCATAAAGGGTACAAATGTCTTGATGTCTCCACCGGTCGTGTCTATGTCTTTCGTGATGTTGTCTTTGATGAACAAATTTTTCCCTTCTCCACTTTACATCCTAATGCAGGCGCCCAACTCCGTCCGGAGCTTGTTCTTCTTCCACCTTCCCTTCTTAATTATTCCCCCTCTCTTTGTCGGGAAGGTCATCATGATCATGTGTCAATTTCCAATCCTTTTGATAACATTGCGCAGGAAACTGACGAAAAATATGCAGAAAATGGCTATGATTTTATGCAGGGGTCAACTGCAGATTGTGTGGCCACAGAAAATCCGGGGTCTTCCACCAAGGGAGATCTCCCTGTGAGATCCGTCTCGGGATCGTGAGCGGCAGCACTTGCCGCGTCGCCCACGGGATTGGTGCGTCTGTCTCTGATTGGCACGGACCCGGTGCGGTCCCCTACCTGGTCGGCTGGAGCAGGCCAGCCAACCCACTCCCGCACGGCCCCCGTGCGGTCGCTATCACCTACTGATACGTCCAAAACGTATCTATAATTTCTGCTTGCTCCATGCCTCTTTTGTGTGATGTTGCTATGTTATTGATGAACTTCCATAAACTTTTGATCATATTTGGACTAACTTATTAACTCAGTGCACCCCAGTGCCAGTTCATGTTTTCTGTTGTTTTTCTATTTCAGGTTTCCCCCATATTAAAAGTGCTCCAAAAATTTGGGAAAATCCAATAAAAAATCAGCGCTTAGGAAGCTTCGGGAATCACCGAGGAGGGGACAGAGGGGACCAACTAGGGCCCCAGGCGCCCTCCCGGTGCGCCCTAGGGTGGGGCCGCGCCAGGGGGGCGCCTGGACCCCTGGTGGCCCCCCTGGCGTCCGCCCTTCGCCCATATATTCTCTGTGACGCAAAACCCCCGAGACGGGAACCCTTTTTCGTGATCTCTCCTCTGTTCCGCCGCAGCCGCGCTTCCAAGATCGGGAGCACTAGGAGACCTCTTCCCGGCACCCTGCCGGAGGGAGGAACCACCTCCGAGAGCTTCTCCACCACCATGGATGCTTCCCGGATGAACCGTGAGTAGTCCACCTTGGACCATTGGTCTATGATCAGTATCTATGTGATGTTCTCCTCCCCTCTTTGTTTTTCATGGATTAGACCTCGTGAGTTGCCTACATGATCGAGGCACATATGTAATATTTCTGCTGTTGCTATGTTGAGTTTGCTGGGATCCGATGGATTATGAGACTATGTTCAGATTTTGTTTGTGTAATATATTTGAGTCTCCTCTTTTATATTTATGTTCTAAAGTAATTCTTGCATGTTCTCCGTTGCTTTTTATTGCTTTGGCCAAGTAGTAGGTAGTGACTCCAAGAGGGAGCGTTATGCATGACTGTGGGTTCATGCCCCCCGATGACTAGCTTGAGTGACAGAAACATGAGTCTAGGGGATGTGTTGTTGCCACAAGGGGGAAAACAACGGTGCTTGTACTTGCGGGTGCAAGGATTGTTTACATTACGCAAAGTTCTTTAATGCAGTTGTCCGTTGCTTTGAGTTTACACTTTGGATGGGATTCGCAACTTAATACCAGCGAGATGTTCTGCATAGATATCTCAAGGTGGATGATTAGTAGGTAGATGCAGATGGATTTTGGTCTACTTGTCTTGGCGTACCGCCCATGCTTTTGAGCCTCTTCCTTTCTTTGTAGCATAGTTAGCATTGATTTGCGCACATAATCCTGTCAATTGCCCAGCTGTAATTTGTTTACCTCGCATGGCTATTTTATCGTCTTTTGGGAGAGAGACATCACTAGTGAACATCATAGGACCCCGGTCCATATTTCCAATACTGTTTACACCCAGTATTTATTTACTTCTTTATTTACTTTTCCGTTGCTATTACTATCATTATTATCCCGTGCGTTTGATCCTTTGTAAACAACAAGGCCGGAGGGATTGACAACCTCTCTGAACTCGTTGGGAGCAAAGTTATCTGTTGTGTGTGCAGGTCCAGGTAAAGTAAGCAACCTCGGTTGTGAATGGCGCCATTGTTCACTTTACCACCTTCTTGTATCTGTTGGAGTCCTACTGGTTCGTTACTCAACCTTAGCATCTTTGCTAACACCTCGTTTGGCACCCTAGAATTGGAATATAATTCGTGGAATTCATTCCCGAATTCCCTCCCTCACATGTTTGGCACCCTGGAATTGTAAAGTGGAATTCATTCTTGAAATCCACCAAGAAATTATGTCACTTAAAATCTAAACAAACCAAATCCTACCTCCCACCACGTTATTTCCCTGGAATTCGCTCCCTCACCACGACGCCCCCCTCTCCAACCCTACTACCAGGCGGCGGCGACTCCCTATCCATCCAGCGGCCGGCGCCTCCCTCTCCCTCCACCGTCGGCGCCTCCCCTCTCCCTCCACCGGCCAGCGCCCGCCCCCCTCCTGTCGCGGTCCCTCTCCCTCCTCTTTTCTGGACGGTCACGCGTGCCTCCTCCCTCCTCTCATGGCTGGTACTCCCACCGACGACCGTCACCGCCGCGAGTCCCGCCGGAGACGAACCCCCCCCCCCCCCCCCCGCAACTCCATCGCCGAGATCTAAGGTGCTCGTAAGTTCTCTCCAGGCCCGTCCCCCACGCCCTCTCTGATTCATCTTTCTTGATTGAACCCTAACCCCACCCCACCCCACTGTTCCTCAGCGTCACGCCTCCCTCCACAAGAACGGGATAGCAGATCATGGACTCCCCGATTTTTCTTGACTCCTCCACCACCAGCCCGAAGTTAGTGAACTCCCCTCCCCCTCTCTATGTGTTCTCTGTTTTGGCATGCAAGAAATTAAGTTTATGAAATTATGATGAACTGTGGTTCACACTTACTGCTAGTAGTACAAATTTAGGATATGAAATTATGATGAAGTGTGTTTCACACTGCTGTTAGTAGTTGTCACTTGTTGTTTGTGTTTTTCAAGGCATGCACGAAATTTAGTTTATGAAATGGTCACTTTCACTCTGAAATAAATTAGTGCAAGTGTACATAGGCATCAGCACACACTCATCCATCTTCTTGTTTTGAAACATGAAGTATTTCTCTGATTGGCCAAATTTAGTTTGTTTCTTAAGTTGTCCATTGTCAACTACTTTATAGATGGCAGACTTGCATGTCACATTGCATGATGATGAGAGGAGGAGGAAAAGAAAGAGGACAGTAGCTGGATTTTTTGTCTCAGTTGTTGCAATAGTTCAGCATACTTATTGTCGAAGGCGGATTAGAGAGATTGATGATTTCAGTGAGGATGAGGCAGAGATTAGAATTATAAAGCAAATGCTTAGATTTATCAAGGTTCTAATAAGTATTGTTATGATAGTTTGCGCCTAACTAAATGGTCCTTCGCGGACCTATGCGCCATCTTGCGTGAAAGATCTGGTTTGAGGGATACATTCTATGTATCAGTTGAAGAATCGGTCACAATGTTCCTTCTTGTGTTAAGCCATGGGATGAAATATCGGTTAATTGAAAGCACATATAGGTGGGGGCTCGAGACAATAAGTAGGCATTTCAATGAGATCTTAGGAGTCATCCTTTCCTTGTCTCATGAGTTTATAAAGTTACCTAGCCCTTCAGCTGAGCAACCCGAGGATGCTAAATGGAAATGGTTTCCGGATGGGCTAGGAGCTTTAGATGGCACACATGTTGACGTTAGTGTTTCCGCTCTCAATCAAGGTACATATAGAAATAGGAAGCAAGATGTGACCACTAATGTGCTAGGTGTTTGTGACCGGAATATGAAGTTCTTGTATGTCTTAGCTAGATGCGAAGGTTCGGCATCAGATTCGAGAATGTTGCGAGATGCAATGGCCCGACAAGATGCTTTTGTAGTTCCACACGGTAATTCTTTGCCTTGGTAAGATACAACAACTAATACTTCAATGGGAATACCATATCTAATACTCACTATTTTTTTGAACATTAGGAAAATACTACCTTGTAGATGCTGGATACACTAATGGTCCGAGATTCTTTGCTCCATATCGGTCTGTCCGGTACCACTGAAAAGAATGGGCGGTTAATGAAAATAACCCACTCACCCCAAGAGAGTTGTATAATCTGTGACATGCATCGTCTAGGAATGTGATAGAGAGAACTTTTGGTCTCCTAAAGAAGAGATGGGCTATATTAAGGACTAGTTCCTTTTTTCACATACGAAATCAGGTATCACATAGTATGTTGCAAAACACGCATCCATTTTTTTAGTTTTTAGATTTTTATTAACGTGCCAATAATATCATCTTGCAGATCCGTATCATTAATGCTTGCTGCATTTTGCATAACTTTCTAAGAGATAGGCAGAGAAAGATGGATGATATAATGCTAATTGACGTGGATAATGAGATAAATGTTGCTTCCATCGAACACCCAAAGGAACCAAATATGATTAGACATGTTGAGTCAACATCTGCCTGGAACAATATGCGAGATACCTTAGCTAATGAGATGTGGGCAGATTACCAAGCGAGGCGTGCGGGACCTAATCATTGATATCATTTGTATGTGTACATATTTTGTATGTTTATTTTCACCTATCTCTCTCTCTCTTGTTATTCTACCTCTATCTCAAACATGAATTTTTGCTTACAGGAAGATATGAACATGGAGAAGACAGGTAAAAACTACCTCACGTGGACGGATGAAATGGATGAGGCAATGTTGAATATGTTTGTGGACCATTACAACAAAGGGGGTCGTGCTCAAAATGGGTGGAAGCCACATGTTTACACTACAGTTGTTAACCATGTTCGTGAAAAGTGCAAAGTGGATATAACAAGGGAGAATGTCAGCTCAAGATGCAAGACTATCAATAGGCACTACATAATGGTTAGCAACATGTTGTCGACGAGTGGTTTTGGGTGGGATTGGGATCACAACAAACTTCTGGTTGATAGTGAGGATGTGTGGATCAACTATGTTAAGGTAAGCACTACTTTATTATTGTTGGTCCCTGTTGCTATGATTGTTGGTAGCTTGGAGGTGAAAGAAGTCAATTTCTTATCTTGTGCTTTCACTTGTTTCTTAAACTGCATCATGTTGATATATACTGAACATTCTCAATGCATATAAACAGCCAGCTCCATGTTCTGGACAGATCCCTAACAACTTAAGTTATGCCCTGTTTCTCAATGCAGGCAAAAAAAGAAGCCGCTTGCTACAGGCATAAGGTTATAAAATTCTGGGATTCAATCAGCCTCGTGTTCTCCAAGGATCATGCCACTGGAACCGGAGCTAGAACAGCGACTGAAAGTGCAGCAGACATACCCGCGGAGAATGTCAACGCCAACAACGAGTCTGCTGCGACATCGTCTACTCAAGCCGGTGAGGAACCTAGAAAGAAAAGGTATCGATCTGATGACTCCGTAGCCGCTATACTTGGAGAAAAGCTAGACAATTTTACTAGCGCCTACAAAGCCGATATTGCTCAAACTGCCCCTGTCGAGAAACTCACATCCCCCGAAGTGATACTTGAAGCTCTAAATGCAATCGAGGGCCTGGACGATGATAGTTTACTAGCAGCCTATGATATCCTCATAGCCAATGACCGCAAGTTCAAGGCTCTAATGGCGCTATCGGAAAGAATGAAAAAGAGATGGATTCTCAAGAAAATCGACCAATGAAGGTACGCACTACTACTTGCAACCTCTACTTGTGTGGATTAATTGCAGCAGAAATGTAACAGCCCAGTTTTCACAAAAATTAAAAAAAATTGTTTTTGGTGTGAATTTTTGATTGTCTGAATTGTTTGCGTTGTTTGCATCCCCGGTTTATCGATCGGCGATTATTTTTCCCCTCTTATCTTGTACCGGACGGAGACCGACCCTTGCCACCCTGACACTCGACCTTTGCGACACCGGGTTTCACCCGATCACCGTCGCGAAAACCACACGAGACCAGCCGTAGCCAACGGAACGAAAAACCCCTCTTAATAAGTAAACGGGATATTTTTTATAGCGCACCGGAAAGTGTTCTCGGAACGTTTCCAGCGCGAGTTGAACGCCCCCGGCTCGACGCGCTGATCGCGCAGTTCGAAGTTTTACCCGAATCGGAGGTACTGCGGACCCCCGGCGGTCAGAAACATGAGCACCGCGCGCGCAAGAGAAAAATAGGGGATGTTTTTGCGACCTGCCAGCCACCGGGGCTATATATAGACCACCACCCCACTTAGGGTTTTCCCTAAGCACATAGGAAGCCACTAGCCCCCCCCCCCAGATCTGGAAAAAATCTCCCATTTTCGCAGCAACCCTAGCCCTCTCAGATCTGGACCATCAGATCTCGCGATCCGACGGCCCAGATCGCGCCCACCTCCTCTCTCCACTTTCTCTCTATCCTCTCTCTCTCCAAGCCGCCGCCTCCACCTCGCAGGCCGCCGCCGGCTCCAGCTCCGGCTAGCCAGCCGCCAGCCGCCGGCCCTCTCCTCTCTCCCTCTACTTCCTCTCCTCCTTCCCTCCATCTCCTCTTCTCACCGCCCCACCCTCTCCCTTGTAGGTCGCCGCGGTGGCCGACGGGACCCGAGCCACCGGAGCGCCATGGACATGGCCGGTCGACCTCGAGGTCGCGCCACCGCCGCCCTGATGCCTGCCGGCCTCCACCACGCCGGGATCTCGCAAATCCGGCCACGCCAGGCCGCCTCGACACCCCCTCCGGCCGCCGGCGAGCCGCCGCTCGATGTCGGCGTTGAAGACCGCCGCCACCACGTCCTGGCTGCCTTCGGGAGGAGCCCGACCTCCCCTCCAGCGCACGTGAACGGCCAGCTGGGCTGGCCCACCTCGGCCGCAAGCCAGGCCCAAGCCAGCCAGACCGCCTCCTCTCTCAGGCCGGTGGGCCAAGGCCAAGTGGGTGAGGCCCTTTTTATATTTTTTTTCCTGAGAGCTACGAATTTGACTAAGTCCGTGTGCATTTTGATGCTGATTCTATTTCGCGGAGTAGATTGCGTGCAAACGATAGCTCGGATGAACGTGCCCCCAAAACGAATTTTTCTTAGTTTTCCGTGTACTTTAATTCATCTTTTGTGAGAATTTTCATTTGAGGTCATCTTGATTGTGTAATTGTGTGCTAAACAGGGCATCAGATCGTTAATTGCAACTGCTGTTGTTAAACTTGTTGTAACTGTTATTTTATTGCAACTTCGGGTGACGATTGCTTCGCAACCGTTCATCGGAATTGATTGATTCCTTTTGCATCCTGTTAAGCATTGTTTCCACTTCAGTTTCATGCATTCACATGCCATAATTGCTTGCTGCATCATGATTGTATCTTTCTCCAAAGTAGCTACCCTGCTGTTAGTGTGCTGCTGTTTATATTTTGTTGCAACTTCGGTCGACGAGTGTGTCGCGACCGTTTATCGGAATTGAGTGATTCCAATTGCATATTGTTAATCATCATGTCTACTTCCATTAGATGTATTGAATTGTCATGATATGCTTTCTGGTCATATAGTTATTCAGCTCCAGAGTTGCTATGCTGCTGTTTTTGACAGCCACCTCTGTTTTTCTCTAAGTCTATTACTTTGCGATGCCATGTTGTTTTCTTAATATCTTTTGATCTATGATGCCTATTTGCATGATTCTTTTTGCCATGTCTTCCCTGTCATGTCTACTTTAGTTCCATATCATTTGTGAGCATTTTAGCATTGATTATCCTGTTTATGCATTGCTCTAAAGTGTGCTTCCTAATGTTGGCAGATTGTGCCCGTAATTTGTTTTGCTTATATCTTTTTAACCGTAACTCCGTTTGGGGTGTTCTTTATATGTAACATGATTAGTTTTTCTTGTAATTTGTGTTTATGCTAATGTTTGCTGCTTTTAACCAACCTAAAATATGGTTTAGGGCAGAACAGTACCGAATGTTTTCATCATCGTGCGGCACTTAGTGTTATGCCATGTTTAGGTTGTGCCTCACTTAAATTGACTAGCTTAGGTAGTTTATCTTTGTGCTTCCCCTCTTGACATGTTTGTGTGCTATGCCATGCTTGCTTGAGTTTCCATGTTCATAACCGTTGGTTGATCAACTGTAGCTAAGCAACTTGAACCACCGTAAACGTGCGGTATTCGTCGTGTGTGACCGATACCCCACTTAAACTGTTAGTAACCGTTCTCGACGATAGATCCGTATCGCGTTGTCGTTCTATGTGTTGCCTTCTTGCTCGTGTTTTCCTCGTAGTAATAGAGGCTTGCTCGTTGATTGCTTTCTAGTGTTTATCGTCTTGTGTGCTTCCGCGGGTACCTTCGGAGACGATGCGAGCTTGCGATCAACTACACCTTCGGAATCCGACTTATCAACAGGAAAGGACTATACATTACTTATGATCCATTCTATTTCAACCAGCGGTTTGCATGCTAGTATAGGTTAGGTTCGATGTTTGATCCTACCACATGTTTACAGCCTCTTTCAAACCGATACAGCCATGTCCCTTCCCAGCAAAACTTGTACTGCTATGTTACTATTGCTCGTTTCTCGGCCCCTACTTAGTATGCATGCTTAGGATGCTACGATGTTACCATGTTACTCCTTGGGTTGGGATATCACATTTATCATTATTATATTGTTGTTGATGATCTGAATTATTATTATAATGTTGACTATATTCGACGAAGGATGGAAGGTCTAGGCTATCCCGCCCCGACGCTTTGTTCCATTCGATTCACCTAGGATCCGAGTTCCGGGTTTTGGTTTTAAGATCGAGCGTGCCTAACCGCATGTGGGATTTTATGGGGTCCCCTTTTCTTACATACCTAGCTTCAAACATTTCTAGTGGTGGCCCAAACTGATTTACCATTTGAAACCGTGTGTGTGCTGGTCAGCTGCCAGTAGTTTTTAAACCAACCCGGACCAGTGAGGACATAGTTCCCTTGCTGTCCCATCATGACCAGCTGAGGACCCGGTTTTCGCATGCGTGATTAACCGGCAATCCAAACCTGGAGTCATACGGTAGAGACCAGATCGAGAGCGCGGTCGGCTCCTGAGCTGGATGTCGACTCACCGGGGGCCACCCAGATTTTGTTCGTTGTTAGTTAGAGGGACCTGCCGTTTCGGATCTCTTGGAACTAAATCATAAAATGGTTGCCTGTGATGGGTAGCAACTGAGAGAGATGGGCGTGCGTGCGGAGCCTTGTAATGGGCAGTTGGTACACCGCTGCAGGGTTAAATCTTTTCGAGAAGCCGTGTCCACGGTTATGGACGACTTGAGACCTACTCCTTGTTCATAGACAACAACAGCTGAGATAATCTTAATATAACTTGATCAACGTGTGCGTGTGCCTTGACTGATTCTTCTTCGTCGGGATGCGAAGAGGAGGACAAGGATAGGATAGGTGTTATGTTTGCGTAGTAGGTGGATAGCAGACTTGTTGGAGGCGATTCCTCATCGAATGCTTGGCTTCTTATCTTACTCTCTAGATCGTTAGCCACTTCATAAATTCTAGTGCGGAAGCAACCTCACCACTTACCCCTTCCTTACCGTAAACTACTAGTTGTCCTAGAATGACGAGTGATGAAGTCCTTACTGGGTCAGATGACCACTACAGTTGGATGCTGAGTACCTCTGTACTCATGATACTACCCCGAAACTCTTTTCAGGGTTCTTGATCGACAACAGGTATGGTGATCGACGTTTCACGTGGAGACTCGACGACGACTAGTTAGGCGGATCCCGGCGGAGGGCCTGGACCCGTGTGGTTATGGGATCGATGTTTTTCTCTTTGCCACTAGGCATTTGATGGTAGTCTGTACTCAGACATGTATCTTCCGCTATTGTATTGTATCTGAGGCAGTTGTATGCCGATTGTATGAGATGTTGTATCCTTGTATCTATAATGTTGTGATATCATGTTGGAAATCTGGGGCATATGACTTCGTCATATGTCGTGGTGGGACCGATATGTGCTTCGTCCCCGGATCTGGATGGAAACATCTAGATCTGGAACAGTACCGCATATTGGGCCTTACAAGAAAGGATTCATATTTGTGTATTAGACTTAAATTAAACTATCCCCTTCTCATGTTGTGTGACCAAATTTTGTGCATCAGTCTTAAATCAGTGTCAAGTGTTGTTCATGTGCATCTACTTGTAATGGATATGTTCTTCTACTATATATAATATAGTTATACTCCATGAGCTAGCTAGCGGATAATATAGTTATGGACCTCTCAAAAATCTATTTTTTATAAATGATGATAGTTTGCACAAGATGTGCACACATGTTAATTTTTGTTGACTTGAATCTATTATGCCCTTGGTTTTTGTACTTAGCTTGTCCTAAAACAGATGTATGTGTATGTGTAGGCATTGCTCAGTTTCTGTACATAGCTTTGGGCTGGAGGAATTAATGTGGCTCATTTGATCCCCTTTCTTTTTGCTTTTATTGCATGGTCTACTCCAAATTCATGTTTCTGGAACCTAGCTTGACTGGTTGTGCATGTTCCCTTTCTTAGAAATTATGAATCTGATGTAGTACTAATAGTAGTGGCTTGATTTTCATGTACTATATGCACATATATTAATAATCTGCAGAATTTGAATCACTGAAACTGAAGTTCTATAGATTCATAATCTGCAGAATTTGAATGAGCTAACTGGAACTGAAGCTCCAGATTAATAATCCGTTGTTCGTTGTTCCACAGGATCCTGATGCAAGTTCAAGCCTCTTCAATGAAAAGATTTATTTTTTATGGTCCTCTGTTGTGACGTCAAGTTATAGTTTTTCTTCTCAAATTATATTCTCAATTCAAGGCTCTGTTGTGATGAGATTTGTTCTTGTGTGTACTTCTAGTGTCACATAAATTTTATGCTCCCCTGATGGATTGCCAGTATTCTTGTATGCAGTTTAGAGAGATTTGATATATCTAAATGTTTGAATTTGATGTTGTCCAAATATTCTTGATCTTGATTATTTTTGGGTGTGATTTATCTGGTGAATGTACAGATGAAGAATGTATGCTGATTTTTTATGATTACAATTGAAATATCAGCCAAACATCATACGGAATTCATTTCATTTAACAAATCCATATGACAGCCAAACATAAAAATTGGACATGGAATTCAAATCCCACCAAATGAAAACCTCACAGGAATGTGATTTCATTTCATTTCCACCAAATGAAATGAAGTCATGGGTGCCAAACAAGCTGTAAGGGAATTGCCGTTATCTACATCTCAACCTTCCACTTTGGGTAACCAACGAGGGGGTGTTAACTCGTACCATCAAAAGAAATTTCTGGTGTCGTTGCCGGGGAATCCACTCTTCAAGATAGGGGAGTTGCACACTATCTTTTATCTTTACTTTTTAGTCTTGTTAGTTTACTTTTCAGTTTTTTGCTTTATTGTCCTTTATCAAAAATAAAAAAAATAGTTATCTTGATTGCTGCTACTATGGGTTCATCCGAGAACACCAAGTTTTGTGACTTCACTAGTCACAACAACAGTGACTTTATCTACACTCCTATTGCTACACCTGCCACTTCAGCACCTTCTTATGAGATTAAACCTTCTTTGCTGAACCTTGTTATGAAAGATCAATTCTCCGGTGCTGGAGATGATGTTGCTTTGCACTTAAATAATTTTATTGACCTCTGTGATATGAAAAAGTACAAAGAAGTAGATGGTGATATTGTTAATATTAAGCTTTTTCCTTTCTCCTTGAGAGGATGAGCTAAAATCTGGTTTCAATCCTTGCCTAGGAATAGAATAGATTCTTGGGATAAGTGCAAGGATGCTTTTATTGGGAAGTACTACCCTTGCTAAGATTATCCAATTGAGGAGTTATATTATGAATTTTAAGCAATTGGATAATGAACATGTTGCCCAAGCTTGGGAACGCATGAAATCTCTTGTTAAGAATTTCCCTACGCATGGTTTGACTACTTGGATGTTTATCCAAACTTTTTATGTAGGCTTGGAATTTACCTCGCAGAACTTGCTAGATTTGGCCGAGGGAGGAACCTTTATGTCAACTACACTTGGTGTTGCCACAAAATTACTCGATGAGATGATGACCAACTATTCCCAATGGCACACCGAAAGAGCTCCAACAGGTAGGAAGGTAAACTCTGTCGAGGAGATCTCCTCCCTAAATGAAAAAGTTGACTTGATTATGTCTCTACTTACCAAGCAATCTCCTATTGATCCTCATGATGTTCCTTTAAATTCTTTGATTGCTCAAGATCAAGTAGATGTGAACTTTATCTCTAGAAAAAACTTCAATAATAATGCTTATAGGACTAATTTTGGTAGCAATCCTAGACCGTTCCCCTCCAACAACTATGGGAGCAACAACACTTATCCTAGCACCAAGAACTCCACTTCTGAATTAGAGAGTATGCTTAAAGACTTCATCACTACCCAAAAAGCCTTCAACAAGAGTGTAGAGGAAAAACTAGACAAATTAGATAATCTCTTGTCAAAGGTAGAAAATTTAGCCCATGAAGTAGAATTGCTTAAAATTAGAACTTCTCCCCTTGAGGAGAGGAAAGTCACTCCTATGAACTCTATCCAAGTGCAAATTAATGAAAACATTAAGATGATGGCTAAACCTAAAGAGATATGGGCTAGAGAAAAGGAGGAAGAAGATAGAATTAAGAGCCTTCCTACACACCCTACCATTTCTACTATCCAAGTGGTTGAGGATGTCCAAATTCTTAGCACCCAATGCACCCCTAGTCCCTTAGGACTTATTAATGGTAATGCTATGACCTCAACCGTAGAAGAAGAAACTCCTATGACTATAGAAGCTACCAAACAAGTGAGCCTAAAGGACACCACTACCACTTTAATTGATAGTAGTGACCTTGATTTTGATAATTGCACCCTTTCTGAAGCTATTCGTTTCCTTCAAAAGATGTCTAGAGCCCCCCACACTAGCACACTTAATCTTGCCTTCACGGAGCATATCACTAATGATCTCATTAAATCTAGGGAGGAGAAGCTTAGGGTAGAAGCCTCCATACCTAGAAAGCTAGAAGATGGTTGGGATCCTATGATTAAAATTAAGTTGAATAACTTTTCTTGCTATGCTTTATGTGATGTTGGACCTAGTACCTCCGTTATGCCCAAAAGAATGTATGATATATTTGAATTGAAACCTTTTGATCCTTGTTCTTTTGGTGTTCGCCTTGTCGATTCTTCCGTAAAGAAACATTTGGGGAAGATCGATGATGTTATTATCATTGTCAATGGCAATTATGTTCCCGTTGATTCTACTATTATGGACATTGAATGTGAACCTTCTTGTCCAATTATTTTGGGACGTCCTTTTCTTCGCACCGTGGGTGTTTTTATTGATATGAAAGAAGGGATTATAAAATTCCAATTCCCTATCAAGAAAGGGATGGAACACTTCCCTAGGAAAAAGATTAAGTTTCCTTTTGAGTCCGTCACACGGGCTAGTTATTTTCTTGAAAAGACTTGATCTATTTATATTAAGCCTAGCTAATGGCTTTAAAGAAGCGCTTTCGGGAGGCAGCCCGCAACGAATTTAGGATTTCCTTTTTGTTTTTCTTCTGTTTTTAGTGTCTTTATGATTGTTACTACTGTAGCAACATCATTGTATCTTTACTTTTCAAGCTTTGTGCCAATTATAGCCTCATATGACAAGGGAAGTGAAAGTTGTGACATGCTGTCCAGAAAAAAGATACTGTCCTCGTGACTGGAAAAATCACTGAAAAATCCCAGTTCATCTTTTTGAACTGAAATTTTTACACAACGTGCTCTATACAATTACGGAACTTTCGTATGTTCTGAGTTTTTTGATTTGATTTGCAGAAGTATCCCTAAAAAATTCTTTACTACCTGCTGGTCTGTTTTTCACAGATTCTGTCCTGTTTTGCCTTTTCTTCATTTTGCAAACCTTAAGCTTGCTTTTTCTTTGCAAGAACTTTTTGGCAGTCTTGATAAACAGTAGGTCTTCAGGAATATCCTTATTTCCAGTAGAAGAAAAATTATTTTTATTATGGGTACTAACCTCGCTAATCAGATTATGATGAGTTATGTATGAAGGGAGTTTTTAAGTGTGCGAGGGAAGATGATGAAAGAAGATTCAGGAGTGTCAAGCGCTCAAGCTTGGGGATGCCCCCATGCATCCCCAATAAATATTCAAGGAGACTCAAGCGTCTAAGCTTGGGGATGCCCCCATGCATCCCCTTCTCCATCAACAATTATCAATTCGTCTCTCGTTTCACTATATTTTTATGACTTCATGCGTTATGTGCTATGCTTGGAGCGTCTCGCTCTTCGGTTTTATTTTTAGTTTTCTTTAGCTTTTCTTGGTGTTCATAACAATTTATAACCCAGATTTCTTTGTGTGGAAGAGAAACACGCTCCACTTTCAAAATCTAGAACACAACATAGGATTCTTCATGCTTATCTTTGTTGTGTGTGTTCTTTATCTTTTCATAGCTACTGTCTTGTTTAGCTCTTAGTTTTCATGCTTATCTTTTTAAGAGATTTTTTTTAGTTTGTTTCTAGAACTCTCTTGAGTTTTCATGTTTAACTTGTTTAGAGAGTTTTCATGTTTCACTGAGTTGTGTGTCTTGACTTGAAGTAGGTAATTGAGGTTGCTATTCAGTTGTAGTAGTAACTTGCAATAGTTTTGAGGTATTGCTTTGAGTAATGTTAGGACTTTTGGTGTCAAGAGCTTTAACCTATTAGTGATAGATGTCGTATTTTGGGAAATCCGTGTTTATTTTCAAAACTTAAAAAATTAGTTGAGAACTTTAGCTACTAGATGGATCACTACTCTTTGGAGGGATCGAATATTAGAGTACACTGACGTACCATGAGTCGAGGATACGCAAGGATAACCAAACCCCCATACACTCCTCCTCGGGGTACTTGTCTCTTTGTGAACCCTCCTTATTAGATTGAGAGTTACCGATAATAAGTGCATGAGTTCTTCGGACTAATGTGAGTATTCGAAAGTTGACACTTCCACTTTCCCATATTTTTCTAGCCTCTCCTGTGCCATGCATTGCTTTCTTCTCACTCCGAGAGTTGGCGTCCACCTTCGCTGGTACATCCAAACCCTTGGCATGATACGCTCTGTCATCATAAACCCCCTTATATCTTTCCTCAAAACAGCCACCATACCTACCTATCAAGGCATTTCCATAGCCTTTCCGAGATAAATTGCCATGCAACATCCACCTTCTCATGACTTGATCTTCATGTCATACATGCTACTTGCTTGATCAATGAGCCGCATGCTAGTTGGGCCTTGCCCTAATCATTGCTACATGACGTGCTAGTATCATTGCATATCCTGCTACACTGGCAGAGGCATACATTTGCATACTTCATGATAGTTACATTTTCTTTATGATATGAGTACTTTTGTAAAGTGTGAAAGATCTTCTATACTTCTTGCAATATATAGAGTGTTGCCCCTAAAGTGAGGAAAAGATCCCAAAGTGGACAAAATCAAAAGATCCCAAAGAGGACAAATGAGAGAAATAGAAAGATCCATTGAGGCCACACAAAAATAACAAAAAATAGAAGAAAGAGAAAAAGAAATGAAAGGAGAGAAGGGGCACACTACTATTCCTTTTGAGAGATCCACACTTGTACTCCTTATATCTTGTACTCCATAGAGATTATCATTCATGCATATAGCTATGTGGGGACCTTCACACTATAGAACTTGGCTTGTATATTCCAATGATGAGCCTCCTCAAATGAGCTCTAGGTCTTCTTGAGCAAGCAAGTTGGATGCACCTCCCACTAGTTCCATTGGAGAGCTTACCTTAGCTCACATGTGCATCCGTTGCATGGCAATCCCTACTCCTCACATCATATCTATCATTTGGCTTTCTCTCGCCTATGATTGTCCTCATTGATGTGAGCCTGTCACACCTTTTTGTCTTCCTCCTCCACCATATTCTCTCTTTGCCATCCTAAGTGTCAAATTTCTTTCTTACGCTCATCTATTTTGACTTGTACCTAGCTAGTGGTCTGGGGATGAGTCAAGATAAGATTCCAAAGAAGACCAAGTGTGAAACTTTAGTAGAGTGAGTTCTCAACACAAAAATACTTGTTTCTCGTATATCCCTATCCCCTTTCTTGCACGCAAACACCATTTGGAGACATTCGAGTCACGGAGAGCGAGAGCTCTTGCACCTTTATGTTCTTATGTTGCTTGTTTCAATGCTAAATATAGACTCTTGCTTGTTATGACTTGAATTGAATTACATGCCTTGATTGCTTTGCTTAAAAGTTCTTATATGGTTGTTAGCATGTCACCACAGAAATTATGCTTTTATCATTTACCTACTCAAGGACGAGAAGGAATTAAGCTTGGGGATGTTGATACGTCCAAAACGTATCTATAATTTCTTCTTGCTCCATGCCTCTTTTGTGTGATATTGCTATGTTATTGATGAACTTCCATACACTTTTGATAATATTTGGACTAACTTATTAACTCAGTGCACCCCAGTGACAGTTCCTGTTTTCTGCTATTTTTCTATTTCAGGTTTCCCCCATATTAAAAGTGCTCCAAAAATTTGGGAAAAATCCAATGAAAATCAGCGCTTCGGAAGCTTCGGGAATCACCGAGGGGGGCCAGAGGGGACCAACCAGGGCCCCAGGCGCCCTCCCGGCGCGCCCTAGGGTGGGGCCGCGCCAGGGGGCCTCCTGGACCCCTGGTGGGCCCCCTGGCTGCCCCTCTTCGGCCATATATTCTCCGTGACGCAAAACCCCCAAGACGGGAACCCTTTTTCGCGATCTCTCCTCTATTCCGCCGTCACGCTTCCAAGATCGGGAGCACCAGGAGACCTCTTCCTGGCACCCTGCCGGAGGGAGGAACCACCTCCGGGAGCTTCTCCACCACCATGGATGCTTCCCGGATGAACCGTGAGTAGTCCACCTTGGACCATGGGTCTATGATCAGTAGCTCTGTGATGTTCTCCTCCCCTCTTTGTTCTTCATGGATTAGACCTCGTGAGCTTCCCTACATGATCAGGGCACATATGTAATATTTCTGTTGTTGCTATGTTGAGTTTGTTTGGATATGATGGATTATGAGACTATGTTCAGATTGTGTTTGAGTAATATATTTGATTCTCCTCTTTTATATTTATGCTCTAGAGTAATTCTTGCATGTTCTCCGTTGCTTTATATTGCTTTGGACAAGTAGTAGGTAGTGACTCCAAGAGGGAGCGTTATGCATGATTGTGGGTTCATGCCCCCCGATGACTGATGGCTTCTCACCCCTCGTTGGTTACCCCAAGTGGAAGGTTTGATGTAGCACAACGGTAAGTTTCCCTTAGAGAAGATGCTAAGGTTTAGATTGTCTCCAGTAGGACTCAAGAGATACAAGTAGGTGGTAAAGTGAACAATGGCGCCGTTCACAACCGAGGTTGCTAACTTCACCTGGACCTGCACACAGATACAAATAACTTTGCTCCCAACGAGTACAGAGGAGTTGTCAATTCCTCCGGCCTTGCTGTTTACAAAGGATTAACGCAAGAGATAATAATGATAGTGATAGCAACGGAAAAGTAAATACTGAAAGTAAATTGGTAGTGTGAACAATAATGTGAAGATGGACCAGGGTCCCGTGATTTTCACTAGTGATGTCTCTCTCCCAAAAGACGATAAAAGTGCTAGCGAGGTAAACAAATCACAATTGGGCAATTGACAGGATTATGAAGGCACCGCAATGCTAACTATGCTGCAAAGAAAGGAAGGGCTCAAAAGCAATGGGCAGTACGCCAAGGTAAGTAGACCGAAATCCATCTGCATCTACTACGAATCATCCACCTTGAGATACCTATCCAGAACATCTCGCTGGTATTAAGTTGCGAATCCCACCCAAAGTGTAAACTCAAAGCAACAGACAACTGCATTAAACGAACTTTGCGTAAAGTAAACAATCCTTGCACCCGCAAGTACAAGCACCGTTGTTTTTTCCCTGGTGGAAACAACACATCCCCTAGTCTCATGTTTCTGTCACTCAAGCTAGACATTAAGGGGCTCAACCCACAATCGAGCATAACGCTCTCTCTTCGAGTTGCAAATAAAATACTTGGCCAAAGCAAATACCGCAACGGAGAACATGCAAGAATTTACTCAAGAACAAAATATAAAAGAGAAGAACCAAATATATTACTCATCACAATCTGAACATAGTCTCATAATCCATCAGATCCCAACAAACTCAGCATAGCAACAGCAGAAATTACATAGATGCCTCGATCATGTGAGGCAGCTCACGAGGACTCGAAAGTGGAAGCACAAAAGAGGGAGATATAGATCACATAGCAACTGGTCATGGACCCATGGTCCAAAGGGAACTACTCACGGTACATACGGGAGGCGTCCATGGCTATGGATGGTCTCTCGGAGGGGGTAGCTTCTCCCGGCAGGGTGCCGGAGCATCTTCTCCAGGCAGCCCCGATCTTGAAACGGCGGCGGCAGAACAGAGGCGAGATCGCGAAAAAGGAGTTTGATATTAGGGGCTTCCACCCCGAGGGGTAAATCTAGGCGAAGGGGGGCATCGAGGGGACCCACGAGGCAGTCAGGAGGGTCCCTGGTGCGACCCAGGGTGGGGCCGCGCCACCTGCCCTCCTGGCTGCCTGGTGGTGGCCCCCCTTCCCTCTCTTGGTGATTCCGAAAGCTTCTGTTGCGCTGATTTTTTTATATATTTTTCCTGAAATTTTTGGAGCACTTTTAATGGCCGGAAAACCTGAAATACAAAAACAGCAGAAAATAGCAACTGGTAGCTAGGTGCACTGGGTTAATAGATTAGTCCAAATATGTTCAAAAGTGTATGAAAGTTCAAGAAAAACATGGCAAAGTCACACAAAACATGCATGGAGCAAGCAGAAATTATAGATACGTTTGGGATGTATCAACATCCCCAAGCTTAATTCCTGCTCATCCTCGAGTAGGTAAATGATAACAAGCATAATTTCTGTGGTGACATGCCACACAACCAAATAAGGACTTTTAAGTAAAGCAATCAAAGCATGCAATTCAATTTAAGTCTTAACAAGCAAGAGTCTATATTAGCATTGACACAAGCAACAAAAGAACAAAAGGTGCAAGAGCTCTTGCTGTCCGTGACTCGAATGTCTCCAAATGGTGTTTGTGTGCAAGCAAGGGACTGGGAAGAAAGAGAAAAAAGGTTGTTGAGAACAAATATCTACCAAAGTTTCACACTTGGTCTCCTTTGGATTCTTATCTGGACTCGTCCCCAGACCACTAGTCAGGTACAAGTCAAACTGATCCACTCCCTTTCGATATTTTGAGCACTCATGCAATGGATGAGCGTGAGCAAGAAAGTTGACACCTAAAAGGCGAAACAGAAAGAAGGTGGAGGAGGAAGACAAAAAGGTGTGAAAGGCTCACATCAATGAGGACAATCATAAGCGAAAGAAAGCCATATGATAGATATGATGTGAGGAGTAGGGATTGCCATACAACGGATGCACATGTGAGCTAAGGTAAGCTCTCCAATGGAACTAGTGGGGGTGCATCCAACTTGCTTCCTCAAGAAGACCTAGAGCTCATTTGAGGAGGCTCATCATTGGAATATACAAGCCAAGTTCTATAGTGTGAAGGTCCCCACATAGCTATATGCATGATGACGATCTCTATGGAGTACAAGGGATAGAAGATAAAGTACTAGTGTGGATCTCTCAAAAGGAATATTAGTGTGCCCCCTTCTCTCTTTTTATTTTTCTTTTCTCTTTTTTCTATTTTTTTATTTTTTTGGTGGCCTCAATGGCTCTTTCTATTTAACTCTCATTTGTCCTCTTTGGGATCTTTTCATTTTGTCCTCTTTGGGATCTTTTGATTTTGTCCTCTTTGGGATCTTTTACTCACTTTAGGGGCAATACTCTATATTTTACAAGAAGTATAGAAGATCTTTCACACTTTACAAAAGTAGTCAAATCATAAAGAAAATGTAACTATCATGAAGTATGCAAATGTATGCCTCTGCTAGTGTAGAAGGATATGCAATCATACTAGCGCGTCATGTAGCAATGTTTAGGGCAAGGCCCAACTAGCATGCGGCTCATCGATCAAGCAAGTAGCATGTATGACATGAAGATCAAGTCATGAGAAGGTGGATGTTGCAAGGCAATGTATCTCGGAAAGGCTATGGAAATGCCTTGTAGGTAGGTATGGTGGTTGTTTTGAGGAAAGATATAAGGAGGCTTATGATGACAGAGCGTATCATGCCAAGGGTTTGGATGCACCAGCGAAGTATGCGCCAACTCTCGAGGTGAGAAAGGGCAATGCACGGTACCGAAGAGGCTAGAAAAGTATGGGTAGGTGGAAGTATCAACTTTCGAATACTCACATTAGTCCGAAGAACTCATGCACTTATTATCGGTAACTCTCAATCTAATCAGGAGGTTCACAAAGAGACAGGTACCCCGAGGAGGAGTGTATGGGGGTTTGGTTATCCTTGTGCATCCTTGACTCATGGTACGTGAGTGTACTCTAATATTCGAACCCTCCAGAGGTTAGTGATCCATCTAGTAGCTAGAGTTCTCAACAGGGGTTTTTGGTTTTCGAAAAACACACGGATTGCCCAAAATACGACATCTATCACTAATAGGCAAGAGCTCTTGACACCATAAGTTCAACCATTACTCTAGTCAATAACTCAAAACTATTGCAAGTTACTACTACAAAGAGAACAGCAACTTTAACTACCTACTTCCAGTCAAGACATTAAACTCAGTGCAACAGGCAAACTCTCTAACAAGATAAAACTTGCAACCTATAGAAAGTTCAACCTAAGACAAAAGAAGAGCTCTAGAAAAAAAACTAAAGCACTACAACTAAACAGAACAGCAGCTAAGAAAAGAAAAAGAACAGCTCACAGATAAAAGAATAAGCATGCAAATCCTATGAGGAGTTCTAGTTCAAGCGGAGCGTGAATCTCTCCCACACAAAAGAGTAAGTAAGCTGGGATATAACTTGTTACTACAGCAAACAAAGCTAAAGAAAACTAAAAATGAAACAAAACCTAAGAGCGAGACGCTCCAAGAAAAGCACATAACGCATGAAGTGATAAAAATATAGTGCAACGAGGGACAAACTGATGATTGTTGATGGAGAAGGGGATGAACGGGGGCATCCCCAAGCTTAGACGCTTGAGTCTCCTTGAATATTTGTTGGGGATGCACGGGGGTATCCCCAAGCTTGAGCGCTTGACACTCCCGAATCTTCTTTCATCATCTTCCATCGCGCACTTGAAAACTCCCTTCATACATAACTCATTGTAGACTGATTAGAGAGGTTAGTACCCTAATAAAATAATTTTTTCTCTACTGAAAATAAATATTTCCAGGAAGAGCTACTGTTTCTAAATATTGCCAAAAAGTTTTTGCAAAGAAAAAGCAAGCTTAAGGTTTGCAAAAGTACGAAGAGACAAAACTTGGCAGAATCTATGAAAAACAGAACAGCAGAGAGAAAAGAATTTTTTAGGGGCACTTCTGCAACTCAAATCAAAAAACTCTGAACATACGCCTGAAAGGTAATTGTATGGATCATTCTGTCAAAATAATTCAGATCAAAAAGATGATCTGGTGATTTATCCCGAATTTTTCCGTCAAGCAGACAGAATCTGTTTCTGGACAGCATGCACTAACTTTTGACCTTTCTTGCAATCTGAGGCTAAACTTGGCACAAAGCTTGAAAAGTAAAGATACAATGATGTTGCTACAGTAGTAACAATCATCAAGACCACTAAGAACAGAACAAAAGCAAAAAAGAAAAACCTAAATTCATTGCGGGCTGCCTCCCGAAAGCGCTTCTTTAGAGCCATTAGCTAGGCTTGAAGATTGCAAAAGATGCTCACAAAGGAATAACAGTTTAAGCAAACGAGAGCATCAAGAAGCAAATGTGAAACACATTTAAGTCGAACCCACTTCCTATGCATAGGCATCTTGTAAGAAAATAAATCAAAGAAGCAGAAAGTGACATTCATAGGAAGGTTGAACAAGAACAACTTCAAAACTTTCAACATGAAGAGAGGTGTTTTTGTAACATGGAAGTTTCTACAACCAAACTTTCCTCTCTCAAAGTAATTTTCAGTAGCATCATGAACAACATCAAGAATATAACTATCACATAAATCATGTTGTTCATGACCTACAAGCACACGTGTATTGTTTTCAACACAGTTTTTAGGATGATAAGATAGATGCAACCCATCACATTGAGCCTTGATAATAGCAAAATTCTCCGGAGTAGTTGGAGATTTCAAAAGGATAATAGGGCAATCAAGTGTGGGTGCAATAGCAACAATTTCATGCTTAACATAAGTAACTATAGCAAATTCATCTTTGTAAGCATCATCCATAGTGGCATCATGGCCATCAACAAAGCAAGTACCAAAATCATCAGAAAGGGATGTATCAAGTGAGTCCTCGGAATCATATGACTCCTCATCATAGCAATCATTAGCCTCTTCTCGGGCAGCAAGCATTCTATTTTTAAAATCATCAATATAAGCATTGGAATTATAATTCTCCAAGCAATAAGCAAGAACAGCAAAGTTTTCAGACTTGTGAATAGTATCGTAATACTTTTCAATCAAAGAAGCAATCTCATAAGCACCTTTAAAAGCAACAAACTCTTCAATCTTTTCAACATCAAAGTAATCATTAACACCTTGGCATAAGAATATAGGATCTCATTTTCATTAAACTCACATTGGAAAAGAAGGTGTTTACGCTCTATATTGGAGCAGCAAGTAAAATCATAAATGTGGCATAAAGATTTAGCATAGCAATAAGAAAATTGTATTTGATCCCATAAGGGTTTCCCTTTCTGAGATAGGCGGTGCCGCGTGTAATGAGCATGCTCATCCAATGATTTTCCCTCAACCAAGTAGGTTGGGTTTTTAGCGTGAACACAAATTGATCGAAGACGAGCCAAGTGAAACATGTCCATCCTTCCATATTTGGGTGGTTCAACACCCATGGTAAAGATAGCATCAGTAAGCAAGGTAACAGGTATTTTTGGTATTTTTGATAAGGGACACAAAAGTAAAAACTGAAAGGTAAACTAACAAGACTAAAAAGCAAAGATAAAAGATAGTATGCAACTCCCCTATCTTGTAGACTTGAGTCCCCGGCTACGGCGCCAGAAATTTGCTTGATGGCTTCTCGCCCCTCGTTGGTTACCCCAAGTGGAAGGTTTGATGTAGCACAACGGCAAGTTTCCCTTAGCAAAGATGCTAAGGTTTATATTGTCTCTAGTAGGACTCAAGAGATACAAGTAGGTGGTAAAGTGAACAATGGCGCCGTTCACAACCGAGGTTGCTAACTTCACCTGGACCTGCACACAGATACAAATAACTTTGCTCCCAACGAGTACAGAGGAGTTGTCAATTCCTCCAACCTTGTTGTTTACAAAGGATTAACGCAAGAGATAATAATGATAGTGATAGCAACGGAAAAGTAAATACTGAAAGTAAATTGGTAGTGTGAACATTAATGTGAAGATGGACCGGGGTCCCGTGATTTTCACTAGTGATGTCTCTCTCCCAAAAGACGATAAAAGTGCTACCGAGGTAAACAAATCACAGTTGGGCAATTGACAGGATTATGAAGGCACCGCGATGCTAACTATGCTACAAAGAAAGGAAGGGCTCAAAAGCAATGGGAAGTACGCCAAGGTAAGTAGACCGAAATCCATCTGCATCTACTACGAATCATCCACCTTGAGATATCTATCCAGAACATCTCGCTGGTATTAAGTTGTGAATCCCACCCAAAGTGTAAACTCGAAGCAACAGACAACTGCATTAAAATAACTTTGCGTAAAATAAATAATCCTTGCACCCACAAGTACAAGAACCGTTGTTTTGTCCCTTGTGGCAAAAGCACATCCCCTAGTCTCATGTTTCTGTCACTCAAGCTAGACATCAAGGGGCTGAACCCACAATCGAGCATAACGCTCTCTCTTGGAGTTGCAAATAAAATACTTGGCCAAAACAAATACCGCAACGGAGAACATGCAAGAATTTATTCAAGAACAAAATATAAAAGAGAAGAACAAAATATATTACTCATCACAATCTGAACATAGTCTCATAATCCATCAGATCCCAACAAACTCAGCATAGCAACAGCAGAAATTACATAGATGCCTCGATCATGTGAGGCATCTCACGAGGACTCGAAAGTGGAAGCACAAAAGAGGGAGAGATAGATCACATAGCTACCGGTCACGGACCCATGGTCCAAGGGGAACTACTGACGGTACATACGGGAGGCGTCCATGGCTATGGATGGTCTCCCGGAGGGGGTAGCTTCTCCCGGCAGGGTGCTGGAGCAGCTTCTCCAGGCAGCCCCGATCTTGAAACGGCGGCGGCGGCGGAACAGAGGAGAGATCGCGAAAAAGGAGTTCGATATTAAGGGTTTCCACCCCGAGGGGTAAATATAGGCGAAGGGGGGCATCGAGGGGACCCACGAGGCAGTCAGGAGGGTCCCTGGCGCGGCCCAGGGTGGGGCCGCGCCACCTGCCCTCCTGGCTGCCTGGTGGTGGCCCCCTTCCCTCTCTTGGTGATTCCGGAAGCTTCTGTTGCGCTGATTTTTTATATATTTTTCCCGGAATTTTTGGAGCACTTTTAATGGCCGGAAAACCTGAAATAAAAAAACAGCAGACAACAGCAACTGGCAGCTGGGTGCACTGGGTTAATAGATTAGTCCAAATATGTTCAAAAGTGTATGAAAGTTCAAGCAAAACATGGCAAAGTCACACAAAACATGCATGGAGCAAGCAGAAATTATAGATACGTTTGGGACGTATCAATGACTAGCTTGAGTGACAGAAACATGAGTCTAGGGGATGTGTTGTTGCCATAAGGGGGAAAACAACGGTGCTTGTACTTGCGGGTGCAAGGATTGTTTACTTTACGAAAAGTTCTTTAATGCAGTTGTCCGTTGATTTGAGTTTACACTTTGGGTGGGATTCCCAACTTAATACCAGCGAGATGTTCTGGATAGATATCTCAAGGTGGATGATTAGTAGGTAGATGCAGATGGATTTCGGTCTACTTTTCTTGGCGTACCGCCCATGCTTTTGAGCCTCTTCCTTTATTTATAGCATAGTTAGCATTGGTTTGCGCACATAATCCTGTTAATTGCACAGCTGTAATTTGTTTACCTCGCCTGGCTATTTTATCGTCTTTTGGGAGAGAGACATCACTAGTGAACATCATAGGACCCCGGTCCATATTTCCAATATTGTTTACACTCACTATTTATTTACTTCTTTATTTACTTTTCCGTTGCTATCACTATCATTATTATCCCGTGTGTTTGATCCTTTGTAAACAACAAGGCCGGAGGGATTGACAACCTCTCTGAAATCGTTGGGAGCAAATTTATCTGTTGTGTGTGCAGGTGCAGGTAAAGTAAGCAACCTCGGTTGTGAACGGCGCCATTGTTCACTTTACAACCTTCTTGTATCTGTTGGAGTCTACTGGTTCGATACTCAACCATAGCATCTTTGCTAAGGGAAATTGCCGTTATCTACATCTCAACCTTCCACTTTGGGTAACCAACGAGGGGGGCGTTAACTCGTACCATCACCTGCCTCCTCGGACGCCAGTACGGGTGTCCCGTCACGGAACCCTGCGCTGGATAGCGACAGCGAAGACTCTAGTTCACCTGCGGTCCCAAGTGGCCACTTGTCATCTCCTGGTTCTCCTGGAACATCTGCTGATGATGTTTCTTCCCCTGATCGGCCTCGCATGCAGAACAAACCAATCCCAGTTGCTCCACCACCCCTCCCAAAAGCCAGATCACGGCATGGTGTTATTCAGCCAAAAAATATACTGATGGTTGTATTCGATGGGGTTCTTTTTGTGCCACAGGTGAACCAGAAAATCTCACAGAGGCGCTTGGTCATCCACATTGGAAACAAGAGATGAATGAGGACTATGATGCATTGCTGGCAAGTAAAACTTGGCATTTGATTCCTCCAAGCAAAGGAATGAATATTATTGACTGCAAATGGGTGTATAAGGTAAAAAGGAAATCTGACGGCAACATTGACAGGTATAAAGCTCGTCTCGTTGCAAAAGGGTTTAAACAATGTTATGGTATTGATTATGAGAATACATTTAGTCCTGTTGTTAAGGTTTCCACTATCCGCATTATTCTATCTATAGATATCTCTAGAAATTGGTGCATGCGACAATTAGATGTAAAGAACGCGTTTTTACACGGTGTTCTAGAAGAGGATGTTTTCATGAGGCAACCACCTGGGTATGAAGATCCAAAATTTCCAAATTGTATTTGCAAACTTGATAAAGTATTATATGGGCTCCAACAGTCACCTCGGGCATGGTACTCTCGGTTATCATCCAAATTGTAGTCTCTTGGTTTTCATTCATCCAAGGCGGATACTTCTTTATTTTTTATTGTCAGCATGGAATTGCCATCTTTATGCTTATCTATGTTGATGATATAATTATCACCAGTTCCTCAGCTCAAGCAGTCCAAGCCCTTCTCACTGATCTTCGCATGGATTTTTCTCTAAAAGATCTAGGTCACATCAGTCAAGGATGGAATTGTTTTATCCCATATCAAATATTTTCGTGATGTGATTGCACGTGTTGGCATGACCAGCTGTAAACCAGTCATCACTCCATTATCTACCTCGGAAAAACTATCTCTTCATGATGGTGAGCTTATTGGTGGGGATGACTCTACCAAGTACAGAAGTATTGTTGGTGCTTTACAATACTTGACCTTGACTCGGCCAGATATTTCCTTCTCAGTTAACAAAGTGTGTCAATTTTTGCATGCTCCTACTGCTTTACATTGGGCAGTTGTTAAACATATACTTCGTTATTTGCAAGGCACATCAACTCATGGGCTTCGGCTTTGCAAGTCTGACTCTATGCTAGTGAGTGCCTTTTCATATGCAGATTGGGTTGGTTGTTTTGATGATAGGATATCAACCGGTGGTTTTCCAGTATTTCTTGGCAGTAAATTGATCTCCTGGAATGCTAGGAAACAAGAAATTGTCTCTCATTCAAGCACAGAAGCTGAGTATAAAGCTCTTGCTACTGCGGAAATTATTTGGGTGCACAATATTTTGACTGAGTTGGGAATCGATCATCCGAAGTCAGCTTCTCTTTGGTGTGATAATCTGGGTGCCACGTATTTATCTGCTAATCCTATCTTTCATGCTAGGACAAAACATATTGAGATTGATTATCACTTTGTTCGAGAAAGAGTGGCTGATAAGTTATTGAATATCAGGTTTATACCTACAAGTGATCAAGTGGCAGATGGGTCACTAAACCTCTCACAGTAAGACAGTTAGAGGCTTTTCGCCGCAATGTCATCTTGGACAGTTGTGATTAAGGGGAAGTATCAAACATTGTATGATACGGTATTGTATAAACCATGGATAGTTAGCGTGGTGTGTTGTGTTGAGTTGTAAACGTGGTGGTTAAGTTAGATGATCTCTTATGTTAGATAGTTAGTTTGCTACGAGAGATCAATCTAACCGAACCAACCACCCCCTTGTATATCTCCTGGTTACTGCCTATATAACACGCAACACGTCCCTGCAAGATGCATACGCCTCCACCATAATCTTTCACAAATACCATGTAATATTTCAAAATATGTCTCAAATGTTCTAAGCATTTTAGATGCTAAGGAGAAGAATTTGAACAGACAATAACTAAAATCTTCAAATAAAAAGCAGAAAGTGATAAGAACAAAAGCATGATTTGAGCCCAGTTCTTAACCATTTTCCAGGGATTATGCTTGATGTACAGCGGCTTGAAAGCCTTTGAATTATTTTTCTGCTACTCCACGAGGAAACTGTAGGGCTTTAAATCCTGAATTATTTTGCTGCTGATGTCTACGCACGCTTCTATTCTTGTAGACTATGTTGGGCCTCCAAGCGCAGAGGTTTGTAGGACATCAACAATTTCCCTCAAGTGGATGACCTAAGGTTTATCAAACTCAGGGAAGTAGAGGTTGAAGATGGTCTCTCTCGAGCAACCCTGCAATTAAGATACAAGAAGTCTCTTGTGTCCCCAACACACCTAATACAACTAGGAGTTGTATAAGTGCACTAGTTCGGCGAAGAGATGATAAAATATGGGTGATAGGTGTGGCAAAGCAAGGTAATACAAATCTGTAATAAAAAGTGCAGCAAGCAAACATGTGACAAAAGTGAGCACAAACGGTATTGCAATGGTGGAAACAAGGCCTAGGCTTAATACTTTCACTAGTGGAAACTCTCAACAACATTAACATAGTCTAATCACATGATATTTCCCATGAAACGTGCAATGGAGACGTACTCGGAGGTCATTCCTTTCTGGTCAAGAGAGGACGAGAATTATGTAGGGCTACAAAAGCACACCTCAAAGTTCATAGTTCTCAATCTATGGATTTCCCAATGTCACCGCGGCCATCCAAAGAGAGTACCACAATCACCACAACATATCTCAAGGATAGTCAAAGACAAGCACCAAGAGACTCTCAATCTTAAATCAACACACAAAAGAGGAAATCACTCATGAAAATATTATTCTAATCCATGTCCAATAGACCGCTGTCACCTTGGTCTCGGGGATTATACTAGATAAGATCAAGTGAGTACATCATTCCAATACATAGAGGAAGGGGAAATATCATGGGATCACCCTAGATTAACATTGCCTATGATCACAACGAAGATCACATCATGGGAGAGAGAGAAAAACACATAGCTACTTGTAGAAACCTCAGCCCCGAGGAGGGACTACTCCCGCATCATGGAGGGAGGAAGCAACATCGATGGAGATGAATCCGGGGGCACTTCCCCGTCCCGGCAGGGTGCCGCACAGGAATTCTGGTCCCCCGAAGCTTGTTGGCGATGGCGGCGGCGATTGGAATTGCTTCTGGAGAAAAGGGGTCCGGAATCAGGGTTTTCGCGATGGGAGAATAAATAGGAGCCAAAGGGGGTACCGAGGGGGGCATAGGGCAGCCGGGAGGGTCTATGGCGCGGCCTAGGGGGACCCGCGCCGGGCACCCTCCTGGGCCCCTGGTGGTGGCCCTCCTGCCACGTCTTGATTATTCCGGAAGCTTCCGGGACGCTGATTTTTTTATATAATTTTTCCGGAATTTTTGGAGTACTTTGAATGGCCGAAAAACCTGAAATACAAAAACAACAAAAAACAGGAACTGGCACTGAGGTGCACTGAGTTAATAGGTTAGTCCAAATATGATCAAAAGTGTATGAAAGTTCAAGAAAAACATGGCAAACTCACACAAATCATGCATGGAGCAAGCAGAAATTATAGATATGTTTGGGACGTATCAACATCCCCAAGCTTAATTCCTTCTCGTCCTCGAGTAGGGAAATGATAACAAGCATAATTTCTGTGGCGACATGTCACACAACCATATAAGGACTTTTAAGTAAATCAATCAAAGCATGCAATTCAATTCAAGTCTTAACAAGCAAGAGTCTATATTAGCATTGACACAAGCAACAAAAGAACATTAGGTGAAAGAGCTCACGCTGTCCGTGACTCGAATGTCTCCAAATGGTGTTTGCTTGCAAGAAGGGGGGATAGGGAATACGAGAAAAAAGTTTTTTTGTGTTGAGAACTCAATCTACTAAAGTTTCACACTTGGTCTTCTTTGGAATCTTATCTTGACTCGTCCCCAGTCAACTAGCCAGGTACAAGTCAAACCGATCCACTCCCTTTCGATATTTTGAGCACTCATGCAATGGATGAGCATGAGCAATAAAGTTGACATCTAAAAGGCAAAACAGAAAGAAGGTGGAGGAGGAAGACAAAAAAGGTGTGAAAGGCACACATCAATGAGGACAACCATAGGCGAGAGAAGGCCATATGATAGATATGATGTGAGGAGTAGGGCTTGCCATGCAACGGATGCACATGTGAGCTAAAAGCTCTCCAAGGGAACTAGTGGGGGTGCATCTAACTTGCTCTCTCATGAAGACCTAGAGCTCTTTTGAGGAGGCTCAACATTGGAATATACAAGCCAAGTTCTATAGTGTGAAGGTCCCCACATAGCTATATGCATGATCATCTCTATGGAGTACAAGGATATGGAGGGAGTACTAATGTGTATCTTTCAAAAGGATAGTAGTGTTGCCCCTTTCTCTCTTTTTATTTCTTTTTTTCTTTTTCTATTTTTTGTATTTTTTTTTGCCCTCAATGGCTCTTTCTATTTAACTCTCATTTGTCCTCTTTGGGATCTTTTATTTTGTCCACTTTGGGATCTTTTCCTCACTTAAGGACAACACTCTAATTTACAATAGGGTATAGAAGATCTTTCACACTTTACAAGGTACTCAAATCATAAAGAAGATGTAGCTATCATGATGTATGCATTGTATGTCGCTGCCAGTGTAGAAGGAACATGTATGACATGAAGATCAAGTCATGAAGAGCTGGATGTTGCATGGCAATATATCTCAGAAAGGCTATGGAAATGCCTTCATAGGTAGGTATGGTGACTTTTTGAGGAAAGATACAAGGAGGTTTACGATGACAGAGCGTATCATGCCAAGGGTTTGGATGTACCGGCGAAGGTGGACGCCAACTCTCGGAGTGAGAAGAAGGCAATGCACGTCACGGGAGAGGCTAGCAAAATATGAGGAGGTGGAAGTGAAAACTTTCAATACTTACATTAGTCCAAAGAACTCATGCACTTATTCTCGGTAACTATCAATCTAATGAGGAGGTTCTGTAAGGCCCCCGATGCAGTGCTAACTTAAGTTAGTCGCTTTCGCGTCCCGCTCAAGTTAGTAGCGCATAAAAGGCCACCATCTCACGACACTCGCACTCGTGCCGCTGCCGGATTCTCGACAACAGGTATATGAACAATGAACTTAAACTAAGACATAAATATATAGAGTCCAGGGCATACATCGCCACTGGAATTATTACATCATCTCAGAGGCCATGGACCCATCAGTACATCATGCGACAAGCGGAAGACAAACACGACCGAGTACGGTCAAAATCCAAATTTCCCTAGAGAGGGCCGCACATAAATAGTCCACCCACGGATCGTCGAAGCCCAACTATAGGATCTACTGAACGAGGTCGTCCTCATCGTCATCCTCCGGGGGCACCTGCACGAAGTATCGTCCAGTGCTCGGGTCAAGGTAGTAGTCCACTACAGCGGCCGATCAGGCAAAACAGTAAAAGCACAAAGGAAAACAGGGGTGAGATTATATCATTACAGGATAACTAACTCCCTATGGTAAGACAAGGTAAAGGTAAAGGTTGCAGCCACACTAGCATATATGGTGGCTAACGTTCTAATAGAGTAGGGGTAAGATCCAAGAATACACGTGACATCGCGTCATAAGTCTGCTATTCACCTACTTACGTCAATCATAACACAACCCGGATCTTCTCTCGGTCCCCCCGGACGAAGAAAAGCAACCGAGGCACACACACGGTAGGCAAGTTTTAATTATGATTCAAATTTGATGTTATTCTATGAACAAGGAGTAGGTCTCAAGTCGTCCATAACCGCGGACACGGCTTTTCGAAAAGATTTAACCCTGCAGGGGTGTACCAACTTCCCATCATAGGCTTCGCATGTACGCCCGGTTTCCACTTGTCTAGGTAAACGCCTGAAACTCCGGAACGTCAGAGTCCCTCTAGCCAACAACGCACAACTCCGGGTGGCCCCCGGTGAGTCGACACCCAACTCAAAAGCCAGCCGCGCTCTCGAATCGGCCTATACCGTCTGTCGCAGGTTTGGATACCCGGTTAATCACACATGGGACACCGGGTCCTCATCCAGACAAAGTGGTCTAGCCAAGGCACAAGTCCTCCTGGCGCAAGGTGGTTTGTAAACAACTGGGGTACCACCAGCACACACACATTGCAAATAGTAAATCAGCTCGGGCCACCACTAGAATTGTATGAAGCTTGGTAGGTAAGACAAGGGGGGGCCCATAGAACCCCACACACGATTAGGCACGCTCGTCAAGAAACACAATACCCGGAACTCGGGACCTAGGTGACTCAAATGGAACAAAACACCTGGCGGGAACAGCCTGGTCTCCCATCATTCGTCAAGTATATAATTAACATCATAATAATAAATATCAACCAACTTCTTAATAACATGACAACCCAAACGATAGCATAGGGTAAGCAGCAAGCTTTCCTACTCATACTAAGCAATGGCTGAGCAGTGGTATCTTAGCAACACAATGTTTTTCTGGGATGTGGGGATCATGGCTGTTTGGTTTTGATTAAGGCATAAGCAAGGTGGATAGGATCAAACAAACGTTCTAGACTACAGCTAGGCGGGTAGGCAGAAAGGTATCAAGTAATGGTATAAATCTTCCCCTTGCCTGGGTAATAGGTCGTCGAAGCAGACGCAGCAGGGTCCTCGGGCTCGGTGTCGGAAATCTCCACGTAAGTCTCCTCGGCGGTCTCAGGTGCTAACGTAAAGTACCGGCAAGGAAAAGGCACACAAGTAAGCAATGGGTGCAATGCACAGGCAAAGATGGTATGATCAAGTTTAATCGACATGATGTGACCCTATCTAGTCAGATTTAAATGAGGGTGGTGACGACACGTCAACAACTTCATATGCAATTAATTACATTGAATGGCTTCGGTCTTAGCCTTAATTTTGGTGTAAGTAACATGGCAACATGACATGATCAACAATGCAATTAATAGAGATAATTACAACGTGAAAATAAAACATCGATTCCGGAGACGAAGAGATGTCGATGAACTTGACATCAGAGAGGTGCAACAGAAGAGAAGGAACCCAGCCACATTGCATATGACAATATGATAGGGGTTGGTTTTTGATGCAAAGATTTGAAGATGACATGAAACAAAGCCTCAAGGATCAGATGAACAACATTCCAACATGCACTGAAGTTGGAATGATGCCAGGAAGGGAAAGTCAGGTTGATCCTGGTTAAGGTGGTCACACATTGTCCACTTGGGTTACACAAAACATCAGATGGACATTACCATCGCAAACCTGGCAAAAATCTACCCCAAAACCATATATTATATGGTACCATTGGAATTTGCAAACACAGTCGCAAATTCAAATGAATTTCAGGGGACTGACTGCAAAGGTACACAAGATGCATTTGAAAAAATAAGGCTCAAATGGACAAAACATTATCACCATGCAAAAACTTGGGGAAAAGTACCCCAAAGTCATATATGGCATGGCCATATTTGAATTTTTGGGGAACACTTTACAAAAACAAAAGATTGAGGGGGCTATTGACAAAATTACCACACTCTAAAAAAATAGAGGGGGCAAGGTGCAAAATTGACCTCATCATTGATCTCAGTGGGTCAAACTACCACAAAAACATATATGGGAAGCCCCCAAATGAAATGGAAGTTCAAAACAGATTTGAATTTCAAAACAATTCAAATTTGAATTTAAACTGAAAAGGAATTAAAAAGAAAAGAAAAAGGGTAAAAGAAAAAGGGCTCAGACCCAACTGGGCTGGCCTCGGGCACAAACCGTCCCACTCCAGACGCACAGTGGGCTCAGCCCACTGACCTCCTGGGCAGCTACTCGCTGACGCGAGGGACCCAGTCGCCGGCCTCTTAAAAAAAGAAAAAGAACGGCGCATGCGCTTGCTGGGACTCGAACCCGCGTCGCGCCCTTCTCCACAAGCCCCCCAGACCACTGCGCTACGAAACGTTTGCTGAACAAAGAAGTGAAGCAAAAAGGATAAGCCAACCAGGGCGGTTAACTGAACCCGAAACGCGCTGACGGCCATCCCTGCAGAGGAATTCCGGCGACCCTCACGTCGGCTCCGGGGCGTCTCCGGCATGACTACGCGGCACGACAGAGAGAGGGCACATCCACGACTACGTGGGTGCACTTGGAACTGCACGGGGCCTAGCTGAGGCGACGCTAGGTTCACCTGAAGTTGGGGCGCACGGCGGCTCTAAACTCTGACAGAGATGCAGCACGCGACCCGGCGGTCTTCCAGCGAGGCTAGGCTCGCGCACGCTGCTCCGACGACCTCACGGCTGCATGCTGCGCGTAGAAGGGACAAGCAGCTCCTAGCCAGCCCCTGGACCCGGCCTCTAACTCTATGACGGCGACGCCATGCTCAACGGAAAACGGGGCGGCGCCACCCGAACGCAAGCTTCAGACTTGGCGGCTTAGTGACCAGAACATGCGCAAGTTTCCTCCTTTGAGGTCATACGCGCGGTCAGAGCACGCCTATAGCACAGACGAGTTCACCGGTGGACACTCCATGGACAGGGAGGCCACGGTGACTCGACGGCGACAAGCTGCGCTGCGGAATCCTACGGCTAACGTGGCACGGAGGAAACGAAGCGCTACGGGAAGAACAAGATGGCTCGGCTCACCTTGCGGGTCACGTCGAGTGCCCTAGCCTAGCCGTAGAGGAAGGAGGCGAGCTTGGCGACAACGAGGCGGTGCGGGCTCCCCGGCGACGTCCACCGCTCCGCGCCGAACCCGTGCCTCCTTCTGGTTCCTGCGACCAGGAACGGGTCAAGCACACGCAGGGGAGGGTGCATACAAACGCACGATCAAGGGTTGCGAAAGACGGCGAGGAATTGGAGGGAATCGGCCGGCGGACATGGCGGAACAGGGGAGGACCTCGGGGTCGAATCAGGCGGCGGCGGCGGAACCTGGAGGGAGGAAGGGGAACCTAGGGTTCCCAGAACCCGCTCGGGGCCAGCTTATAAAGGGGGGGAGACCCCCATCCACGCTGGCCGTCATCAACGTCGACGCCGCGCCGGCTGTGAGAGAGGAGGTCGGAGGGGACCTCAGCCACGGTGGAAAGGCGACCACGGTGGCTCCTCCGATCGCGATCCCGCGGCCAGGACTGATCCAGCGTACCGCTTCGCTGGCTGGGTCCAAGTGGGCTGAGGGAAAAAGGCCCAGGTGGGCTGGGCTTGAAGGAAGAAGAGAGAAAAAAGAAGAGAGCCCCAGTCTAATTTCCATTAAACAAAACAAAAGCACATGGGGAATTTTCCAGGAATATTCACAAGGAAAAAAATCTTAGAAAAATATGTAAAATGATCCCTGATATATTCTCCAATTTCTAAAATTGGTTTGACCAATTTTGGAGCAACTAAAATGTGGGTCCCTTTTGAAAATTCAAATCACATTGAACTGTGGCCCAAATTTTTAGAGTTGCAAAAAATGGGCCAAGGCTTTTAAAAAGCTTGGGAGGGGCAAGGAATTGGCTATGCCAAGTTTGGGGTCAAGGAGAGCATGCATGCAACAATTAAAATTCTTCAAACACCCTTCTTGAACCATTTTGGATGCAAACTCAAACCAACCAAATGGGCTCCAATCCCAATGCAGATTTAAATCACCACATGAAATTATAATCTTTAGCACCATGCCAAGTTACAAAGTCAACAGACAAAATACAATCTCATGGTGATTTTCATTTATTGCACATGGGCTGTTACAACACTCCCCCACCAACACATGATCTCGTCCCGAGATCTAAGCCTGAAACAACTCAGGATACTCAGAACAGAGATTATCTTCGCGCTCCCACGTTGCTTCCTTCTCCGAGTATGTTCCCACTGAACTTTCATGAACTTGACGGTCTTGTTGAGAGTCTTACGCTCGGACGTCTCAAGAACACGGACTGGATGCTCTGAGTAGGAAAGGTATGCACTCAGCTGTATCTCGCCCAAGTCAACAGCCTGCTCCCGCTGCTTGAAGCACTGCTTTAGCTGGGACACATGGAACACGTCATGCACCATGGACAGACTCTCTGGAAGCTCGAGCCGAAAGGCAAGAGGTCCTCTAGTCTCAAGGACGCGGAAAGGTCTGACAAATCTTGGAGCGAGCTTTCCTTTGATACCAAAGCGGTGAGTTCCCCTCAACGGAGACACTCTTAGGTACGCCCAATCACCAACCTGAAACGCTACACCACGGTGCCTTTTGTCATAATAGGCCTTCTGCCTAGACTGTGCTGCCTTTAGGTGCTCTCGGACAATCTTCACTCTGTCCTCTGCCTCTTGGATCACATCTGGACCGAACATCTGCCTCTCACCTATCTCGGACCGGTTCAAAGGTGTCCTGCACTTGCGGCCATACAATACTTCAAACGGTGCTGCCTGCAGACTTGCCTGATAGCTGTTTTTGTAAGAGAACTCAGCATATGGCAAGCACTCTTCCCACTTCATTCCAAACGAGATGACACATGCCCGAAGCATGTCCTCGAGGATTTGGTTCACGCGCTCGACTTGCCCACTTGTCTGAGGGTGATAAGAGGTACTGAACAACACTGTCGTACCAATCGCCTTTTGAAAGGCCTGCCAGAACTTAGATGTGAAAAGGCTTCCTCTATCAGAACTGATCTTCTTGGGAATGCCATGCAAAGATACAACTCTTGCGGTGTACAAATGTGCCAACTGAGCTGCTGAAATGGAGTCCTTCACTGGAAAGAAGTGGGCAACTTTGGAAAGGTTGTCAATGACAACAAAGATGGCATTGTTCTTCTTCTGCGACAAGGGGAAGCCTGTGATGAAATCCATCTCTATGTGATCCCATTTCCACTCCGGAATCTCAAGTGGTTGAAGCAACCCGGCAGGCTTCTAGTGTTGTGCCTTCACTCTCCTGCACACATCACACTAAGATACGTAACGGGCAACATCCCGCTTCATACGAGTCCACCAAAATCTTTGCTTGATATATTGATACATCTTTGTACTGCCAGGGTGAATCGATAGCTTGGAATCATAGGCTTCCTTCATGATGACTTCTCTGAGATCTCCCTCCTTGGGAACAACAACTCGCTCTTCGAACAACACGGTGCCATCATTATTCACTGAGAAGCAACCGTACTTTGGAACTGAGGTGGCAATAGCCTGCTTGATCTTTTGTATCATTGAGCTGCCAGACTGAGCTTCATGAATCTTCTCACGGATAGTGGGCTCTACCAAAAGATTGGCAAGGTAGCCTGCTGGAACTAGCTCGAGATTGAGCCTTCGAAAGGACTCACACAAATCAGGGTGGATCTTCTGCACCTGGATATTATTGCAATCGTCCTTGCGGCTCAGCGCATCAGCTATGACATTCGCCTTCCCAGGCGTGTACTGAATATCAACTGTGTACTCAGTAATGGTCTCAAGCCACCTTCTTTGCCTCAAGTTCAGATTTTTCTGAGTGAACAAGTACTTCAGACTCTTGTGGTCGGTGAACACATCCACCTTCCTCCCTAAGAGGAGGTGTCGCCAAGTGACCAAAGCGTGCACAACTGCTGCGAGCTCCAAGTCGTGTGTGGGATAATTCCTCTCACTTGTCTTCAACTGCCGTGAGGTATAAGCCACAATATTCCTTCCTTGCATCAAAACTCCGCCTAGACCTTGCAAAGAGGCATCACAAAACACTTGAAAAGGTTGTGACTCATCTGGCGGCGTGAGAATTGGAGTTGTGGTCAACTTCGCTTTCAACTCCTCGAAGGCTGACTGGCAAGCTGGTGACCAAGTGTACCGTTTGTCCTTGCACAACAACTCAGTCATTGGCTTCGCTATTTTGGAGAAATTCCGCACAAACCTCCTGCAATAACTTGTGAGGCCGAGAAAACTCCTTAGCTGCTTCACGTTCTTCGGCGGAGCCCACTCTTGAATAGTGCGGACTCGCTCTGGATCAACCGCAATTCCCTCAGCGGAGATTACATGGCCCAGAAAATTGACCTTGTCCAGCCAAAACTCACACTTGGAGAACTTGGCGTAGTACCGGTGCTCTCTCAACTTCTGCAGCACCAGGCGTAGATGTTCCTCATGTTCAGCCTCTGACTTGGAATAGACAAGAATGTCGTCGAGGTAGAGGATCACAAACACATCAAGCCATTCTTGGAACAAATAGTTCATAGCTCTCATGAATGTCGGAGGGGCATTTGAGAACCCAAAAGTCATGACTGTGAACTCATACAGCCCATAACGTGTGCTGAACGTGGTCTTGGGAATATCCTCTTCACGAACACGGATTTGGTGATACCCCATCCTCAATTCAAGCTTGGAAAACACCTTAGCCCCATTCAACTGTTCGAAAAGATCATTGATGCGAGGTAAAGGGTACTTGTTCTTGATGGTCTTCTTGTTGATACCGCGATAGTCTTGGACCAAGCGGCTAGTCCCATCCTTCTTCTGGACAAACAAAGCTGGTGCACCCCAAGGGGAAGTGCTCGCGCGGATAAAACCGCCTGCCTCCAACTCTGTCAACTGCTTCTTGAGCTCAATCAACTCCTTCAAACACATTTTGTACGGATGCCGAGAAATCGGTTGGGTACCAGGCTCTAGCTCAATAACGAACTCAATAGCTCGAACTGGGGGAATTCCTGGCAACTCCTCCGGAAAGACGTCTGGGAACTCACAGACAACTCTGACCTCTTCGAGCAAAGGTGCAACTCCTGCATTCAAAGCGTACAATTGTGCTTGTCCTGTCATAGAGCCACAAGTGTACAAGACTTCTGCACCTGAATCATGAGTCAACTTCACTTATCTGGTTGGGCAATCAATATTGGCCTTGTGCTGCACAAGCCAATCCATGCCCAAAATGACATCAATGTCGGAACGAGGCAAGACAATCAGGGATGTTGTGAACACAACGCCCTGAATACGGATCTCCACATCTGGAACAAGCCTAGAAGACTCCACTCTAGAGCCCGGAGAACAAACTGAGAGCGGTCTAGGCAACTGCTCTCTCGGAAGGTCAAGTGACATAGCAAAGGCATTGGATATGAACGAATGGGAAGCTCCAGAATCGAACAGAACTGACGCGGGAACTGAACACACAAGCAACCTACCAAGAACGATCTCTGAAGACTGCTAAGCATCTGTGAGCATCACGTTGTTCACCCGAACTGCACGTGGCTGTGCCTTCACCATCGCAGTGCTCGGAATAGAGCGAGGTGGAGGCGATGGGAGCCGAGCAAAACGCGGGTCGGTGCAGTTGGGAGACGTGTGCCCTGGCTCCCTGCACTTGTAGCAGATCACGCCCGGCCTGGGCTGCTGCTGCAGCCTGGGTGGCCTCGCGTGTGGTGGTGTAGAGCGAGGCCCCTGCTGAACTGGGACGGGAGGGCGGGCAAAAGTGCGTACAACTGCCCCCCCCCTCTGCTGAAACTGCTGCCTCTGCGGTGGTGCCTCTGTAACCCAAGTCTTTGCCTTCTTGTGGATCATCACTGCGGAACTGTGCTCTCTCTGGCGCTTCCTGTCTGCATCCCACTCTGCTCTGGCTGACTCCTGGCGGATAGCCTGATCCACGAACTGTGAGAACAGCATGGGGCTGCACTGAGTGAGCGCGTACTTGATCTCTGTGCTGAGACCCCCACGGAACCTAGAAATCTTCTTAGCCTCTGTGCTGACCTCCTCTGGAGCGTACCTGGCGAGCCTGACGAAGGCCAGGTTGTACTCCTGAACTTACCTGTCACCCTGTCTCAGAGCCAAGAACTCCTCACGCTTCTTGTCCTTCAGGCCACTCGGAATATGTGCTGCTCTGAAGTCTGCGACGAAATCTTCCCACGTGATGATAGCATCGCCCTTGTTGGCCTTGTAGGTATCGTACCAGCTGGCTGCTGCACCCTGAAGCTGGAAGAAGGCGAAGTTGACGTAGTCGACTGGTCTGACAGTGTTTGCATTGAAGTGCTTCTTGTATCTCAGCGATCCAGTCATCCGCCTCCAGCGGGTCTTGAGCCTCGGAGAACCTGGGGGGTTGATAGCAAGGAACTGCTGCAGAATGGTGTACTGTGGTCGATCATTCCTCTGGGCAGTCTGGTTCTGCAGCATCTGTAAGATCGCAGTTGTGCCCTGAGCCACTGCGGTCACAGCCTCCCCAAGGAGAGGGTTCTCTAGCGGCGGCATGTTCGCTCTTGGCATCCTGTATACAGGGACACTTATGAGAACATGGTTGAAACATTGAGGTAATCAGAAGATATAGCAATATTAACAACAAATCTTCCTCACGAGGTATGAGAAAGCCGAAGGCTAAAATTCCACCAAGGTTGACCCGGAAAGTCGAAAGCTAGGTGCTACTGGAATTCCCAAATCGAGATCATCCGAATCCAAGATAATAATCTGCTAGCGAGCACACAACAATATATACGAGTGGTTGAAGACCTGAACGTTGAGACATCTGCCCTGAGCGGCCCGCCGAAGCGGTCTCCTATAGGGGGAGGAACCACATCCGAAGGATGCCAACCATCCCTGTATAGGAGTTTCACCGGAGGTACGCTGTAAGCGAGGTGGAGCTGTCAACCCCAAGTGGCGGCTCGGTGTTCTCAACGTACGCCAACCCTTCTCGTCGCTAGTAAAAAATTATAGAGGAATCAGAGGCTCATATAAACGAGAACCTAGATTTTTTTTGAAAGGGGATAAGTTGCAGAGAGAAAACAACGTTTCACTTCCTCATGGAAAAGGGGTGGGAGGGTGGGGTAAGAATAAAAAGAAAGAGTTCCTACTCTCCGATTTTTCCTTAGTAACTACAAAATAGTTTCTAGACTCAACTTCGGCCAGTAAGGGGTCCTAGAATCAGTCCTGCTCTGATACCAAGTTGTAAGGCCCCCGATGCGGTGCTAACTCAAGTTAGTCTCTTTCGCGTCCCGCTCAAGTTAGTAGCGCATAAAAGGCCACCAGCTCACGACACTCGCACTCGTGTCGCTGCTGGATTCTCGACAACAGGTATATGAACAATGAACTTAAACTAAGACATAAATATATAGAGTCCATGGCATACATCGCCACTGGAATTATTACATCATCTTAGAGGTCCATGAACCCATCAGTACATCATGCGACAAGCGGAAGACAAACACGAACGAGTACGGTCAAAATCCAAATTTCCCTAGAGAGGGTTGCACATAAATAGTCCACCCACGGATCCTCGAAGCCCAACTATAGGATCTACTGAACGAGGTCGTCCTCATCGTCATCCTCCGGGGGCACCTCCACGAAGTATCGTCCAGTGCTCGGGTCAAGGTAGTACTCCACTGCAGCGGCCGATCAGGAAAAAGAGTAAAAGCACAAAGGAAAACAGGGGTGAGATTATATCATTATAGGATAACTAACTCCCTATGGTAAGACAAGGTAAAGGTAAAGGTTGCAGCCGCACTAGAATATATGGTGGCTAACGTTCTAATAGAGTAGGGGTAAGATCCAAGAATACACGTGACATCGCGTCATAAGTATGCTATTCACCTACTTACGTCAATCATAACACAACCCGGATCTTCTCTCGGTCCCCCCCGGACGAAGAAAAGCAACCGAGGCACTCACACGGTAGGCAAGTTTTAATTATGATTCAAATTTGATGTTATTCTATGAACAAGGAGTAGGTCACCTGGGCTATATAAAGACCACCACTCTCCCACCCCCACTTAGGGTTTCCGTAATCCAAAATTGCAGCCACCCCCCTCCACTTTGCCCAGTTTTTCCTCCCAGATCCCCAGATCCCGAAAATTTTGCCCCCAGGCGCTCTGTACCGTCAGATCTGGCGATCCGACGGCCCAGAGGCCGCCACGTCAGCGCCTCCACCAACCTCTCTCTCCTCTCTCTCCCTCCATCCCGTGGGCAGCCGCCGCCTCCGGCGAGTGCGCCGCCAGCCACCCAGCTCGCGCCCACGGCCTCCCCTCTCCTTCCCCGCGCTCCTCCCCTCCTCCTTGGACCTCACCGTCATCTGTCCTCTCGCCTGCAGGTCTCCGACAGCCACCCGAAGCCGCCAAGCGCCATGTCCGGACCGCCGTCGAGGAGCTCGCCCCGCCGCCGCCTTGGAGCAAGCGGACAGTCGTCGCGCCCGGATCTGGCGGGTCTCCTCTCCATCGCCGCCGCCAAGGCCTCCCCTGTCGCGCCTCCTCCCTCGCCGGAGCACTGCAGCTGGTCGCCGGCAAGGCCTTGCGCCGCCGCCGCCCTGTACGCGGTCGGGATCCTCCCCAATCCAGTGCCCGCTCACTGTGCGTGGTCGCACGTGGTGGGCCGGCGCGCCCACCACGGCCCAGCCAGCGACGGCCCCCAGCCGGCCCGTCCAGCGCGCCCCTGGCCCATGGCCTCTCCAGCCAGATGGGCCTGGCCCAATGTGAGGTCCTTTTCTTTTTTTTTAGTTGTTTTTTTTCCTGGATGTTAATTTCTACTAAGTGTGAATTATTGTGCTGCTGATTCAATTTTGCGTCGTAGTTTACGAGTAAACCGTAGCCCGGATCACGTTGCGCCCAAAACGAAAGTTGCTCAGTTTTGCGTGCTCTAGCGTTTGTATGTAGAATGTTTTTCCGTTTGAGGCCATCTAGATAGTTTAATTCTGCGTTGAAGTGGGCATCAGGCCGTTAATTTCTAATTTTTTTTCCTGTTAAGTGATGCTGTTATTATTTTATTGCAACTTCGGGTGACGATTGCTTCGCAACCGTTCATCGGAATTGATTGATTCCTTTTACGTTGCGTTAAGCATTGTTTCTACTTCAGTTTCATGCAATTCACATGCCATAATTGTTTGCTGCATCATGCTTGTATCTTGCTCCAAAGTAGCTACCTTGCTGTTAGTGTGCTGCTGTTTATATTTTGTTGCAACTTCGGTCGACGAGTGTGTCGCGACCGTTTATCGGAATTGAGTGATTCCAATTGCATATTGTTAAGCATCATGTCTACTTTCATTACATGTATTGAATCTTCAGGTTAGCATTCCTGGTCATATATATATTCTTCTCTAAAGTTGCTATGCTGCTGTTGTTGACAGCCACCTCTGATTTTCACTAAGTCTGTTACTTTGCGATGCCATGTTGTTTGCTTAATATCTATGATGCCTTTTTGCATGATTCTTTTTGCCATGCCTTCCCTGTCATGTCTACTTTAGTTCCATATCATTTGTGAGCATGTTTGCATTGATTAACCTGTTTATGCATTGCTGTAAAGTGTGCTTTCTGATGTTGGCAGATTGTGCCTGTAACTTGTTTTGCTTGTATCTTTTTAACCGTAACTCCGTTTGGGGTGTTCTTTATATGTAACTTGATTAGTTTTTCGTGTACTTTGGGTTTATGCTATTTTTTCTGTTGTTAACCAACCTAAAATATGGTTTAGGACAGAACAGTACCAAATGTTTTAATCATCGTGCGGCACTTAGTGTTATGCCATGTTTAGGTTGTGCCTCACTTAAATTGACTAGCATAGATAGTTTCCTTTGTGCTTCACCTTTTGACCTGTTTGTGTGTTATTCCATGCTTGCTTGAGTTTCCATGTTAATAACCGTTGGATGATCACCTGTAGCTAAGCAACTTGAACCACCGTAAACGTGCGGTATTCGTCGTGTGTGACCGATACCCCACTTAAACTGTTAGTAACCGTTCTCGACGATAGATCTGTATCGCGTTGCTGTGTCGTGTGATGTATGCTTACTCATGTTTGCCTCGTAGTAATAGATTGCTTTCTCGTTGATTGCTTTCCAGTGTTTACCCTCTTGTGTGCTTCCGCGGGTACCCTTCGGAGACGATGCGAGCTTGCGATCCACTACACCTTCGGAACCCGACTTATCAACAGGCAAGGACTATACATTACTTATGATCCATTCTATTTCAACCAGCGGTTTGCATGCTAGTCTAGGTTAGGTTCCATGTTTGATCCTACCATATGCTTACAGCCTCTTTCAAACCGATACAGCCATGTCCCCTCCCAGCAAACCTTGTACTGCTATGTTACTATTGCTCGTTGCTCAGCCCCTGCTTAGTATGCATGGCTTAGGATGCTACGATGTTACCCTGTTACTCCTTGGTTTGGGATATCACATTATTATATTGTTGCTGATGATATGATTATTATAATGTTGACTATATTCGACGAAGGATGGAATGTCTAGGCTATCCCGCCCCGACGCTTTGTTCCATTCGAGTCACCTAGGATCCGAGTTCTGGGTATTGGTTTTAAGACTGAGCGTGCCTAACCGCGTGTGGGATTTTATGGGGTCCCCTTTTCTTACCTATCTAGCTTCAAACATTTATAGTGGTGGCCCAAGCTGATTTACCATTTGAAACCCCGTGTGTGTGCTTGGTGGATCCCCTCGCATTTTTTAAAACAACTTGGGCCAGTGGAGACTTTGTTTCTCTGTTGGTCCACCCGATCAGCTAGGACCCGGTTTCCCATGTGTGATTACCGGCAATCCGACCTGCGTCATACGGAAGAGTCCGATCCGAGAGCGTGGCCAGCTTTTGGATTGGGTGTCGACTCCCCGGGGGCCACCCGGATTTGTTCGCTGTTAGTTAGAGGGACCTGTCGTTTCGGATCTCTCGGAACTAAATCATAAAATGGTTGCCTATAATGGGAAGCAACTAAGAGAGATGGGCGTGTGTGCGGAGCCTTGTAATGGGCAGTTGGTACACCCCTGTAGGGTTAAATCTTTTCGATAAGCCGTGTCCACGGTTATGGACGACTTGAGACCTACTCCTTGTTCATAGACAACAACAACTGAGATAATCTTAATATAACTTGATCAACGTGTGTGTGCCTTGATTGCTTCTTCTTCGTCAGGATGCGAAGAGGAGGACAAGGATAGAATAGGTGTTATGTTTGCCTAGTAGGTGGATAGCAGACTTGTTGGAGGCGATTCCTCATCGAATGCTTGGCTTCTTATCTTACTCTCTAGATCGTTAGCCACTTCATAAATGCTAGTGCGGCAGCAACCTCACCACTTACCCCATCCTTACCATAAACTACTAGTTGTCCTAGAATGACGAGTGATGAAGTCCTTGCTGGGTCAGTTGACCACTACAGTTGGATGCTGAATACTTCTGTACTCATGATACTACCCCCAAACTCTTTTCAGGGTTCTGATCGACAACAGGTATGGTGATCGACGTTTCACGTGGAGACTCGACGACGACTAGTTAGGAGGATCCCGGCGGAGGGCCTAGACCCGTGTGGTTATGGGGATCGATGTTTTTCTCTTTGCTAGTAGGCATTTGATTGTAGTCTGTACCCAGACATGTATCTTCCGCTGTTGTATTGTATTTGAGGCAGTTGTATGCCGATTGTATGAGATGTTGTATCCTTGTATCTGTAATGTTGTGATATCATGTTGGAAATCCGGGGAATATGACTTCGTCATATGTCGCGGTGGGACCGATATGTGCTTCGTCCCCGGATCTGGATGGAAACATCTAGATCTGGAACAGTACCGCATATAGGGCCTTACAACTTGGTATCAGAGCCTTACCGACCGTAGGATCCCTTCTCTGGCCGAAGTCGAGTCGAGACAAAACCTATTTTGTAGTTGCTAAGTTATTATCGGAGAGTAGGAATCTTTTTACTCCTTACCCTTGCTCTGGTCAGGACAAGTGTCATAAGTGTTTTAATTCTTATCTTATCCCCTTCAAAACTCTAGGATCTCGAGTGTGTGGAGCTCAGACTCGTCACAATGCCTTGCTTGCAGTGTATTGGCTCAATTCCGAGCTCAGGTGGGAATTCCTGTAGTACCTTTAGCTTCTCCGGTTTCGGATATCATCTGGGTCGTCCTTTGCCCTCCCTCCTTTTTCCCGGTGTTTTCAGGACTTGCGTCGAAAAGCACTATCCCTTTAACCAGGTTTTAGTAGTCGTTCTTCCTCTTGACACCTGATGGTTTCGATCTTCGATGTCGCAATCTCCCTGCGGAAAGTTTCTCGACGGAAGTTCGATGTCGACATGAAGCAGAGTCCATTGTTGGTGGTGTTGAAGAATCGTCGGCTCTCTCTTTTCTCTCCCCCCTCTCCCCCGGATCGTCCTGGATCTCGGGACGAGATCCATTGTTGGTGGTGTTGTATTGTAACAGCCCAGTTTTCACAAAAATTAAAAATTCTGTTTTCGATGTGAATTGTTCGATTGTCTGATTTGTTTGCGGTGTTTGCATCCCCGATTTATCGATGGGCGATTATTTTCCCCCTCTTATCTCGTATCGGACGGAGACCGACCCTTGACACCCTGACACTCGACCTTTGCGACACCGGGTTTCACCCGATCACCGTCGCGAAAACCGCACGAGACCAGCCGCAACCAACGGAACGAAAAACCCCGTTTAATATTTAAACGGGTTATTTCTATAGCGCACCGGAAAGTGTTCTCGGAACGGTTCCAGCGCAAGGTGAACGCCTCCGGCTCGACACGCTGATCGCGCAGTTCGAAGTTTTACCCAAATCGGAGGTACTGCGGACCCCCGGCGGACAGAAACGTGAGCACCGCGCTCGCGAGAGAAAAACCGGGGATGTTTTTGCAAACTGCTAGCCACCTGGGCTATATAAATACCACCACTCTCCCACCCCCACTTAGGGTTTCCGTAAGCCAAAATTGCAGCCACCCCCTCCACTTTGCCCAGTTTTTCCTCCCAGATCCCCAGATCCCGAAAATTTTGCCCCCAGGCGCTCTGGACCGTCAGATCTGGCGAGCCGACGGCCCAGAGGCCACCACGTCAGCGCCTCCACCAACCTCTCTCTCCTCTCTCTCCCTCCATCCCATGGGCAGCCGCAGCCTCCGGCGAGCGCGCCGCCGGCCACCCAGCTCGCGCCCGCGGCCTCCCCTCTCCTTCCCCGCGCTCCTCCCCTCCTCCTTGGACCTCACCGTCATCTGTCCTCTCGCCTGCAGGTCTCCGACAGCCGCCCGAAGCTGCCAAGCGCCATGGCCGGACCGCCGTCGAGGAGCTCGCCCCGCCGCCGCCTTGGAGCAAGCGGACAGTCGTCGCGCCCGGATCCGGCGGGTCTCCTCTCCACCGCCGCCGCCCAGGCCTCCCCTGTCGCGCCTCCTCCCTCGCCGGAGCACTGCAGCTGGTCGCCGGCAAGGCCTTGCGCTGCCGCCGCCCTGTACGCGGTCGGGATCCTCCCCAATCCAGTGCCCGTGCCCGCTCGCTGTGCGTGGACGCAGATGGTGGGCCGGCGCGCCCACCACGGCCCAGCCAGCCATGGCCCCCAGCCGGCCCGTCCAGCGTGCCCCTGGCCCATGGCCTCTCCAGCCAGATGGGCCTGGTCCAATGAGAGGTCCTTTTCTTTTTTTAGTTGTTTTTTTTTCCTGGATGTTAATTTCTGCTAAGTGTGAATTATTGTGCTGCTGATTCAATTTTGCGTCGTAGTTTACGAGTAAACCGTAGCCCGGATCGCGTTGCGCCCAAAACGAAAGTTGCTCAGTTTTGCGTGCTCTAGCGTTCGTATGTAGAATGTTTTTCCGTTTGAGGCCATCTAGATAGTTTAATTCTGCGTTGAAGTGGGCATCAGGCCGTTAATTGCTTTTTTTCCTGTTAAGTGATGCTGTTATTATTTTATTGCAACTTCGGGTGACGATTGCTTCGCAACCGTTCATCGGAATTGATTGATTCCTTTTATGTTGCGTTAAGCATTGTTTCTTCTTCAGTTTCATGCATTCACATGCCATAATTGTTTGCTGCATCATTCTTGTATCTTTCTCCAAAGTAGCTACCTTGTTGTTAGTGTGCTGCCGTTTATATTTTGTTGCAACTTCGGTCGACGAGTGTGTCGCGACCGTTTATCGGAATTGAGTGATTCCAATTGCATATTGTTAAGCATCGTGTCTACTTTCATTACATGTATTGCATCTTCAGGTTAGCATTCCTGGTCATATAGATATTCTTCTCTAAAGTTGCTATGCTGCTGTTGTTGACAGCCACCTCTGATTTTCACTAAGTCTGTTACTTTGCGATGCCATGTTGTTTGCTTAATATCTTTTGATCTATGATGCCTTTTTGCATGATTCTTTTTGCCATGACTTCCCTGTCATGTCTACTGTAGTTCCATATCATTTGTGAGCATGTTTGCATTAATTAACCTGTTTATGCATTGCTGTAAAGTGTGCTTCCTGATGTTGGCAGATTGTGCCTGTAACTTGTTTTGCTTGTATCTTTTTAACCGTAACTCCGTTTGGGGTGTTCTTTATATGTAACTTGATTATTTTTTCGTGTACTTTGTGTTTATGCTCTTTTTTTCTGTTGTTAACCAACCTAAAATATGGTTTAGGACAGAACAGTACCAAATGTTTTAATCATCGTGCGACACTTAGTGTTATGCCATGTTTAGGTTGTGCCTCACTTAAATTGATTAGCATAGATAGTTTCCTTTGTGCTTCACCTTTTGACCTCTTTGTGTGCTATGCCATGCTTGCTTGAGTTTCCATGTTAATAACCATTGGATGATCACCTGTAGCTAAGCAACTTGAACCACCGTAAACGTGTGTTATTCGTCGTGTGTGACCGATACCCCACTTAAACTGTTAGTAACCGTTCTCGACGATAGATCTGTATCGCGTTGCTGTGTCGTGTGCTGTCTGCTTACTCATGTTTGCCTCGTAGTAATAGATTGCTTTCTCGTTGATTGCTTTCCAGTGTTTACCCTCTTGTGTGCTTCCGCGGGTACCCTTCGGAGACGATGCGAGCTTGCGATCCACTACACCTTCGGAACCCGACTTATCAACAGGCAAGGACTATACATTACTTATGATCCATTCTATTTCAACCAGCGGTTTGCATGCTAGTCTAGGTTAGGTTCGATGTTTGATCCTACCATATGTTTACAGCCCCTTTCAAACCGATACAGCCATGTCCCCTCCCAGCAAACCTTGTACTGCTATGTTACTATTGCTCGTTGCTCAGCCCCTGCTTAGTATGCATGGCTTAGGATGCTACGATATTACCCTGTTACTCCTTGGTTTGGGATATCACATTATTATATTGTTGTTGATGATATGATTATTATAATGTTGACTATATTCGACGAAGGATGGAAGGTCTAGGCTATCCCGCCCTGACGCTTTGTTCCATTCGAGTCACCTAGGATCCGAGTTCTGGGTATTGGTTTTAAGACTGAGCGTGCCTAACCGCGTGTGGGATTTTATGGGGTCCCATTTTCTTACCTATCTAGCTTCAAACATTTCTAGTGGTGGCCCGAGCTGATTTACCATTTGAAACCCCGTGTGTGTGCTTGGTGGATCCCCTCGCAATTTTTATAACAACTTGGGCCAGTGGAGACTTTGTTTCTCTGTTGGTCCACCCGATCAGCTAGGACCCGGTTTCCCATGTGTGATTACCGGCAATCCGACCTGCGTCATACGGAAGAGTCCGATCCGAGAGCGTGGCCAGCTTTTGGATTGGGTGTCGACTCCCCGGGGGCCACCCGGATTTGTTTGCTGTTAGTTAGAGGGACCTGTCGTTTCGGATCTCTCGGAACTAAATCATAAAATGGTTGCCTATAATGGGAAGCAAATCAGAGAGATGGGCGTGCGTGCGGAGCCTTGTAATGGGCAGTTGGTACACCCCTGCAGGGTTAAATCTTTTCGATAAGCCGTGTCCACGGTTATGGACGACTTGAGACCTACTCCTTGTTCATAGACAACAACAACTGAGATAATCTTAATATAACTTGATCAACGTGTGTGTGCCTTGATTGCTTCTTCTTCGTCAGGATGCGAAGAGGAGGACAGGGATAGAATAGGTGTTATGTTTGCCTAGTAGGTGGATAGCAGACTTGTTGGAGGCGATTCCTCATCGAATGCTTGGCTTCTTATCTTACTCTCTAGATCGTTAGCCACTTCATAAATGCTAGTGCGGCAGCAACCTCACCACTTACCCGATCCTTACCATAAACTACTAGTTGTCCTAGAATGACGAGTGATGAAGTCCTTGCTGGGTCAGTTGACCACTACAGTTGGATGCTGAGTACTTCTGTACTCATGATACTACCCCCAAACTCTTTTCAGGGTTCTGATCGACAACAGGTATGGTGATCGACGTTTCACGTGGAGACTCGACGACGACTAGTTAGGAGGATCCCGGCGGAGGGCCTGGACCCGTGTGGTTATGGGGATCGATGTTTTTCTCTTTGCTAGTAGGCATTTGATTGTAGTCTGTACCCAGACATGTATCTTCCGCTGTTGTATTGTATTTGAGGCAGTTGTATGCCGATTGTATGAGATGTTGTATCCTTGTATCTGTAATGTTGTGATATCATGTTGGAAATCCGGGGAATATGACTTCGTCATATGTCGCGGTGGGACCGATATGTGCTTCGTCCCCGGATCTGGATGGAAACATCTAGATCTGGAACAGTACCGCATATAGGGCCTTACACAGACGCAGCAGGGTCCTCGGGCTCGGTGTCGGAAATCTCCACGTAAGTCTCCTCGGCGGTCTCAGGTGCTAACGTGAAGTACCGGCAAGGAAAAGGCACACAAGTAAGCAATGGGTGCAATGCACAGGCAAAGATGGTATGATCAAGTTTAATCGACATGATGTGACCCTATCTAGTCAGATTTAAATGAGGGTGGTGACGACACGTCAACAACTTCATATGCAATTAATTACATTGAACGGCTTCGGTCTTAGCTTTAATTTTGGTGTAAGTAACATGGCAACATGACATGATCAACAATGCAATTAATAGAGAAATTACATCGTGAAAATAAAACATCGATCCGGGAGACGAAGAGATGTCGATGAACTTGACATCAGAGAGGTGCAACAGAAGAGAAGGAACCCAGCCACATTGCATATGACAATATGATAGGGGCTGATTTTTTATGCAAAGATTTGAAGATGACATGAAACAAAGCCTGAAGGATCAGATGAACAACATTCCAACATGCACTGAAGTTGGAATGATGCCAGGAAGGGAAAGTCAGGTTGATCCTGGTTAAGGTGGTCACACCTTGTCCACTTGGGTTACACAAAACATCAGATGGACATTACCATCGCAAACCTGGCAAAAATCTACCCCAAAACCATATATGATATGGTACCATTGGTATTTGCAAACATAGTTGCAAATTCAAATGAATTTCAGGGGACTGAGTGCAAAGGTACACAAGATGCATTTGAAAAAAAAGACTCAAATGGACAAACTTTTATCACCATGCAAAAGCTTGGGGAAAAGTACCCCAAAGTCATATATGGCATGGCCATATTTGAATTTTTGGGGAACACTTTACAAAAACAAAAGATTGAGGGGGCTATTTGCAAAATTACCACACTCTAAAAAAACAAAGGGGGCAAGGTGCAAAATTGACCTCACCATTGATCTCAGTGGGTCAAACTACCCCAAAAACATAAATGGGAAGCCCCCAAATGAAATCGAAGTTCAAAACAGATTTGAATTTGAAAACAATTCAAATTTGAATTTAAACTGAAAAGGAATTAAAAAGAAAGGAAAAAGGGGAAAAGAAAAAGGGCTCAGGCCCAACTGGTCTGGCCTTGGGCACAAACCGTCCCACTCCAGACGCACAGTGGGCTCAGCCCACTGACCTCCTGGGCAGCTACTCGCTGACGCGAGGGACCCACTCGTCAGCCTCTTAAAAAAGAAAAAGAACGGGGCATGCGCTTGCTGGGACTCGAACCCGCGTCGCGCCCTTCTCCACAAGCCCCCCAGACCACTGCGCTACGAAACATTTGCTGAAAAAAAAAGTGAAGCAAAAAGGATAAGCTAACCAGGGCGGTTAACTGAACCCAAAACGCGCTGTAGGCCATCCCTGCAGAGGAATTCCGGCGACCCTCAAGTCGGCTCCGGAGCGTCTCCGGCGTGACTACGCGGCACGAAAGAGAGAGGGCACATCCACGACTACGTGGGTGCCCTTGGAACTGCATGGGGCCTAGCTGAGGCGACGCTAGGTTCACCCGAAGTTGGGGCGCACGGCGGCTCTGAACTCTGACAAAGATGCAGCACGCGACCCGGCGGTCTTCCGGCGAGGCTAGGCTCGCGCACGCTGCTCCGACGACCTCACGGCTGCATGCTGCGCGTAGACGGGACAAGAAGCTCCTAGCCAGCCCCTGGACTCGGCCTCTAACTCTATGACGGTGACGCCATGCTCAACGGAAAACGGGGCGGCCCCACCCGAACGCAAGCTTCAGACTTGGCGGCTTAGTGACCAGAACATGCGCAAATTTCCTCCTTTGATTTCATACGCGCGGTCAGAGCACGCCTATAGCACAGACGAGTTCACCCGTGGACACGACATGGACAGGGAGGCCACGGTGACTCGACGGCGACGAGCTGCGCTGCGGAATCCTACGGCTAACGTGGCACGGAGGAAACGAAGCGCTACGGGAAGAACAGGATGGCTCGGCTCACCTTGCGGGTCACGTCGAGTGCCCCATCCTAGCCGTAGAGGAAGGAGGCGATCTTGGCGACGACGAGGCGGTGCTGGCTCCCCGGCGACGTCCACTGCCCCGCGCCGAACCCGTGCCTCCTTCTGGTTCCTGCGACCAGGAACGGGTCAAGCACACGCAGGGGAGGGTGCATACAAACGCACGATCAAGGGTTGCGAAAGACGGCGAGGAATTGGAGGGAATCGGCCAGCGGACATGGAAGAACAGGGGAGGACCTCGGGGTCGAATCAGGCGGCGGCAGCGGAACCTGGAGGGAGGAAGGGTAACCTAGGGTTCCCAGAACCCGCTCGGGGCCAGCTTATAAAGGTGGGAGGCCCCCAGCCACGCTGGCCGTCATCAAGGTCGACGCCGCGCCGGCTGTGAGAGAGGAGGTCGGAGGGGACCTCAGCCACGGTGGAAAGGCGACCACGGTGGCTCCTCCGATCGCGATCCCACGACCAGGACTGATCCAGCGTACCACTTCACTGGCTGGGTCCAAGTGGGCTGCGGGAAAAAGGCCCAGGTGGGCTGGGCTTAAAGGAAGAAGAGAGAAAAAAGAAGAGATCCCCAGTCTAATTTCCATTAAACAAAACAGAAGCACATGGGAAATTTCCAGGAATATTCACAAGGAAAAAAATCTTACAAAAATATGTAAAATGATCCCTGATATATTCTCCGATTTCTAAAATTGGTTTGACCAATTTTGCAGCAACTAAAATGTGGGTCCCTTTTGAAAATTCAAATGACATTGAACTGTGGCCCAAATTTTTAGAGTTGCAAAAAATGGGGCAAGGCTTTTAAAAAGCTTGGGAGGGGCAGGGAGTTGGCTATGCCAAGTTTGGGGTCAAGGAGAGCATGCATGCAACAATTAAAATTCTTCAAACACCCTTCTTGAACTATTTTGGATGCAAACTCAAACCAACCAAATGGGCTCCATTCCCAATGCAGATTTAAATCACCACATGAAATTATAATCTTTAGCACCATGCCAAGTTACAAATTCAACAGACAAAATACAATCTCATGGTGATTTTCATTTATTGCACATGGGCTGTTACAGGTTCACAAAGAGACAATGTAAGAGCAAAGTTTTGCCCCCGTGTGTTTTGGATATTGTTGGACAAGACAGTAGAGGAACTAACAATGTTTTCTAGTATAAACAGTTGCATAGGTTCCTGAAGGACAAGCTATGTGATAAAGCTTCAGGGAAGGTCTTCAAGTTATCGAAGCATTAACCTTCGGAGCGAAGCTTAATCACAAAGGTTGACCCCCAAAAATGAAGGTGTCCTGAAGCTCTACTCATTGAAGGAAATGAAGAAGACGGCGCAAGACTTAGATGTTTTTGTGTAGTTCTTTTTCTGTTTTCTTGAGTCATAGGACAAACCGTACTATCAAGAGGGGTATTTAGTTTGTGGACATCGAAGTCATTGAACAATGCTCAGATCAAATCCAAACCTAGTGAGAAGCCTGAGTGAAGAAATCTCATGTGCACTAAGTTAAGTTTCGGTAGCAAAGACTTCGTTCTTTGGCAACTGAAGCAGAACTTAGTCCGTGAGTCAGCTTTACTTGTTCCTCAAGTAAAGTTGCGCATTGATGACAAATCCGACCATTGTGGACACGTGTCAAGTTGTCACCTCGGGTCAGTTTGGTCATTCCGCACCTCGGGATCGCCAACTATAAATACGCCGCCCCCTCCTCCATTTGCGGGTGGCTGCTCTGAGATCATTCCAAGAGAGACTGTAGAGAGCAACCCCAAAAACGCCACCGAAGCAAAACCCAAAATCCAGAATACTGAAGCCTAAGTCCCATTGATCTGAGTAGATTTGACTTAGGTGAAAGCTTACTAGCCTTTTTATCTTGGAGAACTGCAATTCTCCTAGACGGTTAGAGTGTTGTTCTTCAGAGAGCGAAGAGTAATTGTCGCCTCGAAGTCCAGTTTGTCAAAGGTTTCGGTGATTTCCTTAATAATCAACCACGAGTGAAGAACTGATCAAGCTCAAGGAGTTTGATGCAGTGGAGCAACGGACGGAGAGAGATTTGCTCCAGGTGTTCAATCACCAGTCCGTCCAACTAGACGTAGCGCTTTGCAAAGCGTGAACTGGTCGAACAAACATCGCCGAGTCCCAGTTCGTTTTACTTCAAGCATTTACCCTCAGTATTGCATTTGCTTCGCAGTTATGCTTCAATATGTTTTGATTCGCTGCATTTAGTTTCGCTTCCAGTTTTACTTCGTTATTCCGCACTACTTATGCTTCACTTCAAAAGTTTCAGTCGAAAATTTTGAAGTGATCATTCACCCCCTCCCCCTCTGATCACATACTTGGACTTTCAATTGGTATCAGAGCCAGTCACTCCCTACACTCTGTGTGTTTTGGATTAACCTCCTGGAGTGTCTTCAAGTATGTCTTTCGCAGCTATTCGCTCCGGCGAACCTATTCCTGTTTTCAATGGGAAGGACTACCCTTACTGGAAGGACAAGATGAAAAGAAACATTATGGCTATCAACTCGACTGCCTGGCAAGTTGTCTTGTATGGAGTCACTGTTGCGGATGAGAAGGCCATCACCCCTGAAGAAGCAAAACTGATTGATCTCGATTCTGAAGTTTGGGTTTTCATCACCAATCACTTGACACCAGAAAAGTATCATGAAGTGAAGAACATTCCATCTGCCAAAGGTGTCTGGGACTATCTTGAAAAGATTGGTGAAGGCGTTTCTACCCAGAAAGATGCCAGAATTGACACACTCCGAAGCAAATTCTATCGCTTCAAGAGAATCGAGGGTGAAAAAGTCAGCCCCATTTACAGCAGACTCACAGCTCTTGCTAATGAGTTGATTTCCCTCGGTGCTGATGACATTACTCCTCAATCTGTTGTGAGAACTTTGCTTCGCTCATTGGACGACTCATTTGATCACATTGTGCTGATGATCAAGGAAAGGACTGATTTCAGACATCTTGTTGCCGCTGATATTCTTGAGAGACTCAATACCTTTGAAATGGAAGAAGATGAGAAACGTGACATAAATGCCTCTCGAAGAAAATCTCATGCCTTGAAACAAAAAGCTTCGCGTCATTCTTCACCCGAAGTCATTTCTGCTTCAGGTGTCGAATCAGATGATCCTGCAAGCATTGGAAAAGATTTAGCACTGATCATGAGACGCTTCAAACGCTTCCAGAGAAAAGGTTTTTCTTCACCAAAGAAGAGTTATTCTTCAAGAATCTCAACTCACTCATCTCACCGCTCATCCTCAAGAAGCTCTCCTTCAAAGGACAACTGTTGCTACAAGTGCAAGAAGCCAGGTCACTACATTGCTGATTGCCCTCTGTGGGGAGCTGAGAACAAAGCAAAGCATTCGCTCAGAGACTCCTCTACCAAGTCCCACAGATCTTCCAGAAGCTATGAATCCAAGAGACATGATTCCAGTTCTAGAAGAGATAAGAAGAAAGATTCTGATGATGACAAGAGAAAGAAGTATCACAAGAAGCGTGAGGGTTCTTCATCGAAGACTTACTCGTCTCGTCGAAGCAGCTCTCACCGTGCCAAGGCTTATCTGCGAAAGGAGATGAACTCTGAAGACGAAGCCTCTGGGTCCGAAGCTCAATCAGGCTCAAGGTCTGGGTCTGGGTCCGAATCAGATGGTGTTGCTGGTTTGGCATTCGCTTCAACAGATGCTTCGGCAAAAGCTTTGAGCTCATTCTTCACAAACAACAGTAGTGAAGATGAATCTCCTGCATATTGCTTCATGGCCAAGGCGAAGGTATCTTCATCAAAATCTAACTATGATACTTCTGATTGTTCCTCATATGACAGTGATTCAAAGATAAGCTATGCTAAAATTGCTAAAATTGCTTCAATCCAACAAGATGAACTTGACTCACTAAGCAAAACCATTAAGAAATCAGAAACTCTGTTGATCGATGAGATAGAGAAAGGTCAAACTTTAACTAATGAGCATCAAGATCTGAAGGAAAAGTTTGAAGAATTATCCTCTCGGCATGATCTTCTTTCAGTTGATTATGAGAAGCTCACATATGAATTTCTTTAGAGGAAAATGGCTCTCGAAAAACTGAAAGAGGCTCATGAAGAGTTGGAAAATGTCAATCTCTCTCATGACTCAACAAGGTTCTGAAGCAAATCAAAAAACTGAAGCACCTTGGTTGGATTGTTTGGAACGAAGCAAAATTGATTCCAAAGGAAAATCTCCTATTGTTATTGATGATACTAATGCCTCTGATGAGGAAAATCCTGCTGTTACCGAGGAACTCCTCAGGTTGAAAAACTTATTTGAAACAGGGATGTTCAAAAGTGTGCAAGGACACCAGTATCTCTGTGATATCCTGAGGAAGGCTCTCCTTCACAGGAATCCCAGGAATGAAGGTGTTGGTTTTGAAAGAAAGATAAACCCTGATGGCACCTATTGGGAACCTGAGCAGTATCCTAAGACTGTTTGGGTCCTTGCGAAGGGAAACCCCATTGATATAGCTAACCTTTCAGGTTTTGATTGCAAGATGAACAAAGATATTGTAGACGAATCACTTGATTCTGACTACAAGCTCATCAAAGATGAACAGGGAAAGGTTACAGCTGAGTATGTTGGTACTCCTCCTAAGAATGGCTTCTATAAGAGGCAGATATGGGTGCAGAAAGCACTTGTGGAAAAAACTTCCTGCTAACCATACCATGCAGGGAAAGTCTTCGGTACCACCGAATCATTTCTATTCTCTTGAAACAAGGAATGATCCTGTGGTGACCGAATCAAATGTTCCGCAGAAGCAATACTATCGTACTGGTCGTCATACTTATCGTCCTCATAATAATCATTCTAAGATTGCATATGCTCATTCTTATGCTAACCATTCACAAAGGACTTACATTTATGGTGTGCTTGATGGTACACCGACGCAATACACTCCTGTTCGCTTTAACATTGCTTCAACCAGTGCTTCAACATCTTCTCAGTCACCTGCTCGTTTGTGGGTGGTTAAGAAGAACTAATTCTTCTGCAGGGCTATGTCTCCGGTGGATCCGAATGGGTCATGGATAGTGGTTGCACAAATCATATGACCGGAGACAAGGAGTTATTCACCGAAGAAAAATTATCTCACTCTTCTCAGAAGTACATTACCTTCGGTGATAACAACAAGGGTAAAGTTTTAGGCTTGGGTAAGGTTGCCATATCGAAAGATAAGCACATTGACAAGGTTATGCTAGTCCAATCACTTGGATATAATCTTATGTCTATTTCGAAGTTATGCGATATGGGTATGCTTGTTCTATTTTCTGCTTCGCGTTGTGTTGTCTTTTCACAGGATGACTATGCGTTTGTCTTCGAGGGTTACCGAAAAGGAGACTTATACATTGTTGATTTTTCTTCGGGCCCCGCTGTATCCACATGCTTAATGGCAAAAGCTTCATCTGGGTGGTTATGGCATCGAAGACTTGGTCATGCAGGGATGAGAAATCTTCATACCTTAGTGAAGAAGAACCATGTTATTGGCCTTAGCGAAGTTAAATTCGACAAGGATCGTCTCTGCAGTGCTTGTGAAGCTGGTAAAATTACGAAGAAACATCATTCAGCGAAGACCATCATGACTACCACTCGTCCTCTTGAATTGCTTCATATGGATCTTTTTGGTCCTCAAAATTATGCAAGCCTGGGAGGAAACAAATATGGTCTAGTTATTGTTGATGACTTCTCTCGTTACACTTGGGTTTTCTTTTTGGATGACAAGAGCAAAGTTGTTGAAATCTTCAAGTCATTTGCCAAGAGAGCTCAAACAGAATATGAATTATCTCTGAAGCATATCCGAAGTCATAATGGAACTGAATTCAAAAATACTCATATTGAAGATTTTCTTGATGATTATGGTTTTACCCATGAGTTCTCTGCTGCTTATACACCTCAACAGAATGGTGTTGTTGAAAGGAAGAATAGAACTGTCATTGAGATGGCCAGAACTATGCTTGCTGAATACAAGACTCCTATTAGGTTCTGGGCCGAAGCAATTAACACAGCTTGTCATATCATCAACAAGGTTTACCTTCACAAATTTCTGAAGAAGACTTCACATGAGCTTATCACTGGTAACAAACCAAATGTTTTGTACCTTAGGGTATTTGGTGCTCCATGCATTATTAGAGATATGAATCATAGCTCCAAATTTGCCCCTAAGGCACATGAAGGTTTTCTTTTAGGTTATGGCTCAAACTCTCACACCTATAGAGTCTATAACTCTCACTTTGGGAAAGTTATGGAAACTGTGAATGTGAGGTTTGATGAAACTAATGGCTCTCAAAAAGAGCACTTGCCTCATGATCTAGATGAACCTCCTCTTGATGAAGTGATCAGGTCCATGGCTATTGGAGAGATTCGTCCTGTTGAAGCCAATGCTCGTCAAGCTAATAGGGATGATGACGGTCCAATGTTCCCACACATAGACCGGGGCGCTGGAGATCAACATTCTGAAGCTAATAATGAACAGGACGAAGAAGAACAAAGGAACGAAGGAAATGCTGAAGCTGAAGGTGAAGAAGATCCTGAAGCTGAAGCAGATCCTGAAGCAGAAGTTGAGCCTGAAGCTAATGATTCGACCTTATCACGAGTCCGAAGAAGAGTTGATGTTGATACGATCCTTGAAGAAATTCATCAACCAGGTCGTCCTACAACTCGCTCTCGTACTCGTTTGGCTAACTTCTGTGGAAACTTTTCGTTTGTCTCCATGCTAGAACCCTCAAAGTTTGATGAAGCCATGAAGGATCCAGATTGGTTAACTTCCATGCTCGAAGAACTTAAGCAGTTCGAGTGAAACAAAGTCTGGTCCTTAGTTGATAGACCTGATCCCACGAAGCACAACATCATTGGTACAAAGTGGATTTTTCGCAATAAGCAAGATGAAGATGGTATAGTGGTAAGGAACAAAGCACGCCTGGTAGCACAAGGTTACACCCAAATCGAAGGTATCGATTTCGGCGAAACTTATGCTCCAGTTGCTCGTCTCGAATCTATTCGTGTTATGCTTGCTTTTGGAAATTTCAATGGTATTCTGCTTTATCAAATGGATGTGAAAAGTGCTTTTCTTAACGGAGAAATCGAGGAAGAAGTGTATGTTATGCAGCCTCCAGGTTTTGAAGACCCGAAGAAACCCGACATGGTGTACAGGTTACACAAGGCCCTCTATGGGTTGAAGCAAGCACCTCGTTCTTGGTACGACACATTGAAGGATTTCCTTCTGAAGAAAGGCTTCAAACCAGGAACCACTGACCCAACGCTTTTCACTCGATCTTATAATAGTGATTTGTTTGTATGTCAAATATATGTAGATGATATCATTTTTGGATGCACTAACACTGAAATCAGCGAAGAATTTGCCAAGATGATGTCGAAGAAATATGAGATGTCTATGATGGGTGAATTGAAGTTCTTCCTTGGACTTCAAATCCGTCAACAGAAGAATGGAACCTTTATTTCTCAAGAAAAATATCTAAAGCATTGCCTGAAGAAGTTTGGTCTCACTGAATGCAAAACCATTAAGACGCCTATGCCTACCAATGGCTTCTTAGATGCAGATGAGAAGGGCAAAGCCTTCGACCAGAAGAAATACCGGTCTATGATTGGATCCCTTTTATATCTTTGTGCATCTAGACCTGACATTATGCTTTCAGTATGTATTTGTGCTCGTTTTCAGGCAAATCCAAAGGAATCACATCACACTGCTGTAAAGCGAATTCTTCGTTATCTTGCTCACACACCTACCTTGGGCTTGTTGTATCCCAAGGGAGCACAGTTTGATCTTATTGGCTATTCTGATTCAGACTGGTCTGGTGATCGTGTGGATAGGAAATCAACTTCAGGGACTTGTCATTTCCTTGGAAGATCACTTGTGTGTTGGGCTTCAAAGAAGAAAAACTGTGTTTCAATATCAACTGCTGAAGCCGAATACATTGTTGCTGGGTCATGCTGTACTCAGATTCTATGGCTGAAGCAAACGCTGAAATATTATGGTATTCATGTGAAGAGAATTCCACTCCTATGTGATAATGAGAGTGCAATCAAAATTGCTCACAATCCTGTGCAGCACTCTCGCACGAAGCATATTGACATTCGCCATCATTTTCTTCGTGATCATGTTCAGCGTGAAGATATTGTTATTAGTCATGTCAGAACTGAAGATCAACTGGCAGACATTTTCACGAAACCATTGGATGAGAAAAGATTTTGTACGTTAACGTGTGAGCTCAATATATTGGACTCACGACATGTACTGTAAGACCGAACCTTTTACTTCTGTATATATTCATTTGCTTTGTTGCTTACCTATTTAGTTTCGTTGTTTGTTTTTGCTTCATTTAGTTTATTTTTTATTTCGCTTGGTTTTAGTCCTCTATGCTTATCACCTTTTGCTTCGTTTGGTTTTTTCTTCGAGGTGATAAGTTTCGGACCCTACCCTTTCTATTCCTTTTCTGTCTTATTCTGTCTGTCCAATATGGTTGAGCACAATTGAAACGGAAAACATTTGCTTCGAACATCATTGAGTTCCGAATCAAATGCTTCCAATTCTCATCGAAGTTTTACTCAAGTCGAGTACTTATTCTTCGGTCGTTGAGATCCCGTCATATCTGGGTCGTTGAGATTTTCTCGCGATTCGCCACGAAATCCTCGCCGAAGAATCCGGAGAGACAGTCGCTGGGGGCCGTTCGATCTGATCTGACAGCTCCTGTCAGACCGGTCTATATAAGGCATCTCACCCCAGCGAATCCATCCCACCTCATTCGCATCTCCCCGGAAACCTCTCTCTCACGAGCGCCGCCGAGCTCCTCGTCCCCGTCGCCGTTCTCGCCGCTTCACTACCGGAAGAGCGTCGCCGTGGACTTCACGTCGTCGACGAGCACATCTTCTCCGCTCATCGCCGCCGTAGAAGCTCGACGCCTCCGAGTTAGGGTACGCCGAGCCTCGATCCAATCTCCATCCCTCTGTTTGTCAGTTTCCCGATTGGATCCGCGTTCTTAGTCTGTTTGATTTTGGATGAATTTCTTTAGGTTTCTTTGATCCGTTGGATCGTTGCACTGTTGGGAAATCTGTTTCTTCTAGCCAAAGGTTTCCATCTCGATTCAGGTTAGAAATTAGGGTTAGAATCCATCTGTTCTGTGTTAGGGTTTCAGCTCATCTTGTGTGAGCTTAAGTCTAGCTCAGAACAGACCAGAATCTCTACCCAAATTCTTCACTGAATCTCTTGTCAAAACTCTTGTTTTTGGACAGAAACTTTTGCTGGTGCTCATTCCATACTTGCCTTTTCCCTCGCAACTTCTATGCTTTTCACAGGATGTCTGCTGAATTAGGCTTCGGTAATGAGTCACCAAACCTTGATCACATCAACGAAGCAGAACGGTCTGCTCCGAAGAAGAAAGGAGGCAGAACGAAGGAAACCAACAACGCCAGAGGAATTCCTGAATCCATACGTATTGCTCTGGGTTATGACACGCCCCCTGAAGAAACCAAGGAGCAGCGCAAGAATCGCTTGCAAAATATTCGCCGGCACTCGGCTGTTCGATGGTACAAGTACAAGAGCATCCCTACCTGGAAGTGGACTATGCAGTTTGCCTTCAGTCCACCCTATCAGTATACTTCGGCCATGTGCAGTTAGTACACCGAAGAGAATCGCCACCTGTACTACCCAGTTCCACCGAAGCTTCCTCACCCCAACACCCTCAAGACACCAGATGATTACCCAGAAGAACAAGAACGATTGAGAATCGCTGCTGAAGCCAAGAGGCTGAAAGAAGAGAAGAAGGCAGACAAGTTGGCTGAAGCAGAAGCCCAAGGTGCTGGGCCAAGCTCGAAGAAGAAGAAGAAGCTGAAAAAGAAATATGCTTCTCCTCCCCATGCTACCACAGAAGATGAAGAGCAGGTCAGGCTAGAGCAAGCTGCTCTGGAAGATTCAATCATGGACGAATCAAATGCTGCTGACGACGAATCAGAATTCAAAGCAGATGATGAATCCGATGATCCTGCTCCCCCCAAGAAGCAAAGACTTCAGATCCCACTTAAGAAGAAGCCAGGAGAGAAACCTGATGCTAAGGGGATTAAGATTCAAGACCCCAAGATCAAGCCTTCTGCTCGCCCCACCATTGATCTTTCCAACTTGGTGGATGCGAAGCCCTTGGCCTCCAAGCCACCGGCTGATGCCCTCACCGCTGAGAGGCGATCGAAGCTGAAGCACGACCCTGCCAAGAAACAACCTGCCAAGGCTTCAGCATCAACGAAGCCCAAGCAGTCTGCTGCAACAAACCCTTCAGCGAAGCACAAGCTCACTGAAGAAGAATTGAGACAGAAAGACCTCGCAGAGGCACTTGAGTGCAACATCCTTGCCAGAAGCTCAGCTGATCAGAAGAAGGCAGATGAGGATGCTGCCAGACAGAAAAAGGAGTTGGACTCTGCAAATATGGTTGTAGAGAAGGCTGAGACGAAGCGCAAGCTCGCCGAAGCCGCAAAGAACGAAGAAAAAGCAGCTGCTGAAGCTAAACAGCTTGCTGAACATGAAGCTAAACGCAAGGCCTCTTTAGAAGGTCTCAGGACGAAGAAAGCTGAGAAAGCAGCCAGGGCAAGTCAGAAGAAGCCCGTAGTTGATATGAATCCCTCCGCTATTCCATCGAAGCAGAAAGGCATATCTTTTCCTGAAGCTCAAGCTGAAGTTGATCGGCAAAGTGACCATCCATTCCCTGACTCTCGTGAAGGCGAACTCTGGGATCAGTTGGGCATCACTGAAGCCCTTTGGGAGAAGTGTGCTGCTGAAGATCCTGATGCTGTTGACATTGGAGAAGTTTACATCTCCAGGTCTATCGAAGCTATGCTCTCCACCATGATAAGTCGGCTGAAGGATTTGCACTCAAGAGATAGGACTGAAAACAAAAAGATTCACAACTATCAGAAGCGTGCTGAATCAGAACCTGATGAAGAATTCAAACAGCACGCCCTGAAGTTGCTTCAACAAGTGACTGATGTCAATTCCACCACCAAGGACAACATCAAAATCTTCAAAGGCAAAATCAAGGCTGTTGTGGATGATATGGTCAAGACCCATAATGCTTCCATTATGGAAAGAGATTCGAGGAAACGCAAGGCTTCGCCCGAAGCTGAACGTGTCGTTGCTCCACCATCTCCCAAGCCTGCATCAAAGGCTTCTGGACCCTCACCCAAGAAGAGAACCACCAAGAAACGCAAGGTTACTTTGGCCTCCGCCGCAGACATGGATACAAGTGATGAACAGCCATCGGAAACTCCTGAAGCAGTTCCCACTCCTGCACCGAAGCCAAAGCCATCCCAGCCCACCCCAAAGCCTTCAGCTCCACCCACCAAAACTCCCACACCTCCTCCTACCAGAACCACCCCCAAGCAAACTCCACCACAAAGAGCTCCTAACCCCACTCCAACGCCTGCACGAACCCCCACACCCATACCACCTCGTGTTCCCACACCCATCCGTGCTCCAACCCCCGAACCACAAAGAATTCCCACTCCACCAGTTGCCCCCGCACCACCTCCATCACCTCCCCGTGAAGATAATGCTCCATCACCAACCCACTCCAGAACCCATGTATCCCGAGACTTTTCCCCCGCCAGAACAGTTCAAGATTCCGAAGCACATGTGCCCGATACTGAAGCACATGATGACGAAGAAGAACAAGTTCAGATTCTGAATCTGTCGCAAGAGCAAGCGCTCATAGTCGCTCAATCTGCTGGTCCCTCAAGAGCCAATCAAATTTCTCCTCTGCAAAGGATTCGTGAGCGTTCGCGCCCCTGCCAAGATACCCATCTTGACTCAAATTACCCTCGTGAAAACTTTCCTATATTCAAGGGTGCTGGTTATTCTTCAAGGCATGGCCCGGAATTCAACCTGGAACAGCATCGAAAGCGCCATCGATTCTTTGGTGTTAGTCTGTATGCTTCAGACCGCACAGCTGATGATCTACGTTTTTGGACTGCTGAACAACAAATCTTATACACCAAAGTCTTCTGTCAGCAAGGAGTTCTGTTTAGGCACAAGTTTCTGGACATGCGAAGTCTTTCCACAGCCCCCTGCTTTCAGAATGTCCTCGAAACTATTGAAAATCAGAACCTGACTCGGTTGTTTGCATTGAGCACTCCTTTCAACTCTGAGCTCATCAAGCAATTCTATGCAACTCTCTATGTTTCTGGTGAAGCAAATGAACCCAGCTCATGGACACTGGAATGAATGATTCAAGGCAAAGTCTTCAGGATGTCTTCTGTTGAATTCATGGAAATTGTCAACATTCCAAGGCATTCTGGAGTCCATGAAAAGATTCATATTGAGCCAGATCTGACTGAAGAAGAATTTGCTACTCTGTTGGATCCTGAATTCCCTGCAAATTATATTCCTCAAAACATTCTCCCGGAGCATTTGAATTTCATCTCAAGGACTTGGTTCTACATCTTGTCCAACTCATTGATTCCTTTGAGTACAGCTTCGGAAGAATCGAATCTTTATCCTGAGACAAGGCATGCTATTATGAAGCTCACTCATGGTCTTCTCTTTGACTTTGAAGACTGCTTCATTAGGAATCTGGTTCATGCAGCGGAGCTACCTTTCACTCTGAAACCCTATGATCCCTGGCTGCAAGTTATTTGTGATTATGGCAGGAACGAAGACTTTGTGGCTCTCCATCACCCGAAGCTTTTCTCGCCACCAGTGCGTGACTCTTTGGGATTGCTGAGGAAACCCAATGATCCATTTGCCACATATGTTGGTGTGCGCCATGAAGTCAATGAGCGAAACTTATCAAAGAAGTTCCAGAAAGACTGCCATCATTTTGAATTTAACCTTCGATCGCAGCAAATTCTTGAAAACTTCATTGAAGCAAATCACCGCCAGATGCAGTTTCTTGCTGATGAGATCAATCGAGTTGGCAATATTGCTCTCAACAACGATCAGTATTTGCGTGTGCTCAAGCGTCATTCCTGGAAGGGACTCCGGAAATTCAACTCTGTGAAAGGTCTTCGTAAAGAACGCATCTACAAAGAGTATCCGCACCTCCAGCGAAACTTTTCTCGTGATGACTCAGTGGACCGCCCGAATCAGAAGATCCCTCCCCTGCACAAGATTGATGAAGTCTTCTTCGTCAACGAGCCTGAACCCATCCGGCCTGATACCGTCTCCGAGAATGACTCCATAACTTCGAAGGACGACGATGGCCTCGACGACAGCGACCTCGACATCAACCTCATCACTCAGACACGCCACGAAGCTATTCCTACGTCTTCTTCCGAAGAAGAATCCTCAGGCGATCAGTCTTCGTCGGATGAGTCTTCGTCAAGCACTGCCTCGTCGGGTTCTCAGGGTGCTGATGTTGCGTAATAGATCTCTCGAACCTCTTCTCAACCTTTTGTCCAATCATTGACAAAAAGGGGGAGAATGAGGGCATCGATGAGTTAGTTTTGCATCGGGGAAAGGGTTCTTGCTATCTGTTTTTGCTTCGTTTGGTAAGTTACGACAAACATTCCATTCCTTTCGATTGGGTTGTAACTTAAGTTTTACTTCAGTCATGCTACTCCTGTGCTACACTTAAAGTTTTAATAACCCCCCTTTGCTTGCAAGTATTGCTTCGTATCTTCTATCTTGCAGGTGGTTATTATTTTCTTAGTCACGGGTTATTGGAAGCTATTGCATACATTCCTGGATATATATCTTCAATGCAATTGTATTCTCTAAGATATTTTGTTTTGCTCTCCACCGAAGAAAATTATCTCAAGCATTAACTTCGATTATATAAATCTTCGATGCTTGTATTCAGGGGGAGCCAAAAACTTCATATCTTAGAGTTTGTCCCATCACTTCACAAAAACTTCAATATCTTTTATCGATGCCTGTTTTGTCAACAATAGTCCAAAAAGGGGGAGATTGTAAGAGCAAAGTTTTGCCCCCGTGTGTTTTGGATATTGTTGGACAAGACAGTAGAGGAACTAACAATGTTTTCTAGTATAAACAGTTGCATAGGTTCCTGAAGGACAAGCTATGTGATAAAGCTTCAGGGAAGGTCTTCAAGTTATCGAAGCATTAACCTTCGGAGCGAAGCTTAATCACGAAGGTTGACCCCCAAAAATGAAGGTGTCCTGAAGCTCTACTCATTGAAGGAAATGAAGAAGACGGCGCAAGACTTAGATGTTTTGTGTAGTTCTTTTTCTATTTTCTTGAGTCATAGGACAAACCGTACTATCAAGAGGGGTATTTAGTTTGTGGACATCGAAGTCATTGAACAATGCTCAGATCAAATCCAAACCTAGTGAGAAGCCTGAGTGAAGAAATCTCATGTGCACTAAGTTAAGTTTCGGTAGACAAGACTTCGTTCTTTGGAAACTGAAGCAGAACTTAGTCCGTGAGTCAGCTTTACTTGTTCCTCAAGTAAAGTTGCGCATTGATGACAAATCCGACCGTTGTGGACACGTGTTAAGCTGTCACCTCGGGTCAGTTTGGTAATTCCGCACCTCGGGATCGCCAACTATAAATACGCCGCCCCCTCCTCCATTTGCGGGTGGCGGCTCTGAGATCATTCCAAGAGAGACTGTAGAGAGCAACCCCAAAAACGCCACCGAAGCAAAACCCAAAATCCAGAATACTGAAGCCTAAGTCCCATTGATCTGAGTAGATTTGACTTAGGTGAAAGCTTACTAGCCTTTTTATCTTGGAGAACTGCAATTCTCCTAGATGGTTAGAGTGTTGTTCTTCAGAGAGCGAAGAGTAATTGTCGCCTCGAAGTCCAGTTTGTCAAAGGTTTCGGTGATTTCCTTAATAATCAACCACGAGTGAAGAACTGATCAAGCTCAAGGAGTTTGATGCAGTGGAGCAACGGACGGAGAGAGATTTTCTCCAGGTGTTCAATCACCAGTCCCTCCAACCAGACGTAGCGCTTTGCAGAGCGTGAACTGGTCGAACATACATCGCCGAGTCCCAGTTCATTTTACTTCAAGCATTTACCCTCGGTATTGCTTTTGCTTCGCAGTTATGCTTCAATATGTTTTGATTCGCTGCATTTAGTTTCGCTTCCAGTTTTACTTCGTTATTCCGCACTACTTATGCTTCACTTCAAAAGTTTCAGTCGAAAATTTTGAAGTGATCATTCACCCCCTCCCCCTCTGATCACATACTTGGACTTTCAGACAAGTACCCCGAGGAGGAGTGTATGGGGGTTTGGTTATCCTTGCACATCCTCGACTCATGGTACGTGAGTGTACTCTAATATTCGACCCCTCAGAAGAGTAGTGATCCATCTAGTAGCTAGAGTTCTCAACTAGTTTTGTAGGTTTTTGAAAATAACACACGGGTTGCCCAAAATACGACACCTATCACTAATAGGCTAGAGCTCCTGACACCAAAAGTTCACACATTACTCTCATCAATACCTCAAAACTATTGCAAGCTACTACTGAAATTAAATTGCAACCTCAATTACCTACTTCTCAAAAACAAGACATAACTCAGTGCAACAACCAACTCTATTAACAAGATAAACAAGAAAACTAAACAGAGTTCCAGCGACAAACTAAACAAAAGTCAAGGCTCTTGCTAAGACAAACTAAGACTAAAACTAGATAGGTCAGTAGCTACGAAAAGATAAAGAACACACAGCAGCAAAAAGATAGGCATGAAGAATCCTATGATGTGTTCTAGATTTCGAAAGTGGAGCGTGTTTCTCTCTCACACAAAGTAAGACAGGATCTAACTTGTTATGAACAGCAAGCAAAGCTAAACAAAACTAAAAATAAAACCTAAGAGCGAGACGCTCCAAGCATAGCACATAACGCATGAAGTGATAAAAATATAGTGAGACGAAGGCCGAACTGATGATTGTTGATGGAGAAGGGGATGCACGGGGGCATCCCCAGGCTTAGACGCTTGAGTCTCCTTGAATATGTGTTGGGGATGCATGGGGGCATCCCCAAGCTTCAGCGCTTGACACTCCTGAATCTTCTTTCATCATCTTCCATCGCACACTTCAAAACTGCCTTCATACATAACTCATCATAAGCTGATTAGGGAGGTTAGTACCTTTAATAAATATTTTTCCCCACTGGATATAAATATATTCTTGAAGATCTACTGTTTCTCAAGATTTCCAAAAAGGTTTTTGCAAAGAAAAAGCAAGATTAAGGTTTGCAAAAAGTTAGGAGAGACAAAACATGGCAGAATCTTTGAAAAACATAACAGCAGGTAGTAAAGATTTTTTTAGGGTACTTGTGCAACTCAAATCAAAAAACTCAGAACATATGAAAGTTCCGTGACTGTATAGAGCACGTTGTGTACAGCTCTGATTTCTGGTTTTTATGAACTGGTGATTTGATCTGATTTTTCCCGTCAAGAGGACAGAATCTGTTTTCTGGACAGCATGTCACAACTTTCACTTCCCTTGTCATATGAGGCTATAACTTGGCACAAAGCTTAAAAATAAAGATAGAATGATGTTGCTACAGTAGTAACAAGCATCAAGACCACTAAAAACTGAAAGTAAATAACTCAAACTAAAGATAACAAGGGTTGTCTCCCTAGAGCTCTTTCTTTATAGCCATAAAGATAGGCTTAAGATTTTAATGATGCTCTCATAGGAATAAGGAATTAGAGTTGAAGAACAAAAGAGAGCATCAAGAAGCAAATAACAAACACATTTAAGTCCAACATGCTTCCTATGAAAAGGGATCTTGTAGAGGAATAACTCATTGAAGCATAAAGATATTAGTATAGGAAGGCAAAACAAGTGCAACTTCAAAACTTTCAACATAAAGAGAGGGAACTTGATATTATTGAAATATATATAAGCATATATTCCCCTCTCATAATAATTTTCAGTGGGATCATGAATAAACTCAACAATATAAGTATCACATAAAAAATCTTATCATGATCCACAAGCATAGAAAATTTATTACTCTCCACATAAGCAAAATCCTTCTCATAAGTAATAGTGGGAGCAAAATCAAGAAAATAGCTATCACATGAATCATTCTTATCATGATACACTTCCAAACATTTATTATTTATAGCATAAGTGTCATCACAATAATAATCATAGATAGGAGGCAAAGTATCATCAAAATAAATTTCCTCATCAAAACTTGGGGGGCTAAAAATATCATCTTCATAAAACGTAGCATCTCCAAGCTTATAACTTTGCATATCATTAGCATCAAAGGTATTCAAAGAAGACATACTAGTAACATTGCTACTAACATGAGTGTTGTGCAAATAATGAAGCTCCATAGGCTTTTTGATTTTCTCTTCAAACACTTCATGTCCCAACTCAAGGTAGAGCTCATAAAGCTCTCTCATAATATTTTTGTTGTTTTCCATAAGCCTAACTAGTGAAAATAAAAACAAGAAACGAAAAGAATTAATTGCAAGATCTAAAGATATACCTTCAACGCTTACCTCCCCGGCAACGGCGCCAGAAATAGCTTGATGTCTACGCACGCTTCTATTCTTGTAGACTATGTTGGGCCTCCAAGCGCAGAGCTTTGTAGGACAACAGCAATTTCCCTCAAGTGGATGACCTAAGGTTTATCGAACTCAAGGAAGTAGAGGTTGAAGATGATCTCTCTCAAGCAACCCTGCAATTAAGATACAAGAAGTCTCTTGTGTCACCAACACACCTAATACAACTAGGAGTTGTATAGGTGCACTAGTTCGGCAAAGAGATGATAAATATGGGTGATAGGTGTGGCAAAGAAAGGTAATACAAATTTGTAATAAAAAAGTGCAGCAAGCAAACATGTGACAAAAGTGAGCACAAACGGTATTGCAATGGTGGAAACAAGGCCTAGGCTTCATACTTTCACTAGTGGAAACTCTCAACAACATTAACATAGTCTAATCACATGATATTTCCCATGAAATATGCAATGGAGATGTACTCGGAGGTCGTTCATTTGTGGTCAAGAGAGGACGAGAATTATGTAGGGCTACAAAAGCACACCTCAAATTTCATAGTTCTCAATCTATGGATTTCCCAATGTCACCGCGGCCATCCAAAGAGAGTACCACAATCACCAGAACATATCTCAAGGATAGTCAAAGACAAGGACCAAGAGACTCTCAATCTTAAATCAACACACAAAAGAGGAAATCACTCATGAAAATATTCTTCTAATCCATGTCCAATAGACCGCTGTCACCTTGGTCTCGGGGATTATACTAGATAAGATCAAGTGAGTACATTAATCCAATACATAGAGGAAGGGAAAATATCATGGGATCACCCTAGATTAACATTGCCTATGATCACAACGAAGATCACATCATGGGAGAGAGAGAGAGAAGAACACATAGCTACTGGTAGAAACCTCAGCCCTGAGGAGGGACTACTCCCGCATCATGGAGGGAGGAAGAAAAATCGATGGAGATGAATCCGGGGGCACTTCCCCGTCCCTGCAGGGTGCCGGCACAGGAATTCTGGTCCCCCGAAGCTTGTTGGCGATGGAGGCGGAGATCGGAATTGCTTCTGGAGAAAAGGGGTCCAGAATCAGGGTTTTCGCGACGGGAGAATAAATAGGAGCCAAAGGGGGCACCGAGGGGGGCCACAGGTCAGCCAGGAGGGTCTATGGCGCGGCCTAGGGGGGACCCGCGCCGGGCACCCTCCTGGGCCCCTGGTGGTGGCCCTCCTGCCATGTCTTGGTTATTCTGGAAGCTTCCGGGACGCTGATTTTTTATACTTCCTACGATTCGTATTACTTGTCCTAAAATTGATGTATCTATCACTAAAATGCATCTAGATACATCAATTTTAAGAAAAGTAATATGGATCGGAGGGAGTATAATTTTCCGGAATTTTTGGAGCACTTTTAATGGCCGAAAAACCTGAAATGCAAAAACAGCAGAAAACAGGAACTGGCACTGAGATGAACTGAGTTAATAGGTTAGTCCAAATATGATCAAAAGTGTATGAAAGTTCAAGCAAAACATGGCAAAGTCACACAAATCATGCATGGAGCAAGCAGAAATTATAGATACGTTTGGGACGTATCAGCTGCTACTGCACCAGGAAAGTGCACAACTTCAAGAACCAAAATACCCCACTGGAGCTCTGTTCAGCCTCATAAATATTGTTGTTGTTCATATCCTTGTCCCAAAAAGGTTGCTGTTGTAGTTATATACCTAACAATAGATATAGGGGTAGTGATGGAGCTATGAAGATCTGTACGCAAAGATGGTGACACAAGGAGAAGTTATACAGGTTAGGCCTCTCCTTGGAGATAACAACCTTAATCTTGTCCCAGGTAAACTGGGGTGTTCTTGCTCAAAGTGTCGATCTATTCTCCCTTTCTATGGTGAAAAGGATGGGCTTATATAGAGTGCGCCCTGTCCCTTCACTGCCCAATAATGGGTTTTAATTACAGAGTTAATGGTGGTTGTTATTACAATTAGAAACGTCCCCCCATTACAAGCATTTAAGTAGGGGTAACGCATATGGATTTAATGTCTTGGTGGCTCTTCCTCTTCTTGTCAGAGTGTTGTGCAGCTCGGCTTTTCTTGCTTCCGAGTAACCAGCTTACTCGGTCGGTAGTGCTTTGCTCCGAGTAACGCCTTACTCGACAAGGTCTTATCCGAGTAGGGCTGCCTTTGTAGTGGTGTCAACCGAATAAGCTAACTATTCGGATGAATCTGATTTTATCCGAGTAAGAAGCTACTCGGATACCCCCTGATATAAGGTGATTCTGCTAGGGATACCCCCTGATATAAGGTTCATGAGGGTATACCCTAGGTATTACCACGACAGTTGCCTTTTAGCATCTCTGCAATTCTTCTGAACCTTATTAGGTGTGACCTTATCCTGAAGAAAAGGTCGTAAACATTGGGTAAAACACGCTAGTTCTCTATGGATCTTATTGCCCTTTTCGTTAGTCGGAGAATTCAACCCTTGCAAGCCCGAGCTAGGAGAATGTGGGAGTACACAGGGATTGATGATAACACCCGCTATAACAACTCGGCCATGTCTCAGAAGGAGTTTGAACAACTCATGAAGATCACCACCAGCGTGACTCATGGTGCGCAGATGTCTGGCCGAGTTAGGCCTCTTGATATTAGCCGTCCTCCAGCTCTGGTGATTTTCTTTGAACCGACTAGTCTTTTGAGTGTTGTGATAAATCTTGAGTTTTAATCTGGTTATTTCGTCTATTTTTCAGACGAACATCGCTCCATCTCCAATCCCCCTAGCGCCACAGCACCCTGTCGAAGAAGACGAGGACAGCAACAACGACGCGGGACTCGGGGTTGAAGATGACGAGGAGACGGAGTCCGATGTGGTGCCTCCTCGCCCAACTGCCGAGCAGCGCTCCAAGGGTAATCACGACCGTGAGGCAGCTCGGGAAGGATCTGCTCGGGGGACGAAACGTCCCATATCTCCGAGTAAGGGGGAAAGTAGTGGCAAGGCCACCGCTCTTAGCCCGAGTCATGGGAAAGTGGCTCCCATGAAACAGCGGAAAACGCTTTCTACCCTTGAAGGGAGAAATGTTAATGCTTCGACGGATGCCGCCGAGATTCCCAGGAAGTCTTCCGGGTCAGGGTCTGTTCAGGCTGCTCCCGCCGTTGTTGCTCCCCCACGACGAGCTCTTAAACCAACTCGGAAGTAATATCCGACAGCTTTTATTTTTCCTCCTTTGGTGATTTTTGCAAATCTTAACTTTCCTCATATTGCAGTGTTTGTCCGAGTGGATCCGAGTCGCTCCCTGGTGTTGAGACTCATGATGTTGCAGCTTATGAAGATGTCAGTAACTGTGTTGTGACTGATTTCCAGGTGCTGGATTCTATTCCGGAGCAAATTCCAGTCGATGGTGAATACTCGTTCTTTGGCTCTAGATTTTATCCTTGCTCCGTGCTCTTGCTTACAAGTTTTCTTTTTGTTAGATATGGATGTTGGCCTTGACGTAGACCCGATCCCTACTGCAAATGTGGAGACCTTCCCTGCTTCCAGCGCCCCAGCTGCTCCAGAAGCTTCTACCGATCAGGAGGTTATTGCCCCTACGCCAGTTCAACCTGTCACTTCGGGGGTGGATGCCGAAAACACGCATGTTCCTCCTGCTACCTCGGGGGTGACAGGCGCCGGAAAGAGTTCTACTATTTCTGTTGCAGCCTCAGGCGGAATTCGGCCTCCTCCTACTTCCGTCTCGGTTGATACCTCGATTGAGGATGCCACAGTAGATGGATTGAAGGAGTCTCTGACGAAGGCCTCAGAAATTGAGCTGCGGTTACGTGAGTTGCCTCCGACGCTGGGATGATGAAGACCAAGTTGCATGTAAGTACTTATGCCAGCCTTGTACCCACTGGGTGTGCGGATTCAATTTCCGAGTTGTTTTTTGATAGACTTCCCATGGGGGGATTACTTAATGCACCCAGTGGGTGTAGCCCCCAAGGCTACGAGTAAATTTCTTGAGGTTACTCGGAGTCTTATGTTGTAGATGCTGTTGGCTTGATAATCGTCCAGTGGGGGCACTTCTTAGTGCACCCACTGGGTGTAGCCCCCAAGACTCTGAGTAACTTCTTGAAGTTACTCGAAGGCTTATGTTATAGAGACTGTTGGCTTGATAATCTTCCAGTGGGGGCACTTCTTAGTGCACCCACTGGGTGTAGCCCCCAAGGCTCCGAGTAACTTCTTGAATTTACTCGGAGTCTTATGTAGAGTTTTTTGATTTGGATGGGTTTTCCTGTGCCAGGAGGCTTGCAAACTTGGCACTGATTTTGTGAAACTACAAGGAGAACATGAAGCTTTGAAGAAAAGGCATGCTGAGGATAATGGTAAGGCTATGTTTCTAATAGGAAATTAGGAGTTTCCAAATTGTTCGCCATGTGATGTTTCTAACAGCTCAATCTGCAGAGGCTGCAAAGAAAGCATTTGATGCGAAGGTGAAAGAAAATGATGAATTTGTCAATAAAATGAAAAAGGAGATTGAGCAAACTGAGAAACGTGCGAAGGAGAAGAAGGTTTTGGAGAAGCAAGTGGCCAGCCAGAAGAAGGCTCTTGAAGAGAAAGAGGACACTATCTCCCAGCTTCAATCCGACCTGCAGAAGCTGTCCGAGCTACGCTCTAAAGATAAGGAGAACCATGAAGCTGAGCTGGCAGCAACTCGGGATTCTGTCAAAAAAGCTGAAGAGTACTGTGCCGGGAGATTTGCTTCATTTAGTGCGATGCTATCCAGTAAGTTGTTTTCCTTGCATCGTGCGTCCGACCTGTTGCTGCTAAGTCATCTCGTTTGATTTTTACAATTATTGTGTTTTTGCAGTTTATTCCACCAATCCTGAGGCGGAACAGGCGCGTATGGCCGAGTTTTCCGAGCTGATGAAGAAGGACAATTACACTCCCAAGACGACGGAATTTTCCTTGTCCAAAGGCCTTCTGACCATGAGGTGCGCGAGTGCAAAGAAATATGCTGAAGAAACCATGGGTGCCACCCTAGGTTTGAAGAATTACATCTCACCTACTGAGGAGAATCGTGTTCATCTGGATACAGTTGTTCCTTTACTTCAAGCACCTCCGCAACAAATTGCTCGTTGGAAAAGGTCTTCAGCTCGGAGTGGCGCGAATTATGATCTGGCCCTGACTAAAGTTCATTTTTCTGAGAAAATCCATAATCTGGAACGAGTCGGATATGGTGACCCAGAGCATGGTCTGAGCTGCACGACCTTCTTGTCCCGTTATGCTGAAACTGCGAGTCGTATTGCGAAGATGCCAGATCTTGATTTCTTCGTGGAATCTACTGGAGTTACCAGTGAATCTGATGAGGCTAGTGATGCCTGATCATTGAATTTGCCTCGGAATGCCGAGAGGTTTTGTAATAAATAGTTTATGTCTTATTATTGTGCCCTGGGTGCACAATTTGTCTCGAAAACTGCCGCCCTTTATTAAGAAGGCCTGACTCTGAGGTGTTGATGTGTTTTGCTATAACCATTTATCTGCAAGGATATAGAACTATGTTTCTGAAATCATTGTTCCTCCTTTCTCTCTGGTTTTTGAAGTACTTGTTGAGCAACTTAGTAAAATGCGGCTTAAGCTTCCATCCGAGCTGTTTACAGTTCGGATAAGGAACTTGAGTTTTGTCGTGACGTTAAGTAGCCCCCAAGTTTCAGAAGAACCTGTTAGGTAACTTTAGCTAAGTTTTTCTTAAGATTTCGTCCGAGCTGCGTACAGCTCGGACGAAAAAACTTGGAATTTTCGCAACGTTAAGTAGCCCCCAGGTTTCGGAAAAACTTGTTGGGCAACTTAGTTAAGTTTTGCTTAAGCTTTCGTCCGAGCTGCGTACAGCTCGGACGAAAAACTTGGATTTTTCGTAACGTTAAGTAGCCCCCAAGTTTCAGAAAAACTTGTTGGGTAACTTAGTTAAGTTTTGCTTAAGCTTTCGTCCGAGCTGCGTACAGCTCGGACGGAAAACTTGGATTTTTCGCAACGTTAGGTAGCCCCCAAGTTTCAGAAAAACTTGTTGGGTAACTTAGTTAAGTTTTCCTTAAGCTTTCGTCCGAGCTGCGTACCGCTCGGACGGAAAACTTGGATTTTTCGCAACGTTAAGTAGCCCCCAAGTTTCAGAAAAACTTGTTGGGTAACTTAGTTAAAATTTGCTTAAGCTTTCGTCTGAGCTGCGTGCAGCTCGGACGAAAAACTTGGATTTTTCGTAACGTTAAGTAGCCCCCAAGTTTCAGAAAAACTTGTTGGGTAACTTAGTTAAAATTTTCGTAAGCTTTCGTCCGAGATGCTTACAGTTCGGACGAACAACTTGTTGGGTAACTTGCTATAACCAGTTATCTGCAAGGATATAGAACTATGTTTCTGAAATCATCGTTTTTCCTCTTCTTCTCGGGTTTTCAAGGTTTTTAGTAGAAGTCATCTTAAGCTTTTGTCCGACCTGCGTAAAACTCGGACGAAAGCTTGAATTAAGAATGCAATTGATGAAGGCAGAATCTCTTTATTGAATCGATTGATAAGAATCTCATGCATAGAAGCGTCGTAACATTTGGGCATTCCATGCATGTGGTTCTTCTCTATTATTCGTTACATCATATAGCCGATAGGCTCCATTACCTAAGACTCGGGTTACAATGTAAGGACCTTCCCAGGGAGGGGCTAGCTTGTGATCAGAGGTTTGTTTGACACGCAAAACCATGTCACCTTCCTGAAAGGAGCGAGCTCGGATATGACGCTCGTGATATCGTCGAAGGTCTTGTTGGTAAAATGCCGAGCGTGTTAGGGCTAAGTTCCTCTCTTCTTCTAAAAGGTCAATACCATCCTGCCGAGCTGTCTCGGCTTCTTCTTCAGTATACTGAGTTATTCGAGGAGCATTGTGCTTCAGGTCACTCGGCAGGACAGCTTCTGCACCATACACCAGGAAAAAGGGGGTCGCCCGAGTGGACCGGTTTGGAGTCGTTCTCAATCCCCACAATACTGAGGGTAGCTCTTCAACCCAGGCTCCTGCTGCTTCCTTTAATTCCCGCATAAGACGTCGTTTGATTCCTTTCAAGATCAACCCATTTGCTCTCTCTACCTGGCCATTGGATTGAGGGTGTGCCACTGAGGCGAAGTTTACTCTGGTACCCATGTTCCAGCAAAACTGCTTGAACTCGGCTGATTTGAAATTCGACCCGTTGTCGGTGATGATATCGGGGGGAACGCCGAAACGATGTACAATGCCCTGGATGAAGCTAACTGCAGCGGCTGAGTCTAAGCTTTTTATTGGTTTTGCCTCTATCCATTTTGTGAATTTGTCTACAGCTACTAGGATATGTGTAAAGCCTGAGGTGCCTGTTCTGAGTGGCCCTATCATGTCCAAACCCCATGTAGCAAAAGGCCATGCTAGAGGTATTGTCTTCAACTCGGATGCTGGCTTGTGTGGCTGATTTGCGTAAAACTGACATCCTCTGCAATGATCGACATTGTTCTTGGCATCCCTTAAAGCATTGGGCCAGAAGAATCCTGCTCGGAAAACCTTGGCCACTAGTGTCCGACTTGACGCATGGTGACCGCATTCGCCGGAATGTATGTCTTGTAAGATGAGTCGACCTTCTTCTTCCGATATGCACCGCTGGGGAAGTTTTGTAACATTGTTTCTGTACAACTCATTGTTGATCACGGAGTACGATTTTGATTTTCGCACTACTTGCTTGGCTTCTACTTCGTCATCTGGCAGCTCTTGCTTTTGTAAGTATCTCAGAATGGGCAAGGACCACTCGGGAGGGATTACCTCTATGTCAAAAACAAGATCCACAACTGCAGGAATATCTTCTTTGTCCGGAATGTTCTCATCTGGAAACATGCTTGGATCGGCATCCGAGTAGGGATCTTCCTTCACAGTTGGGGCGTGTATGTGCTCCAGATAAACTCCTGGGGGGATTTGCCCCCGAGTTGATCCTAGCTTGGCTAAGTCATCCGCTGCCTGGTTTTGTGCCCTTGGGATATGATGGAGCTCCAGCCCATCAAATTTTTTCTCCAGTTTTCTGACTGCTACACAGTAGGTTGTCATTGTTGGGCTCCTTATATCCCATTCTTTCATGATCTGATTGATCACCAGGTCGGAGTCTCCAAAAATCATCAACCTTCTGATTCCAAGTGAAATGGCCATTCGTAATCCATACAAAAGGGCCTCATACTCGGCCTCGTTGTTTGTTGCTGGGAAATGGATTTGAAGGACGTATCTCATTTCGTCCTTTCTTGGGGAGACCAGCACTACTCCTGCTCCTTCCCCATTTAACATCTTTGACCCGTCAAAAAACATAGTCCAGTGCTCGGGGATTGGTTGTGGGATGCTCTGTTCTTCTGTCCATTCGGCCAAAAAATCTACCAAAGCCTGTGACTTGATTGCCTTCTTGGGTTGATAATGAATATCGTATGGTAAAAGGTCTAATCCCCATTTTGCAATTCTGCCCGTAGCGTATCTGTTATTCATGATTTCGGACAAAGGAGCTACTGATACTACTGTAACCGAGTGGTCTTGGAAGTAGTGAGCCAACTTTTGTGATGCCAAGTGAATTCCCATTGCCAGCTTCTGGTAATGAGGATATCGTTGCTTGGATGGTGTGAGGACCTCGGAGATGAAATACACAGGCCTTTGAATCTTCTGTATTTTTCCTTCCTCTTCTCTTTCCACCACTATGGCTATGCTGACGACTTGGCTTGTGGCTGCAATGTACAATAAGAGTGGCTCCTTTTCTTTCGGTGCGGCGAGAACCGGCCGAGTTGATAACTGCTTTTTCAATTCTTCAAAGGCCTCCTGGGCTTCTTCGGTACACTTGAAGTTTGACGACTTTTTCATTAGCTGATAGAGGGGGAGTGCCTTTTCTCTGAGTCGGGAAATGAATCGACTGAGTGCTGTGAGGCACCCTGTTAGCTTTTGGACATCTCGGAGCTTTTGAGGCGGCTTCATGTTCTGAATTGCTGCTATCTTCTCTGGGTTGGCTTCAATTCCTCTTTCAGAAACCATGAATCCGAGTAGCTTTCCTGTTGGAACACCAAATACACATTTTGCTGGATTTAATTTGATGTTATAAGATCAAAGACTCTGAAAGGTTTCGTCCAGGTCGGCCAGTAAGTTACTTCCCTCAGCTGTCTTAATTACAATGTCATCAACATACACTTCGACATTTCTACCGATCTGCCAGATCAAACAATTCTGCATCATGCGCTGATATGTAGCCCCCGCATTTTTAAGTCCGAATGGCATGGTGACGTAGCAGAAACATCCAAAAGGAGTTATAAATGCGGTTAATATTTCATCTCGTTCATATAATCGGATTTGATGATAACCCGAGTATGCATTGAGGAAACATAGTCTTTCACACCCAGATGTGGAATCCACAATCTGATCGATGCGAGGAAGAGGGAAGTGATCTTTTGGACAAACTTTGTTGAGATGACGGAAATCAACGCAAGTTCTCCAAGATTTATCTTTCTTTGGAACCATCACAGGATTTGCTAACCACTCTGAGTGGAAGATTTCCTTGATGAATCCAGCTGCTAGCAATCTTGCTATTTCTTGTCCAATGGCTTTTCTCTTTTCTGAAGAAAAATGTCTAAGGGACTCTTTTACTGGTCTTTCTTTCGGGTCAACCCGCAATTTGTGCTCAGCCAACTCCCTTGGGACTCCGGGCATGTCAGATGGCTTCCACGCGAAGATGTCCCAATTCTCACGGAGGAAGTTGATGAGCTCAAATTCCTATTTAGGATTCAGATCAGTGGTGATGTTGGTGAACTTGTCCTCATCGTCAGGATGGATCCGCACTTTTTTGGTTTCTCCTGCTGACTCGAACGAAGATGATTTCTTGGGCTGCAACAACTTGGATGCGTCGACGGCTTTCTTCAACTCGGCTAACTCTACTTCTGCCATTTGCTGGTCGGCTATTAATGATCCTTTTTGCAGCAACTCTTCTGCTTGTTTATAATCTCCAGATACGGTGATCACACCGCTAGGGCCTGGCATTTTTAACTTCAAATAAACATAGCAAGGAATCGCCATAAATTTTGCATAAGCGGGCCGTCCGAGTAGCGCGTGATAAGCACTCGGAAAGTCGACTACTTCGAAGGTAATCTTTTCCTTCCAAAAATTATCAGGTGTACCGAAGACTACATTCAGAGTAATCATTCCTAGCGAGTGTACTTTCTTTCCCGGGATGATCCCGTGAAATTCCAAGTAACTTTTACTGAGTTTAGACATCGGGATGTTCATGCTTTTTAAGGTACTAGCATATAAAATATTTATGCCACTGCATCCATCCACCAAGACATTCCTCAGCCTAAAATTTCCATTTCCTGATTCCACCAATGGGTCAACTATCAGAGCGTGTCTTCCAGGGTGAGGGATATGAGGGGGATGGTCCGATTGATCAAACGTAATCGGAACATTTGTCCACTTCATATAACTCGGAACAGCTGGAGCAGCAGTGTTAACTTCTCTGAACCTCAACTTTTCAATTCTCTTCGATTCTCGGCCTGCAAAAATGACCAGAACTCCGTCTTCCCGAGGAAAGCCTTCACTGTCCAGATCTGGACTTCCTTCCTTTTTCTTTCCCTTGTCCTGCTGTGGCCCGGTCTTTGCATTTTGCACAGCTCTCTTGATCAGTCGGCACTGCCTAGCGGTATGCTTCGGGAAAACTGTCTTTCCTTCAGCATCTTGGGTGGTATAAAGAGGACAAGGCTGGTTTAGGATATCATCATCATTTGAAGGCCTTTTCTGACGAGGCTGCCACTCCTTCCTTGGCTGATTTTTGCTATGGATCCCTGCCGCATTTGCGGCCGCTACCAATTCGGCATCTGTTGATGCTCCTTCTGCCTTTCTCTTACCGCCTCCACCTCCATTCTTTTGCTTGGGGTTGGAGGCCGAGTTGTTACCACTTCGATACTGCTGAGACTTCTGCCGAATTTCCTCTTCCCCATTAGCATATTTGTTTGCGATTTCCATCAATCTGCCAAGTGAAGTGACATCAGGGGACCTTGCGAGCTTCAAGCTTAACTCCTTATACTTGACACCTTGCTTAAAGGCATGAATTGCTTGGAACTCGGAGACTCCTTCTACCGAGTTGTGGAGTGTGATCCATCTCTGAATATATTCTCGAGTGGGCTCATTGTGACCTTGAGTGCATAACTGCAATTCAGTCAGCCCTCCAGGCCTCTTGTAGGTTCCTTCGAAATTCTTGACGAAAACTCTGACTAGATCTTCCCATACCCAGATGTTTTTTGGTGGAAGCTGGTTTAACCATGTCTGAGCTGAGCCTTCCAGCATCAGGGGAAGGTGCATCATGGGCTATCTCATCTCCACCTCCTCCTATCTGGACTGCTATTCTGTAGTCATCTAACCATTTCTGCGGCTTAGCGTCACCCCGGTATTTCTCTACTCCTTGCGCTATCCTGAAGCGAGGGGGAATCGGGGTTGACCGGATTCTCTCACGAAAACAGATGGGGCCTGTAGCCATCGGATAACTAACTTGATCTTGTCGATACATCCTGGCATGATCTACTCGATTTTGTACTAAATGGCTTCGAGCATCATCTTCAATATCTCGGTATCTTTCCTCTTGATGATCCACTCGGCGTCGTTCTTCATCTCTCCTCCGAGCTGCGTAGTCTTCATCTCTCCTCCGAGCTGTATGCTCATCACCTCTTCGAAACTCTGGGTTTCGGAACTGTTCATGGCGATATTCATCATGAGGATCCCCCTTGTTCCGAGGTGAATGACTTTTGTTTCTTCGGGGAGTATAAACAGACTGAGAGGTGACCGTGAGGGGAGGCTGAGAGTGAACTCGCTGTAGTGATTGACTGACTTCAGCGTTCTGCTCCACTGCTTTTTGCAACAGGAATGCTAAGTGCTCTATTCCTTCAGCTGCTGAACCACTCGGCTACAAGGAATTTGCAATCCGAGTAGCTTCTATTAGATTTTCCATTGGAGTATCCAGAGCTCGGAAGGATCGATTTTTGCCATTCCCCCTCAGTTGACGACTGGTTCTACTCTGCTTGAGGCGGGCCACCTCCCGAGCCTGATGTTCCAATGTATTCTGTAGTTCGGTTAGACGTTGTCGTTCAGCTAAATTGGTTAGCCTGGCTGCCTCTAAGTGTTGCCCTTCTGGAGTCGAGGTGTCTATGGGGGTTTGCAACATCTGCTCTGCTGCTTCTGTCGTTGCTTGTTCTTCCCGAGTAAGGGGTCGTCGACTGGGACCTCCAAGCTCTAGACTCCTGAAAGCATATGTCCGCCGACGTCCTCCTCCGAGTGGTATCTCTTCATTGCCCCGAGCTACTTCGTTAGTCCGATCTCCGCCCTCTCTGGTTAGTGACCCCTGAGGTGGTGGAGTTCCGGCCATACAAACTTCTGCCATGGTGACAGGAGAACCGTTGCTCCCTTCTTGTTCGGCCTCCGGCTCCGGGTCAGACATCAGAAGGTCTTCATCGTCGCCGGAGTTGAAGATGTGCAAGAGTGATGCAGTCGGACCTTCCTTTGCGATCAACTCGCTAATGGCCTGCTGAGCTGACTCCACAGAGTCGATGACTGCCACCTGCTGAATCGGGCGAGGCTTGTTTCGATAAGGAACGTGTGGGAGGCCTGACCTCTTCTTCTTGTGGTGGATAGGCCACAGAACCTGGGTCTGAAGACGTGCTGGTAACTGAAGGCGAAGAGCCCCCGATGCGTCGGCTCGAAAGTGTACGCTACCCCTTGAGGGCAGCAGCTGTGCCTGGAGCGGCGCATCCGCCAGCCAAGCGGAGTCGTCGGCCACAAAGGCTAGCGATTCAAAGAGAAAACTCTTGCCGTGGACGAGTTGAGGACCGCGGGTCGACGAAGAAGACGAAAGGAATCCCATCTTTACAGTTGCTGATCAGCTCAGCCCCACGGTGGGCGCCAATTGTTGTAGTTATAGACCTAACAATAGATATAGGGGTAGTGATGGAGCTATGAAGATCTGTACGCAAAGATGGTGACACAAGGAGAAGTTATACAGGTTAGGCCTCTCCTTGGAGATAACAACATTAATCTTGTCCCAGGTAAACTGGGGTGTTCTTGCTCAAAGTGTCGATCTATTCTCCCTTTCTATGGTGAAAAGGATGGGCTTATATAGAGTGCGCCCTGTCCCTTCACTGCCCAATAATGGGTTTTAATTACAGAGTTAATGGTGGTTGTTATTACAATGAGAAACGTCCCCCCATTACAAGCATTTAAGTAGGGGTAACGCATATGGATTTAATGTCTTGGTGGCTCTTCCTCTTCTTGTCAGAGTGTTGTGCAGCTCGGCTTTTCTTGCTTCTGAGTAACCAGCTTACTCGGTCGGTAGTGCTTTGCTCCGAGTAACGCCTTACTCGACAAGGTCTTATCCGAGTAGGGCTGCCTTTGTAGTGGTGTCAACCGAATAAGCTAACTATTCGGATGAATCTGATTTTATCCGAGTAAGAAGCTACTCGGATACCCCCTGATATAAGGTGATTCTGCTAGGGATACCCCCTGATATAAGGTTCATGAGGGTATACCCTAGGTATTACCACAACAGTTGCCTTTTAGCATCTCTGCAGTTCTTTTGAACCTTATTAGGTGTGACCTTATCCTGAAGAAAAGGTCGTAAACATTGGTTGGGGAAAAACAAACCAAACTTAATTTGTCAAAATGTGCACTTTTTATATTTGAGCTATGGAAACTTCATTGTAACATCTTCAACCAGCGAATAAAATAACTGAAATGATAAGGAAACTTATTTAGAATGCAAGCCCTTGATACTCAAGTTAACTAATTTTTCTTTCATCATGTAACTTATTTTTACCAAAATGGTTGGGGAGAAACAAACAATCAAAGAGGAAAGGGACTGGTTGTCAGCTTACTGGACTGGGTTTAAGTCCCCAGAACAAATTTTACGTATTCGAAACACTGTGTAGATGAATTCCTTCCAGCTTTGGTTATTTCTGTGTTGCCCTTCACATTATGTTTAAGTGTATTTGATGTAATGCATTTGCAACAATGCAGTGTCAAACCAGAGATTCTAAAACGTGTTAGGGAAGCCATGAAAACTCTGCCAGAAACTTTCAAACCTCACAGAGCTGTCAAACATATTTTTGATCTGCGTCGCCAAATAATTGAGATTGGGGAAGGCATTGACTGGGCAGCGGGTGAAGCACTTGCTTTTGCAACTCTTACAATTGAGGATAACCATGTCAGGTTAAGTGGCCAGGATGCTGAGAGGGGTACATTCAATCACTGCCATTCTGCCATCCATGACCAAGAAACTGGAGAGCAGTACTGCCCACTTGATGTTGTTGAAGTTGATCCAAATTCATGTATGAAGTTAAAGGAAACTTCTGACGGAGCGGAGCAGAGGCCCGTCGCCGGTACGGATCAATATTGACCTAAGTCTCTCCTACCGCCTATAAATATACCTTGTAAGCCGCCGCACGGGATAGTTGAATCAGTTGTAAATCCATCAGCGTTTGTAACACCTCCACAATAAGGAATAGTTCGCTGGCTGGCGCCTGTGGGTTTTCCCTTCTTCGCGGAAGGGTTTTCTACGTTAAATCTGCGTGTCCCCTATGTTGCTTTTCGTTCTTCTCGTTACTATTTGCGTGTCGATTCTCCAACAGATGTCATGAACCAAAAAGACTCATGACCCCTTATGCTCGCTATGTCATGTGGAACCTGAGACGGCCGTGCACCTCCTAGTTAACTGTCAATTCAGCAAGCATATTTGGACCACCATCTCCAGGAAATATGGTGACCCTTTCACCAACCTGACAACGGGAGGGGCACAAGCAGGTTGCACTCTGAGAAGCCACTGAAAGTCACAGCTTGATATGATCGCGTCTAAGGCAAGAAAAATGACATGGAAGGCAGCAATATGTATGGTTACGTGGATGATTTGGAAAGAGCACAACACACACATCTTCAGACATGAGAGCTGCGATGGGACGCATGTGGTAAGTAGAATCATGGATGAGGCAAGGTGCTGGTCGGTGGCAAGCCTGCACCAGTTGGATAGGATCTTCGGACCACCTTAGGATTCATAGGATAATTGTAAGCATAGAGGTGCAACATTGCTCCAACGCCGGATATTCTGGCTGCTAAGTGATAGCACAGCCAGACTCTTGTAACATTTATATTACTCCTACCTGACCATTAATGAAATGAAGCCTTAGGGATGATTTTTCGTCAAAAAAAAGAGAGGAACTATTTACTGTAAGCAACAAGTATGAATAGTGGGCTGCTAACTTGTTCCAGTTCGGGGTGCACATAGGTTACTTTCTTATAAAATGAAACATAAAATCACCATAAGACCAAAAACTGTTTAATGCACAAAATAGTATATGATAAAATCATCTTTGATCTTCAATAGAATTTCTTATTTATTCCTGGCTGAGCATGATTCAGATGCATAGAGAGAGGGAGAGAGAGAGAGTTTACCTTCTATTCTTCACTATACTTTTTCTGAAGATACTTCTTTAGATCTGCAGACAACTGGAAAAAAGATAAAGAGATAAATTAAAATCATATTATCAAAGAAAGGGACAGATATACTATAAAAAATAAATTAAAAAATGCACCAAACAGACAGACCACGATCTGCAGTGTGGAACTCATGTGGATGTTTGATGCCCCCAAGTGCAGCACTAATCATATATTCTAGTTAACAACTTGCTCCTGAGACAAGATCATATTCAACTCAATTGAAAAACTCAATCCTCCAAGAGAAGTTCTGCGCAAGTTACAGCCTTCCCAGGCTATCCACGTCGCTGCAATCGTTTTTCACCAATCTATCAGCTGACTTTTACCGAGAATGAATGGTGGATCTTGCCTCCCGCTCGGGCCCTCAAAGCCTCATGCAAACCCTGGAAAACTCGGTTCAAAGCCCGCTCGGCCAATTTCCGCCGCCCACAGCTCGCTTCGCTCGCTCGGATCTTCTCGTATGCTAACCCTTTTCCCATCGCCTTGCCCCGATGCCTTTCTCCTCCGGACGGGACGCTGTGCGGCTGCGGCCACCTCCATTCCCGGTCACCGTTGGCTCTGCCCATCGTCGTTCTCCCCGACGTAAATATTTCTTGTATCTCTTCTTCTTTGTGTGTCGCCATGGATGGATGCAGGAGCGGCCACCCGGCCAGCAACGTCGCTCCGTTCCTCATCGCCTCCTGCAGCTTTGTTCACTGCTCCATCACTTCCCTGCTTGACCCCACGGCTGCTCCACGATACCTTCCAGCCCAAAACGACGAGTTCACAACCAGAGCCCTCTCGCCGGGTGTGTGCTTGGTTCCACCGCGAGGCCATCAGTAGGCTCAAGTGAATCTCACAGTTCCACAAGAACGAGGAGGGCAGAGGGCCTCCACCTACCCCAGGTCGAGGCAGAGCTTAATTTCCGCGCCGTTCTCATCCCGTCTTGAAGTCGTACTGTCTCCCTCGAGTCACTCCAACCTCCAACGGCGTCGATGAGGAAGCCAGGTATGGTGTTGTTGTTTGTGAACCACCGTCCCCTGGAATTGGAGTGTGCTGCTGCTGCTTTAGCATGAGCAGCCAGTATGTGGTTAGCCAGTTATGTACCAAATGAACTTATGTGTATTTAGACGTGTATTTACGTTCCATCCATTCATTAGCCAAACAGGGACGCGCCAAGGCGCATATTTACAGCTAGTTCTATTACGAGGGGGTGCTCCGGACCTTCCTGGCAGGAGAAGTGTGCAGACAGATTTTTTATTTTTGACATTGTGTGCAGACAGTTGTGGTTTCTTCACTTGTTTTCCTTGGCAGGAAAGATTCCAAAATTAGTCAAACTCATGCCAAGATTACCAACTTCATTGCACCACGAAAGAAATATCACTACTCTTTTCAATCTATATTAACTGTACTAAAAAAATATCTACCGCTATAATACATCTAAATACATCCATTTTAGAATAATTAATATGGATTTAAAAGAATACTATTATTACATTTTATTACTACGTATTATTAATGTTATACGTACTTCAGTACGAGCAAGTAACAACCTCCCCATGTCGATAAAAATTAGGAGTAACAACCTCCCCGATTAAGCTTAACAGCCACCGCCGGACGGTCCTACCCTTTTACAAAAAAAGGCCCTGAGTTCCACGGCCCCTGCTTCGCAATTTACGACCGGGACCTCCACACAGCTGAGAAACTATGATATAGTCCCCGCCGGCTCAGCCGCCCCTCCCGCCCCGGCGCTGATGCGAATGCCGACGCCAATGGCAGGAAACGGAGAGGCCTCGCCGCGCGCGGAGACGCTGGGGTGCAACATGCTGCGACCGTCGCCGTCCGGCGCGGTTCCGCGCCACGCGCTGGAGTTCGACGGCGAGGGGCGGTATCAGGACGCGCCTTGGGACCTTCCCACATCGCCCTCCTCCTCGCCGGGGGCGTTCACGTGGCATCATGTCGAGCTCCCGCGGTCGCTCGCCGGGGGCGCGGCCGCCAAGCCGCTCCAGCACGCGCAGGCGCTGATCGAGGTCCTCTGCCCGCCGCTCACGCTCCAGGAGATCCTCGCGCTCGTAGGCAACGGCCCGCAATGCGGTGGCGCCGCCGACGGCGGCGGCGGCGCGCTCGTGCTCCGGGTCAGCGCGCCGGGGCCGCTCGGCAGCGCATTCGCGATCCGCCTCGCGGCGCGCGTCACCCAGAGCTCCGTCATCACCGTGTCCGTCGGCGGCGTCCCGAGGCTCGCGTTCGGGATCACGCAGGCGTCGCTCCTCTCGGAGGTACCCCTCGGGGTGGCCGCCGCGCTCGCCGAAGAGGGGCACGGCGGCGGCCGCGCCGTAGAGGGCGGCGTCGTCATCGACGAGCGCCTGCTGGAGTCGCTCCTCGCCATGAACCACGCGGACGGCGCGCACACCGACAATCCGGTGCCCCGGACCGTGTCCAACCTCCTCGTGCACGTCCTCGGCACGCACGTCGACCACGTCCACGACATTGTCACGCGCCTCGAGATGGAAATCGACAACATCGAGCTGCACATCGACAAAGGTAGGTCACGGTCACGGAGGTTGCTTTCTTGGCTTGCAATTTCAAAGCATACAATAGCTTTTTCTAGTGAATTTTGTAGGACCCTGCAAAAATGTGATCTTTTCAGGACTTTGGTACTAGCTTTTCTGCGCGATATGGAGTTATCGGGTCAATTTTGTTCATCAATGTCTAGGGTTCTAGACAGGTTAATGTCAATGGAATGCGATATAAAAATTATTTATAGTACTAATAGTTGATGAGCTCGAACTCGAATTTGTTTCTAATGTGATACTCCATATATCTACTGGTATCATCTAATAAAATTATTTATAGTCTAATTTGATTCAGCAAATAATATATCTACTAGTACTCCCTCTGTTTCTTTTTACTCCACGTACTAAAAATGTCTGAAGTCAAAATATTCAAAGTTTGACCAAGTTTATACAAAGAAATACAAACATTCACATCACAAATTCAGTATCAACAGATTCATCATGAAATGATATTGTAAATGTTGATCTTTTGTAAAATAAAGTTGGTCAAAGTTTATACAGTTTGACTTTTGAGAAATCTAATACGCGAAGTAAAAAAGAAACGAAAGGAGTAATACAAGATATCAGATGGCAAATGTATTCATCTAGCACTTCGCAATTGTCTCTCGAGACTTTGCCCGTTTTCATGATATGTTCATGTATCTTGATTGCAGGTGGTCACTTCATGCGGAAGCTTTTGTTGGATGGTAGGAGATTCCCCAAAATGCACCTTGATTTACAGCGCCTACTTCAGGTATTTGTTGAATTCTCTCTCAAATTTCTGCAACAGATATACTAGAAACCTGAGTGTGACAAACTTTAGAGATGTAATGTAACTGAGTTTTCATGTGACTTCAATATCGATATCATCTGTTGTTTCATCACCTACCATACCATAATACTCCCTCTGTCCCCACCATGACAAGAATTATGGGACGGAGGGAGTACCAAATAAAAGTCGGAGACTTGATGCTAATATGTTGTTCCTCTAGGTGGTTTCTCATGGAGAACAAGTGTTCCCCCGTGTGAAGGAGAGATGTGCGAGCAGGAGTTGGTTCGCGACTGAGGATATTGCCGCACTCGAAGATTTGATTGGCCGTCTTAGGAGACTCAAAGAAAATCTTGGATTCATAACAAACAGAGTGACCACACTGCAGGCCAGCCTCGACAGCTGGCAGTCAGAGCAGATCAACAAGAGCTTGTACTATCTTTCATTCCTCTCCATAGTTTTCCTCCCTCTCTCCATTGTAACCGGAGGTAAGTTGTCCATGTTGGTCATCATAGTGCACTTCCCCATCATCAGGTAGTTTCCTGCTCATGGGTGATCACCCGGATATGTCCTCCCTGCTATTTTATGCAGTTTTTGGGATGAATGTCGGTGGCGTGCCATGGACCGAGCAGAACAAGAACCCCGCAAATCTGGATGGTTTCGCCAACGTGATGCTGATATGCGCCGTGATCTTGCTGATCCTGCTGCTTTGCTTTCTGTTCCCTTCATTGTATTCGCATGTGTCGACGTGGCGAACCCGGCGTGAGCTGACCAGGAGTAGCTCTCAGAACAAGAGGCACCTGAAACTCTTCAAAGGCCACAGGGAAGGCTACATGCGCCTGTGAGGAGAACATTACAGGTAAAATGGTGACAGCAGTTAATTAACATGAATGGAACTTTCTTGTGTATGCTCATCTCCTTGAAATCCATCCATGAATGCAAGGTTCTTCCTGTACTTGAGAAGTCAAGCACCTGGGTACTTTGCAGTCCGCAACTATGAATAGAAGATCCGAGGTGTTTCATTGGCAGCGAGAGATCTTGCTACCAAAATTATTTTTGGTCATGTTGTTGTAATATTGGGCGTAAAATTAGACAGGAAAACTAGATAGGGGCCATGTACAGCTTTGGTTCATCATACATCTGTCCATTGTTCAGCTTTCTTTTCCATTATTATCTTGGGGAAGTTTGCTAGTAAGTCTCACTGTACTAGTACTATTTCCCCTGAAAACTGTAACATTCTTCACAACTCTGTTACTTACGTGGCTATGCTTGACTGAGCGAACGCTTCAACTGATCATTTCTTTTCATCATAGTTGCATGATTTTTTCTTGTTAAGAACTTCCAAACTTGCCTCACCGGCAAGAGTATGGCAGTATGCTGATTGGCTTCATTGTTTAGACCAAGAGACGCATCCAATTTGGGAATGGTCCTAGTCCAAAAGCACCTTCAGAATATTGATTGTTTGTTTCCACCAGCCAACATAATTCATGAATTCGATTGGTTGCTATCTTCAATATTCAAGTTATCCCAAATCTCCCACAGCATGGTACACAATATTATTTACCCCTTGCAATCTAGTGTTGTACATGTTGAGATGGATTCCTCAAGAGAAGCTGGTACATGAGTGCAAATGGTACATCTGAGTCGTATTTCACTGTACATGCCACCAAGGAGAAGGGATTGCTCGGACTGAAAAACTACTCCCACTTCAACTATATTACTCCTACAAAAAGAATGAAGCATTCCTAGTGATGCGAAATTGGAGGACAATTGCAATCACCAATTTTCACTATTATACACTGCCTCTTGTGAAAATGCTGCCCGCATCGCTATTGCATTACAGTTCAGCTGACAGAAATGTTGAGCAATTGACTGGCAGCACAGGAAATTTCCTTCAAGATCCTGCAATCCATAGCACCGGTGTTAGGAGACACTTATCATAAATCCAGGTCTATATTTCTATCTCTACTACTACACCAACAACAAACAACAAAGCCTTTCAGTCTCAAACGAGTTGGGGTAGGCTAGGGTTGAAACCCATAAGATATCGAAACCAAGTCATGGTTTTGGCACGTGGAATGTGAAGAGAGATCTGAAGGACTGGAATATCACCAAACATTTAGCTATGGACATGAGTGCGTGGAAGTTAGCTATCCACGTGCCAGAACCATGACTAGGTTTCAATATCTTAGTCACTGTTTTTTGTTTGCAATAATGGTTTGATTTTTTTCCTTGCTAGTGCACAATTACTGTTACAAGGTCACCTTCCTAACCAAGGTCGCAATTCAATCTCAAATAAAGACCAGTCTCTAACGAACCTAAGGCCTCCTTTGATTTGTAGGGATTTTGAAGGAATTCTAAAGGATATAAATTTTGAAGGAAAAAAATCCTTTTGAGGCCCTTTGGTTTGTAGGAATGGATTCCTATTATTATGGAGGATAGGAATCAATCCTTCACATTTCAAAAGAAGAAAAATATTAGCCTAGACTCAATGGAAAAATTCCTATCCTACGAGTCAAATGGCATCTCTTTCCCTATAGGGAATGAGATGCATGTCATCTCGCTTTCTATGGTTTTACTATGGGAAAACTTTGTTTTTTGCCACTCTAGTTTTTGCCAATTTTGCTTTTGCCACTCTAGAATTTGACTTATCACTTTTGCCATTCTTAGCTTCTGACAATACATCATAATTGCCATTTCGTGGCAAAAGCAATAATTTTTTAGTGGCAATTGTGATACACTGTCAAAAGCTAAGGTGGCAAAAGTGAAATGAAAAATTAGTGCTTTTGCCACAGAATGGCATTTGTGATTTATTGTCAAAAGCTAAGAATGGCAAAAGTGATAAGTCAAAATCTAGAGTGGCATAAACAAAGTTGGCAAAAGCTAGAGTGGCAAAAACAAAGTTTTCCCTTTTACTATTCCTATGATATTCCTATAATTTGAACCAAAGGAAGCCTAACTAAGTAACTACGTAGCAGCGCTGCATCTTTGTTCTACTGTGCAGCGGCTAAAGCATCTTTGTTCTACTGTACAGGTTTGGTGGCTCCAGTTGTACATGCTCCAAGGGGTGGATTTACTAGGTATTTCAATTAAAATTGCCATGCTTCCAACTTGAGGTCAGATTTTTGGGTACATTTACCATGTTTCAGGGGTGTATTTGTTGGAGATTTAAGGTACAGTTGCCATGTTTTAGGGGTGCATTTGCCAAATATTTAAAAGGTATAGATGCCACTTTTTCTAACTTGAGTTTGCCAGATTTTAAGGTACACTAGAGGTTTCATGGGTGTTTTTGCCAGTTATTTGAAAAAGGTATAGTTGCACTTTTTTTAATTTGAGGTTGTCAGATTTTGGGGGTACACTACAGTCTTCATGTTTATATGTTTGCCGAACATTTAAACGGTAGAAGTGCCACTTTTTTCAACTTGGGGTTGCCATATTTTAGGGGTACATTAGAGGTTGCATGGGTGCGTTATCCGGATATTCAAAAGGCATAGCTGCCACTTTTTCAACTTGAGGTTGCCAGATTTTAGCGGTACAGTAGAGGTTTCATGTGTATGTTTGCCGGATATTTATAAGGTATAGTTGCTACTTTCCCATGTTAGAAGTTAAGTTTTAAAAAACATGGGTGCGTCTTATTCAGTTATAGAAACATGCAAGTAGAAGTTAAGTTTACATATAAAAAAGCTGGTTAAATTTTAGAGATTATGTATCCATGACCTAGAGAGGGATTATGTGCCCATTGCAATGCAAGTGACAATCTATGTAGATAGCCTATAATATTTCATGTGCAATTCAGAGGAGCAGTCTATGTACCAGGTTACTGTAGCGTCCATGTGTACTATAGTTATGTGCTAGGTGCATTGCAGCATTGTTTGTGCACTGTAGTTGTAGTAGCACCTATCTCAATCCAGTCCCATAGAATTTTGCACTAATCAGACTAGTTTAAACCAAACGAAGGACCACTCCGATGGATCCTGCGGGCGAGGCCGTCGCATGGTAGCTCATCGGTGTGTACGGCGTAAAGTAGATTTTCCCATCTCTAATATATAATTCATTAATCAGAATTGGACTGGACTGTGGAACCACCAACATGTTCATACACCCGTAGCAACGCACGGGCAATTACCTAATATAATCTAAAGCAAGAAGAAGCTTCTAATATTTCAGATAAGAAATTGTTTTGTTTATACTCCCTCCATAAACTAATATAAGATGTTTTAGATCACTACTTTAGTTATCTAAAACATCTTATATTAGTTTACAGAGGGAGTAATATTGTACTAAACCCAGTAGCTAGATGCTACAACTCTACTGGACTAAATGATCACTGATCTACTGTCAAAAAAATCAGAAAGACTAAGTAATGTACCTCAATCCAAAGTTTAATTCTGGTTTTGCAACTGCACACGAGATGAATGATCTGCAAATGTAACACAACATGATAATTCATAAGGTACTAGGTGAGTAGTCAATAAAGAATCAAATATAGGGTTAGTATGGTGAGTAGTACCACTTGTAACACCAGTAGAAATCATTCTATCAATATTATCTATACGTCTTTGTATGGACCTCAGTAGCATGTTTAGCGCTAACACTCTCTTGCGAAGAGAGGAAATCCTTGCTGCATGTTGCGCTATTACCGGGGAGGGTGCATTCTCTAATAGCTTGTCTAGTTCTGCAGAAACCAACATGCATAATTTCATAAAATTTACAACTCATAGGGAGAGTACGATTTGAAAACAATATACACACGCAGAAAAATTACAACATTAAGTTCAAATCAGAAACATATGAACCACAAAATAACCATCCAAATAACAAAAGTATAAATCTCCAGGGCGATAACTTGCCAACTGCTTATGTACTTCAGACATCATGGTTCAAGGTATATTCGCCTCTCAATACTGCAAGCACGATAAACAATCTGTAATAGGAAATATGATTAAATGCACATTAGTTACCCTAAGATTTGCTCACCATTATGTTTCATCAGTAAATACACACTTTGTTGTGGTGATGAACCTAACAATAGATATAGGGGTAGTAACGGAGCTATGAAGATCTGTACGCAAAGATGGTGACACCGGGAGGAATTATACAGGTTAGGCCTCTCCTCAGAGATAACAACCTTACTCCTGTCCCAAGTGTCTTGGGGTGTTTTTCTCGTATTGTTCTCTCTAAGAATCCCCCCTTACTGGGGTGAAGGGATGGGCTTATATAGAGTGCGCCACGTCCCTTCACTGTTCGGTAATGGGTTTGATTACAGGGTTAATGATAGCTATTATTACAATGAGAAACGTCTCCCCATTATTGTCATTCAAGTAGGGGTAACGCCTGTGGGTTTAATGTCTTGTAACTCCAGCTTCTCTTCTTCCTGTCCGAATATCATGCAGCTCGGCCTTTCCTGCTTCCGAGTAGCCAGCTTACTCGGATAGCAACGCCTTACTCCGAGTGACGTCTTACTCGAGAAGTGACCTTGTCCGAATAAGGTTCCTCCTGTAGTGGTGATGTCTTCCGAGTAAGCTAACCACTCGGAAGGGTTCGAATTCATCCGAGTAGTTCCTTACTCGGAAGGAAAAGAGGGGAAGGAATTCCATGTTTTTATTTTATGAGTATTTTCCAAGAGATGGTAGACCTAAGGATACCCCCTGATATAAGGCGCATGAGGGTATGCCTTAGGTATTACCACGACAGTAGCCCCCAAGTGCTTCTGGGTGCTCGCGTGAATTCATGAGGTATGCGGAGATCAAATTCGATGAGAGGCCCGGAAGGACTTTATCGATGTTTGCACTATCCCCTCAATTATATGTAGGGTGAGTCGTTTTTTGGAAGGATTCGGCGACACTCAAGCGTCTCTCGGAAGAGGTGGACTGAGGCCTCGGAAGGCGTGTCTTGGGGTAAAAGGCCTTAAACCCCATATGTAACCAAATCCGTAAAGTCTGATATTTAAAGCATCATCTGGCGAGCTTTAAACCGTGTCCCATAGGATATCAATTCTTTACCCCTCACACCAGATCGTGCGGATAACCTGGCAATCTTCGTCAAAGACGGATTATCAGCGTATTAGTTATTGGGAACTTCCTCTGTAGTGCTTGCCGAATGAATCAGAAAACACGACGATCTCGTCCGAGTTAGGGCTTACTCGGAGAAGTTGTTCGTTTGAACTGTCTTCCGAGTTAAGGTTTTACTCGGAGAAATTGTTGAGGGCATTTTTACTTCCGAGTTGTACTAACTTGGGGAAATTTTGCATGCTCTTCTAAGGGAGCGAATCTTTTTCCTGTCAGGGGATCTTTTCTGTCAGAGCGGCCCCTCGATTCCCGCGACAGTCAGTTACTTTATCATTAACTGCGCGCCTTTTAAGGAGGCTGGATTTGGGGGACCGTAACGGACGCCCTCATTAATTGCCTTGGTAACCGTGTGAACCGCCCCCCTGTACCTATAAATATAGCTTCCCCTTCTTCTCTTTCTTTTAAGCACAGCGTTTGCTCCTTCCTCTTCTTCGCCGGCGTCTCTCTAGATCGCGGATCCCTTCTCCCATTGGTGATCTTCGGGGCGCTCTTCGTGCCCGCGGGGTTCTTGTCCATTCATCCTCTGGGCCTCATGTCTGCGGGGGAATGGTTACCCTCTGTCGTCACGGCGGAGAACCTCCGGCGCTACCAAGACGAGGGGTTACTCCCTCGCCATGGCTGCCGTCTTCCAGGCCCAGGTGAGGTCGAACCTCACCCTAGGGATGACGAGCGGGTTCTGCTTCTTTCCCATGTGGATAGGGGGTTTTCTCTTCCTCCTCATCCTTTCTTGCTTGATTTTCTTGCCTTCACGGGATCTCAATTGCATCACATCGTTCCTAATTCCATCACGCTTCTGTCTAGCTTTTTTTCTTTGTGTGAGGGTTTCCTTGGTATCGATCCTCATTGGAATCTTTTCCGCACCATTTACACCATAAAGCCCCAGAAGATAAAGAATTCTGGGGAGGCAGAGATAAATCATCTTTGCGGGGGGTTGTTTTTGGCGAAGAGGCAGGGCATTCAGTATTTTGCTTCTAGCTTGCCTGATTCTGTGAAGAATTGGCAAAATAGCTGGTTTTACTGTAAGGTAGAGACTGCTCCTGGTACTCGGACATTACCTCCTTACTCGGACGTCCGGCTGGCCGACTCCCGTGGTTGGAATCCCCGGTTGCTCGCTTCCGAGAAACAGCGGGTTCTACCACTGATGAGGGAAGTAGTGAGGATGAAGAAAGCGGGATTGGACGCCATGGATCTTATTGCTCTTTTCGTCACTCGGAGGATTCAGCCCCTGCAAGCCCGAGCTAGGAGGATGTGGGAGTACACGGGAGTTGATGATAGGATCCGCTATAGTAACTCGGCGATGTGTCAGAAGGAATTTGAGCAACTCATGAAGATTATTACCAGCGTGACTCATGGCGCGCAGATGGCTGGCCGAGTCAGACCCCTTGATATTAACCGTCCTCCGACTCTGGTGATTTGCTTTTATTTGGCCAGTCTTCTGAATGCTGCACTAGGTCCTGAATTTTAACTTGGTTATTCTTTTGTCTGTTCTTCAGACAAACGTCGCTCCATCCCCGATTCCTTTGGCGCCGCGAAATCCTGAAGACGAGGACGAGGACAGCAACAACGACGCAGGACTCGGGATCGAAGATGACGAAGAGACTGAATCTGATGTAGTGCTACCCCGTACCACTGCCGAGCAGCGCTCCAAGAACAATCAGGATCGAGAGGCAGCTCGGGAGGGGTCCGTGCGGGGGACGAAGCGTCCCATGTCTCCGAGTAAAGGGGAGAAAAGCAGCAAAGCCGCCGCACTTAGCCCAAGCCATGGGAGGGTAGCTCCCATGAAGCAGCGGAAGACGCTTTCGACTCTTGGCGGGAGGAAAGTTAGTGCTCCGACAGATGCTGCCAAAACCCCCAAGAAGGCTTCCGAGTCAGGATCCTCTCAGGCTGCTCCTGTTGTTGCTCCCCCAAGACGAGCTCTTAAGATGGCTCGGAAGTAAGATCCGACAACTTTTCTCTTTTCCTTAGTAATTTTGCTGATTTAACATCCTTTATGTTGCAGTGTCCGTCCGAGTGGTTCCGAGTCACTTCCTGGTGTTGAGGTTCCTGATGTTGCGGCTTATGAAGATGTTAGCAACTGCGTTGTAACTGGTTTTCAGGTGTTGGATTCTATTCTTGAACAAACTCCAATCGATGGTGAGTATATATCTTCTTGGTTTTAACTTTCATTTTTGCTCGAGGCTTTGCTTACAGATTTTCTTTTGTTAGACATGGATATTGATCGTGACGCAGATCCGAGCCCAGCTGTAAATGAGACGGTTCTTTCTGCTCCCGACACACAGACTGCTCCGGGCACGCTGACTGCTCCGGAAGGCTTGACCGATCAGGAGGTCACTATTCCTGCAGCGACGATTCCTCCTACTACCTCGGGGGTGAAGCAAGCTGAGAAGAGTTCCACCATCTCTGTTGCTGACCCCGGAGAAGCTCGGGCCCCTCCTCCTTCAATCACGGTTGATACCTTGCTTAAGGATACCGTTCTGGATGGATTGAAGGGGTCTTTGGTGAAAGCTTCAGAAATCGAGCTGCGGCTACGTGAGATGACTTCTGATGCTGCCGCGATAAAGGCCAAAATGCATGTAAGCAAATGCGCGAATTTTCCACTCACTGGGTGGATGTATTTCCGAGTTGTAGCCCCCAAGGCTCCGAGTAACTTCTTGGAGTTACTCGGAGTCTTATGCTGTAGGGACTATGAATTTGGAAATCTTCCAGTGGGGGCACTTCTTAGTGCACCCACTGGGTGTAGCCCCCAAGGCTCCGAGTAACTTCTTGGAGTTACTCGGAGTCTTATGCTGTAGGGACTATGAATTTGGAGATCTTCCAGTGGGGGCACTTCTTAGTGCACCCACTGGGTGTAGCCCCCAAGGCTCCGAGTAACTTCTTGGAGTTACTCGGAGTCTTATGCTGTAGGGACTATGAATTTGGAGATCTTCCAGTGGGGGCACTTCTTAGTGCACCCACTGGGTGTAGCCCCCAAGGCTCCGAGTAACTTCTTGGAGTTACTCGGAGTCTTATGCTGTAGAGACTTGGTCTTAAATAACTTTTCTTGTGTCAGGAGGCTTGCGAACTAGGCGCTGCGTTTGTGAAACTACAGGGAGAGCATGAGGCATTGAAGAAAAAACATGCTGAGGATAATGGTGAGGCTCCGCTTCTTGTATCTTTGAGAAGAAATTCGAGATTTTACATCATATGAGTACTTCTGATTATTGAATTTACAGAAGCTGCGAAGAAAGCGTTTGATGCGAAGGTAAAAGAGAATGAAGAATTTGTGAACAAGATGAAGAAGGAGATTGAACAAGCCGAGAAGCGTGCAAAGCAAATGGCTAGCCACAAGAAGGCTCTTGAGGAGAAGGAGATTGCTATCTCCAAGCTTCAGTCCGATCTGCAGAAACTTTCCGAGCTGCAGGCCAGAGATAAGGAGGAGCATGAAGCTGCGCTGGCTGCAGCTCAGGATTCCGTAAGAAGTGCTGAAGAGTATTGCACTGGGAGGTTTGCTGTGTTTAGCGAGATGTTGTCCAGTAAGACGCTGCTCTTTTCTGTGAATCCGACTTGTTTCTGCCTTGTGAATTTGATTTAATCTGTGCACCGTTGTTGTCTTTACAGTTTATTCTACCGATCCTGAAGCGGAAAAGACGCGTATGGACCAGTTTGCCGAGTTGATGCAGAAGGATAATTATACGCCCAAAACGACGGAATTTGCCTTATCCAGAGGTCTGCTGACCATGAGGTGCGCCAAAGCGAAGAAATACGCTGAAGAGACCATGGGTGCTTCCTTAGGGTTGAAGAATTACCTCTCGCCTGCTGAAGAAAGTCGCATGCATCTGGATACGGTTGTTCCTGTGCTTCAGGGTGCTCCGCAACAGATTGCTCGTTGGAAGAGGTCTTCAGCACGGAGTGGTGCAAATTATGCTCTGGCTCTGACTAAGGCTCATTTTTCTGAAAAAGTTCATAATCTGGAACGAGTCGGAGAAGGTGATCCTGAGCATGGTCCGAGCTGTACAACTTTGTTATCCCGATATGCTGAGACCGCAAGTCGGATTGCGAAGATCCCAGATCTTGATTTCTTCGTGGAATCTGCTGGAGTTACCAGTGAGTCTGATGAGGCGAGTGATGCCTGATCGAGTTAAGGGAGAAACAGTTAAATTTGCCTCGGGATGCCAAGTGATTTTGTAATAAACAGTTTATGTCCTGTTGCTGTGCCCTGGGTGCACAGTTTGTCTTAAAACTGCTGCCTTTTATTAAAAATGCCTGACTCGTATGCGTGGATTTTTTTGCTTTAGCTAGTTATCTGCAAGGATATAGACCTATGTTTCTGACATCATCGTTTTTCGTGTTGTTGAAGTAGCCCCCAAGTTTCGATGAAGCTTGGTGGATCTCTTAGTTGAAAATTAGCTTAAGCTCTCATCCGAGCTGCGTGCAGCTCGGATGAAGAACTTGATTTTATCACAACGTTAAGTAGCCCCCAAGTTTCGATGAAGCTTGGTGGATCACTTAGTTTAAAATTAGCTTAAGCTCTCGGATGAAGAACTTGATTTTATCTTTTCTGAGTGAAAAATACTGGGAATGTAAAGGATGGAGGTAAAGACTCTATTGAATTCATCTTGTAAGAATCTCATGCATAAAAGCGCCGCAACATTTGGGCGTTCCAGGCATGTGGCTCTTCTATATTATTCGTTACATCATATAACCGATAAGCTCCATTGCCTAAAACTCGGGTTACAATATAAGGACCCTCCCAGGGGGGGCTAGCTTGTGATCAGAGGCTTGTCTGACACGCAAAACCATGTCACCTTCCTGAAAGGAGCGAGCTCGGATATGCCGCTCGTGATATCGCCGAAGATCTTGCTGATAAAATGCAGAGCGTGTTAGGGCTAAGTTTCTTTCTTCTTCTAGGAGGTCAACACCGTCCTGCCGAGCTGTTTCGGCTTCTTCTTCAGTGTACTGGGTTATTCGGGGGGCGTTGTGCTTGAGGTCACTTGGGAGGACAGCCTCTGACCCGTACACCAGAAAAAAGGGAGTTGCTCGAGTTGATCGGTTTGGAGTTGTTCTCAGTCCCCATAATACTGAGGGGAGCTCTTGGACCCATGCTCCGGCTGCTTCCTTCAACTCCCGCATGAGACGCCGTTTGATTCCTTTCAAGATTAACCCATTTGCTCGTTCCACCTGTCCATTGGATTGAGGGTGTGCTACTGAGGCGAAGTTTACTCTGGTGCCCATGTTCCAGCAAAACTGCTTGAATTCGGCCGAATTGAAATTCGACCCGTTGTCGGTGATGATGTCATGAGGGACGCCAAAACAATGCACAATGCCTCGAATGAAGTTGACCGCCGTGGCTGAGTTCAAACTTTTTATTGGTTTTGCCTCTATCCATTTTGTAAACTTGTCCACGGCTACTAGGATATGCGTGAACCCGAATGTGCCTGTTTTCAGGGGCCCTATCATGTCCAACCCCCATGTAGCAAAAGGCCAAGCTAAGGGTATTGTTTTCAATTCGGAAGCTGGCTTGTGCGGCTGATTTGCATAGAACTGGCACCCCCTGCAATGATCAACGATGTTCTTGGCATCTCTTAAAGCACTCGGCCAGAAGAATCCGGCTCGGAAGGCTTTGGCTACGAGTGTCCGACTTGACGCGTGGTGACCGCATTCACCGGAGTGTATGTCTTGTAAGATGAGTCGGCCTTCTTCTTCCGAGATGCATCGCTGGGGGAGCTTTGTGACACTGTTTCTGTACAGCTCGTTGTTTATCACCGAGTAAGATTTTGCTTTTCGCACTACTTGCTTGGCTTGCACTTCATCCTCGGGCAGCTCCTGCTTTTGCAAGTATCTCAAAATGGGCAAGGACCACTCGGGAGGAATTACTTCTATGTCAAAGACAACATCCACCACTGCAGGAATATCTTCTTTGTCTGGAATGTTCCCGTCTGGTAGCATGCTTGGATCAACTTCCGAGTAAGGGTCTTCCTTTACGGTTGGTGCGTGTATGCATTCCAGATAGATTCCTGAGGGGATTTGACCCCGAGTGGATCCTAGCTTGGCTAGGTCGTCCGCTGCTTGGTTTTGGGACCTTGGGATGTGATGGAGCTCCAGCCCATCAAATTTTTTCTCCAGTTTTCTGACTGCTACACAGTAGGTTGTCATTGCTGCGCTTCGTATATCCCATTCTTTCATGACCTGGTTAATCACTAGGTCGGAATCTCCAAAAATCATCAACCTTCTGATTCCGAGCGAAATGGCCATCCGCAATCCATATAAAAGGGCCTCATACTCGGCTTCGTTATTTGTTGCGGGGAAATGGATTTGGAGGACAAATCTCATTTCATCCTTTCTTGGGGATACCAACACTACTCCTCCTGCCCCATTTAACATCTTTGATCCATCAAAAAACATAGTCCAGTGCTCAGGGATTGGTTGTGGGATGCTTTGTGCTTCTGTCCACTCGGCCAAAAAATCTACCAGAGCCTGTGATTTGATGGCTTTCTTGGGCTGGTACTGGATATCATAAGGTAAGAGGTCTAGTCCCCATTTTGCAATTCTGCCCGTGGCATATCTATTGTTCATTATCTCGGCCAAAGGAGCTTCTGAGACTACTGTGACCGAGTGGTCTTCAAAGTAATGAGCCAGCTTTTGAGATGCCATATGAATTCCCATTGCCAACTTCTGGTAATGAGGATATCGTTGTTTGGATGGCGTGAGGACCTCGGAGATGAAATACACAGGCCTTTGAACCTTCTGTGCTTTTCCTTCCTCTTCTCTTTCCACCACTATAGCTATGCTAACGACTTGGCTTGTGGCGGCGATGTATAACAGGAGTGGCTCCTTATCCTTCGGTGCTGCGAGAACTGGCCGAGTTGACAGCTGTTTTTTCAATTCTTCGAAGGCCACTTGAGCTTCTTCGGTCCACTTGAAGTTTGTTGATTTTTTCATTAGCTGGTAGAGGGGGAGTGCTTTCTCTCCAAGTCGGGAAATGAATCGACTGAGTGCTGCAAGACACCCTGTCAATTTTTGGACATCTCGGAGTTTCTGAGGGGGTTTCATGTTTTGAATTGCTGCTATCTTTTCAGGATTAGCTTCGATTCCTCTTTCAGAGACCATGAATCCGAGTAGTTTTCCTGCTGGTACACCAAATACACACTTTTCTGGATTCAATTTGATGCTATAAGATCGCAGACTCTGAAAGGTTTCAACCAGATCGGCCAACAAGTTATTTCCTTCAGCTGACTTGATTACGATGTCATCAACATATACCTCAACATTTTTGCCAATCTGCCAAATCAAACAATTCTGCATCATGCGTTGATATGTCGCTCCTGCATTTTTAAGTCCAAATGGCATGGTGACATAGCAAAAACAGCCAAAAGGAGTTATAAATGCAGTTAGTATTTTGTCTCGTTCATATAATCGGATTTGATGATAGCCCGAGTATGCATCGAGGAAACATAGTCTTTACATCCAGATGTGGAATCCACAATCTGATCAATGCGAGGAAGAGGAAAGTGATCCTTTGGACAAACTTTGTTGAGATGACGGAAATCAACACAAGTTCTCCAAGTTTTATCTTTCTTTGGAACCATCACGGGATTTGCTAACCACTCGGAATGAAACACTTCCCTGATGAATCCAGCTGCTAGCAATCTTGCTATTTCTTGTCCGATAGCTTTTCTTTTTTCCGATGAAAAACGCCTAAGGGACTCTTTTACTAGTCTTGCCTTTGGATCAACCCGTAATTTGTGCTCAGACAACTCCTTTGGGACTCCGGGCATGTCAGATGGCTTCCACGCAAAAATATCCCAATTCTCACGGAGGATGTTGATGAGCTCGAGTTCCTATTTAGGGTCCAAATCGGTGGCGATGTTGGTGTATTTGCTGTCATCGGAAGGATGTATCCGCACTTTTTTGGTCTCCCCTGCCGACTCAAATGAAGATGATTTCTTAGGCTGTAACAGCTCGGATGTGTTAACTGTTTTCTTCAACTCGGCAAACTCAACCTCTGTCATTTGCTGGTCGGCTATAAGTGATCCTTTCTGCAACAGTTCTTCTGCTTGTTTATAGTTTCCAGATATAGTGATCACACCTTTAGGACCGGGCATCTTCAGCTTCAAATAGACATAACAAGGAATTGCCATGAACTTTGCATAAGCGGGACGTCCGAGTAGCGCATGATAAGCGCTCGGAAAGTCGACAACTTCAAAGGTAATCCTTTCTTTCCAAAAATTATCGGGTGTACCGAAAACTACATTCAGAGTAATCATCCCTAGTGAAAATGTTTTCTTTCCTGGGATGATCCCATGAAATTCCAAGTAACTGTTACTGAGTTTGGACATTGGAATGTTCATATCTCTTAAGGTACTAGCATATAAAAGATTTATGCCACTGCCTCCGTCCATTAAGACATTCCTTAGCCTAAAATTACCTTTTCCTGTTTCCACCAAGGGATCAACTATCAAAGCATGTCTTCCAGGATGAGGGATATGAGGAGGGTGATCCGATTGATCAAACGTAATCAGAGTGTTTGCCCATTTCATATAACTCGGAACAGCGGGAGCCATTGCGTTAACCTCTCTGAACCTCAATTTTTCAATTCTTTTTTATTCTCGTCCTGCGAAAATTACCAATACTCCGTCTTCCCGAGGAAAACCTTCACTATCTAAATCTGGGCTTCTTTCCTTTTTCTTTCCCTTGTCCTGCTGGGACCCGGTCTTTGCATTTTGTGCGGCTCTCTTGATTAGTCGGCATTGCCTAGCCGTGTGCTTTGGGAGAACTGTCTTTCCTTCAGCATCTTGGGTGGTATGAAGAGGACAAGGCTGATTCAGGATGTCATCATCATTTGAAGGCTTCTTTTGACGAGGTTGCCACTCCTTCCTTGGCTGATTTTTGCTGTGGATGCCTACTGTATTTGCGGCTGCCACCAACTCGGCATCTGTCGGAGCCCCTTCTGCCTTTCGCTTACCGGTTCCACCTCCATTCTTTTGCTTGGGGTTGGAGGCCGAGTTGGTATTTCGATACTGCTGGGATTTTTGCCGAATTTCTTCTTCCCCATTAGCATACTTGTTTGCGATTTCCATCAATCTGCCCAGTGAAGTGACATCGGGAGACCTCGCCAGCTTCAAGCTTAACTCTTTGTACTTGACACCTTGCTTAAAGGCATGAATAGCCTGGAACTCGGAGACTCCCTCCACCGAATTGTGGAGGGTGATCCATCTCTGAATGTATTCTCGAGTAGGCTCGTTATGACCTTGGATGCACAACTGTAATTCGGTCAACCCTCCTGGTCTCTTGTAGGTTCCTTCAAAGTTCTTGACGAAAACCCTGACTAAGTCCTCCCATGTCCAAATGCTGTTTGGTGGGAGCTGGTTTAGCCACGTTCGAGCTGAGCCTTCCAGCATCAGAGGAAGGTGCATCATGGCTATCTCGTCTCCACCACCTCCTATCTGGACTGCTATTCTGTAGTCATCCAACCACGTTTGTGGTTTGGCATCACCCCGGTATTTTTCCACTCCTTGCGCTATCCTGAAGCGAGGAGGGATTGAGGTTGATCTGATTCTCTCGCTGAAACAGACAGGGCCTGTAGCCATCGGATAACTAACTTGGTCTCGGCGATACATCCTCGCGCGATCTACTCGATTCTGTACCAGATAGCTTCGGGCGTCGTCTTCAATGTCTCGATATCTTTCCTCTCGGTGATCCATTCGGTGCTGCTCTTGGTCTCTCCTCCGAGCCGTGTACTCATCACCCCTCCTCCGAGCTGCGAACTCTTCATCTCTTCCCCGAGCTGTGTACTCATCACCTCTTCGGAACTCCGGATTGCGAAACTGCTCATGGCGATATTCATCATGAGGATTTCCCTTGTTCTGAGGTGAATGATTTCTGTTTTTCCGAGGGGTATAAACGGATTGAGAGGTGCCTGTGAGGGCGGCTGAGAGTGAACTCGCTGTAGTGATTGACTGACTTCAGCGTTCTGCTCCACTGCTTTTTGCAACAAGAATGCTAAATGTTCTATTCCTTCAGCTGCTGAGCCGCTCGGCTGCAAGGAGTTTGCGATCCGAGTAGCTGCTATTAGATTCTCCATTGGGGTATCCAGAGCTCGGAAGGGGTGATTTTCACCAATCCCCCGTAGTTGCCGACTGGTTCTACTCTGCTTAAGACGAGCTACTTCACGAGCCTGGTGCTCCAATGTATTCTGTAACTCGGATAAACGTTGTCGCTCAGCTAAATTGGTTAACCTAGCTGCTTCCAAATGCTGCCCTTCCGGAGTTGAGGTATCTATAGGGGTTTGCAACACTCGCTCTGCTGCCTCGGCCGTCCCTTGTTCTTCCCGAGTAAGGGCCGCCGACTCGAACCTCCAAGCTCTAGACGTCTGAAAGCAGATGTTCGTCGACGTTCTCTTTCTCCGAGTGGAATCTCTTCATTGCCCCGAGCTGCTTCATTGGTCCTATCTCCCCCCTCTCTGGCCGGCGACGCCTGAGGTGGTGGAGTTTCGGCCATACAAACTTCTGCCATGATAACGGGAGTACCATTGCTCCCTTCTTCTTCGCCTTCTGGTTCCGAATCTGACATCAAAAGGTCTTCATCGTCTCCAGAGTTGAAGATGTGCATTAGGGACGCCGTCGGGCCCTCCTTCGCGATCAGCTCACTGATGGCCTGCTGCGCCGACTCCACTGAGTCGATGACTGCCACCTGCTGGATCGGACGGGGCTTGTTTCGATAGGGAACACGCGGGAGGCCTGACCTCTTCTTCTTGCGATGAACAGGCAACATGGCTTGGGCTTGAGGAAAACCTGGTAACTGGAGGCGAAGAGTTCCCGATTCATCGGCTCGAAAGTGCACGCTGCCTCTTAAAGGCAACAACTGTGCTTGGAGTGGCGCATCCGCCAGCCAAGCAGAATCGTCAGCCACAAAGGCTAACGATCCAAAAGAAAACTTCTCGCCGCGGACGAGTTGAGGACCGCAGGATGACGAAGAAGACGAAAAGAATCCCATCTTTGCGGTTGCTGATCAGCTCAGCCCCAAGGTGGGCGCCAATTGTTGTGGTGATGAACATAACAATAGATATAGGGGTAGTAACGGAGCTATGAAGATCTGTACGCAAAGATGGTGACACCGGGAGGAATTATACAGGTTAGGCCTCTCCTTAGAGATAACAACCTTACTCCTGTCCCAAGTGTCTTGGGGTGTTTTTCTCGTATTGTTCTCTCTAAGAATCCCCCCTTACTAGGGTGAAGGGATGGGCTTATATAGAGTGCGCCACGTCCCTTCACTGTCCGGTAATGGGTTTGATTACAGGGTTAATGATAGCTATTATTACAATGAGAAACGTCTCCCCATTATTGTCATTCAAGTAGGGGTAACGCCTGTGGGTTTAATGTCTTGTAACTCCAGCTTCTCTTCTTCCTGTCCGAATATCATGCAGCTCGGCCTTTCCTGCTTCCGAGTAGCCAGCTTACTCGGATAGCAACGCCTTACTCCGAGTGACGTCTTACTCGAGAAGTGACCTTGTCCGAATAAGGTTCCTCCTGTAGTGGTGATGTCTTCCGAGTAAGCTAACCACTCGGAAGGGTTCGAATTCATCCGAGTAGTTCCTTACTCGGAAGGAAAAGAGGGGAAGGAATTCCATGTTTTTATTTTATGAGTATTTTCCAAGAGATGGTAGACCTAAGGATACCCCCTGATATAAGATATAAGGCGCATGAGGGTATGCCTTAGGTATTACCACGACACACTTATTGACAAGGCAGCCGTGCCACTTAAAAACATGGTCTACATTATTGTTTGTTCATAAATACTCCCTCTGTTCTGACCGGAAACCTACTCACACTTCAACTAAGCTGAAACCAAATACTAACGAGCATCTATACAACATTAAGAATGATCTTCAGTTTAAATTGACGCAAAAATACCCAACAAGCAACAAGGCTGAATCAGTACCAAAATGACCACAGAAAAGATAATACTAGCGCACTACACATATCATACTGAACCCAAAAAACTCATGAGCTTAAAGAAGATTATGTTGGTCCTTAGATCACTCAGATGCCATATCTTATCGCTAAGTATCAATTAATCCAATTCGCTAAGAGCAGAGCTGACGCCTTTCTTTATCGAATCATTTGTACGAATCACTCAAATCTCATGCCAGAGACACCTCAACGCAAAATAGCCACAAGGCGCAAACATAACCCTAGGCAAAGACGAGCTCACAAACCCCCACAGGACGGCTGCAGAGGCAGCAGCCGGGAGCAAGTAAATTTGAGGACCAGGCGTAAGAGATGACGCGGGAGGTAATCACCTACCTCCGTTAAGGCGGTCGATGGCGGTGGCGAGCTCGGCCTGGCTCCAGGCGGTGGCCGCGGCGCGCGCCTCGTGCTCCTCGAGCGCGCCTCCTAGCACCCCCGCGATGGCCGCGGCCAGCGCCTCGCACCTTTCAGGATGTGGACCCGTTTCCTCATCCTCGGAGCCGCCGTCTCCGGTGATCTCCGGGGGCCGGTCGTCGCCGCCGGCGATTGTAGCAGACGAGCCGGAGGTGATAGGAAGATCCAAGCCGTCCATTAGAGGATTTTTTTTTTAGGCAAAGCCATCCATTGGAGGTGGTTCCGTCGAGAGGGCTCTAGAGAAAAGTAGTGGATCGGGAGGACGGACACCGGGCCTCCTTGTTGGCCCAGCAATGGGTTTCTTTGAATTAAGAAAGAAGTATACAAATCACCCTCAAATCCACTCTTTAGGATACAAACCCTCCTGAACTCAAAACCAGTATAAATAACACCCTAAAACTACTAAAACCGGGTTAATAACCCCCTTCGAGTGGTTTCGCTATGATGGGTCCCATAAGTCAGGTGGTTCTCTTCTTTCTTTCTTTTTCCTCTCTGTCTCTCTCTTTCTTTCTCCGCCAGAGCGCCATCACCTCCGTCATCTACTGCTAATCGCTAGGGCTTGGCAGTTGCAGGCGCCGGCCGCCGTCTTGTCTTGATCGTTCGTCGCCCGCGGAACCAAAGCATGTCTCCAGGTGCGTGTGCCTCCATCTCCGCTGCACCTCTGCCTTTTTTAGGTGTCGTTCGCCGGGCGGAATCACGAGCGTCGGTGTATGATCGCGTGCGCCGTATAGGTTTGGGTTTGGGTCAGGGTAATGGGGTGTGCTGGTACTAGGGATTTAGAACGAAAAGTGAGTTTTGGATGATGCATTGTCCCGTTCAATTGGTTTTGGAAGATGCCCTATTCTGTTCAATTAGTTTTGGATGCTCAATGTTCTGTTCATGAAAAAAGGATGTGTTTTGGTACAAAAAAGGAGCGATTTTTTAGTTAATGGGGTGTCTCAGTGCTAGGAGAATTTATGGAAGATCATTTTCATGTTTGGCTTAAGAGAAAAGTGGACTGAATGAGGTCAATCTGTTGCAATTTGTTATCTGAATTTATTAAAGATCCAACTCAATTTGTTCTGCCTGTCTGAATTTGTAGGTTCTCCTGGCCCCAATCCATTGGACAACTTCTTTGTCAGGTTTCATTACTATGGCTCATTTAAGCAAGGGAATGAAAATCTGGATTACATTGGGGAATTGGTTGCAGAGATATTCATGCCGAGAGATAATTTATCCTATGCAGAATTAAATAACTATGCAGAAGATATTCATGAGGTGGAAAGAGGTCACTGCAGAGGTACTTACATGTACAAATTACATTGGTTAGTTCCAGGAATAAAATTGAGTGATGGTCTCATGTTCCTGACTAATGATGAGTCGGTGAAGAGGATGGACAATGGCATAACAGATGGTGGTTATGCTGATATTTTTGTTGAAGAATTTGACATGACATTTCAGCAGGAGCACTTTGATAGTGATAAAGAAATGCATCAAGATCAAACCATGTTACCTGAAATATGTGATGAGCAGTTTGATATACGTGCAGGTTTGTTTTCAGTAAAAGTAAGAGAAACTTACTCTAGGCAAAGACGGGGGGAATGGCAAGTTACTGCCATTCCACTGTGCAAATTGTTGACACGAAAGTCGTTGATGAGATGTTACAGCAAGAAATGGCAAGTGCTGCTGAAAGTGCTCAAGTTAGTGCATCTGAAAGTGCTCAAACAGAGAGAGAAGTTTCTACAACTACAACTGAAATAGAGAGGGAAGTTGCTGCAACTGAACATGTCCCAGAAAGAGAAGCACCTCCTGTGGAGAAATGTGATGAAGAGGATAATTGAAAGGACGTGGATGTCGCCTAGAGGGGGGGGGTTTGAATAGGCGCTTAAAATAATTACGGTTTCGGCTTGAACAAATGCGGAATAAAACTTAACGTTTAATTTTCCAAGCAAGAAATCTAAATAAGCTAGACTCAACTATGTACACCAACAACTTAAACTAAGCAAGATAAACAACTATGTGATAGCAAGATATATAACAAGAGCACTATGGCTATCACAAAGTAGGTGCACAAGTAAATAGGTTGACTAGAAGAACAACCTATGAGACAAGCAATGTACAATAATATGAGCAAGCACAAGATAAACAATGTAATAAGCTTGCTCAAAGTAAAGGTAGAGATAACCGCAAGTGGAGCCGATGGAGACAAGGATTTGTTATCGAAGTTCCTTCTCTTGCGAGAAGTACGTCTCCGTTTGGAGAGGGTGAGGAGCTCCAAATGTAACAGGCAAACCCTGAACTGCCACAACTTCTGCAAATGAACTCCGATTAAGGCAAACTCAAGCTTGATGGAAAGCTAACGAACAAAGCTGCCTAATCACGACTGGAAATATTTAGAGGTGGAAAGGGAGATATGCCAAACAAATAGAGGTGTGAAACCTCTAACCGAGAAGAACCGGCAAATATCCCACATCGGAAAACACAAGAGAAGATGCATACGAAATCCGTTTTCGATGAATACGAACTTGTCATGAAGAAGACCACAAGCTCCGAAACTCACAAAAAGAAAATCCAAACAAGAACCAATAAAGATGATGCCAAGGATGCAAAAGGTTTGAGCTCTCCATGAACGACTCGACCTAGCCTATAACACGGTCTCCTAACTACCACCAAGAGACCGGTAAATTAGACACCTATCTAGTCAAACCTTTGTCTTGCGCATAATCCACTTGAGCTTGATGATGACGATCATGCCCGCCTCAAGTTGGAACATCTTCCTTGATTCCGCCGGCTCGATGAAGACTAGTAGATTGCTCCCCCATACTCCATTCTGGGTGAGCATCTTTTAGGCATATCTACACAAGACCATTATCACCAAATGGTCGGCAAGCTCCAAGCATATGATATCTTTGTGATGCTCCTCTTGACCTTTCACACATCAACTTGACCAATCTTTGGATAGCTCCATGAAGAACACCTTGGTCAACACGTAATCTGTGACGCCTCCAAAATCAATCCGTGTACAGTAATCATACACGCAGGGTACACGGCTGATATTAGGGTGCCACGGTGAGAATATCACAGCACAACACTAAACACAAAAGGATAAACAAATATGTTACAATAGAGGGGGTCACGCGGACCCGAATACATAAGTCATATAAGCCATAATATCTGAGTACAAACATAGTTAGTCAAGTTTTGCCTTAAGAAGGCTAGCACAAATCACATCAGAGATATAGATCGAAAAGGCGAGGCCTCCTGCCTGGGATCCACCGAACTACTCCTGGTCAACGGGGAACTCGACGTCGTAGTAGGCGCCTCCGGGGTACTCCTGCTCCTGGGCTCCAACGTCGGCTGCAGCGGCCGATCAGGCAAAGCGAAAAGGGGAAATAAAGCAAAGGTGAGTATCTAGCATACCCGCGAGTCTTACGTCCGCTACTAAGCATTATGCAGTGTATCAACGGAAATAAGAGGTTGTATATAGTGGACTGAAAAACAGAAATCCAGAGCAAGGGTAAGAAGCTAGGCCTACCGAAGACTAGCATCTTCCGACGATGTCTTGCAGCATGAGGTAAGAATCAGCCAATAGTTTATATAAAGCATAAAGTAACAATACAGCAGAAGTTGTTGCAGCATTGTATAATAATAAGTTGTAATAATTAGCAATGCCTCCGAGTTCACCTCCTCGACATCCCCGCGAGGAAGAAAACCCGGAACCATTCAGTTTAATAATAATAGTTTCTAGTGGTAAGATCCAACTTCAGCATAAAGCGTCATGTTACCGTGGACACGGCTATTCGAATAGATTAATCTTCCCTGCAGGGGTGCACTTGTGTTACGCTACACGCACGGATCTCCAGGGTGGCGGGAACCTTGTTAGGGAACGCTCCACCGAGGCTATCCGACACTTCATAGACCATCTTTCAAACTCAACAGAGAGGCCATCCGCCGGTCTAAATCCTAAGTACGCCGGGCCTTGGACCCCAACCCGAACGTACTCCTGCACGGTGCGTGGCTGGCCGGTGAACTTGAAGCAAATCCAAATAAGACACCACCGCGCGAGCAAATAAGACAACACCACTTCCCGACAATCAGCCCGCAGTACTGCTGACGTCTGAAGAGTCCTCGGACGACACTACGAAGCAGAGGAGCCCATAACTCGTAATTCCCACGGGTAGGTAGTGCGTACATGGCATATAGCCAACTCAAGACATCCACTGAACCATTTAGCATTTTAATTACCTGCGTGACAACCGTTATCGTTGCCTCGACTTAACTGACCCGCGGACAACGACAGCAGCCAGGACCACCAGCACATCGGTGTCTGCCCTGTCGTCCCACCAAGCCACTGCGGTTACAAACAAGGTGAACCGTCTCCTTACCTTGTCTCGCGTGTGCTCCTGGAGGAGCTCGACTTTCGTGGTTTGGTAACTCTCGCGGCCAACGATCAGGGGCCAAGCACACCGGTACACTGGTCGTACACTCCCTGTCGTCCCGTCGCAATACCTCTCGCGGGCACCGTTGGGTCGCCCGACTTCTTACCTGAAGGACAACCGTTTCTCAGATACCTAGAGCGGCTATACAGAGTCAGCAACAAGTGGATTACAAGGATGACTCCTTGATAGCTCACACTTGATGGTGGCTCGGCAGAGCCGAGCTAGGGGGCCTGAGGCGGTGTCTGCATTGTACCGTACCTGTGCAGTTATAATAATTGTATCCGTGTTCACTCCCCTGAGTGATCACGGCCCTCTATCTAATCCTAGCTAACAATGTGCAGGGCTCACTACTGAATAATGCATAATAATAATAGGCAACATAGGATAAAGGAGGTACATCAAGGGGCGACAATGACAGGTTATGCAATTGAATAGGATTGTAACGTAGCAGCAGCAGTAACAATGCCTAATGCAAGAAATGTACGGAAAGATAGGCGATATCTGGGGAAGAGAATGGCTCTGCTTGCCTGGAAGCTCGACGGTAGGGGTAGGGTCGTCGACGAAGTAGTCGTACTCAGCAGCGGTGTAGTCGACGGCAGCAGCGGGGTCTACCGGAGATTAAGGGGGGAAGAAACAGTAAATACACAGCAAACATAAACAAACAGATGCATGTCATGACAGATGAAATGTTAACGGTGTTCTAACGTAGTGCAATGCACATTGCTCGGAACGGAAATTCATCTGAGGATGAACTACCGGCTCCGGATGATTACCGGACAGGGTGTCCGGAGGGGGAAGGATCAAGCCGGAGGTGTCGTGGGTACCGGAAAAACATAAGGGGGGGTGTATCCGTGCTAGTTGATCTATTCTGAGAAACATTTGTGTTCGGAATAAATTCATCCGGGCACTCTAACAGTACCGGACAATTTATCGGACAGTCGGTCCGGAGGGGGACGGTTCGATGTTCGTTGTGTTAGAGGGGGGAATAGACATACAGATATTGTATTCGTATTCGTTATATTTTTCTGATCAATTTTCATGTATAAAGTTTTTGAATCTGAGTTACAGTTTAAAAGTTATTCAATTTCAAAGTTTTAAATTAATTTAAATGATTTTCTGAATTTATTTTATTTTTTAAATAGACATTATCCACAGAGGGGTTGACCAGTCAAACCTGACCAGTGGGTCCCACTGGTCAGCCTCACATTGCTAATTAGATTTATTTAAAATAAACAAAGTGATTAACAGCAATGGACCCACATGTCATTGAGACATTTTATAAATCATTTTTATTTTATATAACAGACAGGTGGGGCCCAGGTGTCAATGACACAGTCGTTAATTAAGCAATTTTAGTTAAGTAAAAGGGGCATGTGGCCCACTTGTCATAGATAGTGCGGGGTTTTTATCCCTAGTTTTAAATAAAGGAGGGATTAAGGGGGGGGTGGGGCCCGCTGTCATTGGCCCATTAGCCACTGATGGGGAACCTGACAGGCGGGGGGCCCCGGTCAGCCACACCGGAACGCGCCGGCGAGGCCGTGGGTGCCGGCGGCGACCGTGCCCTCGGCTCCGGCCACGGGAGCACGCCGGACCGGGCTGGTTCGAACCAGCGTGGAGCCGCACGCCGGCTGGTAGGGTTGTGCCCACCGGAGGAGCACCAGAGCAACGGCGGCGAGCACGCACGCGACGGCCGGAGGCGGGCTTGGACGGGGATGTCGACTACGGGACCAATTTGAGCATCGTTCGCGTTTACATGACTAGTGCGAGGAGTCGCGCCCATTCGTGCAACGAACACGGACTGGTTTGGGACGGTGCCCGCCGGACGCGAGCTCGCGGCGTCGACCGGGGCACGGCTAGGTGGCGGCGGCGCTCAGGCGTACGGGATCGAGCGCCGCAAGAGGGGAACGAGAGCGGGGCTCACCGTGATCTTGTAGCCGTTAGAGTGGGCTCGGGGGAGGCTCGGTGGCGCGCGAATTGACGACGGCGACGCGGTGGGGCGGCGGAGGGGAACGGCGACGTGGCGCAGTGTGGAGGGGCTCCCGGCTCAATTCCCGCGGCGTGGTGGCGTAGGCGACGACGGCGGTGCCCGCAGACACGGTGGCTGGGGCTGGGAGGCAGTGTGGCCGCGGGGGTTCACGAGCCCGTGGCCATGGCTGCGTCGGGCAAGGCGGAGAAGAAGAGGGCGAGGGGAAAAAGGGGAGGACGAGCACCGGGGCTGGGGAGCTTGGCCTTATCTCCACCGGGGGGCAGGTGAGAGGGGGGGAGGGAGCAGGTGAGGGGGGCAGGTGAGGGGAGGGCCATGGCGTGCTCTCTGCCCCCGTCCATGGCGACAGTGGCGGGGTGGGGCAGGGGAGTTGGTGGGAGGGAGACAGATGGGAGGGTGGGCTGGCCGGGTGGGCCAGGCTGGGGGGGAGGAGTGGGCCTCGCCCAGTGGCGGGGTTTAGGGGTTTTTGTATTTTCTTTTGCTTTTTGTTTTCTGTCTTTTCTGTTTGTATTTGTTTTATAGACTTTAGCATTTTAGTAAAATATGTACTAGGCTCCAAAATTATTGTTATACCCTACATCAGTGCTACAAAAAGTTTGGGGCATATTTAAATTCTCTTGTATTGTTGTTTTATTTAAAAGGTATCAAACGCCACTGTTTTTGCTACTGTTTGAGTTGTTTACATTTTTCTATAGCTTCAAAAATTTCCAAAGTTGGTCCAACATGATTATAATGATTTTAGGCAATTTACAAAAATGGTTTCATTATTTATGGAACAAATTTATTTGAACACTTTTGTTTTAATTTTTATTCAAAGCAGTTTCAACTAGGGTTTGGTTTCTTGATGAGCAAGATGCATTGGGATTTGGGTTTTGATTACCAACCATCATGGTTTGAAAAGAGCATAAGCAAAGTTTGATTAAGGACAGGGGATAACAGTGATTAACAAACAGTGATGGTCAACAGTGATGATGATTACTGTTACAGAAACTTAGGGTGTTACATAATCTTCATATTACAACCTTGAAGCCAACATATGATCTTCAAGCGTTGCCTATGAACAAACCTTAAAGTATAACTCAAGGAAACCATTAGTCCATAAAGATTGTCATCAATTACCAAAACCAAACATAAGGGCACATGCCCTTTAATTGAGTATAATGAAGGCATGTCCTCCATGAAAGCTCACATGAAAGAGATGACGAATATGCTTCGCGTTCTAATGTCCAGTAATCCCCAAACGGCTACCACCAACAACATGCCCGATGTTCCAAAGTTGGGACAAAGAGATGTCATCTCTCAAGCTCGTGATGATGGTAGTAGTGCAATACCTTCCATTCCTCTCACCAGGAATGGATCGGGTATTCACGCCGCCGTTGTCCCACCTATGAGCTTTTCTCATTTACCTCTTCCTGAACCTCATTTCACGCATGTAGGTCCATCACCCATTCTTGACAAAGATGAGTATTTTCTTTGGGGTTTCCACTTGAAGAGACACATGAAAGGTTCCTCAGAGGAGTTGTGGCGCATCACGGAATAGGGTTCCATCCGCTTGACCCGACAAATATTTAGAAGTGGCAAGGGAGAAATGTCAAACAAATAGAGGTGTGAAACCTCTAACCGAGATGACCCGACAAATCTCCCACATCGAAAAACATAAGAGAAGACGCATATGAAATCCATTTTCGATGAACAAGATCTTGTCATGAAGAAGACCACAAGCTCCAAAACTCACACGGAGAAAAGCCAAACAAGAACCAATAAAGATGATGCCAATGATGCAACAGGTTTGAGCTCTCCACGAACGACTCGGCCTAGCCTAAAACACGGTCTCCTAACTACTACCAAGAGACCAGTAAACTAGACACCTATCTAGTCAAACCTTTGTCTTGTGCATAATCCACTTGAGCTTGATGATGACGATCATGCCCGCCTAAAGTTGGAACATCTTCCTTGATTCCGCCGGCTCGATGAAGACTTGTAGATAGCTCCCCCATACTCCATTATGGGTGAACCTCTTTTAGGCACATCTTCACAAGACCATTATCACCAAATGGTCAGCAAGCTCCAAGAATATGATATCTTCGTGATGCTCCTCTTGACCTTGCACACATCACCTTGACCAATCTTTGGATAGTGTAAGAGCAAGTTTTGCCCCCGAAGGTTTTGGACATTGTTGGACAAAGCAGAAGTGGAACTAATATTGTTTTCGAGTATAAACAGATACTTAGGTTCCAAAAGAATGGAGTTTGCAAGTAGAAGGTCGAAGGACAACTCACTGCAGCGAAGCTGCAGTCATCTACCGAAACCTTTGAAGGAAGACGACCCCTAAAAATGTCGTCGAAGAAAAATACTCTCTCGAGGAAAAGCGCAACGAGGAGAAAGTTGAAGCTGGCCGAAGACTTAGTCTTTTTACTAGTTTCTCTTTATTTTCTTGAGTCGTAGGAAAAACCGTACTATCAAGAGGGGTTTGCTAGTTGAGATCTTAGTCGAAGTGAATTTGCTCTGCTCAACCTAAACCCACGAAAGCCTACCGAGAGAAATCTTACTGAGTCGAGTGAATAGCTCGAAGGCAAAGTCATCGCACTTCATGCCTTCGAGAGAGAACTCGCTCGGTAAGTCATCTTACTTGTTCCTCAAGTAAAGTTGCGCAGTGATTGGAATCCGACCGTTGTGGACACGCGTCAAGCTGTCGCATCGGGTCACTTCAGTCATTTTACCCCATTGGGATCGCCAACTGTAAATACCCCGCACCTACCCGCCATTTCGAGTTGGCTGCTCCACCGAAGATTCTAAGACAGAAGTCTGTGGGCATCCCAAGAGAGATTCATCGAGAGAAAACCAAAACCCAAGTCTGAACTGAGTTGATAAATTCACAGAGACTTAGGTCGAGATTAGCAGATCTTTTTATCTTGGAGAACTGCAAGTCTCCTAGACGGTTAGGCGTCGCCTGTAAAGTAGTCGAAGAGAAATTGTCGCTGCTGAAGGAAGTTTTTAAAGGTCTCGGAGATGTCCTGAATCATCTACCACGAGTGAAAACTGGACAAGCTCGAGGAGTTTGTTGCAGTGGAGAATAGGATGGAGAGATTTTTGCTCCAGGTGTTCAATCACCAGTCCTTCCAACCAGACGTAGCACTTTGCAGAGTGTGAACTGGTTTACCAAACATCGTCGTGTCAGGCTCGTTTTCCTTCTAGCATTTACATTCAGTATTTACTCGTTCCCTATTTGTCTTCGATGTTTTCCTTCGCTCCCAATCCTTTCGAGCCATGCATTACTTTCGATACTGTATTTCCTTCGAGATGCCTTTAGTCCTTTGCAGTTTGCATGAATTTATTCTAAGTTCTTTAGAATTTTTAGAAGTGATCATTCACCCCCTCCCCCTCTGATCATTCTTGAGCTTTCAATTGGTATCAGAGCTAGGCACTCCCTACTGTAAGGCCCGATATGCGGTACTGTTCCAGATCTAGATGTTTCCATCCAGATCCGGGGACGAAGCACATATCGGTCCCACCGCGACATATGACGGAGTCATATTCCCCGGATTTCCAACATGATATCACAACATTACAGATACAAGGATACAACATCTCACACAATCGGCATACAACTGACTCAAATAAAATACAACAGCGGAAGGTACATGTCTGAGTACAGGCTACAATCAAAAGCCTACTGGCAAAGAGAAAAACATCGATCCCCATAACCACACGGGTCCAGGCCCTCCGCTGGGATCCGCCTAACTAGTCGTTGTCGAGTCTCCACGTGAAACGTCGGTCACCATACCTGTTGTCGATCAAGTACCCTGAAAAGAGTTTGGGGGTAGTATCATGAGTACAGAGGTACTCAGCATCCAACTGTAGTGGTCATCTGACCCAGCAAGGACTTCATCACTCGTCATTCTAGGACAACTAGTAGTTTACGGTAGGAAAGGGGTAAGTGGTGAGGTTGCTGCCGCACTAGCATTTATGAAGTGGCTAACGATCTAGAGAGTAAGATAAGAAGCCAAGCATTCGATGAGGAATCGCCTCCAACAAGTCTTGCTGTCAACTACTTACGCAATCATAACACCTATCCTATCCTTGTCCTCCTCTTCGCATCCCGACGAAGAAGAAGCAGTCAAGGCACACACACACGTTGATCAAGTTATATTAAGATTATCTCAGTTGTTGTTGTCTATGAACAGGACGTAGGTCTCAAGTCGTCCATAACCGCGGACACAGCTTCTCGAAAAGATTTAACCCTGCAGGGGTGTACCAACTGCCTATTACGAGGTGTCGCATGCTCACCCATCTCTCTCAGTTGCTACCCATTACAGGCAACCATTTTATGATTTAGTTCCAAGAGATCTGAAACGACAGGTCCCTCTAACTAACAACGCACAAATCCGGGTGGCCCCGGGGGAGTCGACACCCAATCCAAAAGCCGGCCACACTCTCGGATCAGACTCTTCCGTACGACTAAGGTCGGGAAATCACACCTGACATCAGGGGACCCCTAGCTCACCAAGTGTGGACCAACAGAGGAACTATGTCTCCGCTGGCCCGAGTTGTTTGAAAACTACTGGCTGCTGACCAGCACACACACGGTTTCAAATGGTAAATTAGCTTGGGCCACCTCTAGAAATGTTTGAAGCTAGGTAGGTAAGAAGAGGGGACCCCATAAAATCCCACACGCGATTAGGCACGCTCAGTCTTAAAACCAATACCCGGAACTCGGGTCCTAGGTGACTCGAATGGAACAAAGCGCCGGGGCGGGATAGCCTAGACCTTCCATCCTTCGTCGAATATAGTCAACATTATAATAATCATATCATCAACAGCAATATAGTATAATAATGTGATAGCCCAAACCAAGGAGTAACAGGGTAACATCGTAGCATCCTAAGCATGCATACTAAGCAGGGGCTGAGCAACGTGCAATAGTAACATAGCAGTGCAAGGTTTGCTGGGAAGGGACATGGATGTATCAGTTTGAAAGAGGCTGTAAACATGTGGTAGGATCAAACATCGAACCTAACCTAGTCTAGCATGCAAACCGCTGGTTAAAATAGAATGGATCATAAGTAATGTATAGTCCTTGCCTGTTGATAATTCAGGTTCCGAAGGTGTAGTGGATCGCGAGCTCGCATCGTCTCCGAAGGTACCCGCGGAAGCACACAAGACGGAAACACTGGAAAGCAATCAACGAGCAAGCATCTATTACTACGAGGCAAACACGAGCAAGCATCAACAAGAAGGAAACACGAGACATCGCACCTACCGTCGAGAGCGGTTACTAACAGGTTAAGTGGAGTACTTGTCACACACGACGATACAACACATTTAGAAAGGTTCAAGTTGTTTACCTACAGGTGATCAACCAAGGTTGTTAACATGGCAACTCAAGCAAGCATGGCATAGCACACAAACATGTCAAGAGGTGAAGCATAAAGGAAACTATCTATGCTAGTCAATTTAAGTGAGGCACAACCTAAACATGGCATTCCACTAAGTACCCCACGACAATTAAAGGATTTGGTACTGTTCTGTCCTAAACCATATTTTAGATTGGTTAACAACAGCAAACAATATCATAAACACAAAGTACATGAAAAACTAATCAAGTTACATATAAGGCACACTCCAAACGGAGTTACGGTTAAAAAGATACAAGCAAAACAAGTTACGGGCACAATCTGCCAACATCACGAAGCACACTTTAGAGCAATGCATAAACAGGATAATCAAAGCAAACATGCTCACAAATGACGTGGAACTAAAGTAGACATGACAGGGAAGGCATGGAAAAAAGAATCATGCAAATAGGCATCATAGATCAAAAGATATTAAGCATGCAACATGGCATCGGAACGTTACAGACTTAGAGAAAAACAGAGGTGGCTGTCAAAAACAGCGGGATAGAAACTTTGGAGCTAAATAACTATATGACCAGCAAGCATATCATGGCAATACAATACATATAATGGAAGTAGACATGATGCTTAACAATATGCAATTGGAATCACTCAATTCCGATAAACGGCCGCGACACACTCGTCGACCGAAGTTGCAACAAAATATAAACAACAGCACACTAACAGCAAGGTAGCTACTTTGGTGAAGATACAATCATGATGCAGCAAGCAATTATGGCATGTGAATGCATGAAACTTAAGTAGAAATAATGCTTAATGTAACGCAAAAGGAATCACTCCGTTCCGACGTACGGTTGCGAAGCAATCGTCGCCCGTAGTTTCAACAAATTAACAGTTTCAGACAGATTCACAGCAGTTTAGCAGTTTAACGATCTGGTGCCCTGTTTGACCAATAATTAACCAAACAAAATGACCTCGGATCAAGATGCTCACAAAAGATGGCTTAAAGAGCACAGAGAGCACAACAATACAAAAAAAGAATCACTTCGTTCCGACCTAGAGTCAACGGGAAATTGCATTACAAAACGGGATCAACAGCATATTAATTCCAGGACTTAGAAAAAATCACAGGGTGCTAAGGAGAAAAAAAAATAACAGAGAAAAAAAATAAAAAAAAGGGCGGCCTGGCTCACCATGGGCCGAGGCCCATCTGTCCGAGGGGAGGCGGACTAGGCCGTTGGGGCGAAACCGGCCCACGCGGGCGTCACCCGGCGGCCATGCAACCGGCGCCCGATCCCATCTGCATCGAGGCTGCCCGGAGCGGCAGCGGCTCGCCGGCGAGCTACGGGCGGCGCTGCGGCGAGGAGGTGGTCGGAGAGGGCCGCGAACGGGGCGCGGAGCAGGCGGAGACGCGGTGGATCCGGGGCGGCAGCGAGCTAGGGGGCGCGTGGAGGAGCTCCAGGCCGGCGGCAAGCTCGAGTTGGCCTCCCATGGCGCGACGATGGCCGATCTACGAGGAGAGGTGGGCAGCGGTGAGGGGAGGAGAACGAGAAGGGAGGAGCGCGCGCGGGCTCACCAGGGAGGCGCGGCGCGGCGGCTGCCGGCGGCGGGAACCTCCACGGCGCGGGTGGCGGAGCACCCAGATGGGCTTGGCGGGCCCGCGGCGGCGGCGGCTTGGCATTGCGGGGCCCGGGGCGCCGAGAGCTGCGGTTGGTGGGGAGGTGGCCAGATCTGGGCCGTCAGATCCCAGATCTGACGGTCTGGATCAGATGGGGGCTAGGGTTTCGAGTTTTGGGGTCAAATTGGAGAAAATCTGGGAATTTGGAGGGGGGTGGCTGCAATTTTGTGGCTAGGGAAACCCTAGAAATGGGTGGGAGTGTGGTGGTCTTTATGTAGCCCAGGTGGCTGGCAGTTTGCAAAAACATCCCCGGTTTTTCTCTCGCGCGCGCGGTGTTTACGTTTCTGACCGCCGTAGGTCCGCAGTACCTCCGATTCGGGTAAAACTTTGAACTGCGCGATCAGCGCATCGAGCCGGAGGCGTTCACCTCACGCTGGAACCATTCCGAGAACACTTTCCCGCGCGCTATAAAAATATCTTGTTTACTTATTAAAAGGGGTTTTTCGTTCCGTTGGCTGCGGCTGGTCTCGTGCGGTTTTCGCGACGGTGATCGGGTGAAACCCGGTGTCGCAAAGGTCGAGTGTCAGGGTGGCAACGGTCGGTCTCCGTCCGGTACGAGATAAGAGGGGGAAAAATAATCGCCGATCGATAAATCGGGGATGAAAACACCGCAAACAAATCAGACAATCAAACAATTCACACCGAAAACAAAAGTTTTAATTTTTGTGAAATCTGGGCTGTTACACCTACGCTCTGCATATTTTGGTCTAACAACCTGGAGTGTTGTCAAGAATGTCGTTTGCATTTGTTCGCTCAGGGGAACCGATTCCTATCTACAATGGGAAGGACTATCCCTATTGGAAGGACAAAATGAAGAGGAATATCATGGCTATCAACTCTGTCGCTTGGGAAGTTGTCAAGAATGGTGTAACTGTCAAAGACAAAAATGCTATCACTCCTGAAGAGGCAAAGAAGATAGAGCTAGATGCTGAAGTCTGGGTCTTCATTACAAATCATCTGATTCTAGAGAAATATCATGAGGTCAAGAATATTTCTTCGGCCAAAGGTGTTTGGGACTATCTCGAGAAGATGGTGAAGGTGTCTCTACTCAGAAAGATGCTCGTATTGACACCCTTCGAAGCAAGTTCTATCGTTTCAAGAGGCACGAGGGAGAAAAAGTTAACTCCATATACAACAGACTCACTGCGCTGTCAAATGAATTGATTTCCCTCGGTGCCGAAAACATTACCAATCGGATCATTGTCAGAACTTTGCTCTGTTCCCTTGATGATTCCTTCGATCACATTGTGCTGATGATTAAGGAAAGGACTGATTTCAAGGATCTAGTTGCCGCTGATATTCTTGAGAGACTCAATACCTTCGAGATGGAAGAAGATGAAAAACGAGATGTTAATGGGACTCGAAGAAAATCTCACGCACTTAAGGCCAAAGCTTCACATCACTCCTCCCCTGAAGCTAGTTCTGAACTGGTTGTGCCTCAGATGACCCCGAGAACATTGGAAAAGATCTGGCACTGATAATGAAAAGATTCAACCACTTTCAGAGAAGGAACTCCTCTTCACCGAAGAAAAACTACTCTTCAAGACATTCGAGCAATTCATCACAACATCAATCATCATCCAGAAACTCTTCAGCGAAAGATAACTGTTGCTACAAGTGCAAGAAGCCAGGTCACTTTATTGCTGATTGTCCTCTCTGGGAAATTGAACATAGATCAAAGCATTCTCACAGAAACTCTTTGAGCAAGTCGCACAGATCGAGCAAAAACTATGATTCGAAGAGATATGATTCAAAGTCCAGAAAAGACAAGAAAGATGGTTCTGATGATGACAAGAAGAAGAAGTACCACAAGCATCGAGAGAGTTCTTCCTCGAAATCACATTCCTCTCGAAGAAAAAATTCTCACCGTGCCAAAGCCTATCTGGGTAAAGAGATGAACTCTGAAGATGAAGCATCCGGTTCCGAAGATGAATCAAACTCAAGATCTAGTTCTGGTTCTGGTTCTGAATCTGATGGTGTTGCTGGTTTAACATTTGCTTCGAGCAAGACTTCAAGTTCCTTCTTCACCAACCAAAGCAGTGAAGATGAATCTCCAGCTTACTGCTTCATGGTCAAGGCTAAGGTATCCTCATCTAAGAATTCCTACAATACTTCTGATGGATCTTCCTATGAAAGTAACTCTAGGATAAGCTATGCCAAAATTGCTTCTATCCAACAAGATGAACTAGATTCTCTAAGTGAAACTATTCAAAAATCTGAGACCTTGTTGATCGATGAGATTGAGAAAGGTCAAACTTTGATGAATGAGCATGCTGCTCTGAAGGAAAAGTATGATGAACTTTCCTCTCGGCAAGATCTTCTCTCAGTGGACTACGAGAAGCTAACCTATGAATTCCTTCAAAGGAAAATGGCTCTCGAGAAACTGAGAAAGGCTAATGAAGAGTTGGAAAGTGTCAATCTCACGCTCAAGGCTCAACAAGGCTCAGAAGCTAAAAATGAATCTACTTCACCTTGATTAACTTTTTTGGAACGAAGTAAAATTGAGTCTATTTCTGAGAGATCGAAAGGAAATCGACCTATTGTTATTGATGATGCTAACCCCTCGAACGAGGAAACCATAACTGAGGAACTCCTCAGGTTGAAAAATTTATTTGAAACAGGCATGTTCAAAAGTGTGCAGGGACACCAGTACCTATGTGATATCCTACGGAAGGCTCTCCTTCATAGGAATCCGAGAAACGAAGGAGTTGGTTTCGTAAGGAAAATCAACCCTGATGGCACCTACTGGGAACCTGAGCAGTATCCTAAAAATGTCTGGGTTCTTGCGAAGGAAAAACCCATTGATATTGCTAACCTTTCAGGTTTCAGTTGCAAAATTGATAAAGCTATTGTTGATGAATCACTTTATTCTGACTACAAGCTTGTCAAAGACCAGGAAGGAAATGTGTCGGCTGAATTCGTTGGTACTCCTCCGAAATGGTTTCTATAAGCGACAGATTTGGGTTCGCAAATCTCTCGTAGAAAAACTGCCCCCTAACCATTCTATGCAGGGAAAATCCTTGGTACCACCGAATCACTACTATTCTCTCGAGGATAGAAATGAACCCTTGGTGCCTGCTTCAAATGTTCCCCAGAAGGAATACAATCGAGTTGATAGAAATGTTTACCGTCATCGTGACAATAATACCAAAACTTCTATTACATACCAGTACTCTAACCCCTCGTCGAGGAATTATATTTATGGTGTGCTTGATGGTCCAGATCGACAATGCAACCCTGTTCGCTATAATATCGCTGCCCCATCTAGCTCTTCCATGCCTTCTAAGTCACCTGCTCGTTTGTGGGTGGTTAAGAAGAACGAATTCTTCTGCAGGGCTATGTCTCCGGTGGATCTGAATGGGTCATGGATAGTGGATGTAAAAATCATATGTCCGGAGACAAAGATTTGTTCACCGAAGAAAAACTTACTGAATCTTCACAGAGATACATTAACTTCGGTGACAACAACAAAGGAAAAGTACTTGGTTTGGGTAAGGTTGCTATATCGAAGGATAAGCATATTGAAAAGGTTATGCTTGTTCAATCACTTGGATATAATCTTATGTCTATCTCAAAACTTTGTGATATGGGTATGCTTGTACCGTTTTCTGCTTCTAGTTGTGTTATCTTTTCACAGGATGATTATTCCTTCGTGTTCGAAGGATATCCCAAAGGTGATCTTTATATCGTTGATTTTTCTTCGGGACCTGCAGTGTCCACATGTTTAATGGCCAAAGCCACTTCTGGTTGGTTATGGCACCGAAGACTTGGTCATGTAGGAATGAAAAATCTTCAAAATCTTATCTCGAAGAAGGACATCGTTGGAATTGATAATGTGAAATTCGATAAAGATCGTCTATGCAGTGCCTGTGAAGCAGGAAAGATTGCCAAGAAACATCATTCAGCAAAAACCATAATGACTACTACTCGTCCTCTTGAATTGCTTCATATGGATTTATTTGGCCCTCAAAATTATGCTAGTCTTGGAGGTAAGAAGTATGGTCTGGTTATTGTTGATGATTTCTCTCGATATACTTGGGTTTTCTTTCTAGATGACAAGAGCAAAGTTGTTGAAATTTTAAAAACTTTCGCAAAGAGAGCTCAAACTGAATATGAATTATCTCTCAAGCATATCAGAAGTGATAATGGTACATAATTCAAAAACACTCATATCGAAGAATTTCTTGATGAATATGGCTTTACTCATGAATTCTTGGATGCTTATACACCGCAACAAAATGGTGTGGTCGAGAGAAAGAATCGAACTCTTATTGAAATGGCCAGAACAATGCTCGCTGAATACAAGACTCCTATCAGGTTCTGGGCCGAGGCAATTAATACTGCATGTCATATCATCAACAAGGTTTATCTGCACAAATTTCTGAAGAAAACTTCACATGAACTCATCACTGGTAAAAAGCCGAATGTTTCATATCTCAGGGTTTTTGGTGCTCCATGTTATATCAGAGATATGAATCACAGCTCCAAGTTTGCCCCAAAGGCACACGAAGGTTTTCTCATAGGTTATGGTTCGAATTCTCACACTTACAGAGTTTACAACTCTCATCTTGGCAAAGTTGTAGAAACTGTAAATGTTCGATTTGATGAAACTAACGGCTCTCAAAAAGAGCAATTACCTCTTAACCTGGATGAACCACCTTTGGATGAAGTTATCAGGTACATGGCTATTGGAGATATTCGGCCTGTTGGAGGAAATGCACGTCAAGCCAACAAGGATGATGATGGTCCAATGTTCCCACACATAGCCCGGGGCGCTGGAGATCAACATCACGAAGCAAATGATGTACAGGTCGAAGGAGAACGCATAAACGAAGAAAATGTCCAACCCAAAGGAGAAGCTGAACCCGAAGGAAATGATCCTGAAGGACAAGCTGATCCCGAAGAACAAACGGATCCGCAAGATGATGAAGGAGTTTTACCTCGTGTTCGAAGAAGAGTGGACGTTGACTCAATTCTCGAAGAGATTCGCTTACCAGGTCGTCCCACCACTCGTTATCGTACTCGATTAGCTAACTTCTGTGGAAATTTTTCGTTTGTATCCATGCTAGAACCATCAAAATTCGATGAAGCCATGAAGGACTCAGATTGGATGACTGCAATGCTCGAAGAACTTAACCAGTTCGAGAGAAATAAAGTCTGGTCCCTTGTCGATAGACCTGACCCTAAGAAGCATAATATCATTGGTACGAAGTGGATTTTTCGCAACAAGCAAGATGAAGATGGCATTGTGGTAAGGAATAAAGCTCGACTGGTTGCACAAGGCTACACCCAAATCGAAGGTATTGATTTCGGTGAGACTTATGCTCCAGTTGCTCGACTTGAATCCATTCGTGTCATGCTTGCTTTTGCCAATTACAATGGTATATTGCTATATCAAATGGATGTCAAAAGTGCATTTCTTAACGGTGAAATCGAAGAAGAAGTATATGTTATGCAGCCACCAGGTTTTGAAGACCCGAAGAATCCTGATAAGGTGTACAGGTTGCACAAGGCCTTATATGGGTTAAAGCAAGCACCTCGAGCTTGGTATGAAACACTGGAGGATTTTCTTCTGAAGAAGGGCTTCAAACCAGGAACAACTGATCCGACTCTTTTTACTCGTGCATACAAAAAGATCTTTTTGTGTGTCAAATTTATGTCGATGATATTATTTTTGGTTGTACTAAACCTGATATTAGCGAAGAATTTGCTCGTATGATGTCGAAGAAATATGAAATGTCTATGATGGGTGAATTGAAGTTCTTTCTCGGGCTTCAAATCCGTCAACAGAAGAATGGGACTTTCATCTCTCAAGAGAAGTACCTCAGAGATTGCCTGAAGAAGTTTGATCTTGTCAGTTGCAAAACTATCAAGACTCCAATGCCTACGAATGTTCATCTAGATGAAGATGAGAAGGGCAAACCTTTCGATCAGAAGAAATATCGCTCGATGATCGGTTCGCTTCTTTACCTTTGTGCATCTAGACCTAACATTATGCTATCAGTTTGTATGTGTGCTCGTTTTCAGGCAAACCCGAAAGAATCGCATCATATTGCTGTCAAGCGAATTCTTCGATATCTGGCTCATACACCAACTTTGGGACTATGGTATCCCAAAGGTGCCTAGTTTGATCTCGTTGGATATGTTGGAGTTCGCAGCAGAAAACACAAATTTTTCTAACTAGCGTTCCCATAACCCAATATCTAGCTAGCCGTATTACCGAATGGAAAAGAGTGCGGAAATAACATACCTCGGGGTGTATTCCATTGCGCGGGAAACGTTCCTGCAAACGTGGTTGATGTAGCCGATCAAGTTTCACAGCCCCCTGGCTGTGTTGAGCACCCGGATGGGTGTAGTGCCACACGTGTAGCACCTCGTAGTACTCGCACACGTACGAGACTCAATGACGACCTCCGTTCTTCGATCCAGCGAAGGTGGCGGAAGCAGACCTCCGGACGGAGCTTCGGCAGCACGACAGCCTCCGATTCTAGCAGAGAAGCCTCAATTCCACTATAGGCTCACACTAGGGAGCCCACCGTGAAAGAGAGAAGGGAGGGGAGAATACCGGAGAAAACTGATCTCAATTCAGAGTAATATTTATTTTCTCACAAATTTCTGTGTATTAAATATGTGCACCCTGCCCATCTATATATAGGCAGAGGGGAGGGGGTCAACCCCTCTCCCTTAGTAATGTGGGACTAAAGTACCTTTGCTAAGGGGGTGGCCGGCCAAGGGGGGAGAGGGGGCGCCACCCTCATGGGCCCTAGGGCCCATGGCGCCTCCCCCACTCCCTTTTTTTTCTTTTTCTTTTTCCCTTTTATTTCTTCCCTTAATGGGCCTTTTTCTCCACTAAGGACCATTGCACATATTAATTAGAAATAAAATGATTTTAATATTTAATTCAATTAATTAATAACTAAAACATAATATTCCATCTCCCGGTGCTCCGGAACACCTTTCGGTTCACTCCGAACTTGTTCGGTTCAACACGGTACTTCTCCGATGTTGTTTCCTTTATTCTCTGGTTACTCCGATGGTTCCGAAAAAGGTCTCCGATTTCACCGAGCCCTTAAGTGTGTTACCCTACGGTCCGAGAACACTCCAGTCATGACCGAGATGAGGCTACGGTCAATGATCATCAGCGGGACCTGGATGCCCATAATGACCCCTGTGCATTCCGGATATCAAACACCGATTGGACCTTACGCCGTATAGCATTCCCTTTGTCAGCGATACTGGATTGTTCCGAGATTCGATCAATGACATCTTATGTCTGGTTCAACCTCGTTCTGAACTAATCCTCATTCACTCGTTCCCGTGATATTCATCCCCGTGACCTAGTCACACGCTGCAGCTTTATGGATGGAATCTCACCGAGTGGGCCCCGAGTATCTATCCATTATATGGATTGACAAATCCCGCTCTTGTAACAATACTCCTCAACATATCTCCACGAAATACCCAAGATACAACCGTTATGACCCGCATATTTCAGTCAGGTGGTGGAATGTAGGTCAAAGCATCCGGGAAGATAGCAATTATGCACGTACTCACGGTCAAAGGAACGGTCTACCACGTTCTGTAATTACAACACTGAACCTTCACAATATTTGATCATGCTGTAATGCTTACTTTGGGTAATGTTCATCACGTCACTTAACCAGTGAGGTGACCTCATAGTCAAGAGACTTAATTGTCCATGATCGCGAAACCACGACCATCATGTTGACCATGAACTAGTTATCGATGTAGAGGCTAACTAGGAACTCTGGGGGTTTCTATACCACACCTGTATCATTGTTTCACTGACACAGTTCTAGCACGGTATGAAACTGGTTTTGAACTTGCTTAGATATATTGGAATAATCATATATTATTTGCCTCTAGAGCATATATCCAACAGTCTCCCACTTGCACTAGAGTGCTAATAATCTAGCCGCATTTTTCCGATCATAATCATCTTATCACATAAGTGTTCATTGATCATGCATGCTCATGGAAGAGGTTTCGTCAACGAACTGCACCAATTCAGATTCGTATGTTTCGTTTGCAACTGGTACAGGTCAAAATCTCTTTTGACATGCCAGTCATTATCATATAATGGTTGGATATAAGTTTCGCGGAGGAGTGAGACTATTATTTCACAGTATCCTCCAATGATCTCTTGGTTCAGTCTTTAGAAGACTCATCCTTAGTCATATATACTGGGAAATACACTCAACCAGAAGTCCAATACTTCTAACGCTAAACTTTCATCCATACGTCTACTTTCTTAAGTAGTATTATGTTTGTAGTGCCGTGAATTTTTCTCACATTTCTTTCATGTCTTTGGTGATGTCTCTAATTCCATATAGACCCGTAATATGGCTTGCATTACATTCAAGTCTATTATCCTTTCTATATTTTATAGAATAGTCCTCAGTATTCCTCATATACTGAATGCATGGACTTTATTTAGATTCTGTGTTTTACTCCTAAAGCACATCGGAATCTGTTCTTCTTCCAAGAACTTTTGAGTCATTCTGTTGTTGGATTCACAATGCATGTTATATGGTAGAATCATATGTCAAGAACATATAAGATCACATGTCCAGTACATGGTGCATCTCTATTCTTCCATCAAGACATTGCTTGTGATATTTGGATTTCATCCATTATATAATTTCTAGCCACAAGAACCTGTTTCTTGTCTTAGAAGATTATTCCAACCTTCACTTCGTTTCATTATCCGTATCTTAATCTACTCATATAGATTTCAACGTGTAATGTGTTGGTATTTCACATAAAAGAAGATTCTTGCAATCTTGTATTTTATTTTCCTTATGCTCTCTATATATCATAATGCACATATGTATATAAGACGATTCTCTATATACACAATCAATGCATATCCTTATATATATACATATGAGATACTTCTTCACACATATCAATGCATATATGTTTGAGACAATGATCATGCTCCCACTCAAATATATCCATAGCTTTCATCAAGTCATTTTATTGTTCACTATGTCTCACATAATGACAATGCTTCCAAAGATCCCACTCATAAAATGCCCTCTGCATTCCAAGTTTCCGGGAAGTCTTCAAAGCTCCCACTCAGTTTCATGAAACTGCAGGCCCACTCAATATTTTGGTCATCACAAAATGACTTGATCAAATCAAGGTTGAGGGTTCCTGTCTCGAGGTACTATAGTCCATCCTTTTAACGAAATAACATTCGTCATGCCCATTGCAAGTATCTTTCAAATCCCAAATTTGACTGAGATGCAATTTCAGACTATGGTCCATCGTAGTGTAAATGAAATATTTTATTGATTAAAGCATTCCTACGTTTCCGTAGTCAATCACCATTGAACTTTGGTCATAACCAAATAATGCCTTATGCCCATTACATTATTCTCAATAACTCTCCAGTTTGTCGAGAATATGAAATAACCGATTTATTTCACGGGACGTGAGCCATCCTATATGTAACTCAATATTATTTCATTTGTCCTCGTGTTCTATGCTACCATCATTCCTTTGTGTCTCAAGCAATGTTATTCTTTATTTATTGTTCTGTACGGAACGTATTCATGACAACCTTCTAAATTCAACAATGGCTTCAATTCATATACCAAGATTAATCATCTATGGCACATCCTTCCTTATACAGTGTCATTACAGCGGAACATGCTTCCGTTGCAATACTCTGATATTCTGAAGGCAAGGTCCAATACCCCGGTCAAAGTTTCCATTATCTCCCATCGGATCCGTGTCGAGAGACTTCTTCTCGCATTACCAATCAAGCAACACACATTTTGCTATTCGGGGAGAATATGTAATTTCAATTGCTTGTAGTTTTATTACAAAGAAATTATTTCTTTTAAGAAACCTTATAACACCATCAATTATGGAGCTATCTTGTCTCATTAGATTTGAGATGGTTTCCTAATCATGAAGTGGGTGTTTTAAATTAATGAATTAAACAACCTTATTCGATAATAACTATAGTGCTAGGGGAAAGAACGTTTAGACCATACTACGGTTTAGTATGACTACGAATGGTTTAAGTAGGCTAGCACTTTCAACTTCCATCGTAGTTTGTGGTACAACTTCCACAAGTCTCCCATTATGTCAATATCAATACTTATCACTTCGGATCGTAGCGTAGTGATATGTATCCTTGTATTCTCACTTCTCACTGCGATTCCTGAATCTCAGTTTTATGATCTCAATTGAATACAACTTTCAATTAATCACATGAAGTCTTTAATGATAACTGACGTGCCCATTTAGTACATCATTTATGTATAATGATTGGCACAAGTTCTACTTGCTAGAACCTTGTCATGGTTATATTTATTGCAGAGGTTCATAGATCTTGTACTTAATCCATCTCATGCAATCAAGTTATGACTTTCATTCGATAATGAACTCACAAGTTAATAGATCATACATTTAATGAATTCATCAGTTATGAAGTCACCTCATGCAATCAAATCTTTGACTTGTTATAATCAAGACAACTTTATCATTAAACATTGAATATTTATTGACAATAATAGCAGTATTATAAATGCTTTCTATCATATCATAAATCAAGACGTAATCAAAGTATAAGCACACTTTTATTCATAAAGATGGAACAACTGACTTGTCTCATTACATGAATAACTTTGTCTCGCGAGATGCAAGACACACAACTAAGTGTTCATACTATAATGATTACATAAGATTTATCTAATACTCTAAGTATCTCCTATGATAGATGTCTCGGCGGAATCCATGCTGGCCATCAACTGACTTGATATCCATCAATCCTCGATTTCACCTCTTCCCGTCCATGCAACGACAGTTCCCGTTTTCATAAAACAGAATAAGTATCAGATACTCATTTACTGCAAATGTTGTATAAGGGAGTAAACATTGATAAAGTATATCAAGTATATACCTTCTCCATCCACGACTTCTGCATCCTCGATAGGAGCAATGTCCGCGGCCAAGAGATCAGTCATGAAGTTCTGGAGACTCATATTAGCTCCTCTTCCGACATAGCTATGAACATAATCACCATAACTCGGAGGGAGTGAGTGCAATAACGTGTTTATTGCAAACTCTTCTGTGGTGCTTTCGTTCATTGTCCAATATTCATAGTCCTCCACCAGGGTCAGGTACATCTCATGCATCCTGTCCAAGTGATCACCAAGGCTTGTGCGTTCTTCCATCTTTGTAGATAGAAACTTGCTTTCTAACTCAAAACTGGCAACTCTGAACTCACGTACGAACATTGTCTTTAGCGTGTCCATCATGTCATATGAGCCAGTGTCCTGAAACTGTATGCCCAAAACCTCTGACATGCTGAAGATCATGACATTCCTGACTACGGAGCATTTCTGTCGGCGAGCATAATGATAAAGTATCCCTTGATCGCCAACATGATCGTCTGGATGTTCTTCCACATGCACTTCTATTGTAAACAAGATATTTGCTCTCTTGAGCGACGTCCTAAGGCATAAGTACTAGTCAGCAAAGTTTGACCCATTTTCTCTAAGTCTTTCACCTTCCATGAAGAAAGATAGTTCACGTTGCTCTAGTGCATTCATTTTCTACAAACATAATTGCAAGGAACACAATTAAGACTAGTTCACAACAATGAGTTCATATAATCATATTATAAATGAGCTCGCACTAAAACAATTCATCCCTAGGCAGTTTTAGTGATTACATGATCCAGATTCACTGCCCGACCTCGAATATCACACGGCCGACGGGTCAGTTTCAAAGGTAGACAACAACTTGTGCGATCACATTATCTTATATGTACTGTGACTCATGCTCGATCTTTCGATCTCTAGTATTCCGAGGCCATATCTGCATATGCTAGGCTCGCCAAATTAACCTCCATGTTATATGCTGCTCGGCAAGGCCATATCTGCATATGCCAGGCTTGCCGAACCCAACCTCATGCGAACTCCATTGAATATGTAGGACAACTCCGGTATGTACGGAGAATCAAGCCATATGGGAGAACCTTCGAGGCGGTGCACACTTTGGTAGAATACTTGTGTTTGGCTTTGTTAAGGGATCATCTTATCACATGCTACCGCCGTGTATCCTATACTAGCAAGTTTTAAGATGTCTGAGCTATGGCAACACTAAGTCTACAGTGTCTCCATTTTAGTTTGTTTAATGATGACGATTACTACTTACGAGTAACACATAGAAAAGCTATCTCTACATCACAAACAAACGAATGATAGGCCCCACTTAGCAATACAAGGTTTAGACGGTCTAGTTGTATATTGCAAGTTTTACGTGGCTGCTAGGGCTTTCATAGTTAAACAGGTTTTAACCTACGAGTCAACCACAACGTCAACCATACGATTGTCTCTATTACACCCCGCACGGGGCCCTCCGTTGCAAATGCCACATCCGCTAAAGTAGAGAGACAGACACCCCCCAACCACTTTATACGGAACAAGCCGTATGTCAAGCGTGGAACCAGTCTCGCGTAAGCGTACGCGTAAGGTCGGTCAGGGGCCGCTTCATCAAACAATGCCGCAGATGTGAACAAGTACACGTGGGAGGGTAACAATCATACAATCAACGCCCACATCCCCGATGTGTTCTATCCGTACAGTAATACTAAGCATAGACCTAGCTCATGATACCACTGTTGGAGTTCGCAGCAGAAAACACCAAATTTTCTAACTAGCGTTCCCATAACCCAAGGTCTAGCTAGCCGTATTACCGTAACGGAAAATAGTGCGGAAATAACATACCTCGGGGTGTAGTCCGTTGCGCGGGAAACGTTCCCGCAAACGTGTTTGATGTAGCCGATCAAGTTTCACAGCCCCCTGGCTGTGTTGAGCACCCGGATAGGTGTAGTGCCATACGTGCAGCACCTCGTAGTACTCGCACACGTACGAGACTCGATGACGACCTCCGTTCTCCGATCCAGCGAAGGTTGCGGAAGCAGACCTCTGGACGGAGCTTCGGCAGCACGACGGCCTCCGATTCTAGCAGAGAAGCTTCAATTCCACTATAGGCTCACACTAGGGAGCCCACCGTGAAAGAGAGAAGGGAGGGGAGAAGACCGGAGAAAACTGATCTCAATTCGGAGTAATATTTATTTTCTCACAAATTTCTGTGTATTAAATATGCGCACCCTGCCCATCTATATATAGGCAGAGGGGAGGGGGTCAACCCCTCTCCCTTAGCAATGTGAGACTAAAGTCCCTTTGCTAAGGGGGTGGCCGGCCAAGGGGGGAGAGGGGGCGCCACCCTCATGGGCCCTAGGGCCCATGGCGCCTCCCCCCCACTCCCTTTTTTCTTTTTCTTTTTCCCTTTTATTTCTTCCCTTAATGGGCCTTTTTCTCCACTAAGGACCATTGCACATATTAATTAGAAATAAAATGATTTTAATTATTAATTCAATTAATTAATAACTAAAACATAATATTCCATCTCCCGGTGCTCCGAAACACCTTCCGGTTCACTCCGAACTTGTTTGGTTCAACACGGTACTTCTCCGATGTTGTTTCCTTTATTCTCTGGTAACTCCGATGGTTCCGAAAAAGGTCTCCGATTTCATCGAGCCCTTAAGTGTGTTACCCTACGGTTCGAGAACACTCCAGTCATGACCGAGATGAGGCTACGGTCAATGATCATCAGCGGGACCTGGATGCCCATAATGACCCCTGTGCATTCCGGATATCAAACACCGATTGGACCTTACGCCGTATAGCATTCCCTTTGTCAGCGATACTGGATTGTTCCGAGATTCGATCAATGACATCCTATGTCTGGTTCAACCTCGTTCTGAACTAATCCTCATTCACTCGTTCCCGTGATATTCATCCCCGTGACCTAGTCACACGCTGTAGCTTTATGGATGGAATCTCACCGAGTGGGCCCCGAGTATCTATCCATTATATGGATTGACAAATCCCGCTCTTGTAACAATACTCCTCAACATATCTCCACGGAATACCCAAGATACAACCGTTATGACCCGCATATTTCAGTCAGGTGGTGGGATGTAGATCAAAGCATCCGGGAAGATAGCAATTATGCACGTACTCACGGTCAAAGGAACGGTATACCACGTTCTGTAATTACAACACTGAACCTTCACAAGATTTGATCATGCTGTAATGCTTACTTTGGGTAATGTTCATCACGTCACTTAACCAGTGAGGTGACCTCATAGTCAAGAGACTTTATTGTCCATGATCGCGAAACCACGACCATCATGTTGACCATGAACTAGTTATCGATGTAGAGGCTAACTAGGAACTCTGGGGGTTTCTATACCACACCTGTATCATTGTTTCACTGACACAGTTATAGCACGGTATGAAACTGGTTATGAAATTGCTTAGATATATTGGAATAATCATATATTATTTGCCTCTAGAGCATATATCCAACAGGATATTCTGATTCTGACTGGGCTAGCGATCGAGTCGACAGGAAATCTACCTCAGGCACATGTCATTTTCTCGGTAGATCTCTTGTATGTTGGGCTTCGAAGAAACAGAATTGCGTATCTATTTCTACGGCTGAAGCTGAGTATATTGCTGCCGGTTCATGCTGCACTCAGATTCTGTGGCTCAAGCAAACGCTGAAAGATTATGGTATTCTTGTGAAGAAAATTCCATTGCTATGTGATAACGAGAGTGCTATCAAGATTGCCCATAACCCTGTGCAACACTCTCGAACGAAGCATATTGATATTCGTCATCATTTTCTTCGAGATCACGTTCTGTGAGAAGATATTGTTATCAGCCATGTACGCACCGAAGATCAATTGGCTGATATCTTTACGAAGCCCCTGGATGAAAAGAGGTTCTGTGCACTAAGGTGTGAGTTAAACATATTGGACTCACACAATGTGCAGTAAGATCATAACTATTGGTAGTATGTATTATATGTTTTCTTTCTATGTTGTTTACTTACGTTAATTTTCTATCGTGTTTCTCTTTCGTTTGTTTTTGTTCGTTTGGTGTTGTCCTATACAGTTATCACTCCAAGTTTTATCACTGTTTTTCCCTCGGATTGATTAAGCATCGGACCATGTTTTTCCTCAATTCTATCCCTACCCCATCTTTGCTTTTCTCTCGTGAACATGTATATTTGTAATCGATTAAGATTCCCTTCGAATGTCATTGATTTCGAAGGAAAATCTATCGAACGTTTATCTACTTTTATACTCGATGTTCGATGAGTTTGGTCTCGGACGTGGAGCAACTTTCTTTCGGTTCGTTGGGATTTTCCCGCGATTACCGCCACAAAATCCGTCCGCTGAATGCAGAGAGACGCGAAATCTGCGCCGTTGGATCAGATCTGACTGTTACGTCAGAACCCTCCCCTATGAATACTGATCCACCCCACCGGCACAGCCCACGCAATTCCCTCGACTTCTTCTCCCCGCTCCCGAAGTTCTCTCTTGCGCGCCGCCGTGCTGTTCTTCGCCGTCGACTCCCTCGCCGCTTTGCTGCTGGAAGGAAGTCACCGGAGACCTTCCCGTCGACGAGGATCTTCATCCGCGCCGCCGTAGTTGCCGTACTTCACCGAGTTAGGGTATGCACGGCTCTAAGACTCGATTCCAATCTCTTCTGTTCATCGAGCCCTAGATGTGTTCATGTTTTCCTCTCTTTTTCTTAGGTCTGTTTGATCCGTTTGGATCGTTGAATCTTGGGGAATCTGTTTCTAGCGTTTTCAGTCGATTCCCCATCTGAACTAGGTAAGAAATCCCTCGGATTTTCTCACTTAGGAAATTCCTACAGAAACGTATCGATAGATTTATACTTGTGCGATTAATTCATACAAGTTCTTCGTTAGATTTGCACCCGATGGAAATCTAGCCAAGCACTTTCATGAAAACTTGCGTCAAGACAAATCTCTCGATACGTATGCTGCATTCAAAATGTTTTCCTTCGAAAACTGCTGGTACTTGTTCACAACTTTCCTATATTCCCTCGTACCTATCCTTTTCGCAGGAAAATGTCTGGGAACGAAGGAAATGTCAGAGCACCCAAGCGTGTGGGAGGCCGAACAAGAATCACCAACAACTCTGAAGGATTATCAGAGGATTTGATCATTGAAAAGAAATTGAGAACGTCTGAAGGTTCTCAAGCTGAACGCACGAGAGAAAACCGTATGCAAGAAATTCGAAGGCTTCAAGCGCTTCGTTGGTATGAGTACAAGGCTATTATTCCTTGTTGGGAGAGGCTGTTTGCAATGAAAAATCCTTGGTCTGATGTCAAAGCATTAAGGCCCAAGTGGACGAAAGATAATCGACCACCTCCTCGAGATGATTCTCATCCATCCTCTCTGAGAACACCTGCCGATTTTCAAGAGCTGGTTGATGCTCGGGAAGCACGAGCGCAAAAACGCAAAGAGGCTAAAGCAAGAAAGGAGGCTGCTACTGCTGAGGGTGTCGAGGATATAGGCCCAAGCGCCAAATCGAAGGCTGGCAAGAAATCTGCCAAGCGAAATAAAAAGGTAGTAATTTTCTCTCCACCAGATGCAAGCTCCGAAGAAGAAGCTAATTCTGATGATCAAGACCCTGGCACTGAGGCTGATGTCGAGGACATTCCTCAGAAGAAGAAGCCGAGCAGTAAAGGCATTAGGATCCAGGAGCCAGCTGCCCAGGCTCCTCGAGCAACAATTGACATGACCAATCTGGTCACTGATCCGCCCATTTCCTCTGCTCCACCAGTTCAAGCTCGCAGGCCAAAACCTTCGGCCAAATCAAAGGGAAAGCAAGCTCAAGTGGCCGAGGACGATGAAACACTTATCCAGCGTAAGGAAAGCCTGGCAAAGCAAAAAGAGCAAGAAGATAAAGACTTGATAAATTCCAAGCTTTTAAACTTCCACAGTCAGCCCGAGCATAAAAAGGCCCAGGTTGCTCAACAGTTAGGCATAATGCACCTGGTCAGTGAAAAGTATCGACGACAGATTGCTAAAGGCACTATTCCAAGTGCCCCGAAGGAAAAGGTCGTGGCCCCCAGCGCCACCGAGAAAGTTGTGACTCCCACAGTCACGAAGGATAAGGATGCAGCTGCCAGTGCACCGAAGAAAAATGCTGAGGCCCGTAGTGCCTCGAAGGATAAAACTGCGGCCCCTAGTGCCGTCACAAAACCCATTGCTGCTGCCAAGGCCACCAAGGAGGCCGAGAAGAAAGCCAAGAAGGCTAGGCAGAAGGCTCAGACTGCCCCAGTTCCTCGAGCTGCTCTAGCACCTGCGCCTGCACCTGTTGCGCCAGTTGTTTCCGGCCCTCGTGCTGATGAAGAAAGCTCCAACGAAGGATATTCTGCTGCCCATGCTCCCTGGGATGCTGCTAATGTTTCACATATCCTCTGGAAGATGGCTACCACACCGAGCAAAGTGACTGCCGAGGATGACGTCCCTCCTGAGATCCAAGAGCAAGTTGCTCGATACATGATTCACTGGGAAGGATATCTCTCCCAGGATCGCAAGGACAAGGATCAAGTGAAGTTTTACTCCAGGCAGCTTCAAGAAGAAACCGAGGACATTGATTCCCGAATTCAAATCCAAAATTGCAACTCTTGAAGCATCTAGAAGGGCACAGAAGGAAAACATAACCGATGTGAATGAAAATGTTCGACAAGTTGTCTCTGCTACATGCAAAGAGCACAATGATACCCTGTACAAGAGACAATATCGAAAGAGAAAGTCTGCTGCCCCAATCTCTGCGCGTGGGACACCAGAGATCGAGAAAAATGCCAAGAAGCCCAAGTCTACCGAGGTCATTGCTGCATCGGCACGACAGGAAACTGCACCAACCCTCACCAAGCAACCCACTCCTCCTCGTGAGAAAACTCCACCCCCTCGCCAAGCCACTCCACCACCTCATCAACCATCACCACCAAAAGCTTCATCGCCACCACCAAACCCTCCATCACCACCTTACATCATTCCATCGACCACCCCAGCCATCGAAACCAAAGCCCACGCTGAGACCGAGCAGCCTTCTCAGGTCGAACAAGAACACCAAGCCCCCATTGCCTCTGCTCAGAAGGATTATTCCTCTGCCCAGACTCTGCATGAAGGAGAAGACACCGATGTTGATATCACAACAGTTTCTTCTCGACAAGATGCTGCCGAAGGAAATAGTTCTGGCGATGGAAGTTCGAGTGGAAGCTCTTCCTCCTCTTCATCAAAATCTTCGGACGAAGCGATGCTGGATGTCTTTGCCCAGTTGGACGAAGATATAGAGGCCATGGAAACGGAGGAGGCCGCCCAAAATGCCCCTACCGACGAAGGAGTTGCCGTCGAAGCTCAGGCCGAGGAAAATGCTCCTGCAGCCATCCCAGCTCAGGACATTGTCAATGTTCCATCTTCTATTCCTCGCCCCGCTGAGCAAGTGTTCCAGATGCCAGACAATGCTGCTGAAGTATTTCCCGTCGATGAGCTGCTTCATTCTTCTCACCCGAGAGAAATGCTGCCCCTGTTCCGTTCTGATGTTCCTCGAGGAGGCCCCATCTTCAAAAGGCGTGAACACAAGCCATTTTTCTTCGGGACCAATCCCTACGAGAAGCCCAGAAGTGCATATTCTCTTCGGTTTTGGACTCAAGAGCAAGCCATCTACTACACCCGTGTGCTGTACAACAAGGAGAGAGTTTTCCAACATCAATACCTTCATATGCCTTTGGTGTACGCAACTACATGCTTCGAAAATGTTGCCGAGACTATTGATGGTCTGCATGCTCACAAAATGTTTGCTCTCGATTGTGGCTACAATCCCGAGCTCATCAAGCAATTTTATGCAACTTTGTATGTCACTGGTGATCCTGAGAACTCGAAGACTTGGAAATTTGATGACATGATTCAACGCCAAGTTTTCCATATGACTATCGACCAATTTATAGCCATCATCAATTTACCTCGGTCCGAAGGATTACCACACAAGCTTCATGACTTACCTGCTCCTACTCCTGCTGAATTCTCTACTCTCATGAATCCAGATGTCGTAGGAGATCACTACCCTGCTGAGCCCAAGCCGAGGCATTTGGTGTTTGAAGCAAAGGCATGGTTCTATATTCTTTCGAAGACCTTGATGCCAATGCTCGATGTGCATGATGATTTTCCAATTCCCAACGATGTGCAACTTGCTTTGTTGAAGTTAGTCCATGGTCATACTTTCGATTTTGAAGACTACTTCATCAGGACCTTGGTGTCTTGTGCTGATGATCACAATTCCCACAAGCCGTATGCACCATGGCTGATGGCTATCTGCAATTACTCTCGGGACGTGCCTTTCCCCGTGTCAATTTTCCCGAAGATTTTCACTCCACCAGTTAGGGAAGTATTGCAGATTGTTGCTCGACCCAACGATCAATATGCTGAGCACACTGGCATCCGCGCCCATTTAACTGAGCGTAATGTTCGCTCGAAGTTTATCAAGCCAGTGCATCACATGGAAGTTTCTCTTCGGTCCCAGCAAATGCTTCAACATCACATCGACCAAGATTTCATTCAGAAGCAAGCAATGATGGACGAGATAAATCATTTGCGCAATATTTCCATGAACAATAATCAGATGCTGCGTGAATGTCTTCGACGTGATTGGAAAGGACTGCGAAAATTCAATTCCCTCGGTCAACTTCAACGATGCGGCTTCGAAGAATATCCTCCCCATCTGAACAGGAACTGTACCAATGATGATCAAGTAGATCGCCCAGATCCCAAATTCCTCGGCTGCCGAAGAAAAGAGATGTGCTCAGTGTCGATGATTATTATCACATTACTGTGAACACCTTCTCCTCTGACTCCGAGAAAGATGAAGCTCCTCAACGCCAACCGAGAGTTTACACTCCACTTCCTCGAAGGCCCAGGACCCCGCCGGAATCACAGCTGGAATCTTCTGGCGATCATCACTCCTTCCGCACGAAGATCACTCCTCCAGGCGCTCGCCCAATTCGTCGTGCTCCAACGCTCGCCGAATCTTCTCGTCGTCGCCGGAGCCGTCCAAGCGAGTAGGGATTTCTTTCGACCCTATTCTCTCGACTTTTTGTACGTTGTGACAAAAAGGGGGAGTTGTAGTGTCATCAAAGAAATTAGTTTGCCTACGGGGTTAAGGGCTTTGCTTTTCATTCGATAAACTTTTGAACTTTGAGGTTTCTGAGTAGTTTCAACAAACTTTCGATTCATATTCGATCTGGTTGTAACTTACTCTAATTAGGTTTGTGAACTTCTATCCTTTTCGTAAGATATCTATCTGCTGCTTCGATACTTAACCTTTTTGCAGGAAGTTATCTTTCATATAAGTTCACAGGTCATTCGAGGAGATTGCATATTTCTCATTGGATATTATCTGGAATGCAATTTCACTCGCTAAGATTATTGATGTTTTTCCCTCGACTCTACTTTTCAAATATGCACTTCACAGGAAACTCTTATCTTCCGTGCATAAATAAAGGTGGAGTATTTCATCGATCTTAGCTCTGGTTTATCATCGAAAACTCAAAACTTTTTCAATTATTTATCGATGCCTGTTTTGTCAACAATCGTCCAAAAAGGGGGAGATTGTAAGAGCAAGTTTTGCCCTCGAAGGTTTTGGACATTGTTGGACAAAGTAGAAGTGGAACTAATAATGTTTTCGAGTATAAACAGATACTTAGGTTCCGAAAGAATGGAGTTTGCAAGTAGAAGGTCGAAGGACAACTCACTGCAGCGAAGCTGCAGTCATCTACCGAAACCATTGAAGGAAGACGACCCCTAAAAATGCCGTCGAAGAAAAAGACTCTCTCGAGTAAAAGCGCAACGAGGAGAAAGCTGAAGCTGGTCGAAGACTTAGTCTTTTTACTAGTTTCTCTTTATTTTCTTGAGTCGTAGGAAAAACCGTACTATCAAGAGGAGTTTGCTAGTTGAGATCTTAGTCGAAGTGAATTTGCTCTGCTCAACCTAAACCCACGAAAGCCTACCGAGAGAAATCTTACTGAGTCGAGTGAATAGTTCGAAGGCAAAGTCATCGCACTTCGTGCCTTCGAGAGAGAACTCGCTCGGTAATTCAGCTTACTTGTTCCTCAAGTAAAGTTGCGCAGTGATTGGAATCCGACCGTTGTGGACACGCGTCAAGCTGTCGCATCGGGTCACTTCAGTCATTTTACCCATCGGGATTGCCAACTATAAATACCCCGCACCTACCCTCCATTTCGGGTTGGTTGCTCCACCGAAGATTCTAAGACAGAAGTCTGTGAGCATCCCAAGAGAGATTCATCGAGAGAAAACCAAAACCCAAGTCTGAACTGAGTTGAGAAATTCACAGAGACTTAGGTCGAGAATAGCCGATCTTTTTATCTTGGAGAACTGCAAGTCTCCTAGACGGTTAGGCGTCGCCTATCAAGCAGTTGAAGAGAAATTGTCGCTGCTGAAGGAAGTTTGTAAAGGTCTCGGAGATGTCCTGAATCATCTACCACGAGTGAAAACTGGACAAGCTTGAGGAGTTTGTTGCAGTGGAGAATAGGACGGAGAGAGTTTTGCTCCAGGTGTTCAATCGCCAGTCCCTCCAACCAGACGTAGCACTTTGCAGAGTGTGAACTGGTTTACCAAACATCGTCGTGTCAGGCTCGTTTTCCTTCTAGCATTTACATTCAGTATTTACTCGTTCCCTATTTTTCTTCGATGTTTTCCTTCGCTCCCAATCCTTTCGAGCCATGCATTACTTTCGATACTGTATTTCCTTCGAGATGCCTTTAGTCCTTCGCAGTTTGCATGAATTTCTTCTAAGTTCTTTAGAATTTTGAGAAGTGATCACTCACCCCCTCCCCCTCTGATCATTCTTGAGATTTCAAATAGCTTCATGAAGAACACCTTGGTCAACACGAAATCTTCATCCTACAACCTTGAAGGCACCATATGATATTCAAGCATTGCCTATGGACAAACCTTAAAGTATAACTCAAGGAAACCATTAGTCCATAAAGATTGTCATCAATTACCAAAACCAAACATAAGGGCACATGCCCTTTCAATAGTGAATATGAGACAATACCTGATTGCAGTTCTGGAGAGGATTCAGAGGTAGAGGAAATGAGAAAACTTGCAAGAGAGATTAGGAGGAATGATAGAGCTAAGAAGCTTGGACAAACAAGTGGAATTATAATGCAAGACAATAAAGTGCAATGTAAATCAGATGAGGAATTGGATGCTGGATGTGAAACTCCATATTTCAACTCTGATGAGGATGATTTCTCTTATGACGAAGAAAGTGATGGAGAATGAGATACCACTATGGTAAGAAGGAAGAGCAAGTGGCCTAGGTTTGATAGCAAAGCTGAAAAACCAAACTTTCAACTTGGCATGGTTTTTAGGAGCACAGAGCACATGAAGAAATCTGTGATTTCCTATGGAATTAAAACTCATAGGCATTTATTGTTCAGCAAAGATGAACATGATAAAGTTAGAGCATATTGTTCATGGATTGGATGTAAATGGGTAATTTATGTGTCAAGGACCACAAGACAAAAATGGTTGCAAGTCTCAACATTTGTAGATGCGCATAATTGTATTCCAAGAAGGGACAACAAATTAGTGACATCTGTAGTTATTGCAAAGAGGTATGCATCCCTGATAAAAGCAAATCCAACATGGAAATTAGAAAACTTGAAGCAAACTGTTTTGAAGGAGATGTTTGCATATGTCACTATTGCACAATGCAAAAGGGCCAAGAAATTAGTGATGGAGAAATACAAAGATACCACCAAAGGAGAATATTCCTTGGTTTTTGACTACCAATTGGAATTGTTGAGAACAAACCCAGGTAGCACTGTTGCTATTAAACTGGCAGATGATGTAAAGGATGATCAGCATGTTTTTCAGAGGTGTCACATGTGTTTTGGTGCTATAAAAAAAGGATTTCTTGCTGGCTGCAGAAAGGTTATAGGACTAGATGGTTGTTTCTTCAAAGGTGCTTGCTTTGGTCAGCTACTTGTTGCTTTGGGAAGAGATGCCAACAACCAGATGTACCCTGTAGCTTGGGCTGTAGTAGAGAAAGAAACATATGAGTCATGGTTCTGGTTTGTTGAGAAGCTAAACAGAGACCTCAAAATCAGCAATCAGGGGGATGGGTGGGTGTTCATCTCAGATCAGAAGAAAGGGCTAATAGGGGCTATAGAGGACATTCTTCCAAAAGCAGAACACAGGATGTGTGCAAGGCACATTTACTCCAACTGGAAGAAAAAACATAATGGGAAGGATTTGCAAAAGAGATTCTGGAGATGTGCAAAGGCTCCTAACAGGTCTCTGTTCAACTATAACAGAGCAAGGTTAGCTCAATTTACAGTTGAAGGGGCAAAGGATATGATTAATACAAACCCAATTCACTGGAGTAGGGCTTACATGAAATTGGGAAGCTACTGTGATTCAGTTGACAATAACATGTGTGAGTCCTTCAACAACTGGATAATGGAATCAAGATATCTACCTATTATATCTATGCTTGAGTGGATTCGATAGAAAATCATGGTGAGGATACAAGAATGCATCACCAAGTGTTTGAAATGGTCAGGAATCATATGTCCTAACATTTTTAAAAAGCTAAAGCAGAATATAACAAGATCTACAAATTGTCATGTACTTTGGAATGGAAGAGATGGGTTTGAGGTGTTAGAGCATGATAAATACAAGTACACTGTTAATTTGCAAACTAGGGTTTGTTCGTGCAGATATTGGCAGCTTTCTGTTCTACCCTGCTGTCATGCAATAAGTTGCGTCTACAAAAGCTCACAACAGTTGGATACATACATAGCTGACTGCTATTCCATTGAGGCTTACAAGAAAATCTACTCTCATGTGTTGGAGCCATTGGAAGGTCAATCAAATTGGCCTGTTGCTGATCATGTGATGCCACAAACACTTGGTTACATCAAAATGCCAGGCAGGCCAAGGAAGGAAAGGAAAAAGAGACGAAGGAGAAGCACCAAAAGGGACAAAAATGAGCAAGGTGGGTGGGCAAATCACCTGTAGTTCATGCAAAAGGAAAGGAGATAACATGACAAGTTGCAAAAATAATGTTGCTGCAACTAAGCATCATGGAAATTCTCATATTGTCAGAGAAAGGTCCAAGAAAAGGAAACTACAGAAAGAAGCCTATGAGGCAGAAAATTCAAAGAAAACAAAGGTAATGCGCTCAAAATAAGAAATTTCATTTTTTACTACATTTTCACATGTCATACTATACCCATGCACTGTTTTTGAGTCGAACGACTAGTCGACGAGTCCGTAAAAAAATGTCGATTCAATAGAGTGTCGACTAGTCAACTAGTCCATTAGTTATAATGCCATACGCTGTTACATGTCATAGGTTGAAGAAGTTGCAAGGCAGAGAAAGGGAAAGGTTGTAGCTCAAGATGTACATGTGCATGTGCCCAGAACACCTACATGCATTCAAATTAGGGAGCCAAGTTCACAACCCAGCTCATTGCCTGTACACAAGCATGCTCCAGCTAACAAGCCTATATCAGCAAAGGTTCAGAGAAGTGCTGCCACTCCATTTGTCCCAGCTAAACAAGTTATAAATCTACCACAACATTGTGTCTTCAATTTAGCTGCATACAAGGAAGCGAAGAAAGGAAGAGCAGGCCTCCAGTTTGATGTTGAGGAGTCATGTTTTGTGTCATGAGTCATGGATTATATATAAGGAGTCGTGTATTATCTGTACTCATTACAAATATATTTTGAAGAGCAGGGCCTCCAGTTTGATGTTGAGGAGTTATGTATTAAGTATCAAATTCTGAAGATCAACTATAGTATTTGGTTCAGTACCAAATTCTGAATTTTGCATAACAGCATACATTACAAACTAGCCTAAGCTTGTGGAGATGGTTTTATCAAAATCAGTACTCGTAATAATGAACACCGTGAGTCCTTCCGCACGCGATACGTGGCGCATGGTATGCACTCCACTTGTCGCGCTCGGGAGATTTTCCGCTTTTCCTGTTTTTTAGATGCACGAGTGCCTTCCACGGAGGCACGATAGTGCCTCTCGCGGAGGCATGGTAGTGTCTTTCAAGGAGGCACGATAGTGCCTTTTCACGAAGGCACGAGTGCCTTCCATGGAGGAACGATAGTGCCTTTTCACGGAGGTATGAGTCTCTTTCGCGGAGGCACGATAATGCCTCTCGCGGAGGGACGACTCGTGCCTCCTTTTTTGAGACACGACTCGTGCCTCTTTTTAAGAGGCATGACTCGTGCCTCCCGCGAAGATAAGGTCGTGCCTCTTTTTTTTCACCAAAATGTATAGAAAAACGTGCAAAACCGGAAAGTAAAAAAAACGCCGAAAAAACCAATTATAAAAACCAAAAATACGTACACAAAAATAAAAAATAAACGAAATCCCGAGGGAATGCTGTGGACGCGACACGTGACGTGCGGTGAGCCTAGCAAAATGTTCGCTGGACGGATCGCGAACGAGTACTCTAGAACTAGTTGTCCTCTGATTTTATTTGTGTATATTCTCTAATAGTTCACGTTTTATTTGTGTATTACATGCAAGATCTTGTTTTTATTTTGTATGATTGTATTTTATCATTTGAGGCAAATCATTTTTGTATTTATTAACGGTTACATTCATTAATAATAACGTTACATTGGATTGAGTGGTCAGCTGATTTAATAATATATATTTTTACAAAAGATTATCTATAATATAAACATTTTTTACATTACAACAATAAAATACCAATTTGTCATTAAGTAAAATGAATTGTATATAATACTTTCTGAATAAAAATATATTCCAATCTAACTTACATAGTAGTTTCTTATAGTGGAATGATCATTATCCATACTAACACGGAAAAGAAATTGAACTACGTCTTGATTCTAGTGCGAAGAGGATAGTCAATCTGGTAAGTAAATAAGAAGATCATGGCTGAATTCATAGGTAAGTAGAGTAGTGAAATGAACGCTTAATGCCTGTGCAATGCCTTTTATAGTGTCACACGCGGTCATATAACATTGACACGTATATATATGCACTGTGTCGGAGTTACTGACTACGTATATATATGCACTATGTCGGAGTTACTGATTACACATCATGGACCCCTTTAAGAGATTGGATGCACTTCTTCGCAATACTGCGATTACCCTTCAAGCTTGGGGGCAGAGATCGATTGGGACCATCAAACTCAAGCTCACTATGGCCTCCTGGATCATACTGAGATTTGATCAAGCGCAATAATACAGAACGCTATCGCAGGAGAAGAGGTGCCTGAGACGAATCCTGAAACTGGTGATTCTTGGGCTAGCTTCCCTGGAGCATACCATTGCTTGGCACCGCTCAATGATCCGATGGATCAGAGAGGGGGACACAAACACTAAGCTATTCCAAGCCTTCGCTAATGGCAGACGGGAAAAATGTTCATCCCCATGGTCAAAGAGGGAGAGGACATCTTCACACCAGGAGCAGAAGGAGAGGGTCTTATCAAAGGATTTTGCAAACAAACTGGACATGAACTCAATGAGAGATTGGACCCTGGACTTTGATTCCCTAGGATGGTAGCACGCTAACCTGGACTTCGAAGCTAAAAGGATCGGAATGTCGACTAGAGTGGGGGTGAATAGGCGACTAACAATTTTTAAGCGTTTCTTAACAAATTGAGGCTTAACAAGAAAGATAGGTTGTCTAAATGTGAACCTAAGTGAGCAACCTATATGCCAACTAAGCAACACTATATGAGCAAGCAAGATATAAGCAATGAAATAAACTTGCACAAAGTAAAGGCAAATAAGACACGGGAGACAAGGATATGTTGCCGAAGTTCCTTCTCTTTCGAGGAGTACGTCTCTGTTTGGAGAGGGTGTGGAACACAATGCTCGCATGAAACCAACGAGGGTCACCCTATTTCTCCTCACGCTCTCACAAATGCAAGATGTCGTGATCCACTACGCGGTGGTCTTGAAGGCGGCGATCGAACCTTTACAACAAGGTTGGGGCAATCTCCACAACTTAATCGGAGGCTCCCAACTAAACCACGAAGCTTCACCACAATGGAATATGGATCTGAGGCGACCTTTTCTGTCTAGGGCACCAATGCACCCAAGAGTAACAGGATCCACAAGGGATTAATGGGGGGAATCAAATATTCTTTGGTGGAAGTGTAGATCTGGGCCTCCTCTTCCAATCCCTAGAGAATCAACAAGTTTTGATGGCTAGGGAGGGAGATCGGGCAAGAATGGAGCTTGGGCGTCAATGGAGGAATGAGCAATAAATGGGGTAAGTCAACTTGGGGAAGAAGGACCCCTTTTTATAGGTGGGCACAAAAACAGTCATTGGCAGGCTCTCCAACCATAGTACTACCGCGCTGGGAGCGGTAGTACCGCGGTGCAGTAGTTCCTAGTCGGAGTACCACACGTACTACCGTGCGCAACACGGTACTACCGCCACATGGTACTACCGAATATTAAGTGTCGCGCTACTATCGCACGAGTACAGTGGGTTTTGCGATAGTAGCACGGTACTAACATCCGGTACTATCAACCACGGTACTATCGGATATTAAGTGTCGCACTACTTCCGCCGAGTCCAGTGGGCTTTGCGGTAGTAGCACGATACTAACTTCCGGTACTACCGTGGCGCGGTACTACCGCGGTCAGCATGGTACTACCGCCCCACGGTTCTACCGAATGTTAAGTGTCGCGCTACTTCCGTCGAGTCTAGTGGGATTTGTGGTAGTATCACGATACTAACTTCCGGTACTACCGCGCTGGGCGCGGCACTACCGCCTTGGTAAAACCAGGGAGCCTTGGCACCATGCCCAATTCCTCAAAACGCAAACGAAAATATGTGGGTGCAGAGAGTCTGTATGTGTGATGATTTCACCCACTATTCCATAGTGGATCCCCTCTTAATAGTACAGTTTTCCTACGACTCAATCCACCAAAAAGAAATCGTAAGGAAAAACTCTATCTTCACGCTCCATACACCGAGGGGAAAATAACCGTCTTGTGCCATGCATAATATTATCCGAAATGCTCATTGCACACGATTAATCCGCAAATGTATTGTCATCAATCACTAAAACCAACTAAGGGAAAATATGCCCTATCAATCTCCCCCTTTTTGGTGTATTGATGAAAACACAAGATTTGCACAATAAATAAGCAGGTAATGTAATACATGCCAACATTCTAAAAAATATAGACGGGCTCCCCCTAGATGTGTGCACCACTTCACTTATGCCTTTGGAATGCAAGACACACACATTAGGATTAACACTCCCCCTATATTTTATAGACTAGGCCAAGCTTGCTATCAACAACATATATCACGTAAATCTAGCAAGCAACAAACTTGTGAGCATAAAGATAATAGGGAACATAAGGTAGCATCACATAACTAGACATAAAGAGTACAAAACATAAGGATATCGTATGTCTCACACCATACATAGGATAAGTCTCACAAGACGAGCTAAAAACCAAATGCAAATAAAACAGAGTTCACAAGCGAAGCAAATGAGACCAATAAAAACAAGCTTGTGACTCGCCAACCCTAGAAAATGCAAATCCCAGAGTCCTAAACTCTCTCCCCCTTTGGCATCGAGATGCCAAAAAGGTAGGGAGCAACCTAACACCCCAAGGTGATAACCTACTCGTCGTGCTCCTCCTCCTCATCGGACTCCTCAGCGGCTGGTGGAGGAACCGAAGAAGATGTTCCAGGATGATCCTCTGCAAGCTCCCAGTTGCTGAACTTGGAGATTCACTCGTCCTCAGGGGTGATGATCTCCTCAGAACCTTCCCTCACCTGCATGCCCATGTGCTAATAGAACTTGATCTGACGTTGGCGGGTCTCCTTCTCCCTCTTGTGAGCCTGGTACATCTTGTGATGCATGTCCTTTTGGAAGAAAAATAGATGCTTCACCTTTCGGGTAAGCTTGGCAGCCCAGCCTGGCTGCTCGGAACCCCTACCAGAAGATCCACCACCACCACCACCACCAGCGACGGGCTCATCATCCATGCCCTCCTCGGACACAGCGGGAGAGGCCTGAGCAGGAGCATGCCCTCCAGCCCACCTGTCCTTCATGCTCAGAGACGCCACCTCGTGAGTAGTGAGCGCCCCAACTGGAAGAACCTGACCAGGAAACTTAGCATCCCAAGTGATCTCGAAGAGTGTCTGAAGGTAGGGGACATAGATCGGGACCTTCCGGTCCATCACAGCAAGGTGCAATTCCTCCCAAATGACGTCACAGACATCTAGACGCTCTTGCGTGCCCTTGTACTCAAAGAAGCATGTTCACGAGATAGCAATGAACCATATCTAGATTTCCCACTCGGGGAAAAAGAGAGTGCCTGGAGATCATGTGCAAGATGTCCAAAAATGGTATGAGAACAACCTTGGACTTCTCATTGCCCTTGGCATCAGTGACAGTGGTGATGAGCTGATAAGGACCGAGGTCGCTCTTTGGCTTGGCTGCAGCCACGGTGCGTGGACGAATACCAGCCGGATCGTCAGCCGTGCTGTACGGGATGTTCAGGGCATCCATCCAGACCCTCTAGGATCAGCTAATGAACTGATCATATAACATCCAATACATGGTACGGTCATCTATGGAACTGAAGTAAACAGTGGCAAAGAACTGGGCCAATAGCTCGGCATCGAAATCCTTGTTGATGGAGATGATGTCATAGATCTCAAACTGATCCCTTAAGGCCAGAGCCTCTCCAAAGTACTCTTCATTAGCATGCATATATGACAGGCTGGCGGTCTTCACATGGGGAACATAGAGATTCTTCCTTTCCTTCAGAATCAAGTTCTACACATCACGCTGAGTCTTGTTCTACAAAGGAGAGCCCACCAAGGAGAGATTTTGTGGCCGACGATATGGATTGACCTTGCGATATGCGTTGTACTCCAGCAAACTGTATTTAGACACGGGCTTGACCACTTCCTTCTTCTTGGATGTCGTCTTCTTGACTGAGGTACCTGATGGGCCAGTTGTTTTGCACTTGGTATTGCGACGAGAACCATCACCTGACCAACAACAAGAGCGAGGGAAAAGGAACACACATGAGATGCATAAGTCCAGATAAAAGTGAACAAAGAAGCAGTGTTAGCATCCTTGTTTGTTTCAGGAAACACGGTAGTACCGTGCAGGTGTGCAGCCCAACGGTAGTACCGCACAGGAGACTGCAATCAGATATGTTAGATCCAGTACTACCGTGGTGCAAAAAACACGCAATGCACCAACAATATAACTCCATTCCTATGTAGCAGTCATACTCAGTCCTCAAAGTGCCTAGATTTAGACAAAAATCTAGTGGATACACGAAATATTGCCCTAACCATCCAAAAATATGAACCTAAGAGAGAGAGGAAAACGGGGCAATACCGGTATCCATGGCACATGGGGAGGGTGGGGATCGATCCCACCAGAGGAAGACGGAGAAGACGACACGGAATCGGCCAACCGGGAGTGGTTGTCGAGGCTGGCGGCACTGCAGCGAAGAGTGAGAGCGAGGAAACTCCCCGTACCCGTTCGATTTTATATCTCCCACGATGCAGCAATAGTACCGCAGTCAGCGCGGTAGTACCGTGCTGGACGTGGTAGTACCGCTGGCTGCAGACCAACATAGCCCAGTTTCAATAGGCGCAGTGGCAAATGCATCAAGATGGTCATGGGGGGGATGGGCTTGGGTTGGAGACTCTCAACAAAGAAAATGGGTAGGGTCACTCCAAGGCAAAAGAATACAAAACACAAGAGTAACCTTGGAGTGACCAAAAATCAAGCAACAAAACAAATCCAAAAAATAAGCAAAACCTCCCAATGGAAGGGGCGGTGGCCGAAGCCACCATGTTTGAGCTTGTTTGGTATGGAACCACAAAGATGTATCTTGGGTCCATTGTCCATGCTCTTCTTTGAAGCACCGTTGCCACCTTGGGTGACCATAAAGGCCGCCGAAGATGACCATAGTGAAAGAAAATTTTCTCTTTACGCATAATAGGTGGAGTGGTTTCTCATGAATTGAGCAACACTCCCCCTATGTCCATGCCTACATCCAAACTAGATACAATGTCGAGATAGGGTGTGTGGGCAAGTTTCTCAAACCACATTACTCGAATCATTGATATTTAGTTCATGCCTTAACTCTCGAAATCTTGCTTCATCCAAAGGCTTGGTGAAAATATTCGCAAGTTGATCTCCGGTGCCCACATATGAAAGTTCAATATCACCCCGCTTCACGTGATCTCGGATAAAATGATGACGAATCTCAATATGCTTCGTATTGCTATGTTGGACGGGGTTGTAGGCGATCTTGATAGAACTGTCATTGTCACATAAAAGAGCCACTTTGTCACAAGTGACACCTTAATCCTTTAACGTTTGACTCATCCATAATAATTGTGCACAACAACTTGCAGCGGCAATGTACTCGGCTTTGGTGGTTGAGAGAGAAACAAAATTTTGCTTCTTGGAAGACCAACTCACCAAAGACCTACCAAGGTGTTGGCATCATCTGGAAGTAGACTTCCTCTCCACTTTGTCTCCCGCCTAATCCGAATCTGTGTACCCAACGAGGTTGAAGCTTGAGCCTTTGGGATACCACAAGACGAAGTTTGGGGTATGAACCAAATATCGAAAGATTCTTTTGACGGTCACAACGTGGCTTTCCTTTGGTGCGGATTGAAATCTTGCACACATGCCCACACTCAACATGATATCCGGCCTAGATGAACAAAGATACAATAAAGAACCAATCATAGAACGATACTCCCTTTGGTCTACCTCTTTGCCGTTCGGGTCGAGGTCAAGTTGACACTTGAGAGACATGGGCGTCTTGGCCCCCTTGAGATCATCATACTTGAACCTTATGAGAATTTCTTGAGTGTATTTTGCTTGGTTGATGAAGGTTCCTCTTGGTAATTGCTTCACTTCAAAACCGAGGAAGAACTCCAACTCTCCCATCATAGACATCTCAAGCTTGTCGGTCATTAGCTTAACATACTCATCATTAAAAGCTTTGTTAACCAAACCAAAGATAATATCATCAACATATAGTTGGCATATGAACAATTCCCCACCAACCCTCTTAGTAAAAAGAGTGGGATCGATTTGCCCAATTTCAAACCCATAATCGACTAAGAACTTGGTAAGGTGCTCATACCAACCTCGTGGTGCTTGCTTAAGGCCATAGAGCGCCTTATCGAGTTTATAGGCATGATTGGGGAACTTGGGATCCTCAAACCTGGGGGGGGGGGTGCTTGACATATACCAACTCATTAATGGGACCATTAAGAAAAGAACTTTTCAAATCCATTTTATATAACTTGAAGTTATGATGAGAAGCATAAGCAAGAGCAATACGAATGGATTCAAGGCGAGCCACAGGGGCAAATGTTTCACCATAGTCAATATCTTTGACTTGGGAAATACCTTGTGCCACCAACCTTGCCTTGTTCCGGACAACAATACCATGTGCATCTTGCTTGTTCTAGAAAATCCACTTGGTCCCAATAACATTATGATCACCCTTGGGTATCTCCACTAATAACCACACCTTATTGTGCTTGAAGTTATTGAATTCTTCATGAATGGCCTCAATCCAATCTGGGTCTTCAAGTGCATCAAATACCTTTTGGGGTTCCACACAAGAAACAAACGCATTATGGGCAAAAAAAATTCTTAATTGCCTACGAGTGGTTACCCCTTTCCTTAGGCTTCCAAGAACTTGATCCATCGAATGATCATGTGATTGTAGCTTGGATGCAATCTTGGACGCATGACGTGCAATAGTTTCCTCAAGAGATTCTTGAGATTCCTCTTGGGAATCAACTTAGGGAGCTAGAGAACCATCAAGGACTTGCTCATATTCTTGAGCTTTCCCTTGCGTGAGAACTTGATCTTGGTCATCATTTGGTGCACCACCATCATCAATGATTTGATCTTGACCTTGATCTTGTTCGATTGGATGAGGGCCTTCATTTTGTTCTTGGGTTGCTTGTTGATCTTGTGAAGATGATGGCTGCACATGAGTAGAGAATTGTCCTTCTCCTTCCACCACAAGGGGTTCCTCAATGGGTAGAATATGACCCACACCCATTCTTCTTATGGCTTGAGGAGCAATTTCATCATCTACAATAAGAAGATCACTTTGCTCCACTTGGGAGCCATTATGTTCATCAAACTCCACGCTACTAGATTCTTCAACAAGTCTGGAGGACTTGTTGTAGACCCTATATGCGTGGGAGTTTGAAGCATAACCAAAAAATATGACCTCATTTGTTTTAGACTCAAACTTAGACAAACGAGCACCCTTTTTGAGAATGAAACACTTACACTCGAAGACCCAAAGACACTTGATGTTGGGCTTCTTTTTGGTGATAATTTCATACGGAGTCTTGTTCAAGATCTTGCGGAGATAAAGACGGTTGGTTGCATGGCAAGTGGTGTGGATGGCCTCCGCCCAAAAGTTGTATGGACTCTTGAACTCCGCCATCATGGTTCTTGCCGCATAAATGAGAGTGCGATTCTTCCTCTCCAAAACACCATTTTGTTGAGGGGTATAAGCAGCGGAATATTGATGTTTGATCCCCTCATCACCAAGAAATTCATCCAAGGTGTAATTCTTGAACTCGGTGCCGTTGTCACTCATAATGGCCAATATCTTTGTATTGTGTTGACGTTGAGCTTCATTGGAAAACTCGATGATTGTTTGTTGAGTCTCACTCTTCCTCTTGAAGAAATAGACCCAGGTGTATCTTGAATAGTCATCCACAATCACCAAACAATATTTCTTTACGCCAATACTATCATATATGGGAGGCCCAAAGATATCCATGTGAAGGAGCTCCAAAGGCCTCTTAGTGGAGATGATATTCTTGACGGGATGGTTCTTCTCATGTATCTTTCCTTCAATGCAAGCCCTACAAGCACGACCTTTTGCAAAACTAACATTTGTTAGTCCAATGACATGCTCACCTTTAAGAAGTGTTTGCAAAGACCTCATATTGACGTGGGCTAGACGACGATGCCAAAGCCATCCCACGTCAACTTTAGCCATTAGACATATGGCGGTTTTGGTGGGGACTCGTGAGAAGTCCACCACATACATACCGTCCTCCACATGTCCAACAAAGGCTACTTTAAGAGTTTTGCTCCACATCACGGTGACCATGTCCATATCAAAGAAAGTACAAATGCCCATCTTTGCAAGTTGACGAACGGAAAATAAATTGAAAGCACAAGTCTCAGCTATTAACACATTCCCGATGGGGTATCTGGATAAATGTTTACTTTGCCGAGACCCAATACCTTAGACGTTTTTTGCATCACCAAATTGGACTCGGGTGTCATGAGATGATTGATAATCGATGTCCACCAACAAGTCCTTGCTTTTGGTCATATTACTTCTAGCCCCGCTATCATGTAGCCATGAACCTCCACCGGAAGCCGCCACCTACATGAGATCAATGCTTGGGCTTAGGGACCCATTCACAAATGGTTCCTCTTGCGTTAGTAACTAGGGTCTTAGGAACCCAAATAGACCATGCAATGTATTCATCATAAGAACCAACAAATTTGGCACAAACATGCCCATCATTTGCACAACAAAGAACATAAGAAGGTTTAGTAGGACTGGCAAAGTCATTGGGGATGGCATTGCCCCTTTTGGCCACACCATCCTCAATGGACTTTGCCACTTTCTCTTTAGGATTCTCCCCTTCCTTGACAAAGGTAATATACTTGGAGGGAGAGGAGACAATGCCCTTCTGATAACCCACAACTTCAGGGGATTGAGATAGTCTTCGCGGGTAAGAATAACCCAATTTATAGATTCGACTCAAGGGGAGCCAAAGAATATAGCTTTAACAGTGGAGTTGTCAATTCCACCGCACCTGAGATACACTTACTTGCAACAAGGTATTAATAGTAACTGCGATATGGAAGTGATGATAGCAACGGTAATAGTAAAACAACGAAAGTAAACAACTAGTAACCAGCAGAATTAAAAACACTGTAGGCTAGGGAGATAGATGGTTGGGCGCTGGATGGATAAGACACATCATGTAATCAACTTGGGGCAAGGCACACAGAAAAGCAAAGATCATCTAGGCATAAATCAAACATCAGGCATATACCCCACAGGTAGTTGTACGTGCTTGCAATAAGAACTTGCACAACATCTTTTGTCCTACCATCCCGCTACGAACGGGGCCAAAAGGAACTTATGGGGATTAAGGTGCTCCTGTCAAAGAGCACCGGAACAAAGCATTAACAATCAATGGATACATGGAATCCTCAAATCATAGTCCATCCCCTTTGGTGTCCCAAGATGTCACCTTTGGGATCTCCGGTTCCGGACTATAACATGTGCAAACAACTCATAGATAGGATCAAGAACACAAATATATTCATGCAAACACATAGGGTTCAGATCTGAAATCATGGCACTCGGGCCCAAAGTGACAAGCATTAAGAGCAACAAGTTGAAGCAAAGATGATAAAAACCAATATAGATGATATGCAACATGCCCCCAACAATCTGATAAACTATTACATGATCTAACTCATCCAATCCCTACCATCCCCTTTGCCTACAGCAGGGAATTACTCACACATGGATGGAGAAGTCATGGAGGGAGGATCGAGTGGCGATGATGATGACGATGGCGATGATCTCCCCTCACCGGAGGCCAAAACAACCTCCAGATTAGCCCTCCCGGAGAAGAACAGAGGGTGGCAGCGGCTCCGCGACGAGAATTGGGAAAACGACTTCTGTTCTGGGTTTTTTGCGTCACGGGAATAAATAGGAGTCCTGGTAGGGCACTAGAGGAGGGGGGGAGCCCCCCAGGCGGCCAGAGGGCGTGGCCCCACCCCTGGCCGCGCGAGGGGGGTGCCTGGGCCCCCCTGGGTTCCCCTCTGGTCCCACTTCTGGCATATGGCTCCTTCGGGTGTGTGGATTTTCTGGGAATTTTCTGGGACGTCCAAAAATTCATTTTCCTGCGCACAATAAAACCATACAGACAGCTCTGCTGAAAACAGCGTTAGTCCGGGTTAGTTTCGTCCAAATCATGCAAGAATGAGGGCAAAACAATAGCAAAAGTGTTTGGAAAAGTAGATACGTTTGAGACGTATCAACCCCCAAGCTTACCATATTGCTTGTCCTCAAGAAATTCAGTACAACGAACTGAACGCGACAAAGAAAACTTTGACAAACTCTTTTGTTTTAATAGATGTATATAAGCAAGTATTACGAATTTTTTTAGCAAGTATCAAAAAAAATGCTATGAGGACAATGCATGAAGCAATCCTTCTTTCAAGTGATCAATCACAAACAACTAAAAGCAAATAATATGCTACTGAAAATCAAGACATGATTACAATGCACAAAGTTTGAACATACTAGAGTGGTGTTTCGCTAGCCTCCATGAGTGAAGCAAAACATAAATGCAGAAACTCCTCCGGAGTTTTAAAGGAGACTAGAACTAAGAAATTTCAGAATAAATAATACCACAATCATGCAAAAGACAATGTAGTACTTTGGGACAATGCACATTACACTCAGAATGAAAATTATGCTCTCCTAGTTGGTGCTTTGAAGAAAGAAGGTGGAGACTCTTGAACCGTGGAGTTTGATGGCAAGGTTGAAAACCCGTGAAAGGAAGCAAAGACTAAACTTGTACCAGAGCTCTTGGTTTTGAAAACAGAGATAAAAAGTGTTTTGGGAGGTGCATGCTTTGTCAACAAATGCTAGTAGACAACTCAATCACCTCTTACGCTAGACATGTTTCGAGGAACGGCTCCCAAGATGGAGACGATCACATCCCCTTAATCTCCTTTGTTTATCACTGCCAAAGTTTTCTGATTTCTCATAGAGAAAGTGTGAAGGAGGGTTTGTTGGTTGTGATTATCTTTTGTGAGCTGGGCGCACTCATGCCAGTCCCTCCTCCTATTAGGGGTTTGCAGATTAGATATGCAATCCCGGAATAAAACATGTCTAACATGAGACGGTCATCAATTACCTACTACTTCCTCATGAGCTAAACAGAGGCACAAAACATGAGTGTTTTTGAATAATTTCGAGATGGTACAAGAAAGTCTTCGTTAGGATGGCCGGTAAATACCATATAGGAAGGTATGGTGGACTCATATGGAAAAAACTGGTTTCAAGGATTTTGGATGCACAAGCAGAAATCCGCTTAGTGCGAGTGTAGGCTAGCAAAAGACTGGGAAGCGACCAACTGCCAGTTTCCGCTTGCTCCATGCATGTTTTTTGTGCAAGCTTTTTGTATTGCACCATTGATACGTCCCAAACGTATCTATAATTTCTGCTTGCTCCATGCATGTTTTGTGTGACTTTCCCATGATTTGCTTTAACTTTCATACACTTTTGAGCATATTTGGACTAATCTATTACCCCAGTGCACCCAGCTGCCAGTTGCTGTTTTCTGCTGTTTTTGTATTTCAGGTTTTCCGGCAATTAAAAGTGCTCCAAAAAATCCGGAAAAATCAGATAAAAAATCAGCGACCCGGAAGCTTCCGGAATCACCAAGGTAGCGGAGGGGGGCCACAACCAGGAGACCAGGAGGGTCCCTGGCACGGCCCCACCCTAGGCCGCGCAGGAGGCCTCCTGGCTGCCTGGTGGGTCCCCTCGACACCCCCCTCCGCCTATATTTAGCCCTCGGGGTGAAAACCCCTAATATCAATCTCTTTTCCGCGAACTCGCCTCTGTACCGCCGCCGCCGTTGTTTCAAGATCGGGGCTGCCTGGAGAAGCTGCCCCGGCACCCTACCGGGAGGAGGAACCCCCTCCGGGAGACCATCCATAGCCATGGACGCCTCCCGGATGTGCCGTGAGTAGTCCCCCTTGGACCATGAGTCCGTGACCAGTAGCTATGTGATGTACCTCTCCCCTCTTTGTTCTTCCACTTTCGAGACCTCGTGAGCCGCCTCACATGATCGAGGCACTTTTGTAATTTCTGCTGTTGCTATGCTGAGTTTGCTGGGATCTCATGGATTATGATACTATGTTCAGATTGTGATGAGTAATATATTTGGTTATTCTCTTTTATATTTTGTTCTTGAGTAAATTCTTGCATGTTCTCTGTTGCAGTATTTTGCTTTGGCCAAGTAGTTTGCTTGCAACTCCAAGAGGGAGCGTTATGCTTGATTGTGGGTTCATCCCCCTGATGTCTAGCTTGAGTGATAGAAACATGAGACTAGGGGATGTGTTGTTGCCACCAGGGATAAAACAACGGTGGTTGTAGCCGCGGGGTGCAAGGATTGTTTACTTTACGCAAAGTTCTTTTAATCCAGTTGTCTGTTGCTTTGGGTTTACACTTTGGGTGGGATTCGCAACTTAATACCAGCGAGATGTTCTGGATAGATATCTCAAGGTGGATGATTCGTAGTAGATGCAGTTGGATTTCGGTCTACTTACCTTGGCGTACTGCCGATTCCTTTTGAGCCCTTCCTTTCTTTGCAGCATAGTTAGCATTGCGGTGCCTTCATAATTCTGTCACTTGCCTAGCTGTGATTTGTTTACCTCGCTAGCACTTTTATCGTCTTTTGGGAGAGAGACATCACTAGTGAAAATCACGGGACCCCGGTTCATCTTCACATTATTGTTTACACTCTCAGTTTACTTTCAGTGTTTACTTTCAGTTCCACTTTTATATCTTGCGTTGATCCTTTGTAAACAGCAAGGCCGGAGGAATTGACAACTCCTCTGTACTCGTTGGGAGCAAGGTTATTTGTGTCTGTGTGTAGGTCCACGTCAAGCGTCGTGACACCCACTTGTATCTCTTGGAGTCCTACTGGTTCGATACTCAACCTTAGCATCTTTTCTAAGGGAAACTTGCTGCTACACTGCATCTCACCTTCCACTTGGGGTAACCAAGGAGAGTTGCCACTCTGTATCAAGCGAATTTCTGGCGCCGTTGCCGGGGACTCCAGTCTACAAGATAGGGGAGTTGCACACTATCTTTTATCTTTGCTTTTTAGTCTTGTTAGTTTACCTTTTAGTTTTTACTTTTGTGTCCTTTATCATAAATACCAAAAATACCTGTTACCTTGTCAGTAGTTACCACTATGGCTGGTCCTTTTGTTTTTGGTGAGGCAGAAGTACTTAGCTTTACTCAAAGAGGTGGTGAAAGTTTGAAAGATGCTTGGTATAGAATTAATGATTCTCAAAAAAGAGCCACCAAGAAGCAATCCACTACTATCTTGCTTAGAAATTTTTATGTTGGGATCACTTCTTGGAATAGGTTTCTTTTAGACACTGCTATCAATGGGAACTTCATAGAGGCCGCAGTTTGGGAAGCCCTTAATGTTATTGAAAATCTTGTTGGAAGTCTCCCAGTTGTTAGTATTAAGGAGGACATTACTTTAGCTCACATTATGAGAAAACTTGAAAAAATAGAGCTAGAGATGCCAAGTATCGATAGGGTGAATGAGTTGGATCATAAGATTCAAGGGAATTTGAATAGGCTAGATAACTTAATGCAGAAAATTGTCAAAACTTTGGAGACTATTAAATCCCTTGATGAGAATTCTTCTAGGATAGAAAAGCTTGAGGAAGTTATTGAAACTCTAGGAACTACCTTTTCCTCAATCAAAACCAAAAAGGATGAAACTCCAGCAAAGAAGGAACCTAAGTTCGTTTACATCCCCAAGGTTCCTCGAGCTAAAGAAAACACACCCATTTCCAAGAGAGTTGAAACGGTGAAAACTTTGGAGGACACACCTATCTTTAACTTTAATGAAACTCCAATTGATTTCCCTCCTTTTGATTTTATTCCAAGAAGAATTTTCATTCATCCTTTATTTGAGAAACCTATTAAGACTAGTTGTACTATTGAAGTTCTTTTTGATGATCGTGATGATGGTTCAATGGATACAACTTGATCTTCTGCTTTAAGCCTAGCTAATGGCTCTAAAGAAGCGCTTTTGGGAGGCAGCCCGCAATGAATTTAGGTTTTTCTTTTTGCTTTTCTTCTGTTCTTAGTGGTCTTTATGATTGTTACTACTGTAGCAACATCATTGTATCTTTACTTTTCAAGCTTTGTGCCAAGTTTAGCCTCAGATTGCAAGAAAGGTCAAAAGTTGGTACATGCTGTCCAGAAACAGATTCTGTCTGCTTGACGGAAAAATTTGGAATAAATCACCAGATCATCTTTTTGATCTGAATTTTTTTGACAGCATGCTCCATACAATTACCTTTCAGGCGTCTGTTCATAGTTTTTTGATTTGAGTTGCAGAAGTACCTCGGAAAAATTCTTTTCTCTCTGCTGTTCTGTTTTTCTCAGCTTCTGCCCCGGTTTTTCTTTTCGCAGTTTTGCAATCCTTAAGCTTGATTTTTCTTTGCAAAATATTTTGGGCAGGCAAGAGAAATAGTAGCTCTTCCTGAAAATCTTTATTTGCAGTAGAGTAAAATTATTTTAGTAGGGCACTAACCTCTCTAATAAGTCTACAATGAGTTATGTATGAATGGAGTTTTCAAGTGCGCGATGGAAGATGATGAAAGAAGATCTTGGAGTGTCAAACGCTCAAGCTTGGGGATGCCCATGTGCACCCCCAATAAATATTAAAGGAGACTCAAGCGTCTAAGCTTGGGGATGCCCCCGTGCATCCCCTTCTTCATAAACAATTATCAGTTCGTCCCTCGTTGCACTATATTTTTATCACTTCATGCGTTGTGTGCTATGCTTGGAGCGTCTCGCTCTTTACTTTTCTAGGTTTGTTTTTGCTTTGTTTGCTGTAGTAAAAAGTTAGACCCCAGCTTACTCTTTTGTGTGGGAGAGATACACGCTTCGCTTGAACTAGAACTCCTCATAGGATTTGCATGCTTATTCTTTTAGCTTTGAGTTGTTCTTTTTCTTTTCTTAGCTGCTCCTCTGTTTAGTTGTAGTGCTTTAGTTTTTCTAGAGCTTTTCTTTTGTTTTAGGTTGAACTTTCTATAGGTTGCATGTTTTATCTTGTTAGAGAGTTTGCCTGTTGCACTGAGTTTTGTGTCTTGACTAGAAGTAGGTAGTTGAAGTTTCTATTCTCTTTGTAGTAGTAACTTGCAATAGTATTGAGGTATCGACTAGAGTAATGTTATAACTTTTGGTGTCAAGAGCTCGAGCATATTAGTGATATATGTCGTATTTTGGGAAATCCGTGTGTTTTTCAAAAACCAAAAACCCCTGTTGAGAACTCTAGCTACTAGATGGATCACTAACATCTGGAGGGTTCGAATATTAGAGTACACTCACGTACCATGAGTCTAGGATGCGCAAGGATAACCAAACCCCCATACACTCCTCCTCGGGGTACTTGTCTCTTTGTGAACCTCCTGATTAGATTGAGAGTTACCTATAATAAGAGCATGAGTTCTTCGGACTAATGTGAGTATTCAAAAGTTGACACTTCCACCCACCTATACTTTTTCTAGCCTCTTCGGTACCGTGCATTGCCCTTTCTCACCTTGAGATTTGGCGCATACTTCGCCGGTGCATCCAAACCCTTGGCACGATACGCTCTGTCATCATAAGCCTCCTTATATCTTTCCTCAAAACAGCCACCATACCTACCTACAAGGCATTTCCATAGCCTTTCCGAGATACATTGCCATGCAACATCCACCTTATCATGACTTGATCCTCATGTCATACATGCTACTTGCTTGATCGATGAGCCACATGCTAGTTGGGTCTTGCCCTAATCATTGCTACATTACGCACTAGTATCATTGCATATCCTGCTATCCTGGCAGAGGCATACCTTTGCATCATGATAGTTATATCTTCTTTATGTGAGTACCTTTGTAAAGTGTGAAAGATCTCCTATATTCTTGTAAAATATAGAGTGTTGCCCCTAAAGTGAGGAAAAGATCCCAAAGAGGACAAAATGAAAAGATCCCAAAGAGGACAAATGAGAGTTAAATAGAAAGATCCATTGAGGCCACCAAAAAATACAAAAAAATAGAAAAAAGAGAAAAAGAAAAATAAAAAGAGAGAAGGGGCACACTACTATTCCTTTTGAGAGATCCACACTAGTACTTCATCCTCTATCCCTTGTACTCCATAGAGATCATCATCATGCATATAGCTATGTGGGGACCTTCACACTATAGAACTTGGCTTGTATATTCCAATGATGAGCCTCCTGAAACAAGGTCTAGGTCTTCTTGAGCAAGCAAGTTAGATGCACCCCCACTAGTTTCCTTGGAGAGCTTTTAGCTCGCATGTGCATCCGTTGCATGGCAATCCCTACTCCTCACATCATATCTATCATATGGCCTTCTCTCGCCTATGATTGTCCTCATTGATGTGAGACTTTCACACCTTTTTGTCTTCCTCCTCCACCTTCTTTTAGTTTCACCTTTAAGGTGTCAACTTTCTTTCTCACGCTCATCCATTGCATGAGTGCTCAAAATATCGAAAGGGAGTGGATCAGTTTGACTTGTACCTGGCTAGTGGTCTGGGGACGAGTCAAGATAAGAATACAAGGGAGACTAAGTCTGAAACTTTAGTAGATAGTTGTTCTCAACAACCTTTTTTCTCTCTTTTTCCCAGTCCCCTGCTTGCACGCAAACACCATCTGGAGACATTCGAGTCACGGACAACGAGAGCTCTTGCACCTTTTTTTCTTTTGTTTTTTGTGTCAATGCTAATAGAGACTCTTGCTTGTTAAGACTTGAATTGAATTGCATGCTTTAATTGCTTTACTTAAAAGTCCTTATATAGTTGTGTGGCATGTCACCACAGAAATTATGCTTGTTATCATTTACCTACTCGAGGACGAGCAGGAATTAAGCTTGAGGATGTTAATACATCCCAAACATATCTATAATTTCTGCTTGCTCCATGCATGTTTTGTGTGACTTTCCCATGATTTGCTTGATCTTTCATACACTTTTGAGAATATTTGGACTAATCTATTAACCCAGTGCACCCAGCTGTTAGTTGGTGTTTTCTGCTGTTTTTCTATTTCAGGTTTTACGGCCATTAAAAGTGCTCAAAAAATTCGGAAAAATTAGATAAAAAATCAGCGACCCGGAAGCTTCCGGAATCACCAAGGTAGCGGAGGGGGCAACCACCAGGAGACCAGGAGGGTCCCTGGCGCAGCCCCACCCTAGGCCGCGCCAGGAGGCCTCCTGGCTGCCTGGTGGATCCCCTCGACACCCCCTCCACCTATATTTAGCCCTCGGGGTGGAAACCCCTAATATCGATCTCTTTTCCGCGAACTCGCCTCTGTACCACCGCCGCCGCCGTTTCAAGATCGGGGCTGCCTGGAGAAGCTGGACCGGCACCCTGCCAGGAGGAGGAACCCCCTCCGGGAGACCATCCGTAGCCATGGACGCCTCCCGGATGTGCCGTGAGTAGTCCCCCTTGGACCATGGGTCCGTGACCATTAGCTATGTGATGTACCTCTCCCCTCTTTGTGCTTCCACTTTCGAGACCTCGTGAGCTGCCTCACATGATCGAGGCACTTTTGTAATTTCTGCTGTTGCTATGCTGAGTTTGCTGGGAGTAATATATTTGGTTCTTCTCTTTTATATTTTGTTCTTGAGTAAATTCTTGCATGTTCTCCGTTGCAGTATTTTGCTTTGGCCAAGTAGTTTGCTTGCAACTCCAAGAGGGAGCGTTATGCTTGATTGTGGGTTCAGCCCCCTGATGTCTAGCTTGAGTGACAGAAACATGAGACTAGGGGATGTGTTGTTGCCACCAGGGATAAAACAACGGTGCTTGTACCCGCGGGTGCAAGGATTGTTTACTTTACGCAAAGTTCTTTTAATGCAGTTGTCAGTTCCTTTGAGTTTACACTTTGGGTGGGATTCGCAACTTAATACCAACGAGATGTTCTGGATAGATATATCAAGGTGGATGATTCGTAGTAGATGCAGTTGGATTTCGGTCTACTTACCTTGGCGTACTGCCGATTCCTTTTGAGCCCTTCCTTTCTTTGCATCATAGTTAGCATTGCGGTGCCTTCATAATTCTGTCAATTGACTAGCTGTGATTTGTTTACCTCGCTAGCACTTTTATCGTCTTTTGGGAGAGAGACATCACTAGTGAAAATCACGGGACCCCGGTCCATCTTCACATTTACTGTTTACACCCTTAGTTTACTTTCAGTCTTTACTTTCAGTTCCACATTTATCTCTTGCGATCCTTTGTAAACAGCAAGACCGGAGGAATTGACAAATCCTCTGTACTCGTTGGGAGCAAGGTTATTTGTATCTGTGTGCAGGTCGACGTCAAGCGCCGTGACACCTACTTGTATCTCTTGGAGTCCTACTGGTTCGATACTCAACCTTAGCATCTTTGCTAAGGGAAACTTGCTGCTACACTGCATCTCACCTTCCACTTGGGGTAACCAACGAGGAGAGTTTCCACTCTTTATCAACCACACGGCATAAAGCTAGCCGTGCCAAACCTGCGTTGGCGCAAAGGCCAAAAAATTCCTCCTTAATTCCTGCAGCTGTAAGAAAATCATCGCACGGATACATCATTGCGCATGTTGGATTTGTTTCTTCCAACAACTCGAGGGGCACATGATCTTCATTGTAGCTCACCCTAACTGCTGAGGGTGAAGCTGCAGATCTAGTGACTCGATCGGAGCGCTCGTGCTTCTTCTTCCCAAGCCACCCCTTTGCTTTTCCAAAGAAACTCATTTCTGAAAAAAAAATTACAATTCACAAAAACAAGGATTTAAACAAAGTGAGTTGAGGCAAACTACTCTACTCACTTACCTAAGGCATAAACTTGCATCAAAACTTGGAAAATAAATTTCTACACATGCATGCAAGCTCATATGAACAACACCAAGAGCTACTAAATACTCACAAATGAAGCCAACAATCAAAAATCTAATTGGAGGGGTGAAGGAGTTACATACCAGGGAGTATTTGCCCAAAATCTCAGCTCAAATGATGGGTCGTAGAGAGAGATCGAAATTCTGGACGGAGACCAGCAAGAACACAAGAACAAAGTGCAGAACTCGTGTTTCTGGAGAGAGAGAGGAAGGAGGAGGAAGAAGACTTACCTGGCTGGCTGCCCTGTGGGCCCCAAGCGCCATGTGGGCGCGGCCAGGGGACAGGCCGCGCCAGCTGGCCGCCTGGGCCACTGGTGGCCTCCCCTGGTCAGCCCCAGGTACCTCTGGATCCCTCCCGGCATGGAAATTTTTAATAAAGTTTTTCTGGAATTTTTCTGATAACTTCACTGTTGAAAAAATTTCGAAGTTCAAAAAGCTGCGAAACCTTCTGAAAACTTGAAGCAGTGATTAGAGTTGTGAAGTTTCAAAAACATATAAACTTGGTACAGCAAGTAGAATAAAAGCTAAGGCAAATGAAAACATAACAAGCTCCACTTTTTTCCTATATAAAACATGCTTACCAGCAAGGTTGATCAAGTCTTACCAACAAACCGGCGATATATAGAGAAAAAAGCCTCACCTCTCATGAAATGATCATTGCACCTTTACTTTAATGGACATCTTCCCCACCATGATGGTTTTTTATTTGTGGTGCACATGTAAAGGACAATCCCATTCTCCAATCTTCACGGTCTCGATATTCTCTATAGAGTTGAGGCCATGCCTCTTGTCAATTTTCTTCCGAAAATACACCGTGTGTTCTTTATCATTCACATTGAAAGTAACCTTTCCTTTATTGGAATCAATAATAGCACCTGCAGTGTTAAGAAAAGGTCTACCAAGAATAATAGACATGCTCCCTTCCTCGGGCATGTCAAGCACAACAAAATCAGTAAGGATTAAACAATTAGCAACTTCAACGGGGACATCCTCACAAATACCTATGGGAACGCCTGTTGACTTGTCAGCCATCTGAAGAGAGATATCTGTAGGTATTAGTTTTTCTAAACATAATCTCTTGTAAATGGAAAAGGGCATAACACTCACTCCTGCTCCAAGATCACATAAAGCGGTCTTAACATAATTATTCTTTATGGAACAAGGAATGGTGGGTATACCTGGATCACCAAGCTTCTCAGGAATCTTGCCACTAAAAGAGTAGTTAGCAAGCATAGTAGATATTGCTTCATTAGGAACTTTCCTTTTATTAGTAACAATATCTTTCATATATTTTGAATAAGGAGGTAACTTAGTAGCATCAGTCAAAGGTATTTGAAGAAAAAGAGGTTTCATCCACTCACAAAACTTATGGTAATGCTCTTCTTCTTTAGTTTTGAGAGACTTACCTGGAAAGGGCATGGGTTTATGTACCCATGGTTCTCTTTCCTTCCCATGTCTTCTTGCGATAAAGTCTTCTCTAGTGTATTTCTTTCGTTTATCGGGTGCTTCTTCTTCTCGAACTTCGGGTGGATCATTCTTTCCACTATCCTTTTCAAGCTCAACACCGTCTTCAGTCTCAGCATCGGAGGTAGATATACTATTTGGATCATTGGAATTGTCAGCTTCTTTGTGCTTCTTCTTCGGAGAGCTAACAATTTCTTCTTCCTGTATTTGAGAATCTTGCTCGATCCTCTTAGGGTGCCCCTCCAGATAAAGAGGATCTTGAGTGCTGGTTCCCCCTCGGGTTTTAATCCCGAAGGCCTGTATATCCTGTTTAGCATTATTAGCAAGCAAATATTTTTGCACATTAGAAATTTGATCAAGCTGAGTTTGAACCATATGAAAATGCTTCACAAGACATTTAACATCATTAACTGTTCTTCCTAGAACATCAAGCAAACTTTTGATAGCAAGGGAATTATCATGCAACTGACTTTGTATCCTCTCATTAAAGTGATTTTGCTTCATAATGAAATTATCAAGCTCATCTAAACATTGATCAGGAGGCTTACCATGAGGAATGTCACTTGCATTGAAATCTAAAAGAGAGTGTACCTCTACCATAGGAGGGTGAGTAGTAGGCTCAGACAACTTCTCGATGGGGGGTAGATTCTTCACGTCTTTAGTCTTAATACCCTTCTCTTTAATAGACTTCTTAGCTTCTTGCATATCTTCGGGGCTTAGGACAAGAATGCCCCTCTTCTTTGGTGGTGGAGGTGGTTCAGGGACGGACCAATCTTCGTGGTTCTTGGCAATCTTTCCCATCAATTCTTCTGCATTGTCCGGTGTTCTTTTGCTAAAAACACAACCAGCACAACTATCCAAGTAGGATCTAGATTCGTCAGTTAGACCAGCATAAAATATATCAATTAATTCATTCTTACGGACTCCATGTCCCGGTCTAGCCTGGATCAGACTACAATACCTCCCCCAAGCTTTAGGGAGGTTCTCATCCTGCAGCTGTTTAAAGTTATAAATTCTTCGTAAAGCAGCATGTTGCATATGAGCAGGAAAGTAATTTTCAACAAAAGATTGAGCTAAGTCTTGAGGACTCCTAATAGAACCACATGGTAGTGCATCATACCATGCATTAGCACCTTCCTTTAAATAAAAAGGAAAAAAAGCTTAGTAACATAGAAGTTTCGTATCTTCTCATCTGTAGTAAACAAGCCACCTAACTCAGTGAGTTTGGTCAGGTGTGCAATAGCATCATCATTTTCTCTGCCATAAAAGGGGCCAGCTTTAACCATAGATATATGTAACACCCTCACTGTCAGTGAACAGTAATCACATTACTGTTGATCACTACTGTTCAAAAAATTTGTTTGATCAACTTGGTTCAGCTCAACTTCAGTTTTCCCCTTTGATATTGTTGCAAGCAATGTGAATTATGGACCTTGATCAACATGAATCAAAACCAAGTGCAACCCCATAACAAATTTCAAACAAATCCAAGATCACATTGCCTTTGGTGGAATATTAAAAACCAAAGTGCAATATAAACTTGGTCCAGAAAATTATGAAACTACTTTTAATAATTCACTAATATTCAGTGGACCTTATTGGTATAGTTGTGGTAATTTATTGCTCTACCAATTATATCAAACAAATCAAACCAGTAGCTAAAAATTCCATGTTAATCATTTAATATTTAATTCAAATATTAAATGACTTTTAAAATTTCCCAAACCTTTTGTGGCACTAAGCTATGGTGATTAATAAATTATGGGACAGTTACCACATTTTACAAAAATTCCTAAGTTAGTAAAACAAATGCAAAGGAAAATGCACAGAAAAATAAAAGAGAAAAATGAAATCTAGCCCTAACCTACTGCCAGAGCCCACCCCAACCTGGCCCATTCCCTCTTCCCTCTAGGCCACCTAGCCCAACAGCAGCCCGCAGCCCACCCCCCAACCGTCCCCTACCTCCTGTTCATGCCCCCCCCCGTAGCATGCATCGGCCATGGCCACCGCGGCCGACGCCGTCGTGTCGGCCATCGGGCGGCTCCCCGGCGACGATAAGACCCCGGCACCTCCCAGCACGAACCCTAGCTCGCCCCCTATCCAATCCCCCTAGCGCCCCCTTGCTTGACCTTGTCACCCACCTCCCCCCTACACGGACCCTCCCGGAACCGTGGCCGCCCCGCCGTGGTTCCCGCGGCCAACGACGAGGAGGAGACCAGCCACCATGTCCATCCGCCTCACCACCCCCGGCTTCATCGCCCCGCGCATTGAATCGAGCTCACGACCACCCAGCGATGCGAATCGAGCAATCCCCTCCGCCACGGCCGCTGGACGACGTCGACGAATTCGTCGACTCCGGTGTCTCCCTCGAGCCAACTACCTCCCCTACGCGTTCAACGTGAGCTTCCCCGTCGATTTACTTATTGTCGCGGTCGATCCCTTGTACCGCAACGCCGTCCCCGCAAGTGACTTGCTCTGGCCGCTGCCATTATTGGCGAGGAGCTCTGCTCCGGCCACCCCTAGGTCCACCGTGACCTCCCCTGGACGCGCGCGAGCGAGGGCTACCTATGGGTGCCCTCGGCTTGTCCCGTCGGCGCCCGTATCGCATTCCGGCGAGGCCCCCCCCACGCCGTGGCACGGCTCCCCGCCGGTGAACCCGTACGGGTGGCCACGGGCTAACACCCCCCCTGATTAAAATTGTTTATGGGCTAACCCCTCTGCTTAAGCCTAACAGCCCAACCCCTAAGCCTATGACAGTGGGCCATGCCCTTTAATTAAGTTGTTGTTAAGTAAAGAGAGATAACCATTGGTCTCAATAACAGATGGGTCCCATGCCTTTTAAAATAAAATAAAACAGATATTTTAGTTATGTGTGTATGACAACTAGGTCCCACCTGTAAGTATTTAAAAAAAAGGAATTTATATAAATTGTAATGTATGACATGTGGGCCCTAGGCCTTTTAAATAAATTAAAACTGAGATATTTAACACTGTGTGGCTTACACCTGGACCCCACCTGTCAGTTGTTAATTAAAAGGAATTAGTTTTAAGTCGAGGGTATGACATGTGGGTCCCCTCATTGTTTTTATTAGATAAAAGATTTTATTTGAGACAAGGCAATGACAACTGGGTCCCACCAGTCAGTTGACTGGTCAACAACACTGTTTTGGATAATGTGTATTAAACAATTAAAATAAATCCAGAAATTGATTTAAAATGTTTTAAACTTTAAAATTCAATATCTTTTAAACCGTAATTCAGATTCAAAAACTTTATACATGAAAATTGATCAGAAAAATATAACGAGTACGGATACGCTATCCGTATGTCTACCCCACCCCCCCTAACACACCGATCATCGACATTCCCCCCTCCGGGCTGTCTGCCGATAATTCCCGGTGCCGGTAAAAACCTGCCGGATGAATTTATTTCAAACATGAAAGTTGTCCGGAATGGTTCAACTAACACGGATACACCCCCCTTATGTTTGTCGGATGTCCACGACACCTCTGGCATGAACCCTTCCCCTCCGGACACCCTGTCCGGTAATCACCCGGAGCCGGTATTACATCCCCGGATGAATTCCCGCTCCGAGCAACGTGCATTGCACTGCGTTAGAACACCGTTAACATTGCATACGTCATGCTATCCATCTGTTTGCTATGATTGCTTTATATTTCTTGTTTCTTCCCCCCTTTTGTTCTCCGGTAGACCCCGCTGCTACCGCCGACTACACCGCTGCCGAGTTCGACTACGTCGACTATGACCGTACCTCTACCGTCGAGTTTCCAGGCAAGCAGAGCCATTCTCTTCCCCAGATATCGCCTACCTTTCCGTACTTTCTTGCACTAGGCATTGTTACTGCTGCGGCTACGTTACAATCATATTCAATTGCATAACCTGATTTTGTCGCCCCTTGATGTACCTTCCTTATCCTATGCTGCCTGCTATATCTATATAATATATTCAGCAGTGAGCCCTGCGTATTGTTAGCTAGGATTAGATAGCGGGCCGTGGCCACTCAGGGGAGTGACACGGATACAAGAATATACACAACTGCAACAGGTACGGATCAATGCAGACGCCCTAGGGGACCTACAACGGCGAGACTCTGCCGAGTCGCTTCGAGTTTTGAAAGTGCAATATATCGACCAGAGGGGGGGTGAATGGGAGATTTTCAATTTTGCTACCAGATTTTGATTTTCTTCAGGACTGAAGCAATCATGAAGCTGAAGAAGTAACCAAAATCATGAAGAAATAAAACTTCACATAATGTAATCATCAGGGCAACTCTTCATAATGCAACAGAAATAAATCAATTCAGATAAGCAGAAGTGCTTCAGATGCATAGTATGAAGACTAATAGCAGAGGGAGAGCTGAAGCACACGCAGTCAACATAGATACTGAAGACATAATACTGAGGCTTAAGAGATTGAAGAGATATCACCAGAAATTGAAGACAATGGTTTGGTAGACCAGTTCAAGTTGCTGTGACAACTCTACGTCTGGTTGGAGAGGCTGAGATTCAACTCAGCAGACATAGTCTTCACCTTGTTCTCCTTGAACTAAAGTCCTCAGACTCCGTCCAATAACTCAGGTGAGTCTTCAAGGGAGACTCCCAAAACCTTTACAGACTCAGTCACTCCGGGAAGTCACAATTGCATCTTGACTTCCTCAGACTGAAGACTTCTACCCCGGCTGGAAGATCACAGTCTTCAAGAGTAAAAAGCTTCGGATCACTCAAACCGACTTCCTGAGAAATGCTCAACTACTCAGGCTGGTGGTTTTCCTCACATAGGTTCTTCAGTTTCCTCAGAGGTGGGTTGCTCTCAAATGACAAGTGTCAGTTTTTCTCTCGGAGCAGCCAACCCACAAATGGGGCTGGGGGTGGCTATTTATAGCCGCGGAGCAACCCGAGGTGAAAGAACATAAATGCCCATGCATGCAATTACTCTCATGCCCTCGGAAATGACCGTTGCTAGACAAGTTCTAGCCTCTCACCACGCAACACGTGGCACGGTCAAAGTATTCTCTCTCCAGACTCCTCAACCAAAGTTAGTTACCTCAGTGTCCTGAAGAACAACGTCTCAGACACATGAGGACCGAACTTCTACTACAGGAGATCTCACTCTCTTCAGGAGAACTGCACTCGCAGTCTCCAGACTCCTCAACCGAAGACAAATTCCTCAGTGTCCTGAAGAACAACGTCTCAGACACCCGAGGAACTGAACTTCTACTGCAGGAGATTTCCACAGGGTTTTTCTTCAGGATTCCTAACTGAGCACTTCCTCAGACCTTCGGAACTCGTTTTCTTCAACCCCTCCAACAGTGCGGTGTTTTCCTATGACTCAAGAAGTATAAAAAGTCTTAGCGAAGACTACGCTTCAACTTCGTCTTCAGCGCGAACTTCCTCAGGATCGTCTTCAGCTTCAACTTCAACCGAACGCTTCAGGATCCTACTTCCTCAGGATTTCGCGCAACTTCATTACTCAAGAAGTATAAAAAGTCTTAGCGAAGACTACGCTTCAACTTCGTCTTCAGCGCGAACTTCCTCAGGATCGTCTTCAGCTTCAGCTTCAACCGAACACTTCAGGATCCTACTTCCTCAGGATTTCGTGCAACTTCATTCTTCAGGAAACACACCGATTTCTCCAATGTTCCTCAACATTTTGGGGGGTCGACATTGGTGGTTAAACACCTCATCAGGGACTGTTCTCCTGTGTATACTCACAAACACATCAGTCCCTTAACCCTTTTGTCATCGAACTCCAAAACCTCAAGGGGAGGGCACTTGATGCACTTACAAGTTTGACTTACGAGTGGAATGGACTCGTATTTCACTCTCGTCGGCTCAGTAGCGTAGCATCACCGGAATGATATGAGGTTTACTCTTTAGTTCATTCCGCTGATGTCTCTGTCAAACCTCTTTAAGTGTGCCATTGAGGGTGATACCTCCTGGTTTCACTTAATGGTAGGCACTCGAACCAACTGGTATCCTTAAAGGTAAGAGACGGGCGACCCAACGGTGCCCGCGAGAGGTATATCGTCGAGAACGACAGGGAGGGTACGACCGACGTTACTGGCGTTCTTGGCCCCTGCTCGTATCTCGCGAGAGTTACCAAACCACGAAAGTCGAGATCTACCAAGAGCACACGCGAGACAAGGTAAGGAGACGGTTCACCTTGTTGGTAACCGCAGTGACTTGGTGGGACGACAGGGCAGGCACCGATGTACTGGTGGTCCTGACTCCTATAGTTGACCGCGGGTCGGTTAAGTCGAGGCAACGATAACGGCTGTCACGCAGGTTAATTAAAATGCTAAATGGTTCGGCGGATGACTTGAGAGGCCCGTTGGTCTGTACGCACTACCTTCACGTGGGATAAGGAGTTATGGGCTCCCCTGCGTCGTAGTTTGTCCGAAAGCTCTTCAGACGTCAGCAGTACCACAAGCTGATAGCCGGGAAGCGGTCTTGTCTTCTTTGCTGCAGCAGGTGTGTCTTGGATCTGCTTTTGCTTCACCGGCCAGTCTCGTACCGTGCAGGAGCGTGCAAGGGTGAGGGACCTAGACCCCTTGGCGCATAGGATATAGTCCGGCGGATGGCCTCTCTGCTGAGCCTAGGATGGGCTGCGATGTGTAGGATAGCCTCGGTGGGGCGTTCCCTAACAAGGTTCACGCCACCCTGGAGATCCGAGCGTGCAGGCTGAACAGTAGTGCACCCCTGCAGGGAGTTTAATCTATTCGAATAGCCGTGTCCACGGTAACAGGACGCTTTATGCTGAAGCTGGATCTTACCACTACAAACTATTACTATTAAACTGTATGGTTCCGGGTTTTCTTCCTTGCAGGGAAGTCGAGGAGGGGAACTCAGAGGCATTATTATTATTAATCATTACAACTTATATTATACATGTTGCAGCAACTTCTGCTTCGTTGTTACTTTATTGCTTTATATGAACTGTTGGCTGATTCTCTTCTCATGGTGCAAGACATCGTCAGAAGATGCTAGTCTTCGATAGGCCTAGCTTCTTACCTTTATTCAGATTTCTATCTTGAAGTCCACTATATATACAGCCTCCCCTTTCCATTGATACAATGCATAATGCTTAGTAGCGGACGTAAGACTCGCGGGTATACTAGATACTCACCTGCTTTTTTTTCCTTTACTGTTTTGCCTGATCGGCCGCTGCAGTCGACGTTGGAGCCCAGGAGCAGGAGTTCCCGATGCCGACCACCGCAACGTGAAGATCCCCGATGACCAAGACAAGGAGTAGTTTGGAGGTTCCCAGGTAGGAGGCCTCGCCTTTTCGATCTGTTGTTATTTGTGCTAGCCTTCTTAAGGCAACCTTGTATCCTTGTGTCTGTACTCAGATACTATTGCTTCCGCTGACTTTGTGCTCTCGAGCGGTTTTATTCGAGCCCTCGTGGCCCCTCGCTTGTATTAAACAACTTGTATTACTTTATTTGTAGAGTTGTGTTGTGATATCTCGCCGTGAGTCCCTGATCTCGATCGTGTACCTTGCGTGTATGATTACTGTACACGGTCTGATTTTGGGGGCGTCACAATATAAGTGAAAGATCAACAGAGAAATTATAATCAGGATCATTGATGCATATAGGAGATGTAGCAAATTTAGGATCAGGAACGGTCTTGTCGTTTGAGGCAAGAGTATGCTGAAGCACTTTGACAGGCGGCAGATAGGTCCAGTGATTCGGGTGATCAGGTTGGAACTCAATTCTTGTCACGGCTCGGAAGAGCTTCATGATCCATGGTGCGTATGGTTTCAGGATATGAGGACTCTGTGCAGCATCAACTAGAGTTCTGAAGAAGAAGTCAGGAACGTTGATTGGCCCAGACATGCAGAGGTTGTGAAGTATGTTGTTCATGACGCCAATGACTTCTTCAGCAGTGGATTCATAGCCTTTAATGGGGCAGAAGGTCTTCGCCAGAATCCGATACATTGTACTCGGCAGATACTGAAGCTCAGAGACTGGAAACTTTGTGCGAGCTGGGGCTTCAGGGGCCTGAGGCTTCATGAGCATGTTCATCAGGTCATCTCGAAGTATTTGAGACCCATAGGAGCAGGCAGCAGGGGAAGTGCACTGAGGCAACTCAAGAATGTCAATTGCTTCAGGTACAGTGATGGTGTAGTGATGATGCTCAGTCATCCACTCGAGGACCCAGGTGTTGATATCCAGAGGATTTCCTGAAACATACAACGTGGCATAAAACTGAAGCACAAGCTCTTCATTCCAGTGTATGCATTCAGAGCAGAACTGAAGCAGCTTGGCATGATGCAGATCCTGAAGCACATTGTTGAAGCAAGGAAGGGCTTCCATATCCATCAGAGGGATGTGCTTGTGAGGAAACAATTTTTTTTGCTTGTAGAGAACTGAAGCATAGTAGTTCTTCTGAGTGGCAGTCCAGAACCTCAGCAGCTTTCGAGGTGGAGCAGAATGATACGGATTTTGAATCCCCTCTTGAAAGAAACTCATGGCGTTGAAGAAATCAGTAGCATCAAAGCTTGGAGTATCATCAGCTTCAAGGTCACGGAAGAATGGTCGCTTCTGCTTTGGACACAAGGACCGAGCTTGAACTGGGCCTTGAGGTGGGGAAGGCGCTTGAGGCACTTCAATCTGAAGACTAGCTTGAGGCTGAGGCGGAGTCGCTGCAGATGCATCAGGCACAGATGTGTTGATGTCCTTGGGGAGACGAGGTGATGTGGCATGTTTGTCTTCAGAGCCATGCTTTGAGGCTTCAGCATTTGTACTGGTTTCTGCTTCAGGACGGGTAGTTGTGCTTTGGTCGGCTTCAGCTTCAGTTTCAGCAGCAGGTGGGTCTGTCTGAGGATCAGCAGTTGTAGTGTCAGCTGCATCAGTATCAGTGGTGGTGTTTGCTGCAGCATCAGTATTAGCAGCAGAATTTTTTGGAGCACTAGAGGCTTCGGGGTCATCAGCATCAGACGCTGAGGACGATGCACCAACAGAGGCTTCAGACTGCAGTGAAGTGTCAGGAAGCACCTCGGTCACTGTGTTGGAGTGAGGTTCAGGTGAGAAGACAGTATGAGTGGGTGAGTTTGTCAGCCCATAGTCCTCATCATAAATGCGAGGAGTTCCATCATCCATAATATCAACGTCCATGTCTTCAACCTCAGTGATAACTGGTGGCGGTGGGGACGGTGGAGTTGGAACAATGGGTGTTGCAGCAGGGCGTGGAGTGAAGACTATTAAGCTGCGCTGAGGATTTTATGGTGGAGTTGAGGCAGCAGTGATATGAATGGTGGTATCAGCGGGCTGTGTTGTAGGAGGAGCTGAGGAAAGGGGTGTAGCATCAATGGGATCCTCAACAGCAGGCTTCTTTGCAGCAGGTGGAGTTGAGGGTTGTGCTTCAGGTGTGCGCTTGAGGCTTTTGGCAGAGGCATCAGCAGGCTGTCGAAGCTTCATCAACTTGGTCATCTGTTGTGAGATCCGTTCCTTGGATTGACCAATATAAGCACGATTGGCAGCGAACTCAATGTTGAGACGTTGAACTTCGCATTGATGCTCAGTAAACTCCTGAGGAGTAACTTCAGTGATAGGTTTCTTCTTGAAGTCACTGTGGACTTTCTTCAGTTTGGCCTTCAACTGTTTCTGAAGATCACGTTGATGAATGTCATTTATGAGGAACTGTTGAACATAGAACTTGATGTCTTTCGGAATGTCCAAATCATCAAGCGGAGTGTCAGGCTTAACAAACCAAATTTCAATGTACTCCAAGATCTTCTTGGGATCAAGGAGAAGCGGGATTTCTGAACCCGTTGCTTCAGCTTTGCGTCTGGCCGCAGCACGCACGTATTCAATCTTATCAGCTTCAGTGGCGACGAAGCCGGCCAAATCCTCAAATTCATCTTCATCATCAGAGGATTGAGGAGTATGACGAATGGCGCCACGCATAGCAGTTTTCTTTGGTGAGGGGCGAGGGCCGCGTTGAAGAACAGTTTTGGTCTTCAGCTGAGGCTGAGGCATTGTGGTTGAGGCCTCAGGAGCATGACCTGAGTCATCAGTGCGTGTCCTTGAGGAGGGGGCAGCCCCATCCGTGCGTTGACATGAGGAGCCAACAACTTGAGGCTTAGCTGAGGTATTCTGAGAAGGTTTCATGCCAGGAGCCTTTTTGCGGTGCTGAGGCGGTGGTTGTTGTCTGGGTTGAGACTGATCTTGAGGCGGAATTTGTATTGAAGCAGTCAAGTCATGGACCAGATGCTTGACACGGCTGCGAGTGCGCTTGAGGTACTGTTCATGTGCAGCAGGAAAGTCTTCAAGAGTATGCAGTGTTGTGGGATCAGGAATGACTCCAGGAGCTGGGGGAGGTCGAGCCTTGATACCCAAGGTCTTTAGTGGCGGATTAACTGCAAACATTTCCTCATGCTGAGGATTAAGCCATTGATAGGCCACCCAGCGCTTGGCCCATTCCCTCGTGATCTTCTGTACCCGTTTCTTTCGTTCATCAGTAGTTTCTCTTTCGGGAGTCTTCAGCTTCTCATAGAGTTCAGGAGGCAGGTCTTTAGCGGTATCAGTATGCTTACGCCGAGGAGCCATTTTCTTCAGTGAGATGTCTGAGGAATTGTGCGTTCAAGCTGAGCTGCAAATGAAGTGAGACTATGAGAACCATACGATTCCTCAGCAGACATGTACCTGTGACAGAATTAAGTTGCGAGGGAAGTGGGGTACGGTTATATGCGTTCGTGAGGAATAGGCTGAGGAAAATGAAGAAATGAGGCATAGGTACAGGTCTCAGAAAGCTAGCAGTACAGTTGAGGAAGAACTGGCTTGAGGACTCAACAGTGCTGAGGAATAATATGCTGAGGAATTAACCACTGAGGAATAAGCATACCAGACTTGAGGCGAATGCTTAGGGACAACGAGTCTTCGTCCCCGGCGACGGCGAACTCCGGCGATGTTAGCGCTCGAGCGTGAGGAGCTCAAGGGCGGCGGCGCGAGAGTGAGAGAAGCGGTGGGGGGTAAATGACCGGGGATGGGGGGGTAGAGGGCTATTTATAGAGGGGTGAAAGATGAGGAGGTTGCGAAATTTGTGGACGAGATAGCCCCTGATTGTTGGGATCCTCAGTAGATATCGTGATGGTGGATAATTACGACGTGCGGTAAAATCGCAACAAATTGAAGACAGTTGTAACAGAAAATCCGTGATTTGAGGACCTTGAGGACAAGGGCTGAAGACGAAGACAAATGGTCTCAGGCTGATGATGATGACTTAAGGTCTCAGCCTGAGGAATATATGATTTCCGGATGACCGCATATGAGATAGACAGATTAGATAAGTGAGCACAGAGGGACGGGTCCGATCACGTTCACCTAGTTGAAGAAGCAAAAACTGAAGATCAATAACTATAGGTGAATGCTGCTGAGGACAAACACGATAATCATCAGCAATGAAGACTTCGAATCCTGAGGAAGATCAATAACATCAAATCCTGAGGAAGTTGAGGGCGGTGGCGCTACCCACCTTATAGGGAATGAGACACTTGATACCATACAATTGTCGTATGGATCTTGAGTCAATTTCCACGTTGATTTCTTCACACATAGCAAGGTAGTTCCTCATGATTTGAGGAGTACGACGCATCGTGTGTTGTGCATCAGGATTCTTCAATATTGTTAAGCGTTAGGATGTGTGTCTATTCACTGGACGTTTGAGGAATCTAAGATATTTAGCTCACACCTCAGAGTGCTAAATCGCTTCTCATCCAAAGGCTTAGTGAATATATCAGCAAGTTGGTCTTCAGTCTTCACATGGCTGATGAAGATATCTTCCTTCAAGACATGATCCCGAAGAAAGTGATACCGAATCTCAATATGCTTCGTCCTCGAGTGCTGTACCGGATTCTGAGAGATCTTGATGGCGCTCTCATTGTCACATAGGAGTGGTACTTTCTTCAGGTTGATGCCGTAGTCCTTCAGAGTTTGCTTCATCCAAAGAAGCTGTGAGCAGCTTGCACCAGCAGCAATGTATTCAGCTTCAGCGGTGGAGAGAGAGACGCAGTTCTGCTTCTTCGATGACCAGCACACAAGAGAACGACCGAGGAAGTGACATGTTCCTGAGGTAGACTTCCGATCCACTCGATCTCCAGCATAATCTGAGTCTGAGTACCCGACGAGATCCAGCTGTGTGCCTTTTGGATACCATAAGCCTAGCGACGGGGTGTGAGCCAAATATCGAAGAATTCGTTTCACCGCTTGGTGATGCGATTCCTTTCGTGCCGCTTGGAATCAGGCACACATGCAAACGCTCAACATTATATCAGGCCTGGATGCACATAGATATAGCAGAGAACCTATCATGGAGCGGTATACCTTTTGATCGTAGTCCTTGCCATTTTCATCGGGGCCAAGTTGTCCGTTTGTAGGCATCGGTGTCTTGATGCCCTTGCAGTCTTGCATTCCGAATTTCCTCAGGCACTCCTTGAGATACTTCTCCTGAGAGATGAAGATGCCGTTGCGTTGTTGACGAATTTGGAGTCCTAAGAAGAACTTCAGCTCGCCCATCATCGACATCTGATACTGTTCACTCATCAAGAATGCAAATTCTTCACTATATTTCTTGTTAGTGCATCCAAATATTATGTCATCAACATAAATTTGACATATGAATAATGCATCATCATATCGTTTTGTGAAAAGAGTTGGGTCGAGGGAACCAGATTTGAAGCCCTTGCTGATGAGGAAGTCCCTTAGTGTGTCATACCAAGCCCGAGGGGCTTGCTTCAGTCCATAGAGGGCTTTCTTCAATCTGTACACCATATCAGGCTTCTTGGCGTCTTCAAAACCTGGAGGTTGAGCAACATATACTTCTTCCTCGATATTACCATTGAGGAAGGCACTTTTCACATCCATTTGATATAACTTGATATTATGATGATTAGCGAATGCAAGCATAATGCGAAAGGACTCAAGTCTAGCTACAGGAGCGAAGGTTTCACCGAAGTCGATCCCCTCGACTTGAGTATATCCTTGAGCTACGAGACGAGCTTTGTTTCTGATGACTTGTCCATCTTCATCAAGTTTGTTGCGGTAGATCCACTTCGTGCCGATGACATTGTGAACTCTAGGATCAGGACGTTTGACTAGTTCCCAAACATCATTCAGTTTAAACTGAAGAAGTTCGTCTTGCATTGCCTGAATCCATTCCGCTTCTCGGAATGCCTCGGTAACTTTGGTGGGCTCTGAAATTGATACAAACGAGAAATTCCCACAAAAGTTAGCTATGCGATTAGCTCTTGCACGAGTGAGAGGACCTGGTAGGTTGATGTCAGCGAGGATTTTTTCCACTTGAACTTCATTTTCCACACGAGGAAGTCGAGGAGGATGATCTTGAGGCGCATCTTCGTCACTGCTGTCAGATTCGTTAGCATCAGCTTCAGGTGTTTCAGAAGCTTTAGGCGTATCAGGTGCCTCAGGATCAGGATTTGGGTGTTCTTCAGGAGCAGGAGGTATGTGGATTTCTTCAGAATGATCCACAGGAATGATGTCACCAACACCCATCTTCTTGATCTGTTCTTCAGGTGGTGCTTCACCTAAATCATGTGGCAGGTGCTCTCTTTGGGAGCCACCAGACTCATCAAAACGCACGTCTACAGTTTCAACAATTTTGTAATGACTAATGTTGAAGACTCTGTAGGTGTGCGAGTTGATACCATAACCGAGCATGAAACCCTCACATGCTTTGGGTGCAAATTTGGACTCGTGATGAGGATCACGCATCCATCAAGGTGCACCGAATACTTTGAAGTAACTTACATTGGGTTTCTTACCGACCATTAACTCGTATGATGTTTTATTGAAGAACTTGTGAAGATACACTCGATTGATGATGTGACAGGCAGTGTTGATTGCTTCAACCCACCACTTGAGTGGAGTATTGTACTCAGCCAGCATCGTGCGAGCCATCTCGATGAGGGTTCGATTCTTCCTCTCAACAACGCCATTTTGCTGAGGAGTGTATGGCGCAGAGAATTCATGAGCAATTCCCAAGTCATCGAGGAATTCTTCCACACCGAAGTTCTTGAACTCAGTGCCGTTTTCGCTTAGAATGTGCTTGATCTTCAGGTTGTAGTTGTTCATGACTCGCAGGGCGAAGCGCTTGAGGATTGCTGGAGTTTCTGACTTATAGAGAAGAAAATGCACCCAAGTGTATCGTAAGAAGTCATCAACAATAACAAGACCATACATGTTACCTCCAAAGCTCGAATACTTTGGAGGACCAAATAGATCCATGTGAAGCAATTCCAGTGGTCTCGTAGTAGTCATGATGGTCTTCGCTGGGTGATTGGCCTTGGTCATCTTTCCAGCTTCGCAGGCACCACAGAGCCGGTCCTTTGAGAATCTGATTTCCTCAATCCCGAGGACATGTTTCTTCAGTACCAGCTTCTGAAGATTTCTCATTCCAGCGTGGCCGAGTCTTCGATGCCATAGCCAGCACTCTGAGGCTCGTGCCAAGAGGCATGTAGCAACCTGAGGACCTTCAGAGAAATCTACAATATACAGGTCACCTTTCCTAACCCCACTGAAGACAATGGATTTATCGCTAATCATGAAGACAATACAACCATGTTTTCCGATGAGAACAGTGAGATCAAGATCACACAACATAGATACAGACATCAAGTTGTATCCAAGAGATTCAACAAGCATGACTTTATCAATATGTTGGTCTCGAGAGATAGCCACTCTGCCGAGACCCAATACCTTACTTTTACCTTTATCAGCGAAGGTGATGGTTTTCTTTGAAGAAGGACTTAGTGATGATTCCATAAGAAGACTTTTGTCACCAGTTATGTGATTTGTGCATCCACTATCCATCACCCATTCAGTCTTTCCCTTGGAGGACTTGGCCATGAAGCAGAAGGAAGGAGTTGTGTCTTCAGCTTCATCATCAGCATGTGATGGACCAAATTCTTCAGTGCTAAAGATTGACTTTGAGACAAGTGTCGTGGCAAGAGCCAAACCAGCCACACCCTCAGATTCTTCAGATTCTTCTTCCTCAGCATCAGGGTTGGAACCAGATTCTTCCGAGTCCAATTCTTTCCCAAGATAAGCGCGAGCCTTACGGGAACTGCTATTCCTGTATCCAGTAGACCTTGAGGATCTTGAGGATTTCTTCTTTGTCTTTTCATCAGAACTTTCATCTTTCCCTTTCTTCTTCTTCTTCTTCTTCTTCTCCTTCAGTTTAGCTTCCTTTTCCCATAGAGGACACTCAGCGATGTAATGCCCAGGTTTCTTGCACTTGTGGCAAACTCTCTTTCTAGCTTCGACAGAATCATCATCTTTGCTTTTTCTTGAGGACGATCTTGAGGAATTTCCGAAGCGATTCTTCTTCGTGAACCTTTGAAACTTTCTGGTAAGGAGAGCAAGTTCACGGCTGAGAGTCTCAGGATTATCAGTATCAGCCTCAGACTCTTCATCAGAGGACACTCTTCGTGCTCTAGCTTTTAGCGCGCGGACCTTAGGCGTGGGGCTGTATAAGTCTAGTTTTTCAGAGAGCTTCAGTTCATGAGCATTGAGGCGCTCGAGAATGTCTGCTGGATCCAGAGTCTTGAAGTCCGGCCTTTCTTGAATCATCAGTGATAGGAACTCAAATGAGTCATCCAGTGACCTCAGCAGTTTCTTCACAACTTCATGATCTGTGATATCAACAGCACCAAGAGCTTGAAGTTCATTGGATATGTCAGTGAGTCTGTCAAAGGTTTATTGCACGTGCTCAGTATCCAGCCTCTTGAACCGATTGAAGAGACTACGGAGTGTGTCAACTCGTGAGTCTCGTTGAGCTGAGACTCCTTCATTAACTTTAGACAGTCTTGTCCATATCTTCTTTGCAGTATCCAGACCACTGATACGGTTGAACTGAGCCTTATTGAGATGACCACCAATGATGCTTCGAGCTTTTGCATCAAGATGCCAGTTTTTCTTGACAACTTCGGGAGTAGTCATCAGATTTGCTTCAGGAATGCCTTGATCAACAATGTCCCACAGATCCTTGTCAATGGTTTCAAGATGCATCCTCATCTTGTTCTTCCAGTATGGATAGTCTGTTCCGTCGAAGATGGGGCAGTTTGAGGCAACGCTCATTGTACCTAAGGTCGACATAACTAAAACTCCAGGTGGTTAAACCGAATCACACAGAACAAGGGAGTACCAAGCTCTGATACCAATTGAAAGTGCAATATATCGACCAGAGGGGGGGGGGGGTGAATGGGAGATTTTCAATTTTGCTACCAGATTTTGATTTTCTTCAGGACTGAAGCAATCATGAAGCTGAAGAAGTAACCAAAATCATGAAGAAATAAAACTTCACAGAATGTAATCATCAGGGCAGCTCATCATAATGCAACAGAAATAAATCAATTCAGATAAGCAGAAGTGCTTCAGATGCATTGTATGAAGACTAATAGCAGAGGGAGAGCTGAAGCACAAGCAGTCAACATAGATACTGAAGACATAATACTGAGGCTTAAGAGATTGAAGAGATATCACCAGAAATTGAAGACAATGGTTTGGTAGACCAGTTAAAGTTGCTGTGACAACTCTACGTCTGGTTGGAGAGGCTGAGATTCAACTCAGAAGACATAGTCTTCACCTTGTTCTCCTTGAACTAAAGTCCTCAGACTCCGTCCAATAACTCAAGTGAGTCTTCAAGGTAGACTCCCGAAACGTTTACAGACTCAGTCACTCCGGGAAGTCACAATTGCATCTTGACTTCCTCAGACTGAAGACTTCTACACCGGCTGGAAGATCACAGTCTTCAAGAGTAAAAAGCTTCGGATCACTCAAACCGACTTCCTCAGAAATTCTCAACTACTCAGGCTGGTGGTTTTCCTCATATAGGTTCTTCAGTTTCCTCAGAGGTGGGTTGCTCTCAAATGACAAGTGTCAGTTTTTCTCTCGGAGCAGCCAACCCACAAATGGGGCTGGGGGTGGCTATTTATAGCCGCGGAGCAACCCGAGGTGAAAGGACATAAATGCCCATGCATGCAATTACTCTCATGCCCTCGGAAATGACCGTCGCTAGACAAGTTCTAGCCTCTCACCACGCAACACGTGGCACGGTCAAAGTATTCTCTCTCCAGACTCCTCAACCAAAGTTAGTTACCTCAGTGTCCTGAAGAACAACGTCTCAGACACATGAGGACTGAACTTCTACTGCAGGAGATCTCACTCTCTTCAGGAGAACTGCACTCGCAGTCTCCAGACTCCTCAACCGAAGACAAATTCCTCAGTGTCCTGAAGAACAACGTCTCAGACACCCGAGGAACTGAACTTCTACTGCAGGAGATTTCCACAGGGTTTTTCTTCAGGATTCCTAACTGAGCACTTCCTCAGACCTTCAGAACTCGTTTTCTTCAACCCCTCCAACAGTGCGGTGTTTTCCTATGACTCAAGAAGTATAAAAAGTCTTAGCGAAGACTACGCTTCAACTTCGTCTTCAGCGCGAACTTCCTCAGGATCGTCTTCAGCTTCAGCTTCAACCGAACGCTTCAGGATCCTACTTCCTTAGGATTTCGCACAACTTCATTACTCAAGAAGTATAAAAAGTCTTAGCGAAGACTACGCTTCAACTTCGTCTTCAGCACGAACTTCCTCAGGATCGTCTTCAGCTTCGGCTTCAACCGAACGCTTCAGGATCCTACTTCCTCAGGATTTCACGCAACTTCATTCTTCAGGAAACACACCGATTTCTCCAATGTTCCTCAACATTTTGGGGGGGTCGACATTGGTGGTTAAACACCTCATCAGGGACTGTTCTCCTGTGTATACTCACAAACACATCAGTCCCTTAACCGTTTTGTCATCGAACTCCAAAACCTCAAGGGGAGGGCACTTGATGCACTTACAAGTTTGACTTACGAGTGGAATGGACTCGTATTTCACTCTCGTCGGCTCAGTAGCGTAGCATCACCGGAATGATATGTGGTTTACTCTTTAGTTCATTCCGCTGATGTCTCTGTCAAACCTCTTTAAGTGTGCCATTGAGGGTGATACCTCCTGGTTTCACTTAATGGTAGGCACTCGAACCAACTGGTGTCCTTAAAGGTAAGAGTCGGGCGACCCAACGGTGCCCGCGAGAGGTATATCGTCGGGAACGACAGGGAGGGTACGACCGACGTTACTGGCGTTCTTGGCCCCTGCTCGTATCTCGCGAGAGTTACCAAACCACGAAAGTCGAGATCTACCAAGAGCACACGCGAGACAAGGTAAGGAGACGGTTCACCTTGTTGGTAACCGCAGTGACTTGGTGGGACGACAGGGCAGGCACCGATGTACTGGTGGTCCCGACTCCTGTCGTTGACCGCGGGTCGGTTAAGTCGAGGCAATGATAACGGCTGTCACGCAGGTTAATTAAAATGCTAAATGGTTCGGCGGATGACTTGAGAGGCCCGTTGGTCTGTACGCACTACCTTCACGTGGGATAAGGAGTTATGGGCTCCCCTGCGTCGTAGTTTGTCCGAAAGCTCTTCAGACGTCAGCAGTACCACGGGCTGATAGCTGGGAAGCAGTCTTGTCTTGTTTGCTGCAGCAGGTGTGTTTTGGATCTTCTTTTGCTTCACCGGCCAGTCTCGTACCGTGCAGGAGCGTGCAAGGGTGAGGGACCTAGACCCCTTGGCGCATAGGATATAGTCCGGCGGATGGCCTCTCTGCTGAGCCTAGGATGGGCTGCGATGTGTCGGATAGCCTCGGTGGGGCGTTCCCTAACAAGGTTCACGCCACCCTGGAGATCCGAGCGTGCAGGCTGAACAGTAGTGCACCCCTGCAGGGAGTTTAATCTATTCGAATAGCCGTGTCCACGGTAACAGGACGCTTTATGCTGAAGCTGGATCTTACCACTACAAACTATTACTATTAAACTGTATGGTTCCGGGTTTTCTTCCTCGCAGGGAAGTCGAGGAGGGGAACTCAGAGGCATTATTATTATTAATCATTACAACTTATATTATACATGTTGCAACAACTTCTGCTTCGTTGTTACTTTATTGCTTTATATGAACTGTTGGCTGGTTCTCTTCTCATGGTGCAAGACATCGTCAGAAGATGCTAGTCTTCGATAGACCTAGCTTCTTACCTTTATTCTGATTTCTATCTTGCAGTCCACTATATATACAGCCTCCCCTTTCCATTGATACAATGCATAATGCTTAGTAGAGGACGTAAGACTCGCGGGTATACTAGATACTCACCTGCTTTTTTTTCCTTTACTGTTTTGCCTGATCGGCCGCTGCAGTCGACGTTGGAGCCCAGGAGCAGGAGTTCCCGATGCCGACCACCGCAATGTGAAGATCCCCGATGACCAAGACAAGGAGTAGTTTGGAGGTTCCCAGGCAGGAGGCCTCGCCTTTTCGATCTGTTGTTATTTGCGCTAGCCTTCTTAAGGCAACCTTGTATCCTTGTGTCTGTACTCAGATACTATTGCTTCCGCTGACTTTGTGCTCTCGAGCTGTTTTATTCGAGCCCTCGTGGCCCCTCGCTTGTATTAAACAACTTGTATTACTTTATTTGTAGAGTTGTGTTGTGATATCTCGCCGTGAGTCCCTGATCTCGATCGTGTACCTTGCGTGTATGATTACTGTACACGGTCTGATTTTGGGGGCGTCACAATATAAGTGAAAGATCAACAGAGAAATTATAATCAGGATCATTGATGCATATAGGAGACGTAGAAAATTTAGGATCAGGAACGGTCTTGTTCTTCAGAGAATATATTTCGAGAAGCTTCTTAATAGCATCAGGGCCAGAGTCGTTAAACTCTATTAGTTCCCTGTATAAATCATCATCAAGTATAATATAATCATCATCAAGGAGTCTCTCCTTGAGTTTACTCAAATCGGGATAAGTGTAAGTTCCATCAAAAGGATATCAAGTATCAGGAATTTCAATTCCAGATTTTTTTGCAGCAGCGATCTGTTTCTCAAGAGCGTGACTAATTGAACCAATATCATCAAGAGTAGTAGAAGCATCATCAAAAGTAGCGGACATAGTAACAGATTCAGTAGAGGCATCATGTGGTGAAGGTGAAGCAAACTTACTCATAACTGAAGGTGAATCAAGTGTAGCACTAGTGTTCAGAACAATACCTTTTCTCGTATGGGATGGTAAGATCGGGACCTTGGGGTCTTATTTCTTGCCCATAGCGGATAAATTGCAGTAGGTAAAATACTTCAAGTGGACTTTTGAATAAAGCTATGCTCCTCGACAACGGCGCCAGAAAACAGGCTTGATAACCCACAACTGCAGGGGATCGAGATAGTCTTCGCGGGTAAGAATAACCCAATTTATAGATTCGACTCAAGGGGAGCCAAAGAATATCCACAAGCTTTAACAGTGGAGTTGTCAATTCCACCGCACCTGAGATACACTTACTTGCAACAAGGTATTAATAGTAACTGCGATATGGAAGTGATGATAACAACGGTAATAGTAAAACAGCGAAAGTAAACAACTAGTAACTAGCAGAATTAAAAACACTGTAGGCTAGGGAGATGGATGGTTGGGCACTGCATGGATAAGACACATCATGTAATCAACTTGGGGCAAGGCACACAGAAAAGCAAAGATCATCTAGGCATAAATCAAACATCAGTCATATACCCCACAGGTAGTTGTACGTGCTTGCAATAAGAACTTGCACAACATCTTTTGTCCTACCATACCGCTACGAACGGGGCCAAAAGGAACTTATGGAGATTAAGGTCCTCCTGTCAAAGAGCACCGCAACAAAGCATTAACAATCAATGGATACATGGAATCCTCAAACCATAGTCCATCCCGTTTGGTGTCCCAAGATGTCACCTTTGGGATCGCCGGTTCTGGACTATAACAGGTGCAAACAACTCATAGATAGGATCAAGAACACAAATATATTCATGCAAACACATAGGGTTCAGATCTGAAATCATGGCACTCGGGCCCAAAGTGACAAGCATTAAGAGCAACAAGTGGAAGCAAAGATGATAAACACCAATCTAGATGATAGGCAACATGCCCCCAACAATCTGATAAACTATTACATGATCTAACTCATCCAATCCCTACCACCCCCTTTGCCTACAGCAGGGAATTACTCACACATGGATGGAGAAGTCATGGAGGGAGGATGGAGTGGAGATGATGATGACGATGGCGATGATCTCCCCTCTCCAGAGGCCAAAACAGCCTCCAGATTAGCCCTCCCGGAGAAGAACAGAGGGTGGCGGCGGCTCCGCGACGAGAATTGGGAAAACGACTTCTGTTCTGGGGTTTTCTCGTCACGGGAATAAAAAGGAGTCCTGGTAAGGCACCAGAGGAGGGGGAGGCCCCCAGGCGGCCAGAGGGCGCGGCCCCACCCCTGGACGCGCCAGGGGGTCGCTTGGGGCCCCCTGTGCTCCCCTCTGGTCCGACTTCTGGCATCTGGCTCCTTCGGGTGCGTGGATTTTCTGGTATTTTTCTGGGACGTCCAAAAATCCATTTTCCTGCGCATAATAAAACCATACAGACAGCTCTGCTGAAAACAGCGTTAGTCCGGGTTAGTTTCGTCCAAATCATGCAAGAATGAGGGCAAACTAATAGCAAAATTGTTTGGAAAAGTAGATACGTTTGAGACGTATCACCTTCTTGTTCTTCTTCTTCTCCTTCTTCTTCTTCTTCTTCTTCTTCTTCTTCTTCTTTGATGAACTAGCACCAAAACTAATGCCTTCCTTACCAATGACCTCTTTTTGAGAACTCAAGAGATCATTAAGTGATTTCTCTCCTTGTATGCAAGAGACGAGTCCCTTGTCGAGTTGTGCCTTCAATCTAGAGTTTTCCTCAACAAGAGGAGCATTCTTACAATCAAGGTTTAAAATAGCGTGCTATCAAAAATAGCGTGGTGCTTCACCTGAAGCTACATAAGATATAGCGGGATATAGCAAAGTTACATTTAAAATAGCTTGATGAAAAAAATGACGAGAACTAACCCAAATATTAAGGATTTCAGGCATTTTAACAAATTTTATTTTCAAAAACAATACATGCATAACCAGGTAACCATATTCAAATGTCAAGGCCAAATCCATGACACAAATACAAATATGAGGCTTAAATCCACGCACAACAAAGTAATAAACTCGAAAGAACAAATTGTTTTAATCTTTTAACAGAATCATTGGCATCATCTTTAGATTAACTAGATGAACCACGAGATTGCCCATCATCATCACCCAAAACCAAGGAAAAAATAACGTGCTAATAACGTTACCAAGTTTAGCGCGATTTAGCACGTTAGTAACGTCAATAGCGCTGTAGCGGTAACTTTTGGCTAAATATAGCATAGCCCCTCAAATTAAGCTATAGCGCGCCAATAACCGCGAAATAGCGCACTATTTTTTTTCATTGCTCACAACACGGGTTAGTAGAACTTGGTTTCTCAAGAACAATGATAGGAGGGAAAGTAGTAATCTCCTTAGTGAGTTCAATGTTAACTTCCTCATGTTCCTTCTTGGGAGTCATGAGTTCATTCTTTAAGGATTTGTGATCCTTTTTTACTCTCTCATGTTCTGCAAGAAGTCTTTTATGAGCCTCAACAAGTTCTTCATTTTTAGTCTTGAGGTCACAAGCAATAGCTTTGGTATGTTTAAGGTCAAGTTTTAGCTTACCAATATCACTATCATGTGTCTCCTCAAGGGACACCTTAAGCTCACGCTCTTCCTCAAGAGATTGAGATATCTCTCCTATCTCATCCGCATAGTCACGACTATGCTCTTACATCTCGGTGATAGTCCCATCAAGTTACTCGATGTGAGCATGAGCTCCACCCAATTGTTCCAAGAGGGTCACGAAGTGCCTCTTGGTTTCACCTTTGAGCTTTGACATGAAGAGGTCAAACTCATTGTCTTCCTTTACCTTGGGCTCCTCCTTTTCCTCCACACAATCCAATAAAGATGGGTTAGTGGAGATAGACCGTTTAGAGGGAGGAGTTACCGAAGTAGTCTTGGCCATAAGGCACTTGTGGATGATGTGAGGGTTCTCATTGGGGGAGTCAAAGAGCGATGTTGATGGAGGGGGCTTGGTGACGATAGCAACGGTGGCCATTGCCACGATCTCACCACCTTCATCATCATCATCATCATCATCATCATAATCATCGGAGAATATTGTGACACCCAGGATTTTGGAACTTTCTTTTTCCAAAAACATTTCTGATTTATTTTTGGATTTGCTATTGGATTTGATTTTGAGCACCTCATTGGACTTGAAACTTGAGCATATTTTATTTCCATGCTCAAGTGGACCTTGAATCCAAGCCTTTACAATGCCATTCCATTGATCCATCTCAACCAAGCCACCATTTTATTCAAGCCTTATATTCCTTTTTCCATTAAAAGTGATATTCCGATTTTTTGAGGTTTGTGAAGCAACCCCTATTTATGTTGGTCCATAAATCCCCAAATAATTCCCACATGTCATTGACATCATATCTTGACAAATTCTTCAAAAACATTTCATAGCCCAAGTGGAGTTTTCCTCTAGAAAAAATTCATTTGTCTATGGGGGCAGAATGGAGCTTTGTGAAGGGAGTGCCATTCCTCTTGATCCATTGCTGGTGAAACTTATTGTGCAATCTCATGTGATCATATCATTGATCTACATCAAATTCCACCACATTTTTCCTAGCCAAACTCCCACAATAAATTCCCAAAGTTTGGGTGCAGCAAGGGGGCATTGTGAAGCAAGTGCATGATAGGGGATCCCATTTGCCTTGAAACTTTGTGAGCATGATCCTACCACCAGATAACTACACCAAACCAAATTGGAGCCGAATCCCATTACCCATGTGAGTGCATTGTCATGTTTAAGTTTCTGGTCAGTGGGACATATTGTGAAGCAAAAGCTAGCTATGTGTGTCCAATGGCTATGAAATTTTATACACATGGGCACCATGCCAAATAACCCCAGTACACCAATTTCCAGCCAATTCCACCAATCCTATGAGATGCTAGATTCAACTTTGCATTATGTCCTAATTGGACATTTGCAAAGGAAGTGCTAGCTAGCCTGATCCAAATGAGATGAAACTTGGTGTACATACTCATCCTAGTGTATGATGGAGCTATGCAAAAGATAATGCCTAGGGGAGCTATGTACAAGCCACACCACAACACAAACACCTTCTGCAACATTGCTACATTTACAAAGGAAGTGCCATGTGCATTTGCTTAATTGAGCTCAAACTTTGCAGACATGTAGTCCTTCCTATCCTAAAGCCAAAAGACAACTTGACCCTATCCAAACCCCCACCATGTGAGCTATGCTTCTGCTCCAAGTTTGCTGCATCAAACTATTGCTTGAGATAGAGATCAATCCAGAGAACCTTTTGACCATCCAGCTGTACCACTGTGCTAAGCGTGCAAAGGACTCCAATGTAGACACCTTTGGCCACGAAGAATCTTATCCCTAATTTGGAGGCCACGCTCTTGGACGCACACGACGTGCTCTGTCCGCGCTCCGCGCGTGCCCGTCCACATCCACCTCGCGCTCCAATGCGTACCCGTCGTCTTCTTGTTGTTACTCCGTGCCGCACGGCTTTCCTCAGGCCGCGTGCTCCACGCCACCCCCTCTGGAACCCTCTCGTGCCCGCCGGCTCACTCCGGCCGCGGCCACGTCCGCTTGCCATCTCCCGGCCACGGGCATTTCGCCCTGGCTATAAAATCCATGCGCCCGAGCCTTTCCGAGCACACCAGCGGCCTCCCCACCTATCCTAGCTCCCTTTCCCCCTCTCAATTGATCACCGGAGCTCCCCTCCGCCGCCACGGCCTCCCATTGCCGCCGCCGGTCTCCTCCGAAATTCCTGCAGCCCGCGCCTCCCCCTCCTCCCATTCCGCGGCGGCAGAACCCCTTGGAGCCGCTCCTGCTCCGCCGCGCTTCCCCCTCAACCGCGGACTCGCCGCCGGCTCGGCCCGGCCAAGGCCGCCCACGGCTGCCGCACCGTGGCAGGTGAAGACGGCGGAGTCGTCCTCTCCTCGCGGTGCCGCGGCCACCAACCCACGCAGGTCGGTGCACCGCTTCCAGCAGCCCGTGGCAGGCTCCTCCCACTCGGGCCTCGGCGGCAGCAGCACCCTAGCGGCCCTCCTCTATTCTGCATCGCGGTCGGAGGGAAGGAAAGCAGGGGAGGAGAGAGAGGAGACTGACGGGTGGGTCCCTGATACGTCCAAAACGTATCTATAATTTCTGCTTGCTCCATGCATGTTTTGTGTGATATTGCTATGATCTAGATACACTTTGATACACTTTTGATCATACTTGGACTAACCTATTAACTCAGTGCACCCCAGTGCCAGTTCCTATTTTCTGCTGTTTTTCTATTTCAGTTTTCCCCCATATAAAAAGTGCCAGAAAAATTCCGGGAAAAATACAGAAAAAATCAGCGTACAGGAAGCTTCGAGAAGAGCCCGGGAGGGGCCAGAGGGGAGCCAGGGGGCCCCAGGTGGCCACCCGGCGTGGCCCCACCCATGGCTGTGCCAGGGGGGCGCCTGGGGCCCCTGGTCCACCTCTGGCTGCCCCCTTCGCCTATTTATTCTCCGTCACGGGAAAACCCCGGGAGAGAAACCCTATTCCGCAAACTCACCTCTGTTCCGCCGCCGCCGCGCTTCCGAAGATCGGGAGCACCAGAAGACCTCTTCCCGGCACCCTGCCGGAGGGAGGATTGACCTCCGGGAGTCTCCTCTCGACCATGGATGCTCCTCGGAAGTCTCGTTAGTAGTTTTCCTTGGACCATGGGTCCGTGATCAGTAGCTATGTGATGTTCTCCTCCCCTCTTTGATCTTCATTGTTTAGACCTCGTGAGCTGCCTACATGATCGAGGAACCTTTGTAATATTTCTGCTGTTACTATGCTGAGTTTGATGGGATCTGATGGATTATGAGATTATGTTCAGATTGTGATAGAGTAATATATTTGGTTTTTATCTCTTATATTTTTGTTCCTAAGTAATTCTTGCATGTTCTCCGTTGCTGTTTATTGCTTTGGCCAAGTAGTAGGTAGGGACTCCAAGAGGGAACGTTGTGCTCGATTGTGGGTTCATGCCCCCCGATGACACGCTTGAGTGACAGAAACATGAGTCTAGGGGATGTGCTGTTGCCACAAGGGGGAAAACAACGGTGCTTGTAACCGCGGTTACAAGGATTATTTACTTTACGCAAAGTGCTTTTTAATGCAGTTGTCTGTTGCTTTGGGTTTATACTTTGGGTGGGGCTCGCAACTTAATACCAGCGAGATGTTCTGGATAGATATGTCAAGGTGGAGGATTAGTAGTAGATGTAGTTGGATTTCGGTCTACTTATTTTGGCGTACTGCCTGTACTTTTGAACCTCTTCCTTTCTTTTGTAGCATAGTTAGCATTGCGGTGCGTTCATAATCCTGTCAATTGCCCTTCTGTAATTTGTTTACCTCGCATAGCAGTTTTGTCGTCTTTTGGGAGAGAGACATCACTAGTGACCATCACGTATCCCGGTCCATATAATTATTACTGTTTCCATGCTACCTTTACTTTATTGATTTTACTTGCTATCATAATCCATTGTGTTCTACCCTTTGTAAACAACAAGACCGGAGAGATTGACAACCTCTCTGAACTTCGTTGGGAACAAAGTTATATGTGTCTGTGTGCAGGCCCAGGTCAGTTGCGCCACTGACACCTACTTATCAGCTCTGGAGTCCTACTGGAGACAAACCTTGATATCTTCACCGAGGGAAACTTGCTGCTGTGCTACATCTCCACCTTCCACTTGGGGTAACCAACGAAGGGCGAGAAGCCATCAACCGAATTTCTGGCGCCGTTGCCGTGGACTCCGAGTGCTAAGATAGGGGAGTTGCACACTACCCTTTACCTTTGTTTTTAAGTCTTGTTAGTTTATCTTTCAGTTTTTATCTTTGTGTCTTTTATCAAAAATTACAAAAAAATCTGCCACACTTGCTGCCACTATGGGTTCCACTGAAAATACCAAGTTGTGTGACTTCACTAGTCACAACAACCAAGACTTTATCTGCACTCCCATTGCCACACCTGCCACTTCAGCTACCTCTTATGAAATTAAACCTTCTTTGCTAAACCTTGTTATGAGAGATCAATTCTCTGGTGCTGGAGATGATGCTGCTTTACACTTGAATAATCTTGTTTAATTATGTGATATGCAAAAGTACAAAGAAGTAGAAGGTGATGTTGTTAAGCTCAAGCTCTTTCCCTTCTCTTTAAGGGGAGATGCTAAAATCTGGTTTCAATCTTTGCCTAGGAATAGCATAGATTCTTGGGATAAGTGCAAAGATGCTTTTATAGGGAAGTACTACCCACCTGCTAAGATTATCCAATTGAGGAGTAATATTATGAATTTTAAGCAATTGGATAATGAACACGTTGCCCAAGCTTAGGAACGAATGAAATCTCTTGTTAAGAAATTCCCTACACATGGTTTGACTACTTGGATGGTTATCCATACTTTTTATGCAGGCTTGAACTTTATCTCGCGGAACCTGTTAGATTCGGCCGCGGGAGGAACCTTTATGTCAACTACACTTGGTGCTGCCACGAAGCTTCTCGATGAAATGATGACCAATTATTCTCAATGGCACACCGAACGCGCTCCAACAGGTAGGAAGGTAAATTCTGTCGAGGAAATTACCTCCCTCAATGAAAAATTTGACTTAATTATGTCTCTACTTACCAAGCAACCCTCTATTGATCCTCATAATGTTCCTTTGAATTCTTTGGTTGCTCAAGAACAAGTAGATGTGAACTTTATTGCTAGAAACAACTTCAACAACAATGCTTATAGGGGAAATTTTGCTAGCAATCCTAGACCGTTTCCATCCAACTATGGGAACAACAACACTTACCCTAGCAACAAGAACCCCTCTTCTGAATTAGAAAGCATGCTTAGAGACTTTATCACTACCCAAAAAGCCTTCAACAAAAATTTAGAAGAGAAATTAGCTAAAATAGATAATCTCTCTTTGAAGGTAGAAAGCTTAGCCCTTGATATTGAGATGCTTAAAATTAGAACCTCTCCCCTTGAGGAGAATAAGGCCACCCCTATTAATGCTATCCAATTACAAATTAATGAAAATATTAGGATGATGGCTAAACTTAAAGAAAGATGGGCTAGAGAAAAAGAGGAAGAGGATAGAATTAAGAGCCTTCCTACACACCACACAGTTGCCACTATCCAAATTGTTGAGGACACTCAAACTATTAGCACCCAATGCACTCCTAGTCCCGTTGGACCTATTAATGGTGATGCTAATACCTCGACCGTAGATAAAGAAACTCCTATGAACATAGAGGGTTTCAAACAAGTGAGCCTAGATGACACTACTACCACCTTTGATAGTAGTGATATTGATTTTGATAGTTGTACCCTCCCAGAAGTTATTAGCTTGTTACACAAAATGTCTAGAGACCCCCACACTAGCACAATTAACCTTGCCTTCACGGAGCATATCACAAATGCTCTCATCAAAGCTAGGGAGGAGAAGCTTAGAGTAGAAGCCTCCATACCTAGGAAGCTAGATGATGGTTGGGATCCTATGATCAAAATTAAATTAAATAACTTCTCTTGCTATGCTTTATGTGATGTTGGAGCTAGTACCTCCGTTATGCCCAAAAGAATATTTGATTTGTTTGATTTGAATCCCTTTGAGCCTTGTTCTTTTGGTGTTCGTCTTGTTGATTCTTCCGTAAAGAAACCTTTGGGGAAAATCGACGATGTTCTTATCATTGTCAATGACAACTATGTTCCCGTTGATTTTATTTTTATGGATATAGAGTGTGAACCTTTATGTCCAATTATTTTGGGACGTCCTTTTCTTCGCACCGTTTGTGCGGTTATTGACATGAAAGAGGGGAATATAAACACTACTGGAAAAATAGCTATAGATAATATGGACACTAATGGCGCACCACATGTCCAGTGCGCCATTACTAAATAGCAATGGCGCACCAAGGAAAGATGCGCCATTAGTACCCTTACTACTAATGGCGCACTAGAACGGGAGTGCGCCACCGCCAATTCGCTTCTGGGCCAGCCCCCCTCCCCTGACTTAGCAATGGCGCACTGCCCGGAAGTGCGCCATAAGCCACCAGGAAGGCTAATGGCGAACTTCTGGTATGTGCGCCATTGCTAAGTCAGGGGAGGGGTGGGCCCACTCCTGATGACACATCAATAGCGCATACCCTAGACGTGCGCCATTACTAAGTGTGGAACAGCAATGGCGCATTTATGCACGATGCGCCATTACTGTTCTGGTCCCCCCTCTCTGGCCCCTGGTCCCCTCTCCCAGAGATAGTAATGGCGCACCTGTAGTGGGTGCGCCATTAGCTCCCATACTTAGTAATGGCGCATATTGGTGAAGGTGCGCCATTACTAAGTCTGGGAGCAGCTAGATATTTTGCAGCCACCCTACTACACTCACTTTCTCCACCTCCACCTCCAACTAGCTTCTCTTGGTTCCTTTCTTCTCCTCACCTTATTTACACCATAGATCTACCCAAAATAAGTAGTTGTATCTCCTTTTTTCATTGGTAAGTAAGGTATATCTCTTTATTGTTGTGTAGATCTAGTTTGTCTCTCATGAACACACTTTTTGTCGGTGTATATGTGTGGTGTGATGTGATGATCATGGGGTATATATGTGTGGTGTGATGTGATGATCATGGGGTATATACGTATGTGTGTGTGATGATTGTTTGCACGTACCTCACATATGCATGCGATAGTTGCCAATATTTTTCCGGAATGTTGATTCATTTCCGTTTCGGCGAAAATTTGGCACACTTTGCATTCTTTTTTGTCCTAATAATTAGGCAAGGTCATGCCAAAAAAATTTTTGGTTCTAAAATATCGTTTTGCTCTATGCCCCGCAGGCGACCATGGTTCGCAAGATGACCGGAGGCATCGTGGATAGGTTTTTGAGCTCCGCGAAGGCCGAGATGATTCAAAAGAACGAGACGGAGATAAGATGTCCGTGTCGAAGATGCAAGCTGAAGTGCCTTTTGGACCCGGATTCACAAACAATAAAGGGGCACCTGCTCACGCGTGGTTTCATGGATGGCTATCGGTGGCAAGGTGATGAAGAAGATTATGAATTCGTCCAGGGTGGCCGGGAAACAGTAAGCAGAAATAGCGCCGAGGTCGGGCGAGAAGACGAAGAATCTCCCGGACATGATCACGATGCAGGACACAATCATCATGTAGAAGATGCCAGACATGATCATGAGGAAGATCAAGACGAAGGGCATGATCATCATGAAGATGAAGATGCCGGAGAAGACGGCGATGATGGACCATCGTCGATGGACTGGGTGCAGGACCCTCATCTTCAAGAATTGCTTCTGAACGAGGCGAGTAATAACGCAAGAGCTGCCACCCGAGAGAAAGCCAAGTTGAATCAACTTGAGATGGACGCAGTTACTCCATTGTATGAAGGATGCAATCCTGAGGATACCCGCCTGAAAGTAGCGCTCATGGCTCTGGAGATGAAAGTAAAACATAAAATGACTGACACATGCTTTGACGAAAACATGTCATTCTGGCAAGACCTTCTTCCCAATGGGAACACATGCCTGACCAGTTTCAATGAGGCGAAGAAAATCGCGTGTCCTCTGGATTTACCGCATGTTAGATACCATGTCTGCGTTAACGATTGCATCATTTATCGGCATGAGTACGCGGAGTCTACCGTATGTCCGAAGTGCGGCGCCAGTCGATACAAGAAGAAGAAGAAAGCTCCTCAAAAAACGGTGTGGTACTTTCCGATCATTCCTCGTCTGCAGTGTTATTTCGCGGACCCTAAGCAAGCTAAGCTCATGCGCTGGCATGCGGAAAGGAAGCAGCAAAAAGAAGAAGCTGAAAAAATGATCCACAAAAAGATAGGATGTTGAGTCACCCTTCTGATGGGACCCAGTGGGAGGCATTGAACTTCGAGGAGGACTTTGGGAAGGATCCAAGGAATGTAGTGTTGGTCGCGAGCACCGATGGAGTCAATCCTTTCGGAAACCAGAGCAGCACACATAGCACCTGGCCAGTGTTTGTGTGCATGTACAACATCCCCCCTGGGAGTGCACGAAGAGAAAGTACATGCACATGAGTGTGCTAATTGAAGGGCCGAAACAACTAGGAAACAACCTCAATCTGTATCTGGGGCTCCTAAAAGAGGAGCTAGATATGCTATGGAGAACGCCAGTCAATGCGTGGGACTCTCTATGAAAGCCGCACTGCTCACGATGGTGCACGACTATCTCGGTTTAGGGGATGTCGCGGGGCAGGTGGTCCATGGACGACACAACGTATCACCAGCTACCTAAGGATCCCGGGGCTTCAAAAACCGTGTTCATGGGACATCGAAGATGGCTTCCTCACAATGACCCATGGAGAAAAAGCAAGGATCTGTTCGATGGAATAGCCGAACCCCGAAAGGCCCCACGTAGGAGGAGCGGCACCGAAATAGACATGCTGTTGAAAAATTGGAAAGAGTGCCCACCGCCAGGAAAGATCAATTCTAAGCGAAAGGCGCCAGAGCCGCTGTTGAAGGTCTGGAAAACGAGGTCTGTTTTTTGGGACTTGCCATACTGGAACATCCTCGGGGTGCCAAACAGCCTTGATGTCATGCATATCACGAAGTATGTGTGCGAGAGTCTGCTTGCTACCCTGCTCAACATGCCAGAAAAGACCAAATATGGGCCGAAAGCAAGGGCAGACTTGCTATCAATGGTCATCAGGGAGGAGCTGCACGCAAACCTCCCTAATGATGATGATGATGATGATGACGACGATGACGACGATGATGATGAGCCACCGGAGGACACGGAAAGTCGTCGCAAAGGAAAAAAGGCCAAGAAGAAGAGAGAACATTATTACTGCCCCCCCGCGTGCTTCACTCTAAGTCAGAAGGAGATCCAGCAGTTGATCAATTGCCTCCTAGGAATAAAACTTCCTTACGGTTTCGCTGGGAAGATCAGCAGATACCTAGACTCAGCGAAGCAGAGGTTCAGCGGGATGAAGTCTCACGACTGTCACGTGTTGATGACACAGCTACTTCCGGTTGCAATGCGAGGGATCATGGATGACCACGTCAGTGAAACGCTATTTGGCCTATGCAACTTTTTTGATGTCATCTCTCGGAAGTCGGTTGGCGTGAGGCAACTCAGAAGGCTACAAGAAGAGATCGTGGTGATATTATGCGAGCTCGAGATATACTTCCCGCCTGCATTCTTTGATGTCATGGTGCATCTCCTCGTCCATATCGTGGATGATATCATCCAACTCGGGCCGACGTTCCTGCACAGCATGATGCCATTCGAAAGGATGAATGGTGTGATCAAAGGATACGTTCGCAACAGGGCACGTCCAGATGGAAGCATAGCCCAAGGCTTTCTGATCGAAGAGTGCATCTCCTTTTGCACGAATTATCTAGGCATCGATAACCCCGTTGGTTTTCCCGTCAACAGGCACCTCGGCAGGCTCTCTGGATGTGGTCACCGCGAGGGTCGCCGCGAAATGCATGTCGACTTCCAGGATCGACTCGCCTACTTTGAAAGAGAAAACCTAGTCGCGCTCCAACACATTGACTTGGTCGATCTTTGGGTGATAGAGCACAAAACATCAACTGAGAAGACGTACAATGACCGAGGCCAACAGTGGACGGACGGAGATGTACTCAAAGAGCACAACTCATACTTCACGCGTTGGTTCAAGGACAAGCTTCTATCGTACCCTTTACATGAGGACTCTTCCGAGGAAGAAAAGCTCGTATTTGCCTTGTCACAGGGCGCCGAGCAGAACCTGATGACATATCAAGCGTACGATATCAACGGCTACACATTCTACACCAAGGAAAAGGACATGAAGAGCGATTATCAGAACTCCGGGGTAACGATGGAAGCCTACACCGGTAACGTCAAGAAAAGATACTACGGAAGGATCGAGGAGATCTAGGAGCTCAGCTACGCTGGAGAGAAGGTGCCGATGTTCCGCGTCAGGTGGGCCAAGAGCATCGTAAAAGAAAGCCGGTATTTCACCACCATGGTTATACCCGAAGCCAAATCCAAGACCGCCGGCGCAAACGTCACCGCGCAAAATGAGCCATGGGTACTGGCTAGCCAAGTGGACCAATGCTTCTTCATTACCGACCCGTCAAAGCCCAGCCGTGTTGTCGTGAGGAGAGGCAAAAGGAACATCATCGGAATGGATGGAGCCGCCAACGAGCAAGACTTCGACAAGTACGGCGACCCGAAGATTGAAGATGACGACGACGATGATGCAGTAGCATACAAAACAAGAAGAAGCAGGACCACCCTACCTAAATGCGGTCGCCCATTCAAGAGAAGAAATCAAGGGGTTCCGGGGCTAAATTATGCAAACGCGAAAAACAAGGGCAAAAAGATTGTGAAAAGATGATAGCTAAGATCCAATCACGCCGATTGTTATTTCATGATTGTTATTTCATGTCACTTGATTTCAACCTCATTTATGAGCATGTGAATGATTATTTTTAGAGATCTTTTAAACATTATATTATTTTATATTATGAGCATTATATTATTTTAGTACATAAAATATGAAACTACTTGCCATGATGAACTAAATGATATAAATTTGCTTTTATGGATATTGATATATTTTCTTAAAACTTGGTCAATGTTTTTCTTAAAAAACAAATACACCTTTATAAAGGAACGGAGGGAGTATTGTAGATGTTGATAGTTTTTGTTATATTTAGGAATGAGGGAGTATTAAAATTGCCATGTGTTTATAATTACTACACAATATAAAATTAACACATAATGATAATTATAATTATAAATAACAAAATATTAAAAGCGTTAATGGCGCACCTACGGAAAGTGCGCCATTGCTATGCCTACGCTAATGGCGCACTTCCAGAAAGTGCGCCATCGCTATTCCTATGCTAATGGCGCACTTCCAGAAAGTGCGCCATTGCTATGCCAAGTAGTTAGGGTTATCTCGATCCCATCTCACTGATCCAGATCTCACTCTCTCTCGATCCCATCTCTCACTCCTGTCACTCTGGCGACCCCGTACCCCCGCACCTCGGTGACCCCCTCCAGCGACCCCCGCGCCCCGGTGCCCCCCTCCGGCGACCCCCTCCAGCGACCCCGGCACCCCGGTGCCCCCCTCCGGCGACCCCCTCCAGCAACCGCGCGCCCCGCGCTCCGGTGCCCCCTCTAGCGATCCCCCTTCGACGTGCATCCCCTCCGCGCGGCTCGCCATCGAGCTCGCCGTCGACGACGTCAACGCCGACCGCACCGTGCTCGTCGGCATCCTGCTCAGCCTCATCGCCCAGGACACCAACTGCAGCCGCTTCCTTGGCACCATCGAAGGTTTGCATCCCCTCTTTCTCATTCACTCTCTCTTTGTGTGTTTTCCAATGAATATAATGGACCAGATTGTGTTAAACACCGGCGATGAACACATCAATTAGCATAAGAGGAGATATCTTACATCATAAGCAAAAGCAGTTAAACGAACAGTCATATGAGAAACACTTGCTGGTCACTGTCATATGAGAAACACTTGCTGTACATTTGGATCTTTCTAAATCAAATCTTTTATCTTCCTCACTGTCAAGAGCAAAGTGCATGCCCTTTCTTTGGTTAAGCTTTCATCTACGCTCTGTATATGCATTTCATGATTCTATATGTATCTCTATGGCGCTTACTTTCTTTCTTAAAATCAAATAACTTAACAGTTTGAATAGCAATATCCGAAACAGTTTGGAAAAAAAGATAACATGGATAGTTGCATGGATAGTTGCATGTTCTGTCAAACCAATAAAATATTTTGAGAAATAATAAAATCAGTACCTATGCATTAACATCTAATTTTTAAATTCTCATCATGGAAGTAATATGTACTACTTTTTGGTTCACTGTGCTAATTATCTAATAATAGTATTATCTTTTATGAATGAATGCTTGGCATGATCACAAGTCTGATTTGCTAATGATGGTTACATGATCTCAAGTCTAATTTGTAATGTGGCTTGATATGCATTGCGGTTTCTGAAACACAAAGTGGCTTAGCATATATGCAAATGTGCCTAACTTGTACTATGCATGTACTTACCTGGACCCTAACTTGTGATGCAACCAGGTTCGATATTTCTGAAGAAAAGTTTTATGTATGCTTGTTGTGCCTATATGTAGGAAATTTTTGTGCAGGTACAAATAATGACCCCATTCTCCCGAAATGTCGATTAATTTCCGTTTCGGTTGAGAATGGGGTCCTAGCTCAAGAAAATGAGCAAAGGTCATGCCGAATTTTTGTGTGAATTCGTGCATGACCTTTGTTAATTTTTTTGACCTAGAAGGTACTTTGCATGTAATTGTCCAACTACATAGCTCAACAATCTCCACAGTAGCATATAGTGTTAGGCACTTGCAGATATGATCACTGGCAGGATGAAAGCATACACACATCATAATAGAAACATCAAGAACTTTTTTCTTATCCTAGCTATACTAGCTACCCTGATATCATCCAATCAATCTAGTAGCATTTTTTCTTATCCTATGTAGTGGGTGTAGATGGCCGACAACGATGAGGCCGGAGGTTCGCACCACCAGAAGCAACATTGGGAGATGAGCATAGACGATGATCCACAACCTCAACCCCGCTACGAGGGCATCGGGGATGACTCTACCGATCCCGAGTACACAACCGCTAGTGGGGATGATTGTGGTGCCGCGGAGGCCGATCCCGCCACTGATGATGGCAGCCAACCCACTGATGGAAGCCAACCGAAGAGGCAAAAAAAGGAGAGGCGCCCGAGCAAGCTAGGCACCGTCAAGTAGGAATTTACCGAAGTGGACAAAAATGGGCTTCCAACGGCGCCCAAAGAATTAGTCGGTGGGTACGCCGGACAACTCGGGTGCATTCTCCGGGGCACCGTCTCGATCAACACCGAGAACCTAAGGCATCCTGACCGAGCGAATTTGCGCAACCTCCTCTTCACGAAGCTGCACAACCAATACAAGTTCCCCGCTCAATTCGCAAACACACAACTCCACGGGAATAAAGTGAACAGTGCCGCCCTCACGAACATGAGCACATCCCTGGCTACTATGAGAAGCACAGTGAAGAAAATGATTAATAAAGGTGTTAGTTACGAGAAGATCAAGGAGTCAAATTCTTCGATCAGCAAAACTGACTACGAGGAGTTCAAGCTCAAGTGCGAGGACACCTCAACCAGTGAATCGAGTCAGTGGGGGAAAAGTATGCGGGAATTGAACTTAGGGGTTCACAGACTCGGTCCCGGCGGTTACAGAGTGGCGGAACCGAAATGGGACAAGGAGGACGCGGAGCGTGCCGTGCAAGGCCTACCGCCCCTCTTCAAAAAAATACGGAGATAAGCCTACAAATAACTATGTCAGGGCCCGATACAAGAGGAACCCGGTAACAGGGGAGCTTACGACGGATCCGAAGGTGGAGGAGCTTGAGCGTCTTCTGGTAAAGAATACCTCCCCATGTTAAATTAGCTCCATATGGTTGCATTTTAAAATTAGCGAAGCCAAATTTCTGAATGGTCCCCGCGTTCCTTGTGCAGGAAACTGAAGGCAGCAGTGCGGGGTCCCCGCCTATCGCCCCTTGGGGCAACTCTTTAAATAGGGCGATCAACACACTCAAGAAAAAGGATAAGCTTAGTAAGCCGTCATCAGCTGGTCGTGTGTCTGGCAAAGGTTGTTCCACAAAATGGTCGAACTACTATAGCACTAGGCGAAAGGAGAAAAGAACTAGCGGCTTGGAGGCACAACTCCAGGAAAAAATGGAGCAGATTCCACGCATTGTGGAAGAACAAGTTGGACATGCGCTCAGCAACATGATGCCTGCCTTGTTTGTGTTCATGCGAGACTGGCTTGCGAGCGGTCAAGAGGGGTTGCCCCCGATTCCCAGCTTCATGGGGAGCAACTCTCACAACGCGACGGCAGCGGCGGTGGCCCCGTTGGTGTCCCCGGCGGTGGATGCGTTTGTGACCCCGGCGGCGGCCAGGACGGTGCCCCCAGCTGCGGCCGCGACGGTGACCCCGATGACGGATGCGTTTGTGACCCCGGCGGCGGCGCAAGTATTGGAGCGTAAAACACCAACGCTCGGCACCTCAGGAGCAAGCGCCCCCTCCGTCACATGCCCGCCCGCCGTTGGCGGTCCATCGACATTAGCCGAGCTCGACGCCATCACGGTAACTAAGCCTCGGCCGATGACTTCATCTCCTTTTGCCTTTGACTGGGCATCCTTGACGCCCTACATGTTTTCGCAGGGCACCGTCAACGTTCCATGCACTCTCCTGCACTTCGTGGACGAGGAGTTGGTCGATGTTGCTGTGGGCAGAATCGTTCAACCGGGCATCCGCGTGTTCCATGGTAATCCGATGCCAGCCAACGTGTATAAGGTTCAATTGATTCGGGTGTTGGATGGCTACGGCGAAATATTACCTCCCTATCGACCCCCTGGAGCCAAGGACGAAGATGTGATGGACCTCCACGGCTGCTTGAACTGGAGCATGCTTTGGCCGAAGAGCCAGATTCGTTTGGGGGTGGGGAACTACTCCACCCCACCGCCAGTCGTGCCGGCGCCAAGCCATGCCAAGACTGCTGCAACGCTGTCGGCTGATCCGGGCCACCACCCCACGGACATCGATGTGGCACAAGATCGGAGAAACACCAACACCAACACACTACTTGCCCGTGTCGATGACTTCTACGAGGAACTCGGTGGGTGCGACATGGACGACCTTTTCCCGCCTGCTTCTCAAGAACCAAACCTTGGTGCAAAAGACTCCTCCCACCCATCTCGTAGCGCGGAGATGAATTCCAACAATAAGCGTCGACTGTTCAGTTCTCAGGAGACGCCTCCAGCTGCCGCCTTCACCGAGGCTGAGATGGCCGAGGCGCGAAATGTTATCAGCCCCAACACACTCAGGAAGGCGGTCTCCGAGCAGGTAAAGGTCCCATCACATGAGAAGCCAAAGAAGAAGGGACGGACAAGAAGGAGGAAGGCTCCCACTACTGCGAGCCAGCCGGCACCGACGATCCGTGCTCAAGACGGGCCACCAAGACCCGACGGAATCATGTCTAGGGTGCATGTGGCGGGTAGGCCAATGCTATCTGCTGCAATGCTCGATGCTGCAACCGGCGCTATGAAGAGTCTGCATGACGTTGTTATGAATACAGAGACGCGGCGTCTCAGAGAGAATGATGTGGCATACCCGGTTTTCACCGCCAAGGTGCCAGAGGGAAAGGGCTTTGTTGCTTGCGACATCGGACGTGTGATCTTCCTGCGGTTTGATGACATCTTCGCTATGTTTCACCTTTTTCCGCTGCACTACACATTCGTTCGGCTATTTGTGCTCAGTATGCAGATGCGGATCATTAGAGACAAGACCCCGGACATCGTTATAGTCGACCCCTTCTACATGCGTGCCAAGCTCTTGACCAGCCCCGGGGACCGGCGACTCGCTAGTGATTACCTCGAAGACGTCATTATGGCGAACAAGGATAAGGAGAACTTCCTCCTGCCTTACTTTCCCGAGTAAGTCATCCCCTCACGTCACCGTAACGTATATTAGGTTTGCTTAGATTTCGGTCGTTCTTTTCCTCCTAACATCTGTGTTGTGTGCAGTGATGAAAAAAAGTGCACACTCATCTCTCTAAACCCGAAATGGTCCATGGCCACGTATTTGGACCCGGACCGTGAGTCGAACAAAGACTACACAAATATCATAAAAGTTCTCGATGAGGCTCTCTCCCGCTACTCCAAATCTGGAGTCACCTTGAAGAAGGAAGCTGTTAGGTACGGCACGCATGTGTTCACTCACGTAACAAAGTTCGCCTGCGTCAAGCAGCCGCCTGGCGGTCAGAAGGATGCCTACTACACCATCCATCACATGCGGGCGTTCGTACGGGACCAGCAGCAGCTTACGCTCCCAGCTCATCTCAAGCACTGGTTCGAACGCGTGTCGGTAATCCAAGACGCCGACCTCAGACAAGAATTCTTTCGCATACAGTCGGAGTTGGAAGGAATCATCTCTGAAGATGTCCTTCGTAACACGGGGGAGTTCTACCTCAACAATCAACTGTCCAACCGTGAAATAGATACAATGCTAAGATTGCAGGCTGACGGCGATCGCTCATTCATGACCATCACAAAAGACGGCGGCTTCACCCACGCTCCGGCCCGTGAGCGGAGTCAAAAGTCTTGATGCCCATGCGCCTAGCTATGTAGTTCTGGACTATCGACGAGATCTCGTGTGTGTTGTATAAACTTTTATGAACTTGTCTGTACATATGTCTCCTTAGTTTAAACCGTCATCGTTCAACTTATATGTAATCGATGCTATTTATTACTAGGACCATGAACCGTGTGCTATTAATGTGTGTTGCTTTTCTCTTCCTTTGATCCTTAATTTTGTTGTATACGTATGCACCGCTTAAATATTATATGTAAGTTTCTCTTAATGTTTTGTTTGTCCAGTGCATAAAGCAGATGCCGTCGTATGTCGTGTACATTGGTAGGATTCCCGGAGTCTACGACGACTAGGAGGATTGTCGGAGACAGGTTCACCGTTTTAGCGGTAATAGTTACAAAGGGTACCCCACAAGGGCGGAGGCGGAAGTTAGATACGCGCGCTATCTAGCGGGGGAGAGGAGGGAGCGGAGGAGGAACCGGATGAAGATCACTTTGGTCACGATGATGCTTATCCTGATCGCCACCCTCTTCTTCAATGTCATGGTAGTTTATATATATCCACTTGTAATGTGATCAAACTCGCTACTCGAGACTTGTAATGTTCTAACTTGTTCGGTATTTTGAATTTGGAGACTAATTAATATGATGATTTGTAGTCGGAGACTAATCTTCTATTGTATTCGATAAATTTGTTGTTTATATCTGTGCTGTTTATAAATCTGCTGTTTATATCTGTTTGTAACCTATGCAAATACAGAAAAGAAAAAGAAAAAAAAACATAATATTCATAGTAATCGCGCACATAGTGTGCCTCAGTGGCGCATGTGTAGAAACACAGCAATGGCGCACTTCCTAAAAGTGCGCCATTAGTAACCCAGAGCACAACATACAGACATGGTGGTTCCAGTAACTTTAGTTGCGCATTTGTGGCCTTAGTAATGGCGCACTTCCGGTGCGCCATTAGTGTACAAGATAGTAATGGCGCACCAGAAGTGCGCCATTACTATCACTTACTAATGGCGTGCTAGTAATGGCGCACCTAAAGTGCGCCATTAATGTCAAAATACAGTGCGCCATTAGAGCCCTTTTTTCTAGTAATGAAAATTCCAATTCCCATTCAAAAAGGGGATGGAACACTTGCCTAGAAAGAAAATCAAGTTACCTTTTGAGTCCGTTACACGGGCTAGTTATTCTCTTTCTCTTGATAAAACTTGATTCTTCTTTTGCATCATGCCTAGCTTAAAGGCATAAAAGAAAGCGCTTTCGGGAGGCAGCCCGCAACGAATTTAGGTTTTTCTTTTTGATTTTGTTGTGTCTTGATGATTGTTACTACTGTAGCAACATCATTGTATCTTTATTTTTCAACTTTGTGCCAAGTTATAGCCTCTTACGACAAGGGAAGTAAAAGTTGTGACATGCTGTCCAGAAAACAGATTCTGTCCCCGTGACCAGAAAAATCCCAGAAAAATCCCAGTTCATCTTTTTGAGCTGAAATTTTTACACAGCGTGATCTATACAATTACGAAACTTCCGTATGTTCTGAGTTTTTTTATTTGAGTTGCAGAAGTGCCCCTAAAAAATTCTTTATTACCTGTTGTTCTGTTTTTCACAGATTCTTCCACGTTTTGTCTCTCCTTACTTTTTGCAAACCTTAAGCTTGCTTTTTCTTTGCAAAAACTTTTTGGCACTCTTGAGAAACAGTATATCTCCAAGATTATATTTATATCCAGTGGGGAAAAATTATTAATTAAGGGTACTAACCTCTCTAATCAGCTTATGATGAGTTATGTATGAAAGGAGTTTTCAAGTGTGCGATGGAAGATGATGAAAGAAGATCCAGGAGTGTCAAGCGCTCAAGCTTGGGGATGCCCCCATGAATCCCCAACAAATATTCAAGGAGACTCAAGGGGCTAAGATTGGGGATGCCCCCGTGCATCCCCTTCTCCATCAACAATCATCAGTTCGTCCTTCGTCTCACTATATTTTTATCACTTCATGCGTTATGTGCTATGCTTGGAGCGTCTCGCTCTTAGGTTTTGTTTTTAGTTTTATTTAGCTTTGCTTGATGTTCATAACAAGTTAGATCCCTTCTTACTTTTTGTGGGAGAGAAACACGCTCCACATTAAAAATTTAGAATACATCATAGGATTTTTCCTGCTTATCTTTCTGCTATTGTGTGTTCTTTATCTTTTCATAGCTACTGCCTTGTTTAGTTTTAGTATTAGTTTGTCTTTAGCAAGAGCCTTGGCTTTTGTTTAGTTTGTTTCTGGAACTCTTTTTAGTTTTCATGTTTATCTTGTTAAAGAGAGTTGGTTGTTGCACTGAGTTGTGTCTTGTCTTGAAAGTAGGTAATTGAGGTTGCTATTTTCTTCTAGTAGTAACTTGCAATGGTTTTGAAGTATTGATGTGAGTAATGTTTGAACTTTTGGTGTCAAGAGCTCTTGCCTATTAGTGATAGGTGTTGTATTTTGGGCAATCCGTGTTTATTTTCAAAACCTACAAAACTAGTTGAGAACTCTAGCTACTAGATGGATCACTACTCTTCTGAGGAGTCGAATATTAGAGTACACTCACGTACCATGAGTCGAGGATGCGCAAGGATAACCAAACCCCCATACACTCCTCCTCGGGGTACTTGTCTCTTTGTGAACCTCCTTATTAGATTGAGAGTTACCGATAATAAGTGCATGAGTTCTTCGGACTAATGTAAGTATTGAAAGTTGACACTTCCACCTTCCCATATTTTGCTATCCTCTCCCGTGCCGTGCATTGCCTTCTTCTCACTCCGAGAGTTGGTGTCCACCTTCGCCGGTACATCCAAACCCTTGGCATGATACGCTCTGTCATCATAAGCCTCCTTATATGTTTCCTAAAAACAGCCACCATACCTACCTATCAAGGCATTTCCATAGCCTTTCCGAGTTATACTGCCATGCAACTTCCACCTCTTCATGACTTGATCTTCATGTTATACATGTTCCTGCTACACTGGTAGCGACATACCTTGCATACATCATGATAGTTACATCTTCTTTATGATTTTGAGTACCTTGTAAAGTGTGAAAGATCTCCTTTACCTTCTTGTAAAATAGAGTGTTGCCCTTAAGTGAGGAAAAGATCCCAAAGTGGACACATTAAAAGATCCCAAAGAGGACAAATGAGAGTTAAATAGAAAGAGCCATTGAGGCCACCAAAAAAATACAAAAAATATAAAAAAGATAAAAAGAAATAAAAAAGAGAGAAAGGGGCAACACTACTATCCTTTTGAGAGATCCACACTAGTACTCCCTTTATATCCTTGTACTCCATAGAGATGATCTTCATGCATATAGATATGTGGGGACCTTCACACTATAGAACTTGGCTTGCATATTCCTAGGATGAGCCTCCTCAAACGAGCTCTAGGTCTTCATGAGCGAGCAAGTTAGATGCAACCCCCACTAGTTCCTTTGGAGAGCTTCTTAGCTCGTATGTGCATCCGTTGCATGGAAATCCCTACTCCTCACGTCATATCTATCATTTGGCATCTCTTGCTTATGATTGTCCTCATTGATGTGAGCCTTTCTCATCCTTTTTGTCTTCCTCCTCCACCACATTTCTCTCTTTGCCATCCTAAGTGTCAACTCTCGTGCTTACGCTCATCCATTGCATGAGTGCTCAAAATATCGAAAAGGAGTGGATCAAATTGACTTGTACCTGGCTAGTGGTCTGGGGACGAGTGAAGATAAGATTCCAAAGAAGACCAAGTGTGAAACTTTAGTAGATTGAGTTCTCGACACAAAAATACTTTTTTCTCCTATTCCCTATCCCCCTTCTTGCACGCAAACACCATTTGGAGACATTTGAGTCACGGACAGCGAGAGCTCTTACACCTAATGTTCTTTTGTTACTTGTTTCAATGCTAATATAGACTCTTGCATGTTATGACTTGAATTGAATCTCTAACATTGATTGATTTACTTTTCAAAGTTCTTTTATGGTTGCTAGCATGTCACCACAGAAATTATGCTGTTATCATTTACCTACTCGAGGACGAACATGAATTAAGCTCGGGGATGTTGATACGTCCAAAACGTATCTATAATTTCTGCTTGCTCCATGCATGTTTTGTGTGATATTTCTATGATCTAGATACACTTTCATATACTTTTTATCATATTTGTACTAACCTATTAACTCAGTGCACCCCAGTGCTAGTTCCTGTTTTCTACTGTTTTTCTATTTCAGTTTTCCCCCATATAAAAAGTGCCAGAAAAATTCGGGAAAACTCAGATAAAAAATCAGCGCGAAGGAAGCATCGCGAAGAGCCCTGGAGGGGCCAGAGGGGAGCTAGGGGGGCGCCTGGGGCACCTGGTCCACCTCTGGCTGCCCCCCTTCGCCTATTTATTCTCCGTCACGGGGAAACTCCGAAGACAGAACCCTATTTCGCAAACTCGCCTCTGTTCTGCCGCCGCCGCGCTTCCGAGATTGGGAGCACCAGAAGACCTCTTCCCGGCACCCTGGCGGAGGGAGGATTGACCTCCGGGAGTCTCCTCTCCACCATGGATGCTCCTCGGATGTCTCGTGAGTAGTTTTCCTTGGACCATGGGTCCGTGATCAGTAGCTATGTGATGTTCTCCTCCCCTCTTTGATCTTCATTGTTTAGACCTCGTGAGCTGCCCTACATGATCGAGGCACCTTTGTAATATTTCTGTTGTTGCTATGCTGAGTTTGATGGGATCTGATGGATTATGAGATTATGTTCAGATTGTGATAGAGTAATATATTTGGCTTTTATCTCTTATATTTTTGTTCCTAAGTAATTCTTGCATGTTCTCCGTTGCTGTTTATTGCTTTGGCCAAGTAGTAGGTAGTGACTCCAAGAGGGAACGTTGTGCTCGATTGTGGGTTCATGCCCCCCGATGACACGCTTGAGTGACAGAAACATGAGTCTAGGGGATGTGCTGTTGCCACAAGGGGGAAAACAACGGTGCTTGTAACCGCGGTTACAAGGATTGCTTACTTTACGCAAAGTGCTTTTTAATGCATTTGTCTGTTGCTTTGGGTTTACACTTTGGGTGGGGCTCGCAACTTAATACCAGCGAGATGTTCTGGATAGATATCTCAAGGTGGATAATTAGTAGTAGATGCAGTTGGATTTCGGTCTACTTATTTTGGCGTACTTCCTGTGCTTTTGAACCTCTTCCTTTCTTTTGTAGCATAGTTAGCATTGCGGTGCGTTCATAATCCTCTCAATTTCCCTTCTGTAATTTGTTTACCTCGCATAGTAGTTTTATCGTCTTTTGGGAGAGAGACATCACTAGTGAACATCACGTATCCCGGTCCATATCCTTATTACTGTTTCCACGCTACCTTTACTTTATTTCTTTTACTTGCTATCATTATCCCTTGTGTTTTACCCTTTGTAAACAACAAGACCGGAGAGATTGACAACCTCTCTGAACTTCGTTGGGAACAAAGTTATCTGTGTCTGTGTGCAGGTCCACGTCAGTTGCGCCGCTGACACCTACTTATCATCTCTGGAGTCCTACTGGAGACAAACCTTGGTATCGTCACCGAGGGAAACTTGCTGCTGCGCTACATCTCCACCTTCCACTTGGGGTAACCAACGAAGGGCGAGAAGCCATCAGTCCCGCGCGTAAGACGCACGTGAGGCTGACCGCGGGCCCATTATTTTTCAGGTGAAGGCGCCCCTGGAAATACGTTTTCGTCTACTGAAAGCATATTCCTCGCCTTTTCTATCCAGAATATGTTTTCAATCACCAAAAACGTATTTTCCTCCTTCAGCAGCAAGAAGTGCGCTTTATCTGCTTTGAAAGCGTATTTCTGCAAACCCTCAGCAGTGAACGTTCACTGGTTAGGCAGATTTTCTGTCTAAACGAACGAACGCTCATATCTCCGCACCCGTAACTCTGATCGAGGTGATTCTCTATGCGTTGGTTTTCTTTCGAGCTCCTCTTCGCGTTGGCATAGGTTTTATGCCATGGTTCTTTGTGTTCTTTTGCTGGTTAGGTCAAAGTGGTTTGACCCCCCTTTCCCGGTGTGCTTTTTTGTCCGGCTTTTGCAGGGCGTTGTCGATGTGCAAGACCGAGGGTGTTTCACACCTTATTGGTGAAGGCAAGCCACAATACCCTTTGCACCTTTGCAAAGCTTTGAAGTGCATCTAAAATTGTTGTTCGATGATATGCTTATATCGGTGATCGTGATCATGTTGCCATGTTATGATTGATGTTATCATTGCCATGCTATCATTGAATATGCCACTACTATGCTATGTATTGCCATATTATATCCATGCTATGCTTTGATTATATCATTTCCATGTTATGTCATGAATCATCGTAGCCACAACACACCAACACCATGTTAAGTGCTCATGTTATCTTTATGCTAGTTCATGCTATGCCTAAGTTACGCTTAACTGCATTCATAATGTTGCCATGTGAATAACTTAATCTTTGTAACACTGATCTAAAATGTGTTTGAGAATATCTGGAACTGTCATGTTAATATGCTATGCATTTTTATGATTTGATACTCATGTTGCACCTGATACTTGTGTTCGCTGTTGGAGATATGCTTCGTGAAAAGTTGATCACAGTCGCAACTTCCGGCACAAGACCAACCATCGCCATCGAAACGAAAACTCCATTTATTTAATAAATAGATTATTTGATTGGGCGTGTGAAAATGTTCTCGGAATGGTTACGAAGTGTGTTAGACGTAACCAACTCGCTGCGCAAAGCGCGTTGTTCGAAGTTTCACATGAATCGGAGTTCGTTCGGAGCCGGTGCAGTCTGAAATGTGTGACGTAGACGCGGGTATTAAAACAAGGGGTGTTTACGTAATCTGCCAGCCCTATCTAGCCCCAAAACCAGGACCAAAATCTCTTCTAACCAATCCATTTTATAGCCCATTTAACTTTTTTAACATCCTTCCATAAATAGACAAACCCCCTTCCAAATCAGGAAAACCCTAGTGATGCGGGGCATCCAACTGACATCACCATGGATACATCTCCTTCACGTCGACCATTGACGAGAGCACAAGCACGCGCCTTTGGAACAAAGTTTAACTCGCTCCTCTCAGAAATACAGCTCAATACATGCGAGACTTGGGTACTACCTCATACAGATATGTTATGCATCATTAGGTACAAAGGAGATGGACAAGGAGAGGCCACAACGGAAGGGGAGCCCCAGGAACATGAAGGGAGGAAGACCACACCTTCACGGACCGGTACTACCGGCCTAGAGGGCGGTACTACCGGTGCCTGGAGACACCTACCGACACCTGGAGCCTAGCTGGCCGGAGCGCGACAAGAACTACCGCCCGGGAGAGAGGTACTACCAGCCAAGCGGTACTACCGCCCTGGAAGAGAGGTACTACCGTCCGACAACATGAAATGCTTCTGTTGAGGGCGGTACCGGACCGGTACCACCCCGGTTGTACCGGTAATTATGAATTACCGGTACTACCGGTCGTGCAGGCCGGTACAACTGCTCCAGTCGCAGATCTGGACTGTGTTAGCCATGTAACCCTTCGTTTTGCACCAGGACTATAAGTACTCTTCTCCTACCTCCGTTCTAGGGTTAGCTAAGAAATTATCCAAAGACTTGAGAGCTTAGCTCCTTCTTCCCCTAGGGAATTAGATCTCCTTGAGATCCTCTCAAGCTTTCCTCCTACCTCCTCTCCCCACTCATAGAAGGAGAGGAACCCAATCCTATTCATAGAAGGAGAGGGAGACTAGCAAGCTTACCTCTTGTGGTGTATGGATCTGGTGATGTGTGGTATTTGGGAGTGGATTTGAGTGTTTGTGTTTGGATCTTGTTCCCCTTTGTCTCTTGTCTTAATTGTGTTTTTATTCCCCTTGTTCTAGTTGTTATCGTGGATCCCCACCTCAAAATTGAGAAGATTGGGCCAAACCCTAGGCTTGCCCTATATCATTTGGTATCATGAGCAAGGTTGACACAATTTGGAGTCCCTCCCCCTCACTTTTCTAGCCAATTTTTGTTTGTTCTTGTCCAATTTTGAAAATTCCCCACCAAAAATAGCCATACCCAAGATCTTGCAACTTGTTGGTTCTTGTGAAATTTTGTTGGTTTTGATCCATGGATGTGGTGTTTTACTAGTGGATCTCACCCCTTTTGTGTTGCTTTAGCCTCCCCACCAACAATTTTCCCCAAATTTTTTCTTTCTTTCCACCAATTTGTGTTTGGGAACCCCAAGGACTCCACCTCCATCAACAACGAAGATCCAATCGACCTCCACAACGGAAGCAAGGCCGGTACCACCATTTTTCGCGAGGGTAAGGTGACGTGAGGTATCATTTCCGTCCTAACCACCCTCTCCTTGCAACTTACCATTGAGAGCCCATCTCCCATTTGTGAACACCTTCCTTTTCCTATTGAGACTATCTCTCCGAGTATTGCCGGCTCTCACAACTCGTGCACCTTAGTAGTCATACAATTGATACTCCGTGCATTACTCATCAAGTCATAACACAATTCATAGCGCTTAAATTTTTGTGGTCAAACGTGAGTGTCATTAAAAAAAAGAGAGCAAAAGATATCAAAAGCTTTTAAGCAAACGAGTGCGCAAATAGGGAAGCATCCACCAAAAGCACGTTTAGAGTTCATCCATTCATATAGGTTGGTGCACTTGTGCGAATCGAGCCGTTGAGCAATCGATTTAGTGACTCTCTTTGTACTTTTGCAACGCGAGCATTAGTCTTCGTTAGGCTCACTTATCTTGCTCTTTTTCTTGGTTGCACGAGTCCCATTATCTTTGCGTGTGCGTTTACTATTGCTATTTTTCTCTTTTGATCTACTTGTATCGCATTGCTTCAATTGGATCTCTACCAATTTTATTAACACCTTGTTCCACTTGTTTCATTTCTTCGGCCACTAATCCCTACCAAGCTCCACGATAAGCCATTTGTAGGTGTACGTGGGGGAACAAGACTCAACCAAGGACATTCTTTTCATTTCAAGAAGCTATACATCACTTGAATCATTACATCTTCGAGAAGGTATCCTTGTTATTGTTCTCCCCCTTTTACTCTCACATCTACCCTCTTGTTGTCATGGCTAGGCAAGACTCCCCTACCTTACCGGTGAATGGTACACTTCGCGATACAAACCATATGGTTACTCAAGAAGCTTACCTACAATTCCAACATGAAATGCGCGACGCGCACGAGAAGTTGAGCAACCGCATCCCCACGATCGCGGTAGACCTCCATCAAGGACAAGATCTTATGTCACAAAAAATGGAAGAGCTATCCGAGCGCAATGAAGCAAAAATGGAGGAATTCCAACAACAAATGATCGCTCGTGAAAAAGCCAATATGGCCGAGCTCAAGGCCATGCTCTCTTCTCGACATCATCATTCTTCATCATCCGCCTCTACACACCGGTCTTCTCACCGTTCCAAGGCCAACCATGAACACGTCGAGCACACCCAACCTCGCGCCGGCAAGGAGCCTCAAGCCCAAGCCACGGAACGCGAAAAACGTCTCCTCCTTGAGAGACGAGTGCACGACACTCTCAACTTCCATCTTGAACACCAAGGGGAAACAACTTATAATGCCCGGTCAACAAGACATGAAGGCCACGAACATGGAGAGCCATCTTACTCTCATGTGCCTCGAGATGACCGTCATCCAAGACCACAACTTCACCCGCGTCAAGACAACATACCCCCAACGGCTCTTCGCACATTGGAGGGGCGCCCAAATGCACCTCACGTGCCAAACTTTGACCATCAAGAGTACTACAACGACAACATCCACCGCAATGACCGGCGAGCTAGAGCACCTCCGCCGCCCGAGCACCTCCGGATCCGCCAACCCCAACACAATGAAGAGCGTTTTGGGAGACTCAAGTTCACGATGCCCAAGTTCTCGGGAGGAACAAACCCCGAGGACTACCTCTCATGGGCCCTAAAGGTGGACAAGATATACCGTGCGCATAATTATGAGGAGTCCAAGAAAGTTGCCATGGCGTCACTTGAATTTGAAGACTACGCTCTCAATTGGTGGGAGCAAGTACAAGATCTCCGCCTCGAGCAAGGCACTCCACAAGTGTGCACATGGGAAGAAATGAAGCAAGTGATGAGAGCCCGGTTTGTTCCACAACATTACACACGTGACCTCTACCAAAAGTTACAAGCCCTCAGGCAAGGATACAAGACGGTGGAAGAGTATTACAAGGAAATGGAGTTAGCCATGATCCGAGCCAATGTGAAGGAATCCGCCGAACAAACCATGGCCCGCTTCCTCAACGGTCTCAATTACCAAGTGAAGAAGATCACCAACTTCCAACCTTACAACACCATTGAAGAATTGGTCCATCAAGCCTCAAAAGCGGAGAGGCAAGTTCAAGAAGATGCGAAGTACTCCAAATTTGTGTCCTCCAACACTCGGGGTACTCCTTATACTTCTCAAGCGCCGGCAAGTACAACGCCCTATACCCGCGCTCCAACATCAAGCAGTGGTCCTTCAAACACACGGCCACCGGAAAATTCTTCAACACGTTCTTCATCAACCACAACAAGTTTCAAGCCACGAGAGCCTACCAAGGCCTTTCCACCCAAAGATGAAAAGACTAGCTCCATTGCATGCTTCACTTGCAAGGGCTGCGACCACAAGTCTTTTGAGTGCCCCACCAAGAGGACCATGATCATCACCGAAGACGGCGAGTATTATTCCATTAGTGAGGGTGAAATGGATGCTTTGGTTCAAGTATCTCAACACATCCAAGCAAATGATGATTATGAAGACGGCCACATATATTGTGACAATGATGCAAGTCCCTCCCTCGTGGTGTCCAAGGTGTTGACTCTTCAATAAGAACTCGATGAGAATCAAAGGTGCCACATATTCCACACCAAGGCGGGCATCAAAGGGCGATCCGTGAAGGTCATTATTGATGGCGGAAGTTTCCACAACTTGGCAAGCGAAGAACTTTGTACCAAACTCAACCTCATCAAGAAGAAGCACCCTCACCCATACAAAGGGGCAATGGCTTAGTGACTCCGGCTCCGTAAAATTGGACCACACGGTGGAAGTCTCATTCAAAATTGGCGCCTACGAAGACACATTGGAATGTGACGTGGTACCAATGAGCGTGTGTCATTTGCTCTTGGGCCGACCTTGGCAATTTGATAGGAGTGTTCTACACAATGGTCGAACCAATCACTATATCTTCAAGTGGAGGGGAAAAGAATTGGTCCTTCCCCCCATGACCCTGAGTCAAGTGATCGCCGACAAAATACACACTTCCAACCCTCATGGGGACAAAAGTGAGAGAGAGAACCACCACAAAGCGAGTGAGAGCCACAAGCCAAATATGAGTGACTCCATGAGGCATACCAACAATGACACCATCTTACTAGCCACCAAACGAGAGGTCCAAGAAGTGAGGAATAAACCATCCCATATTCCTCATTTTGTACTTTTGTACAAGGATGAGGTGCTCTTACCTAACGACTCACCCCCTCTTCCTCGTGCTATAGCTACTATTTTGCAGGAATTTGAGGACGTCTTCCCCGACGAGCTACCACCGGGTCTTCCACCACTTCGTGGAATTGAGTACCGCATAGACCTCATACCCGGCGCCCCTCCCTAACCGGGCACCTTACCGCACCAACCCCGAGGAGACAAAGGAGATTCAACGCCGAGTCGAACAACTACTCGAGAAAGGGTATGTTCGCGAAAGCCTTAGCCCTTGCGCGGTACCGGTCCTAATTGTGCCAAAGAAAGATGGCACGTGGCGCATGTGTTGTGATTGTCGTCCCATCAATAACATTACCGTGCGCTATAGACACCCCATCCCTCGCTTAGATGACATGCTTGACGAACTATCCGGTGCCATAATTTTCACAAAAATTGACCTTGAGAGTGGCTATCACCAAATACGTATGCAAGTTGGTGACGACTGGAAAACCGCCTTCAAGACCAAAAGTGGTCTCTATGAATGGTTGGTTATGCCATTCGGCCTATCCGAAGCACCTAGTACTTTCATGCGCGTTATGAACTATGTTCTTCGCTATCTCATTGGCAAGTTCGTTGTCGTTTACTTTGATGATATCCTCATTTATAGCAAATCCATAGAGGAACATGCTAGCCATATTCGTGAAGTGCTTCAAGTGTTGCGTAAAGAACAATTATATGCTAATCTTGAAAAATGTACTTTTTGCACTCCCAAACTCATATTCCTTGGCTTTGTCGTTTCCTCCAATGGAATTGAAGTTGATGAAACTAAAGTAAACGCAATTAAAACTTGGCCTAACCATACCACCCTACCTCAAGTCCGGAGTTTTCTTGGGCTAGCCGGATTCTACCGCCGCTTCGTTAAAGACTTTAGCACCATTGCGTCACCTTTACACGCTTTGAGCAAAAAGAATGCACCTTTTATTTGGGGACCCTCCCAAGAAAAGGCTTTCAATGAACTCAAACATAGACTCACCCATGCCCCCTTACTTGTGTTACCGAATTTTGATAAACCTTTTGAAGTTCATTGTGACGCTAGTGACACGGGTATAGGAGGTGTGCTTATGCAAGATAGACGACCGGTAGCCTACTTTAGCGAAAAACTCTCCGGCACCCATTTGAACTACCCTATATACGATAAGGAACTCTATGCGTTGATCGGCGTCTTACAAGTTTGGGAACACTATCTTCACCCTAGGGAATTCATCATTCACTCGGACCATGAATCTCTTAAGTACTTGATGTCTCAAACCAAATTGAACCGTAGACATGCTAGATGGAGTGAATTCATTGAGTCTTTCCCTTATATCATCATGTATAAAAAGGGAAATGACAATGTTGTCGTGGACGCCTTGTCACGTAGATGCATGCTTACAACCAAGCTTGAATTTGACATTGTGGGCTTTGAGCACATCAAAGATCTTTATGCACACGACCCTTTCTTTGCTACACCTTTTGCCAATTGCACACGACACACCACTTGGAAAAATTACTATATCAATGATGGATATCTCATGCACGCTAACAAGCTTTGCATTCCCGGGTGTTCTTTGCGTCTTCTCCTTTTGCAGGAATCTCATGGCGGTGGTCTCATGGGACACTTTGGTCGTGACAAAACATACGCTACACTCTCCGCTAACTTCTTTTGGCAAAAGATGTTCCGTGACGTGGGACGACTTGTACAACGGTCCCACACTTGTCAAAAGGCTAAGTCAAAATCTCCATCACATGGTCTCTATATGCCTTTGCCTATTCCTCATGTACCATGGGAACACATTAGCATGTATTTCGTTCTTGGTCTACCGCGTACAAGGAATGGCAAGGATTATATATTTGTGGTAGTTGATAGATTCTCCAAAATGGCACATTTTCTCCCGTGTAATAAAACGGATGATGCCTCGCATATTGCTAACATATTTTGTAGGGAGATTCTTCGACTCCATGGCGTGCCCAAGTCCATCGTCTCCGACCGTGATGTGAAGTTTCTAAGCTACTTTTGGAAGACACTATGCGCCAAGCTCGGAATCAAGCTCCTCTTCTCCACGGCATATCACCCACAAACGGACGAGCAAACGGAAGTTGTGAACCGCTCCCTATCAACTCTACTCCGCACGCTCATCAAAAAGAACATCAAGGAGTGGGAAGATCACCTCCCGGTGGCGGAGTTCGCCTACAACTGTGCCATGCACTCCACCACGAAGCGGTCTCCATTTGAGGTTGTCTATGGGTTCAACCCTTTGTGCCCATTGGACATCCTACCTCTACCACTCGAAGAACGCGCCAACATGGATGCTAGCGCACGGGAAAGTTTCCTCAAGATACTCCATGAAGCTACACAGACAACTATCGAGAAACACGTTCAAGCCCATGCATACAAGATGAATATACACAAGAAACCAAGCATGTTCGAACCGGGTGACTTAGTGTGGATACACCTTCGCAAAGACCGGTTCCCGGATGCCCGCAAGTCCAAGCTTCTTCCTCGCGCCGACGGGCCATTCAAGATTCTCACCAAGGTCAACAACAACTCCTACACGGTGGATATCCCCACCGACAAGTACGCGGTGAGCAACACCTTCAACATCTCTGACCTTGCGCCTTACCATGGTGATGGGGACCTTGATCCGTGGATGGATCTTCCCCAAGGGGGGGAGATGATGCGGAGCATCCAGCCGACATCACCATGGATACATCTCCTTCACGTGGACCATTGATGAGAGCACAAGCACGTGCCTTTGGGACAAAGGTTAACTCGCTCCTCTCAGAAATACACCTCAATACATGCGAGACTAGGGTACTACCTCATACAGATATGTTATGCATCATTAGGTACCAAGGAGATTGACAAGGAGAGGCCACAACGGAAGGGGATCCCCGGGAACATGAAGGGAGGAAGACCACACCTTCAGGGACCGGTACTACTGGCCTAGAGGGCGGTACTACCGGTCGGGCGGTACTACCGGTGCCTGGAGACACCTACCCGCACCTGGAGCCTAACTGGCTGGAGCGCGACAAGAACTACCGCCCGGCAGATCGGTACTACCGGCCAAGCGGTACTACCGCCCTGGCAGAGCGGTACTACCGCCCGACAACGCGAAATGCTTCCGTTGAGGGCGGTACCGGACCGGTACCACCCCGGTTGTACCGGTAATTCTGAATTACCGGTACTACCGGTCGTGCAGGCCGGTACAACCGCTCCAGTCGCAGATCTGGACTGTGTTAGCCATGTAACCCTTCGTTTTGCACGAGGACTATAAGTACCCTTCTCCTACCTCCGTACTAGGGTTAGCTAAGAAATTATCCAAATACTTGAGAGCTTAGCTCCTTCTTCCCCTAGGGAATTAGATCCCCTTGAGATCCTCTCAAGCTTTCCTCCTACCTCCTCTCCCCACTCATAGAAGGAGAGGAACCCAATCCTATTCATAGAAGGAGAGGGAGAATACCAAGACTACCTCTTGTGGTGTATGGATCTTGTCATGTGTGGTATTTGGGAGTGGATTTGAGTGTTTGTGTTTGGATCTTGTTCCCCTTTGTCTCTTGTCTTAATTGTGTTTGTATTCCCCTTGTTCTAGTTGTTATCGTGGATCCCCACCTGCAAATTGTGAAGATTGGGCCAAACCCTAGGCTTTCCCTATATCACCTAGCCGACCTCCCTCAGATTCCGTGCGTCCCCTCCTCTCCCCCGCCGCCACTTGGTGCAGCCCTCCCCACCAACCATCCCCACACCATACCCGACCAATCTGATACGGTCCATTCGATCCGGTTCAAACATCTAGTGCGCCGCCATGTCATCAGTTGCACGCTAGCTGTAAGGCCCGATATGCGGTACTGTTCCAGATCTAGATGTTTCCATCCAGATCCGGGGATGAAGCACATATCGGTCCCACCGCGACATATGACGAAGTCATATGCCCCGGATTTCCAACATGATATCACAACATTACAGATACAAGGATACAACATCTCATACAATCGGCATACAACTGCCTTAATACAATGCAACAGCGGAAGATACATGTCTGGGTACAGACTACAAGCAAATGCCTAGTGGCAAAGAGAAAACATCGATCCCATAACCACACGGGTCCAGGCCCTCCGCCGGGATCCGCCTAACTAGTCGTCGTCGAGTCTCCACGTGAAACGTCGATCACCATACCTATTGTCGATCAGAACCCCGAAAAGAGTTTGGGGGTAGTATCATGAGTACAGAAGTACTCATCATCCAACTGTAGTGGTCATCTGACCTAGCAAGGACTTCATCACTCGTCATTCTAGGACAACTAGTAGTTTACAGTAAGGAAGGGGTAAGTGGTGAGGTTGCTGCCGCACTAGCATTATGAAGTGGTTAACGATCTATAGAGTAAGGTAAGAAGCCAAGCATTCGATGAGGAATCGCCTCCAACAAGTTTTTCTATCAACTACTTACGCAATCATAACACCTATCCTATCCTTGTCCTCCTCTTCGCATCCCGACGAAGAAGAAGCAGTCAAGGCACACACACACGTTGATCAAGTTATATTAAGATTATCTCAGTTGTTGTTGTCTATAAACAAGGATTAGGTCTCAAGTCATTCATAACCGTGGACACGGCTTCTCGAAAAGATTTAACCCTGCAGGGGTGTACCAACTGCCCATTACAAGGCTCCGCACGCACGCCCATCTCTCTCAGTTGCTACCCATGATAGGCAACCATTTTATGATTTAGTCCCAAGAGATCCGGAACGACAAGTCCCTCTAACTAACAACGCACAAATCTGGGTGGCCCCCGGTGACTCGACATCCAACTCAAAAGCCGGCCGCGCTATCGAGTCGGCCTCTACCGTCTGGACGAGGTTGGGGTAACTAAACCAACACTGTGGATAGCCCTCGAGCTTCCAGGTTTGGACCAACAAAGGAACTCTGTCTCCGCTGGCCCGAGTTGTTTGAAAATCTGCTGGGAGCTCACCAGTCACACACACGGTTTTCAAATGGTAAAACCAGCTTGGGCCACCTCTAGAAATGTTTGAAGCTAGGTAGGTAAGAAAAGGGGACCCCATAAAATCCCACACACGGTTAGGCACGCTCAGTCTTAAAACCAATACCCGGAACTCGGATTCTAGGTGACTCGAATGGAACAAAGCGTCGGGGCGGGATAGCCTAGACCTTCCATCCTTCGTCGAATATAGTCAACATTTATAATAATCATATCATCAACAACAATATAATAATAAGGTGATATCCTAACCCAAAGAGTAACAGGTTAACATCGTAGTATCCTAAGCATGCATACTAAGCAGGGGCTGAGCAACGAGCAAAAGTAACATAGCAGTACATGGTTTGCTGGGAGGGGACATGGCTGTATCGGTTTGAAAGAGGCTGTAAACATGTGGTAGGATCAAACATCGAACCTAACCTAGACTAGCATGCAAACCGCTGGTTGAAATAGAATGGATCATAAGTAATGTAGAGTCCTTGCCTGTTGATAAGTCGGGTTCCGAAGGTGTAGTCGATCGCAAGCTCGCATCGTCTCCGAGAGGTACCCGCGGAAGCACACAAGAGTAAACACTGGAAAGCAATCAACGAGCAAGCATATATTACTACGAGGCAAACACGAGAAAACATCAACAAGAAGTAACACGAGACATCGCACCTACCGTCGGGAGCGGTTACTAACAATTTAAGTGGAGTACTCGTCACACACGACAATACCACACGTTTCGAATCGGTTCAAGTTGTTGAGATACAGGTGATCAACCAACGGTTATTAACATGGCAACTCAAGCAAGAATGGCAAAGCACACGAACAAGTCAAGAGGTGAAGCACAAAGTAAACTATCTATGCTAGTCAATTTAAGTGAGGCACAACCTAAACATGGCATAACACTAAGTGCCGCACGATGATTAAAAGATTTGGTACTGTTCTGTCCTAAACCATATTTTAGGTTGGTTAACAACAGAAAAAATAGCATAAACACAAAGTACACGAAAAACTAATCAAGTTACATATAAGGCACACTCCAAACGGAGTTACGGTTAAAAAGATATAAGCAAAACAAGTTACGGGCACAAACTGCCAACATCACGAAGCACACTTTAGAGCAATGCATAAACAGGATGATCAATGAAAACATGCTCACAAATGATATGAAATTAAACTAGACATGACAGGGAAGGCATGGCAAAAAGAATCATGCAAAAAGACATCATAGATCAAAAGATATTAAGCAAACAACATGGCAGAAACTATTATTTTTATGCTGTATAAACAGGGGTATAACTATATGCAAAAGTAAAGCAACGTGACATAGAAATACATGGGCATGAAGTAGACATGATGCTTAACAATATGCAATTGGAATCACTCAATTCCGATAAACGGTCGCGACACACTCGTCGACCGAAGTTGCAACAAAATAACAGTGTTCAACACAGCAGCACAATAACATCAGGATCACCACTTTGGAGCAAGATTTAATATAGCTAAAGCACCCAAACATGGCAAGTTAAAGCATGGAATTGAAGTACACATGATTCTTAACACATAGGAGAAAGAAATCAATGCAATAGGCCTAATGGATGAGTCACAAACATCATGCAAAGTTGCAACAAAATAATTACAGCAGCACACTAACAGGAAAAAGTAGCAGTTTAACGACCTGATGCCCTGTTCAGCACACAATTACACAATCAAGATGACCTTAAATGCAAATTCTCACAAAAGATGAATTAAATTACACGCAATTTTGAGAAACTTTCGTTTTGGGGGCACGTTCATCGGAGCTACGGATTAACGGGAAATCGCAGCACGAAAACTGATCAGAAGCACTATTACTCCAGACTTAGCAATTTTTTTCAGCAGAGTTTTTCAGAAAAAAAAAATGAAAGGAGGAAGGGGCCTCTTCTCACCCCTAACGGGCCGAGGCCCACTCGGCTGGATCTGGCAGCCTGGCGCTGGGTCGTGGGCTGGCAGGCCTGGGAGGCCCAGCTGGCTCAGCGGCTGGGTGGCCAGCCGGCTCAGCTCCTCCCGAGCGCACCGAGCGGCGGCGGCGGCCTGTGCGCTCCGGCGAGGGGCGCGACGAGGGGAGGTCCAGGGGGAATGGGGCCGGAGGAGGGCGGCCCTGGGGTGCCGGATCCAGGCGCGGGCCGGGGTTGGTGACGACGAGGAGGAGGCGGCCGGCTCCAACCCGAGCTCGAGCTCGCCCCATCAATGGCGTCCGACGGCGCGACCTGCGACAGAGGAGGACAGGGGAAGGCGGCCAGGAGGGAAGGAAGAGGCGGAAGAGAGAGGCGCGGGAGGAGAGGGAAGGTGGACGGCGGCGCACCCGGCCGGCTGGCCGGAGTTGCAGGTGGCGACAGTTGAGGCGGCTTGGGCGGCGCGTCCAGATGGGCTGAGGCGGGCCCAGCGGCGAGATCCAGGGCCCTGCGGGGCCCGGATGGCTGGAGGTGGAAGGTGGAGGGGCTGGGAGCGCGACGTGGCACGATCTGAGCCGCAGATCGGCCAGATCGACGGCTCTGGTGGCCTGGGGAGCTAGGGTTTCGGTCTGGAGGGTTTTTTTTGCAGATCTGGAGGTTTGTGAGGGGGTTGGCTGCAAATTTCCAGAGGGGGAACCCTAATTGGCTGGTTTGGGAGGTGGGGTCATTATATAGGCAGGCTAGGTGGCCAGTTTATGCAAATGCCCTCGGTACCCCTCTCGCGTGTCCGGTGCTCGCGTTCGTGACCGCCGAGACTCCATACGGACTCCGATTCGGATGAAACTTCGACCTACGCGCTCAGCGCGTCGAGCCCGTCGATCGTACCTCACTGCGGTGACATTCCGTCAAAATTTTTCGGCGCCCCATAAAATAATACGTTTATTAAATAAAAGGGGTTTTCGATCCGGTGGCGATGGCTGGTCCTGTGCCGGTAGCGACGGTGCTCGGGTGAAATCCTGGTGTCGCAAAGTCGTGTGCCGTGATGGAAAGGGGTCGGTCACGCATCCGATACGAGAATAGGGGGAGAAAAATAATCGCCGATCGATAAATCGGGGATGCAAACACCGCAAACAAATCAGACAATCAAACAATTCACGCCGAAAGCAAAAATTTTAATTTTTTGAAAACTGGGCTGTTACAATGCAACACCACCAACAAGGGATCTCGTCTCGAGATCCAGGACGATCCGGGGGAGAGGGGAAGAGAAAAGAAAGACGACGATCTTCAACACCACCAACAAGGGACTCTGCTCCATGTCGACGTCGAACTTCTGTCAAGAAACTTTCCGCAGGGAGACGGTAACATCGGAATAACGAAAACGTCAGTGACAAGAGGAACAACGATCGCGAAAACCAGATCAAGGGATAGTGATTTTCGACGCAAGTCGTAAAAACACCGGGAAAAAGGAGGGAGGGCAAAGGACGACCCAGATGATATCCGAAACCGGAGAAGCTAAAGGTACTACAGGAATTCCCACCTGAGATCGGAATCGAGACAATACGTTGCAAGCAAGGCATTGTAACTATTCCGAAACTCCTCACACTCGAGATCCTAATGTTTGAAGGGGGATAAGTCGAGAGTAAAACACTTACGACACTTGTCCTGACCAGAGCAAAGGTAAGGAGTAAAAAGATCCTACTCTCCGATAACTAACTTAGTAACTACAAAATACTTTTTGTCTAGACTCGACTTCGGCCAAAGAAGGGATCCTACGGTCGGTAATGCTCTAATACCAAGTTGTAAGGCCCGATATGCGGTACTGTTCCAGATCTAGATGTTTCCATCCAGATCCGGGGACGAAGCACATATCGGTCCCACCGCGACATATGACGAAGTCATATGCCCCGGATTTCCAACATGATATCACAACATTACAGATACAAGGATACAAAATCTCATACAATCGGCATACAACTGCCTTAATACAATGCAACAGCGGAAGATACATGTCTGGGTACAGACTACAAGCAAATGCCTAGTGGCAAAGAGAAAACATCGATCCCATAACCACACGGGTCCAGGCCCTCCGCCGGGAGGCGCCTAACTAGTCGTCGTCGAGTCTCCACGTGAAACATCGATCACCATACCTATTGTCGATCAGAACCCTGAAAAGAGTTTGGGGGTAGTATCATGAGTACAGAAGTACTCAGCATCCAACTGTAGTGGTCATCTGACCCAGCAAGGACTTCATCACTCGTCATTCTAGGACAACTAGTAGTTTACGGTAAGGAAGGGGTAAGTGGTGAGGTTGCTGCTGCACTAGCATTATGAGGTGGCTAACTATCTAGAGAGTAAGGTAAGAAGCCAAGCATTCGATGAGGAATCGCCTCCAACAAGTCTTGCTATCAACTACTTACGCAATCATAACACCTATCCTATCCTTGTCCTCCTCTTCGCATCCCGACGAAGAAGAAGCAGTCAAGGCACACACACACGTTGATCAAGTTATATTAAGATTATCTCAGTTGTTGTTGTCTATGAACAAGGAGTAGGTCTCAACGTGAAGGATTAATTTCTTCGAGTAGGACAACAGGAACCAGAAGATTTGTTAGAAGGCGAAACCGAAACTCTACCCCTAACACTACTTTTAATTCTCGGGACGAGAATTCTTTGTAGTGGTGGTGATCTGTAACACCCTCAGATCCAGTACAGTAATCACTACAGTGATTCCACTGTTTAAGGCTCATTACTGTTGATGATCAAGCCATGATCACCTTTGATCATAGCTCTGTCACTTTCCAACCCAGATAAAATTTTCAAATTGGGTAAATTATAAATTCTCCCCAAGACTTGTGGATTCCTGTCCATCATTTGATCATGGTTAAACCAAAATCACCTTAGTCATTTGCATAATCTCAAGTCAATGATAATCATGAAACCCATAAGGTTGGATTATCCAAATTGCCATAAACTTTAAAATGGAAATGAAAATCTTTGTCAAACCAAAATTTTTGGAACATATTAAATAAAATTCCTAGCAATCTTAGGCCATGATAATGTAGTAATGGATATTTTATTAAAGTGATTTAGTAATATGAAATAAAAATAAATGCTTGGGAATTATTGAATTGCCATGGTAATTATAATAAACAAGTGGATATAATAATTGAGCTAAAAATTATGCAATCATTTTTATTAAAAGCCTAATAATCAGTAGGTCTTATTAAAAATGAAATAGGAGTTTATAAAATGTTTTACTAATTTAATCAAATCAAAATAGTGTCAAATCAGTGGCATTTAATCCCATTTAAATAAAACAAAAATTCTAATGATTTTATACTTGAGCCAAACTTTTTGTAGCCTCTCTATAATGTTTAACACCAATAATAAAAATGTTTTCATAGATAACAAAATTCACATGGCACTTAAATAAAATAGAAATGGAAAGAATAAATAAAAGAAATAAAAAACAAAACCCTATCTAGCGCCACTGGGCGTTGCCCCCCCGGCCCACCCAACCCCAACCCACCTACCCCCATCCCCTACCTCTCACCTGCCCCCCCACCCCGTACACGCACATGGACATGGCCATGGCCACTGTGGCCATGCCCCCCCACCTCACCTGCCCTACCTGCTCCCCCTTCCCCCCTCTGGATAGGCCCGAGTCCAACTGCCCCTGGACGGCCTCCCCTCTCCATTCCCCCTCCCACTCGGCCACGTCCTCCCCTCCCCTTCCCGTGCTCGCGCGCTCGCCGTGGGCACGCTGCCACCATGGGCGCGGCCAAGGGCTACCTCAGCCCGCACCGGCATGTACGACAGGTTCCCCATCGTCGACTCCCTCTCCTCGAGCCATCGTTCGTCACCCGGGAGCGCCACAGGCTGCGAATCGTGCCGCCCCCTTCTACCACGGCCGTCGGCGAGCTCCTTCAAAATTCCGGCCGGCCAGCCCCTCCCTGAGCCCGCTGCCAACCCCCTGCAACCCGCCGTGAGCACCTATGCGAATCCCCCTCCCCCCTCATTCGAATCATCGTCGTGGCCTGGCCGCACCTTGCGTGCGTGCCCACGCGCCGCCTCACCAGGTCACCGGCTGGCTCGAGCGCGCCGCGCTGCTCGTCGCGCCACGCTCACCGCGGCCGCGGCCGCGCCCTGCGCGTGCCCGCGCCCGCAACCGCACGCCCCCCCTCACCGGAGCTGACACCGCTGGCAGGCCCCTCTTCATAATGTTTTGGATAATGTTCTGGATAATGTTGTTATAATAATAAAAGAAATTCAGAAAATCATTTAAATGATTTAAAACTTTGAAATTCAATAACTTTTAAACCGTAACTCGGATTCAAAAACTTCATACATGAAAATTGATCAGAAAAATATAACGAATATGAATACGCTATCCGTATGCCTATCACACCCCTCTAACACAACGAACATCGAACCGTCCCCCCCTCCGGACCGGCAGCCCGATAAATTGTCCGTTACTGTTAGAGTGCCGGATGAATTTATTCCGAACACAAATGTTTCTCGGAATAGATCAACTAGCACGGATACACCCCCCTTATGTTTGTCCGGTACCCACGACACCTCCGGCTTGATCCTTCCCCCTCCGGACACCTTGTCTGATAATCACCCGGAGCCGGTATTTCATCCCCGGATGAATTCCCGCTCCGAGTATCGTGCATCGTACTGCGTTAGAACCCCATTTACAATTCATCTGTTATGTCTTGCATTTGTATTGCTATTACTGTTGTGTATTTATTATTTCTTACCCCCCTTAATCTCCGGTAGACCCCGCTGCTGCCGTCGACTACACCGATGCTGAGTACGACTACTTCGTCGACGACCGTACCCCTACCGTCGAGCTTGCAGGCAAGCAGAGCCATTCTCTTCCCCAGATATTGCCTATTTTTCCGTATATTTCTTGCACTAGGCATTGTTACTGGTGCTGCTACGATTACAATCCTATTCAATTGCATAGCCTATTTTTGTCGCCCCTTGATGTACCTTCCTTTAATCCTACGCTGCCTATTATTACTTATGCATTATTCAGCAGTAAACCCTGCGCATTGTTAGTTAGGTTTAGAATAGAGGGTCGTGATCACTCTGGGAGTGATCGCAGGAACGATTTATTACAACTTCAACAGGTACGGATCAATGCAGATGCCCTAGGGAACCTACAACGGCGAGACTCTGCCGAGTCGCTTCGAGTTTGGCTTACGACTGGAAGGGACTCGTATTTCACTCTCGTCGGCTCAGTAGCGTAGCATCACCGGGATGATATGAGGTTTACCTCTTTAGTTCATTCCGCTGATGTCTCTGTCAAACCTCTTTAAGTGTGCCATCGAAGGTGATACCTCCTGGTTTTCACTTAATGGTAGGGACTCGAACCGACTGGTGTCCTTAAAGGTAAGAAGTCGGGCGACCCAACGGTACCTGCGAGAGGTATTGAGACGGGACGACAGGGAGGGTACGACCAGTGTACCGGTGTGCTTGGCCCCTGATCGTTGGCCGCAAGAGTTGCCAAACCACGAAAGTCGAGCTCCTCCAGGAGCACACGCGAGACAAGGTAAGGAGACGGTTCACCTTGTTGGTAACCGCAGTGACTTGGTGGGACGACAGGGCAGGCACCGATGTACTTGTGGTTCTGGCTGCTGTCGTTGTCCGCGGGTCAGTTAAGTCGAGGCAAGGACAACGGTTGTCAAGCGGGTTAATTAAAATGCTAAATGGTTCAGTGGATGTCTTGAGTTGGCTATATGCCATGTACACACTACCTACCCGTGGGAATTACGAGTTATGGGCTCCTCTGCTTCGTAGTGTCGTCCGAGGACTCTTCAGACGTCAGCAGTACTGCAGGCTGATTGCCGGGAAGTGGTGTTGTCTTATTTGCTCGCGCGGTGGTGTCTTATTTGGATTTCCTTCAACTTCACCGGCCAGCCACGCACCGTGCAGGAGTACGTTCGGGTTGGGGTCCAAGGCTCGGCGTACTTAGGATTTAGACCGGCGGATGGCCTCTCTGTTGAGTTTGAAAGATGGGATATGAAGTGTCCGATAGCCTCGGTGGAGCGTTCCCTAACAAGGTTCCTGCCACCCTGGAGATCCGTGCGTGTAGCGTAACACAAGTGCACCCCTGCAGGGAAGATTAATCTATTCGAATAGCCGTGTCCACGGTAACAGGACGCTTTATGCTGAAGCTGGATCTTACCACTAGAAACTATTATTATTAAACGGAATGGTTCCGGGTTTTCTTCCTCGTTGGGATGTCGAGGAGGTGAACTCGGAGGCATTGTTAATTATCACAACTTACTATTATACAATGCTGCAGCAACTTCTGCTGCATTGTTACTTTATGCTTTATTTAAACTGTTGGCTGATTCTTACCTCATGCTGCAAGACATCGTCGGAAGATGCTAGTCTTCGTTAGGCCTAGCTTCTTACCCTTGCTCTGGATTTCTGTCTTTCAGTCCACTATATACAGCCTCTTCATTCCGTTGATAAAATGCATAATGCTTAGTAGCGGACGTAAGACTCGCGGGTATACTAGATACTCACCTTCTTTATTTCCTTTACTGTTTTGCCTGATCGGCCACTGCAGCCGACGTTGGAGCCCAGGAGCAGGAGTACTCCGGAGGCGCCTACTATGACGTCGAGTTCCCCGTTGACCAGGAGTAGCTTGGAGGTTCCTAGGCAGGAGGCCTCGCCTTTTCGATCGTGTTGTTTTTGTGCTAGCCTTCTTAAGGCAACCTTGTATTCTTGTGTCTATACTCAGATACTATTGCTTCCGCTGACTTCGTGCTCTCGAGCTGTTGTATTCGAGCCCTCGTGGCCCCTGGCTTGTATTAAACAACTTGTATTATTTTATTTGTAGAGTTGTGTTGTGATATCTCACCGTGAGTCCCTAATCTCGATCGTGTACCTTGCGTGTATGATTACTGTACATGGATTGATTTTTGGGGCGTCACAATTTGGTATCAGAGCCGACTGCCTATAGGAAGCCCCTAACCACTCCTCGGTCGAAGTCGAGTCTAGTATTTGCAAAACTACTTGCTAACTTAATGTTTGGCTTACGGGCCCACATCGATGTCACTACGTGTGATATCTTTGGTATTAGGATCTTTTTCTCCGTACCTATGCTCTGGGACTCTGCTCTCTTATCCTTTTTATTAACGCTGACTTTAGGTTCTCGTACCTCCTACCTTCCGGAGACCTCTGCATTCCCGATGATCGACTGATTCACCTGAAGATTCCGAAGATTTCTCTCCGATAAATTCCCGAGAACCTACGTGTTCATCGCCTTGCAATCCCCTGCCATCGATAAGTCCGTGTGGATAATTGAATCCACCTCCCGATCTGGAAATCACAATTTCCTTGTACTTAAGCATCAAGTTATTCCGATGCTTCTGTCACCCGATTCCTTGGCATTCTTTCCCCTTCTGGTTGAGTGCCCATACTCACATCGGATCCTTTGCGAACCATCCGACCTTTTGTGGATTAATATCCGACTATTCTTACATGGCTTCTTCCATGTGTCAATTGGATTCATCATGTGAAATACCATCTCTGCCCTGGATGATTTGTGTTATAATCGACAACCTCCCTTGACTCCCTGCCAATACAACTTGGTCGTGTATATTGTGTTCTGCTTTCCTTGGGAAAGCCATACACCTGATACTTGTGTATCATCACATTTTCCTTTCCATTGGTCTGTTTAAACTTTCTTGCGATCATTATAACCTAAGCAGTGATAATTCCCCTGCTTATGTAAACACCTCGATGTACTACCTCGTCAGTAACCCCTTGTTGACATTGTCGATGATATTTAGGTAACCACCGGGACGAGAACTTTGCCAATTGGTCCGCCTCGTATTACCGAGCAGGAAATGGTTCTCAATGTCCACTGCCCCTGGTACCGACATTGTTGCTGACATAGCTGACAAATTATTCTCTGACAACCTTGCGTCGCGAACGCATAACATGTCGCCACCCTTCTTACCTTCTGTGGGCCCATAACCCAAAGTTCCATAGGACCAAAACCTGACTCTTGTCATCGACCTTGTGATAATCCGTCCGATGTCAGACTCAGTGTACCTGTCTGATGATCGGGGCCCCTTTTCCCAGCATCCGTCATCGGCATCGAATGCGTGCCTATCCGCTTAAAACTTCTCAACTCGGAAGGACTTTGTACCCCCTACCCTTGAACAACCCCATTTGATGGATCTTGTATCGATCCGACCCCCTTAAGCTTTACCTCTTAACCTGTTCGTGAGTGCGATGAAGCCCCCGACGAAAGGATGAAAACCCATCGAGATGCACCGATGTCGTGCCGTGAAGGCCTCAACGTGAAGGATTAATTTCTTCGAGTAGGACAACAGGAACCAGAAGATTTGTTAGAAGGCGAAACCGAAACTCTACCCCTAACACTACTTTTAATTCTCGGGACGAGAATTCTTTGTAGTGGTGGAGATTTGTAACACCCTCAGATCCATTACAGTAATCACTACAGTGATTCCACTGTTTAAGGCTCATTACTGTTCATGATCAAGCCATGATCACCTTTGATCATAGCTCTGTCACTTTCCAACCCAGATAAAATTTTCAAATTGGGTAAATTATAAATTCTCTCCAAGACTTGTAGATTCCTGTCCATCATTTGATCATGGTTAAACCAAAATCACCATAGTCATTTGCATAATCTCAAGTCAATGATAATCATGAAACCCATCAGGTTGGATTATCCAAATTGCCATAAACTTTAAAATGGAAATGAAAATCTTTGTCAAACCAAAATTTGTGGAACATATTAAATAAAATGCCTAGCAATCTTAGGCCATGATAATGTAGTAATGGATATTTTATTAAAGTGATTTAGTAATATGAAATAAAAATAAATGCTTGGGAATTATTGAATTGCCATGGTAATTATAATAAACAAGTGGATATAATAATTGAGCTAAAAATTATGCAATCATTTTTATTAAATGCCTAATAATCAGTAGGTCTTATTAAAAATGAAATAGGAGTTTATAAAATGTTTTACTAATTTAATCAAATCAAAATAATGTCAAATCAGTGGCATTTAATCCCATTTAAATAAAACAAAAATTCTAATGATTTTATACTTGAGCCAAACTTTTTGTAGCCTCTCTATAATGTTTAACACCAATAATAAAAATGTTTTCACAGATAACAAAATTCACATGGCACTTAAATAAAATAGAAATGGAAATAATAAATAAAAGAAATAAAAAAAACCCTATCTAGCGCCACTGGGCGTTGCCCCCCGGCCCACCCAACCCCAGCCCACCGACCCCCATCCCCTACCTCTCACCTGCCCCCCCACCCCGTACACGCACAGGGACATGGCCATGGCCACTGTGGCCATGCCCCCCCCCACCTCACCTGCCCTACCTGCTCCCCCTTCCCCCCTCTGGATAGGCCCGAGCCCAACTGCCCCTGGACGGCCTCCCCTCCCACTCGGCCACGTCCTCCCCTCCCCTTCCCGTGCTCGCGCGCTCGCCGTGGGCACGCTGCCACCATGGGCGCGGCCAAGGGCTACCTCAGCCCGCACCGGCATGTACGGCAGGTTCCCCATCATCGACTCCCTCTCCTCGAGCCATCATTCGTCACCCGGGCGCGCCACAGGCTGCGAATCGTGCCGCCCCCTTCTACCACGGCCGTCGACGAGCTCCTTCAAAATTCCGGCCGGCCAGCCCCTCCCTGAGCCCGCTGCCAACCCCCTGCAACCCGCCGTGAGCACCTCATGCGAATCCCCCTCCCCCCTCATTCGAATAATTGTCGTGGTCTGGCTGCACCTTGTGTGCGTGCCCACGCGCCGCCGCACCAGGTCACCGGCTGGCTCGAGCGCGCCGCGCTGCTCGTCGCGCCACGCTCACCGCGGCCGCGGCCGCGCCCTACGCGTGCCCGCGCCCGCAACCGCACGCCCCCCTCACCGGAGCTGACACCGCCGGCAGGCCCCTCATCACCGGCGAGCCGTGCGCTAACACCCCCCCACTAACCTATGGCGTCCACCCATCTAATTAGCACTAACCCCCTCTAAGTCCCACCGACACATGGGCCCCATGCCCCTAATTAAACTGCAATTAAATTAAAACAGATAAACCCCTCAAGTGGATGACATGTGGCCCCCCTCTGTTTAGATAAATTTAGAATAATGTAATTTCCTAGCAGTGTATGACTGTTGGGCCCCACTGGAATTTTAGTTTAATTAATATGGAATTGTTAAAATGAGCCTATGACATGTGGGCCTAGTGCCTATTTTTAATATAAGTAAAATGTTTTATATATTAACAGAGGCTGACATGTGGGTCCCACCTGTCAGGCACTGTTTTGGATAATGTTTTGGATAATGTTCTGGATAATGTTGTTATAATAATAAAAGAAATTCAGAAAATCATTTAAATGATTTAAAACTTTGAAATTCAATAACTTTTAAACCGTAACTCGGATTCAAAAACTTTATACATGAAAATTGATCAGAAAAATATAACGAATATGGATACGCTATCCGTATGCCTATCACACCCCTCTAACACAACGAACATCGAACCGTCCCCCCCTCCGGACCGGCAGTACGATAAATTGTCCGTTACTGTTAGAGTGCCAGATGAATTTATTCCAAACACGAATGTTTCTCGGAATAGATCAACTAGCACGGATACACCCCCCCCTTATGTTTGTCTGGTACCCACGACACCTCCGGCTTGATCCTTCCCCCTCCGGACACCTTGTCCGATAATCACCAAGAACCGGTATTTTATCCCCGGATGAATTCCCGCTCCGAGTATCGTGCATCGTACTGCATTAGAACCCCGTTTACAATTCATATGTTATGTCTTGCATTTGTATTGCTATTACTGTTGTGTATTTATTGTTTCTCCCCCCCTTAATCTCCGGTAGACCCCGCTGCTGCCGTCGACTACACCGATGCTGACTACGACTACTTCGTCGACGACCGTACCCCTACCGTCGAGCTTGCAGGCAAGCAGAGCCATTCTCTTCCCCAAATATCTCCTATCTTTCCGTATATTTCTTGCACTAGGCATTGTTACTGCTGCTGCTACGATTAAAATCCTATTCAATTGCATAGCCTGTTTTTGTCGCCCCTTGATGTACCTTCCTTTAATCCTACGCTGCCTATTATTACTTATGCATTATTCAGCAGTAAACCCTGCGCATTGTTAGTTAGGTTTAGAATAGAGGGTCGTGATCACACTGGGAGTGAACGCAGGAACGATTTATTACAACTGCAACAGGTACGGATCAATGCAGATGCCCTAGGGAACCTACAACGGCGAGACTATGCCGAGTCGCTTCGAGTTTGGCTTACGAGTGGAAGGGACTCGTATTTCACTCTCGTCGGCTCAGTAGCGTAGCATCACCGGGATGATATGAGGTTTACCTCTTTAGTTCATTCCGCTGATGTCTCTATCAAACCTCTTTAAGTGTGCCATCGAGGGTGATACCTCCTGGTTTTCACTTAATGGTAGGGACTCGAACCGACTGGTGTCCTTAAAGGTAAGAAGTCGAGCGACCCAACGGTACCTGCGAGAGGTATTGAGACGGGATGACAGGGAGGGTACGACCAGTGTACCGGTGTGCTTGGCCCCTGATCGTTGGCCGCGAGAGTTGCCAAACCACGAAAGTCGAGCTCCTCCAGGAGCACACGCGAGACAAGGTAAGGAGACGGTTCACCTTGTTGGTAACCGCAGTGACTTGGTGGGACGACGGGGCAGGCACCGATGTACTTGTGGTCCTGGCTGCTGTCGTTGTCCGCGGGTCAGTTAAGTCGAGGCAACGACAACGGTTGTCACGCGGGTTAATTAAAATGCTAAATGGTTCACTGGATGTCTTGAGTTGGCTATATGCCATGTACGCACTACCTACCCGTGGGAATTACGAGTTATGGGCTCCTCTACTTCGTAGTGTCGTCCGAGGACTCTTCAGACGTCAGCAGTACTGCGGTCTGATTGCCGGGAAGTGGTGTTGTCTTATTTTCTCGCGCGGTGGTGTTTTATTTGGATTTGCTTCAACTTCACCGGCCAGCCACGCACCGTGCAGGAGTACGTTCGGGTTGGGGTCCAAGGCTCGGCGTACTTAGGATTTAGACCGGTGGATGGCCTCTCTGTTGAGTTTGAAAGATGGGCTATGAAGTGTGGGATAGCCTCGGTGGAGCGTTCCCTAACAAGGTTCCCGCCACCCTGGAGATCTGTGCGTGTAGCGTAACACAAGTGCACCCCTGTAGGGAAGATTAATCTATTCGAATAGCCGTGTCCACGGTAACAGGACGCTTTATGCTGAAGCTGGATCTTACCACTAGAAACTTTTATTATTAAACGGAATGGTTCCGGGTTTTCTTCCTCCCAGGGATGTCGAGGAGGTGAACTCGGAGGCATTGTTAATTATCACAACTTACTATTATACAATGCTGCGGCAACTTCTGCTGCATTGTTACTTTATGCTTTATTTAAACTGTTGGCTGATTCTTACCTCATGCTGCAAGACATCGTATGAAGATGCTAGTCTTTGTTAGGCCTAGCTTCTTACCCTTGCTCTGGATTTCTGTCTTTCAGTCCACTATATACAGCCTCTTCATTCCGTTGATACAATGCATAATGCTTAGTAGAGGACGTAAGACTCGCGGGTATACTAGATACTCACCTGCTTTATTTTCTTTACTGTTTTTCCTGATCGGCCGCTGCAGCCGACGTTGGAGCCCAGGAGCAGGAGTACCCCGGAGGCGCCTACTACGACGTCGAGTTCCCCGTTGACTAGGAGTAGCTTGGAGGTTCCCAGGCAGGAGGCCTCGCCTTTTCGATCGTGTTGTTTTTGTGCTAGCCTTCTTAAGGCAACCTTGTATTCTTGTGTCTGTACTCAGACACTATTGCTTCCGCTGACTTCGTGCTCTCGAGCTGTTGTATTCGAGCCCTCGTGGCCCCTGGCTTGTATTAAACAGCTTGTATTATTTTATTTGTAGAGTTGTGTTGTGATATCTCACCGTGAGTCCCTAATCTCGATCGTGTACCTTGCGTGTATGATTACTGTACACGGATTGATTTTGGGGGCGTCACACAATTGCCCATTACAAGGCTCCGCACACACGCTCATCTCTCTCAGTTGCTACCCATGATAGGCAACAATTTTATGATTTAGTCCAAAGAGATCCGGAACGACAAGTCCCTCTAACTAACAACGCACAAATCCGGGTGGCCCCCGGTGAGTCCACATCCAACTCAAAAGCCGGCCGCGCTATCGAGTCGGCCTCTACCGTCTGGACGAGGTCGGGGTAACTAAACCAACACTGTGGATAGCCCTCGAGCTTCCAGGTTTGGACCAACAAAGGAACTCTGTTTCCGCTGGCCCGAGTTGTTTGAAAATCTGTTGGGAGCTCACCAGTCACACACGCTGTTTTCAAATGGTAAAACCAGGTTGGGCCACCTCTAGAAATGTTTGAAGCTAGGTAGGTAAGAAAAGGGGACCCCATAAAATCCCACACGCGGTTAGGCACGCTCAGTCTTAAAACCAATACCCGGAACTCAGATCCTAGGTGACTCGAATGGATTAAAGCGTCACGGCGGGATAGCCTAGACCTTCCATCCTTCGTCGAATATAGTCAACATTTATAATAATCATATCATCAACAACAATATAATAATAAGGTGATATCCCAACCCAAAGAGTAACAGGGTAACATCGTAGCATCCTAAGCATGCATACTAAGCAGGGGCTGAGCAACGAGCAAAAGTAACATAGCAGTACATGGTTTGCTGGGAGGGGACATGGCTGTATCGGTTTGAAAGAGGCTATAAACATGTGGTAGGATCAAACATCGAACCTAACCTAGACTAGCATGCAAACCGCTGGTTGAAATAGAATGGATCATAAGTAATGTAGAGTCCTTGCCTGTTGATAAGTCGGGTTCCGAAGATGTAGTCGATCGTAAGCTCGCATCGTCTCGTAGAGGTACCCGTGGAAGCACACAAGAGTAAACACTGGAAAGCAATCAACGAGCAAGCATCTATTACTACGAGGCAAACACGATCAATCATCAACAAGAAGTAACACGAGACATCGCACCTACCGTCGGGAGCGGTTACTAACAATTTAAGTGGAGTACTCGTCACACACGACAATACCGCACGTTTCGAATCGGTTCAAGTTGTTTAGCTACAGGTGATCAACCAACGGTTATTAACATGGCAACTCAAGCAAGCATGGAAAAGCACACGAACAAGTCAAGAGGTGAAGCACAAAGTAAAGTATCTATGCTAGTCAATTTAAGTGAGGCACAACCTAAACATGGCATAACACTAAGTGTCGCACGATGATTAAAAGATTTGGTACTGTTCTGTCCTAAACCATAATTTAGGTTGGTTAACAACAGCAAACAATATCATAAACACAAAGTACAATAAAACTAATCAAGTTACATATAAGGCACACTCCAAACGGAGTTACGGTTAAAAAGATATAAGCAAAACAAGTTACAGGCACAAACTGCCAACATCACGAAGCACACTTTAGAGCAATGCATAAACATGATGATCAATGCAAACATGCTCACAAATGATATGAAATTAAAATAGACATGACAGGGAAGGCATGGCAAAAAGAATCATCCAAAAAGACATCATAGATCAAAAGATATTAAGCAAACAACATGGCAGAAACTATTATTTTTATGCTGTATAAACAGGGGTATAACTATATGCAATAGTGCAGCAACATGACATAGCAATACATGGGCATGAAGTAGACATGATTCTTAACAATATGCAATTGGAATCACTCAATTCCGATAAACGGTCGCGACACACTCGTCGACCGAAGTTGCAATAAAATAACAGTGTTCAGCACAACAACACAATAACATTAGGATCACCACTTTGGAGCAAGATTTAATATAGCTAAAGCACCCAAACATGGCAAGTTAAAGCATGGAATTGAAGTACACATGATTCTTAACACATAGGAGAAAGAAATCAAAGCAATAGGCCTCATGGATGAGTCACAAACATCATGCAAAGTTGCAACAAAATAATTACAACAGCACACTAACAGGAAAAAGTAGCAGTTTAACGGCCTGATGCCCTGTTCAGAACACAATTACACAATCAAGATGACCTTAAATGCAAATGCTCACAAAAGATGAATTAAATTACACGCAATTCTGAGCAACTTTCGTTTTGGGGGCACGTTCATCGGAGCTACGGATTAACGGGAAATCGCAGCACAAAAACGGATCAGAAGCACTATTACTCTAGACTTAGCAATTTTTTTCAGCAGAGTTTTTCAGAAAAAAAAATGAAAGGAGGAAGGGGCCTCTTCTCACCCCTAACGGGCCGAGGCCCACTCGGCTGGATCTGGCAGCCTGGCGCTGGGTCGTGGGCTGGCAGGCCTAGGAGGCCCAGCTGGCTCGGCGGCTGGGTGGCCAGCCGGCTCGGCTCCTCCCGAGCGCACCGAGCGGCGGCGGCGGCGGCCTGTGCCCTCCGGCGAGGGGCGCGACGAGGGGAGGTCCAGGGGGAATGGGGCCGGAGGAGGGCGGCGCTGGGGTGCCGGATCCAGGCGCGGGCCGGGGTTGGTGACGAGGAGGAGGAGGCGGCTGGCTCCAACCCGAGCTCGAGCTCGCCCCATCAATGGCGTCCGGCGGCGCGACCTGCGACAGAGGAGGATAGGGGAAGGCGGTCAGGAGGGCAGGCAGAGGCGGAAAACAGCGGCGCACGCGGCGGCCGGCCGGAGTTGAAGACGGCGGCAGTTGAGGCGGCTTGGGCGGCGCGTCCAGATGGGCTGAGGCGGGCCCGGCGGCGAGATCCAGGGCCCAGAGGGCTGGAGGTGGAGGGGCTGGGAGCGCGACGTGGCACGATCTGAGCCGCAGATCGGCCAGATCGACGGCTCTGGTGGCCTGGGGAGCTAGGGTTTCGGTTTGGAGGTTTTTTTTTGCAGATCTAGAGGTTTGTGAGGGGGGTGGCTGCTATTTCCAGAGGGGGAACCCTAATTGGCTGGTTTGGGAGGTGGGGCATTATATAGGCAGGCTAGCTGGCCAGTTTACGCAAATGCCCTCGGTACCCCTCTCGCGTGTCCGGTGATCGCGTTCGTGAACGCCGAGACTCCGTATGGACTCCGATTGGGACGAAACTTCGACCTACGTGCTCAGCGCGTCGAGCCCGTCGATCGTACCTCATTGCGGTGACATTCCGTCAACATTTTTCGGCGCCCCATAAAATAATCCGTTTACTAAATAAACGGGGTTTTCGATCAGGTGGCGATGGCTGGTCCTGTGCCGGTAGCGACGGTGCTCGGGTGAAATCCTGGTGTCGCAAAGTCGTGTGCCGTGGTGGAAAGGGGTCGGTCACGCATCCGATACGAGAATAGGGGGAGAAAAATAATCTCCGATCGATAAATCGGGGATGCAAACACTGCAAACAAATCAGACAATCAAACAATTCACGCCGAAAACAAAATTTTTAATTTTTGTGAAAACTAGGCTGTTACACTAGCCAACCCTATGAGCCTGTCCTCCCTGAGCTCGCCACGCGCGAGCCTCCGCCAACTCTCCTCCGACGAGCGCGCCACGCCATCGTGACCCGCGCCGCCTTCTCCCACAGGTAGCCCCGCGCTGCTGCGCTTTTTCCTCACCTCTTTCTTCTCCCTCCCCTCTCTCTAACCTCTCTCTCGCTCTTCGCCATGGATAGAGCCCTCTCCCGAGCACCATGGAAGCCGCCTCAGGAAAAGCTGCCGTCAGAGGCCTCATCGGATCGCCCTTGACCAGATCTGCCACGTCGTGACCAACCGGAACGGCTGCCCACTGGAGCCATGTAGTCGGTGGTTCCTCTGCTCCTCTAGGAGGACGTAGCTTCCGAGCTGCTCGAACGCAACCACTGGCTAGGCGAGGCACAAAACCCGGAAACACCAGCAACCCAACAACGGTGCCCCCTCGCGTGGGCCACCAGCGTCACGCGGCCCAGCCCGCCTTGTTGCAGCCCGTGGCTAACCATCTCCCAGGGGCACGCCCCTGCTATCCTTCGCCCCGGTGCCGACCTGGGCCAATGCCCACAAGGTCAGCAATCTCCCTCCCTTTTTCCCATGCGTGTTGGGCTTGGGCCAGTTCAGTTAATCCGCGCCGCCCCTGTTTAAGCGAAATCACTAATTATAGACTACTCGTAGCAACGAACACATTCACTCCTTCTATGCTTGGCAAGTGGTGCTCCGCGTGCGCCAAGTGGCATGATCTGGTGGTTCCCTTTTTCCCTTGTTTTGGGGCACGCGATGTGCCTTTCGCACAAGCATGATCGTGCCTCCCGTAGAGGAACGATTGTGCCTCTTTTTTAAAGCACGACTCGTTCTTTTTTTAAGAAGCATGATCGTGCCTCTTTTTTAGAGGCACGCGGCGTGCCTCCCGGGGAAGAAAATTTGTGCCTCTTTTTAGAGGCACGACTCGTGCTTCCTTTTTTGAGGCATGACTCGTGCCTTCCGTGAAGGCACAACTCATACCTCTTTTTTGATTTTTTTTCACAAAAACATATAGAAAAAACGCGCGAAAACCGGGGAAAGTTGAAAACCCACTAAATTTTTTTTACCAAAAATACGTACACAAAAAAACAAAATTCCAAGGGGACGATGTGGACGCGACACGTGGCGTGTTGTGAGCCTAGCAAAGTGTTCGCTGAGCCAGGCCGCGAACGAGTACTCTAGAACTAGTTGTTCTCCTTATTAGGCCCAATGGTGGCAGATTCGGCCCGTGGAGCCATCTAATAATTTCTGTAAATAATTATATGGTTGATTGTGTTGTATTTTGGCGATGCCCGTATTTTCTTAACCGTTGCTCGGATGGAGATGCTTTGTACATGAAAGTTGCTCCGTTTTATGTATAGATACTAAAATGTTTCCCTTTACTATTTTGCACTTGTCTACATGTTATTTCACTATTATTTACATGATGTGCCAACGTAAATGTAATAGGCCATAACTTTTTAACCGTTGCTCTGATAAAAATGTTCTTTATATGTAACTTGATTAGAATTGTGTGTAGATTATGTTTGAGCTTTTTTTTGCTGTTGTTAAAAATATAATAACTAAAATAAAAGTTATGGGTTATTTAGCACTTACCATGTTTAGGGTGTTAGCTCATTTAAATTGACTAGCATAGGTAGTTTACTTTTTGCTTCACCTCTTGTCATGTTTGTGTGAGATGCCATGCTTGTGTGAGATGCCATGTTAATAACCTTTTCTCATGTTGCGTAGCTAAACAAATTGAACCAATGCTAAACGTGAAGTATCGTCGTGTGAGATCGTTACTTCACTTAACCTGTTAGTAACCCCTCTCGGCGGTATATGCGATATCGTAGTGCGTTGCCTCGTGTTGCCTTCTTGATCATTGTTTGCCTGTGATTGCGTCATAGTAATAGATGCATCTCCGTTGATTTCCTTTCCCGTGTTTACCTCATGTGTGCTCTCTCGAGAACTCTCGGGGACGTTGCGAGTTCGCGATCGACTACACCTTCGGAATCGTCTTCTCAACAGGTAAGGGGGAGCATATATCATGCTTATAACTTTCAGCTCACTTGCCTAGCTATAGTTTAGAACGATTGTTTGAACTTATCACCTCATATTCATGCCTCTCAACAAAACCCAAAAAACCATGTCTCTCCACGTCCTAGCAAACCTTTGTTTGGCCATGTACCTTGCTTGCTAAACGAATGCTTAGTATGCATGCTTAGGATACTATCCATGTTCCTTTGCTACTCCTTGGATTGGGCTATCACACTATTATATTATTATGGATGATGTGATTATTACGATGTTGACTATATTCGACGAAGGGTGGAAGGTCAGGCTATCACGCTTTAGTGCATTGTTCCATTCGAGTCACCTAGGATCCGATTTCGGGGTATTGTGTCTCTTGGCGAGCGTGTGCTGGTACGAGATATGATAATGACTTCCGCCCTTTGTTGGTTACCCCAAGTGGAAGGTGAGATGTAGATAGCAGCAAATTACCCTTATCAAAGATACCAAGGTTGAGATCGAACCAGTAGGACTCCGACGACGACAAGAAGGTGGTAAAGTGAACAATGGCGCCGTTCACAACCTAAGGTTGCTTACTTTACCTAGACCTGCACACAGATACAAATAACTTTGCTCCCAACGAGTACAGAGGGGTTGTCAACCTCTCCGGCCTTGCCGTTTACGAAGGATCAAACGCAAGAGATAGATAGTGATAATTATTGCAACAAGAAAGTAAAAGCAAGAAGAAAATTGAGCGTGTAAACAGTGATGCAATTATGGACCGGGATCCCATGAAGTTCACTAGTGATGTCTCTCTCCCAAAAGACGATAAACAGCTATGCGAGGTGAATAAATTACAGCTGGGCAATTGACAGGATTAAAAACGCACCGCAATGCTAACTATGCTACAAAAGAAAGGAAGAAGCTCAAAAGCATGGGCAGTACGCCAAACAAGTAGACCCAAATCCATCTGCATCTACTCACTAATCATCCACCTTGAGATATCTATCCAGAACATCTCGTTGGTATTAACTTGTGAGCCCACCCAAAGTGTAAACCCAAAGAACTTTGTGTAAAGTAAACAATCCTTGGAACCGCGGTTACAAGCACCGTTGTTTTCCCCCTTATGTCCACAGCACATCCCCTAGACTCATGTTTCTGTCACTCAAGCGTGTCATCGGGGGGCATGAACCCACAATCATGCATAAGACTCCCTCTTTGAGTTACTACCTACTACTTGGCCAAAGCAATAAACAACAACGGAGAACATGCAAGAATTACTCAAGATCAAAAATATAAAAGGATAAGAACCAAATATATTACACATCAAAATATGAACATAATCTCATAATCCATCAGATCCCAGCAAACTCAACATAGCAACAACAGAAAGAATTACATATGTGCCTTGATCATGTAGGGCAGCTCACAAGGTCTAATCAATGAAGAGTAAAGGTGGAGAGAAGACATCACATAGCTACCGATCATGGACTTATGGTCCAAGGTGTACTACTCACGTCTCATCCGAGAAGTGTCCATGGTGATGGAGAAGCTCTCGAAGGTCATCCTCCCTCCGGCAAGGTGCCGGGAAGAGGTCTTCTGGTGCTCCCGATATTGGAAGCGCGGCGGCAGCGGAACAGAGGCGAGATCGCGAAAAAGGGTTCTGTCTTCGAGGGTTTCGGGAAGATAGAAATATCTAGGCGAAGGGGGGCAACCAGGGGGCCACCAGGGAGTCCAGGCGGCCTCCCGGCACGGCCCCACCCTAGGCCGCGCCCCCTGGCCCCCCTTCGGGACTCTGGAAGCTTCCGGTATGCTAATTTTTTATATATTTTCCCCGGAATTTTTCTGGCACTTTAAGTAATGGGAAAACCTGAAATAAAAAGACAGCAAAAAACAGAAACTGGCACTGGGGTGCACTGAGTTAATACGTTAGTCGAAATATGATATAAAGTGTATGAAAGTGCATCAAAAGCATAGCAATATCACCCAAAACATGCATGGAGCAAGCAGAAATGATAGATACGTTTGGGACGTATCAGCGTGCCTAACAGCGTGTGGGATTATGGAGTCCCTTTGTCTTACCTACCTAGCTACAAAAAATTCTAGTGGTGGCCCAAGATTATTTACCATTTGCAAAATGTGTGTGTGCCGGTTGACGAGCCAGCGGATTTAAAACAAATCAGGCTAGTGGGATGGTATATCCTGTTGGTCCACCTCAGGGAGCTAGGGGTGCCTGCCCGGGCGAGGGTTAGCCATCCTGACCTCATCCAGACGGTAGAGACCGATTCGAGAGCACGACCGGCTTTTGAGTTGGATGTCGACTCACCGGGGATCATCCGGATTTGTGCTTTGTTAGTTAAAGGGGCTATGACGTCCGGTTTTCTCGGAACAACTCTTCAATGAGTATCTTTAACGGGCTCGACTGAGAGAGCTTGGCGTGCGTCCGGAGCCTTGTAATGGCAGTTGGTACACCCCTACAGGGTTAAATCTTTTCGAGAAGCATGTCCACTATTACGGACGACTTGAGACCTACTCCTTGTTCATACATAAGATCAACTGATTGATAACTAAAACTTGATCGGCGTGTGTGTGCCTTGACTACTTATTCTTCGTCAGGATGCGAAGATGAGGACAAGGATAGGACAGGTGTTATGTTTGCGTAAGTAGCTGATATCATACTTATTGGAGGCGATTCCTCATTGAATGCTTGGCTTCTCATCTTATTCTAAATAGATCGTTAGCCACTTCATATATTGCTAGTGCGGTTGCAACCTCAACCACTACCCCCATCTTTCCGTGAGAAGTTAGTTATACTGATTTTGATATAGCTCACCTCCTTCTTTTCTCTTTTATGTAGCCGGTACAAACGATCTTGGACTATAGAGGTTCTCGACGATCTTTCTTCCGGACGCCCTCGCGCAGACTCGACGACGACTAGTTAGGCGGATTCCGGCGGAGAGCCTGGATCCATGTGGTTGGGACCGGTGTGTTTTACCGTTGCCAATAGGCATTTAATTGTTGTCTGTACTTAGACATATATCTTCCACTGATGTATTGTATTAAGGCTGTTCTATGTCGATTGTATGAGATGTTGTATCCTATTAGCTGTAATGTTGAGATATCATGTTGAAATCCGATTCATATGTCGTACTGGGTCCGATATGTGCTTCGTCCTCGGTTTTGGATGGAAATGTCCAGATCTGAAATAGTACCGCATATCGGGTCTTACAAAGAGCTAAGGAGTGGCTTCAATTCTTGCCTAGGAATAACATAGATTCTTGGGATAGATGCAAGGATGCTTTTATTGGGAATTCCTACCCACCTACTAAAATTATCCAGTTGAGAAGTAACATTATGAATTTTAGGCAACTGGATAATGAACACGTTGTCCAAGCTTGGGAACACATGAAATCTCTTGTTAAGAATTTCCCTACACACGGTTTGACTACTTGGATGGTTATCCAGACTTTCTATGCAGGGTTGAACTTTACCTCGCGGAATATGTTAGAATCGGCCACGGGAGGAACTTTTATATCAACCGCACTTGGTGTTGCCATGAAGCTATTAGATGATATGATGACGAAATACTCTCAATCACACATCAAAAGATCTCCAACGGGTAGGAGGGTAAACTCTGTTGAGGAGATGTCCTCTTTAAATGAAAAGGTTGACTTGATCATGTCTTTACTTACTAAGCAAGCTCTTATTGATCCTCATGATATTCCTTTAAATTCTTTGGTGTTCAAAAAAGAGAGAAAATAGATGTTAATTTTATTTCTAGAAACAACTTCAACAACAATGCTTATAGGAGTAATTTTGGTAGCAACAATCCTAGACCGTTCCCCTCCAACAACTCTTATGGGAACAACAACACTTATCCTAGTACCAAAAACTCCACTTCTGAATTAGGGAGCATGCTTAAGGACTTTATTACTTCTCAAAAATCCTTCAACAAGAGTGTAGAGGAAAAATTAGACAAATTAGATAGCCTCACTTTGAAGGTATACAACATTGCTCAAAATGTTGAGATGTTCAAAATTAGGACTTCTCCCCTTGAGGAGAAGAAAACCACACCTATGAATGTTATACAAGTGCAAATAAATGAGAACATTAGAATGCTAGCCAAACATAAGAATTGATGGGATAGAGAGAAAGAAGGGGAAGAGAGAGTTAAGAACCTTCTTACACACACCACACTTGCTACTTTATATGTTGTTGAGGATCTCAAAACTTTTAGCACCCATCACATCCCTAGTGTCGGGACCCGGGGTATGCATATGTAATTCTAATCACAACTCAATCATACGGAGAGCTGAGAGCCATACCCACTTGTCTAAGCAGACAAGGCCAAGTACAACACACTCTCGGAAAGCTCGAACGTGAGGGGCATCCCATCCAGGCCCGGATGATCAACTGAGATGTGTCCTCATCGTCCGCTCACAATGTCTAAATGCTTATGGGTGGTGAAATCCCATACTCATAGACAAGTTGCCTCAACCGTATTATCTGTTGAATCATACATTTACATAGACAACTCCGGCCTGATTCAGTTAGTCGGGGTCTCGGGCGGGCTCGATCATACAATGAAGTGTGCCACATAACGAAGTTACGTGCAATCGCATCGCGATGCTCCAAGCTGCACACAACTCAGAGCCACCTGGTTGTAAGAAAGACTGCCGACGAGAGCACAACTAAGCTATCGAACCCCACACTAATACATGTGTGATATACTCATACACGCAACACACATGTCTAGTGTAAACAACAGGTACTCATCACATGAACTCTACCAAGTTTGCATCTTTATTGCATCTGCTAAACAGGGTAGAGAAAGTAGTAGTATTAAAAGCAAAGATCACATGACTGTGAACCAACATTACATCAAACAAAAACGGAAGTAAATTATATCTTAGTAAAGACAAGGTTAACAAATGGCTTAAGAAGCTAAGAAAACACAACGACTCTCCAGAGGGACCAGGCTGCTGTCTGGAACTACATGACTTCGTCGGTATTGAGCTTGAGGGGGAGGTCACCATCAGGGTCAGTGGTCACGTCTCTAAAAGATACACTAAGCAAACGTGAGTACAAAGACGTACTCAACAAGACTTACATCAGAACTATACTACTCATGCTTAGGTATCAAACTGAAGGCAAGTGGGGTTGTAATGCAGGAAGCTTTGACTAGGCTATCCTGTACTACAAGTACATAGAGTTGAGATGAGAAGCGCACTCGAGTCCATCTAATCTTGATCACCAGACTAATACACTACCATGGATTCTTCCTCGACTTCCCACGAGGAAGCAACCCAAAGCACTCACACTTATCTTGGCAGTTTTAGAGTATCCATTTAAGTTGTCTAATAATCAAGTAAAGGTCTCCAAGTAGTCCATTAACGCGGACACGGCTATTCGAATAGATCATTAACCCTGAAGGGGTATACGCTTCACACATGTGTCATCACTTACCGCCCGTGACTCATCATCCTTCAAGCGGATGTCGGACGAGGATAAACACCAAGGCACTTACCTCACGGCTCCAACTCTATTCCAGGGGATCGCCTATCTGAGTATGTACCCCAATCAGGAATCCGACCGGGGTTTCCGTTCAAGACTTAGACGATGTACGGACGGTCCGACATGCCCACCTCGACCGATGGTACTGCGCTTGCCTAAAATCGTGCAACGTTATGTAATCAAATTGAAGAAACAAATAACCCATGTGAATCCTGGACCATAGTCGGGGTGAGTTAGTAGGCCAAACGGAGTCCCATAGCCCTTCATGCGGAAGTACTCTTGTTTTGGATCACAACAAGAGAAATCGGGGCCTAGGGCAGTGTAAATGAGACAACCCACTGTGTACTCCTACATAGCCTCTCATTGTTCACCTTTGTTAAGACGACTTCACCAACACATTACCATTATATTGAATTGTACTCTACAATCCCGATACATCACCCAGATGGATCATCTTCATTGCAAACAACGCATAGCATAAGCATGTCATGGATGATGGACCACATGATGAACACAAGCAATCCTAGATCTGCTAGGTTGAGGTTTGCTGAATACTGTGGCAGAAATGATAGGTCATGCAAAGGATGGGTTTAACTAGCGGTAGAACAGTAACATGTGAATAACCTAATCATGCATAAGAGAGAATGAGAGGGAACACGGGTTTTATAGACATGATTAATGGGGTTTGCTTTCCTTGTTGACGAGGATCGTACTGACAGTCTTCAACTATGGGGTGGTTCTCCAGTTCTGGTTCCACCTCTATCGATAGCAAGTAATACAGAATGTAACAATCAATACAAGTACAATGCTCAATCACATGTTAAGATGTTATCAATTTATGTACATGATGCTGATGTGTTGAACATTCCCTTTAAATGAAGTATATTGCAAAGGTTTTGCAAATTCAAACTCCATATATGAATTTCAAATTATCTATATGCACATTTGATTCTGTTTCCCCATTTTAAAATGGTTTAACATGAAAACAGATTGCATATTCAGAATCCTTGGATTTTTCTGATGATTTTTCATATATAAATCTTTTCCATCTGATTTATGATTAATTTTCTATGATTTATTAAAGTTTTGGGTAATTTCTGGAATTTCTGTTAAATAGGGAAAATGCTTAATTGCATCAGCATGACATCATGCCGGCGTCATGGGGTTGACTGGTCAAGCTGACCAGTGGACCATTCCTGTCATAGGCTCTCGGGTTAAATTCCATTTGTTAAAAATAACAGGGAATTGTTAGGGGGACAGGGCCCCACATGTCAGTGAGGTTTAGAGGGGGGATTAGGGCTTAACGGCCAGGCCACGTTGGCACGGCCAGGCCACGTTGGCACGGCCGACGCTTAGACACCGGTGGCCACGGGCCGCGGTGGAGGATCGCCGGAGTGACGCTCCCAGCCACGTGAAGACATGGGGATGGTACCAAGGGGTAGCCCCACGCTCCACCCAGCGCATGCGGGAGTCCAAGGTGATGTCGGAGACGAGGCCGGCGTCGAGCCGCACGGCGGCCGGAGCTGGGCTTGTCGGCGATGGCGATGCAGAGCGCTAAAACAGGCGCGGCTAGGGGAAAAGGATCGAGATCTCACCGTGAGCATTCCTCCTGGACATCTTTTCGAGGCTGGCGTCATATATAGGGCATCCGAGCTCGAGGTATTCAATAGTGAGGCCAGGCTCGACGATACGGATCTCCTGGTTATCTTTTCTCGGCGATGGGTGACCGGTGGCCGCGACGGTTCACAACGGTGAGCAGCGGTGAGCTCTCGGGCGGTGGGAAACCAGCGAGGGAGAAGAGGAAAAGGGCTGGCGAGACGTAGAAGTGGAAGACGGGTGCGCAGAGGCCTCCACGGCGTTGGATAGGGATGAGGGGAGAGGCAGCTGCGTGGCCACCAGGAGGTAGCGGCCATGCGAGGCGCACGGCTCAGCCGTCCCTCCTTCTGGCAGAGGAGGAAGAAGACAACAAGGAGGGGTGGGTCGGGCCAGGATGGCTGGGCCAAGTGGGCCAGAAGGTGAGCGAGGTGGGTTTCTCTCTTTTTCTTCTTTTCTTCTTTTCTTGTTTTTTTTGTTTCTTTGTTTCTCTCTGAAAAATAACCAAAGAATTTTTATAAAACCCCCAAACGTTTTATTTGCACTTATGTGAAAAATACATAGCCACTACCACTGTTTGAGAATTTTTGGAATTCAAAATATTTGAATCCAATTAAAATATGATAAGATTTAATTTCCAAAGGCACTTTTGGAATTTTTGAAAAAATCCAGGAGCATGAGATGGGACCCACAACATATTAAATGGCATCATGCCCATTTATAGATATTTTCAAAAAGTTTAGAATTTTTTGGAAATAAGATTTTTGTCTGGCCTTTTATTTGATTTGATTTTGAGACTTTTCAAAATTCCCCATTTCTTAATTAATGGAATTTAAACATGATTCATTACTTTTAGTAATAAAAGCGCATACCAAAACTAGGGTTCTGACACCTAGTCCACCTAATGGACCTATTAATGGTGATTCTAAAACCTCAACTTTAGGACAAGAAGGTCCCTTGAACTTAGAGACTACCAAAGAGAGAATGAGCTTAGATTACATCACTATCACTTTAATTAATGGTAGTGAACTTGATTTTGATAATTTTAGTCTTTCTGAAGTTATTAAATTTTGCAAAGAATGGCGAAAGACCCCACACTAGTTCACTTAACATTGCCTTCACCGAGCATATCACTAATGATCTTATCAAAGCTTGGGAGGAGAAACTTAAACTAGAGGTTTCTATTCCTAGAAAACTATAAGATGGTTGTGATCCTACGGTCGAGATTAAATTGAATAACTTTTTTTGCTTTGCTTTATGTGATGTTGAAGCTAGTGCCTCCGTTTTACCGAAAAGAATGTATGATATGCTTGAATTGAAACCTTTTGATCCTTGTTCTGTCGTGTTCGTCTTGTTGATTCTTCTGTAAAGAAACCTTTAGGAAGGATTGATCATGTGATTATTGTTGTCAATGATAATTATGTTCCCATTGATTTTCTTGTCATGGAAATTGAGTGTGATCGCTCATGTCCAATTATTTTGGGACGACCTTTTCTTCGCACCGTTGGTGCTATCATTGACATGAAAGAAGGTACTATAAGATTCTAATTTCCCCTCAAGAAGGGCATGTGAAATTTCCCTAGAAAAAAGATTAAGTTACCATTTGAGTCCCTTATACGGGCAAGCTATGCTTTTGATATTGACAAAACTTGATCTTGATGCTTCATGCCTAGCTCAAAGGCATAAAAGAAAATGCTTATTGGAAGGCAACCCAAAATGTTTTTACTTTTAGTTTTAGTGGTTTGATGCTTGTTACTACTTGAGCAACATCATTGTATATTTATTTTCAAGCTTTGCGCGAAGTTTTGGCCTCCGTTGGCAAGTTGATAAAAAGCTGTGACATGCTGTATAGAAAACAGATTCTGTTGGCTTCATTGTAAAAAAAATAAAAAATCACCAGATCATCTTTTTGATCTGAATGTTTTGACAATATGCTCTATACAATTCTGAAGCTACCACCTGTTCTGAGTTTTTTTATTTGAGTCATAGAAGTACCCCCTAAAAACTTACTCCCTCTGTTCCTTTATATAAGGTGTATTTGTTTTCTTAAAAGTCAAACGAGTGCAACTTTGACCAAGTTTTTAGAAAAATGTATGAACAACCACAAAATCAAAATTTTTATCATTTAATCCATCATGGCAAGTAGTTTCATATTTTATCTACTAGGTATTGTAGATGTTAATATTTTATTCTACAATCTTTGTCAAATATTCAAATGGTTGACTTGCACGGAAAAATACACCTTATATTCTGGATCGGAGGGAGTAATTATTACCTGCTGTTCCATTTTTCCAAGATTCTTCCCTGTTTTACGCTTTCCCGGTTTTGCAAATCTCGCGGATGTTTTTTCTTTGAAAAAACTTCATGGCAATCTTGAGAAACAGTAGACCTTTTGAAAATATTTATTTGCAGCAAAGGATTTTTTATTATGGGTACTAACCACTCTAATCAGTCTATGATGAGTTTTGTATGAATGGAGTTTTCAACTGTTCGAAGGAAGATGATGAAAGAAGATCCAGGAGTGTCAAAAGCTTAAGCTTGGGGATGCCCCCGGCACCCTTAAGAAGTATTCAAAGAGACTCAAGCCTATAAGCTTGGGGATGCCCCCATGCATCCCCTTCTTCATCAACAATCATTAGTTTGTCCTTCTCCACACTATATTTTTATCAATTCATATGTTATGTGCTATGCTTGGAGCGTCTTGCATTTAATTTTTAGTTTGCTTTGTTCAGTTTTGTTTGTTGTTCATAACAAGTTGGACCCTAGCATACCATGTTTGGGAGAGAAACACACTCCGCTTTTTCCTAGAATACTCATAGTTTTAATGCTTATCTTTGTTGATGTTCTTCACTTTTTCTAGCTGTTGTCATGTTTAGCTCTTGTTTTTCATGTTTATCTCTAAGAGCTTCTGTTTAGGTTGTTGCTTCTAGAACTCTCTTGATTTTCATTCTTATCTTGTTTAGAGAGTTGACCTGTTGCACTGAGTGTGTGTCTTACTTTGAGTAGGTAATTGAGTTTCCTATTATAAGTTTAGTAATAACTTTCAATAGTTTTTAGGTGTTGTTTCGAGTAATGTTTGGAATTTTATGTGACGAGAGCTCAAGCCTATTAGCGATAGGTGTCGTATTTTTATTCAACGTGCTTATTTTTTTAAACTGCAAAAAATTAGTTGAGAACTCTAGCTACTAGATGGATCACTAACCTCTCGAGGGATTGTAATATATAAAGTACACTCACGTACCATGGGCCGAGGATGTGTGAGGATAACTAAGCTCCCATACACTCCTCCTAGGGGTACTTGTCTCTTTGTGAATCTCCTGGGTAGATAGAGAGTTACCGATAATAAGTGGATGAGTTCCTTTGACTAATGTGAGTATTTGATTGTTGGCATTTCCACCATCCATATTTTTCTAGCCTCTTCGGTACCGTGCATTGCCCTTTCTCATCTTGAGAGTCGGTGCAAACTTCGCCGGTGCATCCAAACCCTTGGAACGATACACTCTGTCATCATAAGCCTCATTATATCCTTCCGCAAAGCAACCACCATACCTACCTATCAAGGCATTTCCATAGCCTTTCCAAGATACATTGCCATGCAACATCCATCTTCCCATGACTTGATCTTTCATTGTTATACATGTTTTTTCTTCATCGTAGAGCCACATGCTAGTTCTCCCTTGCCCTTATAATTTCTACATGTTGCGCTAATATCATTGCATATCCTGCTACACTGACAGAGGCATACATTTTCATACATCATGATTTAGTTTTCAGTTTTCTTTATGTTGTGTACTTCTTGTAAAGTGTGTGATCTTACTTGTAAAATATAGAGTGTTGCCCTTAACATGTGGAAAATATCCCAAAGAGGACACAAATAAATGATCTCGAAGAGGACACATGAAAAGATCCCAAAGAGGACAAATGAGAGATAAATAAAAAGAGCCAATGACGCCACAAAAATACAAAAAATAGAAAAAAGAGAAAGAAAGAATGAAATAAAAAGATAGAAGGGGCAAAACTACTATTCCTTTTGAAAGACCCACACTCGTGCTTCAAAGTAACATTTGTACTTCATAGAGAGTTTCATATCATTCATGCATAACTATGTGGGGATCCTTACACTTTAGAACCTAACTTGTATATTCCAATTATGAGCCTTATCAAATGAGCTTTAGGTCTTCTTGAGCAAACAAGTTGAATGTACCCCAACTAGTTCCATTGGAGAGCTTGCCATAGCTCATTTGTTCACCCGTTACATGGCAATCCATACTTCTCACACCATATCTACCATTAGGCCTACCCTAGCCTAAGGTTGTCCTCATTGGTGTGAGCCTTTCATACTTTTTTGTCTTCCTTCCCCACCATTTTATTCTATTCGTCATCCTAAGTGCCAACTAATCTTGCTCACGCTCATTCATTGCATGAGTGCTCAAAATTGAAAGGGAGAGGATCAGTTTGAGTTGTACCTGGCCAGTGGTCTGGGACGAGTCATAATAAGATTCAAAAGGAGACCAAGTGGGAAGTTTTAGTAGATTGAGTTCTCAAAAACTACTAGTATTTTTATGCTCTAAACCCATCTCCCACATACTGCACGGGAACACCGATTGGAGACATTGGAGTCACGAAACGCGAGAGCTCTTGCACCTTTATGTTCTTACTTTGCTAGTTTCAATACTAGATATAGACTCTTGCTTGTTATTTTCTTGACTTGAATTGCATATCTTTATTGCTGTAATTTAAAGTCAAATATTTGGTGTTAGCTTGTCACCACAGAAATTATCTTTGTTGTCATTTACCTACTCGAGGGCGAGCAGTAATTAAGCTTGGGGATGTTGATGCGTCCCAAATGTATCTATAATTTTTGCTTGTTCCATGCTTATATTGGTGATATTGCTATATGTTTTGCTACACTTTCATATCAATTAAAACATATTTTGGACTAACCTAATAATTCACTGCCAGTGCCAATTTCTATCTGCTATTGTCGGTTCATTGCAGATTAATGTCAAAATAAAAGTGCTCGGAAAATTACATAAAAATCAGATAAAAAATCAATGCGACAGAAGACTCCAAAAGCCCGAAGGTGAGCCGGAGGGGGACCACCCCCTGGCCAGGCGGCCTCCTGGCGCGGCGAGGGGGGAGGCCGCACCTACTAGTCAGGTGGGGCCTCCCCTCGGGATCCCCTTTGGCCTATTTATTACCCTCGCTCTGAAAACCCTCGAGAGGAGCCCCGTTACAGGATTTCATCCACGGTTCCGCCCCCGGAGCGATTCTGATCTCGGGATCGCCATGAGAAGGTGTCACAGCACCCTGCCGGAGGGAGGATTGACCTTCGGAGACCACTCCACCACCATGATCGCCTCCGGGATGCGCCATGAGTAGTCCCCCTTGTAAAATGGGTTAGTGATCAATAGCTATGTCATGTCTTCTCTTCAATATTGTGACTCAATTCTTAGACCTTGTGAGCCGCCCTACATGATCAAGGCAACTATGTATTAGTTCCTGTGTTTCTATGTTGTGTTTGCTGGGATCCGATGGATTATGAGATTATGTTTAGTTTGTGATGATTAATATATTTGGGTTACCTTTGTATTTTAGTTCTTGAGTATTCTTGCATCTTCCCCGTTATGTTTGTTCCTTTGGCCAAGTAGTAGATTGTAACTCCAAGACAGAGCGTTATGCTTGATAGTGGGTTCATGACCCCCCCCCCCCCCGATGTCTAGCTTGAGTGACAGAAACATGAGACTAGGGGATGTGCTGTTGCCACCAGGGAGAAAACAGCGGTTCTTATAACTGCTGTTGCAAGGATTGCTTACATTATGTATAGAGTGATAATGCATGCAGTTGTCTGTTGCTTTGAGCCTACAGTTTGGCTGGGGTTCGCAACTTAATACCAGTGAGATGTTCTCGATAGATATCTCAAGGTGGATGATTAGTGGGTAGATGCTGATGGATAAACGGCCTACTCGTTTTTGTGTAATGCACATACGATTGAGCCTCTAGCTTTCTTGTAGCATAATTAGCATTGAGGTGCGTTTACAATTCTGTCAATTGACCGGCTGTAATTTGTTTACCCAACATAGTTATTTATCGTCTTTGTGGAGAGAGGCATCACTAGTGAAAGTCATGGGACCCCGGTCCATATTTCCACCATAGTTTACACCGTTCACCTTTACTGCTTTTATTTTCTTTCCGTTGCAATCACTATTATTACTTCCCTTTGTGTTTTGATCCTCTGTAAATAGAAAGGCCGGAGATATTGACAACCTCTCTGTATTCGCTGGGAGCAAAGTTATTTGCGTCTATCTGGAGGTCCAGGTTAAGCGATTAATTTTTACTCTCTCCTCGTTGGTTACCCAAGTGGAAGGTGAGATGTAACGTAGCAGCAAATTTCCCTCGGTGAAGATACCAAGGTTTGTCTCCAGTAGGACTCCGGAGAAGATAAGTAGGTGTCAATGGTGCAATTGACGTGGACCTGCACACGACACAAATAACTTTGCTTCCAAACGAGTACAAAGAGGTTGTCAATCTCTCCGGCCTTGTTGTTCACAAAGTATCAACGCAACAGATAATAATGATAATGGTGATAGGAACTAGAAAGTAAAAGAAGGAAAATAAAAGAGCGTGTAAATGGTGATGAGAATATGGACCAGGGTCCCGTGATGTCTCTCTCCCAAAAGACGATAAACCAGATATGCGAGGTAAGCAAATCACAGCTGGGCAATTGACAGGATTAAAAACACACCGCAATGCAAACTATGCTACAAATAAAGGACGAGGCTCAAAAGCATGGGAAGTATGCCAAAATAAGTAGACCGAAATCCAACTGCATCTACTACTAATCATCCACCTTGAGATATCTATCCAGAACATCTCACTGGTATTAAGTTGCGAGCCCCACCCAAAGTGTAAACCCAAAGCAAAAGACAACTGCATTAAAAAGAACTTTGCGTAAAGTAAACAATCCTTGCAACCGCGGTTACAAGCACCGTTGTTTCCCCCTTGTGGCAACAGCACATCCCCTAGACTCATGTTTCTGTCACTCAAGCATGTCATCAGGGGGCATGAACCCACAATCGAGCATAATGTTCCCTCTTGGAGTCACTACCTACTACTTGGCCAAAGCAATAAACAGCAATGGAGAACATGCAGGAATTACTTAGGAACAAAAATATAAAAGATAAGAAACAAATATATTACTCAATCACAAACTGAACATAGTCTCATAATCCATCAGATCCCAGCAAACTCAGCATAGCAACAACAGAAAATTACATATGTGCCTCGATCATGTAGGGCAGCTCACGAGGTCTAAACCATGAAGAACAAAGAGGGGAGGAGAACATCACATAGCTACTGATCACGGACCCATGGTCCAAGGGAAACTACTCACGGCACATCCTGGAAGCGTCCATGGTGGAGGGGAATCTCCTGGAGGTCAATCCTCCCTCCGGCAGGGTGATGGGAAGAGGTTTGCTGGCGCTCTCGATCTTGGAAGTGCGGTGGCGGCGGAACAAAGCTGAGATCGCGAAAAAGGGTTCTGTCTTCGGAGGTATCGCGTCACGGGGAATAAATAGTCAAAGGGGGATAGCCAGGGGGCCACAAGGGGTCCAGGCTCCCCCCAGGCGTGGCCAGACTCTAGGTCGCGCCAGCTGGCCGCCTGGGTCCCTGGTGGTGGCCCTCTGGCCCCACTTTGGTAATTCCGGAAGGTTCCGGTACGCTGGTTTTTTATCTGATTTTTCCCAAATTTTTGGAGCATTTTTAATATGGGGGAAACCTGAAATAAAAAAATAGCAGAGACCAGGAACTAGCACTGTGGTGCACCGAGTTAATAAGTTAGTCCAAATATGATCAAAATTGTATGAAAGTGTATCTAGATCATAACAATATCACATAAAACATGCATGGATCAAGTAGAAATTATAGATACGTTTGGGACGTATCAACATCCCCAAGCTTAATTCCTGCTCGTCCTCGAGTAGGTAAATGATAACAAGCATAATTTCTGTGGTGACATGCTAGCAACCATATATGAACTTTTGAAAGTAAAGCAATCAAGGTATGTGATTCAATTCAAGTCATAACAGGGAAGAGTCTATATTAGCATTGAGACAAGCAAAGAAAGAACATTAGGTGCAAGAGCTCTTAGCTGTCCGTGACTCGAATTTTTCCAAATGGTGTTTGCGGACAAGAAGGGGGATATGGGAATACAAGAGAAAAATATATTTGTTGAGAACTCAATCTACTAAAGTTTCACACTCGGTCTTCTTTGGAATCTTATCTTGACTCGTCCCCAGACCACTAGCCATGTACAAGTCAATTTGATCCACTCCTTTTTGATATTTTGAGCACTCATGCAATGGATGAGCGTAAGCACTAGAGTTGACACTTAGGATGGCAAAGAGAGATATATGGTGGAGGAGGAAGACAAAAGGGTGTGAAAGGCTCACATCAATAAGGACAATCATAGGCGAGAAAGCCAAATGATAGATATGATGTGAGGAGTAGGGATTGCCATGCAACGGATGCACATGTGAGCTAAGAAAAGCTCTCCAATGTAACTAGTGGGGGTGCATCCAACTTGCTCGCTCATGAAAACCTAAAGCTTGTTTGAGGAGGCTCATCCTTGGAATATGCAAGCCAAGTTCTATAGTGTAAAGGATACCCACATAGCTATATGCATAAAGATCATCTCTATGGAGTACAAGGATATAGAGGGAGTACGAGTGTGGATCTTTCAAAAAGAATAGTAGTGTTTCCCCTTTCTCTATTTTTTTGGTGGCCTCAATGTATCTTTCTATTTAACTCTCATTTGTCCTCTTTGGGATCTTTTAATTTTGTCCACTTGGGATCTTTTCCTCACATAAGGGAAACACTCTATTTTACAAGAAAGTATAGAAGATCTTTCACACTTCACAAGGTACTCAAACATAAAGAAGATGTATCTATCATGATGTATGAAAAGGTATGCCTCTGCCAGTGTAGCGGGAACATGTATGACATGAAGATCAAGTCATGAAGAGGTGGATGTTGCATGGAAATATATCTCGGAAAGGCTATGGAAATGCCTTGATAGGTAGGTATGGTGGCTGTTTTGAGGCAGGATATAGGTAGTTTTATGATGATAGAGCATATCATGCCAAGGGTTTGGATGCACCGGCGAGGTGGACGACAACTCTCGGAGTGAGAAGAGGGCAATGCACGGTACTGAAGAGGCTAGCAAATATGGTAAGGTGGAAGTGTGAACTTTCAATACTTACATTAGTCCGAAGAACTCATGCACTTATTATCGGTAACTCTCAATCTAATAAGGAGGTTCACAAAGAGAAAAGTACCCCGAGTAGGAGTGTATGGGGGTTTGGTTATCCTTGCGCATCTTCGACTCATGGTACGTGAGTGTACTTTAATATCCGATCCCTCCAAAGATTAGTGATCCATCTAGTAGCTAGAGTTCTCAACTGGTTTTTTGTAGGTTTTGAAAATAAACACGGATTGCCCAAAATACGACACCTATCACTAATAGGCTAGAGCTCTTGACACCAAAAGTTCAAACATTACTTACAACAATACCTCAAAACTATTGTCGTTACTACTATAATTGAATAGCAACCTTAATAACCTACTTTAAGACAAGACACAACTCAGTGCAATAACCAAATCTATTAACAAGATAAAAATGAAAACTAAAGAGAGTTCCAGCAACAAACTAAACAAAATCCAAGGCTCTTGCGAAAGACAAACTAAAACTAAAACTAAACATGGCCGCAGCTACGAAAAGATAAAGAACACACAACAGAGAAAAGATAAGCATGAAAAATCCTATGATGTGTTCTAGATTGGCGTGGAGCGTGTTTCTCTCCCACACAAAGTAAGCTGGGATCTAACTTGTTATGAACAGCAAGCAAAGCTAAGGAAAACTAAAAAGGAAACCTAAGAGAGAGACGCTCAAAGCATAGCCCATAACGCATGAAGTGATAAAAATATTGTGAGACGAAGGACGAGCTGATGATTGTTGATGGAGAAGGCGATGCACGGGGGCATCCCCAAGCTTAGATGCTTGATTCTCCTTGAATATTTATTGGGGATGCATGGGGGCATAACAAACCTTGAGCGTTTGACACTCCCGGATCTTCTTTCATCATCTTCCCTCACACACTTGAAAACTTCCTTCATACATAACTCATCATAAGCTGATTAGAGAGGTTAGTACCCTTAATAAAATAATTTTTCCCCACTGGATATAAAGTTAATCTTGAAGAGCTAGTGTTTCTCAAGATTTCCAAAAGGTTTTTTCAAAGAAAAAGCAAGCTTAAGATTTGCAAAAGTAAGGAGAGGCAAAACGTGGAAGAATATGTGGAAAACAAAACAGCAGGTAGTAAAGAATTTTTTCGGGGTACTTCTTCAACTCAAATCAAAAAGCTCAGAACATACGAAAGTTTCACAATTGTATAGATCATTCTGTGTAAAACATTCAGCTCGAAAAGATGAACTATTGATTTGTTTCGATTTGTTTCGTCAGGAAGACAGAATCTGTTTTCTGGACAGCACGTCACAACTTTTGCTTCATGTATCATAAGAGGCTATAACTTGGCACAAAGCTTGAAATAAATATACAATGATGTTGCTACAATTGTAAAAATAAACAAGACCACTAAAATCAGAAGTAAAAACATCTTGGGTTGCCTCCCAACAAGTGCTTTCTTTTACACCTTTGAGCTAGACACGAAGATTATAAAAGATGCTCTCATAAAAATAAGGATTTGAAGCAAAAGAGAGCATCAAGAAGAAAACATGAAACATGTTTAAGCCTAACCCACTTCCTATGCCTAGGAATCTTGTAAGAAAATAAATCAAAGAAGCACAAAGAGACAAGCATAGGAAAATGTAATAAGAACAACTTCAAAACTTTGAACATGAAGAGAGGTGTTTTTGTAACATGGAAGTTTCTACAACCAAACTTTCCTCTCTCAAAGTAATTTTCAGTAGTATCATGAACAACATCAAGAATATAACTATCACATAAATCATGGTGTTCATGACCTACAAGCACACGTGTATAGTTTTCAACACGGTCTTTAGGATCATAAGATAAATGCAACCCATCACATTGAGTCTTGCTAAGAGAAAAATTCTCCAGAATATGATTTGGAGATTTCAAAAGGATAATAGGAAAATCAAGTATGGGTGCAATAGCAACAATTTCATGCTTGACATGAGGAACTATAGCAAGTTCATATCTGTAAGCATCATTCATAATGGCATCATGGCCACAAGTATAGAAGGCATCAACTTCATCAAAAAAGGATATTTCAAAAGAATCCATAGGATCATAACACTCATATTAGGTAAGAGTCAAAGAGTTACTCTCATTAGAAGGTAGACATGGATGGCTCTATTCATCCTCCTTTTGTTCGTCACTCTCCTCTTCTTTTTTATACAAGGAGATTTCAGGTTCAACAATTTCTTCTTCCATAGAGTCCTGCAAAACATTAGTCTCTTCCTTTCGGGGAGAGATTCTCGCAAGATGATCAGTAATTTAATAATTTGTATCATAATTTTCCGAACAATTGTTAAGTATAGAAAGACTCTCAGATTTGTAAGGGCATCATCAATATTTTTAAGAAGAGAAGTAATTTCATAGGCACCCTTATAAGCAACAAATTCTTCTATTTGCTCTGCATCATAAAAATCAAAATTTCTCTTAGCATAAGAAGCTAATGTTTCACCATTATTGTACTCACATTGGAAAGCAAGGTGTTTATGCCTCATAAAGCAACAAGATTCATCCCTGCAGAAAGATATATTATATATTGAGCACAAGTTTCTAGCATACTCATACAATTGATGTATTTGTTTCCATAAGTGTATCCCCTTTTGAGACAAGTGGTGTTCCTTGTACCACTTTTGTTGATCCTCGGTGAATCCTCCATGCCAATAAGATCTGGTTTCAAAGAAGTCAGACATTGATTGGCAAGTAAGGAACTAGACATACTATTTTTTTGGATTTTTTTGATAAAGGTAACTAGGATAAAACTGAAAGGTAAACTAACAAGACTAAAAAGAAAAGGTAAAAGATAGTGTGCAACTCCCCTATCTTAGCACTCGGAGTCCCGGCAACGGCGCTAGAAATTTGCTTGTTACTCTCTCCTCATTTGTTACCCCAAGTGGAAGGTGAGATGTAGTGTAGCGGCGAATTTCCCTCGGTGAAGATACCAAGGTTTGTCTCCAGTAGGACTCCAGAGATGATAAGTAGGTTCCAACGACGCAATTGACGTGGACCTGCACACGACACAAATAACTTTGCTTCGCAATGAGTACAGAGAGGTTGTCAATCTCTCCGGCCTTGTTGTTCACAAAGGATCAACGCAACAGATAATAATGATAATGGTGATAGCAACTAGAAAGTAAAAGCAGGAAAATAAAAGAGCGTGTAAGCAGTGATGAGAATATGGACCGGGGTCCCGTGATGTTCACTAGTGATGTCTCGCTCCCAAAAGATGATAAAAGAACTATGCGAGGTAAACAAATCATAGCTGGGCAATTGACAGGATTAAAAACGCACCGCAATGCTAACTATGCTACAAAGAAAGGACGAGGGTCAAAAGCATGGGGAGTACGCCAAATTAAGTAGACCGAAATCCAACTGCATCTACTACTAATCATCCACCTTGAGATATCTATCCAGAACATCTCACTGGTATTAAGTTGCGAGCCCCACCCAAAGTGTAAACCCAAAGCAACATACAACTGCATTAAAAAGCAGTTTGCATAAATTAAACAATCCTTGCAACCGCGGTCACAAGCACCGCTGTTTTCCCCCTTGTGGCAACAAGACATCCCCTAGACTCATGTTTCTGTCACTCAAGCGTGTCATCAGGGGGCATGAACCCACAATCAAGTATAACGTTCCCTCTTGGAGTCACTACCTACTACTTGGCCAAAGCAATAAATAGCAACGGAGAACATGCAAGAATTACTTAGGAACAAAAATATAAAAGATAAGAACAAAATATATTACTCAATCACAAACTAAACATAGTCTCATAATCCATCAGATCCCAGCAAACTCAGCATAGCAACAACATAAAATTACATATGTGCCTCGATCATGTAGGGCAACTCACGAGGTCTAAACCATGAAGAACAAAGAGGGGAGGAGAACATCCCATAGCTACTGATCACGGACCCATGGTCCAAGGGAAACTACTCACGGAACATCCGGGAAGCGTCCATGTTGGAGAGGATGCTCCCGGAGGTCAATCCTCCCTCCGGCAGCGTGCCGGGAAGAGGTCTGCTGGCGCTATCTTGGAAGCGCGGCGGCGGCGGAACAGAGGCGAGAGCGCGAAAAATGGTTCTGTCTTCAGAGGTTTCAGGTCACGGGGAATAAATAGGCGAAGGGGGCGGCCAGGAGGGCCACCAGGGGTCCAGGCGCCCCCCCGGCGCGGCCGGACCGTAGGACGCACCAGGTGGCCGCCTGGGTCCATGGTGGTGGCCCTCTGGCCCCACTTTGGTGATTCCGGAAGGTTCCAGTACGTTGATTTTTTATCTTATTTTCCCAAATTTTTGGAGCATTTTTTAATATGGGGGAAACCTGAAATAGAAAAACAGCAGAAAATAGGAACTGGCACTGTGGTGCGCTGAGTTAATAAGTTAGTCTAGATATGATCAAAATTTTATGAAAGTGTATCTAGATCATAGCAATATCACACAAAACATGCATGGAGCAAGTAGAAATTATAGATACGTTTGGGACGTATCAGTAATATCTTTCAAACGACGCTTTACTCGCTTGACAACCTTGTTGCGCTTGGAGTCCTACTGAATTGACAACATGGTATCTTCATGATACGTCCCAAACGTATCTATAATTTCTCCTTGTTCCATGCTTATATTGGTGACTTTGCTACATGTCTTACTACACTTTCATAGCTTTTCCAACATATTTGGACTAACCTACTAAATCAGTGCCCCAGTGTTAGTTTCTGTCTGTTGTTCTCCGTGCATTGCAGGAAAATACCAATTATTAAAGTTCTCGAAAAAATCAAGAAAAATCATGTTAAAAATCAGTAGAATAGAAGACTCTAGAAGCCCGAAGGGGAGCCGGAGGGGCTCCCCCCTCACCAGACGGGTGCCTGGTATGGCCAGGGGTGGGGTCGCGCCACCTGGCCGTTTGGTCAGGTGGGGGCCCCTTGTGCCCCCCTTCGGCCTATATTTACGTCCTATTCCGAAAACCCTCAGGAGGTCCTCCGTTACGCGATTTTAACCACTGTTCCTCCGCCATCGTGATTGTGAGATCGAGATCGCTAGAAGACCCTGTCCCGACACCCTTTCGGAGGGAGGATTGATCTCCGGGAGATTCTCCACCACCATGAGCGCTTCCCGGATGTGTCGTGAGTAGTCCCTCTTGGACCATGGGTCCATGATCAGTAGCTGTGTGATGTTTTCTCTCCAATCTTGTGCCTCAATTATTAGCACTTGTGAACCGCCCTACATGATCAAGGCACCTATGTATTAGTTTCTGCGTTACTATGTTGTGTTTGATGGGATCCGATGGATTATGAGATTATGTTCAGATTATGATGAGTAATATATTTGGTTTACCTTTTATGTTTTAGTTCTTGAGTATTCTTGCATGTTCTCCGTTACTTTTTATTGCTTTGCCAAGTAGTAGATCGTGACTCCAAGAGGGAGTGTTATGCTTGATTGTGGGTTCATGCCCCCCGATGTCGAGCTTGAGTGACAAAAACATGAGACTAGGGGATGTGATGTTGCCACCAGGGAGAAAACAACGGTTCTTGTAGCTGCAGTTGCAAGGATTGTTTACCTTACACATAGTTTGTTAATGTAGTTGTCTGTTGCTTTGATCCTACAGTTTCGCAGGGGTTCGCAACTTAATACCAGCGAGATGTTCTGGATAGATATATCAAGGTGGATTATTAGGGAGTAGATGTTGACGAATAAACGATCTGCTCGTCTTGGCGTATGCCCATACGATTGAGCCTCTAGCTTTCTTGTAGCATAGTTAGCATTGCGTTGCGTTTATAATATTGTCAATTTCCCAGCTATAATTTGTTCACCCAACATAGTTGTTTATCGTCTTTTGGGAGAGACACATCACTATTGAAAGTCATGGGACCCCGGTCCATATTTCCACCATAGTTTACACCGTTAATCTTTACTGCTTTTACTTCCTTTCTGTTGCAATCACCACTACTATTTCCACCTGTGTTTTGATCCTTTGTAAACAACAAGACCGTAGAGATTGATAACCTTTCTGACTCTTTGGGAGCAAAGTTATTTGTTGCTGTGTGCAGGTCTACGTCAACGTCAAACCATTCGGCAACACTTCAGACGCCGTTGACACCTACTTGCAGAACTTGGAGTCCTACTGGAGACATTAACCTTGGTATCTTCACCGAGGGAAATTTACTACTATCTACATCATAAGCTTCCACTTGGGGTAACCAACGAGGAGGTGTTATCTACACCCAACACTTCACCGAGGGAAATTCGTTGATATCTACATCATAACCTTCCACTTGGGGTAACCAACGAGGAGGTGTTATCTACACCCATAACCCTCCCACATGTACTTTTTTAGCACTGCGACAATGCCCCGATAAAGCGGTCCCGACCGACCTTACGAATACTCGTACGTGAGACTGGTTCCAAGCTTTACATATGGCTTGTACCATATAAAGTGGCTTTGGAGGTGTCTGTCTCTCTAAAATTGGCGATGCGAAGATGTTGGCAACGGAGGGCCCCGACAGGGGTATAATAGAGATAATCGCCGAATTGGAGTTGTTATTGTATGTTCATCGGCATAGCAATGGTTCTATCACGAAAGCCCTATCGGCCACGTAAAACTTGCAAAAGATAAAGTAGAGGCGTCTAAACTTTAATTTGCAGGGGGGCATCATAGTTAGTATGATTTATACTGGTGCATCTTGTTTTGCTTGTATTAGATATATGACGATAGCATTATATGACGATCTCTAACTAAATCAAACAAAGTGTCATGTCCTTAGTGAAACACCATCTGGAAAGATCTCCATTATGGAGGCACCGCGAGTCACTCAGGTGTCAAACATATTAGCGTTCAAATGAGATGGGTGGAGCAAGCCTAGCATGTCCAAAAACATGGCCTTGCAACACAACATATAATCACTAAGGTTATTGTGGAGAGCCTGGTAATACGTCTCAAACGTATCTATAATTTTTGCTTGTTCCATGCTTATATTAGTGGTATTGCTATGTGTTTTGTTACACTTTCATACCTTTTATAACATATTTGGACTAACCTACTAACTCAGTGCCAGCTTCTGTCTGCTGTTGTCCGTGCATTGCAAGAAAATGTCTAATATAAAAGTGCTCGAAAATTCTAGAAAATCAGATAAAAAATCAGCATGACAGAAGACTCCAGAAGCCCAAAGGAGGGCCGGAGGGGCCCCACCCCCAGGCCAGGCGCCTACCTGGCGCGGCCAGGGGGTAGGCTGTGCCACCTGGATGCCTGGTCAGGTGGGGCCTCTTTGGCCTATTTATTCATCGTGCTCCGAAAACCCTCATGAGGAGCCCCGTTACGCGATTTCGTCCACTGTTGCACCGCCGCCGCGATATCGATCTTGGGGTCGCCAGGAGAAGCTGTCCTGGCACCCTGCTGGAGGGGGGATTGACCTTCGAAGGCCTCTCCATCACCATCATTGCCTCTGGTATGTGACATGAGTAGTCCCCCTTGGACCATAGGTTCATGACCAGTAGCTATGTGATGTATTCTCTCTAACCTTGTGCTTCAATGTTTAGCCCTTGTGAGCTGCCTCTCATGATCAAGGCACCTATGTATTAGTTCCTATTTTTCTATGCTGTGTTTGCTGGGATCCGATGGATTATGAGATTATGTTCAGTTTGTGATGAGTAATATATTTGGTTCACCTTTATATTTTTTTTCTTGAGTGTTCTTGCATGTTTCCTGTTACGTTTGTTGCTTTGGCCAAGTAGTAGATTGTAACTCCAAGAGGGAGCGTTATGCACGATTGTGGGTGCATGCCCCCGATGTCTAGCTTGACTGACAGAAACATGAGACTAGCGGATGTGTTGTTGCCACTAGGGAGAAAACAACGGTGCTTGTAACTGCAGTTCCAAGGATTGCTTACATTACGCATAGAGTGTTAATGCAGCCGTCCGTTGCTTTGAGCCTACAGTTTGGCTGGGGTTCGCAACTTAATACCAGCAAGATGTTCTGGATAGATATCTCAAGGTGGATGATTAGTGAGTACATGCTAATGGATAAATGGTCTACTTGTTTTGGTGTAATGCCCACATGATTGAGCCTCTAGCTTTCTTGTAGCATAATTAGCATTGCGGTGCGTTTATAATTCTGTCAATTTCCTAGCTATAATTTGTTCACCCAGCATAGTTGTTTTCGCCTTTTGGGAGAGAGACATCACTAGTGAAAATCATGGGACCCGGTTCATATTTCCATCATAGTTTACACTGTTCCAATTTACTGCTTTTATTTCCTTTCCGTTGCAATTACCACTTCTATTTACACCCTTGTGTTTTGACCCTTTGTAAACAACAATACAGGAGAGATTGACAACCTCTCTGAATCGTTGGGAGCAAAGTTATTTTCTTTTTTGTGCAGGTCCAGGTCGAGTGAGTAATTTATCTCAAACAACGCCTTGCTCGTTTGACCACCTACTTGTTGATCCTTGGAGTCCTCCTGGATTCGATAAACCTTACAGTCCTCGTGTAAGGGAAATTTTCCGCTACTACATCCTAAACCTTCCACTTGGGGTAACCAACGAGGTGCACTAACCGGTGCCATCACCTGGCATATGCAGATATGGCCTTGGGACACAAGATCGAAAGAACGAGCATGAGTCACATGGATGATGTGATTGGCATGATGGCCTACCTTGAGAATATACTGATGGTCGTGACGATCGGGGGAGGTATAGTTCTGAAGAATCGTGTAATCACTAGAAGAAACTAAGAGGGATGTTTCGTCTAAGTGGGAGTTCTAGAATTTTTTTAGATTAAGTAAAACATGAACTCCTATTATGAACTTAGTCTTCATGTCTTAGAAAATATCATTGTAGATAATGTCATACCCCCAATTTTTATAACTATGGCTCTTTGATGTGTCATGAAGAACTTAAGGTAGATGGTTCTGACTCTATTGATTGGTACCAACACCATAAAAGACATACTCGTTAGTAATGACTTGCTAAAGGTAATACGAGAACTGCTAGGAGATACACCTGATAACTCCGTAATTGAGGAAGATGATGATGAGTATTGTACTTACCGTCACTTATATATGACTGTCCAATACACCATACTACATCATATGGAATCTGAATTATGAGTGTGTGTTAATGACACCAACACGTGTGACGTGCTAGGTGAACTTAAAAGCACTAAGTCGCAAATTAGAGTAGTGGAGTATGCGTATATGGACGGGGTTTCTTTCAACTATGGTGGAAGGAACAACCTACTGAGAAAGTCACTTGGAAAATTGTATAAGATACATGAACACCTTGTGTACGACTTGGACTACTAAATGACTAATGACTTTGTGATAACTGGGGAGTTGCGTCCGCTTCCTCCCGGCTACAAAGACCACGTCTAGGCTATGTCATGAAGGAGAATCGTTCCCCTTTCATAAGATCATTGCTAAAGTTATGAGCTTAAAGGTAGAACCAATGCAGGAATAGTCATTGACGGAGGAAGTATATTTCATATACAAGTTATAAATGTCTTTCCCCACAAAACACTAATTACGGCTGATTAAGTATTCGATGCTTGAACTTACTGCTTAAGAGTGACTTGGAAGGGATGAGGTAACAATGTGTGCTGACGTAATAAAGATAGTTGATGGTCGACAACACTCTCCCTCTACATCTATCATTTGATTAATTATATGAACACGTTTTGTAATCGTGTAAGTGTGAACTTTATTACTGTGTCTTGCATATCGCGAAGACAATTGTTCATATTAGTGAGAAACAAGCCAGATGATATACTTTTATGAATGATATCTTTTATGGTCACATTATGATTATGAATGAGTTATTCTTATTTTAATATTGATGATAGTAGTTTGATCATTTATAAAATATGTAATGCCAAGAATTATCCAAATTTAATGATGACACTACCGTCTAAGGTCATGAATGGTATAATGAAGTCTTGAGATAGTTGATCTCTTGGCACATGCAAACCATGCCTCATTAGGTGAGATGACTAAAACCTCGCATTCTGGTTAAACAGAGTTTGCGCTGATTGTTGTATGTCATACATAGTGATGTATCATATTTCAGCATGTAGTGAATTTCATTATTTCGTGAACTTCATATGTGGACTTAGATGAATATGTGGATTCACTAATGAAACATGAGCCTTTGATGTGATCAAAGGGATCTCAGGATTAAGATGGGTATTAAATTAACAATAAAAACAAGTCTCTATGATTTGATCAAAGTGACATTTTTTTGAGTTAGCCTTGGGCATACAGACTTATGAAAGTTGTTTCCCAAATTACAATGTTTAATATACTTCAATATTGTTGATGTGCCTGAACATTATAATAATACTCTATTGAATAGTGTATGTTATAAGTTATCTTTCACTGAGTTACATTATTATTATTTAGAGTTATTAATTTAATATGCAAACACTCACTCCAGTATAGGGAACCATCTGAGTTCGTGGAAACCAACACCGTATAAGTTATGGTGTGTCTTGGTTTCTAGGAAGTTTGATTTATGTTATAAATTGTCTTTGTTGTGTGTCCTTAGTCAACTATGGATACTTCTTCCACAACTAGAACCAAAAGAGAAAAACTTGTGTTGCTAAAGTTTAGTGTTTGTCAAGTAGTGTTCCTGCTTAATATTTTAATGGAAGAAAGTGAAAGTTCAAACAAGGTAATTGACCTTGCCTCCATATGTCAGAGTAGCGCAACGGAGTATGTTCCGAAACCAAAGCTCTACAATTAGAGGAGAAAATGATGATAACGATCATGGTGTTTCGGTTGAAGCTTTTACTGAACAAAGTAGGATTCAAGAATACATTTTACCGCATGTGCAATATAATATTCACGATTCACTTGTCATGTTAATGTAACAAGACATACGTACGAACTACAAAGAAGCGAGGGTGAACCTAAGCACGAGAAATGCCTATGAGTCATGAAATCCTATATTGAGTTACATTTAAGATTACTTGTATCTTATCGAGTAAGGAGGTTACTTGATATTCTCTATAACTACAGGGTTACTGTGAAGAAATTTAAACATCAAAGGAAGACATGAAGATCGATTTGTCACAAAGGATGTTTCTGAAAAATTCAAAAGTATGACTACAATATGTAGCGATGCTTGAGTCGATAGGATATTCACTATGATTGATCCAAAATGTTATCAATACCATGACTTCCTCAAATCCTGCATTTGAAGAAGTGTTGTAATTGGTAGAATAAGAAGATTTTGGGAAAACATATGGATGCTAGTGTCTCATAACCAAAATTCTCGATTTGATAGGATCATCAAAGTATTTTGGACTTAACCAAAGTATCGAGAAGATTTGCATGAAACTGAGTGGGAGCTGAATAGATTCCTAAAATTAATATGTAGATGACATATTTTGAGTGGGAGCTATGGGAGTATTATAATAAACTTAATATGTGGATGACATATTTGAGTGGATTTATGTGGATGTTATCCTAGTCTTATATGTGGCTGACATATTTGAGTGGGAGCGTGAAAACATTCTCATGTATGGATAACATATTATGAATGGTGTAGTTGATATTAATGAGTATTTGAATATTTCATGAATGAGGTTTAACATGTATTAATCTTAAAATTTACCAAGATAGGTCAGTGCATTTAATAACATTGAGTCAGAATACTTTCCTGCATATGATTTTTAAGAAATTCAGAATGGGACAAGTCGAGAAGGTAGTTCTTACTTGTATATCCAAGAGAAGTAGCGAGTTAATCTCAGTACAAGAACGATGAAATAAAGGGACGTGCCACATCATATATGCATCTGGCATAGGTTCTTCCATATAAAACCAGGGTTATGTACTCGACGTAGTGTGACCCAAGTTCTTAGTAAGAATAACATGTTGTGATATGATTTATGAGTAAATCATTGATCAAAGAGTTAAGTTTATCCTTCAGTATCTAGAGAGAACTAAGGATACATCTCTAATTTGTAAAGTATAGTTAACTTGACCATAAATGTTTAGCTAGCTCAAGTTCTGGCAGTAACCTAGAAAGTAGTGATATCATACTAATAAATGCCTAAGTTGAAAAAAACATGGTGATACGTCCCAAACGTATCTATAATTTCTTCTTGTTCCATGCTCATTTGGGTGACATTGCTATGTGTTTTGCTACACTTTCATACCTTTTTACACATATTTTCTCTAACCTACTAACTCAGTGCACCTAGTGCCAGTTTCTGTCTGCTGATGTCTGTGAATTGCAGGTTTTTACCCATATTTACAGAGCCCCAAAAATTGCAAGAATATATATACAAAAATCAGTGTGATGGAAGTTTCCAGAACACCGAAGAGCGGCCAGAGAGGGGCCACCCCCTCTCAGGCGGCCACCTGGCGCGGCCAGGGGGAGGCCGCGCCCAAAGGCCGCCTGAGAGGTGAAGACCTCACTGGTGCCCCGTCGGCCTATATTACCTCCTTGATGCAGAACCCTGAAAAGAGACCCCGCATCACGATTTTCACCTATGTTCCGCCGCTGTCGTGATCCCGAGATCGGGAGAACCAGAAGACCTCGTCCAGGCACCCTGCCGGAGGGAGGATTGACCTCTGTGAGCTTCTCCACCACCATGATCGCTTCTCGGATGTGCCATGAGTAGTCCCCCTTGGACCATGGGTCCATGAACAGTAGCTATGTGATGTCTTCTTTCCAATCTTGTGCTTCAATTCTTAGCCCTTGTGAGCTGCCCTACATGATCAAGGCACCTATGTAATTTTCCTGCAGTTTCTATGCTGAGTTTGCAGGGATCCGATGGATTATGAGATTATGTTCAGATTGTGATGATTTATATATTTGGTTCTCCTTTTATATTTTGTTATTGAGTAATTCTTGCATGTTATCCGTTGCTTTTTATTTCTTTGGCCAAATAGCAGATGGTAACTCCAAGAGGGAGCGTTTCTGCTTGATTGTGGGTCCATGCCCCCCGATGTCTAGCTTGAGTGAGAGAAACATGAGACTAGGGGATGTGATGTTTCCACCAGGGAGAAAACAACGGTGCTTGTCACCACGGTTGCAAGGATTGTTTAACTTACGCATAGTTTGTTAATGCAGTTGTCTGTTGCTTTGGGTTTACACTTTGGGTGGGGCTTGCAACTTAATACTAGCAAGCTGTTGTGGATAGATATCTCAAGGTGGATGATTCGTGAGTAGATGCTGATGAATAAACGGTCTACTTGTCTTGGCGTACTGCCCGTACTTTTGAGCCTCTAACTTTCTTGTAGCATAATTAGCATTGCGGTGCGTTTATAATTCTGTCAATTGACTAGCTGTAATTTTTTCACCCAACTTAGCTGTTTTATCGTCTTTTGGGAGAGAAACATCACTAGTGACCATCATGGGACCCCGGTCCATATTTCCACCATTGTTTACACCTAAACTCTTTACTACTTTATTACCTTTCAGTTGCAATCACCATCACTATTTCCACCATGCGTTTGATCCTTTGTAAATGACAAAGCTGGAGAGATTGACAGCCTCTCTGTTATCGTTGGGAGCAAAGTTACCTGTGTCGTGTGCAGGTCCATGTCAAGTGAGTAACTTATCTCAAACGATGGAGTCCACCGGAGACATAAACCTTGGTATCTTCACCGAGGGAAATTTACTGCTAGCTACATCTCGACCTTCCACTTGGGGTAACCAACGAGGGGCGAGTAGCCATCAAGAAAATTCCTGGCGCCGTTGCCGGGGACTCCAATCTTCAAGATATCCTTGTTATTTTACTTTCTAGTTTTTGCTTTTGAGTCTTATATGAAAAACCAAAAAAATAGTTGTTACTTTTTTCCTTTGTCTTTCTTTGCCTAGTGATGCTATGTTCACTATGGGTCCGGAACCACCCGAATATGGTAGGATGGACATGTTTCACTTGGATCGCCTTCGATCAATTTGTGCTCGCGCTAAAAACCCAACCAACTTGGTTGAGGGAAAATTATTGGATGAGCATGCTCATTATAATCGACACCTCTTATCTCAGAAAGGGAAACACTTATGGGATCAAATACAAGTTTCTTATTGCTATGCTGAGTGTTTATGCCACATTTACGATTTTACTTGTTGTTCTAATATAGATCGTAAACACCTTCCTTTCCAATGTGAGTTTAATGAAAGTGAGATCCTATCTTCTTATGCTACAGGTGTTTATGATTACTTTGATGTTGAAAATATTTAAGAGTTTGTTTCCTTCAAGGGTGCTTATGAGATTGCTTCTTTGATTGAAAAGTATTACGATACTATTCACAAGTCTGAAAATTTATGAGTGCTTCAATATTGCTTTGAGAATTATGTTTGTGATGATTATATGGAGGAATTTAAAAACAAAATGTCTGCTACCCAAGAAGAGGCCAATGATTGCTATGATGAGGAATCCTATGATTCCGAGGACTCGCTTGAAACATCCCTTTCTGAAGAACTTGATGCTTGTTGTGTTTATGGCCATGATGCCACTATGGATGATGCTTACAAAAATGAACTTGCTATAGTTCCTTACGTTAAGCATGAAATTGTAGCTACTGCACCCACACTTGATTGTCCTATTATCCTTTTGAAATCTCCAACTCATATTCCGGAGAATTTTTCTCTTATTAAGGCTCAATGTGATGGGTTGCATCTATCTTCTGATCTGTGTTGAAAACAATACACGTTTTCTTGTAGGTCATGAACAACATGCTTTATGTGATAGTTATTTTCTTTATGTTGTTCATGATACTACTGAAAATTACTATGAGAGAAGAAAGTTTGGTTGTAGAAACTTTCATGTTACTAAAACATCTCTCTTTCTATTATAAGTTTTGAAGTTGTTCTTGTTCCACCTTCCTATGCTTGCCGCTTTGTGTTTATTTATTTATTTTCTTACAAGATGCCTATGCATAGGAAGTGGGTTAGACTTAAATGTGTTTGGTATTTTCTTCTTGATGTTCATTTTTGTTCTTCAATTCTTATTCTTACGAGAGCATCATTAAAATCATCATGCCTAACTAAAAGGCATAAAAAGTGCTTATTGGGAGGCAACCCAAAATGTTTTTACTTTTAGTTTAGTTGTCTTGATGTTTATTACTACTGTAACAACATCATTGTATCTTTATTTTCAAGCTTTGTGCCAAGTTTTAGCCTCCGATTGCAAGAAAGTTCAAAAGTTGTGACATGCTGTCCAGAAACAGATTATGTCTGCTTGACGGAAAAAAATCATCATAAATTACCAGATCATCTTTTAGATCTGAATTTTTTTGACAGAATATGCTCTATACAATTAGATTTCTGGCGTATGTTCTGATTTTTTGATTTGTGTTGCTGAAGTACCCCAAAAAAAACTATTTACTACCTGCTGGTCTGTTTTTCATAGATTTTTCCACGTTTTGCGTTTTCTCCGTTTTGCAAATATTAAGCTTGCTTTTTCTTTTCAATTTTTTTTGGAAATCTTGAGAAACATTAGATCTTCATGACAATCTTTCTTTCAAGTGGAGAAAATATATTTATTTATGCGGTACTAATCACTGTAATCAGCTTATGATGAGTTTCGTATGAAGGGAGTTTTCAAGTATGCGAAGGAAGATGATGAAAGAAGATCCGGGAGTGTCAAAAGCTCAAGCTTGGGGTTGCCCCCATGCACCCCCAAGAAATATCCAAGGAGGCTCAAGCGTCTAAGCCTGGGGATATCCCGTGCATCCCGTTCTCCATCAACAATCATCAGTTCGTCCTTCTCCATGCTATATTTTTATCTCTTCATGTGTTATGTGCTGTGCTTGGAGTGTCTCGCTCTTTACTTTTTAGTTTGTTTTAGTTTTTCTTGTTGTTCATAATAAGTTGGACCCTAGACTTCATTGTTTGGGAGAGAAACATGCGCCACTTCACCCTAGAACACAACATAGGTTTGCATGCTTATCTTTGCTTTTGTTTGTGTTCTTTATATTTTCGTAGATGTTGGCTTGCTTAGCTCTTTTTTTCATGCTTATCTTCTTAAGAGAGTTATTTAGGTTGTTGCTTTTGGAACTCTCTTGATTTATCATGCTTATCTTGTTTAGAGAGTCCGTCTGTTGCACTGAGTTGTGTGTCTTGCATGAGTAGGTAATTGAGGTTGCTATTATAAGTGTCGTAGTAACTAGGAATAGTTTTGAGGTATTGATTTGAGTAATGTTTGGACTTTTGGTGCCAAGATCTTTAGCCTATTAGTAATGTGTGTCGTATTTTGGGCAATCCGTGCTTATTTTCGAAAACTAGAAAAAATAGTTGAGAACTCTAGCTACTAGATGGATCGCTAACCTCTGGAGGGGTTGGAATATATAGAGTACCCTCACGTACCATGGGTCGAGGATGCGCAAGGATAACCAAACCCGCATACACTCCTCCTCGGGGTACTTGTCTCTTTGTGAACCTCCTGATTAGATAGAGAGTTACTGATAATAAGTGCATGAGTTCTTTGGACTAATGCGAATATTCGATTGTCAAGGTATTTCCATAGCCTTTCTGAGATACATTAAAATGCAACATCCATCATATCATGACTTGATCTTCATGTCATACATGCTTTTTCTTGATCGAGGAGCCGCATGCTAGTTGGCCTTTCCCTAATCATTGTTACATGACGCGCTAGTATCATTGCATATCCTGCAACACTAGCAGAGGCATACATTTGCATACATCATGATAGTTTTTCAGTTTTCTTTATGTTGAGTACTTGTTGTAAAGTGTGAAGATCTTCTTTATATTCTTGTGAAATATTGATTGGTTCCCTTAAAGTGAGAAAAAGATCCCAAAGAGGACAAATTAAAAGATCCCAAAGAGGACAAATGAGAGATAAATAGAAAGAGCCAATGAGGCCATAAAAATACGAAAGAATAGAAAAAAGAAACAAAAAAAGAAATAAAAAGAGAGAAGGGGGCAACACTATTATTCCTTTTGAAAGATCCACACTCGTACTCCAAAGTCATATTTCTACTCCATAGATATTTTCATATCATTCATGCATAACTATGTGGGGATCCTTACACTATAGAACTTGGCTTTCATATTCCAAGGATAAGCGTCCTCAAAAGAGCTCTAGGTCTTTATGAGCAAGCAAGTTGGATGCACCCCACTAGTTCCATTGGAGAGCTTACCTTAGCTCATATGTGCATCCGTTGCATATCAATCCCTAATCCTCACATCATATCTATCATTTGGCTTTCTCTCGCCTATTATTGTCCTCATTGATGTGAGACTTTCACACCTTTTGTCTTCCTTCCCCATCATTTTTCTCTTTGACATCCTAAGTTCCAACATATCTTGCTTGCGCTCATACATTGCATGAGTGCTCAAAGTCGAAAGGAAGAGGATAAGTTTGACTTGTGCCTGACTAGTGGTCTGGGGACGAGTCAAAATAAGATTCCGAAGGAGACCGAGTGTGAAGTTTTAGTAGATTGAGTTCTTAATTAAACTATATAGTATTTTTATGCTCTAAACCCATCTCCCACTTCTTGCACGCAAACACCATTTGGAGACATTCAAGACACGGACAGCGAGAGCTCTTGCACCTTTATGTTCTTAATTTGAAGTTCTTATATGTGTGCTAGCATGTCACCACAGGAATTATCTGTGTTATCATTTACCTACTCGAGGATGAGAAGGAATTAAGCTTGGGGATGTTGATACGTCCCAAACGTGTCTATAATTTTTGCTTGTTCGATGCTTATTTGGGTGACATTGGGGATGTTTTGCTACACTTTCATACCTTTTTACACATATTTGGACTAACCTACTAACTCAGTGTACCTAGTGCCAATTTATGTCTGCTGATGTCGGTGAATTGCATATTTTCACCCATATTTACAGTGCCCAAAAAATTCCAAGAAAATATATAAAAAATCAGCGTGACAGTAGCTTCCAGAACACCGAAGGGCAGCAAGAGAGTGGCCACCCCAATCTCAGGTGGCCACCTTGCGCGGCTAGGGGGGAGGCCGCACCTCAAGGCCTCCTAAGAGGCGGGGTTCTCCTACGGTGCCCCCTTCGGCCTATATTACCTCCTCGATGCAGAAACCCTGAAAAGAGACCCCGCATAGCGATTTTCACCTCTGTTCTGCTGCCGCTGCGATCCCGAGATCAGGAGCACCAGAAGACCTCGTCCGAACACCCTACCGGAGGGAGGATTGACCTCCGGTAGCTTCTCCACCACCATGAGTGCTTCCGGATGTGCCGTGAGTAGTCCCCCATGGGCCATGGGTCCATGACCAGTAGTTATGTGATGTCTTCTCTTCAATCTTGTGCTTCATTTCATAGCCCTTGTCAGTTGCACTACATGATCAAGTGATACGGTGAGGATATTTCTCTCACTTCTCGTTGGTTACCCCAAGTGGAAGGTGAGATGTAGCGTAGCAGCAAATTTCCCTCGGTGAAGATACCAAGGTTTGTCTCCAGTAGGACTCGCAGAAATACAAGAAGGTGACAACGGCGCCAGAAATTACTCCGGGCTACGGCGTCAGAAATTGGGCGGTTGTCAGGACCTGCACACAGAAACAAATAACTTTGCTCCCAACGAGTAAAGAGGAGTTGTCAATTCCTCCGGCCTTGCTGTTTACAAAGGATCAACGCAAGAGATAATAGTGCAACTGAAAGTAAGAACTGAAAGTAAATTTAGGGTGTAAAGAATGGTGTGAATATGGAACGGGGTCCCGTGATGTTCACTAGTGATGTCTCTCTCCCAAAAGATGATAAAAGTGCTAGCGAGGTAAACAAATCACAGCTGGGCAATTGACAGCATTATAAACGCACCGCAATGCTAACTATGCTACAAAAGAAAGGAAGAGGCTCAAAAGCAATGGGAAGTACGCCATGGTAAGTAGACCGAAATCCATCTGCATCTACTACGAATCATCCACCTGGAGATATCTATCCAGAACATCTCGCTGGTATTAAGTTGTGAATCCCACCCAAAGTGTAAACTCAAAGAATCAGACAACTTCATTAAAAGAACTTTGCGTAAAGTAAACAATCCTTGCACCCGCAGGTACAATCACTTTTGTTTTATCCCTGGTGGAAACAACACATCCCCTAGTCTCATGTTTATGTCACTCAAGCTAGACATCAAGGGGCTGAACCCACAATCAAGAATAACGCTCCCTCTTGGAGTTGCAACAAATCACTTGGACAAAGTAAAATACGGCAACGGAGAACATGCAAGAATTTACTAAAGAACACAAATATAAAAGGGAACCAAATATATTACTCATCACAATATGAACATAATCTCATAATCCATCAGATCCTAGCAAACTCAGCATAGCAACATAGAAAATTACAAAAGTGCATCGATCATGTGAGGCAGCTCACGAGGTCTCGACAGTGAAATCACAAAGAGGGGAGGAGTACATCACATAGCTACTGGTCACGGACCCATGGTCCAAGGGGGACTAGTCACGACACATTCGGGAGGCGTCCATGGCGATGGATGGTCTCCCGGAGGGGGTTCCTCATTCCGGCAGGGTGCCGGGGCAGCTTCTCTTTGGCATCCCCGATCTTGAAATGGCGGAGGCGGCCGTACAGAGAGGAGAACGGTAATAGAAGATCGATATTAGGGGTTTCCATCACGGGGATAAATATAAGCCAAAGGGGGCACCGAGAGGGGCCACAGGGCAACCAGGAGGGTGCCCAACGCGCCCTAGGGTGGGGCCGTGCTAGGAATACTTCTGGAGTCCCTGTGGTGGCCCTCCCTCCATTCCTTGGTGATTCCAGAGGCTTCCGGGACGCTGATTTTTTATATAATATTTCCGGAATTTTGGAGCACTTTTAATGGTCGGAAAACCTGAAATACAAAAACAACAGAAAACAGGAACTGACAACTGGGTGCACTGACTTAATAGGTTAGTTCAAATATGCTCAAAAGTGTATGAAAGTTCAAGCAAACCATGGCAAAGTCACACAAAACATGCATGGAGCAAGCAGTAATTATAGATACGTTTGGGACGTATCATCAAGGCACCTATGTAATTTTGCAGTTGTTGCTATGCTGAGTTTGCTGGGATCCGATGGATTATGAGATTATGTTCAGATTGTGATGAGTTAGTAATTCTTGCATGTTCTCCTTTGCTTTTTGTTTCTTTGGCCAAGTAGTAGATAGTAACTCCATGAGGGAGCGTTTATGCTTGATTGTGGGTTTATGCCCCCTGATGTCTAGCTTGAGTCACAGAAACATGAGATTAGGGGATGTGTTGTTGCCACCAAGGAGAAAACAACCGTGCTTATAACCGCGGTTGCATGGATTGTTTACCTTAAAAATAGTTTGTTAATGTAATTGTCTGTTGCTTTGGGTTTACACTTTGGGTGGGGCTCGCAACTTAATACCAGCGAGATGTTCTGGATAGATATCTCAAGGTGGATGATTAGTGAGTAGATGCCGATGAATAAACGGTCTACTTGTCGTAGCGTACTACCCATACTTTTGAGCCTCTAACTTTCTTGTAGAATAATTAGCATTGCGGTGTGTTTATAACTATGTCAATTGCCCAGCTGTAATTTGTTCATCCAGCTTAGCTGTTTTATCGTATTTTGGGAGAGAGACATCACTAGTGAACATCATGGGACCCCGGTCCATATTTCCACCAATGTTTACACCTCAACTCTTTACTGCTTTATTTCCTTTCAGTTGCAATCACCATCAGTATTTCCACTGTGTGTTTGATCCTTTGTAAACGACAAGGCCGGAGAGATTGACAACCTCTCTGTAGTCGTTGGGAGCAAAGTTACTTGCACTACAAAATCAACGATATCAGTTGACGGGCTACTTGTGTCATGGAAAATCATTTTTCGTCAATAATTACACCCTAACGACGATTCGCCTCCGTCAATCCTACTGTCATTGATGCGCTGTCATAAAAAACAAAAATGATGATGGTACCACTTTTTTCGACACACAAAATTGTATCTTAGGTGACAAGTTTTTTTTGTCAATAATGAGGTTCTTCAAGGACGGGTCAACTTATCACGTATACCATGTCAATCTTTCACCCAAAAATGTTTTTTCTGACGATAAAACCGTCAATGTGTTTAGTTTTTTTTATTTACCCGGTTACAATTTCTACCAAATGGGGTCCACCGTTTGCTGGCGTGGCTCCCTCCATGTGGTCCCGATGTAATGAGGGGTCCACCAGTGTTGACTGGTCAACAGGCCTACCACGCGGTCCCACATGGTTCTGGCGTGGTAGTCTGTCTGTGGGAAGGGCTAGCATATTTTCCGTGACGGTGCTGACATGTAGGCCCGATTTTTTTGTGACGGTACCAACACATGGGCCCGATGGACGGTGACGTGGCTTCTTACATGTGGGTCCACATGCTTGTGACACCTTGCATAACCGTCACACTTTGCAGAGGCATTCAATTAGTTTTATATACGTTGAGCGACGGTCATATTTGAATAAAATTCATAAAATTTTGAATTAGAATGCAAATTCAGCTCACGCTGCTGTTATTAATACTTAATAGATGTCACACATACTTTTTGAGTCATTACAATACCAACCATGTGGCAAGGCCACAAAATAAAAATAGGGACATTATTCAGTTTCATGCGAATGGGTGGTAGCAATGCCATCCTAAGGAAGAACTTTTAATTCAATCAAGTTGATTCATGCCTTCTCCAGAAACCAAAGTATTCTTCTGTTTACCATTATCTTCATTGTCTTCATGTTGTTGAATGAAAACACAGATGATAGATTCAAGACGATTATACAATTGTAGCATGTCAATTTTCAGACCTTCGATTTCTTCCTACTGCTCTTGCAGGGTCTTCTTGACAAGTTTAAATTCTGTTTGTTGGTCTACGAGCATAATCTTCATAGTTTGAAGTTCATGCTTCAGAGGAGAAACATGCACATCATTAATTACCTGTTGTTGCTCTGACAGGGCCTTCTTGGCAGCTTCAAGTTCGAGGTTCTGTTCTTCCAGAGTCTTCTTCATAGCTTCAAGTTCATCCTGCAACTTTGCTAGGGAAATCTCAACATCACTTGGTCCTCGCTGCTGCTCTGCCAGGATATTGTTGAGTACTGGAGATTGTTGTTTTTTGGCATCATTTGAGAATATTATAATGTTCTATATCAAAAAATATCAAGCTTAGAACAGGTGGAAGATTTTGAAAAGAAAGATGGTGGTTGTGTAAAAGGAAGACAATCATAAATTTGAAATAAGTGTTTAAGGGGGAGTGTACATGCACTCACCCCTTTAAACTGCTTTCTCTTTGATGTGCTTGAGCTTGGTAGTACAACTTCAGAAAAATAGATGACACACACAAACTCTACTAGTAAAATCTTCATCTTCCTATACACATCTCCAGTTTGATGATAATGATAGCATTCTTGTGATAATGTGGATGAAGACATTAGGTTGGAAGCTACAAATTATATTTCCTATGCATGTGAGAGAAAGTAGAGATCTTCTAACCACATCTTCATTAATATTCTCTTGTGAATGACTTGATTCACTTTCAGCATTCTCACATTCTTTCATTTGTTCTTGATGGAGTGTACAGTGTTGTGAAGGAACATGAGCTCGTAGATCTAACAGGCTCGGATGATCTTTAATACCTCTTGTAAGGAGCAATCTTGAATTTATATATTCTTCCTGTCGTTCCAGGCTATTCTTCTCCATGTGTTCCTTAAACATGCGCCACCGTGAGCAAAAATCATCCACTGCGTAAAAGCGATCATTAGTTAACGGTACATAAAAAACACAGTGATGAGTAATTAACAAAACATGTGTGGCACATACGTGTGTTTATTGATTCTGAACAGTGATGAGTAGTTAACAAAATGTGTGTAAGGCACATGTGGAAGAATTTCCATCAGTTGATCAAACGTTATGTACTGAAGAACCAGTTATGTAATATAGCTAGAACCAGCACAACAATCAAGTATGAGCAGTACATGAGTGAAATGAAGCAGGTCCATGAGGATGCATCGATTGGCTCACGGAAATAAAACCAACGACTTGGGTTAGGGCTTTCCAAAATGACCTAAGTGTGACATCATGCTAAACAATCTATGTGAAGTGTTGAAAAAGTAAGAATATTTTCATTGCAATTGCAATCTGTATATAGGAACATGGATCAATTCAGACCAAAAGCATCATCAAATGGCATACCGACTAAACACGATATAGTGAAAGATCACATAAACAAGATGTTGATCAATGAAGTAATTATAACTACCGAACCATAGTTGGAACCCTAACTTCAATGATCCGAAGTGTTAACCCGAATAAGGACCCTAATTTTAAAATATGGTGGACATACACAGTTATTGTCATATTTTGATATAAAATGAAATAGAAGCGAAGGTCTAAAAACGAAAGCTCAGTTAGATAGAGGGGTGCCAGGGGGTATTAAAACCTCATCGATTTGGATGAGATATATATCGATTTGTACCATCAGTTCCGATAGGGACCTGCCGGATGACGTCGATATCACACTGCGGCAACAAGGTGATACGAAGATTTCTAACGTCCTACTAAGAACAACCGGCCGGGAAGGGGTGAGATCTAGAGGCGAAGAAGAAGAGAGAGAGGGGAGAGGGAGGGAGCGGTGAGGCAGCTCGTTTCTATTAAGGAGATGGGGTTAGCGCTTGAAATAAGAGCAGGTATTTAAGTAGGGTTGGGGGTAGATAGTTGAGCGGGGAGTTGAAAAACGAGTGGAGGGAACGAAAATTTTGAATGAATTCTAAGTAGGAGGCAAGTAAACATTTAGAGGTAACCCTAAGTGAGAGAAACTTTCAGCATTTTCACAAAAAAGTCGTGAAAACTTTGGTATGAAAAAGAATATTGTTCAAGTAGATTGTCTGCATTTCACACATTTATTTGGTTTCAATATACTTTGTTGATACGTCTCAAACGTATCTATAATTTTTGCTTGTTCCATGCCCTTTTTCTGTCATTGCTACATCTTTTTGCCATGCTTTTGAATCATTTATTGGACTAACCTACTAATATAGAGCCCAGTGCCAGTTTCTGTCCGTTTTGTCTTTGCAATGCAGAAAAGGTCCAAAAATGAAGTTGCTCAGAAAATTCCCAAAAAATTACCAAAAAATATCTTCATCGGAATTGTCCTCCAACCGGAGGACGGAGCCAGGAGGTGGACCCAGGCGCCCTCCTGGTGCGGCCAGGGCCCACCCGCGCAGGGTGGCCGCGTGGGCGACCTGGGCACCGCCTTGGACTCCCCCTTTGCCTATAAAACTCCCGTGGCGCAAAAACCCGATATATCCAACCCTTTTCTCCAGAAGCGCTCCCGATCTCCGCCGCCATCGAAACCTAGCTTCGGAGGTCACTAGGATCCTGCTCCGGCACCCTGCCGGAGAGGGCCTCGGCCCCCGGTGCCATCTTCATCAACTCTTCTTCACCCCATAATGGATCTTGAGTAGTTCATCCTTGTACTACGGGTTCTTGGAAGTAGCTTGTTGCTATCTTCTCCCCCATGATCTTCAAATACAAAGTTCTCATGAGCTTCCCGACATGATTGAGATCCATATGATGTAATTAGTGTTGTGTTTGTTGGGATCCGATGAATTGTTACCTTGTTCAGTCATAAGAGGTCTATGAATTATTGTTGCTGCAATTTTGTTGTTCTTAATGCGTGTTACTAGTGCACGAGTAGCATGATTTCAGATTGGAGCACGTTATGGTTGCATGATTATAATTATTGTTCTAGATCTTATCTACGGTTGTATGCACCTATTATAGTCCGGAACCGGCGATCCCAATGGTGACAACTTGGGACACCAAAGGGGATGGGCTATAGTTTGAGGATCATATGTGTTCATAGAGTGCTAATGCTTTGTTCCGGTGCTCTTTGATAGGAGCACCTTAATCTCCGTAAGTTTCCTTTGGCCCCGTTCGTAGCTGGACGGTAGGACAATATATGTTGTGCAAGTTCTTATTGCAAGCACGTACAACTACATACGAAACACATGCCTACGTTTGGTTCTTAGACTGGGATTGCTCTAGTTTGTTTGTCTAGAGTTTGTGCAATTTTTTCAATTGCCCAACTGTAATTCGTTCACCCAACACCTGTCTTTTTGCTTGGAGAGTTACCACTAGTGAAACCTTGAACCCTGGTCCATCGTTCATCTTTATTGCCTTCATTGTTACTATTTCTCTCATCACTGCTGCTACTACTTTGCTATTACTTTGTGGTGTTGGTGATTGGGGAAGTCTTTAAGGCTACACCTGTCAACACACCGTTGCTAAGAAATATCCTGTCTAGTGCTTTTTCAGGTGTGGTTGAATTGACAACTCAACTGCTAAGGCTTATAAGTATTCTTTGGCTCCCCTTGTGTCGAATCAATAAATTGGGTTATTCTTACCCGCGAAGACTATCAAGATCCCTTGCAGTTGTGGGTTATCATTTGTTGTGTGTAATGTGTTCATCTATGCTAGGATATGATGTTACTCACATAATTTAGATGACCCCCCAAGAGCATTGCGATGCACAATCATTTTCTTTGTGCATATAACTATCTATAAGGTATATCCATGTTTAATTACAAACCGAAGCTCGATCGTGTGTCGTCGCTTTTGCATGCGGACAGGCATCGCACCCTATAAAGGCCAGATCCACACTCCATTCAACCGTACTTTGAGAACATGCATTAGGGGTTTTGAAGGTTGAACATGACTTTATATGCATTTTCTATTTGCACTCATAAGGTAAGACATGATATGTATAGTGCACGGTGTACTATGCTAGTCATAGGTGATTGTTCAAATAGCTTGTCGATTTGACATATTTGTTTGGTTTCAATCGACTTTGTTGGTGTGCAATGCATGCGTTCACGTGTAGGGTATAACACAATACTAGTTTGGGAGTATTTGAAACAAATACAAAACATTGTGTGCATCACGTGCATAAGCATTAGTTGGTGTTGTTTCTACGGTGTTCATGTGTGATAGGATGTTCCTCACATAATTTAGGTGATCCCTAAACAGGATTGTGGCGCACGATCATTTTGTGGTGTTCAACGTCCCATCTAGAACCATGCATGTAAAGGGATAAATTGAAGTTCAATCGTCTTTTGTTGCTTCTCACGGCGTCATACTTTCACACATGTAACCCCTTAATTAGGTATAGGGCATAGGTGAATATTCAAATAGTTTGTCTGCATTTGACACATTTTTTTGATTTCAATACAATTTTGTGTGTGTTGATGTGGTAGGATGTTCCTCACAAAATTTAGGTGACACGTAGAGGATTGTGATGCATGATCATTTTTTTGTGCACGTTGGAGATTTTGAATGTTTACACGAATGTTGAACCACTGCACTATTAACCATCACAAGAATTGTGTTCTTTTGAGAAAAAATGTAGAAAAAATTAATGGAGGATACAATGTACAGTCAAATCATCCTCTTCCTCCTCGAAACAGGGGTGCATTAACATCCTGGCTGCGGACGCTTCGTGTATCTAGGATATTGAATAAAAAAAGTAAACAGACGCTTCGTTAACCTCTCGTCTTCCTCCAAGATTTAAGCAGTTGCCAAATCTCATCTGCAACACAACGAACGCATCCCACTCCCTCCTTCCATTTTCTCTCTCCTAATCTCTAGCGCTTACCTTAGTTGCCACCATGTTTGGCTCTAATTTTCCCCACAAACGCCACGGCCACAAGATTGTGGTGCCCCTACAGAGAAGAATCTTCGCCAACACCATGGATGTCCCAGTCCATGGCGACGTGAATATCACCACCATCTACACCAATGATTTCAGAGAAGTCCGAAGATGGATAGAACATTCCATGAGGTATCTCGAAGACCATGAACAATATGTCATCGGCATGGACGTCGAGTACACTCCACCACCTCAGAAGCGTGGGTATGTTCCTGTCGAGAAGCAGACGGCGGCCCTGATCCAACTCTGTTGTGGCACGAGATGTCTCCTTTACCAGGTGTCCTTGGCAACAGAGGTGATCCGAAAACTGTAGAGCTTCCTCCGCGAATCCATGTACTGTTTCGTTGGATTTAGCATTGGGCGAGACAAAGACATGTTGAGGCGATGGGACATCGAAGTAACCAATTACTTCGACATCCAGGCGGATCGGGTTGTTCCTCATTCAGTGAAGGCTCTTGATTCACTAGCGGACATGGCAGGACGCCTCATTGATTCCTCCTTCTTAAAACTGAAGGATGACTTCTACAAGGATTATCATGTTCGCTGGGCGGAGCCACTCTGCGAGGAGAAAATCTTGTATGCATGCTATGCCATATGGAATTGTGTCGACTTCATCTTGCATGGCCTACCTGCAGCAAAAAATAGGAGAATGCAGAAGTCCCTCAAGAATAAGTGGGAGTCGGAGCATGGGACCGGATATTGTTGGTAGATCTGTTTATGTTCTGGTCCTACGAGACATGATGGTGGCTTCCTAGCCTTCTGCCTATTATTTTGTAAGACTTACCTAAGTTCTAGTCTTCCTGGGTTCATTTCTTCTAGTTTTCCAAGTCTGTAGCTGAACTTGTTTGATTTCTTTATATGAAATCTGAACTGCTCAACATAAAAGATCTATATATGTTCTGAAATTTTCTGTTGTCGTACTGATCTTATCTTATTGTAACGCTATTCCTTTAGAAGTATACACTATTTCAGGTAAATCATGTATGTTTTACTTAATCTATCATCACTCGTCAGATGAATCATGTGAAATGATGCGATTACCTTCAGAAATGTTTGCAAACACTCATACAAATGAACTGAATTTCTTTCAAAAATATATAGTTGATAACACTTTCTGAAATATTACAAGACAGTAAATTCGTAAATGCGTAAGATATTTAACATGAGTACCAAGTAATAAGACATAACAGAAAATGCTTCAACAAGCAAAGAAAAATTGCAATGAAACAATTCTTATTCTACATCACTATCATAATCTTGTGGTTGCAGGATTTCCTCGTCAACTTGTTCCTCGTCGCTGAGCTCAAAGACGGAAATTTATTTATTCTTTAATTCTTCAACGACATAAATAGGAAATTCTTCCCCTTCTTCGCCATCTGGACCGATGTCTTTGTCGTGAACATCAACATTCTCCTCTACATCATCCACTTGTACGGAAGCATCGTCTACCTCGTTTCCCTGCTCAACATCAGCAACGATACGACATGTAGTATTACCTGATTCATGGTAGGCCACTTTATTTGGTTGAGGTTCATCATCATCATTCTTTTCTAGAACATCATGTGTACCTCTCGGCTCAATAGGCAGAACCACCTTCCATGGATGTCCATCCTTTGTGTCCTCCAAATAAATACATGTGCTAGCTTGGGATGCTAGCATGTATGGATCATACTTGTACCAAAAGACAGAAGTATTTACACTTTTAAAATAACCATCCGACTTCATGTTCGTCCTATTCTTCCTACTACCAGAAAGGTCATACCAATCACATTGAAACACAAATACTGATTTCTCATCATACCGCAACTCAAAAACTTCCTTTAAAATCCCATATATTTCAGCTTCTACAGAGTTTTCCATACATACCTTCAATATGACGCAAGAATTTTGAGTCTTTTTGTTTTTATATGCCTCGACAATACGAAACAAAGCACCATCCACACTGCAGGCTTCCATCCTATATACAACACATCCTGTCCATTTTGATATATCCTGCAAAGGTTTGGGTATTTTTTTTCATTTCCTCACATGCTCTGCGAACCAATTAGCAAATTCCTCATTGTGCCTCTTCTTTGTAAGACCCGATATGCGGTAGTGTTTCAGATTTGGACGTTTTCGTCCAAACCCGAGGATGAAGCACATATCCGACCCACCGTGACATATGACGAAGCCATATGTCTCGGATTTGAACATGATATCACAACATTACAGCTACAAGGATACAACATCTCATACATTCGGCATACAACTACCTTAACACAATACATCAGCAAAAGATATATGTCTGCCTAGTGGCAAAGAGAAAATTCATTGCTCCCATACCCACACGGGTCCAGGCTCTCCGCCGGGATCCTCCTAACTAGTCGTCGTCAAGTCTTCGCGACGGCGTTCGAAAGAAGGGTCTCCACTGTAGTCCAAGATCATTTGTGTAATGTACATAAAAGAGAGAGAAAAGGGGGTGAGCTATATCAACAAGTCAGATAACTAACTTCTCACGGTAAGATGGGGGTAGTGGTTGAGGTTGCAGCCGCACTAGCAATATATGAAGTGGCCAACGATCTATTTAGAGTAAGATGAGAAGCCAAGCATTCGATGAGGAATCGCCTCCAACAAGTCTGCTATCAGCTACTGACGCAAACACAACACCTCTCCTATCCTTGTCCTCATCTTCACATCCTGACGAAGACGAAGCAGTCAAGGCACACACACGTTGATCAAGTTTTAGTTATGATTCAGTTGATGTTATCTATGAATAAGGAGTAGGTCTCAAGTCGTCCATAACGTGGACACGGCTTCTCGAAAAGATTTAACCCTGTAGGGGTGTACCAACTGCTCATTACAAGGATCCGCACGCACGCCCATCTCTCTCAGTTTCTACCCATCACAGGCAACCATTTTATGATTTAGTTTCGAGAGATCCGAAACGACATGTCCCTCTAACTAACAACGCACAAATCCGGGTGGCCCCCGGGAAGTCGAAGCCCAATCCAAGAGCCGGTCGCGTCCTCGGATCGGACTCTTCCGTATGGCTAAGGTTGTGGTTAGCCTCACCTGAAATCAGGGGCTTCCCTAGCTCACCAGTGTGGAACAACAGAGAAACTCTGTCTCCGCTGGCCCAAGTTGTTTAAAATCTGCGAGGGAATCCAACCTTGCACACACACGGGGTTTCAAATGGTAAATCAGTTTGGGCCACCACTAGAAATGTTTGAACCTAGGTAGGTAAGAAAAGGGGACCCCATAGTATCCCACACGCGGTTAGGCACGCTCGTCAAGAGACAAAATACCGGGAACTCGGGTCCTAGGTGACTCGAATGGAACAAAGCATCGGGGCGGGCTAGCCTAGACCTTCCATCCTTCGTTGAATATAGTCAACATCATAATAATCATATCATCCACAACAATATAATAGTGTGATAGCCCAATCCAAGGAGTAACAGGATAACATAAGTAGCATCCTAAGTGACGAGGGGATGACCCCATGACTCCTACAGATGAGCCTACCTGGTGTCCATGAAGGCAGAAGGCCCATGAAGATACGGCCTCAGCCCACTAGTTGGTACCGACATAGGAGTCTGCAACTCGCAAGGAAGGTGCGAAGACCTGGCGTACGGAGCAAGCTCGGGTTAGGAAAGAATACTTGTACACGTAGAGGGACTCCCCGAGACCTAGCTTGGTATATAAGGGCTAGGAGGGGTGACGCCAAAGACATCGAATCCTACTTGTAACCCTAGCCTTAAGCGCTCCAGCCTTGGCCTCCATTGTAATCGCATCTCCCCAATCTATAATATCAAGCAGGAGCGAGCCTCCTTGTTTGCCGACGAGCTATCGTCCAACCTGTTCCTCTCATGACTAACCCAGGGTCCCTGACCATGGGATTTGCCGGGGTTGATCCCCGTCAATTGGCGCCGTCTGTGGGAACCGCGCGGGATGGGAACGCGATCTCGGCGGCCTCATCATCACCAGCGCTCATCGACTCAGCGGCTCCGGCAAGATCCAACCTGTTCGAGTCCCTCGGATTCACGGCCCACCTCCCAGCCCTCAAACCAGTCTTCACCGATCTACGCTCCGGCATCAATCTGATCTTCGGAGAGTACCAGATCTACATCAACCACTGGGGCACCCTCCGCCTCGTCGACGACAGCCGTGCACCCACGGCAACATCGACAGCAACGACCATAGCAGACACCGCCCGCACGGACGATCTATCTGGCGGTTGTAGCTACGCACCCAACTCATGGCTCCACGCTACTCGCGACCGCTCGGGTGAAGCCCCAGCATGGAGAAGAACGATCGCACGCATCGGCAAGGAAACTGCAAAGGCACCATCGCAAGTATTCATGGAAGAAGTCGGCACATCAACGCCAGGTAACAACGGGCGAGCCGACGACCCAGGAACTCGGCAAGACACCCCAACCACCAACAGAGCGGCTGGCCCTGGAAACACCAGTCAGATGGTCGTACAGCTAGGAGAACCGGGGACCATACCAAAGAATGTCCCGGTGGAGCAAGGACCAAGCAATCAAAAAAGCAGTCAGCTGCCAAGCAAAAAACAACAAGCACCTGGCCAGGGCAGCCAGCCATCGCGAAGCAGGCAGCAAACCCCGGTGGCAGTGGCGGGCGAATCATCCAAAGAAAAAATATACTTTTCCAAGGAATCAATGGCAATGGTAAAAGAAGAAGTCGCCCGCGGCGGGTTACTACCATCAGACGCCACAAGAGACGAGCTAAGGGCATACAACAAGCTAGTGGGATAACTAACAAAGCAGACGAGACAGTGGCGCCTAGCCATGGAGAAGCAAGCCATAGCAGAACCCGAAAGGAAAAGCAGCCGCAGACAATCTCCCAGAAGCGACTCGCCAAGTCACGACTCCCCCATCCGCAATAGGTCGAAACTCAACAACCTGCGGAAGACAGAAAGGGCAACAGTAGTGAGGAAACTGGAAGACGACTTCAGGTCAGAGGAAGACGACGACGAAGAGGAGCCTCTCACTCCGGCGGAAGCGCTCATAAGCGCCCAAGACTACCTGTCCCGTGCCCAGAAAAGTAGAAATGGCAAAACGGATCGCTACACTTCCATAGCTCTGCAGATAATGAAGGACGCTATCGATGCCTCGGTACCTAAAAAATCCAATGCAAAGCGGCAGACTCGCGAGCGGACACCGGACAGGGACCCCAGTTCGCCAGATGACGACGACGACGACAACGACAGTAATGACGATAGACGCAGGCACTCCGACAAGCACAAGAAATGCGACAGCGACGACAACGGCAGACGCCGCAGCACTCGACAAGATGCGCGGGACGACATCACGCAGAACAAAGTCAACCGCAGTAGGCGAAGACGCGCAGCACGCAAGGAGTACTCAGAGGAAGAGACTTCCGACGAGGAAATTGAGCCATGTGGAGCACTCTGCTTCAGACGTGCCATACGTGAGACGCGCATGCCCAACGGGTTCAAACTGAACTCCACAACTCCAAAGTACAACGGACTCGAGGAGCCGGCGGCTTGGCTCAACGACTACCTAACAACTGTCAAATTTCAAAGAGGGACCAATGTCACGGCGATGCAGTACGTACAACTCATGCTCGAGAGCTCCGCTCGACACTGGCTGAAAAATCTTCGGCGCGGATCCATCAGCTCCTGGAGCCAGTTCCGAGGAGCCTTCATAGAAAACTTCAAATCAACATACAAGCGACCAGCCTCACTCGAGGAGCTGCGGGCATGCAAACAAGGAACAAGGGAGGCCCTGCGAGCATAAATCCAGCGATAGACGATACTCAATAACTCAGCGGAAGACATCTCGGACGAAAGTGCAATCGACGCATTCATGCGAGGTCTTCAGCGCGTTGAATTCAGCTCGGACAGATGAAAGTCCGAACACTCGCACGGCTACTAGAACTAGCCAACAGCTGGGCAGACGGAGAAGACTCCATTCGTAACGAAACAGAAACCCACAACGCACGATCAGAATACGACTACGACTACAACGGAGATAGAGGAGACGACAGAAGAAGGAAGCGACCCAGACGGAACTTCTACACCGACAGAGGACCTGACATGGTCGCCGCCGGTTTCTCGGACGACCAGAACGGAAGACACTATGATGACAACAGACCACAGCGCCGAGACAACCCAGAAGACGAGCCCCAGGCTCAAAGACGAGAATGGAGGACAAGACAGCCACGCGACGGCACCCGCACATTTCGCTCCGCCAAAGAACAACTCGATGGACCGTGCTCTCTACACGGATTCAGAAACGAGCGAGGAGAGATCAAATCATCCCACACCCTCAGGAACTGTCGAAGCTTCAACGAGTTGGCCGAAGAGAAAAGCCGCTCCCCGGTCGCAGCAGCACGACCACTCGCAAGCGTAGCAGTTGGGCCAGTCGCCCACGGTGCACCACCAGCCCCCCTACCAAGAAGACAGGTGGCCGCCATCCAGGAACGACAAAGGACGCCAGAAGAAGAAAACCAATACCCAGAAGCCCATGGGAGGATCTACATGATACAAGAAGGCAGACCTTCCAACAGGCAGCAGAAACAAGTCACCAGACAAGTCTTCCTGGCAACCTCCGCACACCCGGCCGTCCCAGAGTACCTGCGCGGGTCGGAGACAGAAATCTCCTTCTCCCGGGACGACCACCCACCAGTCGTCCCCCAACCAGGGCACGCCGCGCTGGTACTCGAGGCCAGAATCGGAAATTACGACATGTCGCGAGTATTCATGGATGGCGGCAGCGGGATCAACATCATCTTCACCCGAACACTCGACGACATGCTCATCCAAAACAACGCACTCAAATCCTCGGGCACAACCTTCCACGGGATCATACCAGGAAGAGCAGTCTACCCCATCGGGAGGATAAGCCTGGAGGTAGTCTTCGGGAACGCGACGAACTTCCGCAAGGAAACACTTGACTTCGAAGTGGTCGAGTGGAAGTCGCAATTTCACGCAATCCTCGGGCGGCCAGCTTTCGCTCACTTCATGGCCGTACCCCACTACGCCTACCTCAAGCTAAAGATGCCAGGCCCAAACGGGGTCATCACCATCAGCGCCAGTTTCGTCAGATCCGACCGCTGCGACAAAGAATTCCACAAGATAGCAGAAGCATTCGTAACCCACCAAGACAGCAGAATCACGGGACTCGCAGAAGAAGCGCTCCCGTAGAAGAAAAGAACATCGCCCGAAGAACCCCAGAACTGGGAGACAAAGCTACCTGGCCCTTCGAGCCACTACATCATCGCTCTAAAAGGAACCTACCCTCTTCATATTTGTAAAGGAACGACAGGGAAGATATTTCATAAATATTTTTCCACAAAATTACTTGGCACTCGGGGGCTCTCCAAAGAAGCCACCCCCCGACGCATCCTCCGCAATCGCAGAAAATTAACTTGACACTCGGGGGCTCGCCAAAGCAGCCACCCCCCGACGCGTCCTCCGCAATCGTGGCAAATTAACTTGGCACTCGGGGGCTCGCCAAAGCAGCCACACCCCAACGCGTCCTCCGCAATCGCAGAAAATTAACTTGACACTCGGGGGCTCGCCAAAGAAGCCACCCCCCGACGCGTCCTCCGCAATCGCGGCAAATTAACTTGGCACTCGGGGGCTCGCCAAAGCAGCCACCCCCCGACGCGTTCTCCGCAATCGCAGCAAATTAACTTGGCACTCGGGGGCTCGCCAAAACAGCCACCCCCCGAAGCGTCCTCCGCAATCGGGAAAAATTAACTTGGCACTCGGGGGCTCGCCAAAGCAGCCACCCCCCGACGCGTCCTCCGCAATCGCGGCAAACTAACTTGGCACTCGGGGGCTCGCCAAAGCAGCCACCCCCCGACGCGTCCTCCGCAATCGCGGCAAACTAACTTGGCACTTGGGGGCTCGCCAAAGCAGCCACCCCCCGACGCGTCCTCCGCAATCGCGGCGAACTAAACTCGACAATCGGGGGCTCGCCAAAGCAGCCACCCCCCGAGGGGTCCTCCGCAATCGCAGCAAAAATAAATTCAGCGCTTGGGGGCCTGCCGAAGCAGCCACCACACGCAACCACAAATACAGATGATATATATAATCAAGAAGAAGCATACACAACGAATGGAGTCACCTAATCTTTAGGCTCCAACTTCGCCTTAATAAGTGCACCCAGATGGGGGTCGTTCTCTTCGCAAACTCGCCTCACAACTTGGAGCGCATGCCTATCTACAGCCACGTAGTGCTCATTCATTGAGTGACTCCTACCACCTGGAGGACCCGCCACCACCTGAGCAAAATCCACCCCTGGCCAATGACTATGGACCAAGCCCAAAACAGCTCGGGCTCCAGCACGAATTTGGTGGTCCATCACTCGGCGCAACTCGGCAGGCTGAGAAAATATGCGACAAAGCCTCTCAAGGGACGAAGGAACCACCTCCAACGGATAGAACTCAGCATGGATACCACCCAATACACGTTGGCAGTAACTGAGAGCTTCCGGAACTTGTTCAACTCGGCGACGAAACAACGCAAACGCTCGAGCACGAGCCCCATCCGCCCAGAAGGGATTGCTCACCTGCGCACTAGGGTCATCAAGCCGTGACATCTCCGACTGAACGGCCCTCCCTTCATCCCGAGTCCGCCCTGCCAGCACTTCGAAAGTCAAGAACTACGATCAAGACAAAGACGGCAAAAACCCACAAAGAGGAAATAAGCGAGCAAGCAGAGGCAAGACTAACCCCGCAGGAGGTCAGACAACTTCACCACCCACGAAGCAAGGCCCTCAACCACGGACTCAGCACGCTCACGCCGAGTACGATGAACGGCCACGGACCCCTTCAGTCGGACAACGTCCCGCTCAGCGTCCTTCAGCCGCAAGAAAACGGACTCATATGCACCCTCGCGAGCATCATCCTTCAGTGAACTCCAAGGACGAAGAAAGCCCGGAGTGGCCTACCGCAGGATAATAAAAACTAATCAAATTCAAACAAGAAGAACAGCCAAAGCAGACATTCAGATAGAAGTGGCACAAGATCAATCGTCTCAAACAGAGTCGCGAATTACAGACAAAAGAGGTGTAACACTACTGCACCTCCCCTTCACCTATGGCAGGAGGACCCTGAGCATCCACAACCTGTTGCAGGCGACGAGCCAGCCTGTCGGCTCGGTCGTCCTGCTCACCAGAATATTGCGGGATGGTCTCAACCAAGAAATCATCAAAGGAAACCCCATGCCCTATAAGGACGACCAGGGCCGTGCAAGAACCACTCACCACGCTCTCCGCCACCAGTTCCACCATATCTTTGCCATCAGGGCCGAACGCCGCAACCCGAGCACCCAGGCCATCGGGCACCTTCGTACCCTCCGGCGTAAGGTGCTCGTACGCAAGACCCACAACATTGGAAGCCCGTGCACAGACGTCTTCGACCACTGCAACAGCATCAACAGCTCCTTGAAGAATCCCAGACCCCGACGCAGCAGCTTCCTTCGGCTCAGCACCTACAGCAGCTGCACCAAACAAAAAAAACGACACCAAAGGAAAACAGTGGAAACAGCAACAGTCCAACACAGAACTTACACAGAAGCGAGCCCGCCAAGGTGCGAAGACGTTTTCCCTCGAGTACCTCCACCTGAACACGCGCGTCCTCAGCCTGGCGAAGGCGAACCAGATCCTCATGTTGACCATGCAGCTCCGCCTCCTTGGAAGCCAAGGCAGCCTCGAGAACAGAAACAGTCCTTTCCGCCTTTTTGGCTCGTTTCTCAGCAGCCTGACGACGACTTGCGAGGCAAAAAAAGCACTCAGAAACAACAGGCGAAGTGCCCAAAAGCTCAGCAGCACAAGAATAAAAACTTACTATCCATAGCAGATAAGGCGTCTTGGGCAGACTCATGGGCCCGTTGCCAACGCTCAGCATCAAGAACCAAACGCTCACAGTGCTGGAAAACAGGCTGCAAGAACCAGGCAATCAGGTGTTACTTAAAGGCAAGACTACAAGCAACTGCAAACAGTTACTTCTAGCCTCGGGGGCTACTCCCATCGGGAGCACTGCCGTGCCCCCGATGATAAAATGACACAGACACGAATCACCTTACCAGCTTGGAGACATGGTAAAAAACACAGACTTTTTCCTCAATTGCCAGACCAGGACGGCCAAAGTACGGAGGACCAAGCTCGGCCGGCCTAGGTTCAGAAGTAGTAGTACCAGGTGCCCCAGAAGAAGGTACACCGGAAACTACACTCGCCGTCGAAACAACAGGAGTCGCCTCCGGCCCAGATTGGCCAGCGGCAGCCGAGTGGACCTCAAGATGCTTGGCTGCCGCCCCAGAACTCGTCGATTTCAGATCAGTAGCAGCCGCGCTGGTGCACGAAACAGACGGAGCAGGCGCAGCACTACAAAGTAAAACATTATCAGAAGCAAGAACAAAGACAACGGAACAGGCACAAATCACGCAAGAATCCTACCCGACGCGCGCAACACGAGGACGCCCCAGCCTCCCAAGCCTGGCCCTCTTGGGAAGAGGGGCTGGGGCAGCAGCCGAAGGTGAAGGACCAGCAAAAGGAGCAGTAGGAGAGACTTCATCACCTAACGCAGCATGATCTTCAGCACCCAAAGGACGTGATCGCTTCACCCGAAAGGGACTCGAGTCCTCACTATCCCCAGTCTCCACTAGAAAAATCTCAGCATTAAAAGCCGGCGCAACATTTTCAGCTGCGGAAGCATCAGGCTCTTCAAGAATATCGGCGTCCTCCGGCTGCGGAGGGCTACACGGCAGTGGAGCATGGCCCTGCAAGACAAGCAATGTCAACAACAAAACGAAACCAGGTACTCGTCCAAGAAGATGAAGGAACATGGAACCAACCGGCGACGGAGGATGATCAGAAGCATATGGAAGGACAAGGCGCATCTTGGAAATACTAGAGCACTTGTTCACATGCTGGATGCGGGCCAGCAGGTCATCAGGTTCTAGCTCTTCAGGCGAGCATCTCGTCAAGTCATCGAGACCCTTGTACTGCCACATAGGGTGATCTCGATGCTGCAACGGTTGAACTCGCCTCCCAACGTAAACAGAGATAAGTTGACCACCAGTCAAATTATCCTTCAACACAGAGATCCTCTCCAAAAATGGGGCCAGCACGGATGACTCCACTTCGGTCAAAGAATGAGACCACGAAGACTGTCTGATCGCCCGAGTGCTCGGATTGAAAGAAGCAAGACCAAATTGCTGACCAACAACGAAGCGATCCTTCAGATAAAACCAGCCCCTTCGCCAGCCACTAAAAGAATCGATCTTCTCCAAGTCAAAATACGCATGTTTATCCCCAATGGAGATACCCACTCGACCCACGGTGTACTCAGAGTTCGTCCTTTTTACACTAAAAAGGCGCCTCCAAAGTCCCCAATGGGGATAAATCCCCAGGAAAGCTTCGCAAAGAGTGATGAAACACGCAATGTGCAAAATCCCGTTGGGAGTCAGGTCATGCAACTGAAGCCGATAAGAATACAGCAAGCCCCGGACAAAAGGATGCAGCGGAAGAGCAAACCCTCGGTGGAAGAAAGCCTGGAAGCATACCCGCTCGTTCGCCGCCGGCGCTAGAATCGACTCTTCACCAGGAAGGCGCACATCGCCCTCCACCACCACGCCATCTGCGACCAGTGCCTCTAGATCTCCAGCCCCGAACGTGGAGCGCTCCCACTTGCCGGACATCTTGGCCGACTCGATAGCAGCATGGGAGCGCTTGGACATAGATCTCACGGCAGGAGGCAGAAAAGAAAAGACGACATCCCTGGAACACAAAGGAAGAAGAGAAAGAGGAGAAAGGCAATGGCTGGGTAAAACGTAAAACTTACCCAGCCACACGGTATTTAACTCACAGAGCCCCACAAGAAGGGCCACAATGCAACGGTTTTTCCCAAGTAAAACGTGGCACGATCCCATACAGAGGCGAAAAGTATGGAAAACCCAACCGGCGCAACAACAACACCGCCCACTACGCGCGCAAAAAGACGACCATGATCGCGCGACGCAAAAATTTCGGCGGGATAGCGCCAAGTCACTTCACACGACAGACCGTAGTGGTCAACAAATGGCAGAAGACCACGCCAACGTCATATCACAGCAAGGCGTACTCAGTACGACATCAAGGCCTAGAGATTCCATCTTTTCAGATCTTTTCCCCAAGGAAGAAAAACATCTCACTCCCATCGGGAGCGTACATCATAAGAGTCTCGGGTGCTCCCTCACCTAAAGGCCAACCATGTGCTCGAGTGAACACTGGCACCAATGAGAGTCTCGTGTGCTCCCTCAACCCGACGCAAAGACAAACAAAACACTCGCCAGGACCATACGGCGCTACGAGTCCCAGGTGCTCCCTCACCTCAGGAGCCGAAAAACGGCATTCGAGTGATTACTCGCAAAAACTCCCCGAATGAGCACTCGAAACAAAACTCCTCGGATGAATGAGTAAACACCTCGCTTGATGTTCTGTTCCAAGCGGGTGCAATGCTAAAAGGCTCCGTGCCTCAAAAACACACATTCCTGGAACACGATACACTGTGTCCAGAAGCCACGCAAGATTAGAGTGTAGGTAAGACCCCGCTGCGAAGTACGGCCGGGCTGGGACTTGCCGAAGAGCGATTTCACTCCCAACCTTTCCCATGCGCAGAGCATGATAGATAAGCCGGGCGGACGAGCCTTAGGCTACACACATTACTGGCGGCAAATGAACACCGTAAGACCTGAAGCGGCTGGACTTTTGCTCGACACCAGTTTTCCAAGCTCACGTCGAGGGACGTGGGTTTGATTGGGCTACTGTGGTATTTGCCCTAGTGCAATTCACCAAGGCTCGACCCGTCGACTCCTTGGGCCCTTTCAGCTTAGCATCCCTCGAAACAGGTTTTGTCATGGCCACCAGACTGCCAGCGACCCACGGATGAACCGTGCATATCAATAAACGAAAAATAAATGTACACGAGTCCCTGCGCGACTCTTGGAGTCCCCCAGGCACTCGGGGGCTACTGACGAGGGGGTGACCCCACGACTCCTACAGATGAGCCTACCTGGTGTCCATGAAGGCAGAAGGCCCATGAAGATACGGCCTCAGCCCACTAGTTGGTACCGACGTAAGAGTCTGCAACTCGCAAGGAAGGTGCGAAGACCTGCCGTACGGAGCAAGCTAGGGTTAGGAAAGCATACTTGTACACGTAGAGGGACTCCCAGAGACCTAGCCTGGTATATAAGGGCTAGGAGGGGTGACACCAAAGACATCGAATCCTACTTGTAACCCTAGCCTTGAGCGCTCCAGCCTTGGCCTCCATTGTAATCGCATCTCCCCAATCTATAATATCGAGCAGGAGCGAGCCTCCTTGTTTGCCGAAGAGCTATCGTCCAACCTGTGCCTCTCATGACTAACCCAGGGTCCCTGACAATGGGATTTGCCGGGGTTGATCCCCGTCACTAAGACTGCATACTAAGAAGTGGTTAAGCAAGTAAGGTACATGGCCAAACAAAGGTTTGTTGGGATGTGGGGAACATGGCTGTTTGGGTTTATTTGAGAGGCATGAACATGATGTGGTATGATCAAGCAATCGTTCTATCCTATGCCAAGGCAAGTGAGCTGAAATTTATAAGCATGATATATGCTCCCCCTTACCTGTTGAGAAGGCGAAGCCGAAGTGTGGTCGATCGCAAACTCGCAACGTCTCCGAGAGTACCCGCGGAAGCACACAAGAAGGAAACACTGGAAAAGCAATCGATGTGCAAGAAAATATTACTACGAAGCAATCACCAGCAAGCAACATCAAGAAGGCAACACGAGACAACGCACTACGGTATCGCATCTATCGTCGAGAGCGGTTACTAATAGGTTAAGTGAAGTATCGATCTCACACGACGATACTTCACGCTTATAATGGTTCAAGTTGTTTAGCTACACAATATGATCAAAGGTTGTTAACATGGCATCTCACTCAAGCATGGCATAGCACGACAAAAAGTGAAGCATAAAGTAAACTATCTATGCTAGTCAAGTTAAGTGGGGAAATTTCCTAAACATGGCATGTGACTAAGTACCCCACGACAACTTATAGTTTTACTACTGTTCTGCCCGAAACCATATTTTATTATTTTTATTAGCAAGAAATAACAGCATAATCATAATCTACATGCAATTCTAGTCAAGTTACATATAAAGAACATTTTAATCGGAGCAACGGTTAAAATGTTATGGCCTATTGCATTTTATAGTGGCATGACATGTAAATAGCAATAAAACAACATGTAGACAAGTGCGAACATGGCAAAGGAGCACATCTTATGAACCTACATGAAAAACTAAGCAACTTACATGTAGAAAGCATCGCAATCCGACCTACGGTTTAAAAGATATAGCTCTCGCCAAAACATATCACAATCTGCCAAATAAATGCCCAGAAAGATATAAAACAGAGAAACGGGTCGAAATAGAGACTAACGGGCCTAACAGGGGGCGCTGGATACTAAAAGACGCACTGGGCGCTACATAGTACTGGACCAACCCAACAAACAACAACAAATAACAAAAAAGGTGAGGCAATTCACCACGGGCCTCGGCCTAGCTTGGAAGCGGGTGGAGGATAGCTAGCGCTCGCCTGGGGCAAGGGGACGTTACGGGCCGAGGGGGAAGCGCGGTTGGGCCGCAGGATCTGGTCCCTCGGGGGCGCACGGGCCCCACCTGGCCAGATCGAGCGAGGACGGACAGGCGGAGCTCGTCTCCTCTAGGATGAGACTGGCGGCGCAGGTGGTTGCCGCCAGCGAGGCGAGGTCCCGAGGGCGGGCGAGCAGGTCGAGGCCGATGGGGATCAGACTTGGCGGCGTGGATCCAGAGTGGGAGGTCGCCGGCTTGTCAGATCTGACCAGGAGCGGCCGACGCGAGGGGCTTCAAGCTCGGGGCGTCCATGGAAGCCTCAAAACACGAGTGAGAGATATTAGAGAGAGGAGGAAAGAGAAGAAGAGAGGGAGAAGGAGAGGAGAGGGGCGCGGGAGGAAGCGACCTGGTGGCGGCAACGATGTCGTTGGGCTGGCAGGAGTTGGCAGCGCGTGGCGGCTCGGGTGGAGGCGGCCGACCGGAGGCGGCTCAGGAGGAGGAGCTCCACCATGGGCTGATTCTGGTTCTGGTGACGTGGCGCCATGTGAACCGCCCGATCTGGTTCCGACGGATCTGATTGGAGCTGCCAGATCTGGATGGTGGGATGGTTGGTGCTGCGAGATGGCGGCGGTGGAGTGGGTTGGCGCGGAAAGAGAGGAGGTAGGGCTAAGCTTTGCCTAAAATGGCTAGGGTAGCTTGCTATATATAGAAGGTGGGTGTTTGGAAGGGGTTTTGGGCCACAAAATGGCCCGTTTCGGGCACAGATTTTGGGTGGGCTAGATTCCGAAGATAAGAGGGGAATCATGGAGTCCGGCTACCAGCGCATGTGGAATTTTATAAATACGCCCGACGTTCACCTACCCGACGAAATCGAAATTACACCGGCTACTATGTCTGGCACATCCGATCGTTCACCTACTCGACAGAGTCGGAATCGCACAAAATTCGAACCACGCGCTCCCCACAGCATAACTACGTCGTCACCACGTTTCACGCACAACAGAGAATGTCAACTATCGCCCGATAAGATAATCCGTTTATTAAATAAACGGGGGTTTCGTTCCGATGGAGATGGCTGGTCTTGTGCCGGAAGTTGCGACGATGATCAGGTGAAACCCGGTGTCGCAAAAGGTCGCGTGCCATGGTGGAATGGTTCGGTCACGCTTGCCGGTACGAGAAGGAGGGGAAAATAATTCACCAATTAATAAATTGGGGAAACAAATACTGCAAAAAATTCTAGCAATCAATAAAATAATATAGCAAATATTATTTTAAATTTGGGTGAAAATCTGGGCTGTTACATTCTCCCAGTTCAGCACACCTTTTTTCTTCAATTGTGCCTTATGAAGCATGTGGACAAAATGTAAACTTGTTATATATGAACTTATTTAAAATATTTTGCAACAGTGTACTAGAGAGGTGATAGATACTTACTCAATATATGGTTCAACTTCTAGACAGTTGTCTAGTATATATCTATGAATTTTTGCCATCTGCTCTATTGGCAATAACCATAAATCTTTCGACCCGATGCTATGAACAACAGATGAAAATATACTTAATTCTCCTTCCCTAGGTTTAACCTGGTTATTCTTTTTACGACCCTTCGTATCCATGTTCCAGTCTGCAATGTTAAATCTGGTTTGTATGTCACTATCGAAATATCTAGAGACAAATGTGGAGCTCTCATCGACGATATAGGTCTCGGCTATTGCACTTTCGGGCCTTCCTTTGTTACGAACAGTTCCCTTCAGGTACCCAAGCTTTCTATCAACTAGAAACATCCAACCATAAAGGACAGGGGCCCTTAGAAGTTCCTCCTCTGGAAGATGAATAGGAAGGTGCATCATCACATCAAAGAAAGCAGGTGGGAAGACCTTCTCAAGGTTGCAAAGAATTAAATGGATTTCTGTCTTCAATTCTTCAACGGCTTTGATGTCTAGTGTCTTGGCACACAACTCCTTAAAAAAGCTTACTAGTTGGGCGATAGCTTCATACATATCCTTCGAGGCAATGCCTCTAAGACCAACTGGTAAGATAGTCCGGAGGAGTATGTGGTAACCATGCGTCTTCAGACCATGTAATTTACCAGTTACCACATCCACATATGTTTCCAGGTTTGCAGCGTGACCGAATGGGAATTTAATGCCTGCCAGAAATTTGCACAACATTATCTTACCTTCCTTTGTAAGAGTCCAGGGATCAGGAGGCTTCTTTAAAGTACCCTTCTTTTTCACACTTTCTTTCAACCAATAGTCCTTCCACATATGTAATTCCAATCTTCCGTTGATTGTATCCTTGTTCTTTCCCTCGAGTTCAAGAATTGTACCAAGGATACTCTCACATATGTTCTTCTCAATGTGCATGAAATCCAGATTGTGATGTAACAGAAGAGTGTCCTAGTAATCCAAATCATGAAAGATAGCCTTGAAGTGCCATGTAGGATGATTCACGCTCGCATACTTTCTCTTTCTAGGTTTATTTCTGGGTACTTGCCTGGTTTGAAATTCTCCTTAGCAGCCTCTATGTGCCCAGCGGCTTCTTCTCTCATGAACTTCAGTGGTAGTTTACCAAACTCTTTCTTGTTATTAAAAGTTTCCGCCTGTTTTCTGAAGGTATGTCCATCATCAAGGAATCGACGATGGCCAATATATCCAATTTTATTTTTCAGTTTCACATTGCAAGGATTTTTGTCGCAAGACACACATGCATAATAACCCTATGTGCTCTGACCTGAGGTAGTGCCATATGCAGGATAATCATGAATGGTCCACTGAATCGCCGCACGCAAGTTGAAGTCTTTATTCTCTAGAACATCTTTTGTTGGTACACCATCCCAGAGCTTCTTCAAATCATGAATCAGTGGTTGCATGAATACATGAAAATCCTTTCCTGGTGAATATTTTCCCGGAATTAGCAATGCCATCATGAAATTGGATTGGTCCATGCACATACAAGGTGGGAAGTTGTAAGGAATGAGAAAAACAGGTTATGTAATGTATGTACTGCTCATGTGTCCAAAGGGATTGAATCCATCTGTTGCAAAGCCTGCCTCAAGTTGTGGGGATCTTCATCAAAGGGTTTATGGACCTCATCAAAGTGCTCCCATGCCTTGCCATCAGCGGGGTGCCTCATGACATTCTTCTCTACATCTCTCATGTCCTTGTGCCACCGGGTGTGCTCTGACATTTCTCTGGAAGAAAAAAAACTTAGGAACCGTGGGATTATCGGAAGGTACCGAAGGATCTTGTGAGGAACCTTTCTCTTCCGATCCTGCTATCTCTACCTTGAATGACCACACTCCGGACAATGAGTACTGCTGGAATGGTCTCCCAAAAGAAACTGCAGTCATACTTACATACATCAATTGTCCCATAACCCATACCAACTTCAGAAAGAACTCTCTTAGCCTCAGCATATGATTTTGGAAGGTTTATTTCTGCAAGCATAAAAAAAATTAGTTCACCAAAGACAAAATCGAATGCCTTGTTGGTCATATGGGTTTTTTTCCATGAAGCATCCTCAGAATGAACGACAACCGTGTTGAACTACTACATCCAGGATAGAGTTCTGCCTGCGTTTCTTGCAATAATTTTCTAAAAACACCCATCTCACCTGATTCACATTTTTTTTCCAAAAAAGGCAATATATTAATATCGGGAAGATAGCAATTACACCCAGCCTCTGGACCTGCAAGATGTGCTAAAGGCATCCAGGATGCACACAACCAAAGGAAAAACAAAAAATAAAGGAAACTTACCTGATTCATATACCAAGTCTTCCATCAGACCTTCCACATTATCATGACGTGATGTGTTCACAAGCTCAAGATCATCAGACTCGACAGTTTCATCAGGAGATTCGTTGTTACTACCAATACTTTACCCATGAAATACCCACGTCGTATAGGAATTGCACATACCATTGATGTGTACGTGACGTCAATAAATTTCTACGCATGGCTATAAAAATTACGGCACTTGATGCATGGGCACACCATTTCTGAAGCCCCGTTGTTATGAAGAATTGCGAAATTCATAAAACATTTCAGGCCCTGAGTGTATTCCGGGGTCATCCTGGCTTTACTATTAATCCAGGAGTGATCCATTTCCTAAAAATCATAATGATCTATTCATTAAGAATTTGCATCGCAAAATCCAGGAAACCAAAACAATTTGTCTTTCAGTAAATAGATCGCACCTGAAATCACCCCTGTTTCACTTTGTCGCCGTTGCGCGTCACTTCTACATTCAGCAGGGGCGCCTCGCTTCTCCGTTCAACATGGCTCCTCGCCTCTCCTTACCGCCCCAGCCGCGTTCATCTCGGCGTGCCGCCCTCTAGCCTCGCCGGAGACGTAGTAGTATAGGAGGGACCTAAGTTGACCTTCCCAATTCTTTTTATAAGAGATCCCAATTCCAAGATCCCGCCATGAAAGATAAGAGATCCCGCCATGGAAAAAAAGCGATCCTGCCATGAGAAAGAAGAGATCCTGCCAAGAGAAAAAAAGAGATCTCGCGCATCGACCGAGCCAAAAAAACAGGTACCACTTTTTTTACCCAGTCAATAAATGACACTTGAAACATTTCATGTGACACTAATCAACGTCTAAGAAAATATACGCCCATAGTGACGGTCAAATGTGTCATTTAAAATTTGGTTAGGACGTCACTGAAGTTCCCTCGAAGATCCGGATCGGGCGGATTTTAACTGTGATGGTACCCATCAAAGAAAATCAAATTTCAATGACGTTTGTCCCTCTGTCACGTGAGTTTTTGTCAAAATAATATCACTGATTTTGTAGTGTTGTGTCGTGTGCAGGTCCAGGTCAAGTGAGTAACTTATCTCAAATGGCGCCTTGCTCGTTTGACCACCTTCTTGTAGATCTTGGAGTCCGCCGGAGACATAAACCTTTGTATCTTCACCAAGGGAAATTTAATGCTAGCTACATCTCAACCTTCCTCTTGGGGTAACCAACGAGGGGCGATAAGCCATCACATGGTTAAATATAAAAGTTGCATACAATGCACTAAGGATTAAATCTATATTGATATGGCTGCTTTAGAAGTGGCAAAAGTTATATTCTGGCTTAAGAACTTTGACTTCTAACTGGGTGAGTTTTCAGTGTGCATGACTATGGGAAAGTCCACTTGACCCAACGGATGTCATTGCTAAAACACAAACAAATGAAGTCTCACTCTACCGCCAAACATATACCTCATCATTATAATGGTATAATGAAATGAATGTCAAACTAGGTGACATTAACGATTTGCAAAAGGACATACAGATCTGAATGGTACAGACCGTTGACTCAACCTTTTCCACAAGCAAGTATGATCAATAACCATATAGATGATATGGAGTTATGATCCATAGAAAAATCCTACTAGATTATTTGTACTCTAGTGCAAGTGGTAGACTGTTGGAAATATGCCCTAGAGGCAAATAATAAAGTATGTTTATTAGCATATTTCATTAGTTCATACTAAGTTTTATACTATGCTATAACTGTATTAAGCAGAAACATTAATACACGTGTAGTATAAAAACAACCAGGTCCCTAGTTATAATCTAGTATACTAGTTCATAGTGCAATTGATGATCAACGTTTCCTGATCATGGAGACACATACGTCCGTTGACAATGAAGTCATGTCATTAGGAGATTGATATGATGGACACACACCCACCTAAAGTGTTGCAATGTGATCCAGTCACATAGTTCAACATTGCGATAACTTAATAATGCAGTGACGCGATCATTAGACCGCAATGATCATATGTAATCACTATCTCCGAAGGATGCTTTTAGTGTATCAATCGTTACATCGTAATAGGTTAACCATAAAGGTGCATCTTGGGTATTCCGAAGTAGATATGTTGAGCAGAATGGGATCGATCAGAACGGGATTTGTCCATCTGAGTGACGGATAGGTACTCTGGGCGTACTCGGTGATATTGCATCATAAAGTTTGCAAACGTGTGACTAGGCCACGGGGTTGTAATATCACAGGAACGAGTAAATATGTTTTTCATTAACGAGGATGAACTAGGTATAGGATACCGACGATCAAACCTCGGACAAACAAAGTATCGTGTGACAAAGGGATTAGGACACAACGTTAACGGTTCAAACGATGAAGTTAATTCGATGGAAGCACAGGGGACATCAAGGACTGTAACCAGGTCCCACATGATGGTCATTGGTCAGAGAGTGTTTCCATCGTGTATGGTGTTGTCCTGAACCGTAGGGTGTCACGCTTAAGGTTATTCGACGCATTAGGGATAGATTCGAGATCATCGATGAAATAAGAGAGAACACCGGAATTATACCGGGAGGTGCGGAAGTAGTTCTGGATATTTTGAAGGGTTCAAAATAATGTTTAAATATGTTTTATTATTAAATTATTAGAATCAAATATTAAAATATAATTAAATATAACTAAAAATGGTTAAAAGGCATATGTTCCAAAAGAGGTCCATTAGGGGAGGAGGGAGCCTCCACCCTTGGGCCATGTGCCAAGGAAGGGGCCCACTCCCCCTGGCCGGTGCAACCCCGTCCCATGGGTTTAGTCCCACCTCGGGGAGGGAGGGAGTTTGGCTCCCCTCCTTAGCCTATGTAAGGAGGGGTAGGGTGCCCTTTTTCTTCAATTAATTTGAGACAAGTTCTCATATCTCTCTCTCCTTCCTTGTGAGGGTTCCCATTGTTTGGAGCTTGTACTTGGTTTGGGGATTTCTCCACCGAAAGGATCGGAATGTCGACTATAGGGGGTGAATAGGCGACTAACAATTTTTTAGGCTTTTATTAACAAATTGAGGCTCAACAAATAAAGTAACGCATTGACGAGCCACCTTTAGGTCGGCCGTGGAATCCAAGATATCCATGGCGACGAATTTATCCAATACTTGTTGGGCGGACAAGGAACCGAAATATGGCCTTTGGCGGATGATCTTGGTGGTTTGCTTCTTATGTGGGAGCATGGCCGTGATGAACTTCCACTTGATCCATCCATCATCGTGTCCAAGCTCCCATGATCCGTCATGGAGTTGGCAAGATCCACAAGTCTTTGATAGAATTCCTCCGGGGTCTCTCTGGCATTCATGGAAAATTGGTCGGCATGATCTTGAACCTTGTAAAACTTAGAGCTCTGTATGCTCATGCTTCCCATGAGAGTTCTTTCAAGAAAATCCCAACACTCCTTGGCCGTTTCGATTTTTTCGGACAAGATTCTCTTGCTCACCCTTCAACCCCTTTTGGATCATGAGCAAGGCATGAATTTTGAGAGTGTTGTCCCTCCATTATCTTGGACTCATGTTTTTTCGGTCATGCGGATGGAAACCCTCGTCGGTGATGCGCCACAACTCCTCTGAGGAACCTTTCATGTGTCACTTCATGCGGAAAGCCCAAAGCGAATACTCATATTTGTCAAGAATGGGTGATGGACCTACATGCGCGAAATTTGGTTCAGGAAGAGGTAAATGAGAAAATCTCATAGGTGGGGCAACAACGACGTGAATACCCAATCCATTCCCGGTGAGAGGAATGGAAGGTATAGCACTACTACCATCATCACGAGTTTGTGAGATGACATCTCTCTCCCAACTTTGGAATGTTGGGAATGATGTTGGTGGTAGTCGTTTGGGGATTACCATACATTAGAATGCAAAGCATATCCGTCATCTCTTTCATGTGAGCTTTCATGGAGGACATGCCTTCATTATACTCAACACAAGAAATAGATCACGAGTCATCTTCAAGAACGTGTTTGTGATGCCTTCGGTACCCCCTTGCTCCTCCACAGTAGGTGCACCCAATTTATCCCCTAGTAAGTCGATATCTTCCAACTTATCCCTGATATGTCCCAAACATATATATAATTTTTGCTTGCTCCATGTATGTTTTCTTTGATATTGCTATGATCTAGATACACTTTCATACACTTTTGATCATATTTGGACTAACCTATTAACTCAGTGCACCCCAGTGCCAGTTCCTATTTTTTGCTGTTTTTTTTTATTTCAGGTTTCCCCCATATTAAAAGTGCTCCAAAAATAGGGGAAATCGGATAAAAATCAGCGTACCGGAAGCTTCCCGAAATACCTAGGTGGGGCCAGAGGGCCACCACCAGGGCCCCAGGCGCCCTCCCAGCGAGCCCTAGGGTGGGGCCGCGCAAGGGGGCTTCCTGGACCCCTGGTGGCCCCCTGGCTTCCCCCCTTCGCCTATATATTCTCCGTGACGGGATTCTTCTGACGACAGATCCCTTTTTTGCGATCTCGCCTCTGTTCCGCAACTGCCGCGCTTCCAAGATTGGGAGCACTAGTAGACCTCTTCCCGGAACCCTACTAGAGGGAGGATTGACCTCTGGGAGCTTCTCCTCCACCATGGACGCTTCCTGGATGATCCGTGAGTAGTCTACCTTGTACCATGGGTTCGTGATCAGTAGCTATGTGATGTTCTCCTCCCTTCTTTGTTCTTCATGGATTAGACCTTGTGAGCTGCCCTACATGATCAAGGAACATATGTAATTCTTTCTGCTGTTGCTATGCTGAGTTTGCTAGGATCTGATGGATTATGAGACTATGTTCAGTTTGTGATAGAGTAATATACTTGGTTCTTATCTTTTATATTTCTATTCTTGAGTAATTCTTGAATGTTCTCCATTGTTGTTTATTGCTTTGGCGACATAGTAGGAAGTGACTCCAAGAGGGAATGTTATGCTCGATTGTGGGTTCATGCCCCCTGATGACTAGCTTGAGTGACAGAAACATGAGTCTAGGGGATGTGCTGTCGCCACAAGTGGGAAAACAACGGTGCTTGTAACCGCGGTTAACAGGATTGTTTACTTTATGCAAAGTTATTTTAATGCAGTTATCTGTTGCTTTGGGTTTACACTTTGGGTGGGGCTCGCAACTAAATACCAGCGAGATGTTCTGGACAGATATCTCAAGGTGGATGATTAGTAGTAGATGCAGTTGGATTTCGTTCTACTTATTTTGGTGTACCGCCCATGCTTTTGAGCCTTTTCCTTTCTTTGTAGCATAGTTAGCATTGCGGTGCGTTTTTAATCCTATCAATTTCCCAGCTGTGATTTGTTTACCTCACATAGCAGTTTTATCGTGTTTTGGGAGAGAGACATCACTAGTGAACATCATGAGACCCCGTTCCATATTCTCATCACTGTTTACACGCTCAATTTATTTCCTGTTTTTAATTTCCAGTCGCAATTACTATTTCCTTTTATCTCTTGCGTTTGACCTTTTGTGAACAGCAAGGCCGGACCTCTCTATACTCGTTGGGAGAAAAATTATTTGTATCTGTGTGTAGGTCCACGTCAACTTCTATGCCGAAAGAAATTTCTGGCGTAGTAGTCACCTACTTGCCGACCTTGGAGTCCTACTGGAGACAAACCTTGGTATCTTCACCGAGGGAAATATGCTGCTATCCTACATCTAACCTTCCACTTGGGGTGACCAACGAGGAGAGAGTTTCAAGCAAATTTCTGGCGCCGTTGCTAGGGACTCCAATCGTCAAGATAGGGGAGTTACACACTATCTTCTACCTTTGCTTTTTAGTCTTGTTAGTTTACCTTTCAGTTTCTATCTTAGTGTCCTTTATCGAAAATCACAAAAAAATTCTTCTACCTACTGGTGCTATGGGTTCCACTAAAAACACCAAGTTGTGTGACTTCACTAGTCACAACAACAATGATTTTATCTGCACTCCTATTGCCACACCTGCCACTTCAGCTACCTCTTGTGAAATTAAACCTGATTTGCTAAACCTTGTTATGAGAGATCAATTCTCTCGTGCTGGAGATGATGCTGCTTTACACTTAAATAATTTTGTTGAGCTATGTGCTATGCAAAAGTATAAAGAAGTAGAAGGTGATATTATTAAGCTTAAGCTTTTCCCTTTCTCTTTGAGGGAAGGATCTAAAATTTGGTTTCAATCCTTGCCTAGGAATATCATAGATTCTTGGGATAAGTGCAAGGATGCTTTTATTGGGAACTACTACCCACCTGCTAAAATTATCCAATTGAGGAGTAACATTATGAATTTTAAGCAATTGGATAATGAACCTTTATGTCAAGAACACTTGGTGCTGCCACAAAACTCCTAGATGAGATGATGACCAATTATTCCCAATGGCACATCGAACGAGCTCCAACAGGTAGGAAGGTATACTCTGTCGAGGAGATTTCCTCCCTAAATGAAAAAGTTGACTTAATTATGTCTCTACTTACCAAGCAGCCCTCTATTGATCCCCATGATGCCCCTTTAAATTCTTTGGTTGCTTAGGAACAAGTAGGTGTGAACTTTATCTCTAGAAACAACTTCAATAACAATTCTTATAGGGGTAATTTTGCTAGCAATCCTAGACCGTTTCCATCCAATTATGGGAACAACAATACTTATCCTAGCAACAAGAACCCCACTTCTGAATTAGAAAGCATGTTTAGAGACTTTATCACTACCTAAAAAGCCTTCAACAAGAGTGTAGAAGATAAATTAAACAAATTAGATCATCTCTCTTTGAAGGTAGACAGCTTAGCCCTTTATGTTGAGATGCTTAAAATTAGAACCTCTCCCCTTGAGGAGAGGAAGGCCACTCCTATTAATGCTATCCAATTGAAAATTAATGAAAATATTAGGATGATGGCTAAACTTAAAGAAATATGGGCTAGAGAAAAAGAGGAAGATGATAGAATTAAGAGCCTTCCTACACACCACACCGTTTCTACTATCCAAGTTGTTGAGGACACCCAAACTGTTAGCACCCAACACACTCCTAGTCCCATTGGACCTATTAATGGTGATGCTACTACCTCAACCATAGAACAAGAAACCCCTATGAACATAGAGGCTTTCAAACAAGTGAGCCTAGATGACACAACTACCACCTTTGATAGTAGTGACATTGATTTTGATAGTTGTACCCTTTCATAATTTATTAGCTTGCTACACAAAATGTCTAGAGACCCCCACACTAGGACACTAAATCTTGCCTTCACGGAGCATATCACCAATGCTCTCATTAAAGCTAGGGAGGAGAAGCTTAGAGTAGAAGCCTCCATACCTAGGAAGCTAGAGGATGGTTGGGATCCTATGATAAAAATTAAATTGAATAACTTCTCTTGCTATGCCTTATGTGATGTTGGAGCTAGTACCTCTGTTATGCCCAAAAGAATGTATGATATGTTTCACTTGAAACCTTTTCATCCTTTTTCTTTTGGAGTTTGTCTCGTTGATTCTTCTGTAAAGAAACATTTGGGGAAGATTGACGATGTTCTTATCATTGTCAATGACAATTATGTTCCCGTTAATTTTACTATTATGGATATAGAGTGCGAACATTTATGTCCAATTATTTTGGGACGTCCTTTTCTTCGCACTGTTGGTGCTGTTATTGACATGAAAGAGAGGAATATAAACTTTCAATTCCCTCTTAAAAATGGTATGGAACACTTCCCTAGGATAAATATTAAGTTACCTTTTGAGTCCATTACACGGGATAGCTATTCTCTCTATCTTGATAAAACTTGATATTTTTTGCTTTATGCCTAGCTTAAAGGCGTAAAATAAAGTGCTTGTTGGGAGGCAACCCAAGATGTTTTTACTTCTGTTTTTAGTGGTCTTGATGATTGTTACTACTGTAGCAACATCATTGTATCTTTATTTTCAAGCTTTGTGCCAAGTTTAGCCTCCGATTGCAAGAAAGTTCAAAAGTTGTGACATGATGTCCAGAAAACAGATTCAGTCCTTGGACGGAAAAATTTGCCTAAAATCACCAGATCATCTTTTTTATCTGAATTTTTTTGAAAGAGTGCTCCATACAATTTTCTTTCGAGCATCTGTTCTGAATTTTTTGATTTGAGTTGCAGAAGTACCCCGAAAAAATGATTTACTACATGTTGTTATGTTTTTCACAGATTCTGCCACTTTTTGCCTCTCCTTACTTTTGCAAACCTTAAGCTTGCTTTTTCTTTTCAAAAACTTGTTGGAAATCTTGAGAAACATTAGATCTTCAAGAATATCTTTAATTCCAATGGAGAAAAACTATTCTATTAAGGGTACTAACCTCTCTAATCAGCTTATGATGAGTTATGTATGAAGGGAGTTTTCAAGTGTGCGAGGGAAGATGATGAAAGAAGATACGGGAGTGTAAAATGTTCAAGCTTGGGAATTCCCCCATGCATCCCCAATAAATATTCAAGGAGACTCAAGCGTCTAAGCTTGGGGATCCCCCCATGCATCCCCTTCTCCATCAACAATCGTCAGTTCGTCCTCTGTCTCACTATATTTTTATCACTTCATGCGTTATGTGCTATGCTTGGAGCGTCTCGCTCTTAGGTTTCCTTTTTAGTTTTCTTTAGTTTTGTTTGCTATTTATAACAAGTTAGAACCCAGCTTACTTTGTGTGGGAGAGAAACACGCTCCACTTCAAACCAGGACACATCATAGGATTTTCATGCTTATCTTTCTTTTGTTGTGTGTTCTTTAACTTTTCGTAGCAGCTGCCATGTTTAGCTCTGAGTTTTCATGTTTTTCATTTTCAAGAGCTTTATCTTTTGTTTAGTTTATTGTTGGAACTCTCTTTAGTTTTCATGTTTATCTTGTTAAGAGAGTTGGTTTTTGCACTGAGTTGTGTCTTGTCTTGAAGTAGGTAATTGAGGTTGCTATTCAATTGTAGTAGTAACTTGCAATAGTTTTGAGGTATTGTTGTGAGTAATGTTTGAACTTTTGGTGTCAAGATCTCTAGCCTATTAGTGATAGGTGTCTTATTTTGGGCAATCCGTGCTTAGTTTCAAAACCTACAAAAACTAGTTGAGAACTCTAGCTACTAGATGGATCACTAATCTTTGGAGGGATCAGATATTAGAGTACACTCACGTACCATGAGTCGAGGATGCGCAAGGATAACCAAACCCCCATACACTCCTCCTCGGGGTACTTGTCTCTTTGTGAACCTCTTTATTAGATTGAGAGTTACCGATAATAAGTGCATGAGTTCTTCGGACTAATGTAAGTATTGAAAGTTGACACTTCCACCTCCTCATATTTGCTAGCCTCTTTGGTACCCCGCATTTCCCTCTTCTCATTCCGAGAGTTGGCGTCCACCTCGCCGGTGCATCCAAACCCTTGGCATGATACGCTCTGTCATCATAAACCACCTTATATCTTTCCTCAAAAAAAGCCACCATACCTACCTATCAAGGTATTCCCATAGCCTTTCCGAGATATATTTCCATGCAACATCCAACTTCTCATGACTTGATCTTCATGTCATACATGTTCCTGCTACACTGGCAGAGGCATAAATTTGCATACATCATGATAGCTACATCTTCTTTATGTTGAGTACCTTGTAAAGTGTGAAGATCTTATATACTTCTTGTAAAATAGAGTGTTGCCCTTATGTCAGGAAAAGATCCCAAAGAGGACAAGTTTAAAAGATTCCAAAGAGGACAAAATTAAAAGATCCCAAAGAGGACAAACGAGAGTTAAATAGAAAGAGCCATTGAGGCCACCAAAAAGTAGAAAAAAATAGAAAAAGAGAAAAAGAAATAAAAGAGAGAAAGGGGCAACACTACTATTCCTTTTGAAAGATCCACACTCGTACTCCCTCTATACCTCGTACTCCATAGAGATGATCATTATGGATATAGCTATGTGGTGACCTTCACACTATAGAACTTGGCTTGCATATTCCAAGGATGAGCCTCCTCAAACGAGCTTGAGGGATTCATGAGCGAGCAAGTTGGATGCACCCCACTAGTTCCATTGGAGAGCATTTCTTAGCTCATATGTGCATCCGTTGCATGGCAATCCATACTCCTCACATCATATCTATCATTTGGCCTTCTCTCGCCTATGATTGCCCTCATTGATGTGAGACTTTCACACCCTTTTGTCTTCCTCCTCCACCATCTCTCTCTTTGCCATCCTAAGTGTCAACTCTCGTGCTTACGCTCATCCATTGCATGAGTGCTCAAAATATCGAAAAGGAGTGGATCAAATTGGCTTGTACCTGGCTAGTGGTCTGGGGACGAGTCAAGATAGATTCCAAAGAAGACTAAGTGTGAAACTTTAGTAGATTGAGTTCTCAACAAATATATTTTTTCTCTTGTATTCCCATCTCCCCCTTCTTGCAAGCAAACACCATCTGGAGACATTCGAGTCACGGACAGTGAGAGCTCTTGCGCCTTTATGTTCTTATGTTGCTTGTTTCAATGCTAATATAGACTCTTTCTTGTTATGACTTGATTTGAATTACATACCTTGATTGCTTTACTTTCAAAGTTCTTATATGGTTGTTAGCATGTCACCACAGAAATTATGCTTGTTATCATTTACCTACTCGAGGACGAGCAGGAATTAAGTTGATACGTCCCAAACGTATCTATAACTTCTGCTTGCTCCATCCATGTTTTGTATGTATTGCTATGATCTAGATACACTTTCATACACTTTTGATCATATTTGGACTAACCTATTAACTCAGTGCACCCCAGTGCCAGTTCATGTTTTATGTTGTTTTTCTATTTCAGGTTTCCCCCATATTAAAAGTGCTCCAAAAATTCGGGAAAATCAGATAAAAAATCAGTGTACCGGAAGCTTCCGGAACACCTAGGTGGGGCCAGAGGGCCACCACAAGGGTCCCAGGCACCCTCCCGGCGCGCCATAGGGTGGGGCCGCGCCATGTGGCCGCCTGGACCCCTGGTGGCCCCCCTGGCTACCCCCCTTCGCCTATATATCTCCTTGATGGGATTCTTCCAAAGACAGAACCCTTTTTCGCGATCTCGCCACTGTTCCGTCACCTCCGCGCTTCCAAGATCGGGAGCGCCGGCAGACCTCTTCCCGGCACCCTGCCGGAGGGAGGATTGACCTCCGGGAGCTTCTCCTCCACCATGGAAGATTCCCGGATGATCCGTGAGTAGTCTACCTTGGACCATGGGTCCGTGATCAGTAGCTATGTGATGTTCTCCTCCCCTCTTTGTTCTTCATGGATTAGACATTGTGAGTTGCCTACATGATCAAGGCACATATGTAATTCTTTCTGCTGTTGCTATGCTGAGTTTGCTGGGATCTGATGGATTATGAGACTATGTTCAGTTTGTGATAGAGTAATATATTTGCTTCTTATCTTTTATATTTTTGTTCTTGAGTAATTCTTGCATGTTCTCCGTTCCTCTTTACAGTTTTGGCCAAGTAGTAGGTAGTGACTCCAAGAGGGAACGTTATGCTCGATTGTGGGTTCATGCCCCCTGATGACTAGCTTGAGTGATAGAAACATGAGTCTAGGGGATGTGTTGTTGCCACAAGGGGGAAAACAACAGTGCTTGTAACTGCGGTTGCAAGGATTGTTTACTTTACGCAAATTTCTTTTAATGTAGTTGTTTGTTGCTTTGGGTTTACACTTTGGGTGGGGCTCGCAACTAAATACCAGCGAGATGTTCTGGATAGATATCTCAACGTGGATGATTTGTAGCAGATGCAGTTAGATTTTGGTCTACTTATTTTGGCGTACCGTCCATGCTTTTGAGCCTATTCCTTTCTTTGTAGAATAGTTAGCATTGCGGTGCATTTTTAATCCTTTCAATTGCCCAGTGGTGATTTGTTTACCTCGCATAACAGTTTTATCGTCTTTTGGGAGAGAGACATCACAAATGAACATCATGAGACCCCGGTCCATATTCTCATCACTATTTACACGCTCAATTTATTTCCTGTTTTTAATTTCCAGTCGCAATTACCATTTCATTTTATCTCTTGCGTTTAACCCTTTGTGAACAGCAAGGCCGGAGAGATTGACAACCTCTTTGTACTCGTTGGAAGCAAAGTTATATGTATATGTTTGTAGGTCCACGTCAACTTCCACGCAGAAAGCAATTTCTGGCGCAGTTGTCACCTACTTGCGGACCTTGAAGTCCTACTGGAGACAAACCTTGGTATCTTCACCGAGGGAAATTTGTTGCTGTCCTACATCTAACCTTCCACTTGGGGAGACCAATAAGGAGAGAGTATCAATCCCCTTGCGACATTCTCTTAAGGCGGTAAAGCCCTTAATAAGAGACGAGGCTCTGATACCAATTGAAAGGATCGGAATGTCGACTAGAAGGGGGTGAATAGGCGACTAACAATTTTCAAGCTTTTCTTAACAAATTGAGGCTTAACAAGAAAGTTATGTTGTCTAGATATGCAACTAAGTGAGCAACCTATATTCCAACTAATGCAACCCTATATGAGCAAGCAAGATATAAGCAATGAAATAAACTTGCACAAAGTAAAGGTAAAGGGAACACGGGAGACAAGGATATGTTGCCGAAGTTCCACTACTACAAAGAGGGGCTAACACGATGCTCCTTTCCCCGTCCCTTGCACAAAAAAGTTTGCGATGCTATCAACGCAAATGGTATAAATAAAAAACGTTTGGGCAAAACTGAACCGTCTGGGAAACATACCCGAAAGGCCACAATTCTAAAAATTATTGCGCGGGTGATGTAGGGCTGACGGGTCTTCGAAAATCGGTCTGGGATGTTTACGGCGAAAATCCACGGTTGCATATAAAGGACCGCAAGCCTGTCTACGCAATTGTTCATAGTAACTGAAATGTTTGGAATGCCTAATCTATCAGCCACGCTTCTGAAAATCCTTTCGTGGTGATTCGTTCAAAGAACCGTCCGCATGACCAGCCAGAACACCCATGATTGCAAAGAATGAAGCGCTAGCCTATCTTCACAATCATTTGTATTTACTGAAACATGTGCGATGTGTAATCTATCAGGCACGTTTCTGTAAATCTTAGTGTTGGTTATGCACGGCACATAGTTCCTAAAATCAAGTGTTTGGGATTCCTCCCTAGAACACCAACGGTTCGAAAAAATGAATAGCTACCTTAGTAAAGCAAACGTTCTGAATTAAATAATGGTGTGCAAAGTAAAACATATCAGAAACGTTTCTGAAAATCTAAGGGTTGGTCATGCACGGCGTCTTATTTTTATTTTCTTTGCTTTCTGAAAGTTGTGGTTAGCTTCTCTTGCAGACGTTCGGAAATACAAAATTGTGTGCAATGATGTAGTGAAACAGAAACATGTTAGTTATCGAAAATGTCTGCTATGTAGACACACATTTTTGTAATCAGTTATCTTAGTTGTTGTATGAAATGAACTTCGTCCTTATCATATGTATATACATATTACTAGAAACTACTATTTCTGAGAAGAGGGCATCTAATTAAGATAATACGTTGCAAGGATGACTTAACAACATTTGAGTTCACATGTACATAACATACAGTTGTACAAATAATACAGTACTCAGCAACAAAGATTTGAGGAAAATATTGCCTAGGATCTGCCTTACAAAACGTCTTGAATGAACAGGAAAAGGCCTTCAGTGCCTTCGTACAGATAGAGCAAAATGTTGTCTCCCATTTTCAACTGTGGATGAATTTCCATCACACGGTACCAGTTACGAATGATAATTGATCCATTTTTAGGGAAAAGGATGTATGTTGACATCACCTTTTTCTGACCAATTGCTAGTATTATTGGACCGGCAGAGGGAATCAATTCAGGAACAACTGAAGGCGGCAATACCTGTTGCAAGACCGATAAAACAATTGTAACACTGGATGAATGTATATATTACTAAAGGATATATAACATAAAAGATTATGTACCATGATTTTTTCATCGATACAATTCATTCTGTTCAAGGTATGCACGATTGGCACACATAATGCCATCCTGCTTCCTGGATGGAAACGCTCAATAAGCGATTTAATTCTTCCACCAATTTCTAACAGAGGCTCCAAATCTTTCCAGTGAAATGTGGATTGAGGAGTAATCTTCATAACTTGAAGTATGAGTTCAACAAAGTATGCGTGGATATAATAATGCTTGTCAGTATTTATATATATTTTTCATGAATAATTAATTAGTTAATTATTAAGCCAGGTCAGACACATGCAAGACTTGAAAGAATACTGACTTTGATTGTTAGTCCATCGACGGATATGCTTTGGTAACTTTACATGTATGATATCACCAGGTTGTCTTACATCCACTAACACTTTCGTGGCAGCTTTTAACACATAACGTTTAGCAAACGTTCTCCACAAGTCTTTCTGAAAATAGCAGCGACCTTCAGCATATGTATTAAGCCAAACTTTGAACTTGTATCCATGGTTCGTCTATACTGTAACTTTAGTTGATTCTTCATTCAAGTACAACGAATACTTATGTATCAAAGGTGTTGTTGCAAAGCAAGGAATGCACTGCAGGAAATATATAGTAGGGATGAGCAACTATTTGTGTATTTTCATGTACTCATGCAAATATGAGCTTAAAATAAATGATTTCACAACAATAATTTAATGAATGTTGTATGGCTCACAATTTGGCTTAAGTACAGATATGCAGTACTCGACAAAAAAATCACATCAGTAGAACTCAAGATTTTGAAAGTTCTGTTTCATAAATTTTGTTAGCGGTGAGAACCTTGTCTGGATTACATCTGGGTAAGAGGAGTGTACAAGAACATACTGTGGGCTTCAAGAAATCATCTAGCACAGTGATGTTGAAAAACTCCTGTGTGCGGTCGAGGACGCACAGTCCTCCCTTGTCATTACACTTTGGGCACTGAAATTGAAACCTCGAGTAACACTGAAGAAAAACGGATCGACGTACATTGCATTTACATGGATTAATAGCTACGAACAGAATTCGAATTCGAGGTACAAGATGCGGGGCAATATTTCACTAACCTTCATGTCCAGTAGAAAAAACCCCAATCTAGAGGGGGTGGGTGAGTGCGATAAAAACGTCAACGAAAGCAGGTGCGATAGTCGGTGACTCGAGGGGCGGTGTCGAAATGCGGTTCTGCTTGCAGGCGGCACCAATCTACAGCGACGTCAATCCGCGAAATCTGTTATTTGAGGAGGTTTACGAATGAGCACAGGATTGCAGGAGCAAAGTGCGAGCGAGGAAGAAAGGGGTAGTGGGTTTCTCAACGTGCCGATACATTTAATATGGAGTTGGCCCCGGCCCACGTGTCATCTAGCTTATGTTGTGGAGACCCTTGGTACAGCTCAAAAATAGGAGAGCAGAGTCAACTTTGTGTTGATTCCGACCAAAAGCCTCATCTTGCTATGTGTGTACTTTGTACAAGTTACAATATAGTAGAAACATCACATATAACACAAACTCAAATATATTGGAGTTCAAACATCACATAAAATGTCATCCATAGCTTGCCAATTCAGATACAGATGGTTCCGAACATACATAAACATACGTTTACGTATCACTAGCCTTCGAGCAGCAGCAATTGCACCCGCATAACCACTGCCTACAACATCTCCTCCAGCAGCTCCTCCAGCGGCTCCTCCGGCATCTCCTCCAGCAGCTCCTCCATCATCTCTAACAGCATCTCCTTCATCATCTTCATGATCAAAAGGATGTCGAGGAACAGGAAGGATGACAGTCCTGGTGAGGGTGTACAATTCAGGAGTACGTGGCATCAGCTCTGAAACTTTTGTAGACATCATTAGTGCTTCTGTCTCGGTGCCTTCTCCTAACTTGAAGTTGTAGCCCTCAACCAAGGAAACGTAGGATTGGTTCTCGAATTTTACAAGAACCAGATACTTGATTTCATGATCAGCAATCTAGAAGTCCCAATGACCTAAAGTGTGATGGAGAGCATATGCAACAACAAATGCAACTGAAAATAGTCTGCTCTCAATTTCGGTGATACGGTAAAGCACACAGTTCGTGTCCTACAACCGTTTGCTTAACCTATACCCTGCGAAATTTTCATGTGCGTTCTTATTGGCAAGAACGCAGCACCATGGATCGCACGCCCTGCACCATCCAATGTGCACGGATCGAACGGTCGCCAGTGAACCAACGTCATGCTGTTGCAGTTCCGGTGGATATTGTATTTAACTATTTTTCACGGTTTTTAAGTGCAAAAAAAAGTTTCAGAATACCAAAATAACAAGGAATGCGTCAAAATTCGAAGACATATCATGTATAGACACGTGGCAGCAGTGAAAAAAAAATCAACCACAATCGACGAATTAACAATACAATCTACTTGTAATCCGATCATTTCACGACTCATTCATACATATCGAAACCATGGTCCTTCGTGAGAGATGCCCCTTTGCAAGGCGATTGCATGATGGCCTTTCTCAAAATTCCTGAAATTTTTACCACATCACAGTATTACCTTCTCACTACGCCACGCAAAGTCTCATGTATTTCCGAGCGGTTCTCTCTTTTTTGATTTTTTTGTAATTTAAAACCCACCGAACTCAATTTTTCATGGTCGAAAGATGTGATCGAGGTGAGGCAAGTTCATTTCAATTCCACGTTGTGTGCTGCACGTTAACACGAGAGCACATACATGATATTTCCGCACATATTTGGTCAAAATTCGTTGCACTCGTAGATCAAATGCAAATAAATTCATATCGAGTGCACATGAAACTGACTTAGCGCCATATATCAAATGGAAGATAAAAATGACAAAAAAAATCATAGCTCAAGTGTAAATAAACCCATAGGAACTATCTAATATACAATTAATGACTTACATGTATCAAACACGTCCCATTAGATGGCAAAATTTCGGTGACACGGTAAAGCACACGGTTTGTTTACGACAACCGTTTGCTTAACTTATACCCTGCAAAATTCGCTCGTGCGATCTGATTGGCCAGAATGCATCAACACGGATCGCACACCCAGCTTCATCGAATGCGCACTGATCGAACGGTCGCCAATGAACCTACATCATGCTGCTGCAGTTCCGATGGATATTGTATTTAACTCTTTTTTCCCGGTCTGTCATTGTAAAAAAAAGTTTAAAAATACCAAAATAACAAGGAATGCATCCAAATTCAAAGAAATATCATGTATAGACGCGTGGCAGCTGTGAAAAAAAATCAACCACAATTGACGAAGTAACCCGAACATTTCATGACTCATTCCATACATATCGAAATCATGGTCCTTCGTGAGAGATGCCCCGTTTGCAAGGCGATAGCATGATATCCTTTATCAAAATGCCTGAAAATTTTACCACATCACAATATTACCTTCTCACGACGCCACACGAAGTCTCGTGTATTTTCGAGCGATTCTCATTTTTTTTGAATTTTTTTGTAATTTAAAACCCACCGAACTCAATGTTTAATGGTTGAAAGACGTGACCGAGGTGCGGCAAGTTCATTTCAATTTCACGTTGTGTGCTGCACGTTAACACGAGAGCACATACATGATATTTCCGCCCATATTTTGTCAAAATTCGTTGCACTTATAGATCAAATGTAAATAAATTCATATTGAGTGCACATAAAACTGACTTAATGCCATATATCAAACGGAAGATGAAAATAACAAAAAAAATCATAGCTCAAGTGTAAATAAGCCCATAGGAACTATCTAATCTACAATTAATGACTTACATGTATCATACACGTTCCGTTAGATGGCAAAATTTCGGTGACACGGTAAAGCACATGGTTCATTTACGACAACCGTTTGCTTAACCTATACCCTGCGAAATTCGCCCATGCGTTCTGATTGGCCAGAACGCAGCACCACGGATCGCACGCCATGCATCGTCCAATGCGCACGGATTAAACGGTCGCCAATAAACCAAGATCATGCTGCTGCAGTTCCGGTGGATATTGTATTTAACTCTTTTTTCCCGGTTTGTAAGTGCAAAAAAGTTTAAAAATACCAAATAACTAGGAATGTGTCCAAATTCGAAGACATATCACGTATAGACGCATGACAGTTGTGAAAAAAAAATCAACCACGATCGACGAAGTAACAATACAATCTACTTGTAACCCGAACATTTCACGACTCATTCCATACATATCGAAACCATGGTCCTTCATGAGAGATGCCCCCGTTTGCAAGGCGATCGCATGATATCCTTTCTCAGAATGCCTGAAATTTTACCACATCACAGTATTACCTTCTCACGACGCCACACAAAGTCTCGTGTATTTCCGAGTGATTCTCATTTTTTTGAATTTTTTGTAATTTAAAATCCATCAAACTCAATGTTTCATGGTCGAAAGTCATGACCGAGGTGCGGCAAGTTCATTTCAATTCCACATTGTGTGACGCACGTTAACGCGAGAGCACATACATGATATTTCCGCACATATTTGGTCAAAATTCGTTGCACTTGTAGATCAAGTGCAAATAAATTCATATCGAGTGCACATGAAACCGACTTAGCGCCATATATCAAACGGAAAATGAAAATGACAAAAAAATCATAGCTCCAGTGTAAATAAACCCATAGAACTATCTAATCAACAATTAATGACTTACATGTATCAAACACGTCCCGTTAGATGAAAAAATTTCGGTGACACGGTAAAGCACACGGTTCATTTACGATAACCATTTGCTGAACCTATACCCTGCGAAATTTGCCTGTGCGTTCTGATTGGCCAGAACGCAACTCCACGGATAGCACGCCCTGCATCATCCAATGCACACGGATCGAACGGTCGCCAATGAACATCATGTTGTTGCAGTTCCGATGGATATTGTATTTAACTCTTTTTTCGTGGTTTATAAGTGCAAAAAAAAGTTTAAAAATACCAAAATAACAAGGAATGCGTCCAAATTCGAAGACATATCACGTGTAGACGCGTGGCAATTGTGAAAAAAAAATCAAGCACGATCGGTGAAGTAACAATACAATCTACTTCTAACCTGAACATTTCATGACTCGTTCCATACATATCAAAACCATGGTCCTTCGTGAGAGATGCCCATGTTTGCAAGGCGATCGCATGATAGACTTTTTCAAAATTCCTGAAAATTTTACCACATCACAGTATTACCTTCTCTTGACGCCACGCAAAGTCTCGTATATTTCCGAGCAATTTTCATTTTTTTGAATTTTTTGTAATTTAAAACCCACCGAACTCAATGTTTCATGGTCGAAAGACGTGACCGAGGTGCGGCAAGTTCATTTCAATTCCACGTTGTGTGTTGCACGTTAACACGAGAGCACATACATGATATTTCAGCACATATTTGGTCAAATTTTGTTGCACTCGTAGTTCAAATGCAAATAAATTCATATCGAGTGCACATGAAACTGACTTAGCGCAATATCAAACGGAATATGAAAATGACAAAAAAAGATAGCTCAAGTGTAAATAAACCCATAGGAATTATCTAATCTACAATTAATTACTTACATGTATCGAACATTTCTTGTTCAATGTGCTCGGATCGAACGGTCGCCAATGAACCAACATCATCTTGTTGCAGTTCCGGTGGATATTGTATTTAACTTTTTTTTCCTAGTTTGTAAGTGCAAAAAAAAGTTTAGAAATACCAAATAACAAGGAATGCATCCAAATTAGAAGACATATCACGTATAGACGCTTGGGAGTTGTGAAAAAAAAATCAACCACAATCGACGAAGTAAAAATACAATCTACTTGTAACCCGAACATTTCACGACTTGTTCAATACATATCGAAACAATGGTCCTTCGTGAGAGATGCCCCCGTTTGGAAGGCGACCACATAATAGCCTTTCTCAAAATGCCTGAAAATTTACCACATCACAGTATTACCTTCTCACGACGCCACGCAAAGTCTCATGTATTTCTGAGCGATTCTCATTTTTTTTGAATTTTTCGTAATTCAAAACCCACCGAACTCAATGTTTCATGGTCGAAAGACGTGACCGACGTGCGGCAAGTTCATTTCAATTCCACGTTGTGTGCTCCATGTTAACACGATAGCACATACATGATATTTCAGCACACATTTGGTCAAATTTCGTTGCACTTGTAGTTCAAATGCAAATAAATTCATATCGAGTGCACATGAAACTAACTTAGCACCATATATCAAACGGAAGATGAAAATGACAAAAAAATATAGCTCAAGTGTAAATAAACCCATAGGAACTATCTAATCTATAATTAATGACTTACATGTATCAAACATGTCCCGTTAGATGGCAAAATTTCGGTGACACGGTAAAGCACACGGTTCATTTACGACAACCGTTTGCTTAATCTATACCCTGCGAAATTCGCCCGTGTGTTCTGATTGGCCAGAATGCATCACCACGGATCGCACGCCCTGCACCGTCCAATGCGCAGGGATCGAACGGTCGCCAAAGAACCAACATCATGTTGTTGCAGTTTCGGTGGATATTGTATTTAACTCTTAATATATTACAACCGTTTTGTCAGAACCCTCTATTAGGTATGTGCTAGGGTTAGCAAGCAACTTTGCATCATGGAAAAATTTCAAAAAGAAAATGAAATGGGAGAAGAACACCCCCTAGATGAATTTAGTTCAAATGGCCAGAATAAAAGTTGCTCCAAAAATTCCTTTTGCATTTTTTAAAAGTCTCATAAATGAGTGTGATCACATATCAAGTGATGTGGGACCAATCCCACGCTCATGGATTTTTCAAATATTCAAAATGGACCTTGGAATTGATCAAAAACCCCTATTTGAATTGGAATTCAAATATTTTGAATTTAAAAATTGTTCAAAAGTTGGGAATTACTAGCTACTGGTCATGTAAGTCCAAATATCAATTTTGAGCATTTATAAAAATGGCTAACTATTTTATTTATTTGGGAAAAGAAAATTACAGAAAATAAATTAAGAAAGGAAAGATTAAAAAGACAGGAAAATAGAAAAACCTTACCTCTCACTCAGGGCGAGGCCCAGCAAGCCGGCCCAGCAGCCCTCCACCTGCCGTCTTCCTCCCTCGCGGCCCAAGCTGCTCGGTGGAAAGCCACCGAGCCAGCTGAGCACGGCGACGACACCCTGGCCTCCACCTTCCCCTCCCGCGCCTTCTACGCGCGCCACGCCACACCTGGGAGACCCATGCCTCCATTCCCCCCCTCGAGAGCCTCTCCCTCTCACTCCCGCGACGAACTCGACGACGACCCGAGAGCCACCGTCGCCATGGCTCGAAGTTTGCGTGACCACCGTCGTCCCCGAGCCGCGCCACCGTGTCCATCGTATTCGCCATCGTCGTCTACGTCGAGTCATAGGAGGAATCGCCCCGAGGTGCTGTGTAGCCGACGTGAGCTTCGTCGTCTTCAACTTTGGCCGCCGCTAGTTGCCTTCAAATTCTGGCCGCTCCAGTTCCTCCCCAAGCACGTCGTCTGCTCCATCGCCTTCCTGGTGAGCAGCTGCGTCTTTTGCCTAACCCCACGCCCCTAAATCCTCCTCTACACCGATCCGCCATGGGAGCAGGAGCTCGCCGCCGCCATGGCCGGTGAGGTGCATGCTCCCGTGCCCCCCGGTTCGCACCAGAGCGTGCGTTTGACCCCCACGTGCTCCAGGATCTGATGTCTACGCACGCTTCTATTCTTGTAGACTATGTTGGGCCTCCAAGCGCAGAGGTTTGTAGGACAGCAGCAATTTCCCTCAAGTGGATGACCTAAGGTTTATCGAACTCATGGAAGTAGAGGTTGAAGATGGTCTCTCTCAAGCAACTCTGCAATTAAGATACAAGAAGTCTCTTGTGTCCCCAACACACCTAATACAACTAGGAGTTGTATAGGTGCACTAGTTCGGCGAAGAGATGGTAAAATACGAGTGATAGGTGTGGCAAAGCAAGGTAATATAAATCTGTAATAAAAAGTGCAGCAAGCAAACATGTGACAAAAGTGAGCACAAACGGTGTAACAATGGTGGAAACAAGGCCTAGGCTTCATACTTTCACTAGTGGAAACTCTCAACAACATTAATATAGTCTAATCACATGATATTTCCCATAAAACATGCAATGGAGACGCACTCGGAGGTCATTCCTTTGTGGTCAAGAGAGGATGAGAATTATGTAGGGCTACAAAAGCACACCTCAAAGTTCGTAGTTCTCAATCTATGGATTTCCCAATGTCACCGCGGCCATCCAAAGAGAGTACCACAGTCACCACAACATATCTCAAGGATAGTCAAAGACAAGCACCAAGAGACTCTCAATCTTCAATCAACACACAAAATAGGAAATCACTCATGATAATATTCTTCTAACCCATGTCCAATAGACCGCTGTTACCTTGGTCTCGGGGATTATACTAGATAAGATCAATTGAGTACATCAATCCAAGACATAGAGGAAGGGGAAATATAATGGGATCACCCTAGATTAACATAGCCTATGATCACAACGAAGATCACATCATGGGAGAGAGAAAAGAACACATAGCTACTGGTAGAAACCTCAGCCCCGAGGGAGAACTACTCCCGCTTCATGGAGGGAGGAAGAAACGTCGATGGAGATGAATCCGGGGGCACTTCCCCGTCCCGGCAGGGTGCCGGCATAGGAATTCTGGTCCCCCGAAGCTTGTCGGCGATGGCGGCGGAGATCGGAATCGCTTCTGGAAAAAGTACTTCGGTATTAGGGCTTTCCTCCACGGGGCCAAATATAGGCCAAAGGAGGGGGCCAGGGGGGCCACAGGGCAGCCAGGCGGGAAGGTGGCGCGGCCTAGGGTGGACCTGCACCGGGCACCCTCCTAGGCCCCTGGTGGTGGCCCTCCTGCCATGTCTTGGTTATTCCGGAAGCTTCCGGGACGCTGATTTTTTATATAATTTTTCCGGAATTTTTGGAGCACTTTTAATGGCCGGAAAACCTGAAAAACAAAAACAGCAGAAAACAGGAACTAGCAACTGGGTGCACTGATTTAATAGGTTAGTCCAAATATGATCAAAAGTGTATGAAAGTTCAAGCAAAACATGGCAAAGTCACACAAAACATGCATGGAGCAAGCAGAAATTATAGATACGTTTGGGACGTATCAACATCCCCAAGATTTATTCATGCTCGCCCTCGAGTAGGTAAATGATAACAAGCCTAATTTCTGTGGTGACATGCCACACAACGATATAAGGACTTTTAACTAAAGCAATCAAAGCATGCAATTCACTTCAAGTCTTAACAAGGAAGAGTCTATATTAGCATTGACACAAGCAACAAAAGAACAAAAGGTGCAAGAGCTCTCGCTGTCCGTGACTCGAATTTCTCCATATGGTGTTTGCGTGCAAGCAGGGGACTGGAAAAAAGACATAAAAGGTTGTTGAGAACAACTATCGACTAAAGTTTCACACTTGGTCTCCTTTGGATTCTTATCTTGACTTGTCCCCAGACCACTAGCCACGTACAAGTCAAACTGAGCCACTCCCTTTCGATATTTTGAGCACTCATGCAATGGATGAGCGTGAGCAAGAAAGTTGACACCTAAAAGGCGAAACAGAAATAAGGTGGAGGAGGAAGACAAAAAGGTATGAAAGGCTCACATCAATGAGGACAATCATAGGCGAGAAAAGGCCATATGATAATTATGATGTGAGGAGTAGGGATTGCCATGCAACGGATGCACATGTGAGCTAAAAGCTCTCCAAGGGAACTAGTGGGGGTGCATCTAACTTGCTTTCTCAAGAAGAGCTAGAGCTCGTTTGAGGAGGCTCATCATTGGAATATACAAGCCAAGTTCTATAGTGTGAAGGTCCCCACATAGCTATATGCATGATGATGATCTCTATGGAGTACAAGGGATAGAGGATGAAGTACTAGTGTGGATCTCTCAAAGGGAATAGTAGTGTGCCCCCTTCTCTCTTTTTATTTTTCTTTTTCTCTCTTTTCTATATTTTTTTGGTGGCCTCAATGGCTCTTTCTATTTAACTCTCATTTGTTCTCTTTGGGATCTTTTGATTTTGTCCTCTTTGGGATCTTTTTCTCACTTTAGGGGCAACACTCTATATTTTACAAGAATATAGGAGATCTTTCACACTTTACAAAGGTACTCACATAAAGAAGATATAACTATCATGATGCAAATGTATGCCTCTGCCAGGATAGCAGGATATGCAATGATACTAGCGCGTCATGTAGCAATGATTAGGGAAAGGCCCAACTAGCATGCGGCTCATCGATCAAGAAAGTAGCATGTGTGACATGAGGATCAAGTCATGAGAAGGTGGATGTTGCATGACAATGTATCTCGGAAAGGCTATGGAAATGCCTTGTAGGTACGTATGGTGGCTGTTTTGAGGAAAGATATAAGGAGGCTTATGATGACAGAGCGTATCGTGCCAAGGGTTTGGATGCACCGGCGAAGTATGCGCCAACTCTCAAGGTGAGAAAGGGCAATGCACGGTACCGAAGAGGCTAGAAAAAGTATAGGTGGGTGGAAGTGTCAACTTTCGAATACTCACATTAGTCCGAAGAACTCATGCACTTATTATCGGTAACTCTCAATCTAATCAGGAGGTTCACAAAGAGACAAGTACCCTGAGGAGGATTGTATGGGGGTTTGGTTATCCTTGCGCATCCTCGACTCATGGTACGTGAGTGTACTCTAGTATTCGAACCCTCCAGAGGTTAGTGATCCATCTAGTAGCTAGAGTTCTCAACAGGGTTTTGGTTTTCGAAAATCACACGGATTTCCCAAAATACGACATCTATCAATAATAGGCTCGAGCTCTTGACACCAAAAGTTCAAACATTACTCTAGTCAATACCTCAAAACTATTGCAAGTTACTACTACAAAGAGAACAACAACTTCAACTACCTACTTCTAGTCAAGACACAAAATTCAGTGCAACAGGCAAACTCTCTAACAAGATAAAACATGCAACCTAGATAAAGTTCAACCTGAGACAAAAGAAAAGCTCTAGAAGAAAACTAAAGCACTACAACTAAACAGGGCAGCAGTTAAGAAAAGAAAAAGAACAACTAACAGCTAAGGAAATAATCATGCAAATCCTATGAGGAGTTCTAGTTCAAACGGAGCGTGTTTCTCTCCCACAAAAAGTAAGACGGCGCCTAACTTGTTATGAACAGAAATCAAAGCTAAAGCAAACTAAAAATAAAATCTAAGAGCGAGACGCTCCAAGCATAGCACATAACGCATGAAGTGATAAAAATATAGTGAGACAAAGGACGAACTGATGATTGTTGATGGAGAAGGGGATGCACTGGGGCATCCCCAAGCTTAGACGCTTGAGTCTCCTTGAATATTTGTTGGGTATGCATGGGGGCATCCCAAAGCTTGAGCGCTTGACACTCCCGAATCTTCTTTCATCGTCTCCCATCGCACACTTGAAAACTCCTTTCATACATAACTCATCATAAGCTGATTAGAGAGGTTAGTACCCTTAATAAATAATTTTTCCCCACTGGATATAAAAATATTCTTGACGAGATACTGTTTCTCAAGATTTCCAAAAGGTTTTTGCAAAGAAAAAGCAAGCTTAAGGTTTGCAAAAGTTAGGAGAGACAAAACGTGGCAGAATCTGTGAAAAACAGAACAGCAGGTAGTAAAGAATTTTTTAGGGGTACTTCTGCAACTCAAATTAAAAAACTCAGAACATACGAAAGTTCCGTGATTGTATAAAGCACGCTGTGTAAAAAAATTAGCTCGAAAAGATGAACTGGGATTTTTCTGTGATTTTTCTAGTCACGAGGACATAATCTGTTTTCTGGACAGCATGTCACAACTTCCACTTCCCTTGTCATATGAGGCTATAACTTGGCACAAAGCTTCAAAATAAAGATACAATGATGTTGCTACAGTAGTAACAATCATCAAGACCACTAAAAACAGAAATAAAAACTCAAAATAAAGATATCAAGGGTTGTCTCCCTAGAGCTCTTTCTTTATAGCCATAAAGATAGGCTTAAGATTTTAGTGATGCTCTCGTAGGAACATGGAATAAGAGTTGAAGAACAAAAGAGAGCATCAAGAAGCAAATAACAAACACATTTAAGTCTAACATGCTTCCTACGCAAAGGGATCTTGTAGAGAAATAACTCATGGAAGCATAAAGATATTAGCATAGGAAGCCAAAATAAGTGCAACTTCAAAACCTTCAACATAAAGAGAGGGAACTTGATATTATTGAAATATCTATAAGCATATGTTCCCCTCTCATAGTAATTTTCAGTGGGATCATGAATAAACTCAACAATATAAGTATCACATAAAGCATTGTTACCATGATCCACATGAAAAAGGGTACTCTTACTCTCCACATAAGCATAATCTTTCTCATTGGTAATAATGGGAGTAGGACTATCATACACAACTTGAACACTATAGATTAATTGTGTATTAGGAATATGGTGTTCAACAAGGGAGTAATTCCCTCCATGATTATGACAAGTTTCATAAGGATAATTTCTCCTTATGTCATAGGTACCTTTATAATCACTAAAGATAGGAGTTATAACATCATCATAGTAGATAAGAGCATTATCATTGCTAGAAACTATATCTGTAAACATGTTGTCTTTATTCTTACTAGCAAAAGAATTATCAATTACCACCTCACTAATGGGTAAAGGACTTGCAATCCTATCATCCCCAAGCTTAGAGCTTTCCATATCATCACTCTCAGAGTTAGTACCAAAAAGATTTTCAAGATCATAAGTAGCATTATCATCATTTTCCCAATCACAAAAAGTAACATGCATATCATAATCAAAATCATCTTCAATAGTGCATACGGACTTAACAACAGGATAATAATGAATGCAATCAAGCTCACCGTCCTCCAAAAATTTCTGTCCGTTAGGATAAAAATTGATGCAAGGAATATGCTCAGGCCAGGTTGATACCCATTCTTCTTCCTTCTTGCTCCTCTTCCTCCTACTCTTCTTTTTCTTCTTATTTACCTTAGGAGGGAGTGGTTGGAGATGAAGCTTCTCCACATATCCTGGTTTATCATTATAAACAATAGGGGAAACTTAGGAGAAACTCTCCTTTTTATTAGTAGAGATATAAGAGACATTTTTATACTTTGGTAAAGTTCCCTCATTTCTAATCTTACTTATGTAATCATTTTCATGGCAATTAACAACACAATACATATGACAATTTTGCAAAGTATTGCTAATTCCTAAGGCATTAACATCTAGCCAAGAAATCTTTTCTGATAACTCTTCACACATAAAAAATAACATAAGTTCATCATAAAGATCAGAATTGATCATGTTATCACACAACTGATTAACAGTTATGCTTTGAAAGTTCATGCATTGAAAATTAAAGTGACCCTCTATGCATCAAAGTTCACAAGTAAAAGGATAAAGGTCACACAATTCTCCAGAAATTTCATTTAAATCTTTGACCCAAGGGATTTTTCTTTCTTGCTTATGTTGTTTACAATACTTCTCTTCTTCAATCATAGGCCTTTCACAAGGTCTATCCACTCCACAAAAATTAACATGCTTATATAAAACTTCATTTTCAGGAATTGGATCATGCATGTTGCAATCATCATGAACAATCTCATTTTCTTTGCAAATCTCTTTAAAAGGTTCATGATGGTTGATCCAATTCTCCTTAGGCATATTAAGATGTGAAGCAAAAGATTTGAGGAAATCAACAAGGAGTTGAGAATCAAGCCCAAACTTAGCACTAAACTTATTAAAACTTGCAGTTTCCACAAAGGACTTAATGCAATCATACTCATAATTTATACCTGACTCTTTACCTTTGTCGATCTCCCAATCTTCAGTATTGCGTTGAATTCTTTCAAGGAGTTCCCATTTAGCATCAATCTTTTCGTTTGTGAAAGAACCCATAGAGGAAGCATTGATCAAGTCTTAATCCTGTCGAGAGAGCCTCTCATAAAAATTAGTAATAATTATATCTTTGGGGAGCCCATGGTTCGGACATTTTAGCATTAAAGTTTTCAGTATCCCCCAAGCTTGAGATATGCTCTCTCCGTCATGAGGATAGAAATTACAAACATAATTCCTATTCTCATGAACTTCATGAAGAGGATAAAACTTGGAGTAAAAGAGAGACTGGATCTCTTCCCAATCCCATAGGTGAGAATCATCTAGTAGCCTATACCATTCCAAAGCTTTTCCTTTCAGTGACAAGGAAAATAATTTCTTCATGACTTCACCTCTTGTCAAACCTGAAATCTTAAATAACTCACAAAGTTCCGTAAGTTTCAACAAATGAATATTAGGATTGACTGTCCCATCATAACAACCATTAATAATTATTTCAACTATCCCAAGTGGTATTTTGAACAGGATACATTCAGTAGGTGGAGGAGACTTCTCTACCACGGGCGTGGTAAAGCGGCCTTCCCCAAACAGCGAACTAAGAGTGCAGTTTTGCATAAGCATAACTAGTGAAAATAAAAACAAGAAATGAAAAGATTTAATTGCAAGATCTAAAGATATACCTTCAAACCTTACCTCCCTGGAACCGGCGCCAGAAATAGTTGGATGTCTACGCACGCTTCTATTCTTGTAGACTATGTTGGGCCTCCAAGCGCAGAGGTTTGTAGGACAGGAGCAATTTCCCTCAAGTGGATGACCTAAGGTTTATCGAACTCAGGGAAGTAGAGGTTGAAGATGGTCTCTCTCAAGAAACCCTGCAATTAAGATACAAGAAGTCTCTTGTGTCCCCAACACACCTAATACAACTAGGAGTTGTATAGGTGCACTAGTTCGGCGAAGAGATGGTAAAATACGAGTGATAGGTGTGGCAAAGAAAGGTAATATAAATCTTTAATACAAAGTGCAGCAAGCAAACATGTGACAAAAGTGAGCAAAAACGGTGTAACAATGGTGGAAACAAGGCCTAGGCTTCATACTTTCACTAGTGCCAACTCTCAACAACATTAACACAGTCTAATAACATGATATTTCCCATAAAACATGCAATGGAGACGCATTCGGAGGTCATTCCTTTGTGGTCAAGAGAGGATGAGAATTATGTAGGGCTACAAAAGCACACCTCAAAGTTCGTAGATCTCAATCTATGGATTTCCCAATGTCACCGCGGCCATCCAAAGAGAGTACCACAATCACCACAACATATCTCAAGCATAGTCAAAGACAAGCACCAAGAGACTCTCAATCTTCAATCAACACACAAAATAGGAAATCACTCATGAAAATATTCTTCTAACCCATGTCCAATAGACCGCTGTCAGCTTGGTCTCAGGGATTATACTAGATAAGATCAATTGAGTACATCAATCCAATACATAGAGGAAGGGGAAATATCATGGGATCACCCTAGATTAACATAGCCTATGATGACAACGAAGATCACATCATGGGAAAGCGAGAAGAACACATAGCTACTGGTAGAAACCTTAGCCCCGAGGGAGAACTACTCCCGCTTCATGGAGGGAGGAAGAAACGTCGATGGAGATGAATCTGGGGGCACTTCCCCGTCCCGGAAGGGTGCCGGCATAAGAATTCTGGTCCCCCAAAGCTTGTCGGCGATGGCGGCGGAGATCGGAATCGCTTATGGAAAAAGTACTTCGGTATTAGGGATTTCCTCCGCGGGGGATAAATATAGGCCAAAGGAGGGGGCCAGGGGGGCACAGGGCAGCCAGGAGGGCAGGTGGCGCGGCCTAGGGTGGACCCGCGCCGGGCACCCTCCTGGGCCCCTGGTGGTGGCCCTCCTGCCATGTCTTGGTTTTAGATAACCCCCCCACTCCCAGCTCGATTTGGTGGTCGATTTCCTCCTCCACGCCGAAGCCCTAGCTTCTGTCTCCGCCGACCTCGACGCCGGCGACGCTCCGGTGAACCCCGTGACCCCCTGATGCCATCGTTCGACGCAGAAGAACCCGAGCTACACGCCAGTGCCAAGCAATCCCCAAACCGTGCTCGTTTTCGCAACTCCGGCGAGTCTTCGGCGAACAATGCACGCCGGCGACGCCATTAGAACCTAACCCCAAGCTAATCACCCCCCTGGCCCCACCAGTCAGTGGAACTGCCATGTGGGCCAACCCCTGCTAATCCCCTCTAGTTAAATCAATTCGAATTAAATCTGTTTACTTAACCAACAGTGAGGCTTACAGGTGGGACCCCTCTGTCAGTGGCCCCCTGACGCCAGCATGCTTTCATGCTGACGCAGTAAATGCTTATTTGAATTAAAACAATTCCAGAAAATGCTTAAACTTTGGAAATTCATAACTAATTCATTTTAACTCCAAATTAAACATATAATATATGTAAAATTATCAGAAAAATGCAAGGATTCTGAATATGCAATCTGTTTTCATGTTTGACCAAATAAAATTGGGTGAACAGTGGCAACATTGCATATGCATTTTTTTGAAATTCAAATTGGAGTTTGAATTTGCAATTCATTTGCAATATACTCCTTTTAAATGGAATAACTCACACATTAGTGACACATACATCAAGTTTCAACCTTCAACTCATGTGTTTGAGCATTGTCTTATTATTGTTTCAAAGTTTGTGTTGTTTGTCGAATAGAGGTCGAGCCAGAACCCGAGATCACCCCCTTTGTTGAAGACCCCGTTACTGAACCTCGTCAGCAAGGCAAGAAAACCCCCCATTGATCATGTCGATAAAATCCCACTTCCCTCTCAGTCTCGATTATGCATTGCTTAGGATGATCACTATGCTACGTTTCTACCGCATAGATGAACCCATTCCTTTGCATGACCTATCATTTTGTCACAGTAGTAAGCAAACCACAATCCTAGCAGATGTAGGAGTTGAATGTTATCATGTGGCCCCTGCAACTGTTACTTCTTATTGCATGCTTAGAGTCATGCAATGTTGATAATGTTATGTGAGTCGGGATGGTAGCAATCATGTTGATGATGGTGGAAATGTGTTGGTGAATCTACCCTAATACAAGGTGAACGATGAGAGGCTATGTAGGAGTACACGGTGGGTTGTCTCGTTGAACACCGCCCTAAGTCCGAGTTCTTGTGTGGTGATCCAAGATGAAGAGTAAAACCACACATTGGGCTCACTGACCCCTCTCAACCTACTAACTCATCCCTTTCGATGTCCAGATGTCGCAGTAGTTCGGAGTTCTGGTAGGTTTGTGGCCTGGCTGCTAAGTGAGAGAACGGCTCAACCTAGACCAGATTATGCACCACGCACACATCATCTGGGTCCACTTCGGTAAACCGGGCGGGTTCACGATAGTGGTAGCCAACCCAGGTAGGTGGCTTTCTTGGACTAGATCGGCTATGAGGTAACAGTTGTGGTGAACATCCTCGCCGACACCCCTTGAATAGTGTCGAGGCCAAAGGCGTTAACTGATGGTCATGTGTGTGTAGCGGTACACCCCTGCAGGGTTAACAAAACTATTCGAATAGCCGTGTCCACGGTAAGGGACTGCTTGGAAAGCTTAGCTTGATTATTAGACAACTTCAATGGATACTTATAAAACTTTCCAAGATAAGCGTGAGTGCTATGGCGTGCTTTCTCGTGGGAAGTCGAGGAAGGATCCATAGTGGTGTAATTGGTTGGAGACATGTAGTGGACTGGTGTACGCTTCTTACCTCAAGTCTGGTAGTCGTAGTTCAGGACTAGCCAAGTCAAAGTTGGCACTTCTTCTTATGAACCCCACCTCCCTTTACCTTGATACATGTGCATGAGTAGTATAGCTCCTACGTAAGTCTTTCTGAGTAGGACTTTGTACTCACATTTTCTTATTCTATGTTTTAGATGAACCCACTAACCCCGAAGGTGGATTCTTCCTTGATCTCGACGACTGAAGACCAAGCTAGTGTAGTCCCAGTCAGACGAATGTTCCCTCGTGGAAGGGCTTGTTTATAAATAAGGCTTCTCTAAGCCATTTGTTAAACTTGTCTGTACTCAGACCTACTTTGCTTCCGCATGCTTGTTGTAATGTTGGATCACGTTCTCGTGATCTTTGTGTGCACTATGTAAGAGTTATCAATAAAGATGTAAACTTTGTAGAGAATTGCAATGATACCTGTTGTTCATACTAGACATGTGTGCTGCGTGTATGATTATATCACGCATGTCTTAGTATGGGTTTTCGAGACCTTAGTTTCCATCTGGCTGGCGGTCTTTTATACACCAAGTGGCCCTTAGATGTGCGCAGCTTGGGGCATCGCGATGCGATTGTTCGTGACTCCGTCACGTGCACACTTTGATGTATGATCGAGCCCGCCCTAGACCCCGACTAAGTGATCGGGCTGGAGTAAGTCTATGTAAGGGTTATAATACAATCGATAGTATGGTTGAGCTGACTTGTCTATGAGTATGGGAGTTCACGACCCATATCATTTAGACTTGTGTGCGGACGATGAGGAACCATCTCAGTTGATCATCCGGCCTGGATGGGATGCCCCTCACGGTCGATGCTTTCCGAGAACGTTTTGTGCTTGGCCTTGACTGCTTAGACAAGTGGGTACAATTCTCGGCTCTCCATATGATTGTGTTGTAGCGAGTCTTGCATACGCTAACACTGGGTCCCGACACGTTTGCTTAACCTATACCCTACGCAATTCGTCATCATAAATATACAATTCACAAGTAATCATGTTTTACGAACTATACACCAATACTAGTAAATACGTACATAGTATATAACTACATGCATAATCCGACAGATTAATTAAAACATACTAATAAGTGTTTTACTTCCATAACTACGCTAAATGCATGCACTTTCAGCTCGGTTGTCGTTCCATGCGCGCTTCATCGTCGTCGTCGACTGCTCCCACAGCACTTGTTCTTCTTCCTTCCGCTGCTCGCCACCGGGTCATCCGCAGGATCGTCAAGGATTTCTTCCAGGACGAGGCGCTCCCGCATTGCTGAGATGCGCCTGTACGAGTCGTAATTGACAAAGGCGTCCAACGCCCCATAGATGATGTGAGGCCCAGTGAGCTCGCACCCCCCCCATGACGAGTGCAGCCTTTCCTTCGTAGTTTTGTCCATCCCGCTCTTCCTGCATTTGTAAGAAGGGCAGATGATGGAAACGGCGAGGTCTTCAAGGGAATCCCGGTCACCATCCTTCTTGAGGCTGCCCGCCACCCTGTACTTCTTTTGTAGGTCGACAAGGTTGGTTACCCGCAAGACAGAGTTTCTGAGCACCTTCTTGTCTTTTGCGGTGTCGACGGTGGAGAAGGTGTACTTATCGCTGCAGAGGAACTCCTCGAGCCTCTGGCAGCAGCCGACAGCCCTGCTGTGATCCTTGGTGTACCCGATGTCAAGGCCGACAACCTTGTAGCACATCGTCGCCATGTCTTCCTCAAGCTCCTCGTTGCAGATGGCGGCCTTGCAGGGGTCGTTGGTGTACCAGACGGAGAGTTTCATCCCAAGGTGGGCATCAATGGTGTGATCATGGTTGATGTTCCGACACTCTGCCATTAGCGTGGTGCTTTTTTGCAACTGCAGGGTGGTGGTGTAGTGGACGGCGGCGGCGGGGATCAAAGGGGCGCGATGCATGCGAGCGCAGAAGGAGGAAGATGATTGTTAATTTGGAGGCGAATGATGCATGGGAGGGCTGAGGGACCCGGTTATCAGTTATCATAGAGGGAATGGACGAATCAGCGGTCTTCCCCACTACACATTCCTCTTTCTCAACAGCATGCAGTTTCTTTTTGAGCCTCAACTGCATGTAGTCAAGTCTCCATGGTAAGTAATGGCGCACTAACTTCCCCGAGACGTGCGTGTAGTCCCATCGGTGCCGCTTCGTATGGCGCGCCCGGACCTCACACCGTCTGGTCCATGGGTGTAATGATACTCATGTAACGACCCGATTCACTAAGAATCCAGGTCTATGTGCTTTCTGTGCTAGTCCCTAGATCAATAGCTAGCACACACAGTACAAGATGTAATATCAAGAATAAACCACATGTCATCAATATTACATCGAAGATCCAGTATTACAAATAAACATACCTGCATAGCTCAAGGCTAGCTTACAAATATAATATAGCGGAAAAACAATAAAGAGCTTCGTGGTGTCCATCAACTCCACCGGCATAGTTGAGTATAGACATCGTAACCCTACATCGCATCACTTACTCGTTGTATATAAATCCTGCAACACCGAAGGTTACAGCCCGAACATGGGTCAGTATATCTGATTTGTACGGCAAGTCACACGAAAAAAATATAACAAACCTATCGCTACATGCAAGGATAAGTCAAAGGAAAGGCTTATGGTTTTTTTTGCAGAAAGCTGATTTTTCCCAATCTACCTAGTCAAAATTTTAATTTAACTTACTACTTAAGATTGAACTGGGCACACCAGTTCCAATCCACACCCCTTATTAGATCTTGCCCACTCAAGTTTATTATGGTGATTCATCTGTCAAGATCCTCCAGTAACAGTAATGTCTAGTAGCTCAAGGATGTCCATAACCGGGGACACGGCTAATCATGATTAGTTTTTACTCTGCAGAGGTTAGTACACTTTTCCCGCTGGACTCAACCCGAAGATTGAGACGAAGTCTTTTAGAAGAGGTCACCTACACCCAATGGCAAGCCGGTACTACCTATCACATCTACATCTTCTAGCTTTGCACGGGAGAGGCTTCCTACATCGTACTAAACTAAGCCAGAGCCCATATGGCCAGCGGCTGTACATGGAAGCTCCTACTCACCAAGTATGTCTGATCTTTTTGAGCCTGGACGGCGCCCACTTATGTTCAGAGGGTAGATACCATGACGTTCTGTCGACCACCAAAACCATACCATTCGGGAAGCATTTAACCCTGGTCCCGCCTTAGATAAGGCACGATCCCCAGGATGCTCTCCCTGCCCGTCCATATGTGAATTCTATTTAAGGTTACTAGTCAAGTCATTAAATCCTCACATAGCTCAATGTAATCTCAAACTAATCCACGTCTACAAGCATAGAAAATATATAGCAAGCACGTGCTAGGTTGTCTAAGCAAACATGATAAGATCATGTGGCTACCCTACCAGGTTTGCAGCAATAATAAATATAAATCTTCCTGCACATGCATAGGGTGATATTTGCTACATGCATAAGTAAAAATATAGGTTGTGAGATGGTCAATGTATGACTTGCCTTATACATTCGATGAAGTTCTTCGCTCTCACGATCTAGTCAACTCTATTCGCCACCCTCCGAGAAATCTATCGCAAACGAAGGAACTCGAATAAGAAATCACACCACAAGGCAAAAAAAAGATCAACTAAACAAACAAAAAAGGTTTTAACAACAAAACAAAAAGGCTTTGAAGTGCAAAGGTGTCGATGTGCTCGAAGGTGATCGGTGGAAGTGACCTCGAGAGAGTCAACAAATAGAGATTCATCAGTAAGGAATTTTGACTACGGGCATTTATGAAATCAAGGTGAAAATCATGCCCACATGAAATGTGTGGGAATCTTACCGATAACATGTCTCAAGTGATCCGATATGCAAAAAGAATCACGTGAAATGGAATACTACAACGCAGGTCATAGCAAGTGCAAAATTAAATTGAATTTGAATTTAAACAGATCAAGAAACATTTGAATTTTTTGTGTACACATGTTATGAACAGAAAGTACATGGAATGAGTGATCCAACGCAAAAAGAATCACTTGATTTGGAGCCACGGTTTAAAAGATATGACCTCCGGAATTTGAATTTGAATTTGAAATAAATTCAAATTCAAAAGTGTGCAAAAGCTGGAAAAGTTGATTCTATGCTAAATTACAGAACAACACGAACGTGTAGGAAAAAGTTTCACCGCGATCCGACTTACGGTTGAGGAGATATTGCGAGTACGGCGCCGGGGTGTTTTCTGCCAACAGGGACCTATCCGCAATTATCTTTTTTTCAGAAAAGTAATCGGGTCCCCGGGACAGATCTGACCGGAGTTGACTCCGGCGAACTGAAGAAATCCGGCGAGGGCTCACGGACTCCGGCGAGGCGCGACTCCGGCGTGGCGGTCCGGCGACGTGGGAGGCGGATGGTGGCGTCCGGTGAGGCGCGGCGGACGCGGGCGGCGGGTCGAGCGCGGAGGCGGTGGACGACGGGTGGCGTTGGAGGCGTGCGGCGGCTCGGAGAGCGGGCACGGCCGGCGCGGCACGGCGGCGGCCGGCTGCGGGGAGGCGCGGGCGGCGGCTGCCCGGCGAGGACGGGGCAGCGTCGGCGTGGTCCGCGGTCCGGCGGCGGCATGCAGGGCCCGCTAGGGTTTGTTTTTTTTTTGACGAAAAAATAATAGAAAAGAGAAATAGTTTTTTCTCTAACAAAACAATTTCTATTTATAGGCTGACTATAAAAAAAACGAATTCTTCTTGGGCTCTAAATGTTCTCTTGGGCGACGCGTAGTTGTGGGCCGCCCGGGCTACAGTTTTTTTTTCGATTAAAACTCAACTTCAAACAATTAAATAAAATCAACCGTAACTCTGAAAAATATGAAACAAAATCCTAAATTAATGTAATAACCTAAAGAAAATTATGCAATGAATATATTTTCCAAAAAGATAAACAAAAATAAATACATTTTTCAAATGACTTTATTTAGTTATAAAATATTTTAAAAATCAACAAAAACCTCAAATAATTATTTAAGTAATATCCACTCCATTTTTCCGAAGAAGTCATTTTATCTTCACTCAATTTATTATTATGTTTCAATGGAAAATTATTTAAATAAACTCCGATTAAAATAAAATCACATTAAAACATTTCCAATTTTCGTTTATATTGAAGGAGTCATTTTACCTTCTCTCATTTTAATTTATTGGATTTGTTTTAAATACTAAATTCCAAAACACCAACGGTGAATATTAGGGGAGGTCATTTTATTCCCTCTCATTTTAATATTCAATAAACTCCAAAAGTTTTAGATCCTAGTGAAAATCAAACGTATCAAGCAAACAATCATTATTATAATTAATTTATTAACATTCCTGACTAGAAAGGAATCTCGTCCCCGAGATTCGAAGAGGCTAGAAAGAAAAAGCTTAGGGTTTGGGTCTTCCTGACAGCCCATTGATCCACTGATGGTCCAGGGTGCTACCACCCTTAAAAGGAATGCGACGTGGTCTTCAAAATCTTAATCCGTCGATGACATCCTTCATAGAGAGTTCACCTCCTCCTTTGATGGTCTTGAATCCTTAGACAAAGAGGAGTCTTCCATATACCGAACTTTCATGGTTGGCAGGTCAAGTGTCAACACTAAATTATCGAGGCTCTCATGGTATTCAACAAGAGGGTTTCCTGCATAAGATGGGGTTTTGGCTTTCTCACCGTATAACTTACGATTATTAACGATAATCTTCTACAGGGGTCATACATTGTACCATTCTATGGTTCAGGCTTAACATAGTTGCATCTCTACTATAGGTAAGTCACTCAAGATCTACTATCCCGCATAGCAAGAGCGAATAATAAGGGTAGTCATCATGGTGATCAATCCATTCCGCACCCAAATTATTACCTTGTACATGGTTTGGCAAATCTCGCAATCTAACACACGGTCCTCCTCCCAGGCATTGCAGAAAGTTCCTCTTGATCTTGAACTGGGTCCAGATAAATCCAAGGTTGTGCAAGCCAAACAAAACATCTATCATTTCTTCACATCTCTCAAGTTTACGCAGACTACTATAAAACGTGTGCTGGTGAACTACAACATCCTTCGGGGTTCTTCCGTCATCAAAATTGTGCTTGCTTGTTGTAAGATCCTGGCTCACGGGGTTAACTTTGAGCTCATCATTGGTTGTTTTCATCTTTATTCCAGTCTTGACATTAGCAGCCATTGTAGTAACCTCTTTAGTGTAGGATGAGGATGAGGGGGAATAGAATGTAGATAGTGAGGTAGAGAGAGAGATAGGGATAGATACCCATACAAACATAACACTAGTTTGAAAATAAGTTTTGGTGTGTAGCTGTCGGTAAAACAAGAAATAACAGCTCACGAAAACGATGTAACGGTAGAAACTAGAATCTTCCAGGTCTTCAAGTCTTCAATGACGGCAACTTCAGTTTTGCAATGTCGAAGCGATCTTCATATCGTTGAGTTACTTGCCAACTTATTCTTCTTGTGGTTGTGTCTTCTTCAGTCTTGAAGCATACTAAATAAATGGGGGTCTAATGAAACGTATACTTATTCTACTCACGTAGAAGAAACCCAAGGCACAACACCCAACATCAATCAAGGACATATCAAGGTCAAAAGACATAAGCAAAACTTATCAAAACGAACATAAAACATCTAGCCCAACCTCAGAAAAACACACATCGATCCACCTCTCCAACGAAAATTAAAATGTACCACCGTATACTTAGTGCACACCTACAAAAATTCTATGCTCCAATTGCAAAACATAAGCTTCAATATGTCATCACCTTTGCTCCCACGTTCCAATATTCTTTCTCTTCAATCTTGGACACAAGTTGGCGTAGTGTCCCTTATTCCTGCACCGGTAACACTCAAGTTGGCTAAGGTCCTTCATTTTCTTCATCACGGGTGCTTCCTTGAACTCCTGGATAATCCTCTTCACCCCTTCCTTTTGTTCTTGAAGTACTTGTTGTGTCATGAGGAAAAATTGACACTGAGAGGGGTAATGATTATTTCCTTCACACACAAAACATGTGACTTGTGCAGTAGGACATTCTTCACCCAAGTGAATTTCCTCACAATAAGGACATCCATCCTGGTGTCCTTCATAGGAGTGTCCTACTTCCCCGCAAATTTTTCAGGAACGAGGCCTCTTACGGGTTACCGTCCTTCGCATCGGGATGACGAGGCGAGATCCCAACAAAATCAACTCCTTCCAAGTAATCTTCTTTCTTGATTCGTTAATCGCTTGATGCATTCTCCACCAAGTAGCCGCCTCTTCTACAAAGTGATTGATAGCATAGTGGACCATGTCATCCCTTCCAACCTTCTTAAGCTCCATGTGCTCCTCCATATTTGTAACATCCCAAAATTCTCCAAATTTTAGAATGTTAATAAATAATATAATAGTGATTTACTTGTTTGAATTTTAGGGTAAATGAAAAAAATTAAGTTTTGTTTAAACCTTTACAAAACCATTTAATAAAATTGGATAATCATTTATCCAATAATAAAAAATTTGGTTGTGAAGTTTATAGAAAATTCAAAGAATGATTTTCTTTCTTCTGTCTTTTTGAAACTTGGTAGGAACCACAATTAAATATTTTAGAGTGAGAGTAAAATGACTTTCTCAAAAAATTTGTGGTCCCATACTAATTCTCGAATTTTATTAGAAATTGGAGTTTATTTGATATTGACGTTTAAGAGATATTTAAATATTTCCAATAATTCAATTTATTAAATGAGAGGAGATAATATGACTTCTCCCAAAATAGTATTGGAAATATTTAACAATCGCATTTGGTTACTCGGTTGTTTATTAATAATTTATGGTGTTTATGAAACCCTAAAACTAATTTAGGATATTCTATTAATGCCTTAAATAAATTTTTGGTTGATAAAAAAACATTCAGAGGGAGAAATATATTTTTCCTAGATTCTCTATAATTTGTTTGACCTATAAAGTTTTATTATTTATTTGGGAGTAATTATTCTCAAATTATATTGTTATTACAAATAAAAAAACGAAATCCTAGATCAATTGGACCTAGCAGATATCTCTATTTTTTTCCTCTATTCTGTTTTTTTTTCTTTGTTGGGCCTAATTTCTCACTAAGGCCCAAACCCACCAGCCATCTTTTTCCTCCTCTCTTCGTTCGTTCATGTAGGTGAACACATAGAACATGAACGCCATGGCCTGGACATCTTCCTCTCCTCCTCCCACTCCATCCTTTGACTGATTCAACTCCGAACCTACATGAAAATTGTGGCCAAGTTCATGATGAATCCATTCAGGGAAATAAGAATGCGTTTTAATGCTTTAATTATCCGTAAATTGCGACGCCATAAACAACCATTAATGGCCACCTCGCCCCCGATCTCCTCCTATAGACCATCCTAGCATCTATAAATAGGAAGGGACGTGAGATTCGCAGTACTGTGCCACCTCCTAAAAAAATCCCTCTCAAATTTGAACCGTACTAGGAGAAATTTCTCGCCGAAGTTTGGTATTCCGCCGAAGTCCGGCGTAGATGCCAACTCATACAAGGTGAACCAGGCTCCTCTTTCCTCCCTTTCTCAATATTTCATTATTTCGCATCACCTTGACATGAATTCCGATCCTAATCCTCAGCCGGAGCACGCCGTCTGCATCACCGTGCTCTCTACGCATTCTTCTTTACTCCGGCGGGACTTCACGGCTATTCTAGGATGAACTCGGAGCTATAAACTTGTCCCTCGAGTTTTTCATGTTGCCCTCTACACCGTTTGGTAGCTCGTCGACGCCGGAAACAATTTTAATCAACTCCGGCGAGAATTCCGGCGAACTCTCCGGTGAGCTCTCTTCCCTCTATTTTTTTCTGTTAAAAAAACGAATAGGTAACAGCATATCAGAATTCACCACGTGGCAACCAATTTTCCATTCCCGTAATTAATTTTCACAAAAATAGCCAAACTTCAAAAATTCATATCTTCTAGCCCGTAAATCGGATTTTGACAAATTTTATATCCCCGGATTCCTTGGAAAATGTAGTTTATTATTTTCCGATAATATTCCGCTTTTGATAATTATAAATTTAACTTAAATTTATTTTTGTAATTTGAGTATATTTGATACACATCTTATTCTATAATTTATTTGGAAATCTTTCCTTCATCAAATTTGATCCTTACTATCACACCTTTCTTTTAGACTTTTTTCACATTATTTTCATCATGTTAATACTTTATTTATTTATTTACCTCAAGCCTTTATTTCAACTTTCATTTAGTTATATCATTTTCCCTTATAAATTCGACCATACAAACAAGTCAATGTTTTCAAGATTTCTATCGGATCATTTTATATGGTCAAACAAACTAAAGTTTGGCATACCCTCAAGTCAATGGATTTTATAATCAATGTTTCCTTGTATTAATTTGATCCAATCCACGGAATATGATTTGCATCATATTTCCATCCAAGCCAACATGATCCTATCTCAACCAAGCCCCGCCATAGTAATTAGTTTACTAATAGTAACAACCAAGTATTTATGTTGTTAATTGTATTTTTGTTTGTATCTTCAATTTGGATTTGTGGTGTGCGTTGAAGTATTTCTCTTTTACCATTAGATATATTGTAACGAGAAGGAGAGATGACTACGAGTAGAATATTTCATCTTCCGGATCCAGGCAAGTTACTCTTTCGGTCATACTCCAGCTATACCTATATTTTTCCTATGCATTGTAGTCCAATTTAAATATTATGCATTGATAGGATTATGTATTATGCTATGCTATTACACCCAGTAGTTCATTGAGGTAGGTTCGAAACTTATATCATTGTCGCCACCGTGTAGAATTATACTGCTTTGCGCAGTAGACGTGGATTGGGAAGTGATCCATTATGAGGTATGAGTGACTAAGTAGTAAACAGGACCAAATTAAACTTAATGAACCACCTGGGTGGAATGGTTTGGGGCACCCTGGAGGAACCAGTGGATTTTCCTGATTGACCTAGAGATGGCCAGTAATCACTGCGTAATGCCACCCAGACTTAAAGGGATCAATCATATTTTTCATAACTAGAAGCTTACGTGTGCAGCCACAAGCTATTATGGGCTCTGGCTTGGTTGATTAGTTGTAGTGACTCTTACTAGGTGGTGCTACGAATGTAGTTATGTGTAGGTGGGATGGGCACCGCCAGAGTAGGGTAAAGTCTTCTAAAAGACCATGTCTCGGCCTTCCTGTTTCCATACAACATGTAGTATGGCAAATACCAAAGGAGGTGGTCGAGTCTTGTGGGGAAAAGTGCACAAACCTCTGCAGAGTGTACAAACTGATCATGATTAGCCGTGTCCTCGGTTACGGACAACTTTGAGCATCTAGAAGTGGGAATGTTGACGGATCTCATCATATTTATTTAGTCAATCGGGCTTAATCAACTTTGGGAATAGATTGACTTGTAACAGCCCAGTTTTCATAAAAATAAAAAAAATTGTTTTCGGCGTGAATTGTTTGATTGTCTGATTTGTTTGCGGTGTTTGCATCCCTGATTTATCGATCGGCGATTATTTTTTCCCCTCTTATCTCGTATCGGACGGAGACCGAACCTTGCCACCCTGACACTCGACCTTTGCGACACCGGGTTTCACCCGATCACCGTCGCGAAAACCGCACGAGACCAGCCGCCGCCAACGGAATCAAAACCCCGTTCAATAATTAAACGGGTTATTTTTATAGCGCGCGGGAAAGTGTTTTCGGAACAGTTCCAGCGCGAGGTGAACGCCGCCGGCTCGACTCGCTGATCGCGCAGTTCAAAGTTTTACCCGAATCGGAGGTATTGCGGACCCCCGGCGGTCAGTAACGTGAGCACCGCGCGCGCGAGAGAAAAACCGGGGATGTTTTTGCAAACTGTCAGCCACCGGGGCTATATAAAGATCACCACACTCCCCCCATTTCTAGGGTTTCCCTAGCCACAAAATTGCAGCCACACCCCCTGGTTTTGCCCCAAAATTTCTTCATTTTCGCACCCTAGGCCCCCAGCGGATCTGGACCGTCGGATCGGCCGATCCAACGGCCGAGATCGCTCCCTGGCCTCCACCAACCTCTAGCCTCCCTCCTCTCTCTCTCCAGCCATGGAGTAGCCGCCGCCGCAGCTTCCTCCGGTCGCCGGAGCCGCGGGCCGCCGGCTCCCCTCCTCCCAGCCGAGCCCTCTCCTTCCCCTTCTCTTTCTTCCTCCCTCTTTCCTCTCCTAACCTCTCCTCTCCCCTGTGCAGCACACCGGAAACACCATGGCCAGAGGCCGCCCGCCATTGGAGGCCGCCCGAGCTCCGCGCGCCCCGGAGCAGCCCCGCCGCCGCCTGGCCACGGCCCCGCACGGATCCGGCGGGATCCGGCCGCCGCCGCCGCGCCAGGTCCTCTACAGCCGCCCGAGCGCCGCCTCCCCTCGCCGGTGGCCGGCAAGCCAGCCGTGCCGGCGCTGCCGTCCTGCCCGATGGGATCGAGGCCGGTCCCGAGCGCCCGCTCGCCTCCGCGTGGGCCAGCCAGGCCGGTCGGCCCAGCAGCCCCAAGCGGCCTGCCAGGCGTCCCCAGCCCAGGCGGCCAGATCCAGGTCCAGCCCAGGCCATGGGCCAAGGCCCACTAGGGGTAAGGCCCAGGCCGCCCCTCTGTTTTTTTTTTTTTTCGTAGGTTTTCTTTTTCTTTTTTTTCTGTCAAGTGCTGAAACTGTTTGCTGATTCAATTTTGCGACGCATTTTCCCGTTAAACCATAGCTCGGATGAACGTGCCCCCAAAACGAAAACTGCTTAGAATTGCGTGTACTTTAAGCCGTCTTTTGTGAAAATTTTGATTTGAGCTATTCTTGATTGTGTAATTGTGTGTTGAAGTGGGCATCAGGCCGTTAAACTTCTATTATTTCTTGTTAAGTGTTGTTGTTATTATTTTATTGCAACTTCGGGCGACGGTTGCTTCGCAACCGTACGTCGGAATGGAGTGATTCCTTTTCCGTTGCGTTAATCATTGTTTCTACTTTAGTTTCATGCATTCACATGCCATAATTGCTTGCTGCATCTCGATTGTATCTTGCTCCAAAGTAGCTACCCTGCTGTTAGTGTGCTGTTGTTTATATTTTGTTGCAACTTCGGTTGACGAGTGTGTCGCAACCGTTTATCGGAATTGAGTGATTCCAATTGCATATTGTTAAGAATCATGTCTACTTTCATCCCATGTATTTCTATGTCATGTTGCTGCACTTTTGCATATAGATTTACCCCTGTTTATACAGCATGTGTGCATAGCTTGTTTTCCTTATATCTTTTTAACCGTAACTCCGTTTGGAGTGTTTTTATATGTAACTTGATTAGTTTTTCGTGTACTTTGTGTTTATGCTATTGTTTGCTGTTGTTAAACAATCTAAAATATGGTTTAGGACAGAACGGTACCAAATCATTTAATCATCGTGCGTCACTTAGTGTTATGCCATGTTTAGGTTGTGCCTCACTTAAATTGACTAGCATAGATAGTTTACTTTGTGCTTCACCTCTTGACCTATTTGTGTGCTATGCCATGCTTGCTCGAGTTGCCATGTTAATAACCGTTGGTTGATCACCTGTAGCTAAGCAACTTGAACCACCGTAAACGTGCGGTATTCGTCGTGTGTGACCGATACCGCACTTAAACTGTTAGTAACCGTTCTCGACGATAGATCCATATCGCGTTGTCGTTCCTTGTGTTGTCTCTTTGATCTTGTATTGCTCCGTAGTAATAGTGGTGCACCGTTGATTGCTTTCCAGTGTTTATCGTCTTGTGTGCTTCCGCGGGTACCTCTCGGAGACGGTGCGAGCTTGCGATCGGCTACACCTTCGGAACCCAACTTATCAACAGGCAAGGACTATGCATTACTTATGATCCATTCTATTTCAACCAGCGGTTTGCATGCTAGTATAGGTTAGGTTCGATGTTTGATCCTACCACCTGTTTACAGCCTCTTTCAAACCGATACAGCCATGTCCCTTCCCAGCAAACCTTGTACTGCTATGTTACTATTGCTCGTTGCTCAGCCCCTGCTTAGTATGCATGCTTAGGATGCTATGATGTTACCCTGTTACTCCTTGGTTTGGGATATCACATTATTATATTGTTGTTGATGATATGATTATTATAATGTTGACTATATTCGACGAAGGATGGAAGGTCTAGGCTCTCCCGCCCCGACGCTTTGTTCCATTCGAGTCACCTAGGACCTGAGTTCCGGTTATTGGTTTTAAGACTGAGCGTGCCTAGCCGCGTGTGGGATTTTATGGGGTCCCCTTTTCTTACCTACCTAGCTTCAAACATATCTAGTGGTGGCCCAAGCTGATTTACCATTTGAAACCGTGTGTGTGCTGGTCAGCTGCCAGTAGTTTTTAAACCAACCTGGACCGGTGAGGACTTAGTTCCCTTGCTGGCCCATCATGACCGGCTGAGGACCCGGTGTCCCATGTGTGATTAACCAGCAATCCAAACCTGGAGTCATACGGTAGAGACCAGATCGAGAGCGCGGCCGGCTCCTGAGCTGGATGTCGTCTCACCAGGGGCCACCCGGATTTGTTCGTTGTTAGCTAGAGGGACTTGTCGTTTCGGATCTCTTGGCACTAAATCATAAACTGGTTGCCTGTGATGGGTAGCAACTGAGAGAGATGGGCGTGCGTGCGGAGCCTTGTAACGGGCAGTTGGTACACCCCTGCAGGGTTAAATCTTTTCGAGAAGCCGTGTCCACGGTTATGGACGACTTGAGACCTACTCCTTGTTCATAAACAACAACAACAACTGAGATAATCTTAATATAACTTGATCAACGTGTGTGTGTGCCTTGACTGCTTCTTCTTCGTCGGGATACGAAGAGGAGGACAAGGATAGGATAGGTGTTATGATTTGATAGCAAGACTTGTTGGAGGCGATTCCTCATCGAATGCTTGGCTTCTTATCTTACTCTCTAGATCGTTAGCCACTTCATGAATGCTAGTGCGGCAGCAACCTCACCACTTACCCCATCCTTACCGTAAACTACTAGTTGTCCTAGAATGACGAGTAATGAAGTCCTTGCTAGGTCAGATGACCACTACAGTTGGATGCTGAGTACCTCTGTACTCATGATACTACCACCAAACTCTTTTCAGGGTTCTGATCGACAACAGGTATGGTGATCGATGTTTCATGTGGAGACTGGACGACGACTAGTTAGACGGATCCTGGCGGCGGGCCTGGACCCGTGTGGTTATGGGATTGATGTTTTTCTCTTTTTCCACTAGGCATTTGGTTGTAGTCTGTACTCAGACATGTATCTTCCGCTATTGTATTGTATTTGAGGCAGTTGTATGCTGCCTGTATGAGATGTTGTATCCTTGTATCTGTAATGTTGTGATATCATGTTGGAAATCCGGGGCATATGGCTTTGTCATATGTCGCGGTGGGACCGATATGTGCTTCGTCCCCGGATCTGGGTGGAAACACCTAGATCTGGAACAGTACCGCATATCGGGCCTTACAATTTGGTATCATAGCCTTACCGACCGTAGGATCCCCTCTCTGGCCGAAGTCGAGTCTAGACAAAAACTATTTTGTAGTTACTAAGTTAGTTATCGGAGAGTAGGATCTTTTGCTCCTTACCTTTGCTCTGGTCAGGACAAGTGTCGTAAGTGTTTTAGTTCTCGTTTAACCCCTTCAAAACTTTAGGATCTCGAGAGTGTGGAGTTTCGGAACCGTTACAATGCCTTGCTTGCAGCGTATTGTCTCGATTCCGAGCTCAGGTGGGAATTCCTGTAGTACCTTTAGCTTCTCCGATTTTGGGTATCATCTGGGTCATCCATTGCCATCCCTCCTTTTACCGGTGTTTTTACGACTTGCGTCGAAAATCACTATCCCTCGGTCTGGTTTTCGCGATCGTTCTTCCTCTTGTCACTGACGGTTTCGTTTTTCCGACGATGTCGTCTCTCTGCGGAAATTTATCTCGACAGAAGTTCGACGTCGACATGGAGCAGAGTCCCTTGTTGGTGGTGTTGAAGATCGTCGACTCTTTTCTCTCCCCCGTATCGTCTTGGATCTCGGGACGAGATCCATTGTTGGTGGTGTTGTATTGTAACAGCCCAGTTTTCATAAAAATTAAAAATTTTGTTTTCGGCGTGAATTGTTTGAATGTCTGATTTGTTTGCGGTGTTTGCATCCCCGATTTATCGATCGGCGATTATTTTTCCCCCTCTTATCTCGTATCGGACGGAGACCTACCCTTGCCACCCTGACACTCGACCTTTGCGACACCGGGTTTCACCCGATCACCGTGGCGAAAACCGCACGAGACCAGCCGCAGCCAACGGAATGAAAACCCCGTTTAATGATTAAACGGGTTATTTTTATAGAGCGCCGGTAAGTGTTTTCGGAATGGTTCCAGCGCGAGGTGAACGCCGCCGGCTCGACTCGCTGATCACGCAGTTCGAAGTTTTACCCGAATCGGAGGTACTGCGGACCCCCGGCGGTCAGTAACGTGAGCACCGCGCGCGCGAGAGAAAAACTGGGGATGTTTTTGCAAACTGCCATCCACCGGGGCTATATAAATACAACCACACTCCCCCCCTTTCTAGGGTTTCCCTAGCCACAAAATTTCAGCCACACCCCCTGGTTTTGCCCCAAAATTGCTCCATTTTTACACCCTAGGCCCCCAGCGGATCTGGACCGTCGGATCGGCCGATCCAACGGCCGAGATCGCGCCCTGGCCTCCACCAACCTCTAGCCTCCCTCCTCTCTCTCTCCAGCCATGGAGTAGCCGCAGCTTCCTCCGGTCGCCGGAGCCACGGGCCGCCGGCTCCCCTCCTCCCAGCCAAGCCCTCTCCTTCCCCTTCTCTTTCTCCCTCCCTCTTTCCTCTCCAAACCTCTCCTCTCCCCTGTGTAGCACGCCGGCAGCACCATGGCCAGAGGCCGCCCGCCATTGGAGGCCGCCCGAGCTCCGCGCGCCCCGGAGCAGCCCCGCCGCCACCTGGCCACGGCCCCGCACGGATCCGGCGGGATCCGGCCGCCGCCGCCGCGCCAGGTCCTCTACAGCCGCCCGAGCGCCGCCTCCCCTCGCCGGTGGCCGGCAAGCCAGCCGTGCCGGCGCTGCCGTCCTGTCCGATGGGATCGAGGCTAGTCCCGAGTGCCCGCTCGCCTCCGTGTGGGCCAGCCAGGCCGGTCGGCCCAGCAGCCCCAAGCGGCCTGCCAGGCGTCCCCAGCCCAGGCGGCCAGATCCAGGTCCAGCCCCAGGCCATGGGCCGAGGCCCACTAGGGGTAAGGCCCCGGCCGCCCCTCCGTTTTTTTTTCTTTTCGTAGGTCTTCTTTTTCTTTTTTTTCTGTCAAGTGCTGAAACTGTTTGCTGATTCAATTTTGCGACGCATTTTCCCGTTAAACCGTAGCTCGGATGAACGTGCCCCCAAAACTAAAACTGCTTAGAATTGCGTGTAATTTAATCCGTCTTTTGTGAGAATTTTGATTTGAGCTCATCTTGATTGTGTAATTGTGTGTTGAAGTGGGCATCAGGCCGTTAAACTTCTATTATTTCCTGTTAAGTGATGTTGTTATTATTATATTGCAACTTCGGGCGACAGTTGCTTCGCAACCGTACGTCGGAATTGAGTGATTCCTTTTGCGTTGCGTTAAGCAATGTTTCTACGTCAGTTTCATGCATTCACATGCCATAATTGCTTGCTGCATCATGATTGTATCTTGCTCCAAAGTAGCTACCCTGTTGTTAGTGTGTTGTTGTTTATATTTTGTTGCAACTTCGGTCGACGAGTGTGTCGCGACCGTTTATCGGAATTGAGTGATTCCAATTGCATATTGTTAAGCATCATGTCTACTTTCATTCCATGTATTGCTATGTCATGTTGCTGCACTTTTGCATATAGATTTACCCCTGTTTATATAGCATGTGTGCATAGCCTGTTTTGCTTATATCTTTTTAACCGTAACTCCGTTTGGAGTGTTCTTTATATGTAACTTCATTAGTTTTTCATGTACTTTGTGTTTATGCTATTGTTTGCTGTTGTTAACCAAACTAAAATATGGTTTAGGATATAACAGTACCAAATCTTTTAATCATCGTGCGTCACTTAGTGTTATGCCATGTTTAGGTTGTGCCTCACTTAAATTGACTAGCATAGATAGTTTACTTTGTGCTTCACCTCTTGACATGTTTGTGTGCTATGCCATGCTTGCTTGAGTTGCCATGTTAATAACCGTTGGTTGATCACCTGTAGCTAAGCAACTTGAACAACCGTAAACGTGCGGTATTCGTCGTGTGTGACCGATACCCCACTTAAACTATTAGTAACCGTTCTCGACGATAGATCCGTATCGTGTTGCCGTGCCTTGTGTTATCTCTTTGATCTTGTATTGCTCCGTAGTAATAGTGGTGCACCGTTGATTTCTTTCTAGTATTTATCGTCTTGTGTGCTTCCGCGGGTACCCTCTCGGAGAAGGTGCGAGCTTGCGATCGGCTACACCTTCGGAACCCGACTTATCAACAGGCAAGAACTATGCATTACTTATGATCCATTCTATTTCAACCAGCGGTTTGCATGCTAGTATAGGTTAGGTTCGATGTTTGATCCTACCACCTGTTTACAGCCTCTTTCAAACCGATACAGCCATGTCCCTTCCCAGCAAACCTTGTACTGCTATGTTACTATTGCTCGTTGCTCAGCCCCTGCTTAGTATGCATGCTTAGGATGCTACGATGTTACCCTGTTACTCCTTGGTTTGGGATATCACATTATTATATTGTTGTTGATGATATGATTATTATAATGTTGACTATATTCGACGAAGGATGGAAGGTCTAGGCTATCCCGCCCCGACGCTTTGTTCCATTCGAGTCACCTAGGACCCGAGTTCCAGGTATTGGTTTTAGGACTGAGCGTGCCTAACCGCGTGTGGGATTTGATGGGGTCCCCTTTTCTTACCTACCTATCTTTAAACATTTCTAGTGGTGGCCCAAGCTGATTTACCATTTGAAACCGTGTGTGTGCTGGTCAGATGCCAGTAGTTTTTAAACCAACCTGGACCAGTGAGGACTTAGTTCCCTTGCTGGTCCATCATGACCGGCTGAGGACCCGTTGTCCCATGTGTGATTAACCGGCAATCCAAACCTGGAGTCATACGGTAGAGACCAGATCGAGAGCGCGGCCGGCTCCTGAGCTGGATGTCGTCTCACCGGGGGCCACCCGGATTTTTTCGTTGTTAGCTACAGGGACTTGTCGTTTCAGATCTCTTGGAACTAAATCATAAAATGGTTGCCTGTGATGGGTAGCAACTGAGAGAGATGGGCATGCGTGCGGAGCCTTGTAACGGGCAATTGTTACACCCCTCCAGGGTTAAATCTTTTCGAGAAGCCATGTCCACGGTTATGGACAACTTGAGAGCTACTCCTTGTTCATAGACAACAACAACTGAGATAATCTTAATATAACTTGATCAACGTGTGTGTGTGCCTTGACTGCTTCTACTGCGTCGGGATGCGAAGAGGAGGACAAGGATAGGATAGGTGTTATGATTGCGTAAGTAGTTGATAGCAAGAATTGTTGGAGGCGATTCCTCATCGAATGCTTGGCTTCTTATTTACTCTCTAGATCGTTAGCCACTTCATGAATGCTAGTGCGGCAGCAACCTCACCACTTACTCCATCCTTACCGTAAACTACTAGTTGTCCTAGAATGACGAGTGATGAAGTCCTTGCTGGGTCAGATGACCACTACAGTTGGATGCTGAGTACCTCTGTACTCATGATACTACCCCGAAACTCTTTTCAGGGTTCTGATCGACAACAGGTATGGTGATCGACGTTTCACGTGGAGACTCGACGACGACTAGTTAGACGGATCCCGGTGGAGGGCCTGGACCGGTGTGGTCATGGGATTGATGTTTTTCTCTTTTGCCACTAGGCATTTGGTTGTAGTCTGTACTCAGACATGTATCTTCCGCTGTTGTATTGTATTTGAGGAAGTTGTATGCCGCCTGTATGAGATGTTGTATCCTTGTATCTGTAATGTTGTGATATCATGTTGGAAATCCGGGGCATATGGCTTTGTCATATGTCGCGGTGGGACCGATATGTGCTTCGTCCCCGGATCTGGGTGGAAACACCTAGATCTGGAACAGTACCGTATATCGGGCCTTACACCAACTCAATCATATTATGAGCTTTGTATTACTGTCATGATACTCTTTGAGTAGGACAAAATCAGCTTTATGCAAATTGAAACTTAGAGTTTTTTTCACCAGCCAAATTGCATGTAGAAGATAGGTCTGTTATATATTCTTTTGGGAGTAACTTGCCGTACATTCAAAGTACTGACCCATTTTGGGCTGTAACCTTCGGTGTTGCAGGATTTTATACGACGAGTAAGTGATGCAATGTAGGGTTACGATGTCTACACTCAACTTTGCCGTTGGTGTTGATGGGACTCCACTTATGTATTGTTTGCTTCCGCGCTGTATTCTAGCCCAAAGGCTATGAGGTAATAAATACCATGTACTTACGTTACTTTTTGACATGTGATTTATGGTATTTCATCGAGTACTGTGTGTGCTAGCATACTGATCCAGGGATAGCACAGAAGCACAGTAGACTTGGTTCCTTTTCGAGACCGGGTCGTTACGAGATGGTATCAGAGCACATGTTGACTGTAGGTCGTGACCCTAGAAACTGGAAAGCCATTCGGAAGTTATACTCTCTAAAAATATTATTTTGAAAAAAAATCGATACTGCTCATCTTTCCTAAGTTTTACCAAACACTCCCTCTTATCCCAAACAAGTTAGACTATACCCATCCCACTTTGAACACTGAGAAGGATTGTGTTATGTCTCTTCGGGAAGGACAAGATATAGGACAACTCAAGACCATTTCGGAGAATAGATGTTTTCAACGTGAATTAGAAGTATGGAAGACTCGAAGAAATTGAAGACTCTTAAGATCCCAAATATTTACTCAAGACCCATAGAAGAACTGGATACATCCAACACAAAGATGCTTGTGAAGAAGTTAAGGAATATGTCACACAATACCAATAGTATCCAAGCCCACCATGAGAGTTGTGAAATGAACGAAAGAGTGCGAGTAGAGTGCCCGACCATGCAAGCTCATGAGGATGAAGGTACCATAGGAATTGTTTGAATGACTTTATCAGTGATATTTTGAGTTTTCTTGGAGTTTTCGCTTTTGATTTAATGAGTGGTGTCAATTGAATTTTTAAATCTAGATTTGTGTTTTTGGAATACGTATTTCGTAGGATTTATTATTAATTGAACCTTTAGAGGTGTGAGCAACGGATGATGTATCATAAGACCATTACATCGATGAAACTCATTGTATCGAAGACTTTCAAGAGTCGAAGGGAATGAAGACTTCCTGACGAAAACGTAGTAAACGAGCCTATTATATATGTTAGTTGTTTGATGATTGTTAGGTAGATATCCATCTCCCCTTCTCTCTGAAGATCTATCTCATCTCTGACCAACCTTAAACCCCATAGATGGACGTAGTTATTTTGATGAGATCGGTCACCCATTCAAAGTAGAAGAGTGGATTCAAAATATAGAAGGGACAAGAATTGCCCATTAGCAAGGAGAACACAATTGCTGAAGACGGAAGTTCCCTATTCTATGGATGCAAGTGTTAGCACAAACCATGTAGGATCATCGCCACCCAAAAAACATTTTATTAGTTTTGCAGCTGAAGACCTCTTTAAGAGGAGTGAGAAAGACTGAGTGTTAGAATACGATATTCATCTATCTGCATATGAAGTAATAATTTGAGTACGGGATGGATTGGCCCCCATACCGAAGACTCTTATTGTAAACTTTTGTATGTTGGATTGGTAAATCAGAGAGCCAAGAAAAAAACCTTAGTAGACTGTCGATGCGACAATCCTAAAACCATAGAGTGGCAAGACACATTACCATTATAGATAGGCATCGTGCCTAACGTAGGTTGTACGGTGAGTAAGAAACATGAAGATTTTCAAGAAGCCTCATTTGGAAGTTATTTTGACCACCATGAGCGTCTTGATGGTTAGTTTTGGAACCCATGTATTTTTAGCAAGACTTGTTCCTTGGGGAGATGAAGATTCTTATATGTGGATGCTTGATGAAGAACCATCATGGAATGAAGAATTTTGGAGACCCCATAAGATTTCTTCTAAGGGTGGTAGTTCCCTAACACACTGGTGCGGTAAATGATGCGAACCACACCCTGGTTAAGGTTCAGAACTGGTGCCAAAAGCAACGAGCCCAGGATATGATTTAAGTAACGGAAGCATATGTAATTGTACCGGTCGAAGACAACCCTCAAAACGAGAAGTGAAGATTAAACCGCAAGCCTCGTGTTATGACAAGACCATGGGGAAGTAACCCAAGAAACCTCGACCCTAACCCATTTCTTTCTAGCCTTTGCAAATCTCGAGGACGAGATTTCTTTTAAGGGTGGTAGTTTGTAACATCCCAAAATTCTCCAAATTTTGGAATGTTAATAAATAATATAATAGTGATTTACTTGTTTGAAATTTAGGCTAAATGAAAACTTTTTTGAGTTTTGTTTAAACCTTTACAAAACCATTTAATAAAATTGGATAATCATTTATGCAATAATGAAAATTTTGGTTGTGAAGTTTATTCAAAATTCACAGAATGATTTTCTTTATTTTGTCTTTTTGAAACATGGTAGGAACCACAATTAAATATTTTAGAGTGAGAATAAAATGACTTTCTCAAAAAATTTGTGGTCCCATACTAATTCTCGAATTTTATTAGAAATTGGAGTTTATTTGATATTGACGTTTAAGAGATATTTAAATATTTCCAATAATTCAATTTATTAAATGAGAGGAGATAATATGACTTCTCCCAAAATAGTATTGGAAATATTTAACAATCGCATTTGGTTACTCGGTTGTTTATTAATAATTTATGGTGTTTATGAAACGCTAAAACTAATTTAGGATATTCTATTAATGCCTTAAATAAATTTTGGTTGATAAAAAAATATTCAGAGGGAGAAATATATTTTTCCTAGATTCTCTATATTTTATTTGACTTATAAAATTTTATTATTTATTTGGGATTAATTATTCTCAAATTATATTGTTATTACAAATAAAAAAACGAATCTACATCAATTGGACCTAGCACGTATCTCTATTTTTTCCTCTATTCTGTTTTTTTCTTTGTTGGGCCTAATTTCTCACTAAGGCCCAAACCCACCAGCCATCGTCTTCCTCCTCTCTTCGCACACAGAACATGAACGCCATGGCCTGGACATCTTCCTCTCCTCCTCCTACTCCATCCTTTGACTGATTCAACTCCGAACCTACATGAAAATTGTGGCCAAGTTCATGATGAATCCATTCAGGGAAATAAGAATGCGTTATAATGCTTTAATTATCCGTAAATTGCGACACCATAAACAACCATTAATGGCCACCTCGCACCCGATCTCCTCCTACGGACCATCCTAGCATCTATAAATAGGAAGGGACGTAAGATTTTTAGTACTCTGCCACCTCCCAAAAAAATCCCTCTCAAATTTGAACCGTACTAGGAGCAATTGCTCGCCGAAGTTTGGTATTCCGTCGAAGGCCGGCGTAGATGCCGACTCATACAAGGTGAACCAGGCTCCTCTTTCCTCCCTTTCTCCATATTTCATTATTCCGCATCACCTTGACATGAATTCGGATCCTAATCCTCAGCCGGAGCACGCCGTCTGCATCACCGTGCTCTCTATGCATTCTTCTTTACTCCGGCGGGACTTCACGGCTATTCTAGGATGAACTCGGAGCTATAAACTTGTCCCTCAAGTTTTTCATGTTGCCCTCTACACCGTTTGGTAGCTCGTCGACGCCGGAAACAATTTTAATCAACTCCGGCGAGAATTCCGGCGAACTCTCCGGTGAGCTCTCTTCCCTTTATTTTTTTCTGTTAAAAAACGAATAGGTAACAGCATATCAGAATTCACCACGTGGCAACCAATTTTCCATTCCCGTAATTCATTTTCACAAAAATAGCCAAACTTCAAAATTTCATATCTTCTAGCCCGTAAATCGGATTTTGACAAATTTTATATCCCCGGATTCCTTGGAAAATGTAGTTTATTATTTTCCGATAATATTCCACTTTTGATAATTATAAATTTAACTTAAATTTATTTTTGTAATTTGAGTATATTTGATACACATCTTATTCTATAATTTATTTGGAAATCTTTCCTTCATCAAATTTGATCCTTACTATCACACCTTTCTTTTAGACTTTTGTCACATTCTTTTCATCATGTTAATACTTTATTTATTTTTTTACCTCAAGCCTTTGTTTCAACTTTCATTTAATTATATCATTTTCCCTTATAAATTCGACCATACAAACAAGTCAATCTTTTCAAGATTTCTATCGGATCATTTTTATATGGTCAAACAAACTAAAGTTTGGCATACCCTCAATTCAATTGATTTTATAATCAATGTTTCCTTGTATCAATTTGATCTAATCCACGGAATATGATTTGCATCATATTTCCATCCAAGCCAACATGATCCTATCTCAACCAAGCCCCGCCATAGTAATTAGTTTACTAATAGTAACAACTAAGTATTTATGTTGTTAATTGTATTTTTGTTTGTATCTTCAATTTGGATTTGTGTTGTGTGTTGAAGTATTTCTCTTTTACCGTTAGATATATTGTAACGAGAAGGAGAGACGACTACGAGTAGAATATTTCATCTTCCGGATCCAGGCAAGTTACTCTTTTGGTCATACTCCAGCTATAGCTATATTTTTCCTATGCATTGTAGTCCAATTTAAATATTATGCATTGATAAAATTATGTATTATGCTATGCTATTACACCCAGTAGTTCATTGAGGTAGGTTAAAAACTTATATCATTGTCGCCACCGTGTAGAATTATACTGCTTTGCGAAGTAGACGTGGATTGGTAAGTGATCCATTATGAGGTATGAGTGACTAAGTAGTAAACAGGACCAAGTTAAACTTAATGAACCACCTCGGTGGAATGGTTTGGGGCACCCTGGAGGAACCAGTGGATTTGCCTGAGTGACCTGGAGATGGCCAGTAATCACTGCGGAATGCCACCCAGACTTAAAGGGATCAATCATATTTTTCATAACTAGAAGCTTACGTGTGCAGCTACAAGCTATTATGGGCTCTGGCTTGGTTGATTAGTTGTAGTGACTCTTACTAGGTGGTGCTACGAACATAGTTATGTGTAGGTGGGATGGGCACCGCCAGAGTAGGGGAAAATCTTCTAAAAGACCATGTCTCGACCTTCCTGTTTCCATACAACGTGTAGTATGGAAAATACCAAAGGAGGTGGTCTAGTCTTGTGGGGAAAAGTGCACAAACCTCTGCAGAGTGTACAATGTCGGGACCCGGGGTTAGCGTATGCAAGCCTCGCTACAACACAATCATATGGAGAGCGGAGAACCGTACCCACTTGTCTAAGCAGACAAGGCCAAGCACAGAACATTCTCGGAAAGCATCGAACGTGAGGGGCATCCCATCCAGGCCGTATGATCAACTGAAATGGGCCCTCATCGTCCGCACACAAGTCTAAATGATATGGGTGGTGAACTCCCATACTCATAGACAAGTCGCCTCAACCATACTATCGATTGTATTATAACCCTTACATACACTTACTCGAGCCCGATCACTTAGTCGGGGTCTAGGGCGGGCTCGATCATACATCAAAGTGTGCACGAGATGGAGTCTCGAGCAATCGCATCGCAATGCCCCAAGCTACGCACATCTAAGGGCCACTTGGTGTATAAAAGACCGCCAGCCAGATCACAACTAAGGTCTCGAAAACCCATACTAAGACATGCATGTTATAAACATACACGCAGCACACATGTCTAGTATGAACAGCAGGTATCATTGCAATTCTCTACAATGTATACATCTTTATTAATAACTCTTACAGAGTGCACACAGAGATCACAAGCATGTGATCCAACATTACAACAGACAAGCGGAAGCAAAGTATGTCTGAGTACAGACAAGTTTAACAAATGGCTTAAGAAGCCTTATTTAAACACATGCCCTCCACGAGGGAACCGGTCGTCTGACTGGGACTAGACTAGCTTGATCTTCAGTCGTCCAGCTCGATGAAGAAGCCACCTTCGGGGTCAGTGGTTTCATCTAAAACATAGATTAAGCAAACGTGAGTACAAAGTCGTGCTCAGCAAGACTTACATAGGAGCTATACTACTCATGCACATGTATCAAGGTAAAGGGAGGTGGGGTTTCACTTGCAGAAGTGCCAGCTTTGACTTGGCTAATCCTGAACTACGAGTACCAGACTTGAGGTAAGAAGCGTACACGATTCCACTACATCTCTTCAACCAATTACACCACTATGGTGCCTTCCTCGACTTCCCCACGAGAAATCACGCCATAGCACTCACACTTATCTTGGTGGGTTTTAGAAGTATCCATTTCAAGTTGTCTAATAATCAAGCTAAGCTTTCCAAGCAGTCCTTAACCGCGGACGCGGCTATTCGAATAGTTTTGTTAACCCTGCAGGGGTGTACCGCTACACACACATGATCATCATTTACCGCCTTTGATCTCGAAACCATTCAAGGGGTGCCAGCGAGGATGCTCACCACAATTGTTACCTCATAGCCGATCTAGTCCGAGAAAGCCGCCTACTTGGGTTGGCTACCACTATCGTGAACCCGGCCGGTTTACCGAAGTGGACCCAAGTGATGTGTGCGTGGTGCATAAGCCAGTCTCGGGTGAGCCGTTCTCTCACTTAGCATCCAGGCCACAAGCCTACCAGAACTCCAAACTATTGCGACATCTGGACATCGAAAGGGATGAGTTAGTAAGCTGAGAGGGGTCAGTGAGCCCAATGTGTGGTTGTACTCTTCATCTTGGATCACCACACAAGAACTCGGACTTAGGGCGGTGTTCATCGAGACAACCCACCGTGTACTCCTACACAGCCTCTCATCGTTCACCTTGTATTAGGGTAGATTCACCAACACTTTTCTACCATCATCATCATGATCACTACCATCCCGACTCACATAACAGTATCATCATGGTATCACTCTAAGCATGCAATAAGCAGTAACAATTGCAGGGGCCACATGATATCAATCAACTCCTACACTTGCTAGGATTGTGGTTTTGCCTACTACTGTGACAAATGATAGGTCATGCAAAGGAATGGGTTCATCTATGCGGTAGAAACGTAGCATGGTAATCATCCTATACAATGCATAAGCGAGACATGAGAGGGAAGTGGGATTTTATCGACATGATCAATGGGGGTTTGCTTGCCTTGCTGACGAGGTTCGGGTTCGGGGTCTTCAACGAAGGGGGTGATCTCGGGTTTCGGCTCCACTTCTATCAGCAACATGACAATCAAAGGATCAACATAATGTACAATGCACAATCACATGAATAAGATTGCAATGGTGATGTTCAAGGTACTGATGTCTTGAGCATTCCATTTAAAAGGAGTATATTGCATTTGAAATGCAAATTCAAACTCCATTTGATTTATCGATGAAATTCAAATGCATTTGAATGCATGAAAGTTCATTTGAAAATGTTGATCATGAAGTGAGGTGGTATAGTTGAAGTAATGTCTCTGATGTGTGGATGAATCCATTGGAAAAAAGGGTGTTGCAAAATCATTTGCAAAATCACTCCAAAATTGAATTAAAAAAGGATCCATATGCATGTTTGCTACTGTTCACCCATTTTAAAATGGTCAAACATAGAAACAAGTTGCATATTCATAATCCTTGTATTTTTCTGATAATTTTAGACATATTATTTGCTATATTTGGAGTTAGGATGAATTAATTATGAATTTCCAAAGTTTAATGCATTTTCTGGAATTACTCTGATTTATTATTTAACTGGAAATTCACTTATTGCGCAGGCATGACATCAGGATGACATCATGGGGGCGTTGACCAGTCAACCTGACGCCTGGGCCCTACCTGTCATGCACTCTGGGTTAAAACCCGGTTAGTTTTAAACTAACAGTGTGATTAGGGGGCCAGGGGGCCACCGTCAGTGAGGGATTAGAGGGGGGTTAGGGGGGTTTAGGGTAAACCTAACCCAAGCCTGGCCGGTGAGTCGCCGCCGGCGACTGGAACCTCGCCGGAGTCGCTCTGGTTGGCGTTCTAGTGCGCCAAAACGAACGGGAAGACCACTAGGGGGTTCCCCTTGCTTGCGCGCGTCACCCAGGACAAGGTGGGGATCTTGGGGACGGCCGGAACATCGCTGGTGATACCGACGCGCGGCGGCCGGCTCACTGAGCTCGTCGGAAAAACGGTACAGGGCATGGGAGGAGCCGGGGATAGAGGGGAAAAGATTGGGGCCTCACCAGGAGTACGTTGGCATGGTCGCCGGGGTCGGGGAGGACCCGGAGACGGCGAATTTGACGGGGAGGCAACGACGACCGTGGTGGATTCCGGTGGCGCTGGCGTCAGTTGCTGGGGTCGAGAGCTTCAATTAGGCGCTTGGCTAGATGGAGTAGAGGTCGGGCTTCAAGCTGGACATCACGGCGAGGGCGGAGGGGCTCGGTCGCCACGGCTGTGCGGTAGGGTGGCCGACGGCGAGCTTCGGGCCGCACGGGAACGGCGAGTTCTCGAAGGGGAACGACCGGGAGAGAGAGGGAAATGAGAGGGGACGTCCAGAGGGTTCTGTTGGCGACGTGTAGAGGAGAGGGGCCTCTCGAGGCAAGCAAGACGTGGCGAGCCACGGCGTCAAGCGCGCCACGCCTCTGCCAGGAGGCAGAGGTTGAAGACAACCCTGCCCCTGGCGGGCTGGGCCGCCTTCTGGAGTAGATGGGCCAGTGGGCCGAGATGTAAGGGAGGGGGTAAGTCTCCGGCCTTTATTCTTTTTCTTATATTCCTTTTTGTTATTTTCTTTGTTCTATTTTGTTTATATAACAAAACATTTTATAAAAATCTCCAATTTGTTTATAAAAACTTAGGGGACATTTATATAGCCACACCAAAGTTTTGGAGATTTTTGGAATTCAAATTATTTGAATCCAATTCAAATATGGTTTAATTTGATTTTCCAAGCTCCTGTTTCAATTTTTGAAAAATCCTAGGGCATGGGTTTGACTCCAATTCATTTTTCAAATGATCACACCCAATTATAAGACTTTTCAAAAATGTTTGGAGGATTTTTGGAAAAACTTTTTATCTTGCCTTTTTATTTAATTCTTTTAGGGTTTTTCTTTAACCCTAATTCCATTTTCTTTTGAAATTTTCTTCTCATGATGCAAGGAATTTTAAACTTGGCACAAACCTAGACAGAGGGTTGTGACATACAAACTGATCATGATTAGCCGTGTCCACGGTTACGGACAACTTTGAGCATCTAGAAGTGGGAATGTTGACGGATCTCATCATATTTAATTAATCAATCGGGATTAATCAACTTTGGGAATAGATTGACTTGGAGAAACCAACTAAATCATATTATGAGCTTTGTAGTACTGTCATGATACTCTTTGAGTAGGACAAAATCATCTTTATGCAAATTGAAACTTAGAGCTTTTTTCACCAGCCAAATTGCATGTAGAAGATAGGTCTGTTATATATTCTTTTGGGAGTAACTTGCCGTATATTCAAAGTACTGACCCATTTTGGGCTGTAACCTTCGGTGTTGCAGGATTTTATACGACGAGTAAGTGATGCGATGTAGGGTTACGATATCGACACTCAACTTTGCTTTTTGTGTTGATGGGACTCCACTTATGTATTATTTGTTTCCGCTCTGTATTCTAGCCCAAAGGCTATGAGGTAATAAATACCATGTACTTACATTACTTTTTGACATGTGATTTATGGTATTTCATCGAGTACTGTGTGTGCTAGCATACTGATCCAGGGATAGCACAGAAGCACAGTAGACTTGGTTCCTTTTCTGGACCAGGTCGTTACAATATTATGAATCCATTGCTCCACCTTCAGACTTGTCATCTCCTCGGAGAAGGTGAGTCCTACTTCATACTCCATCTAGTGAGCCCATACAGACAGGAAAACAAACCTAAAGGTAGCACCAAGCAATTGCACACAAACAAGAATAAGGAAAAACACCTACACGCAAACAAAAACACATAACGACAATCACTCAAGTTGCAAAAATCAAACCACACAAACAACTCCTAAAGTAAGGTCATATGTGCAAGACATACGATCTCATCATACTACACGCAATTCGTTTATCTAACTCCATATAAAAGTGGTGGTCTGAATCTAAGCTTCATCCTTCTCAGCTAAGCTGATCTTAAAGTCCTCATTGTCAAAACTTCTTGAACCCCACAGGATACTCCAGTTCTGCTAGTGGTAACCTAAATTGATCCACGATGTTGATGATCTACTTCTCAAAAAGCATATCTTCAGGGGCATACGCAACTCGGAGGAGTATATACTTTAAACAAAACAAGGAGTTTAGAAACTGAATAATAGATGAGAGATACTAGTGGAGAGAGTAAGTGATCAAAGAGTGATAAAATATTTTTGTTCCTATTGATTTTCCTATCCATTTTCTAGGGTCACGACCTACAGTCAACATGGGCTCTGATACCATCTGTAACGACACGATTCACTAAGAATCCAAGTCTCTGTGCATTCTGTGCTAGTCCCTGGATCAATAGCTAGCACAGACAGTACAAGATGTAATATCAAGAATAAACCACATGTCATAAATATTACATCGAAGATCCAGTATTACAAATAAACATACCTGCATAGCTCAAGGCTAGGTTACAAATATAATACAGCGGAAAAACAATAAAGAGCTTCGTGGCGTCCATCAACTCCACCGGCATAGTTGAGTATAGAAATCGTAACCCTACATCGCATCACTTACTCGTTGTATATAAATCCTGCAACATCGAAGGTTACAGCCCGAACACAGGTCAGTACATCTGATTTGTACGGCAAGTCACACGAAAAAAAAATAACAGACCTATCGCTACATGCAAGGATAAGTCAAAGGAAAGGCTTATGGTTTTGTTTTGCAGAAAGTTGATTTTTCCCAATCTACCTAGTCAAAATTTTAGTTTAACTTACTACTTAAGATTGAACTGGGCACACCAGTTCCAATCCACACCCCTTATTAAATCTTGGCCACTCAAGTTTATTATGGTGATTCATCTGTCAAGATCTTCCAGTAACAGTAATGTCTAGTAGCTCAAGGATTTCCATAACTGGGGACACGGCTAATCATGATTAGTTTTTACTCTGCAGAGGTTAGTACACTTTTCCCGCTGGACTCAACCCGAAGATTGAGACGAAGTCTTTCATAAGAGGTCACCTACACCCAACGGCAAGCTGGTACCACCTATCACATCTACATCTGCTAGCTTTGCACGGGAGAGGCTTCCTACATCGTACTCAACTAAGCCAGAGCCCATATGGCCAGCGGCTGTACATGGAAGCTCCTAGTCACCAAGTATTTCTGATCTTTTTGAGCCTGGACGGCGCCCACTTATGTTCAGAGGGTAGATACCATGACGTTCTGTCGACCACCAAAACCATACCATTCGGGAAGCATTTAACCCTGGTCCCGCCTAAGATAAGGCACGAGCCCCAGGATGCTCTCCCTGCCCGTCTAGAGGTGAATTCTATCTAAGGTTACCAGTCAAGTCATTAAATCCTCACATAGCTCAATGTAATCTCAAACCAATCCACGTCTACAAGCATAGCAAATATATAGCAAGCACGTGCTAGGTTGTCTAAGCAAACAGGATAAGATCATGTGGCTACCCTACCAGGTTTGGAGCAATAATAAATATAAAACTTCCTACACATGCATAGGGTGATATTTGCTACATGCATAAGTAAAAATATAGGTTGTGAGATGGTCAATGTATGACTTGCCTTATACATTCGATGAAGTTCTTCGCTCTCACGATCCAGTCCACTCTATTCGTCACCCTCCGAGAAATCTATCGCAAACGAAGGAACTCGAATAAGCAATCACACCACAAGGCAAACAAAAGATCAAAAAAACAAACACAAAAGGTTTTAGCAACAAAACAAAAAGGCTTTGAAGTGCAAAGGTGTCGAGGTGCTCGAAGGTGATCGGTGGAAGTGACCTCGAGAGAGTCAACAAATAGAGATTCATCAGTAAGGAATTTTGACTACGAGCATTTATGAAATCAAGGTGAAAATCATGCCCACATGAAAAGTGTGTGAATCTTACCGATAACATGTCTCAAGTGATCCGATATGCAAAAAGAATCACGTGAAACGGAATACTACAACGCAGGTCATAGAAAGTGAAAAACCGAATTTAATTTGAATTTAAAAATATCAAGAAACATTTGAATTTTTTGTGTACACATGCTATGAACAGAAAGTACATGGAACGAGTGATCCAACGCAAAAAGAATCACTCGATTTGGAGCCACGGTTTAAAAGATACGACCTCCGGAATTTGAATTTGAATTTGAAATAAATTCAAATTCAAAAGTGTGCAAAAGTTTGAAAAGTTGATTCTATGCTAAATTACAGAAAAACACGAATGTGTAGGAAAAAGTTTCACCGCGATCCGACTTACGGTTGAGGAGATATTGCGAGTACGGCGCCGGGGTGTTTTCTGCCAACAGGGACCAATCCGCAATTATCTTTTTTTTCAGAAAAGCAATCGGGTCCCAGGGACAGATCTGACCGGAGTTGACTCCGGCGAACTGAAGAAATCCGGCGAGGGCTCGCGCACTCCGGCGAGGCGCGGCTCCGGCGTGGCACTAAGGCGACGTGGGAGGCGGCTGGTGGCGTCCGGCGAGGCGCGGCGGCGCTGGGCGAGGTCGGTGATGCTCGGGGCGCGGGCACGGCCGGCTGCGGGGAGGCGCGGCTGCCCGGCGAGGACGGGGCGGCGGCGGCGGCGTGCGGGGCCTGGCGGCGGGTTCTCCTAGGGTTTGTTTTTTTTTTTTGACAAAAAAATTAATAGAAAAGAGAAAGAAATTTTTCTCTAACAAAACAATATCTATTTATAGGCTGACTATAAAAAAACGGATGCGTCTTGGACTCTAATTGTGCTAGTGGGCGAGGCGTAGTTGTGGGCCGCCCGGGCTACAGTTTTTTTTTTCTATTAACACTCAACTTCAAACAATTAAATAAAATCAACCGTAACTTCGAAAAATATGAAACAAAATCCTAAATCCATGAAATAAACTAAAGAAAATTATGCAATGAATATATTTTCCAAAAAGATAAATAAAATAAATACATTTTTCAAATGACTTTATTTAGTTATAAAATATTAAAGAAAACTAAATAATTATTAGATAATATCCACTCCATTTTTCCAAAGAAGTCATTTTATCTTCTCTCAATTTATTATTATGTTTGAATGGAAAATTATTTAAATAAACTCCAATTAAAATAAAATCACATTAAAACATTTCCAATTTTCTTTTATATTGAAGGAGTCATTTTACCTTCTCTCATTTTAATTTATTGTATTTGTTTTAAATACTAAATTCCAAAACACCAACGGTGAATATTAGGGAAAGTCATTTTATTCCCTCTCATTTTAATATTCAATAAACTCCGAAAGTTTTAGATCCTAGTGAAAATGAAACGTATCAAGCAAACAATCCTTATTATAATTAATTTATTAACTCATCACACGTGTGGTGGGGGTGGCAATTCTGAACGTTTTGATGGCAATTTTAGTTAGTCATGGATCGAAATTATGAAGGCAAAGTTGCCATGTCGAACCAAAACTTGCCATCTACGTCCTGAAGTTGCCATCTACCACTAACTAAAATTTCCACCTAAAAACATTCGGAATTGCAACCCCCCCCCCCCCCCCCGCGCGCGCCCACACGTGTGGTGGATATCTGTGTCCTATATTTTCACGCATGATTCTTCTCATAAATCCGTGTGGGATAGTCACCCTATTACGGACGCCCGAAAAAACCTTACCGTGTGCGATCTCTATCACCACACCTACCCCGAGTGTTTGGAACTTAAAGATAGGTGGCTCAAAATTTCGGTGATGAGGGGTTCCATATGGATAGTTTCCCCTATATGGCACGCGTTTATCGAAAGGAACTGTGTGCAATATATGTTTCCCCCGCTCAAATTTTCAGTTTCCAACAAAAAACTTCAGTATCGGCGCCTTATGTGTGTATTTCAGCCTTCTTCCCCCCACCCTAGCCCCCAGCCCACTCATAGCCCCCCTCCATCCTCGACGCCGCCACCATCTGCTCCGAGATGCCCCACTCCTCTCGTTTTTATCAGGTAAACCACCGAGCTATGGATCCGGCGAAACACCCTCTTCCATCGATATCCCCACACCCCCACCCCAAAGAATCGCCACCTAAGCATTTCCACATATTGTCAGAACCCCAACTTGGGTAAGTGCTAGGGTTTGAGTGCTCCTTTGCATCATGCAAAAATTTCAAAAGAAATTGAATTGGGGAAAAAGAAAAGCCCTAAAGAATTTAATTCAAATGGCCAGACAAAATTTCTTCCAAAAAATCCTCTGTTATTTTTTAAAAGTCTTATAAATATGCATGATCACATATAAAGTGAAGTGGGTCCCACTGCATGCACCAAGATTTCTCAAAAATTCCAAACAGGGCTTGGAAATTAAATAATAACCCTATTTGGTTTGAAATTCAAATTATTTGAATTTCAAAAATCTCCACAACTTGTGAGTGGCTAGCTATATATATTATAAGCACTACTGGAATCTGCTGGTTTGCTGACGGCAAAGGCCACTTTAACCGACGGCAAAGGCTTTGTCATCAGTTTGCTGTCGGCAAAGAGGCTGGCCACGATTTTATCGGCAAATAGGATCTTTGCCGTCAGCTGGAAATCGACCGACGGCAAAGACTTTGTCGTCAGCTAGGGGACCATGGCTGACGGCATCGAGTGTTGACGGTAACGTCGTAAGCCCAGCCCCTTTAAAGGGCTAACGGTAGGCTTTGCCGTCAGCTGGCACGTAGCTGATGGCAAAGGTTGCAGCTGCTGGTGGGCCAAGCTTGCCAGGGGAGCTGCGACCACTGCCACGTGGGTCCCATCTTTGCCGTCAACCACGGGCCAGCTGACGGCAAAGCTGATAACCTGGGACATTTGGTCGTCCCAGAGTTGCCACATTACACAGGCCGCTGCCACGTGTCCTTCTTTGCTGTCATCCCACCGACGGCAAAGGCTTTGTCGTCAGTAAGCTGACGGCAAAGACCTTCTCTTTTTTTATAATTAATTTTTGTTAATTCCCTGCATTTTCAAACAAAAATATAAATAACACAATATATATTTCTGCCAGGCCCTAAACAGCACCACAAGTGCATCACAAAGCATCACAAAGCACCACAAGTAATTAAAGTGCAAACAACAAGATGGCATCACAAGTGCATCACAAAGCATCACAAGTGCATCCGCAAATACAAGTGCATTACAAAGTGCATTACAAAGCATCTAAGACTACAAGTAGAGTCCCTGGAGCATCCATCCACATATGCCATGCTGCTTTATCAAAATCTGCATAATGAGAAGAAGAAAGAATTTAGCGATAAGCAATTAGAAGAAGAAGAGGAAGAAGAAGAAGAACAAGAAGAACACAAGAACAAGAATAAGAAGAATAAGAAGAAGAAGAGAAAAAGAAAGAATAGAAAAAGGAAGAATAAGAAGATTTGTTTCTTCTTATTATATCTTTTTCTCCTCTTTCTTCTTCTCTTATTTCTTCATCTCTTCTTTGTTCTTATCTTCTGGTTTTTTTGAAACTTTCTAAAGTAATTATGTCATTTTTGAGCTCTAATATCAACTAATTATGCTATTTTTGGTGTTATCAAGTAATTATGTCATGTTTGTACCAAATAAGCAAAGTCTATGTCATTTTTTAGGTAAGTAAGCTAATTATGTAATTTTTTATGTAATTAAGCTAATTATGCAAAAAAAATCCTAACTAGAATTTACTAAGCTAACTAAAGCATGGCATAGTCTAAGTTGAGCTAAACAATAAGAATAAGAAGGAGAGGAATAACTTACCGAATGCCAAGTCACGGAGGAGAAGTACCATCTCGGTTGGTCGCCGGGTTGGTAGAGCTCTCACCGGGAGAGGGATTTGATGCGACTTTGGAATGATGCTACGACAAGGCAAGAGTTGAAATATGTGGTTAGCATGGCGACATACAATGATATAAGACCGTGCAAGGTTGGTCATTGAAAGGGAACTCACCGTTCCCACCAGAGAAGGCATCGGCGGAGGGGGTGACAAACCTTGCTTCTCACACATAGCCTGCAAATTAGTTTTCGAGAAGTCAAAGAAATAGTCTTGTTGCTTATCACACATAGCCTTGCTTCTCACACAACTGACTTACCGCAACGAAGTCGTGCATGGCCTTTGCATGGAAATTATTGCGTGCCCTCTCCTCCTCCAGGAACCTCTGTGTATTCCGGTCCCTCTCCTCCAACAAGAGTCTGGTGGCCTCCCTCTCCTTCTCAAGTGCGGCCTGCAACCACTTCTCATCATTATCCATCCAGGGTCAAATGAACTAAAGAAATAATGAAGGAAAACTAACCTCAATGGCAAGATCAACTGGCCTCGGGCGTTGCCGTATTACAGGAGCTGAGCTCGTTTGCCTCGCCTTGATCTGAGATAGAGTCTCCGTGATAGGGACGAAGCCATCACACATGGCCACCGTGCCATGACTCTCACCGCCACCAGAGATCATCAACGCCTCCGCATCCATAGGATTCAGGCTCGGGTCAAAGTCAGGGCCGCGCAGTTGTTTGACAACCTCAGAATAAGACGTCATCTTGTTGTTGGTGGATAGGCTTGTGTACGCCGACGGCCCATCCCACTCAGAATATGGTGTCGCCGTCTTGTACGAGCCCTTATGGGCCATGCCAAACGCGGCGTATCCCTGAGGCTCGGGCTGGTTATGGTGTTTCGCCTACAAGAAAAGGCAAAGAGTTAGTACAACAAAAATCATGCACAAATGAATTAATGATGAAAGAAAACAAGGCACACATACCCATTTTTTGGCGTAGTTCTTGATGTTGGCATTTCCTTGGTGGTGTGGCACACCAACCAATTGGGCACGACGCTCCTTGGCCACATTGTGGGTGGTCAACCAAGCCTCTGTGCACCACTTGTCCACTATCATCTCCCAACAATCCATCTTATCGGCCAACCATCTCGGGGGCACCTATGAATGTAAGTTAATGAAGAATGAAACTAAGTATTGTAACTATCCCTAACAAAACTAATAAAGAATGTAACTAAGGAATGTACGTAGCTCCATGTACTTGGTCTTATCAGGGAAAAGCTTTCTACATTCAGCCTTAGTCTTCGGCTCGTTTTTCTTGGCATACCAATCTCGAACGGCCTGAACACGCATCTCATGCCTCGGGTTATTCAATAATCTCTTGCACTCTTTCTCGAGGTTCTTCTTGGCCGCCTCCTCCGTCCCCTCGTCGACCCTATGGTAACTCTGCAATTATGCCATATAGATGCACAGATGAATAGGAAATAACAAGATATAACATTGGATATTGTATACTTTTATTGGGTAAGATAATAGTTACCCAAAAATCAGCCAACACCTTGTCGGCCACGCTCGCGCAAACAACACCGTTCACGTGTGTGTTTTCCTGGAGCAGCGCGGCTTGGTAGTGCTCCCACTTGAGTCCTGGCTCGGGAACCATACCCTCACCGGGAAACTGCACTATCCCGGGAAAGTGCTCCCTAAGCAAAGCACCAAGGAGGCAGTTTGGATTCCGGGTATTCTCCGGGTAATTCCACCCCCTGCATAATGAGAAGGAAAAGACATTAGCTACTTGGTGGAAAATACAGATATAAGGTACCCAATAGACATCAACTTACTTCTCGCCATCTAGCGAAATCAACGCCCTGTGCTGCAACTCCAGTCGGTCTGGAACTCGTGTCATACCACGTTGGTAGACCGACTTGCTGGAAGACGGGCTCCGCCTCTCTCCCTCATCCTCCGCCTCAGCCCCCTCAGCCTTCGCATCCGCCCCAGCCCCCTCACCGTCCCGCCAACTCCCCCACTCCTCGTGTGAGGGTGTCGGCTCCTGGACGGGAGGATCCTGCATCGGTGTCCGCTCCTGGACGGGAGGATCCCGCACCGGTGACACCCTTGTCTGCAGGGGTGAAGTAGCTGAGGGTGGTGGCGACTGGCTCCTATTAGGCAGCCTCCCTCTCCCGCGACCACGTCCTCTGCCTCTCTTCTTTCCTCCGCCTCTCCCACGGGGCTCCTCGGCAAAGCTCTGCAACAACTGTCTCTGTAGCTGCCCAGGTGCTATCCTCAACTTATCCCCGCCTGCCATGTCTCACCACCTGCAACAATACATAGTTAAATACTTAGTACAAATTCAAAGACAATAATTAAATGAACAATAATAAATACATGAATAATTAAAAAATTAATTAAATAATTAAACAACAATGTTTGGATGCATACAAAGTACTAATAGTCGGGATCATCTGTCTCTTCTCCATGGTCAACTGAAGCATAATCATCATCAGTATCACACGTGTCGTCATGAATGACATCGTAATCGGGTTCAGGGACATCATGTGGAAGGCCTTTTTGTAACCGATCAAGCATTGATAGCTCATCTGGATTGGTAACCTCTTCTACTTCCACTTCTTCCTCATCATCACGTGATTCTTCTTCCTCCGTGTTCAGGGTGGACGTAGAGCAGTTCCGGAGACGACGTCTCACACCACGTTATTCTTGGAAGAATTCTCCATCATATGTTATTGGGTCAATTTGAGGTTCATAATCCTCTTCGTTTGGTGGAGGTGGTCTAAGATGGGGCGGCACATCGTACACGACATACCAACCTTCCAGGTTCTTAATACTTTGACGACTATATGGCAGATAGAAAACTTGGGTGGCCTGTTGAGCCACAATAAAGACATCATCACCGCTTAACTTCATGTCTTGTCGGATTTCGACTAGCCCAACATGTTCATGAGCCTGTCTTGTCTTAGTAGGATCGAACCAATGACATTTGAACACAACAACATTTGGAGGATTTTCACCATAATAATGAACTTCGTAAACTTCTTCAAGTCTTCCATAATACTCGACACCTCCCTCGCCTATAGCAGAGACACCAGAATTGGTTGTTTTTCGACCGGGCATTGAAATCTCTTTGCTAGCACTACGAAATCGATACCCGTTGATGTCGTACTTATGAAATGTCCGGACCTTAAAGTCAAAACCATTTGCTATTTTTCTCAATTCATCGTCGACTTGCTCATCTGAATTACCTATTTTTTTAACCAAGAGATGAAACCGGGATAGCCGCCTCCTGTCTTTTCAAGAAGTTCATAATCGAGAATGGATTCTTTTTCGATTGAAACACCATTCGAGAACTGTTCGACGTATCGACTGTATCAATTAATAACAGTTGTTAGACACAAAACTTGTTAAAAGTTGCGAAACAATGTATCGAGGACTTACTCGATGTACGGCCGAACTTCTGTTAAGTTGTTCAATATATACATCGTTAGTGTGCGCCACTCCTCGACGCCCAGCAACTTTTGTTTTCCCACACCAGAAGGAGCGAGCTTCCCTTTGAAGAGGATGAGTTTGGATTCACGTCGTTTGGGGTCGCCCACATTGTACCGAGGCTTTGGATTATGCAAGTTGTGCAAAGTGGCATCATAGTGTGCTGTTACGAAGTTTGCCGCCTCCTCGGTAATGAACGCCTCGGCCATCGATGCTTCAATTCTACGTTTATTTTTAGATTTGGCTCTAAGTGTCTTCTGCATTGTTTCAGTTGCGTAAGCACCAATGATTTTGCACAGGGCCACCCAATCTTGCCTCGGTCAGGAGATGCAAAATCATGTGTTGCATCGGATTAAAGAAGCCCGGTGGAAAAATCTTCTCTAACTTGCAGAGCAACTCAGCGCCAACTCTTCCATGTCATCTATCACGGCACGCGACAACTCTTTAGCACAAAGAACACGGAAGAAATAGTCAGAACCCCAACTAGGGTAAGTGCTAGGGTTTGTTTGTGCCTTTTCATCATGCAAAAATTCAAATGAAATTCAAAAATGGGGAAGCAGAAAGCCCTGAGAAATTAATTCAAATGGCCAGATAAAAATCTTTTTCCAAAAATCATTTGAGTATTTGTAAAATTCCTATAAATGATGGTGATCATTTTAAAAGTGTTTTGGGTTCATTCCCATGCCCATGGAATATTCAACAATTCAAATGTGCCCTGGAAATTAAATTTGACCCCTATTTGAATTGAAATTCAAATGTTTTGAATTTCAAAAATGCTCAAATTCTACAAGTGACTTGCTACTGGTCACCTAGGATTTATAAAAATGTTTGGGCATTTTACAAAATTGCCTAACTATTTATTTCTAGGCACAACAGAATAACAGAAAAAGAAAAGAACAAAGAAATAGAAAAGGGGACCCCTGGCCATCTGGCCCAACTAAACCCCCCTCCAGCCCACCAGCTCGGCCCATGCCCACCCCGGTTTGTCTTCTTCCCCAAGCTGCTCGGTGGCAGCCTGGGAGCGAGCCGGCGCCACCTCGACGCCGTTGAGGGTCTTCTAGGCCTCCCCTGTCTCTCATCTCTCGCCACGCAACGCCAGAGACCCCCCCAAGCCTATCCCTCTCCTCTGGTTCTTCCTCCGCCCCTCCTCCACTCGTTTCCGTCGATGGAAGAGAGCTCGACGGAGCACAGCAGCGCGCGCAGCCGTGGCCAACGGCGACCAGGAGCTGGAAGACCGTGTCCCTCCTCTTCTACGACGACGTCTGCCTCCCCTTGCAAGATCTTGGCGATCAATTCCGTCCACAGCAGTCGCTAGCCTCTTCGGAATCTCGCCGGAGCCGCGGGAGCTCGTCGTTGATTCTGTCTCCGTCAGCCCTCCTCCGGCCTCCTCGACGGCCCCTTCACACTCAGGGTGAGCTCGTGCCCATTTCCCCTCTCCCCTCGACACATCCCGTGGCCTGGAGCACCGAGGCCGTCGCACCAAAGCTCCGGCCGCCGCTGCACCTCGTCGCCGTCGACTTTCCGGCGCCCCCTAGGTCTTCCCGTGGTCACGAGTCGACGCGGACGAGCATGTGCATCACTTAGGTGCCTCCCGCGTGCCAAGCAGTGGCCGGGAAGCCACTCCGGCGAGCCCTCCGCCGCATCTGAGGTCGCCGCCGGCTAAACGCCGGTGGGCAGCTTAATTAACCCCTAATCCACCCCTAACCCACCCCCACAGAGACAGACAGGTGGGCCCCCTGGCCCCTTAAACCCCTCTCTTAGCTAAACTGAGAGGGATTAGCCCCTCTCCCACTGACAAGGCTGGCCCACTGGCCAGAGCCCCTGTGACGTCACCCCCACGTCATGCTGACGAAGTAAATAGAAAATAAATTAAAAGAATTCCAGAAAAATCCTAAAATTGAATTAAACTTTGGAAATTCATAGAAATTCATACTAACTCCAAATTAAACATATAATATATTAAAAATTATCAGAAAAATGCAAGGATTAAGAATATGCAATTTGTTTTTATGTTTGACCATTTTAAAATTGGTGAACAGTAGCAAACATGCATATGGAGTTCTTTTGAATTCAAATTTGGAGTGAATTTGCAAATGATTTTGCATTCCACTTCTTTTAAATGGAATTGTACCCACATGGCAACCATGAACATCACCATTGCGATCTTATTCATGTGATTGTGCATTGTAATTCGTTTTGATCCTATGCTTGTCATGTTGCTAATTGAAGTGGAACCGGAACCGGAGGCCACCCCCTTCGTTGAAGACCCCGATACTGAACCTCGTCAGCAAGGCAAGAAAACCCCATTGATCATGTCTATAAAATCCTACTTCCCTCTCAGTCTCGCTTATGCATGTTTAGGAGATCACCGAGACACGTTCTTTCACATAGTTGAACCCCTTTCCGATGCATGACCTATCATTTTGTCACCGTATTAAGCAAACCACAATCCTAGCAGATTTAGGAGTTGAATGATGAGCATGTGGCCCCTGCAAATGTTACTTCTTATTGCTGCTGAGTGATACAATGAGGATGTTATGATTGTGAGTCGGGATGGAATGAACACAGTGATGCTGATGATAAACGTGTTGGTGAATCCACCCTAAACAAAGGTGAACGATGAGAGGCTGTGTAGGAGTACAGAGTGGGTTGTCTCGTTGAACACTGCCCTAGGCCCTGAGTTCCTGTTTTGTGATCCAAGACAAAGAGTATGACCACATGTAGGGTTTATGGGAGCCCCGTTTGGCCTCTTTACGTACCCGATCCGGTCCAGGAGTCACACTAGATTCGGGCTTTCCATTTGACCTAACTATAGATATGTGGATGGACCTGTGAGGCAGTGAAACCATCTGGCAAAGGTGGCGTCTCGGTCCCTTGCATTATCTGAGTCCGTTTCGTAGAACCGGCCAGACTCTCGAGCGGTGACAAGTCAGGTAGTCGACTCCTGGATTAGAGAAGGTGATGTGAGGGTAGTGCCTTGGTTTCATCCACGTCCGACATCCGCTTGAAGGGTGACAAGAACGAGGCGAAAATTGATGACACGCGTGTGAAGATGTACACCCCTGCAGGGTTAATGAACTATTGGAATAGCCGTGTCCACGGTTATATACTACTTGGAGACCTCTACTTGATCATAGACAACTTGAATGGATACTTATAAAACTCGCAAGATAAGCGTGAGTGCTATGGCGTGCCTCCTCGTGGGGAAGTCGAGGAAGTAACCATAGTGGTGTATTGATTGGAGACTTGGTAGTGGACTCGTGTACGCTTCTTACCTCAAGTCTGGTACTCGTAGTACAGGAATAGCCAAGTCAAAGCTGGCACTTCTGCATGTTGAACCCCACCTCCTTTACCTTGATACTTGAGCATGAGTAGTGTAGTTCTGATGTAAGTCTTGCTGAGTACGACTTTGTACTCACGTTTTCTTATTCTATGTTTTAGATGAGAACCCGGACCCCGATGGAGTCACCTTCCTGAAGATCTACGTTGACCTTGGTAGTATAGTTCCAGACAGCAGTCTGGTCCCTCGTGGAAGGGCATGTATATTTACAAGGCTTCTCTAAGCCATTTGTTAAACTTGTCTCTACTCAGACCTCATTTGCTTCCGTTGTATGATGTAATGTTGATCACAAACATGTGATCTTTGTATGCTCTACATGTAAGTTAATAAAGAAGTACCTTGTAGAGTTATGTGATGATACCTGTTGTTCATACTAGGCATGTGTGCTGCATGTATGTTTATAACATGCATGTCTTAGTATGGGTTTTCGAGACCTTAGTTGTGATCTGGCTGGCGGTCTTTTATACACCAAGTGGCCCTTAGATGTGCGCAGCTTGGGGCATCACGATGCGATTTCTCGTGACTCTGTCACGTGCACACTTTGATGTATGATCGAGCCCGCCCTAGACCCCGACTAAGTGATCGGGCTGGAGTAAGTCTATGTAAGAGTTAGGATTCAATCGATAACATGGTTGAGGCGACTTTTCTATGAGTATGGGATTCACCACCCATAAGCATTTAGACTTGTGAGCGGACGATGAGGACCCATCTCAGTTGATCATCCGGCCTGGATGGGATGCCCCTCATGTTCGATGCTTACCGAGAACGTTCTGTGCTTGGCCTTGTCTGCTTAGACAAGTGGGTACGGTTCTCGGCTCTCCATGTGATTGTATCATGACTGGAATTACATACGCTAACCCCGGGTCCCGACAGAAATAACTTAACTCTGCCAATACTGGCCATTCAGACTCTGGGATATAGCCGCACAACATCACCGGCACTATCCGCTCAAGCCATATGTGCCAATCATGACTCTTGAGCCCAAAAATTTTCATTTTTTCAATGCTCGCTCCCCTCGCTAGATTCGCAGCATACCCATCAGAGAACAACAACTTTTGTTGCACCACAAGAGGATTTCCCTTATTGCTCCCTTCTCAATATTGTACCAGGCAAGTGGCTTGGACCAATTTTTTCTTCCTTTCGGTTGTCGCATGTTTAGTGATGGCCTATCACAAAGAGTCTCCTGGTCAACTCTAGCCTTTGTATTATCTTTGCCCTTATCAGTGCCGAAAAATGTGCCAAGAAGGGCCTCGGCGATATTCTTTTCAGTGTGCATCATGTCAATGTTGTGTGGTAGTAAGAGGTCTTCGAAGTAGGGGAGATCCCAGATGCATGGCTTGTGGGTCCAGGCGTGTTCCTAATTATAACCCAAGAAATACCCTGGACGGTTTGGATCAGGCTCCATAGATTTTAACTGTTCATGAATTTATGCGCCCGTCAACACAGGTGTTGCCGAGTGTTTGAAAACTTTACCTTTCATGAAATTCTTCTTGTCTTTTCTGAATGGATGGTCCATAGGCAAGAACTGTCTATGCAAGTCAAAGCAGGAATACTTTCCACCCGCCGGCAACCAATGAAACTTAAGAGCTGCTTTGCATTGTGGGCATGGGAACGTTCCATGCACACACCAGGCAACGAAAAGCGCAAATGCCGGCAGATCATGCAATGAGTATTGGTACCAAACATACATTTGAAAGTTCTCTTTCTTAGCTGCGTCGTATGTGTTGACCCCATTCACCCAAGCTTCTTTCAAGTCATCCATCAGCGGTTGCATGTACACACTCATATTCTTCCCCGGATAGTTTGGCCCTGGAACTATCAACGTCAGAAATATGTTCTTTCTTTGCATAATGGATGATGGTGGAAGATTGAACGGAATAACAAACACAGGCCAGCAACTATATTGGGTAGCCGTCATACCAAAAGGATTGAACCCATCGAGACCGATGGCGATTCGGCAATTCCTTGGCTCTTTAGCTTTTTTCATATGTTTATGATCAAATGCCTTCCATGCGTCACCATCCGAAGGGTGTACAACATCGGATCTCCATTTTCATCTAATTCTTTCCTAATTTCATGTTTGTGCCATGTCATCTGTTTTGCTGTTTCTTCGAGCATGTAAAGTCGTTGAAGTCTTGGTAGGATCGGCAGATACCGTAGAACACTCACGGGGATTTTGCTCTGCTTCTTCTCACCTTCACCGTTTTCTACCTCAACATATCTGGAGGACTTGCAAAATGGACAATATGTTTCGTCCGCATACTCTTTCCTAAATTAGGCACATCCTTTCTCACAAACATGTATCTCCTCATATGGCATCTTAAGTGCACTAAGGATTTTGTCTGACTCATATAGGTTTGAAGGCATAATATGACCTTCGGGTAGAAACCGCCCAAATAGGGTCATCATTGAGTCAAACAGGTCTCTTCCAATGTTGAATTGGGCTTTCAGAGCCATTACTTGTGCGATGGCATCTAGCTGAGAAATCTTAGTGTGCTCGTGAAGAGGACGTTTTGAAGACTCCAACATGGCATAGAAGGCCTTTGCGGATTCCTCCATCTCTTCGTCCTTGTTCTGAGCATCATAAAAATCATTCACCATGTCTTCAATCCCTGTACCATAATCGTTGGTGCGCCGACGCAACACCTCGTCTCTGTTACGTTGGGCCGACTCACCATGAAATGTCCACAAGGTATAGCCGGGAGTAAAACCACGCATCTGCAGGTGTTTACCCATTACATCCTTTGTCTTTCACGAATAATTCTTGCACTTAGTGCAGGGGCACCATGTTTTTGGCTGGCCTTTAGAAAATGCCATTTGCAGGAATTCATAGGTTTTTCTCAACCATTCATCGGTCATGTCTTTTCTGACTAGGGTGACCGGAGTACATCCATTCACGATCAGTCATTCTGTCAAGCTAGCTATATAGTATCCACATATGAACAATATAAATTATCAGTTCATCAAGTATTTCAAATTAATTATGGTCATTTTTTAATCATGGTTAAAACATTGGGATGCACGGCATGCACACCTACCAGCTACTAGGTAAAGATGGGTCCTAATCCCACCCGAGTATGTGTAGATTGGGTCATTTTCCCATGCTCTGCTCCCGATCCAACGCAAAATTTCGGCAGCACCTCCCCGCTGTTCTCCTGATACACGTCTCGGAAACTAACCGAGAGGATGTGTACTCGGAGAACAACAAGGAGGCGTTGTCGAAACTCTGCATCGGATCCAGAACAAAGCATGGGAAAATGACCCAATCTACACATACCCGGGCTGTCCATGGATAACGTTGGACAATTCGAAAGAATCACCGTTATAAATATGCAAATGCATGCATAGTTATAACCGTAACCCTTTCGAACGGGAGACGCATATTGGTTACGCGAAGACTTTGCATTTCAATACTAAAACTACCTATCTAGATAGTGTCATCGGCACGAAGGCCGGAACAGAGCAAAATAAAGGAGGGGGAGGAGGAGGTCGTCGAATGTGCTCACTGTCGAATGCAGGGGAGTACGTCAAAAAACAAACCCTCGCGGGGAAGCTAGTGCACATTTAAATGCAATCAATCAACACAAATACGCACTCGCCATAATTAATCTAACTAATACTAACATCTAATTAATAAGTACATTATTAAAATTATAAAGCTAATTAAGGTGACTACTGTAAAGCTAATAATTCTTCTTCTTCACACCTCTTCTTGTTTTTTTATGTGTTGTTAATAATTTACTATTAATAATTTATGCTTCTTCTTCTTCTTCTTCTTCTTCTTCTTCTTTCTTTTCATTATTAATAATTTTTACTATTCAAGTTTTGTTACTCTTCTCTTCTTCTATTTCTTTTCTTCTTATTATTTTATTTTCTCCCTTTTCCTTTTCTTCTTCTTCTCTTCATCTCCTTCTCCTCCTTGTATTATTGTTCTCCTTTTCATCTTCTTCTTTTCCCTTTACTTCTATACTAACTAAGTATTAGAAATCAACCACTAAAAATTCCTATCTACTAACTAAATTCCTATCTAAATACTAACAACTAAGTATTCCTATCTACTAACTAAATTTAACTACTAATTTCTAACTTTATCTACTATCTACTACTAACATATCTAACTAAAATAGAAAAATCAAACTAAAAATAAAAAACAGGGGAGGAGGAGCTTGCCGACGAGGAGGGGGCGGAGACAGCAGCGGGCTCGGGGCGGGGGCGTAGACGGCGGAGGGCTCGGGGCGGGGGCGTAGACGGCGGAGGGCTCGGGGCGGGAGCGGGGACAGATCAGGGGGGCGCCGGGGGCTCGTGGAAGGGATGGAGACGGCGGCGGGCTCGGAGCGGCGGAGGGGCCTCGTGGCCGGGATGTATACGATGGCGGGCGGGATCAGGGTGGGGCGGCGACGGCCACCGGGATGGGGTGACGCGGGGCGGGTCGACGGCGGCGGCGGCTCGAAGCGGGCGTGGGGACGGTCGACGGCGGCGGCGGCGGATGGATGCGAGATGAGAGAGATGGGAGAGAAAGGAGTAGTGGGGAGCTAGGTCGTGGGCACGGTTGGGGATAACCCCCGGCTATGCTGTCAGCCGGCTAACGGCAAAGCCGACCGTCACTCGTTGTCGTCAGCTGGCTGACGGCATAGCCGGATTCCGTTAAGCGGGGGTCGGGTGCGGGACTGGGAAGATCCCTATGCCGTTAGCCAACCTATGCCGTCAGGTTCCTTCTCCTATGCCGTCAACCAGCCGACGGCAGAGATAGAGCTGACGGCAAAGCATCTCTATGTCGTCAGTCGTATAGTTGCCGTCAGTGTGTTTTCCTGGATGAGGGCAAAGGCTCGTTGCCGTCAGTCCCGTGAATTTGCTGACGGCAAAGCCATAAGCTGACGGCAAATTAGGTTTTTCCAGTAGTGAATCCCACATAAAAGTTTTGAAGATTTAATAAAACGTCTTGCTATTTTATTTGGGGCAAAAAAAAGACAGAAAATAGAAAACAGAAAGCAAAAAGAAGAAAAATAAAAAAGGACTTACCTAGCAAGAGGCCCAACTCAAGCATGGCCGGCCCAGCAAGCCAGGCCCAGCCCATCCCTCCTTGGCGTCTTCCTCCCTGCCAAGCCAAGCACCTCGGTGGCGTCCATGCCGACGCCGTCGACGTGCCCTGGCCACGCAGCAGCCCCCCTGGTCTTTTCCTCGCGCCTGGAGACGCCCCTTAGCACCACGAAACAATTCCCCCTCTCCACGCTCGCCTCCCACCTTTCCTGTGCTCGTTTCCGCCGACACCCGAGAACTCACCGGAGCGCAACGCCATGGAAGTCGCGGCCACCGTGCGCTAGAGCTCAAGCAGCCATGTCCCCCGTGCTCAGCATCGACGACTTCGTCACCCTGCAGAAGATGACGCCCTGATTTAGTCCCGAGAACAGGCAAGCTTCCTAGATTCGTCGCCGGACACAGAGGTTGGCCGCCGTCTATTCGCCGCTGATAGCACCTCCCCGAGCCCGCTGACCACGTATTCGTGTTCAAGGTGAGCTTCTGCTCATTTACCCCAACCTGGCGCCCCCTCGTTTGCTCTCTAGCCACCGTTACCATGAACGACGAGGGTCACCGCCGCCATGAACGACGGCGACTCTACTCCCATGCCCTTCTGCTTCACCCGTGGCGCGCACCGTGATCCCCAGCACCACAGCATCGCAACTCTCCACTCCCCGGTCAAAAGCACGCTCCAGAGCGTCCTCCCGACATCTCCAGAGCCACGGCCTCCGCCTCCCTCGACGTCGGCGACGCTCCGGTGACCCCCCAGCTCGCATGTTGGTCCAGGATGATGCGCGGGAGCTTCCTGATTCCAATGGAGGTCACGACATCCTTTTTGGCGCAGGGATTCGTCCTCCCGAGCTCGCCGACCTCTCTGACCTCGCCGACGACTCGCCGGAGATGACCCTGCCGACGTGGCAAGGTGATTAGCCACCTGGCCCCACCCCGCAGAGACACTGACAGTGGGCCCTGCCCCTGTTAATCTCTGTTTAAGTTAAATCAAAAAAATTAATTAACCATAGTGTCACTTATAGGTGGGAGCCCCTGGTCAGATTCCCCCTGACGCCAGCATGAGGTCATGCTTGCGCAATAAACTATATTTCTATTTAAAAGAAAAGGCAGAAAAGGCAGAAATTCAATTAAACTTTGGAAATTCATAACTAATTCATTTTAACTCCAAATTAAACATATAATATATGTAAAAATATCAGAAAAATACAAGGATTAAGAATATGCAATTTTTTTCTATGTTTGGCCATTTTAAAATGGGTGCACAGTAGAAAACATGCATATGGCATAATTGAAATTTGAATTTGAAGTTTAAATTTGCATTCCAAATGCAATACACTTCAATTAAGATGAATTTGCCACAAATCAGTAGCATTCACATCATGGACAACTATATCATGTGCTTGTGCATTTTATTTCGATGTTGCCCCCCTTTGTTGATGATTGTTCCGGTAACAGTGTTTCCGAGACGGAGATCCCCCGAAGAAGAAGTTCAATAAACCAGTGTATCGTCAGCAAGGCAAGCAAACCCCATTGATCATGTCTATAAAATCCCACTTCCCTCTCAGTCTCGCTTATGAATGTTTAGGAGATCACCGAGACACGTTCTTTCGCATAGTTGAACCCATTCCGATGCATGACCTATCATTTTGTCACCGTATTAAGCAAACCACAATCCTAGCAGATATAGGAGTTCAATGATGAGCATGTGGCCCCTGCAACTGTTAATGCTTATTGCTGCTCAGTGATACCATGACGTTACTTTGATTGTGAGTCGGGATGGAATGTTCAAAGTGTTGTTGTTGTTAACGTGTTGGTGAATCCACCCTAAACAAAGGTGAACGATGAGAGGTTGTGTAGGAGTACACAGCGGGTTGTCTCGTTGAACACCGCCTTAAGCCCGAGTTCTTGTGTGGAGATCCAAGACGAAGAGTACTACCACATGTTGGGCACATGGACCCCCGCTCAACCTACTAACTCACCCCAGTTCAAGTCCAGGAGTTACTAGTTCGGGTTTTCCATTTGGCATATGCATATAAAAATAATGAATGAAAGTTTGCATCATTTAGATATGTGGGTGGACCTGTGAGACAGTAAAACCATCTGCTAAGGTGGCGTCTCCGTCGCCTGCATCATCTGAGTCTGTATCGTTGACCCGGCCGGACTCTTGAGCGGTGAGCAACTCAGATGGTTGATTCCTGGATTAGAGTCGGCTGTGAGGTAAAAGTTGTGGAAATTATCCTCGCCGACACCATCTTGAAGGGTGACGAGATCCCGGCGGTAACTGATGGTTTCATGTGTGTAGCAGTACACCCCTGCAGGGTTAACAAAACTATTCGAATAGCCGCGTCCGCGGTAAGGGACTACTTGGAAAGCTGTGCTTGATTCTTAGACAACTTGAATGGATACTCTAAAACTCGCAAGATAAGCGTGAGTGCTATGGTGTGCTCCTCGTGGGGAAGTCGAGGAAGTATCCATAGTGGTATATTGGTTGGAGACTTGGTAGTGGACTCGTGTACGCTTCTTACCTCAAGTCTGGTACTCGTAGTACAGGACTAGCAACTCAAAGCTGGCACTTCTGCATGTTGAAAACCCCACCTCCCTTTACCTTGAAACTTGAGCATGAGTACTATAGTTTTGATGTAAGTCTTGCTGAGTATGACTTTGTACTCACGTTTTCTTATTCTATGTTTTAGATGAGAACCCAGCCCCCGATGGAGTCACCTTCCTGAAGCTCGACGTTGACTAAGCTAGTATAGTTCCAAACAGCAGTCTGGTCCCTCGTGGAAGGGCATGTATGTTGAACAAGGCTTCTCTAAGCCATTTGTTAAACTTGTCTGTACTCAGACCTAATTTGCTTCCGTTGTATAATATAATGTTGATCACAGACATGTGATCTTTGTATGCTCTATGTGTAAGTCAATAAAGATATACTTTGTAGAGTTCATGCAATGAGTACCTGTTGTTTACACTAGACATGTAGGCTGTGTGTATGGTTATAACGTGCATGTCTTAGGGTGGGGTTCGATAGCTTAGTTGTGTTCTTGCCGGCGGTCTTTTATACACCAAGTGGCCCTTAGATGTGCGCAGCTTGGGGCATCGCGATGCGATTGCTCGTGACTCTGTCACGTGGCACACTTTGTTGTATGATCGAGCCCACCCGAGACCCCGACTAAGTGATCGGGCTGGAGTCTGTTTATGTAAGAGTTATAATTCAATCGATAATATGGTTGAGGCGGCTTGTCGATGAGTATGGAATTTCACCACTCATAATCATTTAGACTTGTGAGCGGGCGATGAGGACCCATCTCAGTTGATCATCCGGCCTGGATGGAATGCCCCTCATGTATGATGCTTTCCGAGAGTGTTTTGTTCTTGGCCTTGTCTGCTTAGACAAGTGGGTACGACTCTCGGCTCTCCATATGATTGAGTTGTGACTGGAATTACATACGCATATTCCGGGTCCCGACAGACTTGGTATCAGAGCAGGACTGTCTTTAGGATTATCAAACCCTTGGTCGAAGTCGAGTCTAGACTTCTATAGTTTTGTAGTTACTTGGGTATAACGGGAGCAACGTAAGGCTTCTTTTTATCCTTAACTTCATCGATCTGAGTTCTGAGTCACCCTCATCTTGTTCTACGGGAAGATAGGACTAGGCTCATCTATGTCTTTACTAGAACATCTCGTTGATTGCTTCTTTATAGCCGTAGGATTGTTGTGGTTGTCCATAGTCTTCGTGTTGTTGAGTTCCTTGAAGAAGTTCTATCCAATCTCTCCAAGGTTGTCTCATTTTTCATCCTGGTGTAGCCGTTATGCTGCCCGAGTTGTTTCGTGGTCCTTGTGAATCATTATTTTTGCAATACAATCTTTTCCTCCTAGTCATGTCCTCTTATCTTTGATTCCATCATACAACCTGTTATGATTGTTGATTTTTATCACACAGGATGTCAGGTGGAACTCGTAGTGCTGTTCGTCGGAATCGAGACCGTGTTCGGAATCGAACTGATGATGAACCTCCACCACCGCCTTCTGCGGCGGAAATCATGATGGAAGCTGAGGGGAATCGACGTGATCAAACACGCCTTTTGGAGCTCATTGAGCAGAATACCACTCGTCAGCGCAATGTGGTTGTTAGCATTCAGGATTTCATTCTCCTTAAGCCACCGGTATTCCGATGTTCTTCTGAGCCCCTTGAAGCTGATGATTGGCTCCGTTCCATTGAGCGTAAGCTTGACACGGCACATGTTGCTCCCAATGATCGAGTTATATTCGCGGCATACTTTCTGGAAGGTGCTGCTGTTGAATGGTGGGCGAACTATGTTGCGATGCAGCCTGATGGTCACGTATTGACTTGGCAGGAGTTCTGTGATGCTTTTCGAGGGTACCACCTTCTGGGTGAGTTAATGGAGCGCAAGAAGGAAGAGTTCTACAATCTGACTCAACGAGAGATGTCCATTCATGAGTATGTGAGAGAGTTCAACCGTCTTGCTCGATATGCCCAAGATGAGATCACCACCGATGCCAGAAAGCAGACAAGGTTCTGTAAGGGACTTAGCCCCATCCTTCGTCATGATCTCAACCTCCTTGAATTTGCCACCTTTGAGGATTTAGTCAACAGATCCTTCAGAGCTGAGCATGGCAATGAAGTGTTTGAAGAGTCTCGCAAGCATGCTCGTGAGTTTGCTCCTTCTTCAAGTTTAGCCCCTCAGAAACGCCGAATAATGATTTTAACTAGTGCCATACATCAAAACCTTCTTCAGAGGCCACCATCCAATATATGCCATCCACCTCAACACTTTGTTCCTCCCAGGAATGATGGTGTGCAATCAAGTGATCCTGCTCCCAGCAATTCAGGCAGGGCGTGTTTCAAGTGTGGTCTTCCAGGCCATTACCTCCGTCAGTGCCCTCAGGTTTTGATGAATCCATGTCATTCTCGACGTAAGCCTTCAAGGAAATCCACCTCCAAACCCTTGCAAGAAAAGCCTTCATCCACTAGTAGTGGTTGTGTGAACCAAATCTCAGTTGAGGAAGCTATCGATACTTCTGACGTCATCCTTGGTACACTCCTAGTCAATCATGTTCCCTCCTCCGTTCTTTTCGATCCAGGATCTTCTCATTCATTCATGTCGGAGAGTTATGCACTTCGGCATGAATTCCCTTTTGAATAAATGTTTTCTCCAATGATAATTCAAACTCCTGGTTCAAAGCGGAAAACTAATAGAGTAAGCCTTGGAAATCAAATTGCAATTGAGGGCTTAGTATTCCTTGCTTCTCTTATAGCCCTCAAGTCTTCACACATTGATGTCATCATAGGAATGGATTGGTTATCAAGACAGAATGATGTCCTTGATTGTAAAGCCAAGTAAGATAAACTCACCCATCCTCCAGGCCAGACAATTGACTACACCTCACCTAGCTCTAGAATCCAGAAGCATACTTTGAATGTGCTTCCCCTTCCTGACCTTGAAGATATTCCGGTGGTTCGTGACTTCCCGGATGTCTTTCCTGAAGAGCTTCCGGGTATGCCACCCGACAGATGTGTAGAATTCATAGTGGATCTTATACCAGGAACCGCCCCAATTTCCAGACTGTTAGAACCCCAACTACGGTAAGTGCTAGGGTTTGTTTGTGCCCTTTCCATCATGCAAAAATTCAAATAAAATTCAAAAATGGGGAAGCAGAAAGCCCTGAGAAATTAATTCAAATGGCCAGATAAAAATCTTTTTCCAAAAAACATTTGAATAGTTGAAAAATTCCTATAAATGATGATGATCATTTCAAAAGTGGTTTGGGTTCATTCCCACACTCAAGGAATTTTCTACAATTCAAACAGTGCCTTGGAAAATTAAAATAACCCCTATTTGAATTGGAATTCAAATGTTTTGAATTTCAAAAATGCCCAAATCCTAAAAGTGACTAGCTACTAGTCACCTAGTATTTATAAAATTAGTTGGGCATTTTTATAAAATGTTTTGGTATTTTTACCAGAGCAAAACAAAAGGCAGAAAAACAAAAACAGAAGAAAGCAAAGAAGAAAAAGAAAAAAAAACCCAGCCCAACCCCCTACGGCCTCGGGCTCAACTCACCTGTCTGGCCAGGCCCACCTCTCCTCCCCTTGTCGTCTTCCCCGCCCGGAGCCAGAGCAGGCAGCTCGCCGCCGTGGCAAGCATGCCCGCGGCTGCCAAGCCTTCGAGGCCTCACCTGCCCTATCCTCTCGCCCCGGAGACACGCAGCAGCCACCACATCCTTACCCTCTCTCTCCCGGTCGTTTCCCCCTCTCCCTCTCGCGATTTCTCCGCCACCGACGGGAACCGGAGTTCACCGCCGTGGAAAAGCACGCGCCCACCGAGCCCCTCCGCCTCGCTAGCCGTGTCCTTCGAGCTCGCAGACGACAACTACGTCTCCCCGAAGCGGATCGAGAGCCCGGGCGCCTTCAACGCCGCGCAATCGTCGTCGTTTCCATCACCGGCCGCCGCAGACCTCACCCCCAAATTCGTCGTCGTCCGAGCGTCTTCGGCCCCCTCGACTACTCCGTTGAGCTGCTGGTGAGCTCATAGTTTTTTCCCCCAAACCCCGCTCCCTCCCGTAGCCTCCATCGTCGTCGTCGATCTTCCAGAGCTCCGGCCGCCGCGCCTTTTGAAGCTGGCGTCGCTCCCGTGCTCCTGGCGACCCCCTGCATGCTCTGCTGGACGCGGGCGAGCACGGGCTATGCCCAGTGCCCCCCCTTCCCACTCCCGTTCCATCTAGCCCATTCCGGCGAGGTTCCGGCCATCTCTCCGGCGAGCCCTAGCCATTGGGGCTAATCACCCAGCCTAACCCCCTTCCTAGCCAATGACAGGTGGGCCCCAAAACCTCCCTAAACCCCCTGTTAGTTTAAACAGAGAGGGATTAGCCCCTCTCCCACTGACAGGGCTGGCCCACTGGCCAGAGCCCCTGTGACGTCACCCCACGTCATGCTGGCACATTAAAACAATTTCCAGAGAATTAAAACATTTACAGAAATTCCAGAAAATCATTTAAACTTTGGAAATTCATAACTAATTCATATTAACTCCAAATTAAACATATAATATATGAAAAATTATTAGAAAAATACAAGGATTAAGAATATGCAATTTGTTTTTATGTTTGACCATTTTAAAATGGGTGAACAGAAGCAAATGTGTATATGACTTAATTTGAAATTGAATTTGGAGTTTGAATTTGCATTTCAAATGCAATATACTTCAATTAAATTGAATATGATACAAACCAGTACCATTCACATCATGGACAACCTTATCATGTGTATGTGCATTTTTACTTCTGAAGTTGTCCCCCCTTGTTGATGATTGCCTCCGATGACAGACGTTCCGAGACGGTGATCACCCCGAAGAAGAAGACCACCGTTAAGACCCGTGTACCGTCAGCAAGGCAAGAAAACCCCATTGATAATGTCCATAAAGTCCTATTTCCCTCTCAGTCTCGCTTATGCATGTTTAGGAGATCACCGAGACACGTTGTTTCGCATAGTTGAACCCATTCCGATGCATGACCTATCATTTTGTCACCGTATTAAGAAAACCACAATCCTAGCAGATTTAGGAGTTGAATGATGAGCATGTGGCCCCTACAACTGTTACTGCTTATTGCTGCATTAGTGATACAAGGAGAATGTTATGTTTGTGAGTCGGGATGAATTGAACACAGTGGTGCTGATGATAACGTGTTGGTGAATCCACCCTAAACAAAGGTGAACGATGAGAGGTTGTGTAGGAGTACACAGTGGGTTGTCTCGTTGAACACTACCCTAGGCCCCGAGTTCCTGTTTTGTGATCCAAGACAAAGAGTATGACCACATGTAGGGTTTTATGGGAGCCCCGTTTGGCCTCTTTACGTACCCGATACAGTCCAGGAGTCACACTAGATTCGGGCTTTCCATTTGATTTATGTATAGATATGTGGGTGGACCTGTGAGGCAGTGAAACCATCTGTCAAAGGTGGCGTCTCGGTCCCTTACATTATCTGAGTCCGTTTCGTGGAATCGGCCAGACTCTCGAGCGGTGACAAACTCAGGTAGTCGACTCCTGGATTAGGGAAGGTGATGTGAGGGTAGTGCCTTGGTTTCATCCACGTCCGACACCCGCTTGAAGGGTGACAAGAACGAGGCGATAAGTGATGACACGCGTGTGAATATGTACACCCCTGCAGGTTTAATGAACTATTCGAATAGCCGTGTCCGTGGTTATGCACTACTTGGAAACCTCTACTTGATCATAGATAACTTGAATGGATACTTATAAAACTCGCAAGATAAGCGTGAGTGCTATGGCTTTCTTTCTCGTGGGGAAGTCGAGGAAGGCACCATAGTGGTGTAATTGGTTGGAGATGTAGTGGACTCGTGTACGCTTCTTACCTCAAGTCTGGTAATCGTAGTTCAGGACTAGCCAAGTCAAAGCTGGCACTTCTGCATGTTGAACCCCACCTCCTTTACCTTGATACCGAGCATGAGTAGTGTAGATCTGATGTAAGTCTTGCTGAGTACGACTTTGTACTCACGTTTGCTTATTCTATGTTTTAGATGAGAACCCGGACCCCGATGGAGTCATCTTCGTGAAGCTCGATGTTGACCTTGGTAGTATAGTTACAGACAACAGTCTGGTCCCTCGTGGAAGGGCATGTTTGTTGTACAAGGCTTCTCTAAGCCATTTGTTAATCTTGTCTGTACTCAGACCTAATTTTCTTCCATTGTATGATGTAATGTGATCACAGACATGTGATCTTTGTATGCTCTATGTGTATATCTATAAAGAGTACTTTTTAGAGTTATGTGATGATACTTGTTGTTCATACTAGGCATGTGTGCTGCGTGTATGGTTATAACATGCATGTCTTAGTATGGGTTTTCGAGACCTTAGTTGTGATCTGGCTGGCGGTCTTTTATACACCAAGTGGCCCTTAGATGTGCGCAGCTTGGGGCATCGCGATGCGATTGCTCGTGACACTGTCATGTGGCACACTTTGTTGTATGATCGAGCCCGCCCTAGACCCCGACTAAGTGATCGGGCTGGAGTAATTCTATGTAAGAGTTAGGATCCAATCGACAACATGGTTGAGGCGACTTGTCTATGAGTATGGGATTCACCACCCATAAGCATTTAGACTTGTGAGCGGACGTCGCGGACCCATCTCAGTTGATCATCCTGCCTGGATGGGATGCCCCTCACGTTTGATGCTTTCCTAGAGCGTTCTGTGCTTGGCCTTGTCTGCTTAGACAAGTGGGTACGGCTCTCGGCTCTCCATGTGATTGTATCGTGACTGGAATTACATACGCTAACCCCGGGTCCCGACAGACTTGGTATCAGAGCAGGACTGTCTGTAGGCTTATCAAACCATTGGTCGAAGTCGAGTCTAGCATTCTATAGTTATATAGTTACTTGGGTATAAAGTGAACGACGTAAGGCTTCTTTTTCTCCTTACCCTCATCGATCTGAGTTCTGAGTCACCCTTACCTTTTCTACGAGACGATAGGACTAGACTCATCTATGTCTTTACTAGAACATCTCGTTGTTTGTCTCCTCGTAGCCGTAGGACAGTTGTGGTCGTCCAGATTCTTCGTGTTTTGAGTTCCTTGAGGAAGTTCTGTCCAATCTCCTCGAGATTGTCTTGTTTTCCATCCCGGTGTAGCCGTTATGCTGCCGGAATTATTCCGAGTTTCTGTGGATCATTTCCTTCGCATTATAATCTTTTCCGTCTTCTTCATGTCCTTCTTGTCTTGTATTCCATCGTACAAACTGTTCTGATTGTTGATCTTTATCACACAGGATGTCAGGTGGAACTCGTAGTGCTGTTCGTCGGAATCGAGACCGTGTTCGGAATCGAAATGATGATGAACCTCTACCACCGCCTTCTGCGGCGGAAATCATGATGGAAGCTGAGAAGAATCAACGTGATCAAACACGCCTTCTTGAGCTCATCGAGCAAAATACCTCACGTCATTGCAATGTGGTTGTGAGCATTCAGGACTTCATCCTCCTCAAGCCACCGGTATTTCGATGTTCTTCTGAGCCCCTTCAAGCTGATGATTGGCTCCGTTCCATCGAGCGTAAGCTTGACACTGCACATGTTGCTTCCGATGATCGAGTTATATTCGCGGCATACTTTCTGGAAGGTGCTGCTGCTGAATGGTGGGAGAACTATGTTGCGATTCAGCCTGATGGTCACTTAGTGACTTGGCAGCAGTTCCGTGATGCCTTTCGAGGGTACCACCTTCTAGATGAGTTAATGGAGCGCAAGAAGGAAGAGTTCTGCAATTTGACTCAAGGAGAGATGTCCATTCTTGAGTATGTGAGAGAGTTCAACCATCTTGCTCGTTATGCCCAAGATGAGATCACCACCGATGCCAGAAAGCAGGCAAGGTTCCGTAAGGGACTTAGCCCCATCCTTCATCATGATCTCAACCTCATCGAATTTTCCACCTTTGAGGAATTAGTCAACAGATCCTTTAGAGCTGAGCATGGCAATGAAGTGTTCGAAGAGTCTCGCAAGCATGCTCTTGAGCTTTCCCCTTCTTCTAGTTCAGCCCCTCAGAAACGCCGAATTTGGATTCCAACCCGTGCCATACCTCAAAACTTTCTTCAGAGACCACCACCGAATATATGCCATACACCTCAACACATTGTTCCTCCCAGGAATGATGGTGTGCAGCCAAGCAATCCCACTCCCAACAATTCAGACAGGGTATGCTTTAAGTGTGGTCTTCCAGGCCATTACTATCGTCAATGCCCTCAGGTCTTGATGGCACCACGTCCTTATCGACCCAAGCCTCCAAAGAAATCCACCACCAAAGCCATCCCAGCAAAGCTTTCAACCACAAGTCGTGGTTGTGTGAACCAAATCTCAGTTGAGGAAACCACTGATGCTTCTGACGTCATCCTTGGTACACTCCCAGTCAATCATGTTCCCACCTCCATTCTTTTCGATCTAGGAGCTTCTCATTCATTCATGTCGGAGAGTTATGCACTTCGGCATGATGTATCCTTTGAAGAAATGTTTTCTCCAATGATCATTCAAACTCCTGGTTCCAAATGGCAAAGTAATAGAGTAAGCCATGGCAATCAAATTGCAATTGAGGGTTTAGTATTCCTTGCCTCTCTTATAGCCCTCAAGTCTTCGGACATTGATGTCATCCTAGGAATGGATTGGTTATCAAGGAAGAATGCTTTCCTTGATTGTAAAGCCAAATCAGTCAAACTCACCCATCCTTCAGGCCAGATCATTGACTACACATCACCCAGCTCTAGAATCCAGATGCATACTTTGAATGTGCTTCCCCTTCCTGACCTTGAAGATATTCCGGTGGTTCGTGGCTTCCCGGATGTCTTTCCTGAAGAACTGCCGGGCAAGCCACCCGACGGGTGTGTAGAGTTCATAGTTGATCTTATACCAGGCTCAGCCCCAATTCTAGATGCCCATATAGAATGGCCCCACATGAGTTAGCTGAGCTAAAAACCCAACTTGATGCTTCGTTGGCAAAAGGCTTCATCCTCCCTAGCTCATCGCCATGGGGTTGCCCCGTTCTGTTCGTAACGAAGAAAGATGGAACAGAAAGGATGTGCGTAGACTATCGTCCGCTAAATTTAGCGACGATAAAGAACAAGTACCCACTGCCCAGGATCAATGATCTTTATGATCAACTTGCAGAATCCTCTGTCTTCTCCAAGATGGATTTGAGATTGGGTTATCATCAAATCAAGATCCAAAACGAGGACATTCCCAAAACGGCTTTTACTACTCGTTATGGTCTTTACGAGTACACCGTCATGTCCTTTGGTTTAACCAATGCCCCCGCCACTTTCTCACGCATGATGAATTCGATCTTCATGGAGTACCTAGATAAATTTGTTGTAGTTTATCTTGATGATATTCTCATCTACTCGAAGAACGAAGAAGAACATGCCGAACACCTAAGGCTGGTATTGATGAAACTTAGAGAGCATCGCCTGTATGCTAAATTCTCCAAGTGTGAATTTTGGCTCCCAGAAGTGACCTACTTAGGCCACGTGATTTCTGCAAAAGGTATTGCTATGAATCCCGAGAGAGTTCAGGCCGTCCTTGACTGGACTCCACCTGAATCGGTTAAGCAAGTTAGGAGTTTTCTTGGCCTAGCCAGCTACTGCCGTCGCTTCGTCGAGAACTTTTCTAAAGTTGCAAAGCCTCTAACTGAACTCCTCAAGAAAGATAAGAAATTTCTATGGACTCCCAAGTGCGAGGAAAGCTTTCAAGAGCTAAAAAGAAGATTGACTTCTGCACCCGTACTTGCACCTCCAGACACTAAAAAGGATTTCGAGATCTATTGTGACGCATCACGGCAAGGGTTAGGATGCATACTTCTGCAAGATCGACATGTGGTAGCTTATGCTTCACGCCAGTTGCGGCCACATGAAGAAAACTATCCTACCCACGACCTTGAACTCGCTGCCGTAGTTCATGCCCTAACAACTTGGCGACATTACCTCCTTGGTAATCGTTGTGAGATCTATTCCGACCACCAAAGCCTCAAATACATTTTCACCCAGCCAGACCTTAATCTCAGGCAAAGACGCTGGATTGAGTTGATAAAATATTATGACTTAGGGATTCCTTACACCCCAGGCAAAGCCAATGTCATGGCTGATGCACTAAGTCGTAAGTCGTATCGTAACAACCTCATGTTACAACAGTATCAACCACTTCTTCATGAGGAATTTCGCAAGCTCAATCTTGAGATAGTTCCTCGTGGATCTCTTTTCAACTTGGTGGCAAAACCAACCCTTGAGGATCAAATCATAGCCACCCAGAAACAAGATAGTAGTATTCAAGAGATCAAGCAGAACATTGTTAGCGGAGTTGCTAAATGTTTTTCTGCAAATGATCAAGGAACGATATTCTTTGAAAATCGTTTAGTAGTTCCTGAGAATGAAGACCTAAAGCAGCTGATCCTTAAGGAAGCTCATGACACTCCCCTCTCCATTCATCCCGGTAGCACAAAAATGTACCGAGATCTACGCCAGAGATTTTGGTGGACCCAGATGAAGAGAGACATTGCACAATTTGTTGCCGAATGTGATGTTTGTCGTCGCATTAAGGCAGAACACCAAAGACCTGCTGGTACTCTTCAACCATTGTCTATTCCCGAGTGGAAGTGGGACAAGGTCGGTATGGACTTCATCACCGGCTTTCCAAAAACCCAGAAAGGAAATGATGCCATCTTCGTTGTCATTGATCGACTTTCAAAAGTTGCTCACTTCCTTCCAGTTCGCGAGTCTATAACTGCTAGTCAGTTAGCGGACTTGTATGTCTCTAGAATTGTGTCTCTTCACGGTGTTCCTTTGGTGATCAATTCTGATCGTGGTAGCCTTTTCACCTCTAGATTTTGGGAAAGTTTTCAAAATGCTATGGGAACTCATCTCTCCTTTAGTACAGCTTTCCACCCTCAATCTAGCGGTCAAGTTGAAAGGGTTAATCAAATCTTGGAAGACATGCTCAGAGCTTGTGTTATCTCTTTCGGAAAGAATTGGGAGAAATCTCTTCCATTCGCCGAATTTGCTTATAACAATAGCTATCAATCTAGTCTGGACATGGCTCCCTTTGAATTCCTCTATGGACGATGATGTCGAACACTCCTAAACTGGTCAGAAACCGGTGAAAGACAACTCTTTGGACCGGATATGATCAAGGAAGCAGAAGAGCAAGTTCGCATTGTTCGTGATCGATTGAAAGCCGCTCAGTCTCGTCAGAAAAGCTACTATGATCGTCATCATAGAGAGGAGAGCTACAATCTGGATGAGAAGGCTTACCTTCGGGTTAATCCTCTGAAGGGAACCCAAAGATTCGGTATCAAAGGCAAGTTGGGCCCACGTTACATCGGACCTTTCCGCATTCTCACTAAACATGGAGAAGTTGCCTACCAACTTGAACTACCTCCGCACCTTTCCCGAGTACATGATTTATTCCATGTGTCACAACTCAGGCGTTGCTTCAAGGACCCCATCCGGGAAGTCGACCATGAAACGGTTGATCTCCAAGATGACCTTTCTTATCGAGAGTATCCTGTTCTTATTATTGATTCCGCAGAGCGTGTCACTCATCGTCAGAAGATCAAGTTCCTCAAAGTGCAATGGTCACATCACTCCGAGAAAGAAGCAACGTGGGAAAGAGAAGACCGCCTCCGTGCCGAGTACCCCACCTTCCTCCCGACGACTTCTGAATCTCGGGACGAGATTCTTTTGAGTGGGGGAGAGTTGTCAGAACCCCAACTAGGTTAAGTGCTAGGGTTTGTTTGTGCCCTTTGCATCATGCAAAAGTTCAAATGAAATTCAAAAATGTTGAAGCAGAAAGCCCTGAGAAATTAATTCAAATGGCCAGATAAAAATCTTTTTCCAAAAATCATTTGAATAGTTGAAAAATTCCTATAAATGATGATGATCATTTCAAAAGTGGTTTGGCTTCATTCCCACACTCAAGGAGTTTTCTACAATTCAAACAGTGCCTTGGAAAATTAAAATAACCCCTATTTGAATTGGAATTCAAATGTTTTGAATTTCAAAAATGCCCAAATCCTGAAAGCGACTAGCTACTGTCCACCTAGTATTTATAAAATTAGTTGGGCATTTTTATAAAATGTTTTGGTATTTTTACCAGAGCAAAACAAAAGGCGGAAAAAGAAAAACAGAAGAAAGCAAAGAAGAAAAAGAAAAACAAAACCCATCCCAACCCCCTAGGCCTCGGGCCCAACTCACCTGTCCGGCCAGGCCCACCTCTCCTCCCCTTGTCGTCTTCCCCGCCCGGAGCCAGAGCAGGCAGCTCGCCGCCGTGGCAAGCATGCCCGCGGCTGTCGAGCCTTCAAGGCCTCCCCTGCCCTATCCTCTCGCCCCGGAGACACGCAGCAGCCGCCACATCCTTCCCCTCTCTCTCCCGGTCGTTTCCCCCTCTCCCTCTCGCGATTTCTCCGCCACCGACGGGAACCGGAGTTCACCGCCGTGGAAAGCACGCTCCCACCGATCCCCTCCGCCTCGCCGGCCGTGTCCTTCGAGCTCGAAGACGACAACTACGTCTCCCCGAAGCGGATCGAGAGCCCGGGCGCCTTCAACGCCACGCAATCGTCGTCGTTTCCATCGCCGGCCGCCGCGGACCTCACCCCCACATTCGTCGTCGTCCGAGCGTCTTCGGCCCCCTCGACTACTCCGTTGAGCTGCTGGTGAGCTCACGGTTTTTTCCCCCAAACCCCGCTCCCTCCCGTAGCCTCCATCGTCGTCGTCGATCTTCCAGAGCTCCGGCCGCCGCGCCTTTTGAAGCTGGCGTCGCTCCCGTGCTCCTGGCGACCCCCTGCATGCTCTACTAGACGCGGGCGAGCACGGGCTATGCCCAGTGCCCCCCCTTCCCACTCCCGTTCCATCTAGCCCATTCCGGCGAGGTTCCGGCCATCTCTCCGGCGAGCCCTAGCCATTGGGGCTAATCACCCAGCCTAACCCCCTTCCTAGCCAATGACAGGTGGGCCCCAAAACCTCCCTAAACCCCCTGTTAGTTTAAACAGAGAGGGATTAGCCCCTCTCCCACTGACAGGGATGGCCCACTGGCCAGAGCCCCTGTGACGTCACCCCACGTCATGCTGGCGCATTAAAACAATTTCCAGAGAATTAAAACATTTACAGAAATTCCAGAAAATCATTTAAACTTTGGAAATTCATAACTAATTCATATTAATTCCAAATTAAACATATAATATATGAAAAATTATTAGAAAAATACAAGGATTAAGAATATGCAATTTGTTTTTATGTTTGACCATTTTAAAATGGGTGAACATAAGCAAATGTGCGTATGACTTAATTTGAAATTGAATTTGGAGTTTGAATTTGCATTTCAAATGCAATATACTTCAATTAAATTGAATATGCTACAAACCAGTACCATTCACATCATGGACAACCTTATCATGTGTATGTGCATTTTTACTTCCGAAGTTGTCCCCCCTTGTTGATGATTGCCTCCGATGACAGACGTTCCGAGACGGTGATCACCCCGAAGAAGAAGACCACCGTTAAGACCCGTGTACCGTCAGCAAGGCAAACAAACCCCATTGATCATGTCTATAAAATCCTATTTCCCTCTCAGTCTCGCTTATGCATGTTTAGGAGATCACCGAGACACGTTCTTTCGCATAGTTGAACCCATTCCGATGCATGACCTATCATTTTGTCACCGTATTAAGCAAACCACAATCCTAGCAGATTTAGGAGTTGAATGATGAGCATGTGGCCCCTATAACTGTTAATGCTTATTGCTGCATTAGTGATACAATGAGAATGTTATGTTTGTCAGTCAGGATGAATTGAACACAGTGGTGCTGATGATAACGTGTTGGTGAATCCACCCTAAACAAAGGTGAACGATGGGAGGCTGTGTAGGAGTACACAGTGGGTTGTCTCGTTGAACACTGCACTAGGCCTCGAGTTCCTGTTTTTTGATCCAAGACAAAGAGTATGACCACATGTAGGGTTTTATGGGAGCCCCGTTTGGCCTCTTTACGTACCCGATCCAGTCCAGGAGTCACACTAGATTTGGGCTTTCCATTTGATTTATGTATAGATATGTGGGTGGACCTGTGAGGCAGTGAAACCATCTGTCAAAGGTGGCGTCTCGGTCCCTTACATTATCTGAGTCCGTTTCGTGGAATCGGCCGGACTCTCGAGCGGTGACAAACTCAGGTAGTCGACTCCTGGATTAGAGAAGGTGATGTGAGGGTAGTGCCTTGGTTTCATCCACGTGCGACACCCGCTTGAAGGGTGACAAGAACGAGGCGATAAGTGATTACACGCGTGTGAAGATGTACACCCCTGCAGGGTTAATGAACTATTCGAATAGCCATGTCCGCGGTTATAGACTACTTGGAAACCTCTACATGATCATAGATAACTTGAATGGATACTTATAAAACTCGCAAGATAAGCGTGAGTGCTATGGCGTGCTTTCTCGTGGGGAATTCGAGGAAGGCACCATAGTGGTGTAATTGGTTGGAGATGTAGTGGACTCGTGTACGCTTCTTACCTCAAGTCTGGTAATCGTAGTTCAGGACTAGCCAAGTCAAAGATGGCACTTCTGCATGTTTAAACCCACCTCCTTTACCTTGATACTGAGCATGAGTAGTATAGATCCGATGTAAGTCTTGCTGAGTACGACTTTGTACTCACGTTTGCTTATTCTATGTTTTAGATGAGAACCCAGACCCCGATGGAGTCATCTTCGTGAAGCTCGATGTTGACCTTGGTAGTATAGTTCCAGACAGCAGTCTGGTCCCTCGTGGAAGGGAATGTTTGTTGTACAAGGCTTCTCTAAGCCATTTGTTAATCTTGTCTGTACTCAGACCTAATTTGCTTCCGTTGTATGATGTAATGTGATCACAGACATGTGATCTTTGTATGCTCTATGTGTATATCTATAAAGAGTACTTTGTAGAGTTATGTGATGATACCTGCTGTTCATACTAGGCATGTGTGTTGCGTGTATGGTTATAACATGCATGTCTTAGTATGGGTTTTCGAGACCTTAGTTGTGATCTGGCTGGCGGTCTTTTATACACCAAGTGGCCCTTAGATGTGCGCAGCTTGGGGCATCGCGATGCAATTGATCGTGACACTGTCACGTGGCACACTTTGTTGTATGATCGAGCCCGCCCTAGACCCCGACTAAGTGATCGGGCTGGAGTAAGTCTATATAAGAGTTAGGATCCAATCGACAACATGGTTGAGGCGACTTGTCTATGAGTATGGGATTCACCACCCATAAGCATTTAGACTTGTGAGCGGACGTCGAGGACCCATCTCAGTTGATCATCCGGCCTGGATGGGATGCCCCTGACGTTTGATTCTTTCCGAGAGCGTTCTGTGCTTGGCCTTGTCTGCTTAGACAAGTGGGTACGGCTCTCGGCTCTCCATGTGATTGTATCGTGACTGGAATTACATACGCTAACCCCGGGTCCCGACACAGACGCCCATATAGAATGGCCCCACATGAGTTAGCTGAGCTAAAAACCCAACTTGATGCTTCGTTGGCAAAAGGCTTCATCCGCCCTAGCTCATCGCCATGGGGTTGCCCCGTTCTGTTCGTAACGAAGAAACATGGAACCGAAAGGATGTGCGTAGATTATCGCCCGCTAAATCTAGCGACGATAAAGAACAAGTACCCACTGCCCAGGATCAATGATCTTTATGATCAACTTGCTGGATCCTCTGTCTTCTCCAAGATGGATTTGAGATTAGGCTATCATCAAATCAAAATCCAAAACGAGGACATTCCCAAGACGGCTTTCACTACTCGATATGGTCTTTACGAGTACACCGTCATGTCCTTCGGTTTAACCAATGCCCCCGCCACATTCTCGCGCTTGATGAATTCGATCTTCATGGAGTACCTAGATAAATTTGTTGTAGTTTATCTTGATGACATTCTCATCTACTCGAAGAACGAAGAAGAGCACGCAGAACATCTCAGGTTGGTATTGATGCAACTTCGAGAGCATCGCCTTTATGCCAAGTTCTCTAAGTGCGAATTTTGGCTACCAGAAGTGACCTACTTAGGCCACGTGATTTCTGCGAAAGGCATTCCTGTCAATCCCGAGAGAGTTCAGGCCGTCCTTGACTGGACTCCACCTGAATCGGTTAAGCAAGTTAGGAGTTTTCTTGTAGGAGATATGCCCTAGAGGCAACAATAAATGTTATTATTTATCCCCATGTTCCTAATTATGTTTATATTCCATGCTATAACTGCTATGGTTCTCGAGTCTGCAATAACCACGAGGCTCGGAGGAAGACTCATATGCACGTGTGGAATAATAAACGGATAAAATATATATTCCTAGTCTCGCCTCTAAGACTAGCTCAAGTGTTGCATGATGGTTCTGTTTTCCTGATCATGGGCATGACTATGCCGGCAATTTTGAGGGCACAATGTTAGAAGAACATTTGTGTTGAATCGACCCAGATTGATGTTATGCTATGAGATACATTCGTCGCCAGTTAATGGATTATAACACAGAGAAAGTTGAGCGTTTGCATAATTCCTTAGACCATGAGAGTATCGAGTTCCTTCGTACTTGCTTCGTGAACTTTGGGGTTTGTTAAACGTCATCTGTAAAAGGGTGGCTATTACGGCGGCTTACGGGTTCACGGAAAAGTATGACAAGGAACTAGGTAGCTCAAGATTGGGATTTGCTCCTCCGTCGATGGAGAGATATTCTTCGGGCCCTCTCGGTGTTACGGTATCCACCATCGTCTGGCCAGACACAGTGTGATTTGATCACAGGGATGCCGGAACGCGGGAACGAGAAAAGACAACAATACCAGTAACGAGGTAACTGGCATAGTGGACAAGTGTTGATCCACGGGGATGCCGATAAGTCTCACCTCGGGTATTTGTAACATATCGCGAAGCAACAGGAATAGCACACGGCAACTGGAGGTTCACTCGAATATTTATTCGTGTGGGTATAGGGGTAAATATGGGTGTCCACGGCTCCGATGTTGATCATTGATCGGAAAGTGTTCCGGGTCATGTCTATACTTCACCGAACCTATAGGGTCACACGCTTAAGGGTCATCTATCTGCTGAATACTAGACAGGGAGTTTGAGAGAAAGTCACCGGAATGGTTTCGGAGAAAACGGAAAAGTTCCGGAAAGAGAACACCGGAATAATTTCGGTAAAACCGAAAAGTTGTTTCGGAATATATCATTAAGTCAAAATGATTTCGGCACACGCCTGGAATTCTTGGAGGGTGCCAGAATTGTTCTGGGAACTTCTGGGATTTTTCCAGAGAGAAAAAACCGGAAATGTTCCGGAGCTGCCGGAACCGCTTTGGTTGCTTTTCGCAGATGAAAATCACTAATCCGGAATTGTTTCGGAACGCGTCCAAAATCCTTTTAGTGGGTACTGGAATTTTTCTAAGACCTACGGAAAAGTTTTGGATTTTACGGTCACAGATAAATGTCTTCATGAATAGTGGATACACTATTCATGATGATGCAGGCGATGATGCAGCTTGCATGATGATGCAGGCGATGATGCAGCTTGCATGATGATGCAGGCGATGATGCAGCTTGCATGATGATGCAGGCGATGATGCAGCTTGCATGATGATGCAGGCGATGATGCAGCTTGCATGATGATGCAGGCGATGATGCAGCTTGCATGATGATGCAGGCAATGATGCAGTTTGGAGGGCATTTTGGGTTTTTCCCCATAGCCTCTCACCCTATAAATAGGGGTGGAGAGGGGTCTCTCAAATCTGATCCAAGTTCTCACTTGAACTCTCAACAAGTGCCATTGCATGATCTGGCTTTCTTCTCTCCCTCCCACGAAATAGTTTCGTAGAGCCGAAAGGCTGTCTGGGTTCCGGCAGGAACTAGTTCTGGACGGCGAAGCCCTGCCGGATAGATGACACCGTATGTGTGCAACCCCGTAGAGAGGTCGTAGTTTCGATCTTTTGCCCGAGGGACTGTTCGAGGGTCCTCCCGAAGGGCTGTCCGAGTTACCGTTCAAGTTTCGAGGGTCCTCCCGAAGGGCTGTCCGTGACATCGTCCGAGGGACTGTCCGACCGCCTCTCGGAGCGCTGTCCGAGGAGCAGACGAGGGAGAACATCCTCGCGGTTGGGAGGTTGTAAATCCTAGCTGCGGGGGTCTGCACCAACGATCTACATCGACTCTACTTCCGCTGCGCTACGAGTCGGTAACGATCAGATCAAAACCTTGTATGCAGTCTCCATAGTGGTCCTGGGCTGTTCGTAGTGCGGAATTTTTTTTTGTTTTCTGCCGCGTTCCCCTACAGTGGCATCAAGAGCCGTGCTATGCGTAGATGCATGTTGCGATCTAGAATACATAGAGATGTATGGGTATTGCATAATATAATTTTGGAGTAGATCAGATCTATTGCTGAAAATTATTTATGCGGGTGGCAGATGAAATCTGTTACCCGATGTTCTTGTTGCTTCCCTGGAATTTGTGTATTTCTGATCTCAATAACAGTATGGTGGAGTTTCAAAGTTCTGGCAATCTGCGATCCTGATTGATCAAAGAAGTGCTAACAGTTCGTTGAATTCCACCGTAGTTAGAGAAAGAAGAAATTCTGCAGACTAAAGGGCAATGCAGATATGATCTGCACGGGGCTCACGCGTATGACGAAGTTCAGTATGGGGCTCGAGATTTTATTATCTTGTGTTTCATACACCCCACAAAGTTAATCTAGCGACTTGAATAATCATGCTTGATGATAAACGTTGGTAGCTGCGGTTTAAATCAAAACCTTAGAAGCCACGTAAAATAAAATTTTGCATAAACCGATTAGAGGCGTCTAACTTGGTTTTGCAGGATGTGCATGTGATGTGGTATAGCAAAGCTCATATTAATTTGATTATGTATGAGATGACTATATAATGTAAATTTATTAACATGACCTGCGTGTCATGATTCGGCATGATGGCTGGAGCCATATGATTGTCACTTTAATGACCTGCGTGTCAACCTTATGTAATGCACTTATTTTTATTAGCTATAGAGATAGCAATATTATTTGGTGCATCGACAAGGTGGTGGCAAACTTCGCGAAGGTGAACTCCGACGCAAATGCCAAAGACGAAGAAATACTTGACTTCTCCGTCAGAAGGGGCTATACCATATCATGCAATTATGAATTACCTGAGATGTTTATCCCTTAAGTTTCACCCTTCTTGATTGCGCGGTAGTCGCTTTTTATTAGGGTGATCTCTCACTTAAATATCAAGTAGTTAGTGTTCTCCCAAATGTAGCACCGTCACAGCATCTATCCTTTCGGGGTGCGCCATGGATGCATGGGTACGAACGATTGGAGAAATGTAAGGCGGGTGAGGTCAGACCTCGCAGCAAGATCACTTGGTTGTCTTGACGTTCATGGCAGGATCGTCCTGAGCTCGGAACACACGCATCGAAAGATGAACAAGAGTCACATAGAGATGTGATCGGCAAGTTGGCCTACCAAATCAAAATCCTCGTCATGAGATGATGATTCTATGGCGTTGTATTGATATTTGGATCTTGAATCACTCATAATCAATTTTGAGAGATATTGATTTGAGTGGGAGCGCATTTTAGAATTAACTTGTTTAATTCTGAGTGCAATTAATTATGAACACTGTCTAAGTATAATTTGCTAATAGTTGTAGAATAATGGCTCGCGTTTCCACCTTCCCTATTAAAATTGAATAAGCTGTTAAATATCTGGTTAAAACTTTACGGTTGGTAACGTAATGCGAGGATTGTCCTCAAGAGTGCCGAGAAGGATTTTGTCCTATCGCATGCTTTCGGTGTCCTTCCGCTAATGCTATGGATGATGTGACTCTCGTCCTTCGATCCAAAAGCTAGAATTCCATTGTGGTCAAGTACAATACGTTTGCTTCCATAAGACCCGAACTTCACAAGTTTGGGATAGTTATGTAATATTCATGGAACTGAAAATTGTTTTCAGATACAGACAAAGGCTAAAAGATATGAGATATCCAAAGCAATATTTGTTTGCAAAGTATTAGTAAAGTGTTTACTGGGCATTTGACTGATAGGAGAGGGATCCAGAAGAACGCCTGTCATATCATGAAGGTGAATAAAACAAACAACTTAAAGAGAAAGGAAATGTCCAAAGGGTGTTAGTGTGACTCACACGCCTAGGAAGTCCGGGGCTAACGCCGCTCTTAAAGTTGGGTGCTTCTTCTGAGAGTAGGAGAAATATTGAAAGTTAAACTGTTAGAAGAATAAAGGCAAAAAGGAAAGAAGACTGGAATATCCAGCTCATGTATGAATGTCATACAAGTTTTTGATGTATAGAAGGCTGGTCAAAAATATAGTTCTTGGGAATTATGGTTAAACATGTTAATCACTAATTCTTGGGTATTGTGAGTTAAATCACAAAGATACCCGCTCGATTGCATTCTGTTGAAACTCGATGTAAGAACTACAACGGCCTAAAAGACTTGCCAGTAATGAGGTTTAGATACGCGCTGGGAACATAGTAAAAGTTACTATACCTTCCATCGGTGTATCACCATCTGTATTTATTTTCATAATTCGTTTTAGAGTTTTATACACTCTAGCCCATTGCATAAAGTATGTTGCAAGAAGGTTGTTCATAAAAGAACAATTGTTGTTCAGTATTATGAATAACATAAAGGGCCATGCTTCCATCGGGGATGGGATGTATGTTACGAATATTGATGGTAATATGATACATCCATAACAATGACGCTAAATGTCGAAAGACTAAAATAATACCACATATGTGTGGCACTGCATTTGGTCACATTGGAGAAACCCGCATGGAGAAATTCCATAATGATGGATTTTAAAGTCATTTGATTATGAATCATCTCACACTTGCAACCTTCGTCCGAAAGGTCAAGTGACTGAAATACCGTTCACAGGCCATAAGGAACGAGCAACAAACTTATTCGTGATCATACATTTTGATGTATGTAGTCCGATAAATGTTGTTACTAGTAGTGGAAGTTATTGTAACAAGAAAATTATGTTTCTACAATTCGATTGCAGAAAGGAATATTTTGAGTTACAAGTTTAGCGAATGTCTGATGAGTTATGAAAAGAGTTTTCATAACTTACACCTCCCGGAACACCACTGCAAGTGGAAAGTCCGTGAAGAATTAATCGAACCATTCATGACATGGTAAGATCAAAGATGACATAAATAAATTTGCCATTATCCCTTTTAATGTAATGCTTTAGAGACTGCGGCTTTTACACTGAAAAGAGCGCCATCAGGTCTGTTGAAATGACGCCATGGTATGGTACGCCCAACCATGTTTTATCTTTTCTTAACATTTGGAATATGGGGCTTGTGTAAACTGTTTACAAACCTATTCCAAATCAGACAAGTGCTACTTTGTAGGTTATCCCAAATTATTGGGAATTCCTCCACCACTATACCGAGGCAAAAGGTTTTGCCACAAAGAACGGTATGCTTTTAAAGAGAATGGTTCTTGCAAAAAGGTGAGTGGGAGGACAGTGCAACTCGACGAGATAACAGTATCTTCATCATCAGATCAAAGGAAAGGAACCTTGGAAGTGATTCCAGAGTTTCCTACTGCGACTGATACGGAAGCTCCTACATGAGACGTATGGACTTCGGTCGAACTTGCAGCTGAACCACGTAGGCAAAACTCATGCAAACCTCTCAGGTGCGCAAACTAGATATTGTTGTTAGACAACAGTATACCTACGATAATCAAGGAAGCGATGATGGGCCCTGACTCCGGAATTGGCTAAATGCCAATACAATCCGAGATAGTTTCCTTATAAATAAGTCAAGATTGTATCTTGATGGACCATTCGGAAGAATTTGAGTCTAACGAATATTAATGGAACTATAAACAGATACGGATAAAAATGTTTTATCCATAAAGCTCGACTTGTTGCTTATAACAAATTCAAGGAATTAACTACAGCGAGATTGTCTCTCCGTAGCGATGCTTAAAGTCGGTTCGGGTTAAACTAGCAATTAATACATATTTCATTCATGAGATATGAAACATGGATGCCAAAATGATTTCCATAAGATGGAAATACCACCTCGGACTTGCATATGATACAGTCCAAGGTATTTTGTCAGTCCAGAGGATGCTAGTGAGTATGCAAACTTCAGAGTTCCTGCGATGGACAAAAGAGAGCATAATGGAGTTGGAATCTTCGATTTTGATGAAATAGTCAAAAGAGTTTGATTTCATCAATGGATAACGAAGATGCTTGTGGCTACAAGAAAGTAAGTGGGAGCATAATAATATTTCTAAAAACCTTGTGTGCCTGACACATTGTTGATCAGAAATAATATAAACTTCTTGACACGAATTAGGACTTCATTGAAAATAGTCTTTCGATGAAGTGCTTGGGCTAAGTAGCCTTGATATTAGGCATAATTATCTAAGAGATAGAATTGCCTAATAGGGCTAAGCCAAAATACATACTGACAAGATGCCAAAACAATTTAGCATTAAAAACGACAAGGAGTGATTCTTGCCAAAGTCACATGGAAAGAGTTTTTGCAAGACTCAGTGTCCCAAAACACTGATGAGCAAATTACATGATGGAGATTCCACACACCTTCGTGTTGGGATTAATCATGTATTCCATGGTATGTAAACAACCAGATATGTCCAATACTCCAAAGTTGTTGCGAGTATAGATACCAAAGTGATCAAAGAACTGATCATGGGACAACAGTGAAAAATGTCATTGAGTACTAAAGTAGCACTGATGACATGTTTTCTCGCAAGAAGAGATTATGAAGTACTTGTTGTAAGTAATTACATCGATACGGTCTTCATCAATGCTCCATGCGATTTTCGATTTGAGTTAAAGTTTTTTTGTGTGTAATACACAATATGGTGGCACAGTAAGTTGGAATTGTTCATAACAGGTTACTGTGGCGAAATTCTATAACAAATGGCTATGTATGTTGCTGCTTTAGAAGAAACAAAGAAAATGTTGAATCATATAGTTCATTCATGAACTTAGTATGGTTCCAATATGGCTTTGGTCAATGGAACACTATTGAAGATAGTTGCTCCATAGCTCAGTCTGAGGAATCAATGTTCGACCAGTGATTCGCATATATACAAAGCCAAGTCCACACAAAATATGAATTTTGTGAAAGCGTGAAAACGCGAGGATATGCAAAGATACACACGGAGTTGAAGTTGTCAGATCCGTTGGACATCAGGCTATACCACATGTGAAGCATATTTTACACCAGTATGCCATAGGTGTAAAGTGCATTAGCATTGACTAGATTATTGACTCTAGTGCAAGTGGGAGTCTGTAGGAGATATGCCCTAGAGGCAACAATAAATGTTATTATTTATCCCCATGTTCCTAATTATGTTTATATTCCATGCTATAACTGCTATGGTTCTCGAGTCTGCAATAACCACGAGGCTCGGAGGAAGACTCATATGCACGTGTGGAATAATAAACGGATAAAATATATATTCCTAGTCTCGCCTCTAAGACTAGCTCAAGTGTTGCATGATGGTTCTGTTTTCCTGATCATGGGCATGACTATGCCGGCAATTTTGAGGGCACAATGTTAGAAGAACATTTGTGTTGAATCGACCCAGATTGATGTTATGCTATGAGATACATTCGTCGCCAGTTAATGGATTATAACACAGAGAAAGTTGAGCGTTTGCATAATTCCTTAGACCATGAGAGTATCGAGTTCCTTCGTACTTGCTTCGTGAACTTTGGGGTTTGTTAAACGTCATCTGTAAAAGGGTGGCTATTACGGCGGCTTACGGGTTCACGGAAAAGTATGACAAGGAACTAGGTAGCTCAAGATTGGGATTTGCTCCTCCGTCGATGGAGAGATATTCTTCGGGCCCTCTCGGTGTTACGGTATCCACCATCGTCTGGCCAGACACAGTGTGATTTGATCACAGGGATGCCGGAACGCGGGAACGAGAAAAGACAACAATACCAGTAACGAGGTAACTGGCATAGTGGACAAGTGTTGATCCACGGGGATGCCGATAAGTCTCACCTCGGGTATTTGTAACATATCGCGAAGCAACAGGAATAGCACACGGCAACTGGAGGTTCACTCGAATATTTATTCGTGTGGGTATAGGGGTAAATATGGGTGTCCACGGCTCCGATGTTGATCATTGATCGGAAAGTGTTCCGGGTCATGTCTATACTTCACCGAACCTATAGGGTCACACGCTTAAGGGTCATCTATCTGCTGAATACTAGACAGGGAGTTTGAGAGAAAGTCACCGGAATGGTTTCGGAGAAAACGGAAAAGTTCCGGAAAGAGAACACCGGAATAATTTCGGTAAAACCGAAAAGTTGTTTCGGAATATATCATTAAGTCAAAATGATTTCGGCACACGCCTGGAATTCTTGGAGGGTGCCAGAATTGTTCTGGGAACTTCTGGGATTTTTCCAGAGAGAAAAAACCGGAAATGTTCCGGAGCTGCCGGAACCGCTTTGGTTGCTTTTCGCAGATGAAAATCACTAATCCGGAATTGTTTCGGAACGCGTCCAAAATCCTTTTAGTGGGTACTGGAATTTTTCTAAGACCTACGGAAAAGTTTTGGATTTTACGGTCACAGATAAATGTCTTCATGAATAGTGGATACACTATTCATGATGATGCAGGCGATGATGCAGCTTGCATGATGATGCAGGCGATGATGCAGCTTGCATGATGATGCAGGCGATGATGCAGCTTGCATGATGATGCAGGCGATGATGCAGCTTGCATGATGATGCAGGCGATGATGCAGCTTGCATGATGATGCAGGCGATGATGCAGCTTGCATGATGATGCAGGCAATGATGCAGTTTGGAGGGCATTTTGGGTTTTTCCCCATAGCCTCTCACCCTATAAATAGGGGTGGAGAGGGGTCTCTCAAATCTGATCCAAGTTCTCACTTGAACTCTCAACAAGTGCCATTGCATGATCTGGCTTTCTTCTCTCCCTCCCACGAAATAGTTTCGTAGAGCCGAAAGGCTGTCTGGGTTCCGGCAGGAACTAGTTCTGGACGGCGAAGCCCTGCCGGATAGATGACACCGTATGTGTGCAACCCCGTAGAGAGGTCGTAGTTTCGATCTTTTGCCCGAGGGACTGTTCGAGGGTCCTCCCGAAGGGCTGTCCGAGTTACCGTTCAAGTTTCGAGGGTCCTCCCGAAGGGCTGTCCGTGACATCGTCCGAGGGACTGTCCGACCGCCTCTCGGAGCGCTGTCCGAGGAGCAGACGAGGGAGAACATCCTCGCGGTTGGGAGGTTGTAAATCCTAGCTGCGGGGGTCTGCACCAACGATCTACATCGACTCTACTTCCGCTGCGCTACGAGTCGGTAACGATCAGATCAAAACCTTGTATGCAGTCTCCATAGTGGTCCTGGGCTGTTCGTAGTGCGGAATTTTTTTTGTTTTCTGCCGCGTTCCCCTACATTTCTTGGCTTAGCAAGCTATTGTCGCCGCTTCGTTGAGAACTTCTCCAAAGTTGCAAAGCCTCTAACTGAACTCCTCAAGAAAGATAAGAAATTCCAATGGACCCCCAAGTGTGAGGAAAGCTTTAAAGAGCTAAAGAGAAGATTGACTTCTGCACCCGTACTTGCACCTCCAGACACCAAAAGGGATTTCGAGATCTATGATGATGCTTCACGGCAAGGGTTAGGATGCATACTTATGCAAGATAGACATGTGGTAGCTTATGCTTCACGCCAGTTGCGTCCACATGAAGAGAACTATCCTACCCATGATCTTGAACTCGCTACCGTAGTTCATGCCCTGAAGACTTGGCGACATTACCTCCTTGGTAATTGTTGTGAGATCTATTCCGACCACCAAAGCCTCAAATACATATTCACCCAGCCAGATCTTAATCTCAGGCAAAGACGCTGGATAGAGTTGATAAAACATTATGACTTAGGAATTTCTTACACCCCAGGAAAAGCCAATGTCATGGCTGATGCACTAAGTCGTAAGTCGTATTGTAACAACCTCATGTTACAACAGTGTCAACCACTTCTTCATGAGGAATTTTGCAAGCTCAATCTTGAGATTGTTCCTCATGGCTATCTTTCTACCTTGGTGGTGAAACCAACCCTTGAGATCAAGAAGAACATTCCTAGCGGAGTTGCTAAATGTTTCTCCATAAATGATCAAGGCGTCATTTTCTTTGGCACTCGATTAGTTGTACCATGAAGACACAATCTTAGAAGGCTAATTATTAAGGAAGCTCATGATACTCCCCTTTCGATTCATCCTGGTAGCACAAAGATGTACCGAGATGTACGCCAGATATTTTGGTGGACTAGGATGAAGAGAGAAATCGCACCGTTCATCGCCGAATGTGATGTTTGTCGTCGCGTTAAGGAAGAACACCAAAGACCTGCTGGTACTCTTAAACCATTGCCTTTTCCCGAGTAGAAATGGGACAAGGTCGGTATGGATTTCATCACCGGTATTCCAAAATCCCAGAAAGGAAATGATGCCATCTTCGTTGTCATTGACCGACTTTCCAAAGTTGCTCACTTCCTTCCAGTTCGCGAGTCTATTACTGCTTGTCAGTTAGCAGACTTGTATGTCTCTAGAATTGTATCTCTCCACGGTGTTCCTTTGGAAATCAATTCTGATCGTGGTAGCCTTTTCACCTCTTGATTCTGAGGAAGCTTTCAGAATGCTATGGGAACTCATCTCTCCTTCAGCACAGCTTTCCATCCTCAGTCTAGCGGTCAAGTTGAAAGGGTTAATCAAATCTTGGAAGACTTGCTCAGAGCTTGTGTTATCTCATTCGGAAAGAATTTGGAGAAATCTCTTCCATTCGCCGAATTTGCTTATAACAATAGCTATCAATCTAGTCTGGACATGGCCCCCTTTGAATTCTTCTATGGCCGACGATGTCGAACACCCCTAAACTGGTCAGAAACCTGTGAAAGACAACTCTTTGGACCGGATATGATCAAGGAAGCAGAAGACAAGTTCGCATTGTTCGTGATCGATTGAAAGCCGCTCAATCTCGTCAGAAAAGCTACTATGATCGTCATCATAGAGAAGAGAGCTACAATCTTGATGAGAAGGCGTACCTTCAGGTTACTCCTCTGAAGGGAACCCAACGATACGGTATCAAAGGCAAGTTTTCCCCATGTTACATCGAACCATTCCGCATTCTTGCCAAACGTGGAGAAGTTGCCTACTAACTTGAACTACCCCTGCACCTTTCCCGAGTACATGATGTATTCCATGTGTCACAACTCAGGCGTTGCTTCAAGGACCCCATCCGCGAAGTCGACCATGAAACGCTTGATCTCCAAGATGACCTTTCTTATCGAGAATACCCCGTTCCTATTCTTGATTCCACAGAGCGGGTCACCCATCGTCAGAAGATCAAGTTCCTCAAAGTGCAATGGTCACACCACTCCGAGAAAGAAGCTACATGGGAAAGAGAAGACCGCCTCCGTGCCGAGTACCCCTCCTTCCTCCTGACGACTTATGAATCTCGGGACGAGATTCTTTTGAGGCGGGGAGAGTTGTCAGAACCCCAACTTGGGTAAGTGCTAGGGTTTGAGTGCTCCTTTGCATCATGCAAAAATTTCAAAATAAATTGAATTGGGGAAAAAGAAAAGCCCTGAAGAATTTAATTCAAATGGCCAGACAAAAAATTTCTTCCAAAAATTCCTCTGTTATTTTTGAAAAGTCTTATAATTATGCATGATCACATATAAAGTGAAGTGGGTCCCACTGCATGCACCAAGATTTCTCAAAAATTCCAAAAATGGCTTGGAAATTAAATAATAACACTATTTGATTTGAAATTCAAATTATTTGAATTTCAAAAATCTCCACAACTTGTGAGTGGCTAGCTATATATATTATAAGCCCACATAAATTTTTTGAAGATTTAATAAAATGCCTTGCAATTTTATTTGGGGCAAAACACAAGACAGAAAATAGAAAACAGAAAGCAAAAACAAGAAAAAGAAAAAAAGGACTTACGTGGCAAGAGGCCCAACTCAAGCCTGGCCATCCCAGCAAGCCAGGCCCAGCCCATCCCTCCTTGGCGTCTTCCTCCCCGCCGAGCCAAGCACCTCGGTGGGTTCCATGCCGACGCCGTCGACGTGCCCTGGCCACGCAGCAGCCCCCCGGGTCTTTTCCTCGCGCCTGGAGACGCCCCTGAGGGCCACGCAGCCATTCCCCCTCTCCAAGCTCGCCTCCCACCTTTCCTATTCTCGTTTCCGCCGACACCCGAGAACTCACCGGAGCGCATCGCCATGGAAGTCGCGGCCACCGTGCGCTAGAGCTCAAGAAGCCATGTCCCCTGTGCTCTGCATCGACGACTTCGTCACCCTGCAGAAGCTGACGCCCTGATTTGGTCCCGAGAAGACGCAAGCTTCCTCGATTCGTCGCCGGACTTAGAGGTTTTCCGCCGTCGATTCGCCGCTGATAACACCTCCCCGAGCCGCTGACCACGTATTCGTGTTCAAGGTGAGCTTCTGCTCATTTACCCCAACCTGGCGCCCCCTCGTTTGCTCTCTAGCCACCGTTGCCATGAACGCCGAGGGGCACCGCCACCATGAACGACGGCGACGCTACTCCCATGCCCTTCTGCTTCACCCGTGGCACGCACCATGATCCCCAGCACCACAGCATCGCAACGCTCCACTCCCCGGTCAAAAGCGCGCTCCAAAGCGTCCTCTCGACATCTCCAGAGCCACGGCCTCCGCCTCCCTCGACGCCGGCGACGCTCCGGTGACCCCTGAGCTCGCCTGTTGGTCCAGGATGATACGCGGGAGCTTCCTGGTTCCAATGGTGGTCACGGCGTCCTTTTTGGCGCAGGGACTCATCCTCCCGAGCTCACCGGCCTCTCTGACCTCGCCGGCGACTCGCCGGAGATGACCCTGCCGACGTGGTAAGGTGATTAGCCACCTGGCCCCACCCCGCAAAGACACTGACAGTGGGCCCTGCCCCTGTTAATCTCTGTTTTAAGTTCAATCAAAAAATTTAATTTACCACAGTGTCACTTACAGGTGGGACCCCCTGGTCAGATTCCCCCTGATGCCAGCATGAGGTCATGCTTGCGCAATAAACTGTATTTCTATTTACAAGAAAATGCAGAAAAGGCAGAAATTCAATTAAACTTTGATAATTCATAACTAATTCATTTTAACTCCAAATTAAACATATCATATATGTAAAATTATCAGAAAAATACAAGGATTAAGGATATGCAATTTGTTTCTATGTTTGACCATTTTAAAATGGGTGAACAGTAGCAAACATGCATATAGCATAATTTAAATTTGAATTTGAAGTTTAAATTTGCATTCCAAATGCAATACACTTAAATTAAGATGAATTTGCCACAAACCAGTAGCATTCACATCATGGCCAACTATATCATGTGCTTGTGCATTTTATTTTGATGTAGCCCCCCTTTGTTGATGATTGTTCCGGTAACAGTGTTTCCGAGAGGGAGATCCCCCCCCCCCCCGCGATGAAGAAGTTTGATAAACTAGTGTATCGTCAGCAAGGCAAGCAAACCCCATTGATCATGTCTATAAAATCCCACTTCCCTCTCAGTCTAGCTTATGCATGTTTAGGAGATCACCGAGACACGTTCTTTCTCATAGTTGAACCCATTCCGATGCATGACCTATCATTTTGTCACCGTATTAAGCAAACCACAATCCTAGCAGATATAGGAGTTTAATGATGAGCATGTGGCCCCTGGAACTGTTACTGCTTATTGCTGCTTAGTGATACCATGAGGTTACTTTGATTCTGAGTCGGGATGGAATGTTCATAGTGTTGTTGTTGTTAACGTGTTGGTGAATCCATCCTAAACAAAGGTGAACGATGAGAGGCTGTGTAGGAGTACACAGTGGGTTGTCTCGTTGAACACCGCCTTAAGCCCGAGTTCTTGTGTGGAGATCCAAGACGAAGAGTACTACCACATTTGGGCACATGGACCCCCGCTCAACCTACTAACTCACCCCAGTTCAAGTCCAGGAGTCACTAGTTCGGGTTTTCCATTTGGCATATGCATAGAAAAAGAATGCATGAAAGTTTGCATCATTTAGATATCTGGGTGGACCTGTGAGACAGTTAAACCATCTGCTAAGGTGGCGTCTTCGTCGCCTGCATCGTCTGAGTCCGTATCGTTGACCCGGCCGGACTCTTGAGCGGTGAGAAACTCAGATGGTTGATTCCTGGATTAGAGTTGGCTGTGAGGTAAAAGTTGTGGAAATTATCCTCGCCGACACCCGCTTGAAGGGTGACGAGATCCCGGCGGTAACTGATGGTTTCATGTGTGTAGCAGTACACCCCTGCAGGGTTAACAAAACTACTCGAATAGCCGCGTCCGCGGTAAGGGACTACTTGGAAAGTTGTGCTTGATTATTGGACAACTTGAATGGATACTCTAAAACTCGCAAGATAAGCGTGACTGCTATGGTGTGCTCCTCGTGGGGAAGTCGAGGAAGTATCCATAGTGGTGTATTGGTTGGAGACTTGGTAGTGGAATCGTGTACGCTTCTTACCTCAAGTCTGGTACCATTGCCTGGTGGTTGGACCGGTAGGGTCCTGGTACAACCGTTCCCCTAAACCCTAGCCACTGGTGGGGAAGGGAAAGCGGTACAACCGCTCCTGGCACCGGTAGTACCGGATTTACCGGTACAACCATGCTGACAGGATCGGAATGTCGACTAGAGGGGGGGTGAATAGGCGACTAACACTTTTTAAACTTTTCTTAACAATTTAGGCTCAACAAAGAATATAGGTTGTCTAGATATGCAACTATGTGAGCAACCTATATGCCAACAGCTATGATACAACAAGCAAGCAATAAATAAGCAAGGAAAGTAACTTGCACAAAGTAAATGTAAAAGGGAAAACAGGAGACAAGGATATGTTTCTGAAGTTCCTTCTCATTCGAGAAGTACGTCTCCGTTTGGAGAGGGTGAGGAGCACAATGCTCACACGAAGCCAACGAGGGCCACCCTATTTCTCCTCACGCTCTTACCGATGTAAGATGTCGTGATCCACTACGAGGTGGCCTGTAAGGTGGCAACCAAACCTTTACAAACAAGGTTGGGGCAAACTCCACAACTTAATTGGAGGCTCCCAACAAAACCACGAAGCTTCACCACAATGGAATGTGGCTTCGAGGTGACCTCTTCCGTCTAGGGCACCAACGCACCCAAGAGTAACAAGATCCACACGGGATTAGTGGGGGGAATCAAATATCCTTTGGTGGAAGTGTAGATCGGGGCCTCCTCTTCCAAACCCTAGAGAATCAACAAGTTTTGATGGCTAGGGAGGGAGATCGGGAAAGAATGGAGCTTGGGCGTCAATGGAGGTGAGAGCAATAAATGAGGTAGGTCTTAATGGATAAGAAGACCCCCCCCCCTTTTATAGGTGCCCATGAATCCAGCCGTTGGCTGCCCACCAACCACGGTAGTACCGCTTCAGAAGCGGTACTACCGCGGTGCGGTACTACCGTAGCAAGAGCGGTACTACCATGCCACCGGTAGTACTGAGGGTCACTACCGTGCCCACTACCGTGGAGTCCAGAAGGATTCCGGTAGTGGGTGCGGTACTGGCCCTGGTACTACCGGTGCGCGGTACTACCGCACCAGGCACGGTACTACCGCTTCGCGGTACTACCGAGCCCCAGTGCCGCCCCCACTACCGTAGAGTCCAGTAGGATTACGGTAGTGGATGAGGTACTGGGTCCGGTACTACCGTGGAGCGGTACAACCGCACCCGGAGCGGTACTACCGCTTTGTGGTACTGCCGAGCCCTAGTGCCGCCCCTACTACCGCAGAGTCCAGTGGGATTCCGGTAGTGGGTGCGGTACTGGGTCCGTTACTACCGCGGCGCGGTACTACCGCCCTGGCAGAGCCAGGGAGCCCAATCTAAAAAACTTCCACACCTCCACGACGCAAGAGAAATATGTGGGTGCAGAAAGTGAGACTGTGTGATGATTCCACCCACCATTTCCAAAGCGGATCCCCTCTTCATAGTACGGTTTTCATACGACTCAAATATAAAAAAGGAGATCGAAAGAAAAACTCCTTCTTCACGCTTCATACATCGAGGGGGCAAAACCCGTCTTGTGCCATTAATGTAATTATCTGAAATTCTCATAGCACCCGGTTAGTCCGCAAATGTATTGTCATCAATGACTAAAACCAATCAAGGGAAAACATGCCCTATCAATCTCCCCCTTTTTTGTGTATTGATGACAACACAAGATTTGCAAAATGAAAATAGGGAATTTAAAAACATGTCATTTGTTTATAAAATATAGACAGGCTCCCCCTAGATGTGTGCATCATTTTAGATATGCCTCTGGAATGCAAGACACACTCATAAGGAAGACACTCCCCCTATATTTTATAAACTAGGCCATACTAAGCTAGACAAAACAAATATGTGAGCATAAAGATAACAAGTCATAACATAGCATCACATAACCAGACAATAAGAGTACGAACAAGGATAGCATATGTCTCACACCATATATCACGGAAGTCTCACAAGACGGACTAAAAAAGAAAGAAAATAAACGGAGTTCACAAGCGTAGCAACTGAGACAAATAAAACACGCTTCTGACTCGCCCAACCCTGAGAAGATGCAAATCGGAATCCTAGAACTCTCTCCCCCTTTAGAATCGAGACGCCAAAAAGGCAGAGAGTGACCTAGCGTCCCATGGTGATGAACTACTCGTCGTCCTGGTCGTAGTCCTCGTCATCGTCAGACTCCTCGGACTCCACGACTGCCTCTGTGTCATCAGTAGTTGGCTGCTGAGCAGAGGACGAAGGGCCAGGCACATCATCATTGAGGTCCCACGCGCTGAACTTGGAGATCCACTTGTGCTCGGGAGTAATGTTCTTCTCGCACCCGTCCTTGACAGTCATACCTTGTTGCCTGTAGAAAGCCTTCTGCATCTGCCTGTTCTCCTTCTCCCTCCTGTGGGCCTCATACATGCGGTGCTGAATGTCAGACTGAAGGCAAAAGAGTTGCTTCACCTTCCGGGTGAGCTTGCCAGCCCATCCTGGCTGCTCAGGACCCTGTGCAGAAGACGAACCACCAGCACCAAAGCTCGCACCAGAGAGAGTGCGTGGAACACTGCCGCCACCTGCCTCCGGCTCCTCCTGAACCTCCTCATCAGACCCGGCAAGAGGAGAGTCATGCGCAGGACCATGACCTCCAACCCAGTTGTCCTTGATGCGTAACTGAACCTCCTCATGAGCAGTCAGAGGCCCAACGGGAAGGCACTCAACGGAAAAGGTAGTTGCCCAAGTGATCTCGAAGAGGACCTGCAGATAAGGGCCATAAATGTGAACCTTTCGTTCCATCACAGCAGCATGTATCTCCTCCCACATGATGTCACAGACATCCAAGGTCTGCGTGGTTCCCTTGTACTCCACACAGAGGAGAAGCATGTCCACCAGATGGTCGTGAACCATGTCCAGATTGCCCACTCGGAGAAACAGAGAAGTCCGGAAGATGCGGTGCATGATGTCCAAGAACGGGCAGAGAACCACTCTATGCTTCTGATGTCCCTTGGCATCAGTATAGGGAATCGAAGTCTGGTAAGGCCCTAGCAGACTCTTGTTCTTGGCAGTCGCCGCAGCGTATGGGCTAACACCAACGGGCTCCTCTCTCGTGGAGACGGGAATGTTCAGAGCAGCCATGAAATCCCCCCACTTGCAGCTCACTTGCTCATCCTTGCACATCCAAATGATGGTCTGATCATCGCGATTGGTGAAGTACACTGTGGCAAAGAACTGAGCAAGAAGCTCGGCATCGAACCGCTTGTTGAAGTAGATGATGTCCAGAATCCCAAACTACTCGCATAGGGCATATGCCTCTCCAAAGTAATCAGGGTGAGCCCACATATGCCTCAGTTGTACAGACTTCACATGTGGAACAAACTTGTTCTTCCTGTGCTTCATAATCATATGGAACACATCCCTTTGAATCTTGTTTCAGAACTGAGTTCCAACTAACTCTGGGTCTTGCTCTGCACGGTACGGATTGGCATCACGGTAGGCCCTGTACTCGGGAAGAGGAATCTCTGAAACAAGCTTGACTGGTTCTTTCTTCTTGTGATCAGTCTTCTTGAAGTTGCTTCCGGGATGACCAGGGGCCTTGCGCTTGGGATTCCGATGAGACCCATCACCGATATCCAGGGCACCCGGGGAGGATGGGGAACAATCCCACCGGAGGAGAACAGGGAGAGACGGCACGGATGCGGCACACCAGGAGGGAGCGCCGGGGTGGGCGCCGCTGCTGCAGAGGAGAAGAAAAGAAACTGAATGGGGGTAATGGGGAGGAACTCCCCGTACCCCTTGAGTTATAAGATTCCTCGGGACCACGGTAGTACCGCGAGAGCGGTAGTACCGTGACTGCTGCGGTAGTACCGCTGGCAGCAGAGCCGCCCACCAAGATACAAGTGGTATTGGGCAAGTGCATCGAATGTCTTAGGGAAAAGGGCTTGGGATGACTCGAAACACAGCAGCTGGATGGAGAACACTCTGAGATGAAGGACAATGCAAGATCAAACTCAGAGTGATCAAGATGCAAATAAGCAACCCAAACACAAGAAAGAAGCACCAAAACGAACCAATCCTCCCAAAGAGAGAGGCGGTGGCCGAAGCCACCATGTTTGAGCTTATTTGGTATGACACCACAAAGATGTATCTTGGGTTCATTGCCAATGCTCTTCTTTGAAGCACCGTTGTCACCTTGGGTGACCATTACGGCCGCCGAACGTGACCATAGTGATAGAATTTTGTCTCTTTCCGCATAATAATTGGAGTGGTTGCCTATGAATTAAGCAACACTCCCCCTATGTCCATGGCTACATCCAAGAGAGACTTCATGTTGAGACGGGAAGTGTGGGCAAGTCTTCAAACCGCATTACTTGAATCAATGATATTTAGATCATGCTTTAACTCTCGAAACCTTGCTTCATCCAAGGGCTTGGTGAAAATATCCGCAAGTTGATCTCCGGTGCCCACATATGAAAGGTCAATATCACCCCGCTTCACATGATCTCGAATAAAGTGATAACGAATCTCAATATGCTTCGTCTTGCTATGTTGAACAGGGTTTTATGCGATCTTGATAGAACTTTCATTGTCACATAAAATAGGCACTTTGTCACAAATGACACTGTAATCCTTCAAAGTTTGCCTCATCCATAATAATTGTGCACAACAACTTGCGGCGGCAATGTACTCGGCTTCGGTCGTGGAGAGGGAAACACAATTTTGCTTCTTGGATGACCAACACACCAAAGTCCTACCAAGGAATTGGCATCCTCCGGAAGTGGACTTCCTCTCCACCTTGTCTCCCGCCCAATCCGAATCCGTGTACCCGACGAGGTTGAAGCTTGAGCCTTTAGGATACCACAAGCCAAAGTTTGGGGTATGAACCAAATATCGAAAGATTCTTTTGACAGCCACTACGTGACTCTATTTTTGTGCGGATTGAAATCTTTCACACATGCCCACACTCAGCATGATATCCGGCCTAGATGCACAAAGATACAACAAAGAACCAATCATAGAATGATACTCCCTTTGGTCTACCTCTTTACCGTTCGGGTCGAGGTCAAGTTGACACTTGAGTGGCATGGGGGTCTTGGCTCCTTTAAGACCATCATAATTGAACCTCTTGAGCATGTCTTGAGTATATTTGGCTTGGTTGATGAAAGTTCCTCTTGACAATTGCTTGACTTCAAAACCGAGAAAGAACTCTAACTCTCCCATCATAGACATCTCAAACTTGTCGATCATTAGCTTAGAAAATTCCACATTAAAAGATTTGTTAATCGAGCCAAACATAATATCATCAACATATAGTTGGCATATGAACAATTGCCCACAAACCCTCTTGGTAAAAATAGTGTGATCGATTTTCCCAATTTCAAACCCATAATCGACTAAGAACTCGGTAAGGTGCTGATGGCTTCTCGCCTTTCGTTGGTTACCCCAAGTGGAAGGTTTGAGATGTAGTGCAGTAGCAGTTTTCCCTCAGTGAAGATACCAAGGTTTGTCTCCAGTAGGACTCAAGAGATGATAAGTAGGTGTCAGCGGCGCAACTAACGTGGACCTGCACACAGACACAGATAACTTTGTTCCCAACGAAGTTCAGAGAGGTTGTCAATCTCTCCGGTCTTGTTGTTTACAAAGGATAAAACGCAAGGGATAATGATAGCAAGTAAAAGCAGTAAAGTAAATATAGCTTGGAAATAATAATGAGGATATGGACCGGGATACGTGATGTTCACTAGTGATGTCTCTCTCCCAAAAGACGATAAAACTGCTATGCGAGGTAAACAAATTACAGAAGGGCAATTGACAGGATTATGAACGCACCGCAATGCTAACTATGCTACAAAAGAAAGGAAGAGGCTCAAAAGCACGGGCAGTACGCCAAGATAAGTAGACCGCAATCCATCTGCATCTACTACTAATCATCCACCTTGAGATATCTATCCAGAACATCTCGCTGGTATTAAGTTGCGAGCCCCACCCAAAGTGTAAACCCAAAGCAACAGACAAATGCATTAAAAAGCACTTTGCGTAAAGTAAGCAATCCTTGTAACCGCGGTTACAAGCACCGTTGTTTTCCCCCTTGTGGCAACAACACATCCCCTAGACTCATGTTTAGGTCACTCAAGCGTGTCATCGGGCGGCATGAACCCACAATCTATCACAACGTTCCCTCTTGGAGTCACTACCTACTACTTGGCCGAAGCAATAAACAGCAACGGAGAACATGCAAGAATTACTTAGGAACAAAAATATAAGAGATAAAAACCAAATATATTACTCTATCACAATCTGAACATAATCTCATAATCCATCAGATCCCTCCAAACTCAGCATAGCAACATCCGAAATATTACAAAGGTGCCTCGATCATGTAGGGCAGCTCACGAGGTCTAAACAATGAAGATCAAAGAGGGGAGGAAAACATCACATAGCTACTGATCACGGACCCATGGTACAAGGAAAACTACTCACGAGACATCCGGGGAGCATCCATGGTGGAGAGGAGACTCCCAGAGGTCAATCCTCCCTCCGGCAGGGTGCCGGGAAGAGGTCTTCTGGTGCTCCCGATCTTCGAAAGCGCGGCGGCGGTGGAACAGAGGTGAGTTTGCGGAATAGGGTTTCTCTCCCGGGGTTTTCCCGTGACGGAGAACAAATAGGCGAAGGGGGGCAGCCAGAGGTGGACCAGGGGCCCCAGGCGCCCCCCTGGCGCGGCCAGGGGTGGGGCCGCGCCGGGTGGCCGCCTGGCCCCCCTGGCTCCCCTCTGGCCCCTCCCGGGCTCTTCTCGAAGCTTCCTGTACGCTGATTTTTTCTGTATTTTTCCCGAAATTTTTTTGGCACTTTTTATATGGAGGAAAACTGAAATAGAAAAACAGCAGAAAACAGGAACTGGCACTGGGGTGCACTGAGTTAATAGGTTAGTCCAAATATGATCAAAAGTGTATGAAAGTGTATCTAGATCATAGCAATATCACACAAAACATGCATGGAGCAAGCAGAAATTATAGATACATTTTGGACGTATCAACATCCCCAAGCTTAATTCCTGCTCGTCCTCCAGTAGGTAAATGATAACAACATAATTTCTGTGGTGACATGCTAGTAACCATATAAGAACTTTGAAAAGTAAAGCAATTAAGGTTAGAGATTCAATTCAAGGCATAACATGCAAGAGTCTATATTAGCATTGAAACAAGTAACAAAAGAACAATAGGTGCAAGAGCCCTCGCTATCCGTGACTCGAATGTCTCCAAATGGTGTTTGCGTGCAAGAAGGGGGATAGGGAATACGAGAAAAAGTAGTTTTTGTGTTGATAACTCAATCTACTAAAGTTTCACACTTGGTCCACTTTGGAATCTTATCTTGACTCATCCCCAAACCACTAGCCAGGTACAAGTCAATTTGATCCACTCCTTTTCGATATTTTGAGCACTCATGCAATGGATGAGCGTAAGCACGAGAGTTGACACTTAGGATGGCAAAGAGAGAACTATGGTGGAGGAGGAAGACAAAAGGGATGAGAAAGGCTCATATCAATGAGGACAATCATAGGCAAGAGATGCCAAATGATAGATATGATGTGAGGAGTAGGGATTGCCCTGCAACGGATGCACATATGAGCTAGGAAGCTCAAGTGAAACTAGTGGGGGTGCAGCTAACTTGCTCGCTCATGAAGACCTAGAACTCGTTTGAGGAGGCTCATCCTTGGAATATGCAAGCCAAGTTCTATAGTGTGAAGGACCCCACATAGCTATATGCATAATGCTCATCTCTATGGAGTACAAGGATATAAAGGGAGTACTAGTGTGGATCTCTCAAAAGGATAGTAGTGTTGCCCCTTTCTCTCTTTTTATTTCTTTTTATCTTTTTCTATTTTTTTGTATTTTTTGTGGCCTCAATGGCTCTTTCTATTTAACTCACATTTGTCCTCTTTGGGATCTTTTAATGTGTCCACTTTTGGATCTTTTCCTCACTTAAGGGCAACACTCTAATTTACAAGAAGGTAAAGGAGATCTTTCACACTTTACAAGGTACTCAAAACATAAAGAAGAAGTAACTATCATGATGTATGCAATGTATGCCGCTGCCAGTGTAGCAGGACATGTATGACATGAAGATAAAGTCATGAGAAGGTGGATGTTGCATGGCAATGTATCTCGGAAAGGCTATGGAAATGCCTTGTAGGTAGGTATGGTGGATGTTTTGAGGAAATATATAAGGAGGCTTATGATGACAGAGCGTATCGTGCCAAGGGTTTGGATGCACCGGCGAAGTATGCGCCAACTCTAGAGGTGAGAAAGGGCAATACACGGTACCGAAGAGGCTAGAAAAAGTATAGGTGGGTGGAAGTGTCTACTTTCGAATACTCACATTAGTCCGAAGAACTCATGCACTTATTATCGGTAACTCTCAACCTAATCAGGAGGTTCACAAAGAGACAGGTACCCCGAGGAGGAGTGTATGGGGGTTTGGTTATCCTTGCGCATCCTCGACTCATGGTACGTGAGTGTACTCTAATATTCGAACCCTCCAGAGGTTAGTGATCCATCTAGTAGCTAGAGTTCTCAACAGGGGTTTTTGGTTTCCGAAAAACACATGGATTACCCAAAATACGACATCTATCACTAATAGGCAAGAGCTCTTGACACCATAAGTTCAATCATTACTCTAGTCAATACCTCAAAACTATTGCAAGTTACTACTACAAAGAGAACAGCAACTTTAACTACCTACTTTCAGTCAAGACACAGAACTCAGTGCAACAGGCAAACTCTCTTAACAAGATAAAACATGCAACCTATAGAAAGTTCAACCTAAGACAAAAGAAAATCTCTAGAAAAACTAAAGCACTACAACTAAACAGAACAGCAGCTAAGAAAAGAAAAAGAACAGCTCACAGCTAAAAGAATAAGCATGCAAATCCTATGAGGAGTTCTAGTTCAAGCGGAGCGTGAATCTCTCCCACACAAAAGAGTAAGTTGGGGTCCAACTTGTTACTACAGAAAACAAAGCAAAATAAAACTAAAAACAAAACCTAAGAGCGAGACGCTCCAAGAATAGCACATAATGCATGAAGTGATAAAAATATAGTGCAACGAGAGACAAACTGATAATTGTTGATGAAGAAGGGGATGCACGGGGGCATCCCCAAGCTTAGATGCTTGAGTATCCTTGAATATTTATTGGGGGTGCACATGGGCATCCCCAAGCTTGAGCGTTTGACCCTCCTGAATCTTCTTTCATCATCCTCCAACGCGCACTTGAAAACTCCCTTCATACATAACTCATTGTAGGCTGATTAGAGAGGTTAGTACCCTAATAAAATAATTTTCCTCTACTGCAAATAAAGATAAACTTGAAGAGCTACTGTTTCCCAAGATTTCCAAAAGGTTTTTTGCAAAGAAAAAGCAAGCTTAAGGTTTGCAAAAGTGAAGAGAGACAAAACGTGGCAGAATCTGTGAAAAACAGAACAGCAGATAGAAACGAATTTTTTAGGGGTACTTGTGCAACTCAGATAAAAAAACTCAGAACATTCGGGAGTTTCGTAATTGTATATAGCACGCTGTGTAAAAAATTCAGCTCAAAAAGGTGAACTGGGATTTTTCTCTGATTTTTCTAGTCACGAAGACAGAATCTGTTTTCTGGACAGCATGTCACAACTTTTACTTCCCTTGCCGTATGAGGCTAAACTTGGCACAAAGCTTGAAAAGTAAAGATACAATGATGTTGCTACAGTAGTAACAATCATCAAGACCACTAAGAAAAAAACAAAAGCGAAAAGAAAAACCTAAATTCGTTGTGGTCTGCCTCCCGAAAGCGCTTCTTTAGATCATCTCTAGTGTGAAGGACCCCACATAGCTATATGCATAATGATCATCTCTATGGAGTACAAGGATATAAAGGGAGTACTAGTGTGGATCTCTCAAAAGGATAGTAGTGTTGCCCCTTTCTCTCTTTTTATTTCTTTTTATCTTTTTCTATTTTTTTGTATTTTTTGTGGCCTCAATGGCTCTTTCTATTTAACTCACATTTGTCCTCTTTGGGATCTTTTAATGTGTCCACTTTTGGATCTTTTCCTCACTTAAGGGCAACACTCTAATTTACAAGAAGGTAAAGGAGATCTTTCACACTTTACAAGGTACTCAAAACATAAAGAAGAAGTAACTATCATGATGTATGCAATGTATGCCGCTGCCAGTGTAGCAGGACATGTATGACATGAAGATAAAGTCATGAGAAGGTGGATGTTGCATGGCAATGTATCTCGGAAAGGCTATGGAAATGCCTTGTAGGTAGGTATGGTGGATGTTTTGAGGAAATATATAAGGAGGCTTATGATGACAGAGCGTATCGTGCCAAGGGTTTGGATGCACCGGCGAAGTATGCGCCAACTCTAGAGGTGAGAAAGGGCAATACACGGTACCGAAGAGGCTAGAAAAAGTATAGGTGGGTGCCAGTGTAAAGAAAGGGCAATACCGTGCCAAGGGTTTGGATGCACACGGTACCGAAGAGGTAGGTATGGTGTATTTTTTGTGGCCTCAATGGCTCTTTCTATTTAACTCACATTTGTCCTCTTTGGGATCTTTTAATGTGTCCACTTTTGGATCTTTTCCTCACTTAAGGGCAACACTCTAATTTACAAGAAGGTAAAGGAGATCTTTCACACTTTACAAGGTACTGAAAACATAAAGAAGAAGTAACTATCATGATGTATGCAATGTATGCCGCTGCCAGTGTAGCAGGACATGTATGACATGAAGATAAAGTCATGAGAAGGTGGATGTTGCATGGCAATGTATCTCGGAAAGGCTATGGAAATGCCTTGTAGGTAGGTATGGTGGATGTTTTGAGGAAATATATAAGGAGGCTTATGATGACAGAGCGTATCGTGCCAATGGTTTGGAAGTACCGGCGAAGGTGGACACCAACTCTCAGAGTGAGAAGAAGGAAATGCACGGCACGGGAGAGGCTAGCAAAATATGGGAAGGTGGAAGTGTCTACTTTCGAATACTCACATTAGTCCGAAGAACTCATGCACTTATTATCGGTAACTCTCAACCTAATCAGGAGGTTCACAAAGAGACAGGTACCCCGAGGAGGAGTGTATGGGGGTTTGGTTATCCTTGCGCATCCTCGACTCATGGTACGTGAGTGTACTCTAATATTCGAACCCTCCAGAGGTTAGTGATCCATCTAGTAGCTAGAGTTCTCAACAGGGGTTTTTGGTTTCCGAAAAACACATGGATTACCCAAAATACGACATCTATCACTAATAGGCAAGAGCTCTTGACACCATAAGTTCAATCATTACTCTAGTCAATACCTCAAAACTATTGCAAGTTACTACTACAAAGAGAACAGCAACTTTAACTACCTACTTTCAGTCAAGACACAGAACTCAGTGCAACAGGCAAACTCTCTTAACAAGATAAAACATGCAACCTATAGAAAGTTCAACCTAAGACAAAAGAAAATCTCTAGAAAAACTAAAGCACTACAACTAAACAGAACAGTAGCTAAGAAAAGAAAAAGAACAGCTCACAGCTAAAAGAATAAGCATGCAAATCCTATGAGGAGTTCTAGTTCAAGCGGAGCGTGAATCTCTCCCACACAAAAGAGTAAGTTGGGGTCCAACTTGTTACTACAGAAAACAAAGCAAAATAAAACTAAAAACAAAACCTAAGAGCGAGACGCTCCAAGAATAGCACATAATGCATGAAGTGATAAAAATATAGTGCAACGAGAGACAAACTGATAATTTTTGATGAAGAAGGGGATGCACGGGGGCATCCCCAAGCTTAGATGCTTGAGTATCCTTGAATATTTATTGGGGGTGCACATGGGCATCCCCAAGCTTGAGCGTTTGACCCTCCTGAATCTTCTTTCATCATCCTCCAACGCGCACTTGAAAACTCCCTTCATACATAACTCATTGTAGGCTGATTAGAGAGGTTAGTACCCTAATAAAATAATTTTCCTCTACTGCAAATAAAGATAAACTTGAAGAGCTACTGTTTCCCAAGATTTCCAAAAGGTTTTTTGCAAAGAAAAAGCAAGCTTAAGGTTTGCAAAAGTGAAGAGAGACAAAACGTGGCAGAATCTGTGAAAAACAGAACAGCAGATAGAAACGAATTTTTTAGGGGTACTTGTGCAACTCAGATAAAAAAACTCAGAACATTCGGGAGTTTCGTAATTGTATATAGCACGCTGTGTAAAAAATTCAGCTCAAAAAGGTGAACTGGGATTTTTCTCTGATTTTTCTAGTCACGAAGACAGAATCTGTTTTCTGGACAGCATGTCACAACTTTTACTTCCCTTGCCGTATGAGGCTAAACTTGGCACAAAGCTTGAAAAGTAAAGATACAATGATGTTGCTACAGTAGTAACAATCATCAAGACCACTAAGAAAAAAACAAAAGCGAAAAGAAAAACCTAAATTCGTTGTGGTCTGCCTCCCGAAAGCGCTTCTTTAGATCATCTCTAGTGTGAAGGACCCCACATAGCTATATGCATAATGATCATCTCTATGGAGTACAAGGATATAAAGGGAGTACTAGTGTGGATCTCTCAAAAGGATAGTAGTGTTGCCCCTTTCTCTCTTTTTATTTCTTTTTATCTTTTTCTATTTTTTTGTATTTTTTGTGGCCTCAATGGCTCTTTCTATTTAACTCACATTTGTCCTCTTTGGGATCTTTTAATGTGTCCACTTTTGGATCTTTTCCTCACTTAAGGGCAACACTCTAATTTACAAGAAGGTAAAGGAGATCTTTCACACTTTACAAGGTACTCAAAACATAAAGAAGAAGTAACTATCATGATGTATGCAATGTATGCCGCTGCCAGTGTAGCAGGACATGTATGACATGAAGATCAAGTCATGAAGAGGTGGAAGTTGCATGGCAATATATCTCGGAAAGGCTATGGAAATGCCTTGATAGGTAGGTATGGTGGCTGTTTTGAGGATAGATATAAGGAGGCTTATGATGACAGAGCGTATCATGCCAATGGTTTGGAAGTACCGGCGAAGGTGGACACCAACTCTCAGAGTGAGAAGAAGGAAATGCACGGCACGGGAGAGGCTAGCAAAATATGGGAAGGTGGAAGTGTCAACTTTCAATACTTAAATTAGTCCGAAGAACTCATGCACTTATTATCGGTAACTCTCAATCTAATAAGGAGGTTCACAAAGAGACAAGTACCCCGAGGAGGAGTGTATGGGGGTTTGGTTATCCTTGCGCATCCTCGACTCATGGTACGTGAGTGTTCTCTGATATTCGACTCCTCAGAAGAGTAGTGATCCATCTAGTAGCTAGAGTTCTCAACTAGTTTTGTAGGTTTTGAAAATACACACGGATTTCCCAAAATACGACACCTATCACTAATAGGCAAGAGCTCTTGACACCAAAATTTCAAACATTACTCACATCAATACCTCAAAACTATTGCAAGCTACTACTAGAATGAAATAGCAACCTCAATTACCTACTTCTCAAAACAAGACACAACTCAGTGCAACAACCAACTCTCTTTAACAAGATAAACATGAAAACTAAAAAGAGTTACAGCAACAAACTAAACAAAAGCCTAGGCTCTTGATAAAGACAAACTAAGACTAAAACTAAACATGGCAGTAGCTATGAAAAGATAAAGAACACACAACAGCAAAAAGATAAGAAGGAAAAATCCTATGATGTGTTCTAAATTTTGAAAGTGCAGCGTGTTTCTCTCCCACACAAAGTAAGAAGGGGTCTAACTTGTTATGAACAACAAGCAAAGCTAACGAAAACTAAAAACTAAACCTAAGAACGAGACGCTCCAAGCATAGCACATAACGCATGAAGTGATAAAAATATAATGAGATGAAGGACGAACTGATGATTGTTGATGGAGAAGGGGATGCACGAGGGCATCCCCAAGCTTAAACGCTTGAGTATCCTTGAATATTTATTGGGGATGCATGGGGGCATCCCCAAGCTTGAGCGCTTGACACTCCTGGATCTTCTTTCATCATCTTCTATCGCACACTTGAAAACTCCCTTCATACATAACTCATCATAAGCTGATTAGAGAGGTTAGTACCCTTAATAAATATTTTTTCCCACTGGATATAAAGATATTCTTGAAGAGCTACTGTTTCTCAAGAGTGCCAAAAAGTTTTCGCTAAGAAAAATAAAGCTTAAGGTTTGCAAAAGTTAGGAGAGACAAAACGTGGCAGAATCGGTGAAAAACAGAACAGCAGATAGTAAAGAATTTTTTAGGGGCACTTCTGCAACTCAAATCAAAAAACTCAGAACATACGGAAGTTTCGTAATTGTATAGAGCATACTGTGTAAAACTTTCAGATCAAAAAGATGAACTGGGATTTTTCTGGAATTTTTCTGGTCACGAGGACAAAATCTGTTTTCTGGACAGCATGTCACAACTTTTACTTCCCTTGCCGTAAGAGGCTATAACTTGGCACAAAGCTGAAAAATAAAGATACAATGATGTTGCTACAGAAGTAACAATAATAAAGACACAACAAAAGCAAAAAGAAAACACCTAAATTCGTTGCGGGCTGCCTCCCGAAAGCGCTTCTTTAAAGCCATTAGCTAGGCATAATGCAAAAGAAGAATCGGGTTTTATCAAGAGAAAGAGAATAACTAGCCCGTGTAACGGACTCAAAAGGTAACTTGATTTTATTTCTAGGGAAGTTTTCCATTGCCTTTTTGAATGGGAATTGGAATTTTATATTACCTTCTTTCATGTCAATAACGGCACCAACGGAGCGAAGAAAAGGACGTCCCAAAATAATTGGACACAAAGGTTCACACTCTATATCCATAACAATAAAATCAACGGGAAAATAGTTGTCATTGACAATGATAAGAACATCGTCGATCTTCCCCAAAGGTTTCTTTATGGAAGAATCAGCAAGACGAACACCAAAAGAACAAGGCTCAAAGGGCTTCAATTCAAACATATCAAATATTCTTTTGGGCATAACGGAGGTACTAGCTCCAACATCACATAAAGCATAGCAAGAGAAGTTATTTAATTTAATTTTGATCATAGGGTCCCAACCATCCTCTAGCTTCCTAGGTATGGAGGCTTCTACTCTAAGCTTCTCCTCCCTAGCTTTGATGAGAGCATTTGTGATATGCTCCGTGAAGGCAAGATTAAGTGTGCTAGTGTGGGGGTATCTAGACATTTTGTGTAGCAAACTGATAACTTCTGAGAGGGTGCAACTATCAAAATCAATATCAGTACTATCAAAGGTGGTAGTAGTGTCATCTAGGCTCACTTGTTTGAAACCCTCTATGTTCATAGGAGTTTCTTTTTCTACAGTTGAGGTATTAGCATCACCATTAATAGGTCCAACGGGACTAGGAGTGCATTGGGTGCTAATAGTTTGGGTGTCCTCAACAATTTGGATAGTGGCAACTGTGTGGTGTGTATGAAGGCTCTTAATTCTATCCTCTTCCTCTTTTTCTCTAGCCCATCTTTCTTTAAGTTTAGCCATCATCCTAATATTTTCATTGATTTGTAACTGGATAGCATTAATAGGAGTGGCCTTATTCTCCTCAAGGGGAGAGGTTCTAATTTTAAGCATCTCAATATCAAGGGCTAAGCTTTCTACCTTCAAAGAGAGATTATCTATTTTAGCTAATTTCTCTTCTACATTTTTGTTGAAGGCTTTTTGGGAAGTGATAAAGTCTCTAAGCATGCTTTCTAATTCAGAGGAGGGGTTCTTGTTGCTAGGGTAAGTGTTGTTGTTCCCATAGTTGGATGGAAACGGTCTAGGATTGCTAGCAAAATTTCCCCTATAAGCATTGTTGTTGAAGTTGTTTCTAGCAATAAAGTTCACATCTACTTGTTCTTGGGCAACCAAAGAATTTAAAGGAACATCATGAGGATCAATAGAGGGTTGCTTGGTAAGTAGAGACATAATTAAGTCAACTTTTTCATTGAGGAAGGTAATTTCCTCGACAAAATTTACCTTCCTACCTGTTGGAGCGCGTTCGGTGTGCCATTGGGAATAATTGGTCATCATTTCATCGAGAATCTTCGTGGAAGCACCAAGTGTAGTTGACATAAAGGTTCCTCCTGCGGCCGAATCTAACAGGTTCCGCGAGGTAAAGTTCAAGCCTGCATAAAAAGTCTGGATAACCATCCAGGTAGTCAAACCATGTGTAGGGCATTTCTTAACAAGAGATTTCATTCGTTCCCAAGCTTGGGCAACGTGTTCATTATCCAATTGCTTAAAATTCATAATATTACTCCTCAATTGGATAATCTTAGCAGGAGGGTAGTACTTCCCTATAAAAGCATCTTTGCACTTATCCCAAGAATCTATGCTATTCCTAGGCAAAGATTGAAACCAGTTTTTAGCATCTCCCCTTAAAGAGAAAGGAAAGAGCTTGAGCTTAACAACATCACCTTCTACTTCTTTATACTTTTGCATATCACATAATTCAACAAAATTATTCAAGTGTAAAGCAGCATCATCTCCAGCACCAGAGAATTGATCTCTCATAACAAGGTTTAGCAAAGCAGGTTTAATTTCATAAGAGGTAGCTGAAGTGGCAGGTGTGGCAATGGGAGTGCAGATAAAGTCTTGGTTGTTGTGACTAGTGAAGTCACACAACTTGGTGTTTTCAGTGGAACCCATAGTAGCAGCAAGTGTGGCAGATTTTTTTGTAAATTTTGATAAAGGACACAAAGATAAAAACTGAAAGGTAAACTAACAAGACTAAAAAAACAAAGGTAAAGGGTAGTGTGCAACTCCCCTATCTTAGCACTTGGAGTCCCCGGCAACGGCGCCAGAAAACTTGCTTGATGGCTTCTCGCCCTTCGTTGGTTACCCCAAGTAGAAGGTTTGAGATGTAGTGTAGCAGCAGTTTTCCCTTGGTGAAGATACCAAGGTTTGTCTCCAGTAGGACTCCAGAGATGATAAGTAGGTGTCAGCGGCACAACTGACATGGACCTACACACAGACACAGATAACTTTGTTCCCAACGAAGTTCAGAGAGGTTGTCAATCTCTCCGGTCTTGTTGTTTACAAAGGATAAAACGCAAGGGATAATGATAGCAAGTAAAAGCAGTAAAGTAAATATAGCTTGGAAATAATAATGAGGATATGGACCGGGATAAGTGATGATCACTAGTGATGTCTCTCTCCCAAAAGACGATAAAACTGCTATGTGAGGTAAACAAATTACAGAAGGGCAATTGACAGGATTATGAACGCACCGCAACGCTAACTATGCTACAAAAGAAAGGAAGAGGCTCAAAATCACGGGCAGTACGCCAAGATAAGTAGACCGAAATCCATCTGCATCTACTACTAATCATCCACCTTGAGATATCTATCCAGAACATCTCGCTGGTATTAAGTTGCGAGCCCCACCCAAAGTGTAAACCCAAAGCAACAGACAACTGCATTAAAAAGAACTCTGCGTAAAGTAAACAATCCTTGTAACCGCGGTTACAAGCACCGTTGTTTTCCCCCTTGTGGCAACAGCACATCCCCTAGACTCATGTTTCTGTCACCCAAGCGTGTCATCGGGGGGCATGAACCCACAATCTAGCACAACGTTCCCTCTTGGAGTCACTACCTACTACTTGGCCAAAGCAATAAACAGCAACGGAGAACATGCAAGAATTACTTAGGAACAAAAATATAAGAGATAAAAACCAAATATATTACTCTATCACAATCTGAACATAATCTCATAATCCACCAGATCCCTCCAAACTCAGCATAGCAACAGCAAAAATATTACAAAGGTGCCTCGATCATGTAGGGAAGCTCACGAGGTCTAAACAATGAAGATCAAAGAGGGGAGGAGAACATCACATAGCTACTAATCACGGACCCATGGTCCAAGGAAAACTACTCACGAGACATCCGGGGAGCATCCATGGTGGAGAGGAGACTCCCGGAGGTCAATCCTCCCTCCGGCAGGGTGCCGGGAAGAGGTCTTCTGGTGCTCCCGGTCTTCGGAAGCGCGGCGGCGGCGGAACAGAGGTGAGTTTGCGGAATAGGGTTTCTCTCCCGGGGTTTTCCCGTGACGGAGAATAAATAGGCGAAGGGGGGCAGCCAGAGGTGGAACAGGGGCCCCAGGCGCCCCCCTGGCGCGGCCAGGGGTGGGGCCGCGCCGGGTGGCCGCCTGGGCCCCCCTGGCTCCCCTCTGGCCCCTCCCGGGCTCTTCTCGAAGCTTCCTGTACGCTGATTTTTTCTGTATTTTTTCCGGAATTTTTCTGGCACTTTTTATATGGGGGAAAACTGAAATAGAAAAACAGCAGAAAACAATAACTGGCACTGGGGTGCACTGAGTTAATAGGTTAGTCCAAATATGATCAAAAGTGTATGAAAGTGTGTCTAGATCATAGCAATATCACACAAAACATGCATGGAGCAAGCAGAAATTATAGATACGTTTTGGACATATCAGGTGCTCATACCAAGCGCGTGGTGCTTGCTTAAGGCCATAGAGCGCCTTGTCGAGTTTATAGACATGATTGGGGAAATTCTGGTCCTCGAATCTGGGGGGTTGCTTGACATATACCAACTCATTAGTGGGACCATTAAGAAAAACACTCTTCACATCCATTTGATATAACTTGAAGTTGTGGTGAGAAGCATAAGCAAGAGAAATACGAATGGACTCAAGACGAGCCACGGGGGAAAAAGTTTCACCATAGTCAATACCTTCGACTTGGGAAAAACCTTGAGCCACCAACCTTGCCTTGTTCCGGATGACAATACCAAGTGCATCTTTCTTGTTCTTGAATATCCACTTGGTCCCTGATGAGGGGGTGACCCCACGACTCCTATGGATGGGCCTACCCGGTGTACCCGAAGACAGAAGGCCCACAAAGATGCCGTCTAGGCCCAGCTTTGGCCCACTAGTGGCACCGATGTAGGAGTCCGCGACTCATAAGGAAGGTGCAAACCTGCCGTACGAAACAAGGTCAGGGTTAGGAAACCTCATCTGTAATCCAGGACGGACTCCCCGAGACCTAGCCTAGTATATAAGGTCTAGGAGGGGAGACGTCGAGATCAGGCAATACACAATCTGTAACCCTAGCCTTGTGCGCATTAGCCCTGGCTTCCCTGTAGTCGCCATATCCAATCAATAACATCGAGCAGGAACGTATCCTCCTGTTAGCCGACGAGCTATCGTCCAACCTGTGCCTCTCATGACTAACCCAGGGTCCATGACCATGGGATTTGACGGGGTACATCCCCGTCAATTGGCGCCGTCTATGGAAACCGCACAGGTTGGAATTAAGATCTCGGCGGTTCCGTCTTCAGCAAGCCACAACTCAAGAGCAAGAACCAGATCCAATCCACCAGAAGAATTCAAGGTCACGGAAAACATCTCTACCGCCCCAGCGAGATCGCTCGGCCTGCAGCTGTGCCAAGACCCATACTATGGAGGCAACCGATCCCACCGCCAGCGAAGGAGAACTCGACGACGCAAAAGAAAGATGCGAGGGTTCTACACAGAGATCCCGATCGATGAGCTACAGCACGAAGCAGAGGACCCGCCGAGCACTCGACGACCCGCCACCACCCAAGCACCCGCCGCACAACAAGACGTCGACTTCGAGCGTGAGATCACCGATCCTCAAGATCACCGCCAACAAAGAAGAAATCGACGACCTAGAGGACAGCGCGAGGATTCCACGAAGAAGCCCTACTCGACGAGTCGCAGTACACAGCTACGCGCTCGCCGACCACTCGACGACCCGCTGCCGTGCGGGCAGCCATTGCCCGCCGCGACAGCGACTCTGAGACTCAGACCGGCGAATACTACGACCCAAATCGAAGACCAGACGAATTCGCCAACCTTATAAGGAACTAGAATCTGAGCGTGGGGATCGAAATCGAACCATGAGTCGACGAACACCCGGCAGATCACGCGTTGTTCTTCCGAATCTCAAGGAGGAAACGGCACGCCGGATCCAGCAAACTCACAGTCAGGGAGAAGCTAGAAGGACCCTGCACGATCCACTGCTTCGACGACGTCCGAGGATACATCAGATCGGGCCACACGCTGGGAAACTGTTGCATGTTCAACGAACTCGCCGACAGCCTCAAGGAGGAAAAACAGCGAGAAGCCAAACACACCCGACGAACCGAGCAGTCACCGAATCCAAGTCCCGAAAGACGCTCCAACCCAACTCAAGGACAGGTGTGCAAGATCCAAGAAGGCAGGGTATCGCAAGCCCAGCAGGACGCCTACACCCTGCAAGCCAGAGCAGACGAGAACTTAAACACAATCGAAGTCTACCAGCTACACGACGCAGAAACTAGTATCACGTTCTCCCAGAGTGATCACCCACCTGCAGTCCCAAGGACGGGGCACTCGCCCCTGGTACTTGATGCTCAAATTGGAGGGTACGACATTGACAGAATCTTCATGGACGGAGGCAGCAGCATGAACATAATCTTCGTCAGTACCCTACACAAGATGCTGATCCCACGATCAGTATGGAAAAAATCAAGCACCGTGCTATACGGAGTAGTCCCAGGAGAAGCGGCTACTTCCCTCGGAATGATCGAGCTCGAAGTTCTCTTTTGCAGCAGACGCAATTTCGCAAGACGCACCCTCGAGTTTGAAGTACTCGTTTGGCAGTCGCCATATCTCGCCATACTGGGACATCCAGCATTCGCACAATTCATGGCGATTCCGCACTACGCCTACCTCAAACTCAAGATCCCAGGATCCTCGGGAGTCATTACAGTCAACGGGAGCTTCACCAAATCAGACAAGTGCGATCGTGATTTCCACAAAGTCTCCGACACCTTCGGAGCCGAGAAAGAACTCACAGAAACAGCCATGGCGACAGACAAAAGTATCTTTCCGCTAGCAAGCCGAGGCGAGACAAAAGAGTATGCACGAGACTTCAGGATCGACAGTTACACGATCACCCACCAGGTGCACCCGACGGACCCAGAAAAAATAGTCCGCGTGTACGCCCACCTCCCGGAAGAGCAAGCGACTGCCCTCATCGCTTTCCTCCGCGAAGAATGAGAAATCTTTGCCTGGTGCCCAGCCGACATGCCAGGAGTACCGCGCGAGTTCGCGGAACACGCGTTGCGCATCAAGCCAAACACCAAGCCAGTGAAGCAGGCGCTACGAAGATTCTCAGAACCCAAGTGCAGAGCAATCGGGGAGGAAGACAATCGATTACTCGACGCCCAATTTATCCGAGAGACGAAGAAAGCCACTTGGGTCGCCAACCCTGTGCTGGTCCCCAAGAAAGACACAGACGTACTGCGAACGTGCGTCGACTATGGGCCAGTCAACAAACACTGCCCAAAGGACCACTTTCCCCTGCCAAGAATCGATCAGATAATCGACTCGACAGCAGGATGCGATCTACTATCGTTCCTCGACGCCTACTCAAGATACAATCAGATCAGGATGAAGGAAGAAGACGAAGACCATACATCGTTCATCACGCCTTACAGCGTATTTTGCTACAGAACAATGCCCTTCGGACTCCAGAACGCCGCCGCCACATACCAGCGGATGATGCAAGCCTGCTTAAAAGAGCAAATAGCAAGAAACGTGCAAGTCTACGTGGCCGACATCGTCATCAAAACCTACAGTGCAAGCACACTACTCGACGACCTGCGCGAGACCTTCGCAGCGCTCAACAATTACAGAATCAAGCTCAACCCGAAGAAATGCGCATTCGGCGTCCCAGCCTGGAAGTTGCTCGGGTACATGGTCTCCGCTCGAGGAATCGAAGCGAACCCAAAGAAAGTTCAAGCAATCGCCAGGATGAAGGAACCAACCGACATCACAGGCGTGCAGCAGCTCACGGAAGACTCACAGCCCTGAGTCGTTTCATCAGCAGATTGGGAGAGCGCACATTGCCATTCTACCAGTTGATGAGAAAAGGAGAGAAATTCGAGTGGACCGAAGAATCCCGCTAAGCATTCGCGGACCTGATGAAGACACTCTCCACCCCACCGACCTTGGTGGTACCCAAAGAAAAAGAAAAGTTGTACCTCTACGTGGCAGCACGCAACAGCGTGGTAAGCACAGCACTCGTCGTCGAGCGCACAGAAGAAGGCAAGATCCAGAGCATACAGAGGCCGATCTAATACCTCAACATGCTCTTGACAAAATCCCAGCAGCGGTACCCGCACTACCAGAAGCTACTATTGGCCATCATCACGACCTCAATAAAGGTGTCGCACTACTTCGACGAACACCCTATCACAATCGTGAGCAGCGCACCACTCGCGGACATTCTCAACAACCCCGGAGCGACTGGGCGAGTCGCCGAGTGGAAAATTGAGCTCATCCCGCGGGACCTGCAATTCAAGCACCAAAAAGCAATCAAGGCCCAAGTACTCCCAGATTTTCTGGTCGATTGGACGGAGATCCAGACACCAGCCCCCCCGGACCTATCGAACTCATGGACAATGTTCTTCGATGGGTCCAAAAGACAGCAAGGAGCCGGAGAAGGAGTCGTTCTGGTTTCCCCCAAAAAAAACAAGCTCAAATACGTCCTCCAGATAAACTTCAGCCATGCTTCCAACAACGAAGCCGAATACGAGGCACTGCTCTATGGCATGCGCATGGCCAAAACATGCGGTGCCACTCGCCTCGTAATCTACGGAGACTCCAACCTCGTCGTCCAGCAGGCGATGAAAGAATGCAATGCAGTAGCCGACAACATGGCGGCCTATCAGAAACTCTACAACACGCTCGAAGGAAGTTTAGACGGCTGCGAGCTCAATTATATCCCCAGAACAAACCACACAGAAGCCGACGAACTCGCAAACATTGGCTCGACTCGAGGACCAGTACCACCCGGCGTCTTCCTCGAAAGCATCAGCCAGAGATCCATCAAGGAAAAAACAGCAGCACTGTGAGAACCCTCTGTTAGGTATTGTGCTAGGATCAAAGTCATCTTGCATCATGTTAAAAATTTCAAAAGAAGTCATTGAAATCAAATTCAAAAGCAAAATGGGAGAAGGAACCCTCCCCCCAGATGAATTTATTCAAAAGGCCAGATAAAAATCTTCTCCAAAAATTCATGTTAGATTTTTGAAAAGTCTTATAAATGAGTGTGATCACATATCAAGTGATGTGGGACCCACCCCATGCTCATTGATTTTTCAAATATTCAAACAGTGCCTTGGAATTAATCAAAAACCCCTATTTGATTTAAAGTTCAAATAATTTGAATTTTAAAAATGTTCAAACTTTACAAGTGGCTAGACTAATATATTGTGAAGCCACATAAAAAGTTTCAGCATTTAATAAAGTGCCTAGCTATTAATTAGCACAGCAAAACAAAATTACAGAAAAGAAAGGAAAGATTAAACAGACAGAAAATAGAAAAGGGAAAGGAGCCCATTTAACTGGGCCTCCCCGGCCCAACTCACCGTACCGCAGCCCAAGCCCGCAGCCTCCCCTTGTCGTCTTCCCCGGCGCGGCAAGCAGCTCGCTGGAGCGCATGCCGACGCCGACGAGCACCTGCCTGCCTGCCTGGCGCCTCCCGAGTCGTCCAGTCGCGCCTGGAGACGCCTCTCGGCCGTCCCGATCCATTCCCCCCCTCCAGAGCTTCTTCCCCCTCCTCCTACGCTCGATTTCGTCGCCGCCCGAAGCATCACCGGAGCACCCCGCCGTAGAATACTAGGCCACCGCGAGCTAGAGCTTCCGAGAGCTTGTCCAGAAGCTTCCCCGCCGTCGACTCCGTCTCCATACAAGGAATCAGGAGCCCGGAGCCCCCGTAGAAGCCGGAATCGCCGCCGAAACCTCGCTGGACCCGCAAGCTCGCCGTCGTCGATTCGCCGCCTCCAGAGCTTCCCCGAGCCCGCTAGCCATCCCATCGCATCCGTGGTGAGCCTCTGCGTTTTTCCCCTCAAGCCACGGCACCGCCATGTTCGCCGGAGTACCGAGCCGCCATGGACGACGACGAGGTCGCCCCTGTGCCCTATCGTCTCGTCCAGTGCGCGCATCGTCTTCCTGGTGGTCTTGCGCGTCTAACGAGCCCACTGTTGCCTCTCCCCGTGCACTAAGTCGACGACTGCGTCTGGCCAGTGGCTCCGCCGCCGCTAGAAATCGTCGCCGGCGTGGCTATGGTGCACCCCAACGCCCGTGGCTTGGCCCTTTCAAAGCGCACGTTCGAGGGCACCATTTTGGTGGTCGCAGCGCTCGAATCCGTGCCCGGAATCACCCTCCCGTGTGTCGCCGCCGTGCTGGAAGGTCGCCGGCGTTTAGCCGCAGGCAGCCCGTCGACGTGGCCGTGATTAGGGGCTTAACCCCACCTGGGTTAAGTGACCCTGGGTCACTGACAGTGGGACCTGGCCCCCCCTTAATCCCCTGGTTAGTTTAAACTAACCGGGATTTTAAACAGAGAGGCTCACAACCCTGGCCCACCATTCAGCCCCCCCCCCCCTGACGTCACCCTTGCGCAAGCCTGACGTCGTAATTGAATTTCCAGAATAAAAAGAAATCAGAGAAATTCCAGAAAATCCAGAAAAAGGCTGAAACTTTGGAAATTCATAAAAAATTCATATTAACTCCGAATTTAACATATAATATATGAAAAATTATCAGAAAAATGCAAGGATTAAGAATATGAAATTATGAGATCATCGAGACACGTTCTTTCGCATAGTTAACCCATTCCGATGCATGACCTATCATTTTGTCACCGTATTAAGCAAACCACAATCCTAGAAGATATAGGAGTTGAATGATGAGCATGTGGCCCCTGCAACTGTTACTGTTATTGCTGCTTAGTGATACAATGAGGATGTTATGATTGTGAGTTGGGATGGAATGAACACAGTGATGCTGGTGATAACGTGTTGGTGAATCCACCCTAAACAAAGGTGAACGATGAGAGGCTGTGTAGGAGTACACAGTGGGTTGTCTCGTTGAACACCGCCTTAAGCACCGAGTTCTTGTATGGTAATCCAAGACAAAGATTACAACCACACATTGGGCTCACTGACCCCTCTCAGCCTAGTACCTTGATCCGTGTCGACGTCCAGGAGTCACATTAGTTCAGGCTTTCCATTTGGCATCTGCATAGAAAAAGAATGAAGGAATGGTTGCATCATATAGATATGTGGGTGCACCTGTGAGGCAGGAAAACCATCTGCCAGAGGTGGCGTCTCGGTCACTTACATTGTTTGAGTCCGTTTCGTTGATCCGACCGGGCTCTCGAGCGGAGGCAACTCAGATAGTCGACTACTGGAATAGACCGGTTGTGAGCGAAGTGTCGTGGTGAACATCCTCGCTGTCACCTCTTGAACGGTGGCGAGGAAAAGTCGGTAACCGATGGTCATGTGTGTGTAGCTTACACCCTTGCAAGGTTAACAAAACTATTCGAATAGCCGCGTCCGCAGTTAAGGACTACTTGGAACCTGTACCTGATTATTAGACAAATTGAACGGATACTTATAAAACTCGCAAGGTAAGCGTGAGTGCTATGGTGTGCTTCCTCGTGGGGAAGTCGAGGAAGTAAACATAGTGGTGTATTGGTTGGAGACTTGGATAGTGGACTCGTGTACGCTTCTTACCTCAAGTCTGGTATTCGTAGCACAGGACTAGCCAAGTCAAAGCTGGCACTTCTTCATGATGAAACCCCACCTCCTTTACCTTGAAACTTGAGCATGAGTAGTGTAGTTCTGATGTAAGTCTTGCTGAGTACGACTTTGGACTCACGTTTTCTTATTCTATGTTTTAGATGAGAACCCGGACCCCGATGGAGTCACCGACCTGACGCTCGACGTTGACCTTGGTAGTATAGTTCCAGACAGCAGTCTGGTCCCTCGTGGAAGGGCATGTATGTTTACAAGGCTTCTCTAAGCCATTTGTTAAATTTGTATGTACTCAGACCTAATTTGCTTCCGTTGTATGATGTAATGTTCATCATATACACGTAATCTTTGTATACTCTATGTGTAAGTAAATAAAGAAGTACTTGTAGAGTTATGTGATGATACCTGCTGTTCATACTAGGCATGTGTGTTGCGTGTATGTTTATAACATGCATGTCTTAGTATGGGTTTTCGAGACCTTAGTTGTGATCTGGCTGGCGGTCTTTTATACACCAAGTGGCCCTTAGATGTGCGCAGCTTGGGGCATCGCGATGCGATTGCTCGTGACTCGGTCACGTGCACACTTTGTTGTATGATCGAGCCCGCCCTAGACCCCGACTAAGTGATCGGGCTGGAGTAAGTCTATGTAAGAGTTAAGATTCAATCAATAACATGGTTGAGGCGACTTGTCTATGAGTATGGGATTCACCACCCATAAGCATTAGACTTGTGAGCGGACGTTGAGGACCCATCTCAGTTGATCATCCGGCCTGGATGGGATGCCCCTCATGTTCGATGCTTTCCGAGAGTGTTCTGTGCTTGGCCTTGTCTGCTTAGACAAGTGGGTACGGCTCTCGGCTCTCCATGTGATTGTATCGTGACTGGAATTACATACGCCTATTTCGGGTCCCGACAGACTTAGTATCAGAGCAGGACTGTCTGTAGGATTATTCAACCCTTGGTCGAAGTCGAGTCTAGCACTCTATAGTTATATAGTTACTCTGGGTATAAGGGAACATCGTAAGGCTTCTTTTTCTCCTTATCCTCATCGATCTGAGTTCTGGGTCACCCTTATCTTTTCTACGGGATGATAGGACTAGGCTCATCTATGTATGACTAGAACATCTCGTTGTTTGCCTCCTTGTAGCCGTAGGACAGTTGTGGTCGTCCAGAGTCTTCGTGTTTTGAGTTCCTTGAGGAAGTTTTTTTCAATCTCCTCGAGGTTGTCTTGTTTTCCATCCCGGTGTAGCCGTTATGCTGCCGGAATTGTTCCGAGTTTCTGTGGATCATTGCCTTCGCATTATAATCGTTTTTGCCTTCATCATGTCTTGTTATCCTTGAATCCATCAATCAAACTGTTCTGATTGTTGATTTTTATCACACAGGATGTCGGGTGGAACTCGTAGTGCTGTTCGTCGGAATCGAGACCGTGATCGGAATCAAAATGATGATGAACCTCTACCACCGCCTTCTGCGGCGGAAATCATGATGGAAGCTGAGAAGAATCGACGTGATCAAACACGCCTTTTGGAACTCATCGACCAGAATACCTCACGTCATCGCAATGTGGTTGTGAGCATTCAGGATTTCATCCTCCTCAAGCCACCGGTATTCCGATGTTCTTCTGAGCCCCTTGAAGCTGATGATTGGCTCCGTTCCATCGAGCGTAAGCTTGATACTGCACATGTTGCTCCCGATGACCGAGTTATTTTCGCGGTATACTTCCTGGAAGGTGCTGCTATTCAATGGTGGGAGAACTATGTTGCTATGCAGCCAGATGGTCACGTAGTGACTTGGCAGGAGTTCTGTCTTGCCTTTCGAGGGTACCACATTCTGGATGAGTTGATGGAGCGCAAGAAAGAAGAGTTCTGCAACCTGACCCAAGGAGAGATGTCCATCCATGAGTATGTGAGAGAATTCAACCGTCTTGCTCGATATGCCCAAGATGAGATCACCACCGATGCCAGAAAGCAGGCAAGGTTCCGCAAGGGACTTAGCCCCATCCTTCGTCATGATCTCAACCTCCTTGAATTTGCCACCTTTGAGGATTTAGTCAACAGATCTTTCAGAGCTGAGCATGGCAATGAAGTGTTCGAAGAGTCTCGCAAGCATGGTCTTGAGCTTGCTCCTTCTTCAAGTTCAGCCCCTCAGAAACGCCGAATTTGGATTCCAACCAGATCCATACCTCAAAACTTTCTGCAGAGACCACCCTCCAATATATGCCATCCACCCCAACACATTATTCCACCCCGGAATGATGGTGTGCAGCCAAGTAATCCCACTCCTAGCAATTCAGACAGGGTATGCTTTAAGTGTGGTCTTCCAGGCCATTACTATCGTCAATGCCCTCAGGTCTTGATGGCACCACGTCATTCTCGACCCAAGCCTCCAAAGAAATCAACCACCAAAGCCTTTCTAGCAAAGCCTTCATCCACTAGTAGTGTTGGTGTGAACCAAATCTCCGTAGAAGAAACCACTGTTGCTTCTGACGTCATTCTTGGTACACTCCCAGTCAATCATGTCCCCGCCTCCGTTCTTTTCGATCCAGGAGCTTCTCATTCATTCATGTCGGAAAGTTATGCACTTCGTCATGAGTTATCTTTTGTTGAATTGTCCACCCCCATGATTATTCAAACTCCAGGGTCAAGATGGCAAACTAATAGAGTAAGCCATGGTAATCAAATTGCAATTGAGGGTTTAGTATTCCTTGCTTCACTCATAGCCCTCAAGTCCTCAGACATTGATGTCATCCTTGGCATGGATTGGCTATCGAGAAAGAATGCCTACCTTGATTGCAAAGGCAAATCAGTGAAACTCACCCACCCTTCAGGCAAGACAGTCAACTACACCTCACCCAGAACAAGAACCCAAGTGCATTCTTTGAATGTGCTTCCCCTTCCCGAACTTGAAGATATTCCGGTGGTTCGTGACTCCCCGGATGTCTTTCCTGAAGAGCTTCCGGGAATGCCACCAGACAGATGTATAGAGTTTATAGTGGATCTTGTGCCAGGAACCGCACCAATTTCTAGACGCCCATACTAAATGGCCCCACGTGAGTTAGCTGAGCTTAAAACCCAACTGGAAGCTTTGTTGGAAAAAGGCTTCATCCTCCCTAGCTCATCGCCATGGGGTTGCCCTGTTCTATTCGTAACGAAGAAAGATGGAACAGAAAGGATGTGCGTAGACTATCGCCCGCTAAATCTAGCGACGATAAAGAACAAGTACCCATTGCCCAGGATCAATGATCTTTATGATCAACTTGCAGGATCCTCTGTCTTCTCCAAGATGGATTTGAGATTTGGTTATCATCAAATCAAAATCCGAAACGAGGACATTCCCAAAACGGCTTTTACTACTCGTTATGGTCTTTACGAGTACACCGTCATGTCCTTTGGTTTAACCAATGCCCCCGCCACTTTCTCGCGCATGATGAATTCGATCTTCATGGAGTACTTAGATAAATTTGTTGTGGTTTATCTCGATGATATTCTCATCTACTCGAAGAACGAAGAAGAACATGCCGAACACCTAAGGCTGGTATTGATGAAACTTAGAGAGCATCGCCTGTATGCTAAATTATCCAAGTGTGAATTTTGGCTACCAGAAGTGACCTCCTTAGGCCACGTGATTTCTGCAAAAGGCATTGCTGTGAATCCCGAGAGAGTTCAGGCCGCCCTTGACTGGACTCCACCTGAATCGGTTAAGCAAGTTAGGAGTTTTCTTGGCCTAGCCAGCTATTGTCGTCGCTTCGTCGAGAACTTTTCTAAAGTTGCAAAGCCTCTAACTGAACTCCTCAAGAAAGATAAGAAATTCCTATGGACTCCCAAGTGCGAGGAAAGCTTTCAAGAGCTAAAAAGAAGATTGACTTCTGCACCCGTACTTGCACCTCCAGACACCAAAAGGGATTTCGAGATCTATTGTGACGCTTCACGACAAGGGTTAGGATGCATACTTATGCAAGATAGACATGTGGTAGCTTATGCTTCACGCCAGTTGCGTCCACATGAAGAGAACTATCCTAACCACGATCTTGAACTCGTTGTCGTAGTTCATGCCCTGAAGACTTGGCGACATTACCTCCTTCGTAATCGTTGTGAGATCTATTCTGATCACCAAAGCCTCAAATACATATTCACCAGCCAGATCTTAATCTCAGGCAAAGACGCTGGATAGAGTTGATAAAATATTATGACTTAGGAATATCTTACACTCCAGGCAAAGCCAATGTCATGGCTGATGCACTAAGTCATAAGTCGTATTGTAACAACCTCATGTTACAACAGTATCAACCACTTCTTCATGAGGAATTTCGCAAGCTCAATCTTGAGATTGTTCCTCATGGCTATCTTTCTACCTTGGTGGCGAAACCAACTCTTGAGGATCAAATCATAGTTGCCCAAAGGCGTGCACGAGGTGTTTGCGGGATCAAGGAGAACATTGCTAGCGGAGTTGCTAAATGTTTCTCCATAGATAGCAAGGGAACGGTATTCTTTCGAAATCGTTTGGTAGTACCTAAGAATAGGGAACTAAGCCAACTCATCCTCAAAGAAGCCCATGACACACCCCTCTCGATTCATCCCGGTAGCACAAAAATGTACCGAGATCTACGCCAGAGATTTTGGTGGACTAGGATGAAGAGAGACATTGCTCAATTTGTTGCCGAATGTGATGTTTGTCGTCGCATTAAGGCAGAACATCAAAGACCTGCTGGTACACTTCAACCTTTTCCTATTCCAGAGTGGAAATGGGAAAAAGTCGGTATGGACTTCATCACCGGCTTTCCAAAAACCCAGAAAGGAAACGATGCCATCTTCGTTGTCATAGATAGGCTTTCCAAAGTTGCTCACTTCCTTCCAGTTCGCGAGTCTATAACTGCTAGCCAGTTAGCGGACTTGTACGTCTCCAGAATTGTGTCCCTTCACTGTGTTCCTTTGGAAATCAATTCTGATCGTGGTAGCCTTTTCACCTCTAGATTCTGGGGAAGCTTTCAGAATGCTATGGGAACTCATCTCTCCTTTAGTACAGCTTTCCATCCTCAGTCTAGCGGTCAAGTCGAAAGGGTTAACCAAATTGTTGAAGACATGCTCAGAGCTTGTGTTATCTCATTCGGAAAGAATTGGGAGAAGTCTCTTCCATTTGCCGAATTTTCTTATAACAATAGCTTCCAATCTAGTCTGAACATGGCTCCTTTTGAACTCCTTTATGGACGACGATGTCGAACACCCCTAAACTGGTCAGAAACCGGTGAGAGACAATTCTTTGGACCGGATATGATCAAGGAAGCAGAAGAGCAAGTTTTCATTGTTCGTGATTAATTGAAAGCAGCCCAGTCTCGTCAGAAAAGCTACTATGATCGTCATCATAGGCAAGAGAGCTACAATCTGGATGAGAAGGCTTACCTTTGGGTTACTCCTCTGAAGGGAACCCAGCGTTTCGGTATCAAAGGCAAGTTGGCCCCATGTTACATCAGACCTTTCCGCATTCTTTCTAAACGTGGAGAAGTTGCCTACCAACTTGAACTACCCCCGCACCTTTCCCGAGTACATGATGTATTCCATGTGTCCCAACTCAGGCGTTGCTTCCAGGACCCCATCCGCGAAGTCGACCATGAAACGCTTGATCTCCAAGTTGACCTTTTCTTATCGAGAATACCCCGTTCGTATTCTTGATTCCGCAGAGCGTGTCACTCATCGTCAGAAGATTAAGTTTCTGAAAGTGCAATGGTCACACCACTCTGAGAGAGAAGCTACGTGGGAAAGAGAAGACCGTCTCCGTGCCGAGTACCCCACCTTCCTCCCGCAGACTTCTGAATCTCGGGACGAGATTCTTTTGAGTGGGGGCAAGTTGTCAGAACCCTCTCTTAGGTAATGTGCTAGGATCAAAGTCATCTTGCATCATGTTAAAAATTTCAAAAGAAGTCATTGAAATCAAATTCAAAAGCAGAATGGGAGAAGGAACCCCCCCCCCCAGATGAATTAATTCAAAAGGACAGATAAAAATCTTCTCCAAAAATTCATGTTAGATTTTTGAAAAGTCTTATAAATGAGTGTGAACACATATCAAGTGATGTGGGACCCACCCCATGCTCATGGATTTTTCAAATATTCAAACAGTGCCTTGGAATTAATCAAAAACCCCTATTTGATTTAAAGTTCAAATAATTTGAATTTTAAAAATGTTCAAACTTTACAAGTGGCTAGTCTAATATATTGTGAAGCCACATAAAAAGTTTCAGCATTTAATAAAATGCCTAGCTATTAATTAGCACAGCAAAACAAAATTACAGAAAAGAAAGGAAAGATTAAACAGACAGAAAATAGAAAAGGGAAAGGAGCCCACTTACCTGGGCCTCCCCGGCCCAACTCACCGCACCGCAGCCCAAGCCTGCAGCCTCCCCTTTTCGTCTTCCCCGGCGTGGCAAGTAGCTCGCTGGAGCGCATGCCGACACCGGCGAGCGCCTGCCTGCCTGCCTGGCGCCTCCCGAGTCGTCCAGTCACGCCTGGAGACGCCTCTCGGCCGTCCCGATCCATTCCCCCCTCAAGAGCTTCTTCCCCCTCCTCCTACGCTCGATTTCGTCACCTCCCGAAGCATCACCGGAGCACCCCCATCGTAGAAGACGCGGCCACCGCGAGCTAGAGCTTCCGAGAGCTTGTCCAGAAGCTTCCCCGCCGTCGACTCCGTCTCCATGCAAGGAATCAAGAGCCCGGAGCCCCCGTAGAAGCCGGAATCGTCGCCGAAACCTCGCTGGACCCGCAAGCTCGCCGTCGTCGATTCGCCGCATCCAGAGCCTCCCCGAGCCCGCTAGCCATCCCGTCGCATCCGTGGTGAGCCTCTGCGTTTTTCCCTCAAGCCACGGCACCGCTCGCCTCCTCTAGCTCATTCCGCCATGTTCGCCGGAGTACCGAGCCGCCATGGACGACGACGAGGTCGCCCCTGTGCCCTATAGTCTCGTCCAGTGCGCGTCTCGTCTTCCTGGTGGTCTTGCGCGTCTAACGAGCCCACCGTTTCCTCTCCCCGTGCACTAAGTCGACGACTGCGTCTGGCCAATGGCTCCGCTGCCGCTAGAACTCGTCGCCGGCGTGGCTACGGTGCACCCCAGCGCCCGTGGCTTGGCCCTTTCGAAGCGCACGTTCGAGGGCTCCATTTTGGTGGTTGCAGCGCTCGAATCCGTGCCCGGAATACCCCTCCCGTATGTCACCGCCGTACTGGAAGGTCGCCGGCGTTTAGCTGCCGGCATCCCGTCGACGTGGCCGTGATTAGTGGCTTAACCCCACCTGGGTTAAGTGACCCTGGGTCACTGACAGTGGGCCCTGGCCGCCCCTTAATCCCCTGGTTAGTTTAAACTAACCGGGATTTTAAACAGAGAGGCTGACAACCCTGGCCCACCAGTCAGCCCCCCCCCCTGACGTCACCCTTGCACAAGCCTGACGCAGTAATTGAATTTCCAGAATAAAAAGAAATCAGAGAAATTCCAAAAAATCCAGAAAAAGGCTGAAACTTTGAAAATTCATAGAAAATTCATATTAACTTCAAATTTAACATATAATATATGAAAAATTATCAGAAAAATGCAAGGATTAAGAATATGCAATTTGTTTTCATGTTTGTCCATTTTAAAATGGGGCAACAGTAGCAAGTTTGCATATGGCTTAATTTGAATTCAAATTTGAAGTTTGAATTTGCAATTCTTTTGCAAGACACTTCAATTAAATGGAATTGTCAACACATCAGTACCATGTACATCATGTTTTCACAACTTATCATGTGCTTGAGCATCGCAATAATATTTATTCCTTGATTGCTTTGTTTGCTCGATAGAAGTGGAACCAGAACCGGAGGCCACCCCCTTCGTTGAAGACACCGTGTGTGAACCTCGTCAGCAAGGCAAGCAAACCCCATTGATCATGTCTATAAAATCCTATTTCCCTCTCAGTCTCGCTTATGCATGTTTAGGAGATCACCGAGACACGTTCTTTCGCATAGTTGAACCCATTCCGATGCATGACCTATCATTTTGTCACCGTATTAAGCAAACCACAATCCTAGCAGATATAGGAGTTGAATGATGAGCATGTGGCCCCTGCAACTGTTACTGCTTATTGCTTCTTAGTGATACAATGAGGATGTTATGATTGTGAGTCGGGATGGAATGAACACAGTGATGCTGGTGATAATGTGTTGGTGAATGCACCCTAAACAAAGGTGAACGATGAGAGGCTGTGTAGGAGTACACAGTGGGTTGTCTCGTTGAACACCGCCTTAAGCACCGAGTTCTTGTATGGTAATCCAAGACAAAGAGTACAACCACACATTGGGCTCACTGACCCCTCTCGGCCTAGTACCTAGATCCGTGTCGACGTCCAGGAGTCACATTAGTTCGGGCTTTCCATTTGGCATCTGCATAGAAAAAGAATGAAGGAATGGTTGCATCATATAGATATGTGGGTGCACCTGTGAGGCAGGAAAACCATCTGCCAGAGGTGGCGTCTCGGTCACTTACATTGTTTGAGTCCGTTTCGTTGATCCGGCCGGGCTCTCGAGCGGAGGCAACTCAGATAGTCGACTCCTGGAATAGATCAGTTGTGAGCGAAGTGTCGTGGTGAACATCCTCGCTGTCACCTCTTGAACGGTGGCGAGCAAAAGGCGGTAACCGATGGTCATGTGTGTGTAGCTTACACCCTTGCAAGGTTAATAAAACTATTCAAATAGCCGCGTCCGCGGTTAAGGACTACTTGGAACCTGTACCTGATTATTAGACAACTTGAATGGATACTTATAAAACTCGCAAGATAAGCGTGAGTGCTATGGTGTGATTCCTCATGGGGAAGTCGAGGAAATAACCATAGTGGTGTATTGGTTGGAGACTTGGATAGTGGACTCGTGTACGCTTCTTAGCTCAAGTCTGGTACTCGTAGCACAGGACTAGCCAAGTCAAAGCTGGCACTTCTGCATGATGAAACCCCACCTCCTTTACCTTGAAACTTGAGCATGAGTAGTGTAGTTCTGATGTAAGTCTTGTTGAGTACGACTTTGTACTCACATTTGCTTATTCTATGTTTTAGATGAGAACCCGGACCCCGATGGAGTCACCGACCTGAAGTTCGACGTTGACCTTGGTAGTATAGTTCCAGACGGCAGTCTGGTCCCTCATGGAAGGGCATGTATGTTTACAAGGCTTCTCTAAGCCATTTGTTAAACTTGTCTGTACTCAGACCTAATTTGCTTCCGTTGTATGATGTAATGTTGATCATATACATGTGATCTTTGTATACTCTATGTGTAAGTAAATAAAGAAGTACTTGTAGAGTTATGTGATGATACCTGCTGTTCATACTAGCCATGTGTGTTGCGTGTATGTTTATAACATGCATGTCTTAGTATGGGTTTTCGAGACCTTAGTTGTGATCTAGCTGGCGGTCTTTTATACACCAAATGGCCCTTAGATGTGCGCATCTTGGGGCATCGCGATGCGATTGCTCATGACTCGGTCACGTGCACACTCTGTTGTATGATCGAGCCCGCCCTAGACCCCGACTAAGTGATCGGGGTGGAGTAAGTCTATGTAAGAGTTAAGATTCAATCGATAACATGGTTGAGGCGACTTGTCTATGAGTATGGGATTCACCACCCATAAGCATTAGACTTGTGAGCGGACGTTGAGGACCCATCTCAGTTGATCATCCGGCCTGGATGGGATGCCCCTCATGTTCGTTGCTTTCTGAGAGTATTCTGTGCTTGGCCTTGTCTGCTTAGACAAGTGGGTACGGCTCTCGGCTCTCCATGTGATTGTATCGTGACTGGAATTACATACGCCTATTTTGGGTCCCGACAAGCCCAGAGGCAGCTGTAGATGACGACACCACAGAGCCATCACAGGTGGCATCAGCAAGTCCATCCGAAGGCAACAGCAGCCAAGAGGTCGAACCTATGGACCCAACAGCACTCGAAGGACCAGCGTGGAAAAAACCGTTCCTTCGATTCCTAATCGAAGGCACGCTACCGCAAGACGTCTCAGAAGCTCGCCGCATCAGTCGTCGATCCAAGGCATTCACAGTAATCAACAGACAGTTATACAAGCGCAGCATCACCCAGATATTCCAAAAGTGCATCGACGAAGAAGACGGCAAAGACCTACTGCTCGAAATCCACGAAGGCACATGCGGGCACCACACAAGCAGTCGAGTACTCGTATCCAAAGCGTTCCGAGCAGGGTTTTATTGGCCCACTGCGATGAAAAACGCAGAAGACATCGTTGATACGGTGAGGATAGTTCTCACTCCTCGTTGGTTACCCCAAGTGGAAGGTGAGATGTAGCGTAGGAGCAAATTTCCCCTATGTAGAGGATAGGGTTTGTCTCCCGTAGGACTCGCAAAGATACAAGAAGGTGGTAAAGTGAACAATGGCGCCGTTTACAACCTAGGGTTGCTAACTTCACCTGGACCTGCACACAGATTTTCGGGACCCGGGGTTAGCGTATATAAGCCTCGCTACAACACAATCATATGGAGAGCCGAGAACCGTACCCACTTGTCTAAGCAGACAAGGCCAAGCACAGAACGTTCTCGGAAAGCATCGAACATGAGGGGCATCCCATTCAGGCCGGATGATCCACTGAGATGGGTCCTCATCGTCCGCACACAAGTCTAACTGATATGGGTGGTGAATTCCCATACTCATAGACAAGTCGCCTCAACCATACTATCGATTGTATTATAACCCTTACATAGACTTACTCCAGCCCGATCATTTAGTCGGGGTCTAGGGCGGGCTCGATCATACATCAAAGTGTGCACGAGACAGAGTCTCGAACAATCGCATCGCGATGCCCCAAGCTGCGCACATCTAAGGGCCACTTGGTGTATAAAAGACCGCCAGCCAGATCACAACTAAGGTCTCGAAAACCCATACAAAGACATGCATGTTATAAACATACACGCAGCACACATGCCTTGTATGAACAGCAGGTATCATTGCAATTCTCTACAAAGTAAATATCTTTATTAGTAACTCTTACAGAGTGCACACAGAGATCAAAAGCATGTGATCCAACATTACAACAAGCATGCGGAAGCAAAGTAGGTCTGAGTACAGACAAGTTTAACAAATGGCTTAGAGAAGCCTTATCTAAAAACAAGCCCTCCACGAGGGAACCAGTCGTCGGACTGGGACTACACTAGCTTGGTCTTGGTCTGAGTCTTCATCCTTCGAGCTTCAGAAGGTGGCGAATTTGTCGTCGGAAAACATGGCGGCTGGCGGCGAGTCCTTGAGGTGGGCGTCATCTCCGGGGCCTCCGTGCTCAAATTGACCGGGGGAGTCGATGAAGACGACGTCTGCAGCGCTCCTGGACAACTTTGCGCGGCTAGGCGAGCTCGGTGGCCGCGGTGGCGCGTGACGGCGGCGACGAGACGCGCTCGGGAACCCGCGAGATCTCGCCGGGGAAGGAGGTGGAGGAGGCAGGGATGGGGGGAATGGTTGCGGGGGTGGCTGGGCGACTCAGAGGCGTGAGGAGGAGGCCTAGATGGCCTGGAATCCGCGAGACGTCGCGGTGGCGTCGCGGCGTGCCCCCTGCCTCCAGCGAGCTGCTTGGAGGGGCGGGGAGGAAGACGACAGGGGAGGTCCCCTGGTGGGCTGGGCCGGATAGGTAAGTGGGCCTTCGCCCCTGGGCGACAGGTAGGTCTCTCCCTTTCTCTTTTCTTTTTTATTTTTCTGTTTCATTTGTTTTTCCTAGATTTAAAATAGCTAGGCATTTTTAATAAATGTCCAAATACTTTTATAAATCCTAGGTGACCAGTAGCTAGTCACATAAATAATTTGGACATTTTTGAAATTCAAAACATTTGAATTTCAATTCAAATAGGGGTAAACTTTAATTTCCAGAGCACCTTTTGAATATTAGAAAATTCCATGTGCATGGGATTGATCCCAAACCACTTTTAAAATGATCAGCAGCATTTATAGGAATTTTCCAAACATTCAAATGATTGTTGGAAAAATATTTTTATCTGGCCATTTGATTTAATTTCTCAGGGCTTTTCTATTCCCCATTTTTGATTTTCTTTTTGAAATTTTTCACATGATGCAAAGTAGCACTTGATCCTAGCACACACCTAACTTGGGGTTGTGACAACTCGCCCACACTCAAAAGTATCTCGTCCCGAGATTCAGAAGTCTGCGGAAGGAAGGAGGGGTACTCGGCACGGAGACGGTCTTCTCTTTCCCACGTGGCTTCTTTCTCTGAGTGGTGTGACCAATGCACTTTCAGAAACCTAATCTTCTGACGACAAGTGACACGCTCTGCGGAATCAAGAATACGAACGGGGTATTCTTGATAATAAAGGTCATCTTGGAGATCAAGCGTTTCATGGTCGACTTCGCGGATGGGGTCCTTGAAGCAACGCCTGAGTTATGACACATGGAATACATCATGTACTCGGGAAAGGTGCGGGGTAGTTCAAGTTGGTAGGCAACTTCTCCACGTTTAGCAATAATGCGGAAAGGTCCGATGTAACGTGGGGCCAATTTGCCTTTGATACCGAAACGTTGGGTTCCCTTCAGAGGAGTAACCCGAAGGTAAGCCTTCTCATCCAGATTGTAGCTCTCTTGCCTATGATGACGATCATAGTAGCTTTTCTGACGAGACTGGGCTGCTTTCAATTGAGCACGAACAATGCGAACTTGCTCTTCTGCTTCCTTGATCATATCCGGTCCAAAGAATTGTCTTTCACCGGTTTCAGACCAGTTTAGTGGTGTTCGACATCGTCGTCCATAAAGGAGTTCAAAAGGAGCCATGTTCAGACTAGATTGAAAACTATTGTTATAAGAAAATTCGGCAAATGGAAGAGAATTCTCCCAATTCTTTCCGAATGAGATAACACAAGCTCTGAGCATGTCTTCAAGAATTTGGTTAACCCTTTCGACTTGACCGCTAGACTGAGGATGGAAAGCTGTACTAAAGGAGAGATGAGTCCCCATAGCATTCTGAAACCTTCCCCAAAATCTAGAGGTGAAAAGGCTACCGCGATCAGAATTGATTTCCAAAGAAACACCATGAAGGGATACAATTCTAGAGACGTACAAGTCCGCTAACTGGCTAGCAGTTATAGACTCACGAACCGGAAGGAAGTGAGCAACTTTGGAAAGCCTATCTATGACAACGAAGATGGCATCGTTTCCTTTCTGGGTTTTTGGAAAACCGGTGATGAAATCCATACCGACTTTGTCCCATTTCCACTCGGGAATAGACAAAGGTTGAAGTGTACCAGCAGGTCTTTGATGTTCTGCCTTAATGCGACGACAAACATCACATTCGGCAACAAATTGAGCAATGTCTCTCTTCATCCTAGTCCACCAAAATCTCTGGCGTAGATCTCGGTACATTTTTGTGCTACCGGGATGAATTGAGAGGGGTGTGTCATGGGCTTCTTTGAGGATGAGTTGCCTTAGTTCCCTATTCTTAGGTACTACCAAACGATTTTCAAAGAATACCGTTCCTTTGCTATCTGTGGAGAAACATTTAGCAACTCCGCTAGCAATGTTCTCCTTGATCCGGCGAACACCTCGTGCACGCCTTTGGGCAACTATAATTTGATCCTCAAGAGTTGGTTTCGCCACCAAGGTAGAAAGATAGCCATGAGGAACAATTTCAAGGTTGAGCTTGCGAAAGTCCTCACGAAGAAGTGGTTGATACTGCTGTAACATGAGGTTGTTACAGTACGACTTACGACTTAGTGCATCAGCCATGACATTGGCTTTGCCTGGGGTGTAAGAAACTACTACGTCGTCATCTTTTATCAACTCAATCCAGCGTCTTTGCCTGAGATTAAGATCTGGCTGGGTGAAAATATATTTGAGGCTTTGGTGGTCGGAATAAATCTCACAACGATTACCAAGGAGGTAATGTCGCCAAGTTGTTAGGGCATGAACTACGGCAGCGAGTTCAAGGTCATGGGTAGGATAGTTCTCTTCATGTGGCCGCAACTGGCGTGAAGCATAAGCTACCACATGTCAATCTTGCAGAAGTATGCATCCTAACCCTTGCCGTGATGCGTCACAATAGATCTCGAAATCCTTTTTGGTGTCTGGAGGTGCAAGTACGGGTGCAGAAGTTAATCTTCTTTTTAGCTCTTGAAAGCTTTCCTCGCACTTGGGAGTCCATAAGAATTTCTTATCTTTCTTGAGGAGTTCAGTTAGAGGCTTTGCAACTTTAGAAAAGTTCTCGACGAAGCGACGGCAATAGCTGGCTAGGCCAAGAAAACTCCTAACTTGCTTAACCGATTCAGGTGGAGTCCAGTCAAGGACGGCCTGAACTCTCTCGGGATTCAGAGCAATGCCTTTTGCAGAAATCACGTGGCCTAAGTAGGTCACTTCTGGTAGCCAGAATTCACACTTGGAGAATTTAGCGTACAGGCGATGCTCTCTAAGCTTCATCAATACCAGCCTTAAGTGTTCGGCATGATCTTCTTCGTTCTTCGAGTAGATGAGAATATCATCAAGATAAACCACAACAAATTTATCTAGGTACTCCATGAAGATCGAATTCATCAAGCATGAGAATGTGGCGGGGGCATTGGTTAAACCAAAGGACATAACGGTGTACTCGTAAAGACCATAACGAGTAGTAAAAGCCGTTTTGGGAATGTCCTCGTTTCGGATCTTGATTTGATGATATCCTAATCTCAAATCCATTTTGGAAAAGACAGAGGATCCAGCAAGTTGATCATAAAGATCATTGATCCTGGGCAGTGGGTACTTGTTCTTTATCGTCGCTAAATTTAGCGGGCGATAGTCTACGCACATCGTTTCTGTTCCATCTTTCTTCTTTACGAACAGAACGGGGCAACCCCATGGCGATGAGCTAGGGCGGATGAAGCCTTTCTCCAACAAAGCTTCCAGTTGGGTTTTAAGCTCAGCTAACTCACGTGGGGCCATTTTATATGGGCGTCTAGAAATTGGTGCGGTTCCTGGGGCAAGATCCACTATGAATTCTACACATCTGTCGGGTGTCATGGTTTAAGGATTTTGTTTACTGGATGGTTTTCCTGAGGATGACCAAGGTTTACTAGGGGCTACAACAGATATGCCAGAGTAGCAAAGTACCCCAACACAATAGTTAGTGTGGTTCTTCTCGCTAGAAGACATCCAAAGTGGGAGAAAGAGCTGCAAATGAAACACTATAGGTTTCTAGAAGAAAAACTACATCAAACTCTATGGAACTGTCGGGCATGCCACCTAGAAGTTCTTCTAAAAGGACAATCGAAAAGGAGGGAAGAATTTTGCAATTGCATCAGATTTTGAAGAAACCTGGAATGACTCGGACAGCATAACGGCTGTAATCGGAAGAAAAAAAATTTCTTTCAATGTAGATACAGCACTTACATAATACGATGTAAGAAATCAGCATTACAACAATGCTAGGAAACCGGACACAACTTTCCTACGGCTACAAGGAAGCAATCAACGAGATGTTCTAGTAAGACATAGATGAGCCTAGTCCTATCATCCCGTAGAAAAGATAAGGGTGACTCAGAACTCAGAACGATGAGGGTAAGGAGAAAAAGAAGCCTTACGTTGTTCCCTTATATACCCAGAGTATCTATATAACTATAGAAGGCTAGACTCGACTTCGGCCAAGCCTGATAATCCTACAGTCAGTCCTGCTCTGATACCAAGTCTGTCGGGACCCGTGGTTAGCGTATATAAGCCTCGCTACAACACAATCATATGGAGAGCCGAGAACCGTACCCACTTGTCTAAGCAGACAAGGCCAAGCACAGAACGTTCTCGGAAAGCATCGAACATGAGGGGCATCCCATTCAGGCCGGATGATCCACTGAGATGGGTCCTCATCGTCCGCACACAAGTCTAACTGATATGGGTGGTGAATTCCCATACTCATAGACAAGTCGCCTCAACCATACTATCGATTGGATTATAACCCTTACATAGACTTACTCCAGCCCGATCACTTAGTCGGGGTCTAGGGCGGGCTCGATCATACATCAAAGTGTGCACGAGACAGAGTCTCGAACAATCGCATCGCGATGCCCCAAGCTGCGCACATCTAAGGGCCACTTGGTGTATAAAAGACCGCCAGCCAGATCACAACTAAGGTCTCGAAAACCCATACAAAGACATGCATGTTATAAACATACACGCAGCACACATGCCTTGTATGAACAGCAGGTATCATTGCAATTCTCTACAAAGTAAATATCTTTATTAGTAACTCTTACAGAGTGCACACAGAGATCAAAAGCATGTGATCCAACATTACAACAAGCATGCGGAAGCAAAGTAGGTCTGAGTACAGACAAGTTTAACAAATGGCTTAGAGAAGCCTTATCTAAAAACAAGCCCTCCACGAGGGAACCAGTCGTCGGACTGGGACTACACTAGCTTGGTCTTGGTCTGAGTCTTCATCCTTCGAGCTTCAGGTAGAAGCCACCATCGGGATCGGTGGGTTCATCTAAAACATAGAATAAGAAAACGTGAGTACAAAGTCGTACTCAGCAAGACTTACGTAGGAACTATACTAATCATGCACATGTATCAAGGTAAAGGAAGGTGGGGTTTCACTTGCAGAAGTGCCAGCTTTGACTTGGCTAGTCCTGAACTACGAGTACCAGACTTGAGGTAAGAAGCGTACACGAGTCCACTACATCTCTTCAACCAATTACACCACTATGGTTACTTTCTCGACTTCCCCACGAGAAGCACACCATAGCACTCACGCTTATCTTGCGAGTTTTAGAAGTATCCAGTTCAAGTTGTCTAATAATCAAGCTAAGCTTTCCAAGCAGTCCATAACCGCGGACGCGGCTATTCGAATAGTTTTGTTAACCCTGCAGGGGTGTACCGCTACACACACGTGCCATCAGTTACCGCCTTTTGCGTGTCACCGTTCAAGAGATGACAGCGAGGATGCCACCACAACCGTTACCTCATAGCCGATCTAGTCCATGAAAGCCGCCTATCTGGGTTGTCTGCCACTATCGTGAACCCGGCCGGTTTACCGAAGTGGACCCAGACGATGTGTGCGTGGAGCGCAAGCCAGTCTCGGATGAGCCGTTCTCTCACTTGGCTACCAGGCCACAATACCTACAGAAATCCGAACTACTGCGACATCTGGACATCGAAGGGGATGAGTTAGTAAGCCGAGAGGGGTCAGTGAGCCCAATGTGTGGTTGTACTCTTCATCTTGGATCACCAAACAAGAACTCGTGTTAGGGCGGTGTTCAACGAGACAACCCACCGTGTACTCCTACACAGCCTCTCATCGTTCACCTTGTATTAGGGTAGATTCACCAACACTTTTCACTTTCATCAACACCATGTTTATCATCATCCCGACTCACATCATAAGCAACCTCATTGTACCACTAAGCATGCAATAAGCAGTAACAGTTGCAGGGGTCACATGATATCAACCAACTCCTACATCTGCTAGGATTGTGGTTTGCTTACTACTGTGACAAGATGATAGGTCATGCAAAGGACATGGGTTCAACTATGCGGTAGAAACATTATCATGGTGATCATCCTAAACAATGCATAAGAGAGACATGAGAGGGAAGTGGGATTTTATCGACATGATCAATGGGGGTTTGCTTGCCTTGCTGACGAGGTTCGGGTTCTGGATCTTCAGCGAAGGGGGTAGCCTCCTGCTCCGGTTCCACTTCTATCAGCAACATGACAATCATAGGATCAACATAATGTACAATGCACAATCACATGAATAGGATTGTAATGGTGATGTTCAAGGTACTGATGTGTTGAGCATTCCATTTAAAAGGAGTATATTGCATTTGAAATGCAAATTCAAACTCCATTTGATTTATCGATGAATTTCAAATGCATTTGAATGCATGAAAGTTCATTTGAATTTGTTGATCATGAAGTGATGTGGTATAGTTGAAGTAAAGCTTCTGATGTGTGGATGAAACCATTGGAATTAAGGGTGTTGCAAAATCAATTGCAAAAACACTCCAAATTTGAATTTGAAAAGGATTCATATGCATGTTTGCTACTGTTCACCCATTTTAAAATGGTCAAACATGAAAACAAATTGCATATTCATAATCCTTGTATTTTTCTGATAATTTTAGACATATTATTTGCTATATTTGGAGTTAGGATGAATTAATTATGAATTTCCAAAGTTTATAGCATTTTCTGGAATTTCTCTGATTAAATAATTAATTGGAAATTCATTTACTGCGTAGGCGTGACGTCACAGTGACGTGGGGGGGGCTGACAACAGGGGCCCACCTGTCTGTCTCTGTGGGTTTAATCCCTGTTAGTTTAGCTAACAGAGGGGATTAGGGGTGGCCTGGGGCCCACTGTCAGTGAGAGAGGGGTGAGGTTTAGGGCTCTGGTTAGACTCCTAATGGCGCCGGCTTGACGCCGGTGGCTCTGGCCACAGCGGCGCCTCGCCGGAGTGCACGGGGGCGGCTGAGGAGGGGACGGGCGCATAGCCCGTAGGCTTGCGCATCCAACGGCGCCACTGGTGGGTCTGGGGGAAGCTCTGGAGCTCGGCTATCTCAACTGCGGCGGTGGCCGGGCCACTGTGCTCGCCGGACTTGGTTTAACAGCCACGAGAGAGGGAGTGGAGAGTACTGGCGAGTAGCTGGGGCTTGCACACGTCTTCTGGAGCAATCGGGGTTTCAAGGGGGCGCTCTGGTGCGCGACTACGTCGACGAGCGACGGCAACTGGGCTTGGACCTCGCCGGAACTGCGCGAGAGGGCTCGGAGGAGGTGGGAATAGGGGGGAACCGTAGAGGGGCTCACCAAGAGCTTGAAGATGGCGTCTGCGTCGCCGGGGAGCTTCAGAAGGTGGCGAATGTGTCGTCGGAAAACATGGCGGCCGGCGGCGAGTCCTTGAGGTGGGCGTCGTCTCCGGGGCCTCCGTGCTCAAATTGACCGGGGGAGTCGATGAAGACGACGTCTGCAGCGCTCCTGGACAACTTTGCGCGGCTAGGCGAGCTCGGTGGCCGCGGTGGCGCGTGACGGCGGCGACGAGACGCGCTCGGGAACCCGCGAGATCTCGCCGGGGAAGGAGGTGGAGGAGGCAGGGATGGGGGGAATGGTTGCGGGGGTGGCTGGGCGACTCAGAGGCGTGAGGAGGAGGCCTAGATGGCCTGGAATCCGCGAGACGTCGCGGTGGCGTCGCGGCGTTCCCCCTGCCTCCAGCGAGCTTCTTGGAGGGGCGGGGAGGAAGACGACAGGGGAGGTCCCCTGGTGGGCTGGGCCGGCCAGGTAAGTGGGCCTTCGCCCCTGGGCGACAGGTAGGTCTCTCCCTTTCTCTTTTCTTTTTTATTTTTCTGTTTCATTTGTTTTGCCTAGATTTAAAATAGCTAGGCATTTTTAATAAATGTCCAAATACTTTTATTAATCCTAGGTGACCAGTAGCTAGTCACATAAATAATTTGGACATTTTTGAAATTCAAAACATTTGAATTTCAATTCAAATAGGGGTAAACTTTAATTTCCAGAGCACCTTTTGAATATTAGAAAATTCCATGTGCATGGGATTGATCCCAAACCACTTTTAAAATGATCAGCAGCATTTATAGGAATTTTCCAAACATTCAAATGATTTTTGGAAAAAGATTTTTATCTGGCCATTTGATTTAATTTCTCAGGGCTTTTCTATTCCCCATTTTTGATTCTCTTTTTGAAATTTTTCAGATGATGCAAAGTAGCACTTGATCCTAGCACACACCTAACTTGGGGTTGTGACACAGATACAGATAACTTTGCTCCCAACGAGTATAGAGGACTTGTCAATTCCTCCGGCCTTGCTGTTTACAAAGGATTAACGCAAGAGATAATGATAGTGGCAACTGAAAGTAAATACTGAAATTAAATAGATGGTGTAAACAATGATATGAAGATGGACCAAGGTCACGTGATTTTCACTAGTGATGTCTCTCTCCCAAAAGACGATAATAGTGCTAGCGAGGTAAACAAATCACATTTGGGCAATTGACAGGATTATGAAGGCACCGCAATGCTAACTATGCTGCAAAGAAAGGAAGGGCTCAAAAGCAATGGGCAGTACGCCAAGGTAAGTAGACCGAAATCCATCAGCATCTACTACGAATCATCCACCTTGAGATATCTATCAAGAACATCTCGCTGGTATTAAGTTGTGAATCCCACCCAAAGTGTAAAGCAAAAGCAACAGACAACTGCATTAAAAGAACTTTGCGTAAAGTAAGCAATCCTTGCACCCGCGGAACAAGCACCGTTGTTTTATCCGTGGTGGCAACAACACATCCCCTAGTCTCATGTTTTTGTCACTCAAGCTAGACATCAAGGGGCTGAACCCACAATCAAACATAACGCTCCCTCTTGGAGTTGCAACAAACTACTTGGCCAAAGTAAAATACGGCAACGGAGAACATGCAAGAATTTACTCAAGAAAAAATATAAAAGAGAAGAACCAAATATATTACTCATCACAATCTGAACATAGTCTCATAATCCATCAGATCCGAGCAAACTCAGCATAGCAACGGCAGAAATTACAAAAGTGCCTCGATCATGTGAGGCAGCTCACGAGGTCTCGAAAGTGGAAGCACAAAGAGGAGAGAAGTACATCACATAGCTACTGGTCACGGACCCAAGGTCCAAGGCGGACTACTCACGGCACATACGGGAGGCGTCCATGGCCATGGATTGTCTCCCGGAGGGGGTTCCTCCTCCCGACTGGGTGCCGGGGCAGCTTCTCCAGGCAGCCCCGATCTTGAAACGGCGGCGGCGGCAGTACAGAGGCGAGATCGCAAAAGAGGGATTGATCTTAGGGGTTTCAGTCACGGGGGGTAAATATAGGCGAAGGGGGGCACCGAGAGGGGCCACAGGGATTTCAGGAGGGTGTCTGGCGCGGCCCAAGGTGGGGCCGCGCTACCTGCCCTCCTTCCTGCCTGGTGGTGGCCCTCCTTCCCTCCTTTGGTGATTCCAGAAGTTTCCATTGCGCAGATTTTTTATCTGATTTTCCCGGATTTTTTGGAGCACTTTTAATGGCCGGAAAACCTGAAATACAAAAACAGCAGAAAACAGCAACTGGCAGTTGGGTGCACTGGGTTAATAGATTAGTTCAAATATGCTCAAAAGTGTATGAAAGTTCAAGCAAAACATGGCAAAGTCACACAAAACATGCATGGAGCAAGCAGAAATTATATATACGTTTTGGACGTATCAACATCCCCAAGCTTAATTCTTGCTCGTCCTCAAGTAGGTAAATGATAACAAGCATAATTTCTGTGGTGACATGCCACACAACCATATAAGGACTTTTAAGTAAAGCAATCAAATCATGCGATTCAATTCAAGTCTTAACAAGCAGGAGTCTATATTAGCATTGACACAAGTAACTAAAGAACATAAGGTGCAAGAGCTCTCGCTGTCCGTGACTCGAATGTCTCCAAATGGTGTTTGCGTGCAAGCAAGGGATAGGGAAATACGAGAGAAAAAATAAGGTTGTTGAGAACAACTGTCTACTAAAGTTTCACACTAGTCTCCTTTGGATTCTTTTCTTGACTCGTCCCCACACCACTAGCCAGGTACAAGTCCAACAGATCCACTCCCTTTCGATATTTTGAGCACTCATGCAATGGGTGAGCGTCAGCAAGAAAGTGGACACCTAAAAGGCGAAACAGAAAGAAGGTGGAGGAGGAAGACAAAAAGGGGTGTGAAAGGCTCACATCAATGAGGAAAATCATAGGCGAGAGAAGGCCATATGATAGATATGATGTGAGGAGTAGGGATTGCCATGCAACGGATGCACATGTGAGCTAAAAGCTCTCCAAGGGAACTAGGGGGGTGCATCTAACTTGCTTGCTCAAGAAGACCTAGAGCTTGTTTGAGGAGGCTCATCATTGGAATATACAAGCCAAGTTCTATAGTGTGAAGGTCCCCACATAGCTATATGCATGATGAGGATCTCTATGGAGTACAAGGGATAGAGGATAAAGTACTAGTGTGGATCTCTCAAAAGGAATAGTAGTGTGCCCCCTTCTCTCTTTTTATTTATTTTTCTCTTTTTTCTATTTTTTGTATTTTTTGGTGGCCTCAATGGCTCTTTCTATTTAACTCTCATTTGTCCTCTTTGGGATCTTTCGATTTTGTCCTCTTTGGAATCTTTTCCTCACTTAGTGGCAACACTCTATATTTTACAAGAATATAGGAGATCTTTCACACTTTACAAAGGTACTCACATAAAGAAGATATAACTATCATGATGCAAAGGTATGACATGAGGATCAAGTCATGAGAAGGTGGATGTTGCATAACAATGTATCTCGGAAAGGCTATGGAAATGCCTTGTAGGTAGGTATGGTGGCTATTTTGAGGAAAGATATAAGGAGGCTTATGATGACAGAGCGTATCGTGCCAAGGGTTTGGATGCACCGGCGAAGTATGCGCCAACTCTCAAGATGAGAAAGGGCAATGCATGGTATCGAACAGGCTAGAAAATATGTAAGGTGGAAGTGCCAACAATCGAATACTCGCATTAGTCCAAAGAACTCATGCACTTATTATTGGTAACTCTCAATCTAATGAGGAGGTTCACAAAGAGACAAGTACCCTGAGGAGGAGTGTATGGGCGTTTGGTTATCCTTGCGCATCCTGGACTCATGGTACGTGAGTGTTCTCTAATATTCGAACCCTACAGAGGTTAGTGATCCATCTAGTAGCTAGAGTTCTCAACAAGGGTTTTTGGTTTTCGAAAAACACACGGATTGCCCAAAATACGACATCTATCACTAATAGGCTCGAGCTCTTGACACCAAAAGTTCAAACACTACTCTAATCAATACCTCAAAACTATTGCAAGTTACTACTACAAAGAGAAATGCAACTTCAACTACCTACTTCTAGTCAAGACACAAAACTCAGTGGAACAGGCAAACTCTCTAACTAGATAAAACATGCAACCTATAGAAAGTTCAACCTAAAAAAAAGCTCTAGAAAAAAACTAAAGCACTACAACTAAACAAAGCAGCAGCTAAGAAAAGAAAAAGAACAACTCACAGCTAAAAGAATAAGCATGCAAATCCTATGAGGAGTTCTAATTCAAGCGGAGCGTGTATCTCTCCCACAAAAAAGAGTAAGTAAGCTGTGATCTAACTTGTTACTACAGCAAACAAAGCTAAAGAAAAACAAAAAACAAAACCTAAGAGCGAGACGCTCCAAGAATAGCACATAACGCATGAAGTGATAAAAATATAGTGTAACGAGAGACGAACTGATAATTGTTGATGAAGAAGGGGATGCACGGGGGCATCCCCAAGCTTAGACGCTTGAGTCTCCTTGAATATTTATTTGGGATGCACATGGGCATCCCCAAGCTTGAGCGTTTAACACTCCAAGATCTTCTTTCATCATCTTCCATCGCACACTTGAAAACTCCCTTCATACATAACTCATTGTAGACTGATTAGAGAGGTTAGTACCCTACTAAAATAATTTTTCCTCTACTGCAAATAAAGATAACCTTGAAGAGCTACTGTTTCCCAAGATTTCCAAAAAGTTTTTGCAAAGAAAAAGCAAGCTTAAGGTTTGCAAAAGTGAAGAGAGACAAAACATGGCAGAATCTGTAAAAAACAGAACAGCAGATAGAAACGAATTTTTTAGGCGTGCTTCTGCAACTCAAATCAAAAAACTCAGAACATACGGATGTTTCGTAATTGTATAGAGCACGCTGTGTAAAAAATTCAGCTCAAAAATATGAACTGGGATTTTTCTGCGATTTTTCTAGTCACGAGGACAGAATGTGTTTTCTGGACAGCATGTCACAACTTTTACTTCCCTTGCCGTATGAGGCTATAAAAGGCACAAAGCTTGAAAAGTAAAGATACAATGATGTTTCTACATTAGTAAAAATCATCAAGACCACTAAAAACAGAAGAAAAGCAAAAATAAAAACCTAAGTTCTTTGTGGGCTGCCTCCCGAAAGCGCTTCTTTAAAGCCATTAGCTAGGTTTAAAGCAAATAGATCAAGTCTTTTCTAGAAAATAACTAGGCCGTGTGACGGACTCAGAAGGTAACTTAATCTTTTTCCTAGGGAAATTTTTCATCCCTTTCTTGAGAGGGAATTGGAATTTATAAATCCCTTCTTTCATATCAATAACAGCACCAACTGTGCGAAGAAAAGGACGTCCCAAAATAATTGGACAAGAAGGTTCACATTCAATGTCCATAATAGTAAAATCAACGAGAACATAATTGTCATTGAAAATGATAAGAACATCATCTATCTTCCCCAAAGGTTTCTTTAAGGAAGAATCGACAAGACGAACACGAAAAGAACAAGTATCAAAAGGTTTCAACTCAAATATATCATACATTCTTTTGGGCATAACAGAGGTACTAGCTCCAACATCACATAAAGCATAGCAAGAAAAGTTATTCAACTTAATTTTAATCATAGGATCCAAACCATCTTCTAGATTTCTAAGTATGGAGGCTTCTAGTCTAAGCTTCTCCTCCCTAACTTTGATTAGAGCATTGGTGATATGCTCTGTGAAGGCAAGATTAAGTGTGCTAGTGTGGGGGTCTCTAGACATCTTGTGTAGGAAACCAATAACTTCAGATAAAGTGCAGTTGTAAAAGTATAAGTCACTACTATCTATTAGGGAGGTAGTGATATCATTTAAGCTCACTTGTTTGAAAGCCTCTATGTTCATAGAGGTTTCTTCATCTATGGTTGAGGTGGTAGCGTCACCATTGATAGGTCCAGTGGGACTAGGGGTGTGATGGGTGCTAGCAGTTTGGACATCCTCAACTACTTGGATAGTAGCTATTGTCTGGTAGGTAGGAAGGCTCTTAATTCTATCCTCTTCCTCTTTTTCTCTAGCCCATCTTTCTTTAAGTTTAGCCATCATCCTAATATTTTCATTGATTTGTAACTGGATAGAATTAATAGGAGTGCCCTTACTCCCTCAAGGGGAGAGGTTCTTATTTTTAACATCTCAACATCAAGGGCTAAGTTTTGTACCTTCAAACAAAGATTATCTAATTTAACTAGTTTTTCTTCCACATTCTTGTTGAAGGCCTTTCGGGTAGTGATAAAGTCTCTAAGCACACTCTCTAGTTCAGAGGTGGGGCTCTTGTTGCTAGGGTAGGTGTTGTTGTTCCCATAAGTGGATGGAAACGGTCTAGGATTACTAGCAAAGTTGCCCCTATAAGCATTATTGTTGAAGTTGTTTCTAGAGATAAAGTTCACATCTACTTGTTCCTGAGCAACCAAAGCATTTAAAGGAACATCCTGAGGATCAATAGGAGCTTGCTTGGTAAGTAGAGACATGATAAGGTCAACCTTTTCATTTAGAGAGGAGATCTCCTCGACAGAATTTACCTTCTTACCAGTTGGAGATCTTTCGGTGTGCCACTGAGAGTAGTTCAGCATCATCTCATCAAGTAGCTTTGTGGCAGCACCAAGTGTGGTTGACATAAAAGTTCCTCCTGTGGCCGAATCTAACAGGTTCCGCGAGGTAAAGTTCAAGCCTGCATAAAAAGTCTGGATAACCATCCAGGTAGTCAGTCCATGTGTAGGGAAGTTCTTGACAAGCTTCTTCATACGTTCCCATGCTTGGGCAACGTGTTCATTATCCAATAGCCTGAAATTCATAATGTTACTCCTCAATTGAATAATTTTAGCAGGGGGATAGTACTTCCCGATAAAAGCATCCTTGCACTCATCCCAAGAATCTATGCTATTCTTAGGCAAGGATTGAAACCAGATTTTAGCTTCGTCCCTCAAAGAGAAAGGAAAAAAGCTTAAGCTTAACAATTTCACCATCTACTTCTTTGTACTTTTGCATATCACAAAGCTCAATAAAATTATTTAAATGCAAAGCAGCAGCATCTCTAGCACCAGAGAATTGTTCTTTCATAACAAGGTTCAGCAAAGCTGGTTTAATCTCATAAGAAGGTGCTGAAGTAGCAGGTGTACCAATAGGAGTGCAGATAAAGTCACTATTGTTGTGACTAGTGAAGTCACACAACTTAGTGTTTTCATTGGAACCCATAGTAGCAGCAGGTATTTTTGGTATTTTTTATAAGGGACAGAAAAGTAAAAACTGAAAGGTAAACTAACAAGACTAAAAAGAAAAGATAAAAGATAGTGTGCAACTCCCCTATCTTGTAGAGTGGAGTCCCCGGCAACAGCGCCATAAATTGGCTTGATACGGTGAGGATAGTTCTCACTCCTCGTTGGTTACCCAAAGTGGAAGGTGAGATGTAGCGTAGCAGAAATTTTCCCCTATGTAGAGGATAGGGTTTGTCTCCCGTAGGACTCGCAGAGATACAAGAAGGTGGTAAAGTGAACAATGGCGAAGTTCACAACCTAGGGTTGCTAACTTCACCTGGACCTGCACACAGATACAGATAACTTTGCTCCCAACGAGTACAGAGGAGTTGTCAATTCCTCCGGCCTTGCTGTTTACAAAGGACTAACAGAAGAGATAATGATAGTGGCAACTGAAAGTAAATACTGAAAGTAAATAGATGGTGTAAACAATGATATGAATATGTACCAAGGTCATGTGATTTTCACTAGTGATTTCTCTCTCCCAAAAGACGATAAAAGTGCTAGTGAGGTAAACAAATCACAGTTGGGAAATTTACAGGATTATGAAGGCACCGCAATGCTAACTATGCTGCACAGAAAGGAAGGGCTCAAAAGAAATGGGCAGTACGCCAAGGTAAGTAGACCGAAATCCATCTGCATCTACTACGAATCATCCACCTAGAGATATCTATCCAGAACATCTCGCTGGTATTAAGTTGTGAATCCCACCCAAAGTGTAAATCCAAAGCAACAGACAACTTCATTAAAAGAACTTTGCGTAAAGTAAACAATCCTTGCACCCGCGGATACAAGCACCGTTGTTTTATCCCTGGTGGCAACAGCACATCCCCTAGTCTCATGTTTCTGTCACTCAAGCTAGACATCAAGGGGATGAACCCACAATCAAGCATAACGCTCCCTCTTGGAGTTGCAATAAATCACTTGGCCAAAGTAAAATACGGCAACGGAAAACATAAAAGAATTTACTCAAGAACAAAATATAAAAGAGAAGAACCAAATATATTACTCATCACAATCTAAACATAGTCTCATAATCCATCAGATCCCAACAAACTCAGCATAGCAACAGCAGAAAATTACAAAGGTGCCTCGATCATGTGAGGCAGCTCACGAGGACTCAACAGTGGAAGCACAAGAATGGAGAGATAGATCACATAGCTACTGGTCACGGACCCATGGTCCAAGGGAAACTACTCACGGTACATACGGGTGGCGTCCATGGCTATGGATGGTCTCCCGGAGGGGTAGCTTCTCCCAGCAAGGTGCCGGAGCAGCTTCTCCAGGAAGCCCCGATCTTGAAATGGCTGCGGCGGCGGTACAGAGGCAAGATCGTGAAAGAGGGATTGATCTTAGGGGTTTCCGTCAGGGGGGGTAAATATAGGCGAAGGGGGGCACCGAGAGGGGCCACAGGGCAGTCAGGAGGGTGCCTGGCGCGGCCCAGGGTGGGGCCGCGCCACCTGCCCTCCTGGCTGCCTGGTGGTGGCCCTCCTTCCCTCCTTTGGTGATTCCGGAAGCTTCCGTTGCGCTGATTTTTTATCTGATTTTCCCAGATTTGTTGGAGCACTTTTAATGGCCGGAAAACCTAAAATACAAAAACAGCAGAAAACAGCAATTGGAAGCTGGGTGCACTGGGTTAATAGATTAGTCCAAATTTGCTCAAAAGTGTATGGAAGTTCAAGCAAAACATGGAAAAGTCACACAAAACATGCATGGAGCAAGCAGAAATTATAGATACGTTTTGGACAAATCAATCGTGCGGCGTTGCATTGCCTGTCAAAAATTTGCCAGCAGACCGCACGCTCCAGCCTCAGAACTCAAGACCATACCACTATCATGGTCGTTCGCCACCTAGGGACTCGACATGGTAGGCCCGCTCAAGAAATCATTGAAAGGAGGAAGAACACACCTGCTAGTAGCAGTCGACAAGTTCAGCAAGTGGATCGAAGCAGTGCCCATCACCAGCTCCACAGCCCTCACGGCAGTGAATTTTATCAAATCAATCATCTTCAGATTCGGGGTGCCGCACAACATCATCACGGACAACGGCACGAACTTCACAGTGGCAGAATTCTATAACTTCTGTGAAGAATTGGGCATCAAAATCAACTATGCATCAGCCGCGCACTCGCAATCCAACGGCCAGGTGGAAAAATAAAACGGCCTAGTATGTGGAGGAATCAAAAAATGGCTCCTCGCACCACTCGAGCAGGCCGCGGGCAACTGGGTAGATGAACTCCCTGCAGTACTATGGAGCATGCGCACCACCCCAAATACCGCAACCCAGTACACACCTTTCTTCATGGTGTACGGGTCCGAGGCAGTTCTACCACCACATGACCTCAAATTCGGGGCACCCCGGATCTCGGGGTACGAAGAAGTGGAAGCAGAAGAAGCACTGCAAGATGAGAAGGACACATCAGACGAAGCAAGGGACACAGCCCTAGCAAGGTCAGAGGGGTACCAGGACAAGTTGCGCACTTACCACAGCAGCCGCCTGCGCACAAGAACCTTCAACAAAGGCGACCTTGTCCTACGGCTCATACAAGAGAAAGTCCACAAGCTTGCCCCCCAATGGGAAGGACCGTTCATAATCTTAGAAGTAATAGGAGGAGGCGCCTATAGACTGAAGAACCCGAAGACTGACGAGGACGTGGGAAATCCATGGAACGTAGCGAACCTGCGCTTGTTCTACCCATAGTCTCCACCAGTCATGCTCATCTGGCAGCTCATGTAAACCTTCGACGCAATAAAATGATGTTGACCAAATACTACCACAAAGCACTCGGGGGCTCGAGTACATAACTCCCCCCGAGAGACGCTATCATCGCTCACGCGATCTTTACCCAAAGCACTCGGGGGCTCGAGTACAAAACTCCCCCCGAGAGACGCTATCATCGCTCACGCGATCTTTATCCAAAGCACTCGGGGGGCTCGAGTACAAACCTCCCCCCGAGAGACGTTATCGTCACTCACGTGATCTTTACCCAAAGCACTCGGGGGCTCGAGTACAAACCTCCCCCCGAGAGACGCTATGGTCGCTCACGCGATCTTTACCCAAAGCACTCGGGGGCTCGAGTACAAACCTCCCCCCGAGAGACGCTATCGTCGCTCACGCGATCTTTACCCAAAGCACTCGGGGGGCTCGAGTACAAACCTCCCCCCGAGAGACGCTATCGTCGCTCACGCGATCTTCACTCAAAGCACTCGGGGGCTCGAGTACAAACCTCCCCCCAAGAGACGCTATCGTCGCTCACGCGCTCTTCACTCAAAGCACTCGGGGGCTCGAGCACCACCTCCCCCCGAGAAATGCTGACGCAGTCCTAAACTCAAAGGGCCCAAGCAAAAAACCCCTGACAAGCTCCACCTGCTGAAAAACGGTTCGGAATCAAAGGAAAGACATGCCTACAACCAGATGGAACACAAAGCACTCTGGAGAAATATGAATGGAGCGCAAGACGCAGAAAATCCTTTAGTCTTCACCTGATCGCCAAAGATCACCTAAAGACTCGGGGGCTACTCCCATCAGGAGCGCTGTCACGCACCCATTAAAAGACAGAAATTAACGGAAGAACGACAAAGGAAACAAATCTCAGCCTACGTTCGACTCTCCGACTCAAACGTAGCCTGGAGGCTACTCCCATCGGGAGCGCTGTCGCGCACCCGATAGAACCCACAGTGCAAAGATTTGATGGACTCGAAGACAGCTCTCGTTTGCAAAGGACTCGAACACAGCTCTCAGTTGCAAAGGACTCGAAGACAGATTCCATCACAAAGACTCAAGCACAATTCGCATTACAAGGAGTCGAAGGTCATTCTCAGTACAAAAAGATTAGAAGTACATTGGATAGAAGGCAGCTTTGATTACTCGAAGGCAATCCTCATTACGTGGAGAACTAACCTAGTTACAAAAGACGCAAGTAGCCGATAAGCCTACAGCACCAATCACCCAAGGAATTATGACTTCTACATGTGTGCCCATGCTGGGCTGATTGGCACCAAGACAACGAGCATCATCACAAACAAAGGAGGAGTCGAAGCAGCCAGCTCATGATGTCAATGACATAACAAAAGGTGAAGCTCGACTTATTTGCGGAGCACCGAAGAAGATGCTCCACCAGCTTCTTCTCCAGCTCCACCCGAGCTGCCGGCGAAGTTGACGCCGCCGCCTCCAGTACTACAAGGTCTCCTGGCACGTCCGCTTGATCGGTGGCTTGACGTCGAGGTCCTCTTTAGAGCCGGAGGAGGAAGAAGTTGAAGACGGCTCAGCGTCACCACCCGAAGAGTTGCCGGAGGAGGAAGCAGTTGAAGACGCAGGCGTAGGACTCCTCGACCTGTCGGAACCATCGCTGCTTGTCTCCTGGCAGTATGTATCCATGCGGTTGCCGCTTGAGTCAAAGGCGCGGATGATAAGAGTATCTTCGCCATCAAAGCGGCAACAAAGGGTATCACCATCACGCAAGTTCAAGCATCGAGAAAACGACTTCCAGCCAAAGCCAAGAAAAATCAAGCGGGAACTATCGATCTCCAACTTAACATAAGAAGGAGATCGAGTGCACCCTTGAAGACGAAGCAGCAAGCCATCAAGACTACGCTCAGAAACAATGGCAGAAAATGCAGAAGGAAGCAGAATGCGAGCGGCGTTCCGGCCACGGACGCGCTGGAGGAAATCATAGTGCCAAAAACCCTCCTCCGACGAAGAGGAGGAAGGCGTCGACGGTGCACCACGACGACCACCGCGAGAAGAGCGCGGAGTACGACCACGGTGAACCCGGCCGCGGCTAGTCATACCCGCACCTCGTTTTGGCCCCATGAGAAGATGACGAAGATGAGCTAGAGAGGCAGAAGACGAACACTACTGCCAGATGAAGAAAAGGGGTCTATTTATAGCACAAACCCAAGGGCATGCAGAAGCCCAGACGACGGCTGCAATTAAATCAAAAACCAAGCAAGCCAGACGATTCGAATTCCGAGACAAAGATGCCTTCACACGGGCGGCACTATGCGCTGGACGCGTCAAATCTCGCGCGTTTTCAATACGCGCATCGATAACTCAACAGGCAGCTGCAGCACGCCACCAAAAGCAATCATTATGACCGGTCATGAAGAAATGACGGTTTCATACAGAGCATCTTTGACGGTCCTCCAGCAAAGAGACCGTTATCCTTACCAAGAAGAGGTAAATTAAAATGGCAGCACAAAAAATACAGCCTGCAAGCACCGTTTTTACTGACTGAAATACATTTTTCAAACATATTTAACTCCCATCGGGAGCGTATCCACCCATGAGAGTTACGGGTGCTCCTTCACCTAGAAGAAAAAAATGTGCTCGAGTGATTACTCGCACCCATGAGAGTTTCGGGTGCTCCCTCACCTAAAGGAAAGACGTGCTCGAGTAATTACTCGCACCCATGAGAGTTTCGGGTGCTCCCTCACCACGATAGAAGATAAGCAGACCTGCACTCGCCGGATCGAGCGGCCCCAGAATATCGGGTGCTCCCTCACCCCGAGAGCAAAAGTGATGCTCGAGTGATTACTCGCAAAACTCTATGTACCCGAGAACTCGACGACCTCCCGAGCAAGTACTCCCATACATTACTCCTCGCCCGAGCACTCGGCAAAGCTCCGCGAGTGACCGCTAAAACAGCTCACTTGATTGTTTATTCCAAGTGGGTGCATTATCTACTAGGCTCCACGCCTCAATAAAAATACATATTCCTGGAACACGATACACTGTGCCCAGATGCCACGCAAACTTAGCGTGTAGGTAAGACCCCGCTGCGCAGATCGGCCGGGATGGGACTTGCCGCAAAGCGATTTCACTCCCAATCTTTCCCATGCGCTTGCATGATAGAAAAAGTCGGGCGGACGCTCCTAGGCTACGAACTTTACTGGCGGCAATTGATCATTGTAAGACCTGCAGCGGCATGACTTTTGCTACACACCAGTGTTCCAAGCTCATGTCGAGCGACATGAGTTTGATTGGGCTACTGCGGTATTTTCCACTAGTGCAATTCACCAAGGCTCGACCAGTCGACTCCTTAGGCCCTTTCAGCTTAGCATCCCTCGAAACAGGTTTTGTCATGGCCCCAGACTGCCAGCGACCCGCGGTTGAACCGTGCATACATCAAAACGACGCAAGAATGGACTCGAGTCCCTGCGCGCCTCTCCGAGTCCCCCAGGCACTTGGGGGATACTGACGAGGGGGTGACCCCACAACTCCTGTGGATGGGCCTACCCGGTTTACCCGAAGAGAGAAGGCCCACAAAGATCCCGCCTAGGCCCAGCCTTGGCCCACTAGTGGCACCGACGTAGGAGTCCGCGACCCATAAGGAAGGTGCAAACCTGCCGTACGAAACAAGATCAGGGTTAGGAAACCTCATCTGTAATCCAGGACGGACTCCCCGAGACCTAGCCTAGTATATAAGGGCTAGGATGGGAGACGTCGAGATCAGGCAATAAACAATCTGTAACCCTAGCCTTGTGTGCACTAGCCCTGTCTTCCCTGTAATCGCCATCTCCAATTCTTTACATCGAGAAGGAACGTATCCTCCTGTTAGACGACGAGCTATCGTCCAACCTGTGCCTCTCATGACTAACTGATGGCTTCTCTCCCCTCGTTGGTTACCCCAAGTTGAAGGTTTGAGATGCAGTGCAGCAGCAAGTTTCCCTCAGTGAAGATACCAAGGTTATCGAACCGGTAGGACTCGGGAGATACAAGTAGGTGGCAACGTCGTCAGAAATTGCTTCCTGACTAGGGTGTTGTCGTGGACCTGCACACAGCAACAAATAACTTTGCACCCAACGAGTACAGAGGAGTTGTCAATTCCTCCGGCCTTGTCGTTTACAAAGGATCAACGCAAGAGATAAAAGGTGCAAAGAAAAGTAAAAGCTGAAAGTAAATTGAGGGTGTGAACAATAATGTGAAGATGGACCAGGGTCCCGTGATTTTCACTAATGATGTCTCTCTCCCAAAAGACGATAAAAGTGCTAGCGAGGTAAACAAATCACAGTTGGGCAATTGACAGGATTATGAAGGCACCGCAATGCTAACTATGCTGCAAAGAAAAGAAGGGCTCAAAAGCTATGGGCAGTACGCCAAGGTAAGTAGACCGAAATCCATCTGCATCTACTACGAATATTCCACCTTGGGATATCTATCCAGAACATCTCGCTGGTATTAAGTTGTGAATCCCACCCAAAGTGTAAACTCAAAGCAACAGACAACTACATTAAAAGAACTTTGTGTAAAGTAAACAATCCTTGCACCCGCAGGTACAAGCACCGTTGTTTTATCCCTGGTGGCAACAGCACATCCCCTAGTTTCATGTTTCTGTCACTCAAGCTAGACATCGAGGGGCTGAACCCACAATCGAGCATAACGCTCTCTCTTCGAGTTGCAAATAAAATACTTGGCCAAAGCAAATACCGCAACGAAGAACATGCAAGAATTTACTCAAGAACAAAATATAAAAGAGAAGAACCAAATATATTACTCATCACAATCCGAACATAGTCTCATAATCCATCAGATCCCAACAAACTCAGCATAGCAATAGCAGAACTTACATAGATGCCTCGATCATGTGAGGCAGCTCACGAGGAATCGAAAGTGGAACCACAAAAGGGGAAGTGATAGATCACATAGCTACTGGTCACAGACCCATGGTCCAAGGGAAACTACTCACGGTACATACGGGAGGCGTCCATGGCTATGGACGGTCTCCCGGAGGGGGTAGCTTCTCCCGGCAGGGTGCCGGAGCAGCTTCTCCAGGCAGCCCCGATCTTGAAACGGCGGCGGCGGCGAAACAGAGGCAAGATCGCGAAAGAGGAGTTCGTATTAGGGGTTTCCATCCCGAGGGGTAAATATAGGCGAAGGGGGCGTCGAGGGGACCCACAAGGCAGTCAGGAGGGTCCCTGGCGCGGCCCAGGGTGGGGCCGCGCCACCTGCCCTCCTGGCTGCCTGGTGGTGGCCCCCCTTCCCTCTCTTGGTGATTCCGGAAGCTTCTGTTGCGCTGATTTTTTTTATATTTTTCCCGGAATTTTTGGAGCACTTTTAATGGCCGGAAAACCTTAAATACAAAAACAGCAGAAAACAGAAACTGGCAACTGGGTGCACTGAGTTAATAGGTTAGTCCAAATAGGTTCAAAAGTGTATGAAAGTTCGAGCAAAATATGGCAAAGTCACACAAAACATGCATGGAGCAAGCAGAAATTATAGATACATTTGGGACGTATCAACATCCCCAAGCTTAATTCCTGCTCGTCCTCGAGTAGGTAAATGATAACAAGCATAATTTCTGTGGTGACATGCCACACAACCATAAAAGGACTTTTAATTAAGCAATCAAAGCATGCAATTCAATTCAAGTCTTAACAAGCAAGAGTCTATATTAGCATTGACACAAGCAACAAAAGAACAAAAGGTGCAAGAGCTCTCGCTGTTCGTGACTCGAATGTCTCCAGATGGTGTTTGCGTGCAAGCAAGGGATAGGGAAATACGAGAGAAAAAATAAGGTTGTTGAGAACAACTATCTACTAAAGTTTCTCACTTGGTCTCCTTTGGAATCTTATCTGGACTCGTCCCCAGACCACTAGCCAGGTACAAGTCAAACTGATCCACTCCCTTTTGATATTTTTAGCACTGATGCAATGGATGAGCGTGAGCAAGAAATTCGACACCTAAAAGGCGAAACAGAAAGAAGGTGGAGGAGGAAGACAAAAAGGTGTGAAAGGCTCACATCAATGAGGACAATCATAGGCGAGAGAAGGCCATATGATAGATATGATGTGAGGAGTAGGGATTGTCATACAACGGATGCACATGTGAGCTAAAATCTCTCCAAGGGAACTAGTGGGGGTGCATCTAACTTGCTTTCTCAAGAAGACCTAGAGCTCGTTTGAGGAAGCTCATCATTGGAATACACAAGCCAAGTTCTATAGTGTGAAGGGTCCCCACATAGCTATATGCATGATGATGATCTCTATGGAGTACAAGGGATAGGAGATGAAGTACTAGTGTGGATCTCTCAAAAGGAATAGTATTATGCCCCCTTCTCTCTTTTTTTTATTTTTCTCTTTTTCTCTTTTTTTTATTTTTTGGTGGCCTCAATGGCTCTTTCTATTTAACTCTCATTTGTCCTCTTTGGGATCTTTTGATTTTGTCTTCTTTGGGATCTTTTCCTCACTTTAGGGGCAATACTCTATATTTTACAAGAATATAGGAGATCTTTCACACTTTACAAAGGTACTCACATAAAGAAAATGTAACTATCATGATGCAAATGTATGCCTCTGCCAGGGTAGCAGGATATGCAATGATACTAGAGCGTCATGTAGCAATGATTAGGGCAAGGCCCAACTAGCATGCGGCTCATCGATCAAGCAAGTAGCACGTATGACATGAAGATAAAGTCATGAGAAGGTGGATGTTGCATGGCAATGTATCTCGGAAAGGCTATGGAAATGCCTTGTAGGTAGGTATGGTGGATGTTTTGAGGAAATATATAAGGAGGCTTATGATGACAGAGCGTATCGTGCCAAGGGTTTGGATGCACCGGCGAAGTATGCGCCAACTCTAGAGGTGAGAAAGGGCAATACACGGTACCGAAGAGGCTAGAAAAAGTATAGGTGGGTGGAAGTGTCTACTTTCGAATACTCACATTAGTCCAAAGAACTCATGCACTTATTATCGGTAACTCTCAACCTAATCAGGAGGTTCACAAAGAGACAGGTACCCCGAGGAGGAGTGTATGGGGGTTTGGTTATCCTTGCGCATCCTCGACTCATGGTACGTGAGTGTACTCTAATATTCGAACCCTCCAGAGGTTAGTGATCCATCTAGTAGCTAGAGTTCTCAACAGGGGTTTTTGGTTTCCGAAAAACACATGGATTACCCAAAATACGACATCTATCACTAATAGGCAAGAGCTCTTGACACCATAAGTTCAATCATTACTCTAGTCAATACCTCAAAACTATTGCAAGTTACTACTACAAAGAGAACAGCAACTTTAACTACCTACTTTCAGTCAAGACACAGAACTCAGTGCAACAGGCAAACTCTCTTAACAAGATAAAACATGCAACCTATAGAAAGTTCAACCTAAGACAAAAGAAAATCTCTAGAAAAACTAAAGCACTACAACTAAACAGAACAGCAGCTAAGAAAAGAAAAAGAACAGCTCACAGCTAAAAGAATAAGCATGCAAATCCTATGAGGAGTTCTAGTTCAAGCGGAGCGTGAATCTCTCCCACACAAAAGAGTAAGTTGGGGTCCAACTTGTTACTACAGAAAACAAAGCAAAATAAAACTAAAAACAAAACCTAAGAGCGAGACGCTCCAAGAATAGCACATAATGCATGAAGTGATAAAAATATAGTGCAACGAGAGACAAACTGATAATTGTTGATGAAGAAGGGGATGCACGGGGGCATCCCCAAGCTTAGATGCTTGAGTATCCTTGAATATTTATTGGGGGTGCACATGGGCATCCCCAAGCTTGAGCGTTTGACCCTCCTGAATCTTCTTTCATCATCCTCCAACGCGCACTTGAAAACTCCCTTCATACATAACTCATTGTAGGCTGATTAGAGAGGTTAGTACCCTAATAAAATAATTTTCCTCTACTGCAAATAAAGATAAACTTGAAGAGCTACTATTTCCCAAGATTTCCAAAAGGTTTTTTGCAAAGAAAAAGCAAGCTTAAGGTTTGCAAAAGTGAAGAGAGACAAAACGTGGCAGAATCTGTGAAAAACAGAACAGCAGATAGAAACGAATTTTTTAGGGGTACTTGTGCAACTCAGATAAAAAAACTCAGAACATTCAGGAGTTTCGTAATTGTATATAGCACGCTGTGTAAAAAATTCAGCTCAAAAAGGTGAACTGGGATTTTTCTCTGATTTTTCTAGTCACGAAGACAGAATCTGTTTTCTGGACAGCATGTCACAACTTTTACTTCCCTTGCCGTATGAGGCTAAACTTGGCACAAAGCTTGAAAAGTAAAGATACAATGATGTTGCTACAGTAGTAACAATCATCAAGACCACTAAGAAAAAAACAAAAGCGAAAAGAAAAACCTAAATTCGTTGTGGTCTGCCTCCCGAAAGCGCTTCTTTAGATCATCTCTAGTGTGAAGGACCCCACATAGCTATATGCATAATGATCATCTCTATGGAGTACAAGGATATAAAGGGAGTACTAGTGTGGATCTCTCAAAAGGATAGTAGTGTTGCCCCTTTCTCTCTTTTTATTTCTTTTTATCTTTTTCTATTTTTTTGTATTTTTTGTGGCCTCAATGGCTCTTTCTATTTAACTCACATTTGTCCTCTTTGGGATCTTTTAATGTGTCCACTTTTGGATCTTTTCCTCACTTAAGGGCAACACTCTAATTTACAAGAAGGTAAAGGAGATCTTTCACACTTTACAAGGTACTCAAAACATAAAGAAGAAGTAACTATCATGATGTATGCAATGTATGCCGCTGCCAGTGTAGCAGGACATGTATGACATGAAGATCAAGTCATGAAGAGGTGGAAGTTGCATGGCAATATATCTCGGAAAGGCTATGGAAATGCCTTGATAGGTAGGTATGGTGGCTGTTTTGAGGATAGATATAAGGAGGCTTATGATGACAGAGCGTATCATGCCAATGGTTTGGAAGTACCGGCGAAGGTGGACACCAACTCTCAGAGTGAGAAGAAGGAAATGCACGGCACGGGAGAGGCTAGCAAAATATGGGAAGGTGGAAGTGTCAACTTTCAATACTTAAATTAGTCCGAAGAACTCATGCACTTATTATCGGTAACTCTCAATCTAATAAGGAGGTTCACAAAGAGACAAGTACCCCGAGGAGGAGTGTATGGGGGTTTGGTTATCCTTGCGCATCCTCGACTCATGGTACGTGAGTGTTCTCTGATATTCGACTCCTCAGAAGAGTAGTGATCCATCTAGTAGCTAGAGTTCTCAACTAGTTTTGTAGGTTTTGAAAATACACACGGATTTCCCAAAATACGACACCTATCACTAATAGGCAAGAGCTCTTGACACCAAAATTTCAAACATTACTCACATCAATACCTCAAAACTATTGCAAGCTACTACTAGAATGAAATAGCAACCTCAATTACCTACTTCTCAAAACAAGACACAACTCAGTGCAACAACCAACTCTCTTTAACAAGATAAACATGAAAACTAAAAAGAGTTACAGCAACAAACTAAACAAAAGCCTAGGCTCTTGATAAAGACAAACTAAGACTAAAACTAAACATGGCAGTAGCTATGAAAAGATAAAGAACACACAACAGCAAAAAGATAAGAAGGAAAAATCCTATGATGTGTTCTAAATTTTGAAAGTGCAGCGTGTTTCTCTCCCACACAAAGTAAGAAGGGGTCTAACTTGTTATGAACAACAAGCAAAGCTAACGAAAACTAAAAACTAAACCTAAGAACGAGACGCTCCAAGCATAGCACATAACGCATGAAGTGATAAAAATATAATGAGATGAAGGACGAACTGATGATTGTTGATGGAGAAGGGGATGCACGAGGGCATCCCCAAGCTTAAACGCTTGAGTATCCTTGAATATTTATTGGGGATGCATGGGGGCATCCCCAAGCTTGAGCGCTTGACACTCCTGGATCTTCTTTCATCATCTTCTATCGCACACTTGAAAACTCCCTTCATACATAACTCATCATAAGCTGATTAGAGAGGTTAGTACCCTTAATAAATATTTTTTCCCACTGGATATAAAGATATTCTTGAAGAGCTACTGTTTCTCAAGAGTGCCAAAAAGTTTTCGCTAAGAAAAATAAAGCTTAAGGTTTGCAAAAGTTAGGAGAGACAAAACGTGGCAGAATCGGTGAAAAACAGAACAGCAGATAGTAAAGAATTTTTTAGGGGCACTTCTGCAACTCAAATCAAAAAACTCAGAACATACGGAAGTTTCGTAATTGTATAGAGCATACTGTGTAAAACTTTCAGATCAAAAAGATGAACTGGGATTTTTCTGGAATTTTTCTGGTCACGAGGACAAAATCTGTTTTCTGGACAGCATGTCACAACTTTTACTTCCCTTGCCGTAAGAGGCTATAACTTGGCACAAAGCTGAAAAATAAAGATACAATGATGTTGCTACAGAAGTAACAATAATAAAGACACAACAAAAGCAAAAAGAAAACACCTAAATTCGTTGCGGGCTGCCTCCCGAAAGCGCTTCTTTAAAGCCATTAGCTAGGCATAATGCAAAAGAAGAATCGGGTTTTATCAAGAGAAAGAGAATAACTAGCCCGTGTAACGGACTCAAAAGGTAACTTGATTTTATTTCTAGGGAAGTTTTCCATTGCCTTTTTGAATGGGAATTGGAATTTTATATTACCTTCTTTCATGTCAATAACCGCACCAACGGAGCGAAGAAAAGGACGTCCCAAAATAATTGGACACAAAGGTTCACACTCTATATCCATAACAATAAAATCAACGGGAAAATAGTTGTCATTGACAATGATAAGAACATCGTCGATCTTCCCCAAAGGTTTCTTTATGGAAGAATCAGCAAGACGAACACCAAAAGAACAAGGCTCAAAGGGCTTCAATTCAAACATATCAAATATTCTTTTGGGCATAACGGAGGTACTAGCTCCAACATCACATAAAGCATAGCAAGAGAAGTTATTTAATTTAATTTTGATCATAGGGTCCCAACCATCCTCTAGCTTCCTAGGTATGGAGGCTTCTACTCTAAGCTTCTCCTCCCTAGCTTTGATGAGAGCATTTGTGATATGCTCCGTGAAGGCAAGATTAAGTGTGCTAGTGTGGGGGTATCTAGACATTTTGTGTAGCAAACTGATAACTTCTGAGAGGGTGCAACTATCAAAATCAATATCACTACTATCAAAGGTGGTAGTAGTGTCATCTAGGCTCACTTGTTTGAAACCCTCTATGTTCATAGGAGTTTCTTTTTCTACAGTTGAGGTATTAGCATCACCATTAATAGGTCCAACGGGACTAGGAGTGCATTGGGTGCTAATAGTTTGGGTGTCCTCAACAATTTGGATAGTGGCAACTGTGTGGTGTGTATGAAGGCTCTTAATTCTATCCTCTTCCTCTTTTTCTCTAGCCCATCTTTCTTTAAGTTTAGCCATCATCCTAATATTTTCATTGATTTGTAACTGGATAGCATTAATAGGAGTGGCCTTATTCTCCTCAAGGGGAGAGGTTCTAATTTTAAGCATCTCAATATCAAGGGCTAAGCTTTCTACCTTCAAAGAGAGATTATCTATTTTAGCTAATTTCTCTTCTACATTTTTGTTGAAGGCTTTTTGGGAAGTGATAAAGTCTCTAAGCATGCTTTCTAATTCAGAGGAGGGGTTCTTGTTGCTAGGGTAAGTGTTGTTGTTCCCATAGTTGGATGGAAACGGTCTAGGATTGCTAGCAAAATTTCCCCTATAAGCATTGTTGTTGAAGTTGTTTCTAGCAATAAAGTTCACATCTACTTGTTCTTGGGCAACCAAAGAATTTAAAGGAACATCATGAGGATCAATAGAGGGTTGCTTGGTAAGTAGAGACATAATTAAGTCAACTTTTTCATTGAGGAAGGTAATTTCCTCGACAAAATTTACCTTCCTACCTGTTGGAGCGCGTTCGGTGTGCCATTGGGAATAATTGGTCATCATTTCATCGAGAATCTTCGTGGAAGCACCAAGTGTAGTTGACATAAAGGTTCCTCCTGCGGCCGAATCTAACAGGTTCCGCGAGGTAAAGTTCAAGCCTGCATAAAAAGTCTGGATAACCATCCAGGTAGTCAAACCATGTGTAGGGCATTTCTTAACAAGAGATTTCATTCGTTCCCAAGCTTGGGCAACGTGTTCATTATCCAATTGCTTAAAATTCATAATATTACTCCTCAATTGGATAATCTTAGCAGGAGGGTAGTACTTCCCTATAAAAGCATCTTTGCACTTATCCCAAGAATCTATGCTATTCCTAGGCAAAGATTGAAACCAGTTTTTAGCATCTCCCCTTAAAGAGAAAGGAAAGAGCTTGAGCTTAACAACATCACCTTCTACTTCTTTTCCTCACTTAAGGGCAACACTCTAATTTACAAGAAGGTAAAGGAGATCTTTCACACTTTACAAGGTACTGAAAACATAAAGAAGAAGTAACTATCATGATGTATGCAATGTATGCCGCTGCCAGTGTAGCAGGACATGTATGACATGAAGATAAAGTCATGAGAAGGTGGATGTTGCATGGCAATGTATCTCGGAAAGGCTATGGAAATGCCTTGTAGGTAGGTATGGTGGATGTTTTGAGGAAATATATAAGGAGGCTTATGATGACAGAGCGTATCGTGCCAATGGTTTGGAAGTACCGGCGAAGGTGGACACCAACTCTCAGAGTGAGAAGAAGGAAATGCACGGCACGGGAGAGGCTAGCAAAATATGGGAAGGTGGAAGTGTCTACTTTCGAATACTCACATTAGTCCGAAGAACTCATGCACTTATTATCGGTAACTCTCAACCTAATCAGGAGGTTCACAAAGAGACAGGTACCCCGAGGAGGAGTGTATGGGGGTTTGGTTATCCTTGCGCATCCTCGACTCATGGTACGTGAGTGTACTCTAATATTCGAACCCTCCAGAGGTTAGTGATCCATCTAGTAGCTAGAGTTCTCAACAGGGGTTTTTGGTTTCCGAAAAACACATGGATTACCCAAAATACGACATCTATCACTAATAGGCAAGAGCTCTTGACACCATAAGTTCAATCATTACTCTAGTCAATACCTCAAAACTATTGCAAGTTACTACTACAAAGAGAACAGCAACTTTAACTACCTACTTTCAGTCAAGACACAGAACTCAGTGCAACAGGCAAACTCTCTTAACAAGATAAAACATGCAACCTATAGAAAGTTCAACCTAAGACAAAAGAAAATCTCTAGAAAAACTAAAGCACTACAACTAAACAGAACAGCAGCTAAGAAAAGAAAAAGAACAGCTCACAGCTAAAAGAATAAGCATGCAAATCCTATGAGGAGTTCTAGTTCAAGCGGAGCGTGAATCTCTCCCACACAAAAGAGTAAGTTGGGGTCCAACTTGTTACTACAGAAAACAAAGCAAAATAAAACTAAAAACAAAACCTAAGAGCGAGACGCTCCAAGAATAGCACATAATGCATGAAGTGATAAAAATATAGTGCAACGAGAGACAAACTGATAATTGTTGATGAAGAAGGGGATGCACGGGGGCATCCCCAAGCTTAGATGCTTGAGTATCCTTGAATATTTATTGGGGGTGCACATGGGCATCCCCAAGCTTGAGCGTTTGACCCTCCTGAATCTTCTTTCATCATCCTCCAACGCGCACTTGAAAACTCCCTTCATACATAACTCATTGTAGGCTGATTAGAGAGGTTAGTACCCTAATAAAATAATTTTCCTCTACTGCAAATAAAGATAAACTTGAAGAGCTACTGTTTCCCAAGATTTCCAAAAGGTTTTTTGCAAAGAAAAAGCAAGCTTAAGGTTTGCAAAAGTGAAGAGAGACAAAACGTGGCAGAATCTGTGAAAAACAGAACAGCAGATAGAAACGAATTTTTTAGGGGTACTTGTGCAACTCAGATAAAAAAACTCAGAACATTCGGGAGTTTCGTAATTGTATATAGCACGCTGTGTAAAAAATTCAGCTCAAAAAGATGAACTGGGATTTTTCTCTGATTTTTCTAGTCACGAAGACAGAATCTGTTTTCTGGACAGCATGTCACAACTTTTACTTCCCTTGCCGTATGAGGCTAAACTTGGCACAAAGCTTGAAAAGTAAAGATACAATGATGTTGCTACAGTAGTAACAATCATCAAGACCACTAAGAAAAAAACAAAAGCGAAAAGAAAAACCTAAATTCGTTGTGGTCTGCCTCCCGAAAGCGCTTCTTTAGAGCCATTAGCTAGGCTTAAAGTAGAAGATCAAGTCTTTTCAAGAGAATAACTAGCCCGTGTGACGGACTCAAAAGGTAACTTAATCTTTTTCCTAGGAAAATGTTCCATCCCTTTCTTGAGAGGGAATTGGAATTTGATAGTTCCCTCTTTCATGTCAATGATAGCACCAACTGTGCGAAGAAAAGGACGTCCCAAAATAATTGGACAAGAGGGCTCACACTCAATGTCCATAATAGTGAAATCAACGGGAACATAATTGTCATTGACAATGATACGAACATCGTCGATCTTCCCCATAGGTTTCTTTACGGAAGGATCAACAAGACGAACACCAAAAGAACAAGGATCAAAAGGTTTCAATTCAAGCATATCATACATTCTTTTGGGCATAACAGAGGTACTTGCTCCAACATCACAAAGAGCATAACAAGAGAAGTTATTCAATTTAATTTTTATCATAGGATCCCAACCATCTTCTAGTTTCCTAGGTATGGAGGCTTCTAGTCTAAGCTTCTCCTCCCTAACTTTGATTAGAGCATTGGTGATATGCTCTGTGAAGGCAAGATTGAGTGTGCTAGTGTGGGGGTCTGTAGACATCTTGTGTAGGAAACCAATAACTTCAGGTAAAGTGCAGTTGTCAAAGTCTAGGTCACTACTATCTATCAAGGAGGTAGTGATATCATTTAGGTTCACTTGTTTTAAAGCCTCTATGTTCATAGAGGTTTCTTCATCTATGGTTGAGGTGGTAGCATCACCATTGATAGGTCCAGTGGGACTAGGGGTGTGATGGGTGCTAACAGTTTGGACATCCTCAACTATTTGGATAGTAGCTACTGTGTGGTAGGTAGGAAGGCTCTTAACTCTCTCTTCTTCCTTGGGTACAACTACGGGTTTAGCTGCCATTTGGTTTATCAAGGTAGATTGGGTATGAGACATGTTTGAAACATAAGTCTCGATGGCAGTGAATCTAGTTTGGAGACTGGAAATGTCACCGTTCAGGCTCTCAAGCTGTTTGCTAATGTTTTGCAGGATAGAGGAGTGCTCATCTTATTGTCTAGAAAAGGCCTTGTTTTGTTCAAACTGAGTGTGCATACAGCTTTTGGTGGACTTTTCTATTTCTACAAGTTTCTCATAGCTGGGCAGGTCTTTTTCCCTATAGTTCTGGCTGTAGGAGTTGCTGGTGGTAGGATAAGTGTTGTTCCCATAGTTGTTGGATGGGAAAGGTCTAGGATTACTAGCAAAGTTGCTCCTATAAGCATTATTGTTGAAGTGTTTCTAGAGACAAAATTGACATCTACTTGCTCCTAAGCAACCAAAGAATTTAAAGGAACATCTTGAGGATCAATAGAAGGTTGCTTGGTAAGTAGAGACATGATAAGGTCAACCTTTTCATTTAAAGAGGAGATCTACTCGATAGAGTTTACCTTCTTACCGGTTGGAGATCTCTCGGTGTGCCATTGCGAGTAGTTCAGCATCATCTCATCAAGTATCTTTGTGGCAACACCAAGCGTGGCTGACATAAAAGTTCCTCCCGCGGCCGAATCTAACAGGTTCCGCGAGGTGAAGTTCAAGCCTGCATAAAAACTTTGGATAACCATCCAGGTAGTCAGTCCATGTGTGGGGCAGTTCTTGAGAAGCGTCTTCATACGTTCCCAAGCCTGGGCAACGTGTTCATTATCCAATTGCCTAAAATTCATAATGTTACTCCGCAATTGAATAATTTTAGCAGGGGGATAGTACTTCCCTATAAAAGCATCTTTGCATTTGCTCCAAGAATCGATACTGTTCTTGGGAAAAGATTGTAGCCACTCCTTGGCTCTTCCTCTCAAAGATAAAGGAAAAAAGCTTCATCTTGACGATGTCTCCATCCACTTCCTTGTACTTCTGCATGTCGCAGAGCTCGATAAAGTTGTTTAGGTGCAAGGCAGCATCTTCTCCTGCTCCTGAGAATTGATCTTTCATGACAAGGTTAAGCAGATCAGGTTTAATCTCATAAGAAGGTGTTGAGGTGGCAGGTGGAGCAATAGGAGTGCAGATAAAGTCACTGTTGTTGTGACTAGTGAAGTCACACAACTTAGTGTTTTCATTGGAACCCATAGTAGCAGCAGGTATTTTTGATTAAGGACACAAAAGTAAAAACTGAAAGGTAAACTAACAAGACTAAAAAGCAATGGTAAAATATAGTGTGCAACTCCCCTATCTTGTAGACTTGAGTCCCCGGCAACGGCGGCAGAAATTTTCTTGATGGCTTCTCGCCCCTCGTTGGTTACCCCAAGTGGATGGTTTGAGATGCAGTGTAGCAGCAAGTTTCCCTCGGTGAAGATACCAAGGTTATCGAACCAGTAGGACTCAGGATATACAAGTAAGTGGCAACGTCGTCAGAAATTGCTTCCTGACTAGGGTGTTGTCGTAGACCTGCACACAGCAACAAATAACTTTGCTCCCAATGAGTACAGAGGAGTTGTAAATTCCTCCGGCCTTGTCATTTACAAAGGATCAACGCAAGAGATAAAAGGTGCCAAGAAAAGTAAAAGCTGAAAGTAAATTGAGGGTGTGAAAAATAATGTGAAGATGGACCAGGGTCCGGTGATTTTCAGTAGTGATGTCTCTCTCCCAAAAGACGATAAAAGTGCAAGAAGGTAAAAAAATCACAGTTGGGCAATTTACAGGATTATGAAGGCACCGCAATGCTAAATATGCTGCAAAGAAAGGAAGGGCTCAAAAGCAATGGGTAGTACGCCAAGGTAAGTAGACCGAAATCCATCTGCATCTACTACGAATCATCCACCTTGAGATATCTATCCAGAACATCTCGCTGGTATTAAGTTGTGAATCCCACCCAAAGTGTAAACTCAAAGCAACAGACAACTGCATTAAAAGAACTTTGCGTAAAGTAAACAATCCTTGCACCCGCAGGTACAAGCACCGTTGTTTTATCCCTGGTGGCAACAACACATCCCCTAGTCTCATGTTTCTGTCACTCAAGTTAGACATCGAGGGGCTGAACCCACAATCGAGCATAACGCTCTCTCTTGGAGTTGAAAATAAAATACTTGGCCAAAGCAAATACCGCAACGGAGAATATGCAAGAATTTACTCAAGAACAAAATATAAAAGAGAAGAACCAAATATATTACTCATCACAATCTGAACATAGTCTCATAATCCATCAGATCCCAACAAACTCAGCATAGCAACAACAGAAATTACATAGATGCCTCGATCATGTGAGGCAGCTCACGAGGACTCGAAAGTGGAAGCACAAAAGGGGGAGAGATAGATCACATAGCTACTGTTCACGGACCCATGGTCCAAGGGAAACTACTCACGGTACATACGGGAGGCGTCCATGGCTATGGGGGTCTCCCGGAGGGGGTAGCTTCTCCCGGCAGGGTGCCGGAGCAGCTACTCCAGGCAGCCCCTATCTTGAAACGGCGGCGGCGGCGGAACAGAGGCGAGATCGCGAAAGATGAGTCTGTATTAGGGGTTTCCACCCCGAGGGGTAAATATAGGCGAAGGGGGGCGTCGAGGGGACCCACAAGGCAGTCGGGAGGGTCCCTGGCACGACCCAGGGTGGGGCCGCTCCACCTGCCCTTTTGGCTGCCTAGTGGTGTCCCCCCGTCCCTCTCTTGGTGATTCTGGAAGCTTTTGTTGAGCTGATTTTTTATATATTTTTCCCGGAATTTTTGGAGCACTTTTAATGGCCGGAAAACCTGAAATACAAAAACAGCAGAAAACAGAAACTGGCAACAGGGTGCACTGAGTTAATAGGTTAGTCCAAATAGGTTCAAAAGTGTATGAAAGTTCAAGAAAAACATGGCAAAGTCACACAAAACATGCATGGAGCAAGCAGAAATTATAGATACGTTTGGGACGTATCACTAACCCAGGGTCCCTGACCATGGGATTTGCCGAGGTACATCCCCGTTAGTCCCAATAACATTGTGATCACCTTTGGGTCTCTCCACTATTGTCCACACCTTGTTGCGCTTGAAGTTATTGAGTTCATCATGCATGGCCTCAAGCCAATCCGGATCTTCAAGCGCCTCACCTACCTTTTTGGGTTCAACACAAGAAACAAATGCAATATGGGAACAAAAGTTTCTCAATTGACTACGAGTTGTTACCCCTTTCGGATGCTTCCGAGCACTTGATCCACCGAAAGATCTTGTGATTTTAACCGGGATGCAATCTTGAGTGCTCGGCGAACTCTTTCTTCTTCCAAAGTTTCTTGAGAGGGAGCAAGAGGACCATCTTTGGAAGAAGGAGCATCCCCAAGGACTTGCTCATCATTTTGAGCATGCCCTTGAACGAGAACTTGATCTTGGTCATCATTTGGTGCACCACCATCTTCAATGATTGGATCTTGACCTTGATCTTGTTCGGGCGAGATAGGTCCTTCGTCTTGTTCTTGGTTTGCTTGTGGATCTTGAGGAGGTGATGGCTCCACGTGCGTAAAGCATTGTCCTTCTCCTTCCACCACAAAGGGTTCCTCAATGGGTAGGAAATGACCCACACCCATTCTTCTCATGGCTTGAGGAGGAATTTCATCACCTACATCATTAAGATCACCTTGCCCCACTTGGGAGCCATTATGTTCATCGAACTCCACGTTGCTAGATTCTTCAACAAGTCCGGAAGACTTGTTGTAGGCTCTATAGGCGTGAGAGTTTGAAGCATAACCGACAAATATGCCCTCATTTGTCTTAGAATCAAACTTAGACAAACGAGCACCTTTCTTATGAATGAAACACTTACACCCGAAGACCCGAAAATACTTGATGTTGGGCTTCTTCCCGGTGATGATTACATATGGAGTTTTGTTCAAGATCATGCGGAGATAAAGACGGTTGGTTGCATGACAAGCAGTGTTGATGGCCTCTGCCCAGAAGTTGTATGGACTCTTGAACTCCGCCATCATTTTTCTTGCTGCATCAATCAGAGTGCAATTCTTCCTCTCCGCAACACCATTTTGTTGAGGGGTATCAGCAGCGGAATATTGATGTTTGATCCCCTCATCTCTAAGGAATTCATCCAAGGTGTAGTTCTTGAACTTGGTGCCGTTGTCACTTCTAATTGCCAAAATCTTTGAATTGTGTTGACGTTGAGCTTCATTGGCAAACTTGATGGCGGTTTTTTGGGTCTCACTTTTCTTCTTGAAGAAATAAACCCATGTATATCTTGAGTAGTCATCAACAATAACCAAGCAATACTTCTTTCCTCCAAGACTATCATATGATGGAGGCCCAAAGAGATCCATGTGAAGGAGCTCCAAAGGCCTCTTGGTGGAGATGATATTCTTGACGGGATGTTTCTTCTCATGTAGTTTACCTTCAATGCATGCCCTACAAGCACGATCTTTGGCAAAGATAACATTTGTTAGTCCAATGACATGCTCACCCTTGAGAAGTGTTTGCAAAGACCTCATATTGACATGGCCTAGTCGGCGGTGCCAAAGCCATCCCACATCAACTTTAGCCATTAGACACATGGCGGTTTTGGTGGGGAATTTTGAAAAGTCCACCACGTACATACCGTCCTCCACGTGTCCAACAAAGGCCACTTTAAGAGTTTTGCTCCACATCAAGGTGACCATGTCTTTATCAAAGAAAGTGCAAAGGCCCATCATGGCAAGTTGACGAACGGATAGTAAATTAAAGGCACAAGTCTCAACTAGTAATACTTTCTCAATGGACAAGTCCGGAGAAATTATTACTTTGCCAAGACCTAATACCTTTGACGTGTTTGCATCTCCAAATTGGAGACGGGTGGTTCAAGATGGTCCAAAATCAATGTCCACCAACATGTCCTTGCTTCCGGTCATATGACTTGTAGCCCCGCTATCAAGTATCCATGAACCACCACCGGAAGCCGCCACCTACATGAGATCAATGCTTGGATTTAGGTACCCATTCATGAATGGGTCCTCTCGCGTTAGTAACAAGGTTCTTAGGCACCCAAATGGACCATGCAATATACTCATCAAAAGAACCAACAAATTTGGCATAAACATGCCCATCATTAGTGCAACAAAGAACATAAGAGGGGTTAGTTGGTCCGGCAAAGTCATTGGGTATGTCACCACTCCTCTTGGTCACTTCATCCTCAATGGCCTTTGCTACATTTTCTTGAGGTTTCTCCCCTTCCTTCACAAAGGTGACTCCCTTCGAAGGAGGAGGGGCCTTTCCTTTCTTCTTTTTGTTTTTCCTCTTCTTGTTCTTCTTCTTTGATGGACTTGCACCATAACCAATGCCTTCCTTGCCAATGACCTCCTTTTGGGAACTCAAGAGATCATTAAGGTTCTTATCTCCTTGAATGCACGAGAAAAGTCCCTTCTCAAGTTGTGCCTTCTACCTAGCGTTTTCCTCAACGAGAGGAACATGCTCACAACAAGAGTTAGAGGAACTAGGTTTCTCTACCACAATAATAGGAGAAAAGGTAGTAATCTCTTTAGTGAGTTGTATACTTGTTTCCTCATGAGCCTTCTTGAGAGCCATGAGTTCGTGCTTTAAGGACTTGTGGTCCTTCTCGACTTTCTCATGGTCCACAAGAAGTCTTCCATGAGCCTCAACAAGTTCATCATTTTTAGTCTTGAGATCACACACAATGGCATTGGAGTGTTTGAGGTCAAGTTTTACATTAGAGATATCACTAGCATAAGTCTCATCAAGAGACTACTTAAGCTCACGCTCTTCTTCAAGAGAATGAGATAGCTCCCCTATCTCATCCGCATAGTCGCGACTATGACCTTGCAACTCGGTGATAGTCTCATCAAGTTGCTCAATGTGATCATGGGCTTCACCTAGTTGTTCCAAGAGAGCCATAAAGTGTCCCTTGGCTACACCTTTGAGTTTGGACATGAATAGCTCGAATTCATTTTCTTCTTGTGCCTTGGGCTCCTCATTTTCCTCCACACAATTCAACAATGAAGGGTTAGAGGGAGTAAACGGTTTAGAGTGAGGAGTTACCGAGGTAGTCTTGGCCATAAGGCACTTGTGGATGATGTGAGGGTTCTCGTTGGGGGAGTTGAAGAGAGACGTTGATGAGGGGGATTCAATGGCGATAGCAACGGTGGCGGTTTCCACAATCTCACCACTTTCTTCATCCTCCTCATCATCGGAATACTATTCTTCTTGAGCCACCAACACACGTTGTGGCTTCTTCTTCACAAAGGTCTTGTTCAATGGTGGCTTGTTCTTGTCCTTACGGATGAGCTTTCCACCGTGGTCTTCTCTCTTCTCATATGGACAATCCGCAACAAAATGACTCACATTGCCACAATTGAAGCAATTCCTTATTCTTGGCGCTTTGGCTTGAAGCTACTTGTGTTGGTCTTGAAGTTCTTCTTGTTGCCCAAAAATTTCTTGAGGCTAGAGCCATGTGTTCATTGTAAGCATACTTGGTGTCCTCCGGGCCAACATCCTCTTCATCTTCATCTTCATCTTCCTCAACTTGAACCTCCTTGGCCTTCAAGGCGAGAGATGGTATCTTGGTGCCACTTTGGCGAGCCAATTTTAACTCGGCCGTGGAGTCCAAGATTTCCATGGCAACAAATTCGTCCAAGACTTGGTTTGTAAGACAACAGAAATTATGGTTGGCTCGACACCAACGAGGTGTGGACTTGGGCTTGTATTTATAATACATCAAGGGTTACAATACAATTGGTATACAACACAACTTCCTATTCTAACACCCTCCCTCAATCTTAACCGTGTCATCTAACATCTAACAGGTTAAGATTGCGCCTACAACCTTGAAACAACGGCAAGGAAAGTGGATTAGTGAAGATGTCGGCAAGTTGATCTTTTGACGAGATAAACTTGATCTGCAAAATCTTCTGTGCAACTCTTTGCCTCACAAAGTGATAGTCAACTTCGATGTGCTTGGTTCGGGCATGAAACACAGGATTAGACGACAGATAGGTAGCACCGATATTATCACGCCAAAGAACATGAGGATGATCTTGTGGAATCCGCAACTCTCGTAGCAAAGACTGCACCCAGATAATCTCAGCGGTAGCATTAGCAATAGCTTTATACTCAGCTTCAGTACTACTGCGAGAGACTGTAGCTTGTTTATGAGCACTCCAAACGATCAGATTAGGTCCAAAGAACACCGCATATCCCCCCGTTGATCTCCTATCATCAGAACATCCGGCCCAGTCCGCATCAGAAAATGCGGAAAGGAGGCCAGTGGGAGCAGAGCGCAGCTGAAGACCATAGGATACCGTGAGATGAATATAGCGCAAGATGCGCTTCACAGCAGACCAGTGAGGATCCCGTGGAGAGTGAAGATACTGACACACGCGATTCACAGCATATGAGATGTCTGGTCTGGTAAGAGTCAAGTATTGGAGACCACCAACAATACTCCGATGCTCAGTGGCATCCTCAGGAGACAGCAAAGAACCATTAGTAGTTGTAAAGTGATTCGAAGAAGACATGGGAGTAACCGCAGTCTTGCACTGAAGCATACCAGCATGCCTGAGAAGATCTAGGGCGTACTTCTGCTGGGAGAGAGTCAGACCAGTAGCATCATGAGTCACCTCGAGACCAAGAAAATAGTGCAGTTGTCCCAAATCCTTGACCGCAAAGTCTTTACCTAAAGAAAGAACAAAGCGGTCAGCTGCAGAGACTGATGAGGAGACCAAAATAATGTCATCGACATAACCAGGAGATACATAGTGACCTATGGACGCTGGAGCAGAAAAAGGGATGTATCTGTTGTAGAGGGAACAAAACCATGTGCATGAAGCGCAGAACTGAGGCGAACATGCCATGCTCGAGGAGCCTTCTTGAGGCCATACAACGCCTTAACCAGGCGGCACAGATGATCAGGACGCTGCGGATCAGCAAATCCAGGCGGCTGACGCATATACACCTCCTCTTCCAAGACACCATGAAGGAAGGCATTCTGAACATCGAGCTGACGGAGAGACCAGCCTCGACTGACAACCAAGGAGAGAAGAACACGTATGGTGGTGGGTTTAACAACTGGGCTGAATAAATCCTCATAATCAAGGCCGTAGCATTGCTTGAATCCTTTGGCGACCAAACGCGCTTTGTATCTCTCAATGGATCCATTAGCATGTTTCTTCACTTTGAACACCCACTTGCAATCAATCACGTTAACGCCAGACTTGGGAGCAACCAATGTCCACGTGCCATTCTTGAGAAGAGCCTGATATTCCTATTCCATCGCATCACGCCAATGAGGAATATGCATGGCGGCAGAATAATGGCGAGGTTCGGCATGTGGGTCGGCAACTGCATGTGCAACACAAAGATGCCGCCTGGGCCCAGCCTTGGCCCACTAGTGGCACCGACGTAGGAGTCTGCGAGTCATAAGGAAGGTGCAAACTTGCCGTACGGAACAAGATCATTGGTTAGGAAACCTCATATGTAATCAGGACGGACTCCCCGAGACCTAGCCTAGTATATAAGGGCTAGGAGGGGAGACGTTGAGAGGAAGCAATACACAATCTGTAACCTAGCCTTGTGCACACTAGCCTCGGCTTCCCTGTAATCGCCATCTCCAATCAATAATATCGAGCAGGAACGTATCCTCCTGTTAGCCGACGAGCTTATCATCCAACCTGTGCCTCTCATGACTAACCCAGGGTCCATGACTATGGGATTTGCCGGGGTACATCCCCGTCAGTTGGCGCCGTCTGTGGGAACTACACAGGTTGGGATTACGATCTCGGCGGTTCCGTCTTCAGCAAGCCGCAACTCAAGAGCAAGAACCAGATGCGATCCATTCGAGGAATTCAAGATCACAGCGAATATCTCCGCCGCCCCAACAAGATCACTCGGCTAGTAGCCGTGCCAAGACCAATACTACGGAGGCAACGAGCCCACCGCCAGCGAAGGAAAACTCGACGGCCCAAAAGAAAGGCGCGAGGGTTCTACACGGAGATCTCGATCGACGAACTACAACACGAAGAGGAGGACCTGCCGACCACTCGACGACCCACCGCCACCCAAGCACCCGCCGCACAACAAGACACTGACTCCGAGCTCGAGATCAGCGACCGCCAAGATCATCGACAACAAGGAAGAAATCGACGACCCAGAAAATAGGCGCGAGGATCCTACGAAGCGACTCCACCCGATGAGTCGAACTATACAGCCGGACGATCGCCGACCACTCGACGACCCGCTGCCGTCCGGACAGCCACCACCCGCCAGGACAGCAACTCCGAGACTCGGACAGGCGAATACTACGACCCAGATCGAAGGACAGATGAATTCGCCAATCTCATAAGGAACCAGAATCTAAGTGAAGGGATCGAAGTCGACCCGAGAGCTCGCGAGCACCCAGCGGACCACGCGCTATTCTTCCGAATCTCAAGGAGGAAACGGCATGCCGAATCTAGCAAGCTCACGGTCAGGGAACAACTAGAAGGACCCTGCACGATCCACTGCTTCGAAGACAACTAGGGAAACATCAGATCGAGCCACACTCTGGGAGACTGCCGCCTGTTCAATGAACTCGCCGACAGCCTCAAGGAGGAAAAACAGCAAGAAGCCAAGCGCTCCCGACGAGCCGAGCAGTCGCCCACTCAGGGATAGGTGTACACGATCCAAAAAGGCAAGGCATCACAATCCCAATAGGATGCCTACACCCTGCAGGCCAGAGCAGCCGAGAGCATAAACGCAGTCGAAGTCTACCAGCTACACGACGCAGAAACCAGCATCACGTTTTCCCAGAGCGATCACCCGCCTGTAGTCCCAAGGCCGGGGCACGTGCCCCTGGTCCTCGACGCTCAAATCGGAGGGTACGACATGGAAAGAATCTTCATGGACGGAGGCAGCAACATGAACATAATCTTCGTCAGCACCCGGCGCAAGATGCTGATCCCTCGATCAGTATGGAAGAAATCAAGCACCGTGTTATACGGAGTAGTCCCGGGAGAAGCAGCTACTTCCCTTGGGCTAATCGAGCTCGAAGTTGTCTTTGGCAACAGACGCAATTTCGCAAGACGCACCCTCGAGTTCGAAGTACTCGATTGGCAATCACAGTATCACGCCATATTGGGACGTCCAGCGTTCGCACAATTCATGGCGATCCCGCACTACGCCTACCTTAAACTCAAGATTCCAGGCTCCGCGGGCGTCATTACAGTTAACGGGAGCTTCATCAAGTCAGACAAATGTGACCGAGATTTCCACAAAGTCTCTGACACCTTCGGAGCCGAGCAAGAACTCACAGAAATAGCCATGGCGACAGACAAGAGTATCTTTCCGCTAGCAAGCCGAAGCGAGTCAAAAGAGTATGGACGGTACTTCAAGGTCGACTGCGACATGGTCACCCACCAGGTGCACCCGACAGACCCAGAAAAAATAGTCTGTGTGTACGCCCACCTCCCAGAAGAACAAGCGACGGCCCTCATCACTTTCCTCCGCGAAGAATGGGAAATCTTTGCCTGGTGCCCAGCCGACATGGCTGGAGTACCGCGCGAGTTCGCGGAGCACGCACTGCACATCAAGCCAAACACCAAGCCAGTGAAGCAGGCGCTACGAAGATTCTCAGGACCCAAACGCAGAGCAATCGGGGAGGAAGTCAACCGACTACTCGACGCCCAATTCATTCGAGAGACGAAGAAAGCCACTTGGGTCGCCAACCCTGTGCTGGTCCCCAAGAAAGACCCAGACGTACTGAGAATGTGCGTCGACTACGGGCCAATCAACAAACACTGCCCATAGGATCACTTTCCCCTACCAATAATCGATCAGATAATCGACTTGACAGCAGGATGTGATCTACTATCGTTCCTCGACGCCTACTCAGGATATAATCAGATCAGGATGAAGGAAGAAGACGAAGAGCATACATCATTCATCACCCCTTGCGGCGTATTCTGCTACAGAACAATGCCTTTCGGACTCAAGAACGCAGGTGCTACATACCAGCGAATGATGCAAGCATGCTTAAAAGAGAAAATCGGAAGAAATGTACAGGTCTACGTGGATGACATCGTCATCAAAACCTACAACGCAAACACGCTACTCGACGACCTGCGTGAGACCTTCGCAGCACTCAACAAATACATAATCAAGCTCAACCCAAAGAAGTGCGCGTTCGGCGTCCCAGCCGGGAAGCTGCTCGGGTACATGGTCTCTGCTCGAGGAATCAAAGCGAACCCTGAGAAAGTTCAAGCAATCGCCAGTATGCAGGAACCAACCAACATCACAGGCGTGCAGCAGCTCACTGGAAGACTCGCAGCCATGAGACGTTTCATCAGCAGATTGGGAGAGCGCATGTTGCCATTCTACCTGTTGCTGAGAAAAGGAGAGAAATTCGAGTGGACTGAAGAAGCCCGCAAAGCATTCGCGGACTTGAAGAGGACACTGTCGACCCCACCGACCCTGGCGGTACTCAAAGAAAAAGAACAACTATACCTCTACGTAGCAGCACACAACAGCGTGGTAAGCACAATCTTCTTTGTCGAGCGCACAGAGGAAGGCAAGATCCAGAGCATACAGAGGCCGATCTACTACCTCATCATGCTCTTGACAAAATCCCAGCAGCGGTACCCGCACTACCAGAAGCTACTACTGGCCATCGTCACGACCTCAAGAAAGGTGTCGCACTACTTCGAGGAGCACCCCATCACAATCGTGAGTAGCGCACCACTCGCAGACATTCTCAACAACCCCGGAGCGACTGGGCGAGTCGCGGAGTGAAACATTGAGCTCAGTCCGCGGGACCTACAATTCAAGCACCCGACATCAATCAAGGCCCAAGTACTCCCAAATTTTCTGGTCGAGTGGACGGAGGTCCAGACACCAGGCCCCCCGGACCTGTCGAACTCATGGACAATGTTCTTCGACGGGTCCAAAAGACAGCAAGGAGCCGGAGCAGGAGTCGTTTTGGTCTCCCCCAAAGTAACCAAACTCAAATACATCCTCCAGATCAACTTCAGCCACGCCTCCAACAACGAAGCCGAATACAAGGCACTGCTCTATGGCATGCGTATGGCCAAAACATGCGGTGCTACTCGCCTCGTAATCTACGGAGACTCCAACCTCATCGTCCAGCAGGCGATGAAAGACTGCAATGCAGTAGCCGACAACATGGCGGCCTATCAGAAGCTCTACAACGCACTCGAAGGAAGTTTCGACGGCTGCGAGCTCAATCATATCCCCAGAGAAAACAACACAGAAGCCGACGAACTCGCAAACATCGGCTCGACTCGATGACCAGTACCACCCGGCGTCTTCCTTGAAAGCATCAGCCCGCGATCCATCAAGGAGAAACCAGCAGCACTAGAGGCAGCTGTAGATGACGACACCACAGAGCCATCACAAGTGGCATCAGCAAGTCCATCTAAAGGCAAGAGCAGCCAAGAAGTCGAACCTACGGATTCAATAGCACCCGAAGGACCAGCATGGACAAGACCGTTCCTCCGATTCCTAATCGAAGGCACACTACCGCAAGACGTCTCAGAAGCTCGACGCATCAGCCGCCGATCCAAGGCATTCACAGTCATCAACAGACAGTTATACTCCAGAAGTGAATCGATGAAGAGGATGGCAAAGCCCTGCTACTCGAAATCCACGAGGGCACCTGCGGGCACCACGCGAGCAGTCGAGTGCTCGTATCCAAAGCGTTCCGAGCAGGGTTCTACTGGCCCACTGCAATGAAAAATGCAGAAGACATCGTACGACGTTGCATCACCTGTCAAAAATTCGCCAGCAGGTCGCACGCCCCAGCCTCAGAACTCAAGACCATACCACTATCATGGCCCTTCGCCACCTAGGGACTCGACATGGTGGGCCCACTAAAGAAATCATCAAACGGAGGAAGAACTCACCTGCTAGTAGCAGTCGACAAGTTCACCAAATGGATCGAAGCAGTGCCCATCACCAGCTCCACAGCCCTCACGGCGGTGAACTTCATCAAATCAATCATCTTCAGGTTCGGGGTGCCACACAACATCATCACGGACAATGGCACAAACTTCACAGCGGCAGAATCGCAGAACTTCTGCGAAGAACTGGGCATCAAAGTCAACTATGCATCAGTCGCACACCCGCAATCCAACGGCCAGGTGGAAAAATCAAACGGCCTAGTATGCGGAGGACTCAAAAAGCGGCTCCTCGCACCACTCGAGTAGGCCGCGGGCAACTGGATAGAAGAACTCCCTGCCGTACTATGGAGCCTACGCACCACCCCGAATACAGCAACCCAATACACACCTTTCTTTATGGTGTACGGGTCGGAGGCGGTGCTACCACATGACCTCAAATTTGGGGCACCCCGGATCTCAGGGTACGAAGAAGAGGAAGCAAAACAAGCGCTGCAAGATGACAAGGACACAGCAGACGAAGCAAGGGACACAGCCCTAGCAAAGTTAGAGGGGTACTAGGACAAACTGGGCACTTATCAAAGCAGTCGCCTGCGCACCAGAACCTTCAATAAAGGCAACCTTGGCCTGCGGCTCATACAAGGAAAAAAATTCACAAGCTTGCCCCCCAATGGGAAGGACCGTTCATAATCACAGAAGTCATAGGAGGAGGCGCCTATAGACTGAAGAACCCGAAGACCGACGAGGACGTGGGAAATCCATGGAACGTAGCGAACCTACGCCTAGTCTACACATAGTCTCCACCAGTCATGCTCATCTGGCAGCTCATGTAAACCTTCGACGCAATAAAATGATGTTGCCCAAATTCTACCACAACAAAGCACTTGGGGGCTCGAGCACAAAAACTCCCCCCGAGAGATGCTATCGTCGCAATCGCGATCTCTTACCAAAGCACTCGGGGGCTCAAGCACAAAAACTCCCCCCGAGAGACGATGTCGTCGCAATCACGGTCTTTTACTAAAGCACTCGGGGGCTCGAGCACATAAACTCCCCCCAAGAGACGCTATTGTCTCAATCGCGATCTCTTACCAAAGCACTCGGGGGCTCGAGCACAAAAACTCCCCCTGAGAGACGCTATCGTCGCAATCGCGATCTCTTACCAAAGCACTCGGGGGCTCGAGCACAAAAACTCTCCCCGAGAGACGCTATCGTCACAATCGTGATCTTTTACTAAAGCACTCGAGGGCTCGAGCACAAAACCCCCCGAGAGACGCTATCGTCCCAATCGCAATCTTTCACAAAAGCACTCGTGGGCTCGATTGCAAAATCTCCTCCCGAGAAGACATCATCATCGCTCACGCAGCCCGAAGCTCAAAAGGGTCCAAGCAAAAACCCAGCGACAAGCACCACCCGTTGAACCCTGTCCGGAATCAAAAGGAAAGACACGGCTACAACCAGATGGAACACCCTGTACTCTGAAGAAATATGGACGGAGCGCAGGACGCAGACAATTATTTAAGTCTTCACCTAATCGCCAACGATCACCTAAAGACTCAGGGGATACTCCCATCGAGAGCACTGCCGCGCACCCGATAAAAGACATAAAATAATGGAATAATGACAAAGGAAACAGATCTCAGCCTATGTTCGACTCTTCGACTCAAGCGTAGCCTCGGGGGCTAGTCCCATCGGGAGCGCTGTCGCGCACCCAATAGAACCCACAAAGCGAAGTTTTAATGGACTTGAAGATAGCTTTCGATCGCCAAGGACTCGTCAACATATCTAGACCACAAAGGACTCGTCAACAGCTCTAGACCACAAAGGACTCGAAGACAACCTAGCCTCGTGCGCACTAGCCTCGGCTTCCCTGTAATCGCCATCTCCAATCAATAATATCGAGCAGGAACGTATCCTCCTGTTAGCCGACGAGCTTATCGTCCAACATGTGCCTCTCATGACTAACCCAGGGTCCCTGACCATGGGATTTGTCGGGGTACATTCCCGTCATGCGGCAAGCCACGCAACAGTGCCGTCAGTGCGCTCCTTGGGTCTGGTGATGCCACTGCGGCTGCGCGTGTGGGGTCAGGGTACCACAGGCGCAGGAGGAGGCGCAGTAGGTGTCGGGGGTGGCATCCCGGCAGGCGGCGGTGCAACAGTCGATGAAGATGGCCCAGCTGGCGGTGGCCCAGCTGGGGGCGGCGACGGGGGCGCGACGAGTGGTGACGATGGAGGCCCGGCGGACGGAGTCCCAGTGTCGGGACCCGGGGTATCACATGGAGAGCCGAGAGCCGTACCCACTTGTCTAAGCAGACAAGGCCAAGCACAGAACACTCTCGGAAAGGATCGAACATGAGGGGCATTCCATCCAGGCCGGATGATCAACTGAGATGGGTCCTCAACGTCCGCTCACAAGTCTAAATGCTTATGGGTGGTGAATCCCATACTCATAGACAAGTCGCCTAAACCATGTTATCGATTGAATCGCAACCCTTACATAAACAGACTCCAGCCCGATCACTTAGTCGAGGTCTAGGGCGGGCTCGATCATACAACAAAGTGTGCACGTGACAGAGTCACGAGCAATCGCATCGCGATGCCCCAAGCTGCGCACATCTAAGGGCCACTTGTGTATAAAAGACCGCCAGCCAGATCACAACTAAGGTCTCGAAAACCCATACTAAGACATGCATGTTATAAACATACACGCAGCACACATGCCTAGTATGAACAGCAGGTATCATCACAAAACTCTACAAAGTACTTCTTTATTGACTTACATATAGATCATACAAAGATCACATGTATGTGATCAACATTACATCATACAACGGAAGAAAATTAGGTCTGAGTACAGACAAGTTTAACAAATGGCTTAGAGAAGCCTTGTAAACATACACGCCCTTCCACGAGGGACCAGACTGCTGTCTGGGACTATGCTAACTTAGTCAACGTCGAGCTTCACGAAGGTGACTCCAACAGGGTCCGGGTTCTCATCTAAAACGTAGAATAAGCAAACGTGAGTACAAAATCGTACTCAGCAAGACTTACATCAGAACTACACTACTCATGCTCAAGTATCAAGGTAAAGGGAGGTGGGGTTTCATCATGCAGAAGTGCCAGCTTTGACTTGGCTAGTCCTGAACTACGAGTACCAGACTTGAGGTAAGAAGCATACACGAGTCCACTACCAAGTCTCCAACCAATACACCACTATGGTTACTTCCTCGACTTCCCCACGAGGAAGCACACCATAGCACTCACGCTTATCTTGCGAGTTTTAGAAGTATCCATTCAAGTTGTCTAATAATCAAGCACAGTTTTCCAAGTAGTCCATGACCGCGGACGCGGCTATTCGAATAGTTTTAATAACCCTGCAGGGGTGTACCGCTACACACACATGACCATCGGTTACCGCCAAGTCTCGCCACCGTTCAAGAGGTGACAGCGAGGATGTTCACCACAACACTTCACCCACAGCTCCGTTCTAGTCCAAGGAGTCAACTGTCTGAGTTCCAAACCTAACTAAAGTTCCGGCCGAGCTTCCAGCCAGGACTCAAACCATGTAGGCACAACTGACAAGCCCACCTCGACGGATGGTTCTCCGCTTGACAAGCCATGTTCTACAAGCCCTACCATGAATGCCACATTTCTTTTCCTTTATCTTTCTATGCATATGCCGAAAGGAAATCCCAAACTAGGTGTGACTCCTGGACCTGGATCGGGGTGAGTTACTAGGTCGAGAGGGGTCAGTGAGCCCAATGTGTGGTTGTACTCTTTGTCTCGGATTACCATACAAGAACTCGGGCTTAAGGCGGTGCTCAACGAGACAACCCACTGTGTACTCCTACACAGCCTCTCATCGTTCACCTTGTATTAGGGTGGATTCACCAACACAGTTTCACTTTCATCAACACCATGTTCACCATCATCCCGACTCACATCAAAAGCAACCTCATTGTACCACTAAGCATGCAATAAGCAGTAACAGTTGCAGGGGCCACATGATATCAATCAACTCCTATGTCAGCTAGGATTGTGGTTTGCTTACTACTGTGACAAGATGATAGGTCATGCATCGGATATGGGTTCAACTATGCGGTAGAATCGATACAAGGTGATTTCCTAAACATGCATAAGCGAGACTGAGAGGAAACTGGGATTTTATAGACATGATCAATGGGGTTTACTTGCCTTGCTGATGATACACGGGGTTTAACGGTGGTCTTCTTCTTCGGGGGTGATCACCGTCTCGGAACGTCTGTCATCGGAGGCAATCATCAACAAGGGGGAACAACATCGAAAGTAGAATGCACATACACATGATAAGGTTGTCCATGATGTGAATGGTACTGGTTTGTTGACAATTCAATTTAATTGAAGTGTATTGCAAAGGATTTGCAAATTCAAACTCCAAATTCAATTTCAAATTAAGTCATATGCATGTTTGCTACTGTTCACCCACTTTAAAATGGTCAAACATCAAAACAAATTGCATATTCTTAATCCTTGCATTTTTCTGATAATTTTTCATATATTATATGTTTAATTTGCAGTTAGTAGGAATTTTCTATGAATTTTTGAAGTTTAAATGAATTTCTGGTTTTTCTGTAATTCTTAAATTCATTTCTAATTTTCTGGAAATTGATTTATTGCATCATCATGATGCAAGCATGACAACAGGGGGGGTCTGACTGGTGGGCCAGCCATGTCAGTGACAGAGAGAGTTAATCCTCTCTGTTTAATTAACAGAGAGGGATTAGGGGTGCTGGGGCCCAGTAGTCAGTGGGTTAAGGGTAGGTTAGCTGGGTGAGTTTAGGCCTAAATGGCCGGGGTTGTCGCCGGTGAGCTCTGGGACGGCGACGCCTCGCCGGAACTTCGCCGGAATGCGGTTCCGGGCACGGGAAAGGTAAAGGAGGGCACGGGAGGGTGTCTCGTCGTCGCCTGCGTCTCGTGGTGCCAGCAGGGGGTCACGGGGAGCTTCAGGGCCACGGCTACGACGACGTTTGCGGCGACCGGAGCTGCCGTGGGGGTCGTCATTGACAGAGAGCACGGGGGAGAGAGAGAGATGGGGGAAAACGAGCGGAAGCTCACCCCAAACGTGATGGCGCAGTCGACGGGGCCGAGGAGAGCACGAGGACGACGAATTTGGCGATGAGGTCCACGGCGGCCGGCGGAACTCGGAGAAGACAGCGTTGGTTCTTGGGCTCCTAGCGCTCGATTGAAGGTGCAGGGCTAGGAAGTCGTCGGTGCTGAATCCTCTGGACACCAAGGTGCGACGAGGGACGGCCGTTGGCCACGTCGGGCACGGCGGCGCGCTCCGGCCGAGCTCGGATCTCGCGCGAAAATGGCGATGCCGAGGGGAGGAGAGGACCAGGGGCGTGGGGAAAGATTGCGGGGGCTCCTTGTGTGCGTCGTGGCGCACAGAGGGGTCCTGGGGGCCTAGGTGGCTCGGGCCACCTCGCCGGCGTCGGCATGCATGCCACCCAGCTGTTTGCCGCGCCCGAAGAAGACGACAAGCGGTGGAGATGGGTTGGGCTGGGAAAAGGTAAGTTGGGCCGGGGGGCCCGGTTGGGTGGGCTCCTTTGCCCTTTTTCTTTTTCTCTGTGTTTTTTTTCTGTTTTCCTTTTCTGTTATTTGTTTTGCCCCAAATAAAATAGCAAGGCATTTTATAAAATCTTGAAAACTTTTATGTGGGCTTATAAAATAAATAGCTAGCCACTCACAAGTTTTGGATATTTTTGAAATTCAAATAATTTGAATTTGAAATCAAATAGGGGTATTATTTAATTTCCAAGTCCTTTTTGGAATATTTGAAAAATCTTGGTGCATGTAGTGGGACCCACTTCACTTTATATGTGATCATGCATATTTATAAGACTTTTCAAAAATACCAGAGGAATTTTTGGAACAGATTTTTGTCTGGCCATTTAATTAATTTTCTCAGGGCTTTTCTTTTCCCCATTTTTGAATTTCTTTTGAAAATTTTGCATGATGCAAAGGGCACAAGAAACCCTAGCACTTACCCTATTTGGGGTTCTGACACCCAGGAGGCCCAGCAGGGGGCGACTCAGGGCGCTGGGGGGTGTCGAGCGGCCCAGCTGGAGGAGCGTCGACCGGCCGGCGCGGGCGGGCGTCGAGACAGCGGGTATAGATGATCCTGCATGGTGCATGCAGGGCACAGGCGTCTCAATGTGAGCAGCCGGGGGTGACGCAGCCACAGCATCCAGGAGCTCCAGGCGAGCACAGCCTGCACCATGGTTAGGTAACAAAATAGGCGAATATGCAGCATCGACAAACTGATCAGGCAAAGTGGGAGACGAGTGAAGTGATGATGAAGGTTGTGTGTCGGACAAAGGAAGAGAGGCAAATGGAAACACAGTCTCATCAAAAACTACATCACGAGAGATGTAGACACGGTTTGTCGGAACATGGAGACACTTGTATCCTTTATGCATGGAGCTATAGCCGAGGAAGACACATTTTTTGGAACGAAACTCAAGTTTTCGAATGTTGTAGGGGCGAAGATGAGGCCAACATGCACACCCAAACACTTTAAGAAAAGTATAGTCAGGGACCTCATGAAACAAAAGCTCAACGGGGGTTTTCATTTTTAGAAGACGCGAAGGAAGCCGATTAATGAGGAAGAAAGCAGTAGTGAAGGCATCACTCCAAAAATGAAAAGGCACGGAGGCATGAGCAAGAAGAGTCAAGCCAGTCTCAACAATGTGACGATGCTTGCGCTCAGTAGCACCGTTCTATTGATGAGTATGCGGACAAGCAACCCGATGAGCAATCCCATGCTGCTGGAGAAAAGAATTAAGATTGCGATATTCACCCCCCCCCCCCAATCAGACTGAACATGGACAATTTTGGTTTTGAGAAGACGTTCAACATGAGTTTGAAACTGAACAAAGACATTGAACACATCAGATTTGCGTTTAAGTAGATAAAGCCATGTAAGCCGACTATAAGCATCAATAAAACTCGCATAATAATTATGACCACTAACAGAGGTTTGGGCATGACCCCACACATCAGAATAAATAAGTTCAAGTGGAGTCGTAACGACATGACTAGAAACAGTAAATGGCAACTGATGACTCTTGCCTTGTTGACAGGCATCACAAACTGAAGTCTCTTTATTACTAGACCCAAGGGGAAGCTCATGACGACGTAGCACATGACTGACTATGGGGCTGGCGGGATGACCGAGACGAGAGTGCCATTGCGACGGCGTGACACGAACAGCACTGAACACCTGAGGAATGGCTGGTACATCAAGTGAGTAGAGACCATCATGAATCTGACCTCTAAGAAGGACGTCCTGTGTTGCTCGATCCTTGACAAAAAATGAAAAGGATGAAATTCCACATGAACATTATTATCACGGGTGAGTTTCTTAACAAAGAGTAGATTGCGAGTGACTGAGGGAACACAAAGAAGATGATGAAGGCGAAGAATCTTAGAGGTGTGAGTGGGGAGAAATGCCTGACCAGTGTGAGAGATGTGCATACCTGACCCATCGGCAGTGCGAACCTGGTCGGAACCGGTGTACGGTTCGCGCGGGTTGAGCTTGGCAAGCTCATGTGTCAAATGCTCCGTAGCGCCAGTTTCCATGTACCAGGCTGGGTCCACAGGGTAGGATGAAGTAGACCCCTGGGTAGCCAACGCCGCTTGCTTCTCGTTCCCGCGGCCATCATTCCCAATGCCCAAAAAATCTTGCTTGAAGCGTCGATGGCAGCGGGAAGCAAGGTGGCCATCCAGGCCACAGAGCTGACAGGGAGCCTTGGCACCGCACGCGGTGCACTTCCATACATGGCCGCGACCTCCTGCAGCGGTGTTAGCGCGCTTCTGGGAGGACTGCCGCGGTTGCTGCTGAGGTGTGCCTAAGGAGCGAGGCGGCTGAGAGGCTCGCGAACCACCACGGTAGGCAACGTTGGCCGATGGATCAGAAAACCCCGTAGACCGGCGGGCGGCCAGACGTTGTTCCGTGCTGAGGAGGCGGGCACAGAGATCCTGGGGCGAGATGGGGGTGTCGCGCCCATGAATGCTCTCCACAAGTGAGTCATAGTCATTGTCGAGGCCATGAAGAATAAAGGAGGTGAACTCCTCATCTCGGAGAGGTTTCCCAATAGAGGAGATAACATCCGCTAATTCCTTGACTTTATTGAAAAAGGTCATGACCGAGGAGTCAAGTTTCTTCAGTTCACCGAGTTGGCTGCGGATAGCCATGGAGCGCGCCAAAGACTGTGACGAGAAGCTAGAGTCGAGGGTGGCCAAGGCATCCCTGGCCGAGGTGGAAAAAACGACAATGCCAGCAACTGCAGGGGTGAGTGATGACTGAATAGCGCCGAGAATAGCCTGATCCTGCGCCATCCATGTACGATGAGCAGGGTTAGCCACCATGAGAGGATGGCCCTACGTGGTGGTGACTTGTAGCACAGCAGGCGGGCATGGCGTGGTGCCTTCGATGAACCCCTCGAGATAGTGATTGCGGAGGAGGGGTAGCACCTGAGCACGCCACAACATGTAGTTGCCGGTGTTGAGCCGTACTGTCAAAAAGTGGGAGAAGTGGAACGGAGTAGCGGGCGTCCCCGGTCCAACAACATGTGCGCCAAGAGGAGCGGCAGTGGGCTGTGCAACAGCATGGCCCAGTGTCGAGGACGGGGCTGGGTAGGCCGCAGACGGCGGCGTCACGTACGGCAGGCCAGCACCGCCGTGAGGCGAGGCCGACGAGGGAAGCACCGCATGACTGTTGGAGAAGGTGGGCACCAGTGTTCCGTAAGGAACTAGGGCGCCAAGACTCGGTTGGCGTGCAGCATCGCCCCTGGCGCGAGGTAGGCGGCGGGAGACCATGGCGACGCCGCCATGGAGTCGGCACGGGAGGCGGACGTCGAGGAACCGACAGCAACTGAGGAGACGGGGCCGGAGAAGATAGGCCCGGCCGATCGCGTGAGAAGCGATCCGAAGGAAGAGCCGGCATGAGTTCCAGGCGCCTTCCCCCCATTAAGGAGCTGCGCCAAGAACGGCGGGATCACCGGGGGCTCCGACGGGGCGGAGGCTAGCGGCACAGAGGAGACCGGCGGTGCGGAAGTCGCCGGTGATGCAGGGGTCACAGGGGATTGACTCATCGTGGCGGCGGAGGCGGTGGAGGGCGCGGCGACGGCGGAAGCGAGGGTTAGGTCCTAGGGTTTAGGCTGATACCATGTAAGACAACAGAAGTTATGGTTGGCTCGACACCAACGTGGTGTGGCCTTGGGCTTGTATTTATAATACATCAAGGGTTACAATACAATTGGTATGCAACACAACTTCCTATTCTAACATGCTTTGAACTCAACTTGCAAAATTCGGGCCTTTGACGAATGACCTTGGTGATATGCTTCTTGTGTAGGAGCATAGCCGTGATGAACTTTCTTTTTATCCATCCATCGTCAGTGTCCATGCTCCCATGGTCCTTCATGGAGTTAGCGAGAGCCGCCAACCTTTGATGTACATCCTCGGAAGACTCCCCTTCATTCCTGACAAAGTGATCGGCTTGATCTTGAATTTGTCAAACTTCGAGCACCCTATGCTAGAACTTCCCATGAGGGTCCTCTCAAGAAGATCCCACATCTCTTTGGCCGTTTCACACTTTAGGACAAGATTGTATTGCTCTTCCTTCAACCCATTTCCTATCACAAGCATAGCATGACTGTTGATGATGTTGTCCCAATATTCTCTTGGGGTCATGTTGTGGCGGTCACGAGGATTGAATCCCTCCTCAACGATGCGCCACAGTTCCACGGAGGACCCCTTCAAATGTCTCTTCATGCGATGAGCCCAAACCGGATAAGCATCTTTGTTAAGGATGGGAATAGTGCCTGCATGTGCAAAATGAGGCTCGGGAAGAGGTAGTGAGTTATAGGTAACCGGAGGAGCCACTGCGGAATGAATACCCTATCCATTCCCTGAACGGGGAATGGATCGGCTATCATTCCTACCATAATCAGTAGGTTGGGAGATGACATCTCCTCCACCCAACGTTGGAATGTTGGGGATGATGGTGGGGTTGCTCTCTGAGGGCATCCTCGACATGAGACTACCAAGCATGTCGGTAACTTTATTCATGTGTGCCTTAATGGCGGACATGCCTTCATTGTAGTCATGTCGAGAGATAGATGACGAGTCATCCTTCGCGAACGTATTCGTGAAGCCCTCAGTACTCGGAACCCTTTCCAAGAGGGGATGGTTCTAAGAAGCTCCTGTAACCTCATCCTCTTTAAGTTTATCCTCTTCTGACATCCTCTTAAGGCGGTAAATCCCTTAATAAGAGACGAAGCTCTGATACCAATTGAAATGATCGGAATGTCAACTAGAGGGGGGGGTGAATAGGCGACTAACACATTTTAAACTTTTCTTAACAATTTAGGCTCAACAAAGAATATAGGTTGTCTAGATATGCAACTATGTGGTAAAAGGTAACACGGGAGACAAGGATATGTTTCCGAAGTTCCTTCTCTTTCGAGAAGTACGTCTCCGTTTGGAGAGGGTGAGGAGCACAATGCTCACATGAATCCAACGAGGGCCACCCTATTTCTCCTCACGCTCTTACCGATGTAAGATGCCGTGATCCACTACGAGGCGGCCTTGAAGGTGGCAACCAAACCTTTACAAACAAGGTTGGGGAAAACTCCACAACTTAATTGGAGGCTCCCAACAAAACCACGAAGCTTCACCACAATGGAATGTGGCTTCGAGGTGACCTCTTCCATCTAGGGCACCAACGTACCCAAGAGTAACAAGATCCACACGGGATTAGTGGGGGGAATTAAATATCCTTTGGTGGAAGTGTAGATCGGGGCCTCCTCTTCCAAACCCAAGAGAATCAACAAGTTTTGATGGCTAGGGAGGGAGATCGGGCAAGAATGGAGCTTGGGCGTCAATGGAGGTGAGAGCAATAAATGAGGTAGGTCTTAATGGAGAAGAAGACCCCCTTTTATAGGTGCCCATGAATCCAGCCATTTGCTGCCCACCAACCACGTTAGTACCGCTTCAGAAGCGGTACTACCGCGGTGCGGTACTACCGTAGCGTGAGCGGTACTACCGTGCCACCGGTAGTACTGAGTGTCACTACCGTGCCCACTACCGTAGAGTCCAGAAGGATTCCGGTAGTGGGTGCGGTACTGGTCCTGGTACTACCGGGGTGCGGTACTACCGCACCAGGCATGGTACTACCGCTCCGCGGTACTACCGAGCCCCAGTGCCGCCCCCACTACCGTAGAGTCTAGTAGGATTTCGGTAGTGGATGCGGTACTGGGTCCGGTACTACCGTGGAGCGGTACTACCGCTCCGTGGGACTGACGAGCCCCAGTGCTGCCCCCACTACCGCAGAGTCCAGTGGGATTCCGGTAGTGGGTGCGGTACTGGGTCTGGTACTACCGCGGCGCGGTACTACTGCCCTGGCAGAGCCAGGGAGCCAAATCTAAAAAGCTTCCACACCTCCACGATGCAAGAGAAATATGTGGGTGCAAAAAGTGAGACTGTGTGATGATTCCACCCACCATTTCCAAAGCGGATCCCCTCTTCATAGTACGGTTTTCCTACGACTCAAATATCAAAGAGGAGATCGAAAGAAAAACTCCGTCTTCACGCTTGACGAGGGGGTGACCCCACGGCTCCTACGGATGAGCCTACCTGGTGTCCATGAAGGCAGAAGGCCCATGAAGATACAGCCTCGGCCCACTAGTTGGCACCGACGTAGGAGTCCGTGACTCACAAGGAAGGTGCGAAGACCTGCCGTACGGAGCAAGCTAGGGTTACGAAAGCTTACCTGTAAACGTAGATGAACTCCCCGAGACCTAGCCCGGTATATAAGGGCTAGGAGGGGCGACGCCAAAGACATCTAATATCACCTGTAACCCTAGCCTTGAGCGCTCCAGCCTTGGCCTCCACTGTAATCGCATCTCCCCCATTAATAATATCGAGCAGGAGCAAGCCTTCCTGTTTGCCGACGAGCTATCGTCCAACCTGTGCATCTCATGACTAACCCAGGGTCCTTGACCATGGGATTTGCCGGGGTTGATCCCCGTCAATTGGCGCCGTCTGTGGGAACTACACAGGTTGGGATCACGATCTCGGCGCTCCCGTCTTCAGCAAGCTACAACTCAAGGGCAAGAACCAGATCTAGCCCGCTCGAAGGATTCAAGATCACGGCGGACATCTCCGCCACCCCATCAAGACCACTCGAGCTACAGTTGTGCCAGGACCGATACTACGGTAACGGCCAAGTGCAGCGCCAGCGCCGAAGGAGTCGACGACCCAGAAGAACGGCGAGGGGCCTCTACGAAGGAATTCCACTCGACGAACTGCGACGCGCAGCGGAGGACTCGCAAATCTTTTGACAACCCACCACTGCCCGGGCACCCGCCGCACATCAAGACGATGACTACGAGATCGAATCCAGCGATCAGCAGAACAACCGCCAAGGAAGAAGGAATCGACGACCCAAAAGGCGCGCATGGGAGATCTACGGCGAGGCCCCAATGAACGAGCCACATCACGCAGCCGCACAGCCGAAGACCACCCGACGACATGCCGTCGCGCGAGCACCTGCCGCCAACCAAGACAGCGACTCCGAGACACCTTTAGGCGAGTACTACGACCCAGATCGAAGACCGGATGAATTCGCCAACCTCATCAAGAACCAAGACATGAGTCAAGGAATCGAAACCGACCCTCGTTTCCACGAACGCCCGGAGGATCACGAGCAGATCTTCAGAATCTCAAGAAGGAAGAGGCACGCCGGATCTAGCAAACTCACGGCTAGAGAACAGCTAGCAGGACCCTGCACGATCCACAGCTTCGAGGATGACTGGGGACGCGTCAGGTCAGGTCACACCTTGAGAGACGGCCGCCTGTTCAACGAGCTAGCCGACGACCTCAAGAAAGAGAAGCAGAAAGAAGACAGACGCAATCGGCGACCCGAGCAATCGCCGACCTCAAGCCCGGAAGGACTTCACAGCCCGCCGCAAGAACAAGTGCTCATGATCCAGGAAGGAAGGGTACCGCAAGCACAACGCGACGCCCACACCCTGCAGGCTAGAGCAGCTGAGAGCATAAACATAGTCGAAGTTTACCAGCTACATGACACGGAGACCAGCATCACGTTCTCACAAGACGGCCATCCACCAGCAGTCCCAAGACCGGGGCATGCGCCCCTAGTACTCGATGCACAAATAGAGGGTACGACATGGATAGGGTCTTCATGGACGGAGGAAGCAGCATGAACATCATCTTCGCCAGCACCCTGCAAAAGATGCTGATCCCACGATCAGTATGGAGAAAATCAAGCACCGAGTTACACGGGGTAGTCCCAGGAGAAGCAGCCACATCCCTCAGAGTCATCGAACTCGAAGTTGTCTTCGGCAACCGACGCAACTTCGCCAAGCACGTCCTCGAGTTCGAGGTACTCAACTGGCAATCGCAGTATCACGCCATACTGGGGCAGCCAGCATTCGCGCAATTCATGCGGTCCCACACTACGCCTACCTCAAGCTCAAGATGCCAGGATCATCAAGAGTCCTCACGATCAACGGAAGCTTCATCAAATCAGATCAATGTGATCGTGACTTCCACAGAATCTCCGACACATTCGGAGCCGAACAAGAACTCAGAGAAAAAGGCATGGTGACGGACAAGAGTACCTTCCCACTGGTGAACCGAAGCGAATCCAGGGAGTATGGACGCGACTTAAGCATCGACAGTGACACAGTCACTCACCAAGTGCACCCGACGGACCCGGACAAAACAGTCCGCGTGTACGCCCACCTACCAGAGGAGCAGGCGACGGCTCTCGTCGCTTTCCTTCGAGACGAGTGGGAAATATTCGCTTGGTGCCCAGCCGACATGCCTGGGATACCACGTGAATTCGCGGAACACGCCCTACGCATCAAGCAAAACACGAAGCCGGTGTAGCAAGTGCTGAGACGATTCTCGGAGCCCAAGCGCAGAGCAATCGGAGAGGAAGTCAACCGGTTACTCGACGCTCAAATCATCCGAGAAACGAAGAAAGCCACCTGGATAGCCAACCCAGTGTTGGTGCCCAAGAAAGACACAACCGTGTTGCGCATGTGTGTCGACTACGGACCAGTCAACAAGCATTGCCCGAAGGATCACTTCCCCCTTCCTAGAATCGATCAGATAATCGACTCAATAGCAGGGTCTGATCTACTTTCCTTTCTCGACGCCTACTCAGGATACAACCAGATCAGGATGAAGGAAGAAGACGAAGAGCACACATCGTTCATCACCCCCTATGGCGTATTCTGCTACAAAACCATGCCCTTCGGGCTCAAAAACGCAGGCGCCACTTACCAACGAATGATGCAGGCCTGCCTGAAGGAGCAAATAGGAAGAAACGTGCAAGTCTATTGGACGACATCGTCATCAAGACCTACAAAGCAGCCACACTACTCGACGACCTACGCGAAACCTTCGCGGCACTCAACAAATACAGAATCAAACTAAACCCAAAGAAGTGCGCATTCGGCGTACCGGCGGGAAAGCTACTTGGCTATATGGTCTCTGCCCGAGGAATCGAGGCAAACCCTGAGAAAGTCCAAGCCATTACCCGCATGGAAGAACCAACCGACGTCAAAGGAGTACAGCAGCTCACCGGAAAACTCGCAGCCCTAAGCCGCTTCATTAGCAGGCTGGGAGAACGCACGCTGCCTTTCTATCAGTTGCTCAGGAAAGGAGAGAAATTCAAGTGGACGGAGGAAGCCCGCCAAGCATTCGCGGACCTGAAAAGACACTCTCGACCCCACCAACCCTGGCGGTACCCAAGGAACGAGAGAAGCTATACCTCTATGTGGCAGCACGTAGCAGTGTAGTAAGTACATCGCTTGTCGTCGAACGCGCAGAAGAAGGCAAGGTCCAGAGCATCCAGAGACCAATCTACTACCTCAGCATGCTCCTGACCAAATCCCAGCAGCGGTACCTGCACTATCAGAAGCTATTACTGTCCATCGTCATGACCTCAAGAAAGGTGTCCCACTACTTCGACGAGCACCCCATCACAATCGTGAGCAGCGCACCACTCGCCAAAATACTTAACAACCCTGGAGCAACCGGGCGAGTCGCCGAGTGGAACATTGAGCTCAGCCCATAGGACCTGCAGTTGAAGCACCCAACAGCCATCAAAGCCCAAGTACTCCCAGATTTCCTGGTCGAGTGGACGGCGGTTCAGACGCCAGGCCCTCCAGACCTATCAAGCTCATGGTCAATGTTCTTCGATGGGTCCAAGAGACAACAAGGAGCTGGGGCAGGAGTCGTGCTCATCTCCCCTAAAGGAACAAAGCTGAAATATGTCCTCCAGATCAACATCAGTCACGCCTCCAACAACGAAGCAGAATACGAGGCACTCCTCCATGGCATGCACATGGCCAAAACATGCGGAGCCACTCGCCTCATAATTTACGGGGAATCCAATCTCGTCGTCCAGCAGACGATGAGAAACTGCAATGCAATAGCCGACAACATGGCGGCCTACCAAAAGCTCTACAACGAACTATAAAGAAGTTTCGACGGTTGCGAGCTCAACTACATCACCAGGGACAACAACACAGAAGCTGACGAGCTCGCAAACATCGGTACGACCCGGGGGCATGTACCACCCGGCGTTTTTCTCGAAAGCATCAGTCAGAGATCCATCAAGGTACAGGCAGCAACACCTGAAGCAGTCGTGGACGGCGAAGACGCAACAGAAATGGCGCAGGTGGCAGCAGCAATCCCATCAGAAGGCACAAGAACCAGCACATCCGACAGCACAGCTCCGACGGAGCTCGAAGGACCCGTCTGGACAAAACCGTTCCTCTGATTCCTAATCGAAGGCACGCTACCACAAGACGTGGCCGAAGCACGACGCATCAGCCGACGATCCAAGGCATTCACGGTTATCAACAGACAACTATACAAGCGCAGCATCACCCAGATACTCCAAAGGTGCATCGACGAAGAGGACGGCAAAGCCCTACTGCTCGAAATCCACGAAGGCACCTGCGGGCACCACACGAGTAGTCAAGTGCTCGTGTCCAAAGCATTCCGAGCTGGGTTCTACTGGCCCACAGCCATGAAAAACGCAGAGGAAATCGTGAGACGTTGTGTCGCTTGCCAGAAATTCGCCAACAGGCCACACGCTCCCGCATCAGAGCTCAAGACCATACCACTATCCTGGCCGTTCGCCACCTTGGGACTTTACATGGTGGGCCCACTCAAGAAATCATCAAAGGGTGGAAGAACACACCTGCTCGTCGCAGTCGACAAGTTCACTAAATGGATCGAAGCAGTGTCCATCACCAGCTCCACAGCCCTCACAGTTGTCAACTTCATCAAGTCGATCATCTTCAGATTCGGAGTACCACACAACATCATCACGGACAATGGCATGAACTTCACAGCCGCAGAGTTCCAGAACTTCTGCGAAGAACTGGGCATCAAAATTAATTATGCATCAGTCGCGCACCCGCAGTCCAACGGCCAGGTGGAAAAAGAAAATGTCCTTGTATGCGGGGGAATCAAGAAACGGCTCCTCGCACCACTCGAGCAAGCCGCTGGCAACTGGGTAGAAGAACTCCACGCGGTCCTATGGAGTCTACGTACTACACAAAACACCGCGACCCAGTACACCACCTTCTTCATGGTGTACGGGGCAGAGGCAGTCCTACCACATGATCTCAACTTCGGAGCACCTCGGGTCACCGGATACGAAGAAGAAGAAGCAGAAGAAGCACTACAATATGACAAAGATATGGCCACGAAGCAAGAGACGCAGCCCTGGCAAAAATCAGAGGGGTACCAGGACAAACTACGTACCTACCAAAGCAGTCGATTGCGCACTAGAACCTTCAACAAAGGTGACCTAGTCCTACGACTAATACAAGAGAAAGTCCATAAACTTGCCCCCCAATGGGAAGGACCATTCATAATTTCGGAAGTCATCGGAGGTGGCGCCTACAGGCAGAGGAACCCGAAGACAGACGAGGATGTGGGCAACCCATGGAATGTAGCAAACCTGCGACTGTTCTATCCATAGCCCCTATCGGTCGGACATGACTGGCAACTCATGTAACCGCTTGACCGCAATAAAATAAATGTTGCCCAAATAATGCCATCTCAAAGCACTCGGGGGCTTAAGAGTAAAATCCCCCCGAGAGACGCTATCGCCTACGCGATTTTAATCAAAGCACTCGGGGGCTTAAGAATAAAATCCCCCCGAGAGACGCTATCGCCTACGCGATCTTAACCAAAGCACTCGGGGGCTTAAGAATAAAATCCCCCCGAGAGACGCTATCGCCTACGCGATCTTAACCAAAGCACTCAGGGGGCTTAAGAATAAAATCCCCCTGAGCAACGCTATCGCCTACGCGATCTTAACCAAAGCACTCGGGGGCTTAAGAGCAAAATCCCCCCGAGAAACGCGATCTTCATCAAAAGCACTCGGGGTCTCGAGTACAACTCCCACCCGAAGGACGCTATCGTCACCCACGTGACCACTGCATTCAAGCACTCGGGAGCTCGAGGACCATCGCCTCCCAAAGACCGTTCGCGCAGTCTGAAGCTTAAAAAACGCTCAAGCAAACAATACCCGGCTAGCCCCACCTGCTGAAAACAAGGCTCGAAAAACATGGCCACAATCAGATGGAGCACCCAAGTACTCTGAAGAAACTTTGGAGGAAGCACAGAACACATGCTCATTTAGTCTTCACCCGATCGCCAACGATCGCCTAAAGACTCGGGGGATACTCCCATCGGGAGCGCTGCCGCGCACCCGATAAACGACAGAAACTAACGACAAAGGAAACAAATTTCAGCCTACGCTCGACCCTTCGACTCAAGCGTAGCCTCGGGGGCTACTCCCATCGGGAGCGCTGTCGCGCACCCGATAGAACCCACAGTGCAAAGACGGACTCGAAGACAACTCTCGGACGCAAAGGACTCGAACACAACTCTCAGTGCCAAAGAAAATATAAAGTTCCATTGCAAAGGATCAAGCACAGTTTACATCATAAGGATCGTCTTCAGTACAAAAAGGAGTCAACTACATTTGGATAGAAGGCAGCTCCTGTTACAAGAGGGAATCACCCAAGGAATTATGACTTCTACATGTGTGCCCAGGAGGGGTAATCGACCCTAGTACAAGAGCATCATCACAGGCAAAGGAGGAGTCGAAGCAGCAGGCTCATGATGTCAATGACATAACAAAAGGTGAAGCTCGACTTATTTGCGGAGACATTGGAGACGGTGCTCCACCAGATTCTTCTCCTGCTCCTCTAGCTTCTTCTCCAGCTCCGCCCAAGCTGCCGGCGAAGATGATGCCGCTGCCTCCAGTTCTACAAGGTCGCCTACCGCGCTCGTTTAACCGGTGGCTTGACATCGAGGTCTTCGTCAGAGCCAGAGGGGGAAGCAGTTGAAGACGGCTCACCACCAGCACCAGACGAGTCCCTGGAGGAAGAAGCAGTCGAAGACGCCGGCGAAGGACTCCTCGACTTTGTGGAGTTGTCGCTGCTCGACTCCTTCCCATGCGGATCCATGCTATTGCCACTCGGATCGAATGCGCGGACAGTGACAGTGCTTTCTCCGTCAAAGCGACAGCTGAGCATATCGCCATCTTGCAAATTCAACTGCCGAGCAAACAAACTCCAACCAAAGCCAAGAAAAATCAAGCGAGAGCTATCAAGCTCCAAGTCTACATAAGAAGGAGATCGACAGCTCCCTTGAAGATGCAGAAGCAAGCCATCCAAGCCACGCTCAGAGACAATGGCGGAAAAAGCAGAGGGAAGAAGGATGCGATTGGCACTTTGGCCACGAACACGTAAAAGAAAATCATAGCGCCAGAATCCCTCCTCCAAGGGAGAGGAGGAAGGCACTGGCGCCTTACCACGACGAACACGGCCACGGCCAACACCTCGCCTAGGAACCATGAGTGGAAGAAGAGATGAAGGAAGAGGCAAAGCAGCGAGTTGGATAGAGGCGTGGAAGAGAAAGGCTTATTTATAGAACAATAATCCTCAAAGCACAGAGAAGCCAAGACGACAGCAGCAATTAATTCAAAGACCAAACGTCCTAGCCGTCTCAGACTCCAAGACGAAGATGCTTTCCCACGGGACGCACTGTACGCAAGACGAGTCAATTCGCGCGCGTTTCCAACGCGCGTATGGGAAAATCAGCCGGCGCCTGTCGCATGCCACAGCGGCCATTATTATGACCGGTCCTGAAGACGTGACGGTTCACTGGCAGAGCATCCCTGACATCCATCAAACAGAGGCATCGCTATCCCTGACAAGCGGCGAAGAAAACCAAACAGACATCAAGGCCCTGAGATTCCATCTCTCGGATCTTTTCCATAAGGAAAGAAAAATATCTTACTCCCATCAGGAGAGTACATCATAAGAGTCCCGGGTGCTCCCTCGCCCTAAAGGTCAGCCATGTGCTCGAGTGACCACTCGCACTTATGAGAGTCTCAGGTGCTCCCTCAACCCGACGTAAGACAAACATGCATTCGCCAAGACCATGCGGCGCTAAGAGTCTCAGGTGCTCCCTCACCTCAAGAGCCGAAACGGCATTCGAGTGATTACTCGCGAAAAACCCCCCGACTGAGCACTCGAAACAAAACTCCTCGGGTGAATGAGTGAACAACTCGCTTGATGTTTTGTTCCAAGAGGGTGCAATGCTATAAGGCTCCGCGCCTCAAAAACACACATTCCTGGAACACGATACACTGTGCCCAGATGCCACGCAAGATTAGCGTGTAGGTAAGACCCCGCTGCGAAGTACGGCCGGGCTGGGACTTGCCGAAGAGCGATTTCACTCCCAACCTTTCCCATGCGCTGCGCATGATAGAAAAGTCGGGCGGACGCGCCTTAGGCTGTACACGTTACTGGCGGCAAATGAACACCATAAGACCTGAAGCGGCCGGACTTTTGCTCGACTCCAATGTTCCAAGCTCACGTCAAGGGACGTGGGTTTGATTGGGCTACTGTGGTATTTGCCCTAGTGCAATTCACCAAGGCTCGACCCGTTGACTCCTTGGGCCCTTTCAGCTTACCATCCCTCGAAACAGGTTTTTTCATGGCCACCAGACTGCCAGCGACCCGCAGATGAACCGCGCATACCAATAACCGACGAATGAATGTACTCGAGTCCCTGCGCGACTCTCCGAGTCCCCCAGGCACTCGGGGGCTACTGACAAGGGGGTGACCCCACGACTCCTACGGATGAGCCTACCTGGTGTCCATGAAGGCAGAAGGCCCATGAAGATACAGCCTCGGCCCACTAGTTGGCACCGATGTAGGAGTCCGGGACTCACAAGGAAGGTGCGAAGACCTGCCGTACGGAGCAGGCTAGGGTTAGGAAAGCTTAACTGTAAACGTAGATGAACTCCCCGAGACCTAGCCCGGTATATAAGGGCTAGGAGGGGCGACGCCAAAGACATCTAATATCACCTGTAACCCTATCCTTGAGCGCTCCAGCCTTGGCCTCCACTGTAATCGCATCTCCCCCATTAATAATATCGAGCAGGAGCGAGCCTTCCTGTTTGCCGACGAGCTATCGTCCAACCTGTGCATCTCATGACTAACCCAGGGTCCCTGACCATGGGATTTGCCGGGGTTGATCCCCGTCAACGCTTCATACATCGAGGGGGAAAAACCATCTTGTGCCATTATTGTAATTATCTGAAATGCTCATAGCACCCGGTTAGTCCGCAAATGTATTGTCATCAATCACTAAAACCAATCAAGGGAAAACATGCCCTATCACATCCTGCCACCTCCCCGACACCGGCTCAGGTCAGTGGAAAAGGCCCCCAGCCCGGTGGTCGTACTGGTACCTAGCCCGGTGGTACCTTCCCCTAACAAGGGCGGTACAACCGGCTGGGCACACCGGTACAACTGCTCTGTGAACACCAGATGGCACCTCCTTCATCAACAACAGCTTGCGAGAACCGGTCTTGACAGATTGGAGAGATGGTCATCTTCTGGTCTACACTCGGGAGCACTTTGTAGGTACGGGACTCCAACATCAAGGAAAACATGTCGGATTCGCCGTCTTTCAACTTTTAGAAACAAGATTACCCCAACAAGCTCTTTGTGTCCTGTTAATAAACCTGAGAAGCTCATGACACAGTTAGACCGCAAATTCCGTATTATAATCAACACCAAAACAATAAGATAGGAAATGTCCTGTCAATCTCCCCCTTTTTGGTGGTTCATGACAATACGCCGATTTGCAACAAGGATAAAATGAGAAACACACGATCCGCAAAATAAGACGGGCTCCCCCTAGATCTATGCACCATCGAAGATAGCCTTTGAAAAGCAAGATGCATACCCTAGGATCAACACTCCCCCTATGTTTTGTGGACACCAAAAAGGGAAAGAGTCTGATGTTAGCGCCGAACTAATCACTCATCAGAATCCTCGGTGGCGTTAGCGTCGGAGTCACTGGAGTCCACTGGATCAGGCGAGTGCTTAGAGTGGATCTCATCATCATCATACACTAGAGGTGGGGAAGTCTCGTTAGTCGGTGGTGGAGTGTCATCACTATCAGTCGACCTGGAGTACTGCTCAAAGATCCACCTGTCTTCTAGAGTGATGTTATTCTCGGACCCACTGCGAATATCAATGTTCAGAGCTTTCATCATTTGCATATGGCGTACTCGGATTTCCTTCTCATGCTTACGGGAAAGATACAAACGGTGCTGAATATCAACCTGAAGGCAAAAGTCTTGCGAACCTTAGCCTTGAGCTTCGCCCAAGCAGACTTGTCAGCCCCGGGAAGCTCAAAGTCAGAGTCACTCGAAGCAGCATATTCGGTCTCCATCTTCCCTTTCTCCTTGTTCTCAAAGAAGGGAGACTTGTGACGCTTGATCTTCAGCTTCTAGCGAGCATGAGGAATGAGGAGAGAGGGATCCGCAATCAAAGTCTGACCCGGGAACTTGGACTCCCAATATGTGTGCAGAAACCTCATAATGTATGGACCAAGGGAGGGACAATACTTTCTCGTCACACATCGGAACATCTCTTGCCAAAGCACGTTTGGCACATCCATCGGAACACCCTTTCCCTTCTCAGAGTGAGTCATGAGCATCAATTCAATGAAGAAGTTATAGATCCGATCTTGATTCCCCACCTTGGGAATCAACATGTTCCTGTAGATGCGATGCATGATGTCATAAAGCTGCCTCAGGTCCTTGCACGCACCTGGAATTCCACGGTCTTAAATGTATAGAGGAGCAAGCAGTGCAGGATCAGACGCCAATGGGTTGTAAAGGGAGAAACCTACACCGTGCCCGGACTCATCACAATGGTAGCCCAAAGCCGCACAGAAGTCAGACCACGGAGCTGAACATACCTGGTCACGAGTCATCCTAGTGATAGTGCGGTGATCATCGGTCCCAAAGTGAATAATGGCATACCACTGTTGGATGAGCTAAGGATCCATGTCACACTGAATATCCATGAGCTTGATGAGATCAAACTCCTCACAAACGGCAAGAGCATCCTTAACGTACTCTTTGTGCTCAACGGACCGCATGTGCGAAAGTTCAATGGCCCACATGTGAGTCACCTTGTTCTTGAATTGACTGTAGACATCTTCAACTATTCTCATCTGTTGGGTTGTTCAGAACATCGGATGAGTTCATCCCAGAGCACGAGGAGCCAAAAACAGATTCTGAACCCTAAAGCGTTGAAACTCTGGCAGGGACATCTTGGACATGGGCTTGCCAGTAGAGGTCTTCATGATATCGGACTTCTGACGGCGAGAAAGTAGAGTCGGCTTGGTCACTTCCTCATCAGGCTCGGCGACTTCCGAGCACGCTTCTTGTTCTAACACGAGCCACAGCCTCTCGAGTGAGAACCACCTACCCAAGCAAACCAACAGGGGCAATATATAGATAAGAATTGGTACACATAGAGATGGGGATGGAATACAAAAATATTGAGGATGTGTAGGCAAAATAGGCCTTCAGGTCCCGGTTGTACCGGCCATGCCCCAGTTGTACCGGCCGACAGTTGTACCGCCCTGAGTGGCGGCTGTACCGGTGCTACAGACAGTTAGGGCATGACCTCGATCCAATCGAAGCAAGAATGTCCAATTTGATCGCACAAAGTCAATATTTAGTATCACATCACCTAGAGAACTACCACATTACTACACCACGATTGATACAAATCGACGATGAAGAGCAAACCCTAGCAAAAGATGTAAGAACGATTGATACAAATCAACGATGAAGAGCAAACCCTAGCAAAAGAGGATTTCAAAGAAACCCTAAAATGCGAGCGAAGTAGGGAGTTAGCCGCATCCATGGTGCAGATCGTGGAGGAGGAGGGCAGCACGCGCCCGATCCGGAAGAGATCGGAAGGATCCAAGGCGCCGGAGGCGACTCGGGGCAGCGGCGGTAGAGGACCGGTGAGAGAAGAGAACGGGCAAAGGAAGAGAATGGGGAAAAACTCCCGCTTATATATTGCCCACACCGGTTGTACCGCTGTCACCGACCGGTAGTACCGGCCCCTGAGGAAACCCGCAACCCTAGGGTTGTCGCGGTACCTCCGGTCCCTTGGAGACACCGGTTGTACCGGGATAAAGCCCGACTGTACCGGTGCCTGATAGATTCCGGTTGTACCGCTCATCATTCTCAGTGCTGCCAAGGTAAGAGGGAAACACGGTCAATGCATACCAAGAGAATTGAGATGTCTTGAGATACGAAGGCTTGGGTTAGGACTAGACTAGGGAATTAAAAACAATAGCCACCCATGAAGGTATCAAGCAACTCACAAACATGTACATGAGTGGTGGTCAAGAATAATAGTTCAAAAGATCATAAGGACAAACACAATGAATATCACACAATCCCACCCACAAGGGGTTGGCGGTGGCCGAAGCCACCATGTTTGAGCTTGTTTGGCATGGCACCACTAAGATGTATCTTGGGTCCAAAACCAATGCTCTTCTTTGAAGCACCGTTATTATCATAGGAGACCATATGGCCACCCATGTTAACCATAGTGAAAGAATTATGTATATTTCCGCATAATAGAAGGAGTGATTGTCCATTAGTTAAACAACGCTCCCCCTATGTCCATGCCTACATCCAAAAAGGGTATGATGTTGACATAGGGTGTGTGGGCAAGTTCCTCAAACCACATTACTCGAATCAATGATATTTAGCTCATGCCTTAACTCACGAAATCTTGCTTCATCCAAAGTATTGGTGAATATATCCGCAAGTTGATCTCCTGTGCCCACATATGAAAGATCAAAACCGAGGAAGAACTCCAACTCCCATCATAGACATCTCCAACTTGTCGGTCATTAGCTTAGCAAACTCATCATTAAAAGCTTTGTTAACCGAACCAAAGATAATATCATCAACATATAGTTGGCATATGAACAATTCCCCACCAACCCTCTTAGTAAAAAGAGTGGGATTGATTTGCCCAATTTCAAACCCATAATCGACTAAGAACTCAGTAAGATGCTCATACCAAGCTCGTGGTGCTTGCTTAAGTCCATAGAGTGCCTTGTTGAGTTTATAGACATGATTGGGGAACTTGGGATCCTCAAACCCGGGGGGGGGGGGTTGCTTGACATATACCAACTCATTAGTGGGACCATTAAGAAAAGCACTTTTCACATCCATTTGATATAGCTTGAAGTTATGATGAGAAGCATAAGCTAGAGCTATAAGAATGGATTCAAGGCGAGCCACGGGGGAAAAAGTTTCACCATAGTAAATACCTTCAACTTGGGAAAAACCTTGTGCCACCAACCTTGCCTTGTTCCGGACAACAATACCATGTGCATCTTGCTTGTTCTTGAATATCCACTTGGTCCCAATAACATTGTGATCACCTATGTGTCTCTCCACTAATGACCACACCTTGTTGCGCCTGAAGTTATTGAGTTATTCATGCATGGCCTCAAGCCAATCAGGGTCTTCAAGCGCCTCAAATACCTTTTGGGGTTCCACACAAGAAACAAACACATTATGGGAACAAAAATTTCTCAATTGACTATGAGTGGTTACCCCTTTCCTTGCACTTGATCCACCGAATGATCATGAAATTGTAGCTTGGATGCAATCTTCGCCGCACGACGTGCAATATTTCCTCAAGAGATTCCTCTTGTGAATCACCTTCGGGAACTATAGCACCATCAAGGACTTGCTCATCTTCTTGAGCTTGCCCTTTCACAAGAACTTGATCTTGGTCATCATTTGGTGCACCACCATCACCAATGACTTGATCTTGACCTTGATCTTGTTCGGTTGGGGAAGGGCCTTCATTTTGTTCTTGGTTTGCTTGTTGATCTTGTGAAGATGATGGCTCCACATGAGTAGAGCATTGTCCTTCTACTTCCACCACAAGGGGTTCCTCAATGGGTATGATATGACCCACACCCACTCTTCTTATGGCTTGAGGAGGAATTTCATCATCTACAACAAGATTACTTTGCTCCACTTGGGAGCCATTATGTTCATCAAACTCCACGTTACTATACTCTTCAACAAGTCCGGAGGACTTGTTGTAGACCCTATACGCGTGGGAGTTTGAAGCATAACCAACAAATATGCCCTCATTTGTTTTAGACTCGAATTTGGACAAACAAGCACCCTTTTTGATAATGAAACACTTACACGCGAAGACCCAAAAATACTTGATATTGGGCTTCTTCCCGGTGATGATTTCATAGGGAGTCTTGTTCTAGATCGTGCGGAGATAAAGACAATTTGGTTGCATGACAAGCGGTGTTGATGGCCTCCACTCAAAATTTGTATGGACTCTTGAACTACGCCATCATGGTTCTTGCCGCATCAATGAGAGTGTGATTCGTCCTCTCCGCAACACCATTTTTTTATGGGTATAAGTAGCGGATTATCGATGTTTGATCCCCTCATCACCAATAAATTCATCCAAGGTGTAATTCTTGAACTTGGTGTCGTTGTCACTCCTAATGGCCAATATCTTTGTATTGTGTTGACGTTGAGATTCATTGGCAAACTCGATGAAAGTTTGTTGAGTCTCACTCTTCCTCTTGAAGAAATAGACTCAAGTGTATCTTGAATAGTCATCCAGAATCACCAAAAAATATTTCTTTTCGCCAAGACTATCATATGTGGGAGGCCCAAAAAGATCCATGTGAAGGAGCTCCAAAGGCCTCTTGGTGGAGATGATATTCTTCACGGGATGTTTCTTCTCATGTAGCTTTCCTTCAATGCAAGCCCTACAAGCACGACCTTTTAGAAGTGTTTGCAAATACCTCATATTGACGTGGGCTAGACGGCGATGCCAAAGCCATCCCACGCCAACTTTAGCGATTAGACATATGGCGGTTTTGGTGGGGACCCATGAGAAATCCACCACATACATACCGTCCTCCACATATCCAACAAAGGCTACATCACGGTGACCATGTCCACATCAAAGAAAGTACAACGGCCCATCTTGGAAAGTTGACAAACGGAAAGTAAATTGAAAGAAAAAGTCTCGACTAGTAACACATTCCCGATGGTTGTATCCGGAGAAATGATTACTTTGCCGTGACCCAATACCTTAGACGTTTTTGCATCACCAAATTGGACTAGGCTATCACGAGATGATTGATAATCGATATCCACCAACAAGTCCTTGCTTTTGGTCATATGACTTGTAGACCCGCTATCAAATATCCATGAACCTCCACCGGAAGCCGCCACCTACATGAGACCAATGCTTGGGTTTAGGGACCCATTCACGAATGGGTCCTCTTGCGTTAGTAACTAGGGTATTTGGAACCCAAATAGACCATGCAATGTATTCATCATAAGAAACAACAAATTTCGCATAAACATGCCCATCATTTGCACAACAAAGAACATAAGAAGGGTTAGTAGGACCGGCAAAGTCATTGGGGATGGCATTGCCTGTTTTGGCCACACCACCCTCAACGGCCTTTGCCACTTTCTCTTTAGGCTTCTCCCTTCCTTGCAAAGGTAATCTCCTTGGAGGGAGAGGATACCTTGCCCTTCTTCTTTTTGTTCTTCTTCTTTTTCTTCTTCTTTGATGAACTAGCACCAAAACCAATACCTTCCTTACAAGTGAACTCCTTTTGAGAACTCAAGAGATCATTAAGTGATTTCTCTCCTTTAATGCAAGAGACAAGTCCCTTCTCGAGTTGTGCCTTAAATATAGAGTTTTCCTCAACAAGAGGAGCATGCTCACAACAACGGTAAGTAGAACTTGGTTTCTCAAGCATAATGATAGGAGGGAAAGTAGTAATCTCTTTAGTGAGTTGAATGTTTACTCCTCATGTGCCTTCTTGAGAGTCATGAGTTCGTGCATTAAGGATTTGTGATCCTTTTCGACTTTCTCATGATCCACAAGAAGTCTTTCATAAGCCTCAACTTGTTCTTCATTTTTAGTTTTGAGGTCACAAGCAATATCATTGGCATGTTTAAGGTCAAGTTTTAGCTTAGCAATATCACTATCGTATGTCTCCTCAAGAGACACCTTAAGCTCACGCTCTTCCTCAAGAAATTGAGATATCTCTCTGATGTCTACGCACGCTTCTATTCTTGTAGACTATGTTGGGCCTCCAAGCGCAGAGGTTTGTAGGACAACACAAGTTCCCTCAAGTGGATGACCTAAGGTTTATCGAACTCAGGGAAATAGAGGTTGAAGATGGTCTCTCTCAAGCAACCCTGCAATTAAGATACAAGAAGTCTCTTGTGTCCCCAACACACCTAATACAACTAGGAGTTGTATAGGTGCACTAGTACGACGAAGAGATGGTAAAATATGGGTGATAGGTGTGGCAAAACAAAGTAATATAGATCTGTAATAAAAAGTGCAGCAAGCAAACATGTGACAAAAGTGAGCGCAAACGGTGTAACAATGGTGGAAACAAGGCCTAGGCTTCATACTTTCACTAGTGGCAACTCCCAACAACATTAAAATAGTCTAATCACGTGATATTCCTCATAAAACATGCAATGGAGACGTACTCGGAGGTCATTCCTTTGTGGTCAAGAGAGGACGAGAATTGTGTAGGGCTACAAAAGCACACCTCATAGTTCGTAGTTCTAATCTATGGATTTCCCAATGTCACCGCGGCCATCCAAAGAGAGTACCACAATCACCACAACATATCTAAAGGATAGTCAAAGACAAGCACCAAGAGACTCTCAATCTTCAATCCACACACAAAAGAGGAAATCATTCATGAAAATATTCTTCTAACCCATGTCCAATAGACCGCCGTCACCATGGTCTCGGGGATTATACTTGATAAGATCAAGTGAGTACATCAATCCAATACATAGAAGAAGGGGAAACATCATGGGATCATCCTAGATTAACATAGCCTATGATCACAATCAAGATCACATCATGGGAGAGAGAGAAGACCACATAGCTACTGGTAGAAACCTCAGCCCCGGGGAGGAACTACTCCCGCATCATGGAGGGAGGAAGCAACGTCGATGTAGATGAATCCGGGGGCACTTCCCCGTCCCGGCAGGGTGCCGGCACAGGAATTCTGGTCCCCCGAAGCTTTTTGGCGATGGCGGCGGAGATCGGAATTGCTTCTGGAGAAAAGGGGTTCGGCATCAGGGTTTTCGCGACGGGAGAATAAGTAGGAGCCAAAGGGGGCACCAGGGGGGCACCAGTCGCCTAGGCGGCCTCCCGGCGCGGCCAAGCCCTGGGCCGCGCCCACTGGCCGCCTAGGCACCAGGTGGGGCCCCTCTGGCCCTTCTTCGGTGAATCCAGAAGCTTCTGGAACGCTGTTTTTTTATCTGATTTTCCCGATTTTTTGGAGCACTTTTAATATGGGGGAAACCTGAAATAGAAAAACAGCAGAAAACAGGAACTGGCACTGGGGCGCACTGAGTTAATAGGTTAGTCCAAATATGATCAAAAGTGTATGGAAGTTCATTAATATCATAGCAATATCACGCAAAAGGGGCATGGAGCAAGAAGAAATTATAGATACGTTTTGGACGTATCAACATCCCCAAGCTTAATTCCTGCTCGTCCTCGAGTAGGTAAATGATAACAAGCATAATTTCTGTGGTGACATGCTAACAACCATATAAGAACTTTGTAAGTAAAGTAATCAAAGCATGCAATTCAATTCAAGTCATACATGCAAGAGTCTATATCTAGTATTGAAATAAGCAAGATAAGAACATAAAGGTGCAAGATCTCTCGCTGTCCGTGACTCGAATGTCTCCAAATGGTGTTTGCGTGCAAGAAAGGGGATAGGGATATATGAGAAAAAGTATTTTTATTGTTGAGAACTCAATCTACTAAAGTGTCACACTTGGTCTTCTTTGGAATCTTATCTTGACTCATCCCCACACCATTAGCCAGGTACAAGTCAAAATGATCCACTCCTTTTCGACATTTTGAGCACTCATGCAATGGATGAGCGTAAGCAAGAAAGTTGACACTTAGGATGGAAAAGAGAGAATAAGGTGGAGGAGGAAGACAAAAAGGTGTGAAAGGCTCACATCAATGAGGACAATCATAGGCGAGAGAAAGCCAAATGATAGATATGATGTGAGGAGTAGGGATTGCCATGCAACAGATGCACATATGAGCTAAAAGCTCTCCAATGGAACTAGTGGGGGTGCATCCAACTTGCTTTCTCAAGAAGACCTAGAGCTCATTTGAGGAGGCTCATCATTGGAATATACAAGACAAGTTCTATAGTGTGAAGGTCCCCACATAGCTATATGCATGAATGATAATCTCTATGGAGTACAAGATATAAGATGGAGTACGAGTGTGGATCTCTCAAAAAGAATAGTAGTGTGCCCCCTTCTCTCTTTTTATTTCTTTTTTCTTTTCTTTTTTCTATTTTTTTGTATTTTTTGGTGGCCTCAATGGCTCTTTCTATTTAACTCTCATTTGTCCTCTTTGGGATCTTTTAATTTGTCCTCTTTGGGATCTTTTGATTTTGTCCACTTTGGGATCTTTTAATTTGTCCACTTTGGGATCTTTTCCTCACTTTAGGGGCAACACTCTATATATTAGAAAAAGTATAGAAGATCTTTCACACTTTACAAAGTACTCAAATCATAAAGAAAATGTAACTATCATGATGTATGCAAATGTATGCCTCTGCCAGTGTAGAAGGATATGCAATGATACTAGCGCGTCATGTAGCAATGATTAGGGCAAGGCCCAACTAGCATGCGGCTCATCGATCAAGCAAGTAGCATGTATGACATGAAGATCAAGTCATGAGAAGATGGATGTTGCATGGCAATATATCTCGGAAAGGCTATGGAAATGCCTTGATAGGTAGGTATGGTGGTTGTTTTGAGGAAGGATATAAGGAGGTTTATGATGACAGAGCGTATCGTGCCAAGGGTTTGGATGTACCGGCGAAGTTGGACGCTAACTCTCGGAGTGAGAAGAAAGCAATGCACGGCACAGGAATGGCTAGCAAAATATGGGAAGGTGGAAGTGTCAACTTTCGAATACTCACATTAGTCCAAAGAACTCATGCACTTATTATCGGTAACTTTCAATCTAATAAGGAGGTTCACAAAGAGACAAGTACCCCGAGGAGGAGTGTATGGGGGTTTGGTTATCCTTGTGCATCCTCGACTCATGGTACGTGAGTGTACTCTAATATTCGATCCCTCCAAAGAGTAGTGATCCATCTAGTAGCTAGAGTTCTCAACTAATTTGTAGTTTTTTTGAAAATAAACACGAATTGCCCAAAATACGACATCTATCACTAATAGGCTAAAGCTCTTGACACCAAAAGTCCAAACATTACTCAAGACAACACCTCAAAACTTTTGCAAGTTACTACTACAAAAAGAATAGCAACCTCAATTACCTACTTCAAGTCAAGACACAAAACTCAGTGCAACAGGCAAACTCTCTAAACAGGGTAAACATGAAAACTCAAGAGAGTTCTAGCAACAAACTAAACAAAAGCTCTTTAAAAAGATAAGCATGAAAGCTAAGAGCAAAACATGACAGCAGCTACGAAAAAGATAAAGAACACACACAGCAAAGATAAGCAGGAAAATGTCCTATGTTGTGTTCTAAATTTTGGAAGTGGAGCGTGTTTCTCTCCCACACAAAGAAAGCTGGGCTCTAACTTGTTATGAACAACAAGCAAAGCTAAAGAAAACTAAAAACAAAACCTAAGAGCGAGACGCTCCAAGAATAGCACATAACGCATGAAGTGATAAAAATATAGTAAAACGAGAGCCGAAATGATAATTGTCAATGGAGAATGGGATGCATAGGGGCATCCCCAAGCTTGAACGCTTGACACTTCTTATTCTTCTTTCATCATCTTCCCTCGCATACTTGAAAACTCTCTTCATACATAACTCATCATAATCTGATTAGCGAGGTTAGTACCCATAATAAAATAATTTTTCTCTACTGGAAATAAGGAAATCTTGAAGGGCTACTATTTCTCAAGATTGCCAAAAAGTTTTTGCAAAGAAAAAGCAAGCTTAAGGTTTGCAAAATGAAGAAAAGTCAAAACAGGACAGAATCTGTGAAAAACAGACCATCGGGTAGTAAAGAATTTTTTAGGGATACTTCTGCAACTCAAATCAAAAAACTCAGAACATACGAAAGTTTCTTAATTGTATAGATCACGCTGTGTAAAACATTCAGCTCAAAAAGATGAACTGGGATTTTTCTATGATTTTTCTAGTCACGAGGACAGAATCTTTTTTCTGGACAGCATGTCACAACTTTCACTTCCCTTGTCGTATGAGGCTATAAATGGAACAAAGCTTGAAAATTAAAGATACAATGATGTTGATACAGTAGTAACAATCATCAAGACCACTAAAAACAGAAGAAAAACAAAAAGTAAATCCTAAATTCGTTGCGGGCTGCCTCCCGAAAGCGCTTCTTTAAAGCCATTAGCTAGGCTTAAGATTTTAATGATGCTCTCCCAGGAATAAGAGTTGAAGAACAAAAGAGAGCATCAAGAAGAAAATACGAAACATATTTAAGCCTAACATGCTTCCTATGCTTAGGAATATTGCAATAGAATAATTCATTGAAGCACAAAGCAATAAGCATAGGAAGACAAAACAAGTGCAGCTTCAAAACCTTCAACATAAAGAGAGGGAACTTGATATTATTGAAATATCTATAAGCATGTGTTCCCTTCTCATAATAATTTCCAGTGGGATCATGAATAAACTCCACAATATAAGTATCACATAAAGCATTGTTACCATGATCCACATGCAAAAAGGTACTCTTACTCTCCACATAAGCATAATATTTCTCATTGGTAATAGTGGGAGTAGGACTATCATAAACAACTTGAACACTATAGATTAATTGTGTATTAGGAAGATGGTGTTCAGCAAGGGAGTAATCCCTTCCATGATTATGACAAGTTTCATAAGGATAATTTCTCCTTATGTCATAGGTACCTTTACAATCACTATAGATAGGAGTTATAACATCATCATAGTAGAGAAGAGTATTATCATTGCTAGCAACTATATTTGTAAACATGTTGTCTTTATTCTTACTAGCAAAAGAATTATCAATTACCACATCACTAATGGGTAAATGACTTGCAATCCTATCATCCCCAAGCTTAGAGCTTTCCATATCATCATTTTCAGAGTTGGCACCAAAAATATTTTCAAGATCATAAGTAGCATTATCATCATCTTCCCAATCACAATAAGTAGCATGCATATCATAATCAAAATCATCTTCAATAGTGCCTACGGACTTAACATCAGGATAATAATGAATGCAATAAAGCTCACCATCCTCCATAAATTTATGTCCGTTAGGATAAAAATTGATGGAGGAATATGCTCAGGCCAGGTTGATACCCATTCTTCTTCCTTCTTGCTCCTCTTCCTCCTCCTCTTCTTTTTCTTCTTCTTCACCTTAGGAGGGAGTGGTTGGAGATGAAGTTTCTCTATATATCCTGGTTTATCATCAGAAACAACAGGGGAAACTTGGGAGAAACTCTCCTTTTTATTAGTAGAAATATAAGAGACATTTTTATACTTTGGTAAAGTTCCCTCCTTTCTAATCTTACTTATGTAATCATTTTCATGGCAATTAACAACACAATAGAGATGGCAATTTTGCAAAGTGTTGTTTATTCCTAAGGGATTAACATCTAGCCAAGAAGTCTTTTCTGATAACTCTTCACACATCAAAAATAAAATAAGTTCATCATAAAGATCAGGGGTGATCATGTTATCACACAACTGGTTAACAGTTGTGTTTTGAAATTTCATGCATTGAAAATTAAGGTGACCCTCTATACCACAAAGTTCACAATTAAAAGGATAAAGGTCACACAAGTCTCTAGCAATTTCATTTAAATCTTTGACCGAAGTGATTGTTCTTTCATGCTTATGTTGCTTACAATACTTCTCTTCTTCAATCATAGGCCTTTCACAAGGTCTATCCACTCCACAAAAATTAACATGCTTATATAAAACTTCATTTTCAGGAATTGGATCATGCATGTTGCAATCATCATGAACAATTTTATTTTCTTTGCAAATCTCTTTAAAATTTTCATGATGCTTGATCCAATCCTCCTAAGGCATATTAAGATGTGAAGCAAAAGATTTAAGGAAATCAACAAGGAGTTGAGAATCAAGCCCAAACTTAGCAGTAAACTTATTAAAACTTGCAGTTTCAACAAAGGACTTAATGCAATCATACTCATAAATTATACCTGACTCTTTACCTTTGTTGATCTCCCAATCTTCAGTGTTGCGTTGAATTCTTTCAAGGAGTTCCCATTTAGCATCAATCTTTTCGTTTGTGAAAGAACCCATAGAGGAAGCATCGAGAAAGTATTTATCCTGCCGAAAGAGCCTTGCATAAAAATCAGTAATAATGATATCTTTGGGGAGTTGATGGCAAGAGAGTGTTAATACTCTTCAAGCCTCGTTGGTTACCCCAAGTGCAGGGTGAGATATAGTGCAGCGGCAAGTTTTCCCTTGGCAAAGATACCAAGGTTTGTCTCCCGTAGGACTCCGAAGGATACAAGAAGGTGGTAAAGTGAACAATGGCGCCGAGGTTGCTAACTTCACCTGGACCTGCACACAGACACAAGAGGAGTTGTCAATTCCTCCAGCCTTGTTGTTTACAAAGGATCAACGCAAGAGATAAAAGTGGAACTGAAAGTAAAGACTGAAAGTAAATTGAGGGTGTAAAAAATAATGTGAAGATGGACCGGGGTCCCGTGATTTTCACTAGTGATGTCTCTCTCCCAAAAGACGATAAAAGTGCTAGCGAGGTAAACAAATCACAGCTGGGCAATTGACAGAATTGTGAAGGCACCGCAATGCTAACTATGCTGCAAAGAAAGGAAGGGCTCAAAAGCAATGGGCAGTACGCCAAGGTAAGTAGACCGAAATCCAACTGCACCTACTACGAATCATCCACCTTGAGATATCTACCAGAACATCTCGCTGGTATTAAGTTGCGAATCCCACCCAAAGTGTAAACTCAAAGCAACAGACAACTGCATTAAAAGAACTTTGCGTAAAGTAAGCAATCCTTGCACTCGCGGGTACAAGCACCGTTGTTTTATCCCTGGTGGCAACAACACATCCCCTAGTCTCATGTTTCTGTCACTAAAGCTAGACATCAGGGGGCTGAACCCACAATCAAGCATAACGCTCCCTCTTGGAGTTGCAACAAACTACTTGGCCAAAGAAAAATACTGCAACGGAGAACATGCAAGAATTTACTCAAGGACAAAATATAAAAGAGAAGAACCAAATATATTACTCATCACAATCTGAACATAGTCTCATAATCCATCAGATCCCAGAAAACTCAGCATAGCAACAGTAGAAATTACAAAAGTGCCTCGATCATGTGAGGCAGCTCACGAGGTCTCGAAAATGGAAGCACAAAGAAGAGAGAAGTACATCACATAGCTACTGGTCACGGACCCAAGGTCCAAGGGGGACTACTCACGGCACATACGGGAGGCGTCCATGGCCATGGATGGTCTCCCGGAGGGGGTTCCTCCTCCCGGCAGGGTGCCGGGGCAGCTTCTCCAGGAAGCCCCGATCTTGAAACGGCGGCGGCGGTACAGAGGCGAGTTCGCGGAAAAGAGATCGATTTAGGGGTTTCCACCCCGAGGGCTAAATATAGGCAGAGGGGGGTGTCGAGGGGACCCACAGGGCAGCCAGGAGACCCCCTGGCGCGGCCTAGGGTGGGGCCGCGCCAGGGACCCTTCTGGAGTCCCTGTGGTGGCCCCCCTCCGCTGCCTTGGTGATTCCGGAAGCTTCCGGGTCGCTGATTTTTTATCTGATTTTTACGAATTTTTTGGAGCACTTTTAATGGCCGGAAAACCTGAAATACAAAAACAGCAGAAAAAAACAACTGGCAGCTGGGTGCACTGGGTTAATAGATTAGTACAAATATGCTCAAAAGTGTATGAAAGTTCAAGAAAATCATGGCAAAGTCACACAAAACATGCATGGAGCAAGCAGAAATTATAGATACGTTTGGGACGTATCAACATCCCCAAGCTTAATTCCTGCTCGTCCTCGAGTAGGTAAATGATAACAATCATAATTTCTGTGGTGACATGCCACACAACCATATAAGGACTTTTAAGTAAAGCAATCAAAGCGTGCAATTCAATTCAAGTCTTAGCAAGCAAGAGTCTATATTAGCATTGACACAAGCAACAAAAGAACAAAAGGTGCAAGAGATCTCGCTGTCCGTGACTCGAATGTCTCCAGATGGTGTTTGCGTGCAAGCAGGGGACTGGGAAAAAGAGAGAAAAAAGGTTGTTGAGAACAACTATCTACTAAAGTTTCACACTTAGTCTCCTTTGGATTCTTATCTTGACTCGTCCACAGACCACTAGCCAGGTACAAGTCAAACTGATCCACTCCCTTTCGATATTTTGACCACGCATGCAATGGATGAGCGTGAGCAAGAAAGTTGACACCTAAAAGGCGAAACAGAAAGAAGGTGGAGGAGGAAGACAAAAAGGTGTGAAAGACTCACATCAATGAGGACAATCATAGGCGAGAGAAGGACATATGATAGATATGATGTGAGGAGTAGGGATTGCCATGCAATGGATGCACATGTGAGCTAAAAGTTCTCCGAGGAAACTAGTGGGGGTGCATCTAACTTGCTTGCTCAAGAAGACCTAGAGCTCGTTTGAGGAGGCTCATCATTGGAATATAGAAGCCAAGTTCTATAGTGTGAAGGTCCCCACATAGCTATATGCATGATGATGTTCTCTATGGAGTACAAGGGATAGAGGATGAAGTACTAGTGTGGATCTCTCAAAAGGAATAGTAGTGTGCCCCCTTCTCTCTTTTTATTCTTTTTCTCTCTTTTCTATTTTTTGTATTTTTTTGGTGGCCTCAATGGCTCTTTCTATTTAACTCTCATTTGTCCTCTTTGGGATCTTTTGCTTTTGTCCTCTTTGGGATCTTTTCCTCACTTTAGGGGCAACACTCTATATTTTACAAGAATATAGGAGATCTTTCACACTTTACAAAGGTACTCACATAAAGAAAATATAACTATCATGATGAAAATGTATGCCTCTGCCAGGATAGCAGGATATGCAATGATACTAGCGCATCATGTAGCAATGATTAGGGCAAGGCCCAACTAGCATGCGGCTCATCGATCAAGCAAGTAGCATGTATGACATGAGGATCAAGTCATGAGAAGGTGGATGTTGCATGGCAATGTATCTCGGAAAGGCTATGGAAATGTCTTGTAGGTAGGTATGGTGGCTGTTTTGAGGAAAGATATAAGGAGGCTTATGATGACAGAGCATATTGTTCCAAGGGTTTGGATGCACCGGCGAAGTATGCGCCAACTCTCAAGATGAGAAAGGGCAATGCACGGTACCGAAGAGGCTAGAAAAAGTATAGGTGGGTGGAAGTGTCAACTTTCGAATACTCACATTAGTCCGAAGAACTCATGCACTTATTATCGGTAACTCTCAATCTAATCAAGAGGTTCACAAAGAGACAAGTACCCCGAGGAGGAGTGTATGGGGGTTTGGTTATCCTTGTGCATCCTCGACTCATGGTACGTGAGTGTACTCTAATATTCGAACCCTCCAGAGGTTAGTGATCCATCTAGTGGCTAGAGTTCTCAACAGGGGTTTTTGGTTTTCGAAAAACACACGGATTGCCCAAAAATACGACATCTATCACTAATAGGCTCGAGCTCTTGACACCAAAAGTTCTAACATTACTCTAGTCAATACCTCAAAACTATTGCAAGTTACCACTACAAAGAGAATAGCAACTTCAACTACCTACTTCTAGTCAAGACACAAAACTCAGTGCAACAGGCAAACTCTCAAACAAGATAAAACATGCAACTTATAGAAAGTTCAACCTAAAACAAAAGAAGAGCTCTAGAAAAACTAAAGCACTACAACTAAACAGAGCAGCAGCTAAGAAAAGAAAAAGAACAACTCACAGCTAAAAGAATAAGCATGCAAATCATATGAGGAGTTCTAGTTCAAGAGGAACGTGTAATTCTCCCACACAAAAGAGTAAGATGGGTTCTAACTTGTTACCACAGCAAACAAAGCAAAAACAAACCTAGAAAAGTAAAGAGCAATACGCTCCAAGCATAGTACACAACGCATGAAGTGATAAAAATATAGTGCAACGAGGGACAAACTGATAATTGTTGATGAAGAAGGGGATGCACGGGGGCATCCCCAAGCTTATACGCTTGAGTATCCTTTAATATTTATTGGGGGTGCACATGGGCATCCCCAAGCTTGAGCGTTTGACACTCCAAGATCTTCTTTCATCATCTTCCATTGCGCACTTGAAAACTCTCTTCATACATAACTCATTGTAGACTGATTAGAGAGGTTAGTACCCATAATAAAAATAATTTTTTCTCTACTGGAAATAAAGATAATCTTGAAGAGCTACTGTTTCTCAAGATTGCCAAAAAGTTTTTGCAAAGAAAAAGCAAGCTTAAGGTTTGCAAAACGAAGAAAAGGAAAAACGGGACAGAATCTGTGAAAAACAGACCAGTAGGTAGAAACGAATTTTTTAGGGATACTTCTGCAACTCAAATCAAAAAACTCAGAACATACGAAACGTTCGTAATTGTATAGAGCACTTTGTGTAAAAAATTCAGCTCAAAAAGATGAACTGGGATTTTTCTAGTCACGAGGACAGAATCTGTTTTCTGGACAGCACGTCACAACTTTCACTTCCCTTATCGTATGAGGCTAAACTTGGTACAAAGCTTGAAAAGTAAAGATACAATGATGTTGCTACAGTAGTAACAATCATCAAGACCACTAAGAACAGAAGAAAAGCAAAAATAAAAACATAAATTCGTTGTGGGCTGCCTCCCGAAAGCGCTTCTTTAGAGCCATTACCTAGGCTTAAAGCAGAAGATCAAGTCTTTTCAAGAGAATAACTAGCCCGTGTGACGGACTCAAAAGGTAACTTAATCTTTTTTCCTAGGGAAATGTTCCATCCATTTCTTGAGAGGGAATTGTAATTTGATATTCCCCTCTTTCATGTCAATAACAGCACCAACTGTGCGAAGAAAAGGACGTCCCAAAATAATTGGACAAGAGGGCTCACACTCAATGTCCATAATAGTGAAATCAACGGGAACATAATTGTCATTGACAATGATAAGAACATCGTCGATATTCCCCAAAGGTTTCTTTACGGAAGAATCAACAAGACAAACACCAAAAGAACAGGGATCAAAAGGTTTCATTTCAAGCATATCATACATTCTTTTGGGCATAACACAGGTACTCGCTCCAACATCACAAAGAGCATAACAAGAGAAGTTATTCAATTTGATTTTTATCATAGGATCCCAACCATCTTCTAGCTTCCTAGGTATGTAGGCTTCTAGTCTAAGCTTCTCCTCCCTAACTTTGATTAGAGCATTGGTGATATGCTCTGTGAAGGCAAGATTAAGTGTGCTAGTGTGGGGGTCTCTAGACATTTTGTGTAGGAAACCAATAACTTCAGGTAAAGTGCAGTTGTCAAAGTCTAGGTCACTACTATCTATCAAGGAGGTAGTGATATCATTTAAGCTCACTTGTTTGAAAGCCTCTATGTTCATAGAGGTTTCTTCATCTATGGTTGAGGTGGTAGCATCACCATTGATAGGTCCAGTGGGACTAGGGGTGTGATGGGTGCTAACTGTTTGGACATCCTCAACTACTTGGATAGTGGCTACTGTGTGGTAGGTAGGAAGGCTCTTAATTTTTTTCTTCTTCCTTGGGAATGACTTCTGGTTTGGCTGCCATCTGGTTTATCAAGGTAGATTGGGTGTGAGACATGTTTGAAACATAGGTCTCAATGGCAGTGAGCCTAGTTTGGAGGCTGGAAATGTCACTATTCAGGCTCTCAAGTTGTTTGCTAATGTTTTGCAGGATAGAGGAGTGCTCATCTAACTGTCTGGAAAAGGCCTTGTTTTGTTCAAACTGTGTGTGCATATAGCTTTTGGTGGCTTTTTCTATTTCTATAAGTTTCTCATAGTTGGGTAGGTCTCTTTCCCTATAATTCTGGCTGTAGGAGTTGCTATTACCGTTCCCATAGTTGTTGGATGGGAAAGGCCTAGGATTGTTGCTACCAAAATTACTCCTATAAGCATTATTGTTGAAGTTGTTTCTAGAGATAAAGTTCACATCTACTTGTTCTTGAGCAACCAAGGAATTTAAAGGAACATCCTAAGGATCAATAGGAGCTTGCTTGGTAAGTAAAGACATGATAAGGTCAACCTTTTCATTTAGATAGGATATCTCCTCGACAGAATTTACCTTCTTACCAGTTGGAGATCGTTCGGTGTGCCACTGAGAGTAGTTCAACATCATCTCATCAAGTAGCTTTGTGGCAGCACCAAGTGTGGTTGACATAAAAGTTCCTCCCACGGCTGAATCTAACAGGTTCCGCGAGGTAAAGTTCAAGCCTGCATAAAAAGTTTGGATAACCATCCAAGTAGCCAGTCCATGTGTGGGGCAGTTCTTGACAAGCGTCTTCATACGTTCCCAAGCCTGGGCAACGTTTTCATTATCCAATTGCCTGAAATTCATAATGTTACTCCTCAATTGAATAATTTTAGCGGGGGGGGGGGGGGGGATAGTACTTCCCTATAAAAGCATCTTTGCATTTACTCCAAGAATCGATACTGTTCTTGGGTAAGGATTGCAGCCACTCCTTGGCTCTTCCTCTCAAAGAGAAAGGAAAAAGCTTCAGCTTGACGATGTATCCATCCACTTCCTTGTACTTTTGCATATCACAGAGCTCGATAAAATTGTTTAAGTGCAAGGCAGCGTCCTCTCCAGCACCTGAGAATTGGTCTTTCATAACAAGATTAAGCAGAGCAGGTTTAATTTCATAAGAAGGTGCTGAAGTGGCAGGTGGAGCAATAGGAGTGCAGATAAAGTCACTGTTGTTGTGACTAGTGAAGTCACACAACTTGGTGTTTTCATTGCAACCCATAGTAGCAGCAGGTATTTTTGGTATTTTTGATAAGGGACACAAAAGTAAAAACTGAAAGGTAAACTAACAAGACTAAAAAGCAAAGATAAAAGATAGTGTGCAACTCCCCTATCTTGTAGACTGGAGTCCCCGGCAACGGTGCCAGAAAACTTGCTGATGGCAAGAGAGTGTTAATACTCTTCAAGCCTCGTTGGTTACCCCAATTGCAAGGTGAGATATAGTGCAGCGACAAGTTTTCCCTTGGCAAAGATACCAAGGTTTGTCTCCCGTAGGGCTCCGAAGGATACAAGAAGGTGGTAAAGTGAACAATGGCGCCAAGGTTGCTAGCTTCACCTGTACCTGCACACAGATACAAATAACTTTGCTCCCAACGAGTACAGAGGAGTTGTCAATTCCTCCGGTCTTGCTGTTTACAAGGATCAACGCAAGAGGTAAAAGTGGAACTGAAAGTAAAGACTGAAAGTAAATTGAGGGTGTAAACAATAATGTGAAGATGGACCGGGGTCCCGTGACTTTCACTAGTGATGTCTCTCTCCCAAAAGACAATAAAAGTGCTAGCGAGGTAAACAAATCACAGCTGGGCAATTGACAGAATTATGAAGGCACCGCAATGCTAATTATGCTGCAAAGAAAGGAAGGGCTCAAAAGAAATGGGCAGTACGCCAAGGTAAGTAGACCGAAATCCAACTGCATCTACTACGAATCATCCACCTTGATATATCTATCAGAACATCTCGCTAGTATTAAGTTGCGAATCCCACCCAAAGTGTAAACTCAAAGCAACAGACAACTGCATTAAAAGAACTTTGCGTAAAGTAAACAATCGTTGCACCCGCGGGTACAAGCACCGTTGTTTTATCCCTGGTGGCAACAGCACATCCCCTAGTCTCATGTTTCTGTCACTCAAGCTAGACATCAGGGGGCTGAACCCACAATCAAGCATAACGCTCCCTCTTGGAGTTGCAACAAACTACTTGGCCAAAGCAAAATACTGCAACGGAGAACATGCAAGAATTTACTCAAGAACAAAATATAAGAGAGAAGAACCAAATATATTACTCATCACAGTCTGAACATAGTCTCATAATCCATCAGATCCCAGAAAACTCAGCATAGCAACAACAGAAATTACAAAAGTGCCTCGATCATGTGAGGCAGCTCACGGGGTCTCGAAAGTGGAAGCACAAAGAGGAGAGAAGTACATCACATAGCTACTGTTCACGGACCCAAGGTCCAAGGGGGACTACTCACGGCACATACGGGAGGCGTCCATGGCCATGATGGTCTCCCGGAGGGGGTTCCTCCTCCCGACAGGGTGCCGGGGCAGCTTCTCCAGGCAGCCCCGATCTTGAAACGGCGGCGGCGGTACAGAGGCGAGTTCGCGGAAAAGAGATCGATATTAGGGGTTTCCACTCCGAGGGCTAAATATAGGCGGAGGGGGTGTCGAGGGGACCCACAGGGCAGCCAGGAGGCCCCCTGGCGCGGCCTAGGGTGGGGCCGCGCCAGGGACTCTTCTGGAGTCCCTGTGGTGGCCCCCCTCCGCTGCCTTGGTGATTCTGGAAGCTTCCGGGTCGCTGATTTTTTATCTGATTTTTCTGGATTTTTTGGAGCACTTTTAATGGCCCGAAAACCTGAAATACAAAAACAGCAGAAAACAGCAACTGGCAGCTGGGTGCACTGGGTTAATAGATTAGTCCAAATATGCTCAAAAGTGAATGAAAGTTCAAGAAAATCATGGCAAAGTCACACAAAACATGCATGGAGAAAGCAGAAATTATAGATACATTTGGGACGTATCAGGAGCCCATGGTTAGGACATTTTAGCATTAAAGTTTTCATTCTCCCCCAAGCTTGAGCTATGCTCTCTCCGTCATGAGGATAGAAATTATAAACATAATTACTATTCTCATGAACTTCATGAAGAGGATAAAACTTGGAGTAAAAGAGAGACTGGATATCTTCCCAATCCCGTAGGTGAGAATCATCTAGTAGCCTATACCATTCCAATGCTTTTCCTTTCAGTGACAAGGCAAATAATTTCTTCATGACTTCACCTCTTGTCAAACCTGAAATCTTAAACAACTCACAAAGTTCTGTAAGTTTCAACAAATGAATACTAGGATTGACTATTCCATCATAACAATCATTCCTAATCATTTCAATTATCCCAAGTGGTATTTGGAACGGGATACATTCAGTAGGTGGAGGAGACTTCTCTACCACGGGTGTGGTAAAGCGGCCTTCCCCAAGGAATGAACTAAGAGTGCGGTTTTCCATAAACATAACTAGTGAAAATAAAAACAAGAAACGAAAAGATTTAATTGCAAGATCTAAAGATATACCTTCAAACACTTACTTCCCCGGCAACGGCGCCAGAAATAGCTTGATGTCTACACACGCTTCTATTCTTGTAGACTATGTTGGGCCTCCAAGTGCGAAGGTTTGTAGGACGGCAGCAATTTCCCTCAAGTGGATGACCTAAGGTTTATCGAACTCAGGGAAGTAGAGGTTGAAGATGGTCTCTCTCAAGCAACCCTGCAATTAAGATACAAGAAGTCTCTTGTGTCCCCAACACACCTAATACAACTAGGAGTTGTATAGGTGCACTAGTTCGGCGAAGAGATGGTAAATTCTGGGTGATATGTGTGGCAAAACAAAGTAATATAAATCTGTAATAAAAAGTGCAGCAAGCATACATGTGACAAAAGTGAGCACAAACGGTGTAACAATGGTGGAAACAAGGCCTAGGCTTCATACTTTCACTAGTGGCAACTCCCAACAACATTAACATAGTCTAATCACATGATATTCCTCATAAAACATGCAATGGAGACGTACTCAGAGGTCATTCCTTTGTGGTCAAGAGAGGACGAGAATTGTGTAGGGCTACAAAAGCACACCTCAGAGTTCGTAGTTCTCATCTATGGATTTCCCAATGTCACCGCGGCCATCCAAAGAGAGTACCACAATCACCACAACATATCTAAAGGATAGTCAAAGACAAGAACCAAGAGACTCTCAATCTTCAATCCACACACAAAAGAGGAAATCACTCATGAAAATATTCTTCTAACCCATGTCCAATAGACCGTTGTCACCATGGTCTCGGGGATTCTACTAGATAAGATCAAGTGAGTACATCAATCCAATACATAGAAGAAGGGAAAACATCATGGGATCATCCTAGATTAACATAGCCTATGATCACAATCAAGCTCATATCATGGGAGAGAGAGAAGACCACATAGCTACTGGTAGAAACCTCAGCCCCGGGGAGGAACTACTCCCGCATCATGGAGGGAGGAAGCAACATCGATGGAGATGAATCCGGGGGCACTTCCCCGTCCCGGCAGGGTGCCGACACAGGAATTCTGGTCCCCCGAAGCTTGTTGGCGATGGCGGCGGAGATCGTAATTGCTTCTGGAGAAAAGGGATCCAGCATCAGGGTTTTCGCGACGGGAGAATAAATAGGAGCCAAAGGGGGGCACCAGGGGGGCCACCAGTCGCCTAGACGGCCTCCCGGCACGGCAAGCCTTGGGTCGCGCCCACTGGCCGCCTAGGCACCAGGTGGGGCCCCTCTGGCCCTTCTTCGTTGAATCCGAAAGCTTCCGGAACACTGATTTTTATCTGATTTTTCCCGATTTTTTGAGCACTTTTAATATGGGGGAAACCTGAAATAGAAAAACAGCATAAAACAGGAATTGGCACTGGGGCGCACTGAGTTAATAGTTTATTCCAAATATGATCAAAAGTGTATGGAAGTTCATCAATATCATAGCAATATCACACAAAAGGGGCATGGAGCAAGCAGAAATTATAGATACGTTTTGGACGTATCACTCTCCTATCTCATGCGCATAGTCACGACTATGCCCTTGCATCTCGGTGATAGTTTCATCAAGTTTCTCAATGTGAGCATGAGCCCCACCTAGTTGTTCCAAGAGGGTCACAAAGTGCCTCTTGGTCTCACCTTTGAGCTTTGACATGAATTGCTCACCTTGGGCTCCTCCTTTTCCTCCAGACAATCCAACAAAGATGGATTAGTGGAGATAAACAGTTTAGAGGGAGGAGTTACTGAAGTAGTCTTGGCCATGAGGCACTTGTGGATGATGTAAGGGTTCTCGTTGGGGGAGTTGAAGAGGGATGTTTATGGAGGGGGCTTGGTGACGATAGCAACGGTGGACGTTGCCACAATCTCGCCACCTTCATCATCATCATCATCATCGAAGAAGTATTCTTCATGAGCCGCCAAAGCCCGTTGGGGCTTCTTCTTCACAAAGGCCTTATTCGATGGTGACTTGGACTTGTCCTTCCGGATAAGCTTGCCACCATGCTCTTCTCTCTTCTCATATGGGCAATCTGCAACAAAGTGACTCACGTTTCCACAATTGAAGCATGTCCTTATCCTTTGGCCCTTTCGCTTGAAGCTACTTGAGTTTTACTTGAAGTTCTTCTTCTTGCCCCCAAAATTGTCTTGAAGCAAGAGCAATGTGCTCATTGAATTCATACTTGGTGTCCTCCGGAGCAACCTCATCTTCTTCCTCTTCTTCACACACTTGAACTTCCTTTTCCTTCAAGGCAGGTGAAGGAGTTTTGGTAACGTGTTGACGATCCACCTTTAGGTCGGCCGTGGAATCCAAGATATCCATGGCGACGAATTCATCCAATACTTGTTGGGTGGACAAGGAACCAAAATCTGGCCTTTGGCAGATGACCTTGGTGGTTTGCTTCTTATGTGGGAGCATGGCCGTGATGAACTTCCTCTTGATTCATCCATCATCGGTGTCCAAGCTCCCATGATCCGTCATGGAGTTGTCAAGATCCACAAGTATTTTATAGAGTTCCTCCGGGGTCTCTTCGTCATTCATGGCAAAGTGGTCGGCTTGATCTTGAACCTTGCCAAACTTAGAGCTTTGTATGCTCGTGCTTCCCATGAGAGTTCTTTCAAGAAAATCCCAACACTCCTTGGCCGTTTCGATTTTTCGGACAAGATTCTCTAGCTCACCCTTCAACCCCTTTTGGATCATGAGCAAGGCATGATTGTTGAGAGTGTTGTCCCTCCATTCACTTGGAGTCATGTTTTTGCGGTCAAGCGGATGGAACCTTTCATGTGTCTCTTCATGCGGAAACCCCAAAGCAAATACTCATCTTTGTCAAGAATGGGTGATGGACCTACATGCGCGAAATGAGGTTCAGGAAGAGGTAAATGAGAAAAGCTCATAGGTGGGACAACGGCGGCGTGAATACCCGATCCATTCCCGGTGAGAGGAATGGAAGGTATTGCACTACTACCATCATCACGAGCTTGAGAGATGACATCTCTTTTTCCCAACTTTGGAACATCGGGCATGATGTTGGTGGTAGCCGTTTGGGGATTACTGGACATTAGAACGCGAAGCATATTCGTCATCTCTTTCATGTGAGCTTTCATGGAGGACATGCCTTCATTATACTCAATTAAAGGGCATGTGCCCTTATGTTTGGTTTTGGTAATTGATGACAGTCTTTATAGACTAATGGTTTCCTTGAGTTATACTTTTAGGTTTGTTCATAGGCAACGCTTGAAGATCATATGTTGGCTTCAAGGTTGTAAGATGAAGATTACGTGTTGACCAAGGTGTTCTTCATGGAGCTATCCAAAGATTGGTCAAGTTGATGTGTGAAGGGTCAAGAGGAGCATCACAAAGATATCATATGCTTGGAGCTTGCCGACCATTTGGTGATAATGGTCTTGTGTAGATATGCCTAAAAGACGCTCACCCATAATGGAGTATGGGGGAGCAATCTACTAGTCTTCATCGAGACGGCGGAATCAAGGAAGATGTTCCAACTTGAGGCGGGCATGATCGTCATCATCAAGCTCAAGTGGATTATGCGCAAGCAAAGGTTTGACTAGATAGGTGTCTAGTTTACCGGTCTCATGGTGGTAGTGAGGAGACCGTGTTATAGGCTAGGTCGAGTCGTTCGTGGAGAGCTCAAACCTTTTGCATCCTTGGCATCATCTTTATTGGTTCTTGTTTGGATTTTCTCTTTGTGAGTTTCGGAGCTTGTGGTCTTCTTCATGACAAGTTCGTATTCATCGAAAACGGATTTCGTATGCATCTTCTCTTGTGTTTTTCGATGTGGGATATTTGCCGGTTCTTCTCGGTTAGAGGTTTCACACCTCCATTTGTTTGGCATATCTCCCTTTCCACCTCTAAATATTTCCAGTCGTGATTAGGCAGCTCTGTTCGTTAGCTTTCCATCAAGCTTGAGTTTTCCTTAATCGGAGTTCATTTGCAGAAGTTGTGGCAGTTCAGGGTTTACCTGATTCATTTTGAGTTCATCTGTTTTGTGGTCTGGGCCCCCTGGGTCAATGTAGTACCGCTTGGGTTACGGTAGTACCGTGCCACGGTAGTACCATGGCTAGTACCGCACCCATGATAACCCACAAGTGTAGGGGATCGCAATAGTCTTCGCGGGTAGGTATAACCCTAATTTATTGATTCGACACAAGGGGAGCCAAAGAATACTTATAAGCCTTAGCAGTTGAGTTGTCAATTCAACCACACCTGAAAAAGCACTAGACAAGATATTTAGTAGCAACGGTATGTTGACGGGTGTAGCCTTAAGACTTCCCCAATCACCAACACCACAAAGTAGTAACAAGGTAGTAGCAGTAGTGATGAGAGCAATAGTAACAACGAAGGCTAGAGATGAAAGATGGACCGGGGTTCAACGTTTCACTAGTGGTAACTCTCCAAGCAAAAAGACATGTGTTGGGTGAACAAATTACAGTTGGACAATTGAAAAAATTGCACAAACTCTAGCCAAAGAACAAACTAGAGCAATCCTAGTCTAAGAACCAAACGTAGGCATGTGTTCCGTATGTAGTTTTACGTGCTTGCAATAAGAACTTGCACAACATCTTTTGTCCTACCATCCCGCTACGAACGGGGCCAAAGGGAACTTACGGAGATTAAGGTGCTCCTGTCAAAGAGCACCGAAACAAAGCATTAACACTCTATGAACACATGTAAACCTCAAATTATAGCCCATCCCCTTTGGTGTCCCAAGCTGTCACCATTGGGATCGCCGGTTCCGGACTATAATAGGTGCATACAACCGTAGATAAGATCTAGAACAACAATTATAATCATGCAACCATAACGTGCTCAGATATGAAATCATGCTAGTCGTGCACTAGTAACAAGAATTAAGAACAACAAAATTGCAGCAACAATAATTCATAAACCTCTTAGGACTGAACAAGGTAACAATTCATCGGATCCCAACAAACATAACACCAATTACATCATATGGATCTCAATCATGTAGGGCAGCTCATGAGAACTTTGTATTGAAGATCAAGGGGGAGAAGATACCAATAAGCTACTGCCAAGAACCCGTAGTCCAAGGAGGAACTACTCACGATCATGGGGTGAAGAAGGGTTGATAAAGATGGCCCCGGGGGCCAAGGCCCTCTCCGGCAGGGTGCCGAAGCAGGATCCTGGTGACCCCCGAAGCTAGGTTTTGATGGTGGCGGAGATCGGGAGCGCTTCTGAAAAAGATGTCTGGATATCTCGGGTTTTTGCGTCACGGGGAAATTTATAGGCCAAGGGGGAGTCTGAGGCGGTGCCCAAGTCACCCAGGCGGCCACCCCGCGCGGGTGGGCCCTGGCCGCGCCGGGAGGGCGCCTGGGGGCCTGGGGCCACCTCTTGACTCCGTCCTCCGGCTGGAGGACTCTTTCGATGTAAATATTTTTTGGTAATTTTTTGGGAATTTTCTGAGCAACTTCATTTTTGGACTTTTTATGCATTACTTGGGCTCTATATTAGTAGGTTAGTCCAATAAATGATTCAAAAGCATGGAAAAAAGATGTAGCAATGACACAAAAATGGCATGGAACGAGCAAAAAATATAGATACGTTTGAGACGTATCAACCCACTATCGTATTCCCACTGGATAGGGCGGTAGTGGGCACGGTACTGAGCCACAGTACTACCGCGGGGCGGCATTACCATTGCCGTTATGATAGTACCGTGGCTAGTACCGCAACCACTACCGTATTCCCACTTGATAGGGCTGTAGTGGGCACGGTACTGAGCCGCAGTACTACCGCGGGGCGGTAGTACCGCTGCCGTTACGGTAGTACCGCGCCACGGTAGTACCGTGGCTAGTACCGCAACCACTACCGTATTCCCACTGGACTGGGCGGTAGTGGGGCACGACACTAAGCCGCAGTACTACCGCGGGGCGATAGTACCGCTCCGGTTGCGGTAGTACCGCTCCTGGAGCGGTTGTACCGTGGTTGGTGGACTGCCAACGGTTTCCAGCGGCTGGATTCATGGGGGACTATAAAAGGGGTTCTTCTTCTTCCTTTGTCCCCACCAGTTCCTTGCAAGTTCTTCCCCCCATTGTTGACCTCTTTGAGCTTGCTTTCTCTCTATCCCTTCCATGATTCTTGCTCCTTTTTGAGGGAAAAGAGAGAGGAGATCCTAGAGCGGTAGTATCGTGGTTGGTGAGACTACACATAACGGTTGGATTTGTGGGGACCTATGAAAAGGGGTCTTCTTCCTCCTTTGTCACCATCGGTTTTGAGCAAGTTCTTCCCCCCATTGTTGAACTCTTGGAGCTTTCTTACTCTCTATTCCCTCGATAGGGACCCGGTACAATCGTTCCCCCAAAACCTAGCCACTTGTGGGGAAGGGCAAGCGGTACAACCGCTCCGAGAACCGGTAGTACCGGATTTACCGATACAACCGTGCTACCACCGCCCCGCCACCGGCCCAGGTCAGTGGAAAAAGGCCCCCAGCCCGGTGGTCGTACTGGTACCTAGCCCGGTGGTACCGTCCCCTGACAAGGGCGGTAAAACCGGCTGGGCACACCGGTACAACCGCTCTGTGAACACCAGATGGCACCTCCTTCATCAACAACACCTTGTGAGAACCGTCTTGACAGATTGGAGAGCTGGTCATCTTCCGGTCTTCACTCTGGAGCACTTTATAGGTACGGGACTCCAACATCAAGGACAACATGTCGGATTCGCCGTCTTTGAACTTTTAGAGACAAGATTACCCCAACAAGGTCTTTGTGTCCCGCTAATAAACCTGAGAAGCTCATGACACAGTTAGACCGCAAATTCCGTATTGTAATCAACAACAAAACCATAAGATAGGAAATATCCTTTCATCCACCATACGCACGCCATCGTGCTGTTGGAATCGGGATTCGAATCCATCTTCTTTCCGCTGCTCTCCTGGTTCGGAGCCTGGGGGAATGTCGGGTACACCGTATGCGTGTAATCCCTCGAGGTGTTGCACGTGCGGTACTCCCTCATCGTCGAGGCCATGTCGCGTACGTCTTCACTGCCAATGTTCTAACGGGGACGTAATCCTGTCATCGGTCTTCAAGACCGGGTGGCTTCTGGAGTCGTCGAGGATCTCCGCGGCATCGAGGATTGCCGGGTACGACTACATCAACCACGTTCACGCGGGAACATTTCCCGCCGAACGGATTACATACTGGTATGTTGTCGATTTCCCTCCGTTACTTGCATCAGCTTAGCATAGGTCTTGGGTTTGGGCATCGCGTAGGTTGGAAAAATTATTGTTTTCTGCACCGATCCCCAACAGATAAACCTAAGGTGAACGGGGGACAGTGTCCAGTGGCTTGGAGCACGATATGCAGACCACACTCTAGGGGAGGCTTGTGTGTCAAACTTCGATTGCAAGCGCTCGCCCTCAGAACTCGCTGGGAGTGGCTCAGACGGAAGGATCCGGCCCGGCCTTGGCAAAGGTTGACACTGCTAGTGGATGACGATGCAAGGGAGGTGTTTCATAGCTTGGTAGAGAATAAGGTGGGATCTGGCGAGCAGGTCCTATTTTGGAGAGACTGTTGGCTGAAAGGGTTTAGCGTGCAAGACTTGGCACCACCGATTGCCAACATGGCGAGTGATAGAAAGCGGAATAGCAAAACAGCCAGACAGGCCCCACAGGGCGAACTTTGGCTCATGAACATCGAGGGAGAGGTTTCCTTCATGGCGCACATCCATCTTAGGCTAGTTATCTCCCCGGTGGATCGTGATCAACAACAGAATGACGAGTTTAGGTGGCCTTGTGCAACAAGGAATGTGTACTCAACTAAGGACACATACACGAGACTCTGCCAAGGGCTCACCAGACCTCAAGTGAGTGATTGCATTTGGAGGAGCTCCCCCCCCTTGAAGTGCAAAATCTTCATTTGTATTGCAGCGCATCAAAGGCTATGGACATCAGACAGGAGAGTTCAGCACGGGCTGTAGTCGCCTTGCTTCACCTGCCTACAAGAGGAGGACAATGTGGAGCACATCTTGGATGGGTGTGGCTACGCGAGAGGTCTGGCATCTGGGGATGTAGAACTTGAATGTCACGGTTAACACACCGAATGGAGAGCAAAAGTTCGAGCAATGGTGAATTGACAGGAGATGAGAAGAGGCTTTGACTCGATTATCATTGCTACGGCCTGGCATCTTTGGAAACAAAGAAATGCATGCGTTTTCAATAGGGTAGATCAACAGCTTTCTCCGGATCGCCTAGTTAGGAAACTTGGGGAAGAAGTTAGACTCTGGATAGATGCAGGTGTATGTGTTGGAGGTCTCGACCAATCTGAGGTTGTGGATGTGGGAGCGTGAATGCTCGCATCACGTTTGTTCTTTGTTGTATCAATTTTTCCGCCTTCTATAAAAATAAGATAAACTATTGACGTATTATGAAAAAAGCAAAAACGATAAGAAGGAGAGAAAGGAAAAGGGGGGGGGGGGGGGGGGGTAGCAACAGCAAAGCAAGGACAGCAACTCTACACAAAGAGAGAGGAGAGGAGAGAGACATGACTTAGTCCAGAACACCACCCCCAACTACCCCCTCCTCTCCCGTGTTTTCTCCTACTTCTCCTCCGGGACGGAGGCTTTTCCTCTCGTCCTGCTTGTTGGAGCTGCTGCTCCCTCTATCTCCCTGCGCGCACACGGTGAGCTCCTGCCGCATCAGCTGCATTTTTTTTGGCCGTTTTCTTGATCCGGCTTTCGGTTCTCGGGTCGGATCGGGGGTTTCCTCGTGCTTCGTTTCTTGGAGTTGGGCATTCGTGCTATTTGTTCGAGGTGTTCGCGATTGTGATTCTTTTCTCTGGAGGATAATAATAATAATAATAAGTAAACGCACTTTAATTTATCTCGTCGTTCTTCCTTGCTGGTCTCTTCGGATCTACTGCGATTACCATGCCAGAAAACTCTATCCTCGTCTGCACTCTCTCGAACGCAGATCTTGCGTTTTCATTTTCGCTTTTGTCCTTTTCTGAATTCGAGATCAAGACCTGCGAATCGACTTTTGGAGCTGATTTTTCTTTTGCCAATTGCTGCCCAAACCCAATGCTCTAATTGCTGTTCATCCTTGTTTGGAATTGCAATGCTGTTCTTCTTGCCCTATTGGAATTGGCCGCCCTACGGTCATGGGTGATTCATATCATTCCCTTGCTCTGGGGGTGATCTTGTGTCCTTGTGACTGACGCATGCCTTGTGCTGGTTCTGTAGGGATTCCGCCATTTTCAGAAATATCAAGGCGGGCGGCGGCGGCCAGTACGGGATCCATCATTGCCTACTTCGCCTCAAGAAGAAGAATTCTTACATGATCCCTGTAAACAGGAGGGGAACTCAGCCTAGGGCTGGTAGATCTCTGTCTCCCTTTGTCTTGGCTATTACTGTTGCTTTAGATATATATGCACCTAATGCCATGGTTTTTCACCCCCAATGTCCTTCACCATGTATGCCAACTAGTTGTTGGTGGGAAATTGTTTATGTTCTGTTTGTCTATCGAATCCATGCCCCATGATACAATGTGATTTAAAAAAAATGCTATACCTGAAAAGGCTGTCCTTTTTTAGAGCTTACAATGGGATTCACTTGGTGTACAAGCACATGTTTAGCTTTCCGAGCTTATCAGTGGAACTGTGCTGTTTCATACTGAAAGTTGTAGTATTTCTGTTGGCACTGTTTCCAGTGGTGCTTCTTGTGCCTGAAGTAATGCTTCTTATGTGGACTTTAAAGATTTCAGTTGCTAGAAACATAGGCAAATTAAAGTAAAGCAATTAGGTGCAGTATTTGAACTGAAGTCAACTGGGCATGTGCACTGATTACCAATTTAGTCTTTAAGCAAAGATGTCACTTTGTTGGGATGACATTTCAAGCATGTGCACAGTATACTCACTGGTCACTGCACATTTAAAAATAAATCTGTGAGGCATCTTCCTCTCATTCATTGTGCTAACCGACTAGTTTGCTCTGTTTGTCTGATCATGAGTATGCGTCAGCCTAATCAAGCTGCATAAATTCGTAATGATTATATGTATGGTTGTTTCCCTTATGGCCTATACATCTGTTTTTGATAGGTATGGAGTACTTCGATGCTAGGCGTAAACCACATAATATTGGGAAAGTCATTGTGGTCCTGCTCCTTATAGCACTCTGTATATTTGTTCTGAAGCGATCTCCTGGTTTTGGTGGCAATAGTGTGGTAAGATGTCCACATATCTCTTATCCTTTTTCCTCCATTTTTATTCTTTTAAACTTGCTTTCTCACGTTTCATAGCACACAAAATAAATATCACATTCATCTACCTATAGGTATTGATTACACCTTTCTGAGTTCCTTTCTCTTTTGTTTTCTTGGTGGGCACTTCATCGACTAATTTGTTTTAGTCTGAAGCAACTGTAAGAGTAACTGAAAAGCATACCATTACTTGGGTTATTGAGTATGTCCTTGTATAATGAACATAGAATAGAATGATAACTATTCTATTTTTGTCTACACACATCTTTGCTACTCCTCTTAGTAGTGCTAGCAAGCAGATCATGAAAGTGACATCCCTCCAGCCAATAGTCCTTGCATCGCTCTGTAGTTTACATTAGGTCATGGTCCAACCTTTACTTCTATGACTGATTGTTGCCACTTCTTGGTTTGCCAACTTGTGGGCCTAAGGTATCCTAACAAATTGGATCTATCATCAATGAGATGGTAGTTGTATCTTATGACAGCTAAGCTATCTCATTATGTACTGCTTACCTTTTCCTTCTGAAGGAAACTACTTGGTGAATTTGCAGATGTAGATATATGAGATCTCTGAAACTACAGGTTAATTATATCATATATGGTGTGATGAAGTTTTTGTTGTAAGGCATTTTAAAGTCTGTTGCTAATTGCAGTTTAAAAACTACGTTGACTTTGTATATAGTCATATCTAAGTTGATATACATATATAAATTTGCGCCATATGTGTGTGCTGACGCTTGGGTATGATATTACTGGAGCTCAAGAAATTTTGTGAGTTATCAATAGATGAGCCAGACAAAATCATTTACTTTCCAATTTGATTTCAAGTGTTGGACAAGAAATTAAAGTGGGTACCAAGTTCTGTTGCTCACACTTTTCATCACTTCATGCAAGGTCCTTTATTTATTCCTCTCTGTTATGCTTATATGATTACCATGGTATTATTATATGTTCATTCACTTAAATTCACAACTGTAGAGCTGATTCTGCTGCATGTACGCCTGCAGTTTTCTCACCATGAACCTGGGGTTACCCATGTCCTAGTGACGGGAGGAGCTGGATATATTGGTTCACATGCCTCATTACGGCTATTAAAAGACAATTATCGAGTTACCATTGTGGTATTCTATTTTTCCTTCTCTTGAATTCTTGAATACCTGAAGTAATTTATTCGGTGGATCTTCATCATTGATGATACGTTATGTTTATTGTTCTAGGATAATCTTTCTAGAGGAAACAAAGGAGCAGTAAAAGTTCTCCAAGAATTGTTTCCGGAGCCTGGGAGACTTCAGTTCATCTATGCAGATCTTGGGGATCAAAAATCTGTATCCTAAATTTATGCTTATAACACTACCTGCATGTTCTCATTTTCAATCATATTGAGTTCTTGTTTTTCACTTAACATAACTCCAGGTCAACAAGATATTTGCTGAAAATGCATTTGATGCTGTAATGCACTTTGCAGCTGTTGCCTACGTGGGTGAGAGTACAATGGAACCCCTTAGGTAAGTCAATTTGACACACTTAACCTGTTAAGCCTCACCCACCTTACTCTTGATTACACACAGCTTCTGTAGAATGTGTTAAACATATTCTTCTAAGGACAAAGACACTCTATTTTCTTTCTTTCCAAAAAGATAACATTATAATTAGTCCATGGAGCACAGTAATGTCAACTACTCAATCATGCACTTGAATATTTTGTAGTTCTCCCGATAACGAGATTACAGATTTGACAGTCTCGACTACTTGACAGGTATTATCATAATATTACATCGAACACCTTACTGATTTTGGAGGCTATGGCTTCTCATGGAGTCAAGACACTTATTTACTCTAGTACATGTGCAACTTATGGAGAACCAGATAAGATGCCTATAAGAGAAACCACACCTCAGGTAGTTATTTTTAAGTTGTCTTCCAAAGGTGCCTACGATTATTTTAAGATAGCTTATACAAGTTTATGATGCCCTTATGAATGCAGTGTTTCTGGGTCCAGTGCTACTAATTAAATGTTTTAATCTCTTACTTTGCTATCACTAGTTCCATATTATACCTGTATTCACGAAAAATAATAATCTGTTTCCCCATCAGGAGCAATCAGATATTTCCGGTATTATTTTCCTAATTGCCTTTTATGTCCTTTACACAGTTGCCAATTAACCCCTATGGAAAAGCCAAGAAAATGGCAGAGGACATCATACTAGATTTCTCAAAGAGAGCGGATATGGCTGTCATGATTTTAAGGTGGGATATTTGTCGGCTTATAGAAGTTAAGAATTTATGAGCACAAAATTGATTTTGACTGACATGAAAACTTCTGTCTTAGATATTTCAATGTCATTGGATCAGACCCAGAGGGAAGATTAGGGGAAGCTCCTAGGCCTGAACTAAGAGAGCATGGAAGGATATCTGGAGCATGCTTTGATGCAGCACTAGGAGTAATTCCAGGATTGAAGGTATTTTTTTTTCTTGTATATTGACTGGAGCAGGTTCCCTCGGCAATTTAGTTTGCTGTGTATCAAGTTGTGTAGATTTGGATTAATAATATAAATATATATAGTATACTTAGCTCACAGCGTAAGTAGCACACCTGTATTTTTAAGTGTAATCAGTGAGTTAGGGTGAAGCTGATTGATTTTGACAAATCAAATTGCAGGTTAAAGGAATAGATTATCCTACGTCTGATGGAACCTGCATAAGAGACTACATTGATGTCACAGATCTAGTAGATGCTCATGTGAAAGCACTCAACAAGGCGGAGCCTAGGAAAGTTGGCATTTACAACGTTGGCACTGGAAGAGGTTTGTTAATAGGAGATTTCCTTCTAATTTTACTGAATCACAGCTAACTCTTTGCTCACACAAGAACAAAGCATATCTTTTTTCATATGAAAAATTGGCATAGAAGAACATGCAAAGAGTCAGTCGGGAATAACAAAGGGAGTATTATTTTCTGATTGTACATAAAAACCCCGTGTGAAGGTTATATCATGATGGGTATCATACTTGAAAAATTAACTTAACTTGTACATGTGAAATCATGTCCCTATCCATCTCCTCTATTCAGGTCGGTCCGTTAAGGAGTTTGTCGATGCCTGCAAACAGGCAACTGGGGTTGACATCAAAATTGACTACCTCAGCAGGAGGCCAGGAGACTATGCTGAAGTATTCAGTGACCCTACCAAGATCAACAATGAGCTCAACTGGACTGCTCAACATACCGATCTCAAGGAGAGCCTGTCTGTCGCATGGAGGTGGCAAAAGTCACATCCGCGGGGCTATGGGAGAAATTAGATGTAGCCCGCAATCAATAACTTGGCTGAAATCGGTAATACCTGTTGATTTGTTAGGTAGTGGTATAGGATCTTGGTGCTATACTCCTTGCCAAGTCGATTTGTTCACTTTTTTTCTTTTCTTTTTCCGTTTTCAAAGGTTTGTTTTTTGCTGGTGGAAATATAAGTGACCCGGACATGCTTTGGAAATCCTGTAAGAGCAAATTGCTTGATTGAAAGAATTGTACATTTCGTCTGCCATTCAAATCTGAGCAAATTGCTTGATTGAAAGAATTGTACATTTCTTCTGCCATTCTAATCTAATGGCTGACAAGGGAAGCCGCTGGATGCAAAATCCCTGCTGTATTTTGGCTAAGCAAAATATCTGCCCCCTTTCATGTTGTTTCTGCACTTTTTTGTGCCGTGGAGCCTCATGAAGGCAGGTAAAATGCTTCGAATTCATGTGTTCCAACTTGCAGAGATGGCTATATGGGGAATGATGTGCATGGTGACCAACCATACTCCTTCAGAACAAAATATATGCAAGCATGTTTGAAATGCGAGATTTATGGTTTTCATTGAAATGCAACAAAAAATCAACAAAAGTGCTGACGAAATCAGGAGAACAAAAAGAAACGCCACACAAACCAGTACAACAGGACTGCATAGTTAAGTAAGTTGCGGTAAGTGAACATGACTAAGCACATGCTTATGTAGGGCAATCAATGTGAGGTCTTGCCAGCAGTTTGGTGAGCAGTGCTCTTGGAGTGTTTGTGTGTGTACTAGTGAAAACAGGAAGGAAGTCCAAAGCCTTCATAAGTTGGATTTTTTTCTCTGCCCGACGCTCCCCAGGTCGCTCCCGTGGGCGGCCCGGGAGCGAACCTTGCCGCCGCCAGCGACCTCCCCCCGCCCCCTCCTCTCCTCGCCGCCGCCAGCGGGCGTCGCCGGGCAAAGCCCGCGCGGCTCGGCGGCGGCGGGGCTCTCCCTTCCTCCGGCTTGGGCAGGGGCGGCGCGGGCCGTCCGGTCTAGCAGGAGCTCGGAGCGGCGGCGGCCGCGGCAGAGGCGGCGCAGCTTGGGCGTGCTGGACGGCGCTGTCCGGAGCCTTGCTGGTGCTCGCGGGCTAGGCCGCGCGACGAGGTCGCGGCATGGCCATGATGGGGCGTGGCGGCGCAGACCCTGGTGCGATGAAGATGGCGTCGCGGGGCGGCGGCGGAGCTGCCCGGTGGTCAGCTGGGCGAGCTCGTGCTAGGGGCGCAGCGTGGACAGGGAGCTCCTGGTCGCGCGCGTGCGAGGGGAGGCGCCGCTACAGGGCTGGATCTGACGCCCCATGGCGTCGATTTGGCCGGGGTGGTGGCTGCCATTCCTTGCAGATCCTGCGGATCCGGTCTTCGGCGGCTGGGTGCGGCCCAGATCTGGTCTTCGGCGGGAGCGTGGTGCTACGGTCAGGGACTGCGGTGGTTCATGGCTTCGGGCGGTGCTCCCTCAAGCCTTGCCGGCGTGGTGCTCGGTATGGAGTGAGGGTTTTGTGCTGCGTCCGGTGGCCCCGCTTCGATGGTGCGGCAACGTGCTGGCTGGTTGGCGTGACGGGAGGATCTGCGGTGGGAGGCGGTGATTGGTGGGCTTGTCGGCGCTGGTGGGGGAAGATGTGTGGTGATGATGGTGTGGGAGTGGAGGTGAAAGCCTCGTCTCGGCCTTGTGCCGCGACCAGCGATGGCGGCGGCTGTGGCCATCGTTGACCTTCTTGGAGGCATCGTTGTTTTGCTGCCACACCTCTACTGCACGAACTCGACATCTTGGCCCTCCAGGGGAAACCCTTGACCTTTTGGTCGGACGACGGCGACGCTTCGGCGTTGTTTACCCTCTTGGGGGCTTCGTCTCGGAGTTCGGCATCGGCAAGCGGGACTGGTGGATGACGACGGAGGTGGCATCCACACTTCTGTGGCAACGATGATGGTGTGAGTGATGAAGGCGACGTGGTTATGGTTGCGTTAGTCGGCTCTTCTCCGACGTGTCCGCGAGTTTGCCTCGGTTCGTTGTGTATCTGTGAAGTCGAAGCTGCGGTGGCGGGCCCCTGTGGTATACGATGACTGGATGCAGGTGAACCTTTCGGTGACCTTCCGTGGCGCCTTCCGTGCCTAGTTTCTGTCCTTCGGAGCTCTCTACTAGAATCGGAGCTGCGCTGTTTGGTGTCAGGGTTTTAGGGTTGGCGATGACGCCTCAGGGGACTTGTGGTGACGATGACGCCTGTGTGCGGTCTCGGTGTGGCACTCTTTGTAGTGCGGTGTGAGGAGTATTTTAGGGTGCCGCTCAGCGGATGTGAGGGTTTTCGCTCGGTTTTCCCTAATTAACAGCAACTCTATTCTCTCTTAATTAATGGATGTGGCAAAGCTTTTGCCACCGTTTCACAAAAAAAAAACAGGAAGGAAATTACATGTGACTTATGTGTGGATTGGACAAACAGGCGATCAGACAGGTAGATGTACTCCTCGCAACAGAACACATATGGATTGGGCAAAGTATTTCTATTTAAAACATGTGTGTTTAATTTTTCTTTATTGTGTGGGTCCTACGTGCGTGTTTTGCTACTCTATCCAGAATACTACTTTCTTTGCGTGGACACGGCGTTTCTGTGCTGGGGTCTATCTAGACCTGGAATCCTTGTCGTTGGTTCAACTATAGGGATTCGGGAAAGTCAGTCAGATGGGACAGCTGCGTGTGCAAGATAATGGTTCCGATGGAGGAAATACGGGATGGAACAGTTTCATACGTAACGTTTGACAGGTCCATGCCGTGAGTTTTTGTACTGGATATGGAGATGGCAATTCGAGCCGTGGCTCACATAGCAGGCCCATATCTGTTCCAGGGATCGGGATGTTAGAACATGACTTTGGACTGCAACATGACCGTGGCTCAGAAAATGATAAAAAACACAATTATAGAGAAGTTGGCCGTGCCATAACAAGGGTACTCGAGCGGTTAAATTTACTAGGGCGAACACGAGAAGTCGAACTACCTTGACAAAACTGCTGGAACCTCCTTTATAGCTCCATTATGCACACACAAGTTTCACGGGGTGGCTGATCTACGAGCTGTCAATCCCTCCTAAGTACATGAGCAAAACTACAACTAGGACTAAGATGGTAGTCATCAGGTTAGCGGACGCTGTGAGCAAGTTGACAGCGGAGTTGGGAGGAGTGGGCCAGTGTGCAGTCGTCGAACACGTCAACAACCTTGGAAGAAGCTCCTGTTGCTAGGCGGCGGAGGATGAACCACCGGAGGTGGACGTGGTTGGCGATTTGTAGGCAACAGCCAGATTGGTTTCAATTGATGGAAAAACAATGGGACTGAAAGAGGCAGAAAAAAAAGAATGAAACTGAAACAGGCAGAGAGGTTGCTTAGAGCAAGTACAATAATGCCTAGTCAGCTGGCTATAAGGAATTAAATAGTATATTTGTGCTTAGTTGGAGGAGAAAGAAGAGGAGAGAAAAGAGAAGCGGACTACTAATTAGTAGCCAGCTGCAATACGTGCTCCTAGGCACTTTGTGAGATAGACATGTGGGTCATGTATTGCTAAAGTGGTACTCTTATAATTTTATTATTGTACTTATTAACTATAAGATTAGCTATACATGACATGGCATCTCCAGCAGCTGGCTATACTATTAACCATGCTCTTATACAGTGACTTGGTAGGTGGCCGTTAGCTGAAGTCGTCGGAGAGCGGGACAGGAAAGGGCCAGAAAACTTTCTGAGCCGTTCACAAGATTGTTGTACCTGACGTCAGTAGTTAATGCGCGAGATACGTTAGAGATATAATTGACCAGTGCGCAGAGATCCCAAGCAAGACAGTCGGTTTAGATATAAGGTCCATCTGAGCTCGTGCTTAGAAAGGACTTTTCGTTTCTTTGCTCACAATTATAAGATGTACTACTTTCTTTGGCTGGAGTTACTTGAGCGACGAGTAATTTTGATCAAAGAAAATAACTTTTTTGAAAGTGAATGTATATAGATGTGTTTTAATGTGTTTGTTAATTCATTCCAGTTTGCATGCAGTTTATATTAAAAAATCCAAAACATTTCATTTTTATGAACAAAAGGAGTACATGCTTTAATTTTTAAGTGCTTAAAACATGCTACTAGCAGAAAGATGTATGACATAAAACAATCTTGCAACATGAATATGCGATGTAATAGTGCGTAATAATGTATTATTAAAGGAAAGGAGTACATCCATTTCAGAAATATACAATGATATTTTAGAGAACATCCGTTCAAATTTATCTAGTTTTCAATCTAAATAAATTGGGCGTCAAATCAAAAGGGTGCAATGAAACATGTTATAACAAAGGAAGCGCTTTCTTTGTACAATAGGCATGAACGGAATTTGTCGGCTTTGCAACCAACTGCTTACTCATTAGGACCCTCATATATGCTTTATGGCATGTTTGTTTTCTAATCAACTTGACCGATTAAGAGCCCAATCATTTAATTTTTATAACCATATCTGTTTTTGACAATGTTTTTATGCGGATATTTTATTATTGTTGGAACAATAGAAAGTACATGGTACGATTGGCAATGCACAACACATACACGGGGACAACGTGGGTGAATTGCTGAGAGGCGGTGAGAGCTGAGGCTATGCTGCCCCCTTCGACACATAGGGCCGCGTCTCAGGGAGATCACAACTAAACCTTTTGCGCTAGCGGATGTCCATAGGCGAGCCTCCTCCTGTAAGGGCATGTCCAATGGGAGGCGCTAGAAGAGGGCGCTATGAATTAAATCCTGGTAGATCGACAGCTATTTGATCGATTCCCGGCGCCTCATGTGGCATCGATGCAAGAAAAGGCATCGAGAGCTTGCTTCTTTTTTTGTTGTACGAGTGGGGTGGGCCTTCCTTTATGATATGTATCTAGGGTCTATGTTTAGTGCCTATCGTTGGAACAATGGACACTAGCTGCATGGAATTTTCCGTTTTCCCTATTTAGTATCTGAATAAGCGTTCAACATTGGAGCTACCCTAAGGTGTGCACAATGCGCGCGACGGAGGGACATTCCGTGTTGAAGATACAACCATTCCACTGCTTCCAGATCCACCAGGTGGTGAGAATTGCAAGGGAGGTGAGGCCTCAGCGAAGACATCTAGGTGAGACGGTGATGGTATACGTGAGCCAACACATGAAGTCAACATCGATGTGTGGAAGGGAGGTGGTCCAGCGGCCCCATGATAACCTCATGCCAAATCTGTTGCGAAAAGGAGCAACCAACGAGGAGATGCTTCATCGTCTCTTGGTCACACAATGGGCAGATGGCATTGTGGGGGAGGGGGGGGGGAGTGCATGGCAAGCAAGGCGATCAATAGTTCATCATTTGCCTTGGAAAGCCAACCCGAGGAAGATTTTGATGCGAAGGGGAGCCCAAGACTTCCAGGTGATGCACTAGTGTGGCACGGTGATCATGCACGAGAAGAGGGTTTGATAGCGTTAGCGCGTTGCGTACGTGCCACTAGGTTACCATCGCCAATTTAGGGTGTTCGATGTGTCAGAAACAACGATGGGGCGTAGGTGGCACAAGAGCATCACATATTGCACCATGGATAAGGGACTGAAAGCGCCTCGAATGTCGAAGATCCAAGACGTCATGAACACAACAAGATTTACATCAATGCTTGGGGGTCTTGTCATAGATGAGCGGGGTGATCTCAATGATCAACGCTCCCTCGATCTAATGACAAAACCAGAAGAAGCAGGAGAAATGGACATCACCCACACACCAGGAGGTGGAGGCCCGAAAAAATAGCTTGATCTAGAGTTATCAAGCGTGAAGGGATACATCCACTCGTTGGAGATCCAGAATCTCTAGACCGCCGAGAGAAATCATCTGACGCAACTTGCTCCAACTGACCAAGTAGCGTTTGACATTCGCCTCCTTGTGCCCAACCACATGAAATTGTGTGAGGCGATTGAGCTGTTGATACATCTCAAACATATCAATAATTTTGCACGATTCATGTTATATTGCTATAAATTATAAATACTTTGGTCATACTTTTATTTGAATTTTATTGGACTAACGTATTAATACAGTTCCTAGTGCTAGTTTTTGTTTTCTAGTGTTTTTGTATTTAAAAAATAATACCTAAAAAAGTCTTAAGTAAAATAGAAAAAATAGTTTGGAAATTTTGAGGGACCAAAAGACCCAGAAGCGAAGGACCTGCACTAGGGTCCACCCCAGTTCCTAGGCGTTTGATGTAGGCACCCTAGGGTCGAGGGCGAGGGCGCCTAGGGGGCACTTGTAACTTATGCTCCTGGCTAGCCTCTAGTGTTTGGGACTTTTATATACCCCCATCCGTTTACCTTAATTATTAAGCATTTTTCACCACCGCCACATCACATTTCAGGGACGATCTTCGTTTCTAGCCTTGACGCGAAACTCCATTGGAGGGGGAATTTATCTCCATCTTCATCAATATCGATCCTCGTGTAATATGAGTTGTGAGTACTTCAACCCCTACACTATAGGTTCATGGTAGTAACCAATGTTGTAATATCTCCATCTAGATGTGTTTCTGATGATCAATACAATAGCCATATGAGTTGCCCTACATGATTACCTTTATCGAATGTGATAGTGGTGGTGATATAGACCGTTACGATCCCTACATTTGTGGGTCATCATCGCCTCAGTCCTCTACCTAGCGTGCCAAATGTCAGATTTCAGGAATCCGTAAAACCAGTAAGACCACAGGGACTGAACACTCGTACTCTTCCTCAGACGACCTCGAACCGCGCACAATGACACACACAGAAGGGATGCCAAAGTTACTCAAGTTCAGACCACGAATATGGTGTAACACCCTACTCTTACCACTATCTTTTCTCTACTTGCATGATTACAGTACAAGGGTGTGGGTGTTCCTTACAATTGGTTTGACCTCCTCTAAGGTAGTGGTCCCCTTGCTTATATAGAGGCCTCGCTCCGCTTCACACAATGTGGAACCCGCCCCATAGATGAAAAACAAGTGCCCACCTTGTCGCCTCCCCAATGTATTGAGCAATTCCCTCGGGTCATAACACCGTGGCTAACATCATACCCCCTGATGGGTGATACGTCTCAAACGTATCGACTTTTCCAAACACTTTTGCTATTGTTTTGGCCTCATTCTTGCATGATTTGAATGGAACTAACCCGGACTGACGTTGTTTTCAACATAGTTGCCTGGATGTTTGATTTTTATGCAGGGAGTGTGAAAGTTGAAGTATCTCGGAAAATTCCCAGAAAATTCCCCAAATTCTTTTGCTCCACAAGACTCCAGTAGCCGAAAGATGGACCAGAGGGGGCCATCCTGGCCCAGACGGCCAGTTGGCGCGGCCACCCCCTGGCCGCGCCACCAGGGCGCCTAGTCTAGTGGGACTTCCCTCGAGGCCCCCTTTTGGATCTTATTTTTACTCCCGACGAGGAAACCCTGGAACAAAAGCCATCATCCCAGTTTACGTCGCGGAGCCGCCTTCACCTCTGTTATTCCTCGGGGAGAGCTAATCCGGAGGCTGTTTTGGCCTCCGGTGAGGGAAAATCATCGCCATCGTCATCACCATCGCCACTCCATCACCCTTCCATGTTTCCCCCATCCATGTGTGAGTAATTCCCTACTGTAGGCAAAGGGGATGGTAGTTATTTGGTGAGATTGATCATGTAATAGCTAGTCATATTGTTGGGGGCATGTTGCCTATCATCTACTATGGTGTTTATCATCTTTGTTGCATCTTGTTGCTCTTCATGCTTGACACTTTGGGCCCGAGTGCCATGATTTCAGATCAAAACCCTTTATGTTTTCATGAATATATTTGTGTTCTTGATCCTATCTACAAGTTGTATGCACCTGTTATAGTCCAGAATCGGCGATCTCAATGGTGACAGCTTGGGACACCAAAGGGGATGGAATATAACTTGAGGATTCCGTGTATCCATAGATTGTTAATGCTTTGTTCCGGTGCTCTTTTGGCAGGAGCACCTTAATCTCCATAAATTCCTTTTGGCCCTGTTGGTAGCGGGATGATAGGAAAAAAGATGTTGTGCAAGTTCTTATTGCAAGCACGCACAACTACCCTTGGGATACATGCCTAATGTTTGATATATTCCTAGATGATCATTACTTTTCCGTGAGCCTTGACCCGTGTTAAATATATTACATGTTATATCTCATCCATGCAGCGCCCAATAATCCATCCCTGAGGCTACAGTGTTTTAATCCTGCTTTTTACAAGTTGCTTTACTTTGTTGTCTTTACTTTCGTTGTTTTTCCACCACTATTTCCGTTGCCACCGTTGCTACTAATAAATTGTTGCCAAGCAAGTATATTTCAGGTGCGGTTGAATTGACAACTCAACCGTTAAAGCTTATAAATATCCTTTGGCTCCCCTTGCGTCGAATCTATAAATTGGATTATTCTTACCCGCGAAGACTGTTGTGATCCCCTACTCTTGTGGGTCATTGAAGAGGGGATACCCCACGAATCCTCAGCATGAGGGTACCTGGTGCGTGTCAAGATGGAAGGCCCGCTAGAAGCTTCGGCTGGCCCATGATCAGCCCACCCGAAGCACCGACGGCCGCGCCGACATGGAGTCCAAGACGATACGGAGTCCAAGGCGTGACCGCCAAGACTAGCTAGATTAGGCAACTATCTATGTAAACCTAGACGGACTCCTCGAGACCTAGCCTAGTATATAAAGGCTGGGAGAGGGGACGTCTAAGGCATCCAATCTCGCATAGCAATACCTTCAGCTAGAGCAATCTCGCCGAGACCTCCACTGTAATCGCCTCCACCATATAATACATCGCGCAAGAAGTAGGGGTTTTACTGATTGAGGGCCGTCTCCTGTTAGCCGACGAGATCTCCAACCTTGCACTCCTTCTCTTACGATCAAACCCAGGGTTCCTAACCATGGAATTTGCCGAGGCCGATCCTCGTCAATTGGCACCGACCGTGGGGAAGACGCATGTTGGAGTCATGATCTCGGCGGACCCATCACCAGCAGCCATAAACTTGGCGACTTCATCAGCACCCGGCACATCCACGGCTCGCGCAGAATCCGATCTGTTTGGGTCCCTCAGCTTCGCCACGCACCTCCCGATCTTACGGTCGCTCTTCACGGATCTGCGCTCATGCATTGATATGACCTTCGGCGGGTACAAGATCTACGTCAACCGATGGGGCACCCTCTTCCTCGCGGACCGAGCCCGGTCGTCCGTAGCATCAACCGCAACATCAACAACGATCAAGGACGAGGCACCCGCCAGTGCAGTGTAACACCCCGGGTGTCACGCTACAGTGATATCCTTGTTAATTGCCTAGTCATCATGATTATTCTAATAATAATCACCCTTGCTCAAGTCAAGTTCAAATTCAAGCTCGTTTGGAAATTCAAAGCAATGTGGGAAATTAAAGTTGTTCCAAAAATTATGCAAACAATTTTGTAAAATGCACAAAGATCAGTAGACCAAGATTCCATGGTGATAGATATTTAATATGGCATTTAAATATTTAAAACAATTCAAAACAGTAGCAAAACAACCCCCTTTAATCATTTCTTAATTAGATAAAAATTCAAAAGATTTCTATTAATGCTCAAACTTTTTGTAGCACTGTTATAACTTGTAACAATAATATTAGAGTTTGTTTCATGTTTAAAAAAATTCAATTGATAGCCAACTAAAATAGAAACAAAAAACAGAAAAGAAAACCAGTAATAGAAAATGAGCTATCCCTCACCTAGGACAAACCCACCCACTGGGCCGGCCCAGCCCACTCCCCCTCTTTTCCCCTACTTCTGTACAGTGGGGAGGCATGGCATCGTGGCGGCCATCCCACGGACGAGCCACGCTGTGGCTGCCGTGTTGGCCATCGACGCCGTCTCCGGTGAGTATAAGAAGGCCCCCCTGCGCCCCGTACCCCTTTGGAACCCTAGATCGCCCACCCGTTCCATTCTCGCGCCGCCCCTCTCACCGTGCTCGCCGTGCGGAACCGCGGCCGCGCCGCTGTGACCAACCGCGGCCAACGGCGAAGGCTAGGTGCACAACCATGTCCACTGGACTCCTGATGGACGGCTTCGTCTCCCCGCGTAAGCCATTCGGGCTGGAGGCCACTACCTCGCCGGAATCGGCCGATCCCCTCCGCCACGGTCACTGGCTTCCAGGGACAAATTCCTCGTCGTCCACGCGCCCCCGAGCCGGCTGCCCCCCTACGCGCTCCCCCGTGAGATCCTCGCTATTTTCCCCTCTTTCGCATTGTTTTCCCTGCACCGGGTCGCCGTTCCCATGCCTCGCCTACTCCGGCCGCCACGGTTGCTCGTCGTCGCCGACGACGTGATCACCCTCGACTCCCCCTCGATTACCAGTAGATGCGCGACGCCAGGCCCGTTTGATTCCGCCTTTTTGCCGTGAAAATGGTCACCGAGCAGTGTGTGGGCTCGTCGCCGTAGCCACGGCCGCCATGGCCGGAGCTCGTTGTCGCTGCTGCTGTTGCATGCCGTAGCTGGCGGCCGCGCCTTGCCCTGTGCCCAGTGGCGCCCGCGCGCGGCCATGCCCACTCTCCCCGCCGTGGTTCCTCCGCCTGAGCTCACCGGAGTGGCCGGCCTCGCCGTGCTCTCAGGGCACACCGCCGGCGAGCACTGGCCCAAGCCAGTGGGCTTTGACCCAATGATAGGTGGGTCCCCCTATAGAGTTTAGTCCGTAACCCCCCTCTAAATAAACCAATTAGCACTAACAGGTAACACCACTGTTGGACTTACATGTGGGCCCAGCCCCTTAATTATCTCTCTGGATTAATTAAAGTGATAATTAACACACGAGTCTATTACAGCTAGGCCCCACTTGTCAGGTTTAATATTTATATGAGTTTAGTTTTAATATGAGAGTATGACATGTGGGCCCTGGCTCTGTTTTAATTTAATAAAATGAATTATTAGTATTCTGAGGCTGACCAGTGGGACCCACTGGTCAGGTTTGACCAGTCAACTGTTGTGGATAATGTTAGTATTTAATCAATAAAATAAATCTAGAAAATTATTTAAAATTAGTAAATTAATATCTTCTGAACCGTAAGTCGGATCAAAAAACTTTATACATGAAAATTGATCAAAAAAATACAACGGATACGGATACGCTATCGGTATGTCCACCACCGCCCTCTAACATACCGAACATCGAACCGTCCCCCTCCGGACCGTCTGTCCGATGATTTGTTCGATACTGTCGAAGTATCCGGATGAATTTATTCTGAACACAAAAGTTGTTCGAATTGTTTCAACTAGCACGGTTACACCTTCCGCACGTTTGTCGGATGTCCACGACACCTCCGACATGATCCCTTACCCCTCCGGACACCCTGTCCGGTAATCACCCGGAGCCGGTATTTCATCCCCGGACGAATTCCCGCTCCGAGCAACGTGCATTGCACTGCGTTAGAGCACCGTTAACTTTGCATTTACCATGTCTTGTATTTTTATTGCTACTATTGTTGTGTATTTATTGTTTCTTCCCCCTCTCTTATTGTCCGGTAGTCTCAACGTCCGCTGCTGATGCCCGTGTGATCGGCTACGTTGACGACGATCGTACCTCTATCGTCGAGCTTGCAGGCAAGCAGAGCCATTCTCTTCCCCAGATATCGCCTACCTTTTCCGTACTTTCTTGCACTAGGCATTGTTACTGCTGCTGCTACGATTACAATCCTATTCAATTGCATAGCCTGTTTTTGTCGCCCTTGATGTACCTCATTTATCCTATGCTGCCTATTATAATTATGCATTATTCAGCAGTGAGCCCTGCGCATTGTTAGCTAGGATTAGATAGCGGGCCGTGACCACTCAGGGGAGTGACGCGGATACAACTTATTACAACTGCACATGTACGGTACAATGCAGACACCGCCTAAGGCCCCCTAGCTCGGCTCTGCCGAGCCACCTTCAAGTGTGAGCTATCAAGGAGTAATCCTTGTACTTCACTCGTTGATGACTCTGTATAGCCGCTCTAGGTACCTGAGCCCCAGTTGTCCTTAAGGTAAGAATTCGGGCGACCCAACGGTGCCCGCGAGCGGTATTGCGTCGGGAACGACAGGGAGGGTACGACCGACGTTACTGGCGTGCTTGGCCCCTGCTCGTATCTCGCGAGAGTTACCAAACCACGAAAAAGTCGAGCTCTACCAAGAGCACACGCGAGACAAGGTAAGGAGACGGTTCACCTTGTCGGTAACCGTGTGCTTTGAAGGGACGACAGGGCAGGCCCCGACGTTACCGGTGGGCCTTGTTGCTGTTCGTTGTCCGTTGTGTTGTTAGTCAGACAGCGATAACGGTTGTCTGCGAGATAATATTAAAATGCTAAATGGTTCGATGGATGACTTGAGAGACCCGTTGGTCTGTACGCGCTACCTTCACATGGGATAAGGAGCTATGGGCTCCCCTGCGTCGTAGTTTGTCCGAAAGCTCTTCAGATGTCAGCAGTAGTGCGGCCTGATCGCCGGGAAGCCGTGTTGTCTTATTTGCTGCAGCAGGTGTCTTTGGATTTGCTTTTGCTTCACCGGACAGACTCGCACCGTGTAGGAGCGTGCAAGGGTGAGGGACCTAGACCCCTTGGCGCATAGGATATAGTCCGGCGGATAGCCTCTCTGCAGAGCCTAGGATGAACTGCGATGTGTCGGATAGCCTCGGTGGGGCATTCCCTAACAAGATGTACGCCACCCTGGAGATCCGAGCGTGCAGGCTGAACAGTAGTGCACCCCTGCAGGGATTTTAATCTATTCGAATAGCCGTGTCCACGGTAACAGGACACTTTATGCTGAAGCTGGATCTTACCACTACAAACTACTACTATTAAACTGTATGGTTCCAGGTTTTCTTCCTCGCAGGGAAGTCGAGGAGGGGAACTCGGAGGCATCTATTATTATTAATCATAACAACTTACTATTATACAATGTTGCAACAACTTCTGCTTCATTGTTACTTTATGCTTATATAAACTGTTGGTTGTTTCTCTTCTCATGCTGCAAGACATCGTCAGAAGATGCTAGTCTTCGATAGGCCTAGCTTCTTACCCTTATTCTGATTTCTATCTTGCAGTCCACTATATACAGCCTCCCCTTTCCATTTGATACAAATGCATAAATGCTTAGTAGCGGACGTAAGACTCGCGGGTATGCTAGATACTCACCTTTGCTTTATTTGCCCCCTTTATGTTTTGCCTGATCGGCCGCTGCAGTCGACGTTGGAGCCTTGGAGTCCAGGAGCAGGAGATCCCCGATGCCGACCACCGCAACATGAATATCCCCGATGCGTTCTACGACGTCGAGTCCCCCGTTGACCAGGGGTAGTTTGGAGGTTCCCAGGCAGGAGGCCTCACCTTTTCGATCTATTGTTATTTATGCTAGCCTTCTTAAGGCAACCTTGTATTCTTGTGTCTGTACTCAGATACTGTTGCTTCCGCTAACTTTGTGCTTTCGAGCTGTTGTATTCGAGCCCTCGTGGCCCCTGGCTTGTATTAAACAGCTTATATTATTTTATTTGTAGAGTTGTGTTGTGATATCTCACCGTGAGTCCCTAATCTCGATCGTGTACCTTGCGTGTATGATTACTGTACACGGTCTGATTTTGGGGGCATCACAAGTTGGTATCAGAGCCGACTGCTTGTAGGACACCCCTTCCAACTCCTTGGTCGAAGTCGAGTCTAGTCTTTGCCAAACTATTTTACTAACAGTGTCGTGTGGGTTATCGGCCCACGTCGCAAACTGGGTGGTATTAGGATCCTTTTCTTTGTACCTTTACTCTGGGACTCAGCTCTCTTTTCCTTTCGGGTTAAAGATTTTGCTAACACTAACTCTAGGATCTCGCACCTCTATCCTTCCGGAGAGCCCTTCACCCAAAATGATCGCTTGCTTCACCTGAAGATTCCGAAGATTACTCTTCGATAAAATTCCCGAGACCATACGTGCCGATCACCTTTACAATTCCCTCCCACTGTTAAGTCCGTATGTATAACCACATACACCTTCCATTCATCCTTTCAATCCCAGTTGCTCTTGTGTTCACAAGATGCATCGAAATACTTTCCGTTGTTTCGGGAATCCTTTGAGCCTACTGCCTTGCAACTTCTTTTCACCCTGCGGATAATTCCTCACATTTATCGAGGATCCGTTCATCCTAAGTTCTTCCTGTGATTCCCAAAATACTTTGAAATACTATTCGATCTCGCGACAATCCTTGGCAGCCTACTGCTTTGGAGATTCTTCTTACTTGCTTGCACTATGATTAATCCCGTTTGTCTTGTAGTCTTTGATGACCTCCCTTGGCATTGCCATTCTGATCTGTTGAATCATCGTGTGTGCTAGTGCACGCAATCATCCGTTGATTCCTATCAATTCATTCTTCTGGCTCAGACGTCATTCCGGACATGAGCTGGAAATTGGTAAATCAAACCTTGGTTGATTGTCCGACTAATTCCATTCAACTTACTCATCCTTTGATCGTAGCGTCTGCTTCCGATCCTTCATTATGGAAATCATAATCCCTTTGAATTCAATCATCGGATTATTCAGATGCTTCTACCTCCGATGTCTTCGCATTCTTCCTGCTTATGGTTGAGTACCGATACTCATACCAGGCTCTCGGTACGCCACCTGACCTCTTGGTGGATTACTACCTACCGTTTCCTTGTGTCCTAAGTCATTGATGAATTTCCCCTGATACAAGATGCCTCCCGCTAAGGGTATTATCTACTTCTTGTCGTTAGCCTTCTGCTTTCGAACTTGTATCCTTTGCTCCTGTTGTTGGTTGTGAAGATTCGTAAAATGCCATGTTTGGTTGTATCTACGCTTCAGCCATCTGTGTGAACCCCGGAAACTTCTCCGGGTCATAATCTACTGGTGTTATGCCAGATAAATTTTTGAACTCTACAAATTCATCGACAACGAGAAGTGAATGAGAGTCTATGCATTGAAGAAGTGGGAGTCGACCCTGAACCTTTGTGTTCATGCCCATGGATACTATGTAGAACTTATCATGAAAGCTTCTCGTAAAGGTAATTATCCCCTTGGTATAAATTCTTCTTGCATCTATGATTGGGTCCCTTGAGATCATGATTATGACCATGATGTTTTCCTTTGATTCCATTTCTTAAACAACGTGGAGCACTTGTCTTCTACAAGTCAACGATCTAGTTCATCTTCTATCGTGTTCCACCTTCGAGAATTACCCCCTGGCATCTCGCGGATATCATACCATTGCACTAAGTCTTATGAATTGGGATGAAACAATGCCTATCCCTGTCATAGCCATTTGATGGTTCTGGGTTGTTGTCAACTGAGAACACCGACTACTTTTGCTTCAACATTATCTTTTGCTTGATGTCGCCGTTGTTCGATTTTTTTTTTCTGGAAACCTTTTGACATGATGTGTCGAGGTCATCATCGACATTTTGACTTCTCCCAAGTGTTACTTGGATGCATCGTGTGAAATACCATCCTTGCCCCTCGGTGATTGGTGTTATCATCGACAACATCCTTTGACTCCCAGCCAATACAAACTTGGTCATGTATATCCTGCTCTGCTTTCCCTTGGGAAAGATATACACCCTATACTGGTGTATCATCACATTTTCCGTTCCATTTGTCTGTTTAACCTTTATTGTTATGAATCTTATCTAATCAGTGATAATTCCTTGCTTAGGTAAACACTTCGGTGTACTACTTTGTTCGTACCCCCTGTTATTATTGTTGTTGACTTTTCGGTGACTACCGATGGACGAGAACTTTGACAATTGGTCCGCCTCGTCTTAACGAGCAGGAAGATGGTTCTCTTCGTCCCCCGCCCTTGGCACTGACGTTGTTGCCGACATAGCTGACAAGCTCTTCTCTGACTTCCTTGCAACTTGATCGCATTGATTTGTCACCACCCTTCCTACTCAATGTGGGCCCATAACCCACAGTTCCACTGGATCGAAACCTGACTCTCTTGTACCTTTCTGTTCTCGAGGTTATTCCTCTTGCTTGACCTCGTATGCAATTCACGAATCCTCTACCTTGTGATATTCAGTGCGATATCGGACTCAGTGCTTATGCTTGATACTCTGGACCCCTTTTCATCATCCGTTATCATCGTCGAATGATTGCATATGCGCTTGAAAACCTCTCATGTCTTCTTTTGTTTCTATCGATGTATCCCCCTGAGTTTAACTCGTGAGAAAATTTGTACCCCATCCCCTTGGACCATCTCGATTGATTGACCTTGTACCGATTCGACCCCCCCTCAAGTGCCCCCCTAATCTATTCGTAGGTACGATGCAGCCCCGATAGAAGGATGACAACCCGTCGAGATGCACTGATGCAGAGATATGAAGACCTCAACGTGATGGATTAACTTCTTCAAGAAGGACAACAAGCACCAGAAGAATCGTTAGAATACGAAACCAAAGCCTTACCCCCTTTCACTACCTTTAATTCTCGGGACGAGAATTCTTTGTAGTGGGGGAGATTTGTAACACCCCAGGTGTCACGCTACAGTGATCTCCTTGTTAATTTCCTAGTCATCATGATTATTCTAATAATAATCACCCTTTCTCAAGTCAAGTTTAAATTCAAACTCGTTTGGAAATTCAAAGCAATGTGGGAAGTTAAAGTTGTTCCAAAAATTGTGCAAACAATTTTTTAAAATGCACCAAGATCAGTAGACCAAGATTCCGTGGTGATAGATATTTACTATGGCATTTAAATATTTAAAAAAATTCAAAACGGTAGCAAAACAACCCCCTTTAATAATTTCTTAATTAGATAAAAATTCAAAAGATTTCTATTAATGCTCAAACTTTTTGTAGCACTGTTATAACTTCTAACAATAATATTAGAGTTTGTTTCATGTTTAAAAAAATTCAATTGATAGCCAACTAAAATAGAAACAAAAAAAAGAAACAAAAGAAAACCTGTAATAGAAAATGAGCTATCCCTCACCTAGGACAAACCCACCCATTGGGCCGGCCCAGCCCACTCCCCCTCTTTTCCCCTACCTCTGTACAGTGGGGAGGCATGGCATCGTGGCGGCCATCCCACGGACGAGCCACGCCGTGGCCGCCGTGTCGGCCATCGACGCCGTCTCCGGTGAGTATAAGAAGGCCCCCCTGCGCCCCGTACCCCTGTGGAACCCTAGCTCGCCCACCCGTTCCATTCTCGCGCCGCCCCTCTCACCGTGCTTGCCGTGCGGAACCACGGGCGCACCGCCGTGACCAACCGCGGCCAACGGCGAAGGCTGGGTGCACAACCATGTCCACTAGACTCCTGATGGACGGCTTCGTCTCCCCGCGTAAGCCATTCGGGCCGGAGGCCACTACCTCGCCGGAATCGGCTGATCCCCTCCGCCACGGTCATCGGCTTCCAGGGACAAATTCCTCGTCGTCGACGCGCCCCTGAGCCGGCTGCCCCCCCTACGCGCTCCCCCGTGAGATCCTCGCCATTTTCCCCTCTTTCACATTGTTTTCCCTGCACCGGGTCGTCGTTCCCGCGCCTCGCCTACTCCGGCCGCCACGGTTGCTCGTCGTCGCCGACGACGTGATCACCCTCGACTCCCCCTCGATTACCAGTAGATGTGCGACGCCAGGCCCGTTTGATTCCGCCTTTTTGCCGTGAAAATGGTCACCGAGCAGTGCGTGGGATCGTCGCCGTAGCCACGGCCGCCATGGCCGGAGCTCGCTGTCGCTGCTGTCGCTGCTGCTGTTGCATGCCATAGCTGGCGGCCGCGCCTTGCCCTGCGCCCAGTGGCGCCCGCGCGCGGCCATGCCCACTCTCCCCGTCGTGGTTCCTCCGCCTGAGCTCACCGGAGTGGCCGGCCTCGCCGTGCTCTCGGTGCACAGCGCCGGCGAGCACTGGCCCAAGCCAGTGGGCTTTGACCCAATGACAGATGGGGTCCCCCTATAGAGTTTAGTCCCTAACCCCGTCTAACTAAAACCGATTAGCACTAACAGGTAATACTACTGTTAGACTTACATGTGGGCCCAGCCCCTTAATTATCTCTCTGGATTAATTAAAATGATAATTAACACATGAGTCTATTACAGCTAGGCCCCACTTGTCAGGTTTAATATTTAGATGAGTTTAGTTTTAATATGAGAGTATGACATGTGGGCCCTGGCTTTATTTTAATTTAATAAAATGAATTATTAGTATTCTAAGGCTGGCCAGTGGGACCCACTGGTCAGGTTTGAACAGTCAACTATTGTGGATAATTTTAGTATTTAATTAATAAAATAAATCCAGAAAATGATTTAAAATTAGTAAATTAATATCTTTTAAACCGTAAGTCGGATCAAAAAACTTTATACATGAAAATTGATCAGAAAAATACAACGGATGTGGATACTCTATCGGTATGTCCACCACCCCCCTCTAACATACCAAACATTGAACCGTCCCCCTCCGGACCGTCTGTCCGATGATTTGTCCGGTACTGTCAAAGTATCCGGATGAATTTATTCTGAACACAAAAGTTGTTTGGATTGTTTCAACTAGCACGGTTACACCTTACACATGTTTGTCGGATGTCCACGACACCTCCGGCATGATCCCTTACCCCTCCAGACACCCTGTCCGGTAATCACCAGGAGCCGGTATTTCATCCCCGGATGAATTCCCGCTCCGAGCAACATGCATTGCACTGCGTTAGAGCACCGTTAACTTTGCGTTTACCATGTCTTGTATTTTTATTGCTACTATTGTTGTGTATTCATTGTTTCTTCCCCCTCTCTTATTGTCCAGTAGTCTCAACGTCCGCTGCTGATTCCCGTGTGATCGGCTACGTCGACGACGACCGTACCTCTACCGTCGAGCTTGCAGGCAAGCAGAGCCATTCTCTTCCCCAGATATCGCCTACGTTTTCCGTAATTTCTTGCACTAGGCATTGTTACTTCTGCTGCTACGATTAAAATCCTATTCAATTGCATAGCCTGTTTTTGTCGCCCTTGATGTACCTCCTTTATCCTATGCTTCCTATTATAATTATGCATTATTCAGCAGTGAGCCATGCGCATTGTTAGCTAGGATTAGATAGCGGGCCGTGACCACTCAGGGGATTGACGCGGATACAACTTATTACAACTGCACAGGTACGGTACAATGCAGACACCGCCTAAGGCCCCCTAGGTCAGCTCTGCCGAGCCACCTTCAAGTGCGAGCTATCAAGGAGGAATCCTTGTACTTCACTCGTTGATGACTCTGTATAGCCGCTCTAGGTACCTGATCCCCGGTTGTCCTTAAGGTAAGAAGTCGGGCGACCCAACGGTGCCCGCGAGCGGTATTGCGTCGGGAACGACAGAGAGGGTACGATCGACGTTACTGGCGTGCATGGCCCCTGCTCGTATCTCGCGAGAGTTACCAAACCACGAAAAATTCGAGCTCTACCAAGAGCACACGCGAGACAAGGTAAGGAGACGGTTCACCTTGTCGATAACCGCGCGCTTTGAAGGGACGACAGGGCAGGCCCCGACGTTACCGGTGGGCCTTGTTGCTGTTCGTTGTCCGTTGTGTTGTTAGTCAGACAGCGATAACGGTTGTCTGCGAGATAATATTAAAATGCTAAATGGTTCGGCGGATGATTTGAGAGACCCGTTGGTCTGTACGCACTACCTTCATGTGGGATAAGGAGTTATGGGCTCCCCTGCGTCGTAGTTTGTCCGAAAGCTCTTCAGACGTCAGCAGTACTGCGGCCTGATCGTCCGGGAAGCCGTGTTGTCTTATTTGCTGCAGCAGGTGTCTTTGGATTTGCTTTTGCTTCACCGGCCAGTCTCGCACCGTGCAGGAGCGTGCAAGGGTGAGGGACCTAGACCCCTTGGCGCATAGGATATAGTCCGGCGGATGGCCTCTCTGCTGAGCCTAGGATGAACTGTGATGTGTCGGATAGCCTCGGTGGGGCATTCCCTAACAAGGTGTACGCCACCCTTGAGATCCGAGCGTGCAGGCTGAACAGTAGTGCACCCCTGCAGGGAGTTTAATCTATTCGAATAGCCGTGTCCACGGTAACAGGACGCTTTATGCTGAAGCTGGATCTTACCACTACAAACTACTACTATTAAACTGTATGGTTCCGGGTTTTCTTCTTCGCAGGGAAGTCGAGGAGGGGAACTCGGAGGCATCTATTATTATTAATCATTACAACTTACTATTATACAATGTTGCAGCAACTTCTGCTTCATTGTTACTTTATGCTTATATAAACTGTTGGCTGTTTCTCTTCTCATGCTGCAAGACATCGTCAGAAGAGGCTAGTCTTCGATAGGCCTAGCTTCTTACCCTTATTTTGATTTCTATCTTGCAGTCCACTATATACAGCCTCCCCTTTCCATTTGATACAAATGCATAAATGCTTAGTAGAGGACGTAAGACTCGCGGGTATGCTAGATACTCACCTTTGCTCTATTTCCCCCCTTTTTGTTTTGCCTGATCGGCCGCTGCAGTCGACGTTGGAGCCTTGGAGTCCAGGAGCAGGAGATCCTCGATGCCGAACACCGCAACATGAAGATCCCCGATGCCTTCTACGACGTCGAGTCCCCCGTTGACCAGGAGTAGTTTGGAGGTTCCCAGGCAGGAGGCCTCGCCTTTTCGATCTGTTGTTATTTGTGCTAGCCTTCTTAAGGCAACCTTGTATTCTTGTGTCTGTACTCAGATACTTTTGCTTCCGCTAACTTTGTGCTTTCGAGCTGTTGTATTCTAGCCCTCGTGGCCCCTGGCTTGTATTAAACAGATTATATTATTTTATTTGTAGAGTTGTGTTGTGATATCTCACCGTGAGTCCCTAATCTCGATCGTGTACCTTGCGTGTATGATTACTGTACATAGTATGATTTTGGGGGCGTCACATGCAGCGACTCCCGAGTCGTCCGCGACTCCCACCTCAGCCTGATCTTCCACAACACTCGCAACAACCAAGACGAGGTACTCAGCTGGGATAGCCACAACAATAGTGCAACTCAGTCAAGAAGCAAGACACCGTTCCAGGTGTACATGACGAACCGAGGTGATCCAGCCTAAGACGACAGAGGAAAATCCATTGATCCATACAATTACGGTGGAACCAACACAATCAGAGGGAACAACAATCACGCCAATGACATCCCACCCACAGTTACACTGGGATCCCCCGGATCTATACTACAAAAGACCTTAAGGCTTGGAGGTATAAATCCTGCAAGAGCTCCACCCAGAGGCAATATGGGAAGAAGCAACCAGGCAAACGACCAACCCGAAAGCAGCAGACGCGCGGCCAAAAGGAAAAATTCCAGGGAAAGAATCACCTTAACTAGAGAAGCAATGGACAGAGTACAAGATGAGGTAAACAGGGGAAGACTCCTACCAAAGACGCTCCACGCAATGAAATCATGGTATACAACAAACTATAAAGAGATATCGCGAAAGAAAATAGGAAGATACGACTCGAACTCGAAGAACGGCCGCGAGTACCAGACAAGTTGAGTGCTTGGCGCGAAGCACTTTTAGAGGACTCCTCAGAGTACAAGTCTCCTTATCAGCACAAATTCAGAATCGACAACATGCAGCGAAAAGATAAGGATACAATCACCTGCAACCTGGATGACACATTCCGACTCGAGGACGACGATTTCGAAGACGACGAACAACTGACCCCAGCCAAAGCACTCATCGCCGCAAAGACCTACCTCCACTGCGCACAAACTGGAGAAAAATAAGAAGCACAACGCAACACGTCAAGAGCACTCAAACTCATGAGTGACGCACTCGCCGCATCGGCGCCCAAAAAGTCGCACGCAAGGCGAAGGAACCGAAAGCAATCGCCGAGAGGAGACCCTAGCTCACCCGACGACAACGAAAACCGCCGCAACCAACCCAACCGCAACACAGTTCGCGACATGGACAACCGCAGGAACCAAAGGTGTGACGACCAACGACGTGATACCCGAGACGACATCACACAAAACAAAGTAAACCAAGGACACCACAGGCGCGCGGCCCGAGGAGAACACTCGGAGGCATCAGAATCAGACAGGGACTCTAAACCCTACGGAGCACTCTGTTTCACTCGAGCAATACGTGAAACTCGAATCCCCCAAGGATTCAAGTTAAACTCAACAGCCCAGTAGTATAATGGGCTCGAAGAACCAGAGGGTTGGCTAGATGACTACCTAACGGCAGTAAAATTCCAGCGCGGCACCAACACAACTGCCATGCAGTACATGCAACTCATGCTAGAAGGATCAACAATACATTGGATAAAAAACCTACAACGCGGGCCCATCATCTCATGGAGGAAGTTTCGCTCCTCATTCATCGAAAACTTCAAATCAACATACAAGCGACCAGCCTCACTCGAAGAGCTAACATCCTGCAAGCAAGTAACTCGAGAATCGATGAGAAACTACATACAACGGTTGGCCATACTGAAAAATTGACCTGAGGACATATCAGACAAAAGTGCCATCGACGCATTCAGACGAGGTCTTCAGCGCATCAACTTCAAAGGACAACTAGGACAACTCAAAGTCCGCACGCTCGCAGAGCTACTCGTAAACACAAACAACTGGGCCGACGGAGAAGCCTCCATACGCAACGAGGCATACATCGCGGCCACCCGCAATGATCGCGACTATGACTACTACGACGAAGACAGGGGCTTTGACTGAAGAAGGAAACGTCACAGACGCAACTTCTACGACGATAGAGGACCCGAAATGGTCGCGGCATGTTTCCCAGGTGACAGAGACGGCAGGCGCCGCGATGAAAACAGACCACCAAGAAGGGACAACCAAGATGACCCGCTACACAACCAAAAACGCGAGTGGCGACCACGGCAACCGCACGACGACACCCGAGGGCTTCGCTCGGTAAAATAACAGCTCGATGGGCCTTGCACGTTCCATGGATACAAGGATGAACATGGATAATACGGATCAGGACACACGTTGAGAAATTGCAGGCGCTTCAATGAACTTTCAGAAGAGAAAAGTCGGAACGCACCACCCGGTCCCCAACCACTTGTAAACATCGCCCCTTGGAAGATCGCACATGACGCCCCACCGGCTCCCGCCATGCCACCAAGGCAAGTCGCCGCCATCCAGCAAAGGCGTGTGGCACCTGAGGAATAGGACAAATACCCAATGGCACATGGATGAATCTGCATGATCTAGGTAGGAAGGCTATCAAACATACAACAGAAGCATGTCTCTCGACAAGTTTTTCTGGCAGCCACCTCGCACCCATCAGTACCAGAATTCCTCCGTGGATCGGAGACAGACATCACTTTCTCTCGAGAGGATCACCCACCAGCCATCCCTCGACCAGGACACGCTGCACTGGTGCTCGAAGCAAGAATCGGGAACTATGATATGTCGCGAGTGTTCATGGACGGGGGTAGCGACATCAATATCATATTCACCAAGACCTGAGAAGAGATGTTCATCCCAACTTACATACTCAAGACATCAAGCACGACCTTCCACAGAATCATACAAGACAAAGAAATTTATCTCCTTGGCAAAATAAGCTTCGAGGTAGTCTTTGGAAACTAAAACAACTTCAGAAAGGAGACCCCAGACTTTGAGGTGGTCAACTGGAGATCGCAATACCACGCCATCCTTGGTCGACCGGCCCTCGCACGATTCATGGCAGTCCCTCACTATGCATACCTCAAGCTGAAGATGCCAGGACCAAGAGGAGTAATAACCATCAGTGGCAGCTTCATCAGATCAGGCCGATGCGACAGGTAATTCCACAAGATCTCAGAAGCTTTTGGAGCACACCAAAGCCACGAAGCAGCGGACCAGGCGACATCGTCGACGTAGCACCACAGCGAGCCCTGAAGAACTCACAAGAACCACAGGAACAAGGGCAACAAAGTAGAAGTTAGCGCTTCATGCTTCTTTTACTCACTATCTTAGCAGCAACTTTAAAATTCCTAGGTCTATTAAGCCATTGATACAAATAAGGCTCCTCAGCCATTAGTTTAAGAACCTTAGGGAAACAACAATAAAATTAAGCTTTTTCCCCAAGCATCTTACACCTGCATCCGGCGCTCGGGGGCTCACACGCTCAAGCCACCCCGAGGCGTTTCTTACGCGACTTGAAATAATCTGGCAATCAGGGCCTCGCGCGCTCAAGCCCTCCTCGAGGCGTTCTCGCTCACGCGACTCGAAATAATCTGGCACTCGGGGGATCTCGTGCTCAAGCCACCCCCGAGGCATTTCTCGCTTACGTGACTCAAAATAATCTGGCACTCAGAGGGCTTGCGCGCTCATGCCACCCCCAGAGGCGTTTCTCGCTCACGCGACTCGAAAGAATCTGGCACTCGGCGGGCTCGCGCACTCAAGCTACCTCCTGAGGCATTTCCCGCTCATGCGACTTGAAATAACATAGCACTCGGGGGCTCGCACGCATAAGCCACCCCTCGAGACGTCAACCAAAAAATATCAAACCAACAGCCAGAAGACAAATCTATATTTACAAGACATCAGCAAAAGGCGCAGCATATACAAATTAAAGGCACGCCATATACATTAGGCTCCTCCTTGAACTTCTAATAACGAGCACCAAGCACTCGATCGGTCTCCTCGTACACCTTCTCCACTATCAGTCGCGAAGGTTCAGTCGCGGCTTTATAATGGTCAGGAGTCAGTGCGTCTCCACCGCGAGGAGGGCCACACGCCGCTTGCATAAGGTCCACCCCAGGCCAATGCGACCGTACCAGCGCCAAGGCACAACGAGCACCCGCCTGAATCTGATGCTTCACCGCACGACAAGCCTCCAACGGATGAGAGAACACGTTGCAAAGCTTCTCCAAAGACGAGGAAACCAGATCCAAAGGATATAGACCGGTAAAGATATTATGGAACAACTTAAGGCAGTACCCAATAGCTCTCTGAACCTTGTTAGCCCGTAAGCAAAGAATGGCAAAGGCACAAGCTTTATCCTTATAGGCCCACAAGGGATTATTCGCCTGAACAGCCGGATCATCCAGTCATGACAGCTCAGACTGCACCGCCTCCGCCTCTATGCAAGAGCTACCAGACGCAACTTCAAGGAAAACAAAAGAAAAATCATCCCCAAAGGACAAACAAAATCATACACAAAATTACGCCTGCAACTCACCTTCCATAACACCGTAAAACTTTGGCAGCCAAGCCACCAAATCATCAAGCATAGCCTCCACTCGCTCCCGCTTCGCTCGCTGAACAGCAGAAACACCCTTGAGTCAGCTATTTCCAAGCTCAACGTCCTTAAGGCGAACCCGAAGGGACTCATACGCATCCTCACGAGCATCCTTCGTCAATGATCTCCAAGAACGAGAAACACTTGGAGCAGCCTACAACGCAACAAAAAGAAAGTAATTCAACACCCAACAACCAAAAAGCCTCAAGGACTGGAAATCAACAAAGCATTCTCAAGCACTTTCTCAAAAGGGAGTTCATTACAAAGCCAAGGGTACATCACCCGACAAAGAACCGTAATCATGCTAACTGCTCAGAGTCCTCAGAAGTGCGGACATCCTCCTCTACAACCTCCTACAGGCGGCGCGCCAAGTTGGTAGCATGAAGGATCTGCTCCTCAGTATAATCGGGCACAGACGACACTATACCATCATCAATTGACACTCAACGCCCTAAGAGGACCACAAACACCGTTGGAAGACCACTCACCACGCTTTCACGGATGAATCCTTCAAGGAAGCTGCATCCGTACCTAAAGCAGTCGCCAAAGGACCGAGACCTTGAGGCATAGGCTTACCTGGAAACATGCTCTCATGCAGAAGCCCAAGCACAGCGGCCGCCCCTCCAGCCGCAGCCTTAACAGAGTCCACCGCATCCTCCATAACATTGACAACACTGCGAAGAACATCTGAACCCTCAGAGGTGGTGACCGAAGGATCCACTCCGACATCTCCTACAGACAAATAAGTTCCGATCAGAAATTAAGCAAAAAGGTAAACATCAAAGACAACAAAGACAACACACATATCAAAGCACCCGCAAGGGTATGAAGGCGAGCAGCCTCAGACGCCTCGGCTTGCTCCAAACGTTGAAGCTGCTCCTCCACCTGTCGAAGCCGCTCGGCCTCGCCACGTTGCAGCTGGAGTTTCCTGTTCTTTTGACTCCAAGATGCTTCGAGGCAACGCGAGATCCCCCTCTACCTCTGCAACCCGCTTCATGGCCTTATTCTTTCGAGCTTTACAAGGAACCTTGTCAAATACTCGCCAGCTTAGCATGGGCAACACACAAACAGAAAAAGGGAGAACCTAACTGTCATCTGGGTAAGCTTGTCCGAAACAACATCGTGACTGGCCTTATACCGATCAACGTCATTAAGCACATGCTCACACATCTTTAAAAGTGGCTACAACAGCGGTGAAGTCAAGAAGAGTTAGCAAGAGGAAGAATTCATAAAAGGCTATGACCAACCACAAGTGGTTGCCCAAAGCCTCGGGGGCTACTCCCATCGGGAGCGTTGACGTGCACCTGATGAAACACAGGTAAAAGAATCTCAGTATAAAGAGGAAGAAGCATCCAAACTCACCTGTTGGGCCATCAGGTCGAAGAAAGCCACCTTCTCCTTCATGTTGACATTCTCCTTCTCCAAGGTACACCCCGCAACGATGGAAGGCTTAGCAGTCGGAGAAGAGGCACCCGCAGCAGCTACCCCAGCACCACTGATACGTCCCAAACGTATCTGTAATTTCTTCTTGCTTCATGCATGATTTGTGTGACTTTTCCATGTTTAGCTTGAAATTTCAATTACTTTTTATCATATTTGGACTAACCTATTAACTCAGTGCACCCAGTTGCCAGTTCCTGTTTTTTGCTGTTTTTGTATTTCAGGTTTTGCGGCCATTAAAAGTGCCAAATAAATCCCGGAAAAATTATATAAAAAATCAGCGACACGGAAGCTTCCCGAATCACCAAGTAAGGAAGGGGGTGGACCCACCAGGGCCCCAGGAGGGTCCCTAGCGCGACCCCACCCTAGGCCGCGCCAGGAGGCCTCTTGGCTGCCCTATGGCCCCTCTCGGTGCCCCCTTTGGCCTATATTTACCCCCCATGACGGAAACCCCTAATATCGATCTGCTATTCCCGTTCTCCTCTCTGTTCCGCCGCCGCCGTTTCAAGATCGGGGCTGCCAGGAGAAGCTGCCCCGGCACCCTGCCGGAAGGAGGAATCCCCTCCGGAAGACCATCCATCACAATGGACGCCTCCCGGATGTCTTGTGAGTAGTCCCCCTTGGACCATGGGTCCATGACCAGTAGCTATGTGATGTTCTCCTCCCCTCTTTGTGCTTCCACTTTCGAGACCTCGTGAGCTGCCTCACATGATCGAGGCACCTTTGTAATTTCTATGTTGCTATGCTGAGTTTGCTGGGATCTGATGGATTATGAGATTATGTTCAGATTGTGATGAGTAATATATTTGTTTCTCTTTTATATTTATATTCTTTAGTAAATTCTTGCATGTTCTTCGTTGCCGTATTTTACTTTGGCCAAGTGATTTGTTGCAACTCCAAGAGCGAGCGTTATGCTTGATTGTGGGTTCAACCCCATGATGTCTAGCTTGTAAGAGCAAAGTTATGCCCCCATGATTTTTGGATATTTTTGGACAAAACAGTAGAGGAACTAACAAGTTTTCTAGTGTAAAACAGATGGTTAGGTTCCTGAAGTTTTAGGTTGGTGATAAAGCTTCAACGAAGATTTACATATTTACTGAAGCATATCCTCTGGAGTGAAGCTCATCACGGATGTCGACCCCCAAAAAGATGAGGAATCCTGAAGCACGTCTCATCGATGGAGATGAACAAGATTGCACAAGACTTAGTAGTTTTTGCGTAGTTCTTTTTCACTTCTTTGAGTCATAGGAAAAACCGTACTATCAAGAGGGGTTTTAGTAAATGTACTCCGAAGGTTTTGGTGAAAAGACTCAGATCGAATCCAAACCTGTGAGAAGACAGAGATGAGAAATCTCATGTGCACTAGGTAATGCTTCACCAGCGAAGACTTTATTCTTTCGGCTCCTGAAGCATAACCAAGTCCGTGAGTCAGCTTTACTTGTTCCTCAAGTAAAGTTGCGCTTTGATTGGAAATCCGACCGTTGCGGACAGGTGTCAAGCTGTCGCATCGGGTCATTTAAGACTTTTCGCTCCTAGGGATCACCGCCTATAAATACGCCACCCCCGCCCTCATTGGTGGGTGGCTGCTCCAAGAATATTTTCTGACAGTGAAGAAAGAGAGCAACCCCACCGAAGCAAACCAAAAACCCATCCACCGAAGCATAAGTCCTATTGATCTGAGTTGATTCACTATGACTTTGGAAGAAGTTTGCTAGCCTTTTTATCTTGGAGAACTGCAATTCTCCTAGACGGTTAGAGAGTTGTTCTTCAGAGAGCGAAGAGTTATTGTCGCCTCGAAGTCCAGTTTGTCAAAGGTTTCGGTGATTTCCTCAATAATCAACCACGAGTGAAGAACTGACCAAGCTCAAGGAGATTGGTGCAGTGGAAATACGGACGGAGAGAGGTTAGATCCTGTGTTCAATCACAAGTCCCTCCATCCAGACGTAGCACTTTGCAGAGTGTGAACTGGTCGAACAAACATCGCCGAGTCAAGAGTTCGTTTTAATTTCCACATTTACATTCAGTTTAGCAATTGCTTCAGTGATTTGATTCAATGCAATTGATTCAATGCTTTTGATTCGCTATGTTGTGCTTCAATCCAGTTCTGCTTCACTTCATACCTTTTTGTTGAATTCCTTCTGCTGCTAAGTTATGCTTCACTTCATAGTTTCATGCAAAAATTTGAAGTGATCATTCACCCCCTCCCCCTCTGATCACATACTTGGACTTTCAATTGGTATCAGAGCTAGTCAGTCTTTGTTTGGATTAACCTCCTCGAGTGTTTTGCAAGTATGTCTTTCGCAGCCATTCGCTCCGGCGAACCCATACCCGTGTTCAATGGAAAGGACTACCCATACTGGAAGGACAAAATGAAAAGAAATATCATGGCTATCAACTCGACTTCCTGGCAAGTTTTCTTGTATGGAGTTACAGTTGCTGACAAGAATGTCATCACTCCTGAAGAAGCGAAGCTAATTGACCTTGATTCTGAAGTTTGGGTATTCATCACCAATCATTTGACACCAGAGAAGTATCATGAAGTGAATAATATTCCATCTGCCAAAGGTTTCTGGGATTATCTTGAAAAGATTGGTGAAGGTGTTTCTACCTAGAAGGATGCCAGAATTGACACACTTCGAAGCAAATTCTATCGCTTCAAGAGAAACGAGGTGAAAAAGTTAGCTCCATTTACAGCAGACTTACTGCTCTTGCAAATGAGTTGATTTCCCTCGGTGTTGATGACATTACTCCTCACTCAGTTGTTAGAACTCTGCTTCGCTCATTGGATGATTCGTTTGATCACATTGTGCTGATGATCAAGGAAAGGACTGATTTCAGACGTCTTGTTGCCGCTGATATTCTTGAGAGACTCAATACTTTTGGAATGGAAGAAGATGAGAAACGTGACATAAATGGTTCTCGAAGAAGATCACATGCGTTGAAAACAAAAGCTTCGCGTCATTCTTCACCCGAAGTAAGTTCTGCTTCAGGTGTCGAATCTGATGATCCTGCAAGCATTGGGAAAGATTTAGCATTGATCATGAGACGCTTCAACCGCTTCCAAAGAAAAGGTTTTTCTTCACCCAATAAGAGTTATTCTTCAAGAATCTCAAGTCACTCCTCTCACCGCTTGTCCTCAAGAAGCTCTCCATCGAAGGATAACTGCTGCTACAAGTGCAAGAAACCAGGTCACTACGTAGCTGATTGCCCTCTGTGGGAAGCTGAGAACAAATCGAAGCATTCGATCAAAGACTCCTCAACAAAGTCCCACAGATCCTCCAGAAGCCATGAGTCCAAGAGACATGATTCTAGTTCAAGAAGAGAAAAGAAGAAAGATTCAGAAGATGAAAAGAGGAAGAAGTATCACAAGAAGCGTGAAGGCTCTTCATCGAAGACTCACTCGTCTCGTCGAAGAAGCTCTCACCGTGCCAAGGCCTATCTGGGAAAGGAGATGAACTCTGAAGACGAAGCCTCTGGCTCCGAAGCTGAATCAGGCTCAAGGTCTGGGTCTGGGTCCGAGTCAGATGGTGTTGCTGGTTTGGCTTTCGCTTCGGCAGATGCTTCAACTAAAGCTTCGAGCTCATTCTTCACCAACAACAGTAGTGAAGATGAAACTCCTGCATATTGCTTCATGGCCAAGCCGAAGGTATCTTCATCCAAATCAAACTATGATACTTCTGACTGTTCCTCATATGATAGTGACTCAAAGATAAGCTATGCTAAACTTGCTAAAATTGCTTCAATCCAACAAGATGAACTTGATTCACTAAGCAAAACCATTAAGAAATCAGAAACTCTGTTGATTGATGAGATAGAGAAAGGTCAAACTTTAACTAATGAGCATGCTGCTCTGAAGGAGAAGTTTGAAGAATTATCCTCTCGGCATGATCTTCTTTCAGTTGATTATGAGAAGCTCACCTATGAATTTCTCCAGAGGAAAATGTCTCTCGAAAGACTGAAAGAGGCTCATGAAGAATTGGAAAACGTCAATCTCTCTCTCATGGCTCAACAAGGTTTTGAAGCAAATCATAAAACTGATTCACCTTGCTTAACCTGTCTGGAACGAAGCAAAACTGATTCCAAGGGCAAAGCTCCTATTGTTATTGATGATACTAATGCCTCTAATGAGGAAAATCCTGCTGTTACCGAGGAACTCCTCAGGTTGAAAAACTTATTTGAAACAGGCATGTTCAAAAGTGTGCAAGGTCACCAGTATCTTTGTGATATCCCGAGGAAGGCTCTCCTTCACAGGAATCCCAGAAATGAGCGTGTTTGTTTCGAGAGAAAGATAAACCCTGATGGTACCTATTGGGAACCTGAGCAGTATCCTAAGACTGTTTGGGTCCTAGCGAAGGAGAAACCTATTGATATTGCTAACCTTTCAGGTTTCGACTGCAAAATGAACAAAGCCATTGTGGATGAATCACTTGATTCAGACTACAAACTCAGCAAAGATGAACAGGGAAAAGTTACAGCTGAGTATGTAGGTACTCCTCCGAAGAATGGCTTCTATAAGAGGCAGATATTGGTGCAGAAAGCACTTGTGGAAAAACTGCCTGCTAACCATACTATGCAGGGAAAGCCTTCGGTACCACCGAATCATTTCTATTCTCTAGAAACGAGAAATGATTCACTGGTGCCCGAATCAAATGTTCCGCATAAGCAATACTATCGCACTGGTCGTTATACTTATCGTCCTCATGATAACAATACTAAGATTGCATATGCTCATTCTTATCCTAATCATTCGCAGAGGACTTACATTTATGGTGTGCTTGATGGTACACCGAAGAAATACACTCCTGTTCGCTTTAATATTGCTTCAACCAGTGCTTCAACATCTTCTCAGTCACCTGCTCGTTTGTGGGTGGTTAAGAAGAACTAATTCTTCTGCAGGGCTATGTCTCCGGTGGATCCGAATGGGTCATGGATAGTGGCTGTACAAATCATATGACCGGAGACAAGGAGTTATTCACCAAAGAAAAACTATCTCAATCTTCTCAGAAGTACATTACCTTCGGCGATAACAACAAGGGTAAAGTTTTAGGCTTGGGTAAGGTTGCTATATCGAAAGATAAGCACATTGACAAGGTTATGCTAGTCCAATCACTTGGATATAATCTTATGTCTATTTCGAAGTTATGTGATATGGGTATGCTTGTTCTATTTTCTACTTCACGTTGTGTTGTCTTTTCACAGGATGAATATACATTTGTCTTCGAGGGTTACCGAAAAGGAGATTTATACATTGTTGATTTTTCTTCGGGCCCTGCTGTTTCCACATGCTTAATGGCAAAAGCTTAATCCGGTTGGTTATGGCATCGAAGACTTGGGCATGCAGGGATGAGAAATATTCATAATCTAGTGAAGAATAAGCATGTTATTGGCCTTAGCGAAGTAAAATTCGATAAGGATAGTCTCTGCAGTGCTTGCAAAGCTGGTAAAATCACGAAGAAACATCATTCAGCGAAGACCATCATGACTACTACTCGTCCTCTTGAATTGCTTCATATGGATCTTTTTGGTCCTCAAAATTATGCGAGTCTGGGAGGAAAAAAATATGGTCTTCTTATTGTTGATGATTTCTCTCGCTATACTTGGGTTTTCTTTTTGGATGACAAGAGCAAAGTTGTTGAAATCTTCAAGTCATTCGCTAAGAGAGCTCAAACAGAATATGAATTATCTCTGAAGCATATCCGAAGTGACAATGGAACTGAATTCAATAATACTCATATTGAAGATTTTCTTGATGATCATAGTTTTACTCATGAGTTCTCTGCTGCTTATACACCTCAACAGAATGGTGTAGTTGAAAGGAAGAATAGAACTCTTATTGAAATGGCCAGAACTATGCTTGCTTAATACAAGACTCCCATTAGGTTCTGGGCCGAAGCAATTAACACAACATGTCACATCATCAACAAGGTTTACCTTGAAATTTTCTTGAAGAAAACTTCACATGAGCTTATCACTGGTAACAAACCAAATGTTTCGTATCTTAGGGTATTTGGTGCTCCTTGCTTTATTAGAGATATGAATCATAGCTCCAAATTTGCCCCTAAGGCACATGAAGGTTTTCTTTTAGGTTATGGCTCAAATTCTCACAATGCAGAGTGTATAACTCTCACTTTGGGAAAGTTATGGAAACTGTAAATGTGAGGTTTGATGAAACTAATGGCTCTCAAAAAGAGCATTTGCCTCATGATCTAGATGAACCTCCACTTGATGAAGTGATCAGGTCCATGGCTATTGGTGAGATTCGCCCTGTTGAAGCCAATCCTCGTCAAGCTGTTAGGGATGATGATGGTCCAATGTTCCCACACATAGCCCGGGGACCTGGAGATCAACATCCTGAAGCTAATGGTGAACATGACGAATAAGGACAAGGGAACGAAGGAAATGCTAATCCTGAAGGAAATGCCGAAGCTGAAGGTGAAGCAGATCCCGAAGATGATGCAGATCCTGAAGCTGAAGCAGAAGCTGAGCCTGAAGCTAATGGTACTACGTTATCACGAGTTCGAAGAAGAGTTGATGTTGATTCGATTCTCAAAGATATTAATCAACCAGGTCGTCCCACTACTCGATCTCGCACTCGTTTGGATAAATTTTGTGGAAGTTTTTCTTTTGTTTCCATGCTAGAGCCTTCAAAGTTTGATGAAGCCATGAAGGACCCTGATTGGTTATTGTCTATGATGGAAGAACTTCACCAGTTTGAAAGAAACAAAGTTTGGTCACTTGTTGACAGGCCAGATCGCTCGAAGCACAATATTATTGGCACCAAGTGGATATTTCGCAACAAGCAAGATGAAAATGGTATTGTGGTAAGAAATAAGGCTAGACTGGTAGCACAAGGGTACACCCAAATCGAAGGCATTGATTTTGGTGAAACCTATGCTCCAGTAGCCCGTCTCGAATCCATTCGTGTCATGCTTGCTTTTGCTAACCACAAAAATATATTGCTATATCAAATGAATGTCAAAAGTGCTTTTCTTAATGGTGAGATAGAAGAAGAAGTGTATGTTATGCAGCCACCAGGTTTTGAAGACTCGAAGAATCCTGATATGGTGTACAGGCTTCACAAAGCTTTGTATGGACTGAAGCAAGCACCTCGTGCTTGGTATGAAACATTGAAGGATTTCCTCCTGAAGAAAGGCTTCAAACCTGGAACCACTAACCCCACTCTTTTCACTCGATCATATAACAAGATCTATTTGTGTATCAGATATATGTAGATGATATCATTTTTGGCTACACTAACACTGAAATCAGCGAAGAATTTGCAAGGATGATGTCGAAGAAATATGAGATGTCCATGATGGGTGAATTAAAGTTTTTCCTTGGACTTCAGATTTGCCAACAGAAGAATGGCACCTTTATTTCACAAGAAAAATATTTGAAGGATTGCCTGAAGAAATTTGATCTTACTGAATGCAAGACCATCAGAACTCCTATGCCAACCAACGGTTTTCTTGATGCTGATGAAAAAGGGAAACCCTTTGATCAGAAGAAGTATCGGTCTATGATAGGTTCACTCTTATACTTATGTGCATCTAGACCTGATATTATGCTATCAGTTTGTATTTGTGCTCGTTTTCAGGCCAATCCGAAGGAATCACATCATACTGCTGTGAAGCGAATTCTTCGATATTTAGCACATACTCCTTCTTTGGGACTTTGGCATCCCAAAGGAACTAAGTTTGATTTAATTGGATATTCTGATTCAAACTGGGCTGGAGATAGAGTTGACAGGAAATCTACCTCATGCACTTGTCATTTTCTTGGTAGATCTCTTGTGTGTTGGGCTTCAAAGAAACAAAACTGTGTCTCAATATCTACTGCTGAAGCCGAATACATTGCTGCTGGCTCATGCTACACTCAGATACTTTGGCTTAAGGAGACGCTGAAAGATTATGGTATTTATGTGAAGAAAATCCCTTTGCTTTGTGATAATGAGAGTGCTATCAAATTTGCACACAATCCTGTGCAACACTCTCGAACGAAGCACATCGATATTCGTCATCATTTTCTTCGAGATCATGTTCAGCGCGAAGACATTGAGATCAGCCATGTTAGAACTGAAGATCAATTGGCTGATATATTCACGAAGCCGTTGGACGAGAAAAGGTTCTGTGCATTGAGATGTGAGCTAAACATCCTAGACTCACACAATGTTCAGTAATATCGAAACCTTTCCCTTGTACATATTCACCTTCGTTGTGTGTTTATTTAGTTTCGCTTGAGTTTTCCTTCGTCCAAGTTTGTGTGTTTAGCTTCGTATGCCATTTGCTTTCAGTTATGTGTTGTTTTTTATTTATTCGTTTTGTTTGTCCCCTGTACTTATCACTTTTAGCTTCGTTGTTGTTTTTCTTCGAAGTGATAAGTTTCGGACCCTACCCCTCCATTCTGATTCGCTCCCAACCTATTCTGTCTTGAATGGTTAAGCACATTTGAAATGGAAATCATATTGCTTCGAACGTCATTGAAGTTCCGAATCAAATGCTTCCAACTTTATCGAAGTTTTTGCTCTCGGTCAAGACTTATTCTTCGGCCGTTGAGTCTCCGTCTTTCTCGGGTCGTTGAGATTCGCTCGCGAACCGCCACTTCATCTGAGACGTTGAATCGGAAGAGACACTCGCTGGCAGCCGTTAGATACGATCTGGCAACCGTTTCAGATCGAGCCTATATAAGGCAAATCCACCAGCGAACCGTACCCCATGATTCATTCTCTCCCGATTTCCCCGTCTTCCTCCTCGAGCACGCCACAGAGCTCTCGTCCCCGACGTCGACAACGTCGCTTAACTGCCGGACTGCTGCCGCCGTGGACGTTCTCCGCCGACGAAGAGCACGTCTCCGCCCTCTGTCGCCGTAGCCGCTTCGCGTCACCGAGTTAGGGTACGCAAGTTCTCTTGGATCCAATCTTTTCTGTGTGTTCTTCATCTAGGGCTTGGATCTAAGATTTGTTAGGGTTTTGTTTTATGTTAATAGGGATGTTCTGATCCTTGTTGATCCTTGCTCTTTGGGAAAACTGTTTGTAGCATCAAAGTAATCCCATCTTCTCAGGTCAGTTTTGAGATTCGATCTATATTGTGTTTGGACTGAGTTAGGTCTTGTTCATGAACTAGTTCTAGCCCAATCCAAGACAGATATGCATCTGATCTCAGTTTGCTCTGGGTTCTTGTCAAAATTTGGTTTGGTCGAAACTTTTTTCCTGTGCTTCATCATTCCCCTTCCTATTCCCTCTTTTCTATCCTTCTGTTCACAGGATGTCTGACGAAGAGGCAGCCATTGGGAATGAGTCGCCTATTGTTGAAGGACTTGAGAACTATCCTGAGCCCACGAAGCAGAAAGGCAAAGGTGGCAAGACGAAAGAAGTCAATAATGCCCGAGGCATTCCCGAAGCCATTCGAATCAAGATGGGGTATGACACACCTCCTGAAGAATCTGACCACGATAGAAAGATTCGGCTTCAAAAGATTCGACGCTACTGGGCTGTTAGGTGGTACAAATACAAGAGCATTCCAAACTGGAAGTGGGCTATGTAGTTTTCTTTCAGCCCACCATATCGATACACAACTTCTCTGTGTGCTCACTACACTGCTGCAAATCGCAGAAAATACTACCCGAAGCCTCCAGCTGTTCCTCACCCGAATACTCTCAAGACACCAGATGATTACCCTGAAGAATAAAAGAGACTTGCTATTTTAGCTGAAAAGAAGAGAATCAGAGAAGAGAAGAAGGCCAAAGCATTAGCTGCTGAAGGCCATGCTGAAGCTGGTGCATCGAAGCCTAAGAAGCGAAGGCTTAGAAAATTAAGTGCTTCACCTCCTCCTGCTGTTTCTGAAGAAGAGAGTGATCAAGAAGCTGATCATGAAGCCGATGATGAAGCTGATGCTGCTGCACAGCTTGAAGATTATCTTGGTGAAGATCCTTCTGAAGATGCAGATGATGAGTCTGAGCACTCCCCTATTCCCCCTAGTCCAAAGAGACAAAAGCTTCGAAAGCCTTTGAAGAAGAAGGCTGGAGATAAACCTCCTGCTTCAAGAGGCGTAAGGATTCAAGACCCAACTGATCCCCCAGTTCCTAAGCCAACAATTGATATGACCAACTTGGTGGTTGAGACTCCATTGGCTTCAAAGCCCCCTCGCCGCCTAGTTCCTGCTGAACAGAGAACGAAGGAAAGGCATGACCCTAAGGCAAAGCCTGCTGCTCAGCCCGAAGCAAAAGCTCCTGAACTAGCCAAAGCTTCAAAGCTGAAAACCTCGGTTGCCAAGCCTGGCCAAACTTATGCCCAGGTTGGCACCAAGAAGTTGTCTGAAGAAGAGATGCGAAAGCGAGACCGTGCTGAAGCTGAACGACTTCATGCTGAAGCACAAGCCCAAGCTAAGGCTGATAAAGAAGATAAAGCAAAAGAAAAGGTTGATAGAGATGCTGCCTTGTTAGAGAAGCAAAGAAAAGATCTTGCTGAAACAAATCAGAAAGCTGAAGTGAAGCGCAAGCTCGCTGAAGTAAAATGTCAAGAGGCTAAGGCTGCTGCCGAAGCCAAACAGCTTAGTGAAGCCGAAGCCAAGCGCCAGGCTCAATTGAATATCATTCGAACTAAGCAAGCAGAGAAGGCTGCTAGAGCTGCTCAGAAGGAAGCCGCTGTAGACATGGCTCCAAAGGATGTCGCTCCAAAGCCAGCCGCATCTCCTGCCCTCGAAGCTCATGAAGAAGTTGAGCATAGTCACCACAACTTCCCAGATGCAAGAGAAGGTGAATTATGGGACTGTTTGAGCCTGAATCAGGCATTTTGCCAGCTCGCTGAAGCTGTTGATCCCGAAGCTGTTGATGTTGGAGATGTTTACATTTCACCAACTCTTTTTGCCATGATTTAAACTTTATACAATCAGCTAAGGGACTTGCATGCTAGGGACAGATCTGAATCTGCCAAAATTCTGAAGTTTAAGAAGAAAGCAGATGCTGAATCAGATGAAGACTTCAAGAACGAAGCCGAAGCTTCTTCGAAGAAAATTGCTGATGTCAATGAAAAGACAAACCATAATATTCAAGTGTTTCACAGCAAGATAAAATCTGCCATTGAAGAATGTTGCAAGACGCATAATGCTTCGGTCATGGCTCTTGATTCCAAGAAGCGCGAAGCCATGCTCAAGAAACTAGCTTCTCCTCTTTCCCAGCCGCAACCAAGGAAGCGCCGTCTGATCACTGACGCAGACGAAGCTGATGAGGTGAGCTCTCATCCGGCCAAGAAGGCCCCAAGACATGCTTCGCCCCCTCGATGCAAGATCATCACTCTCCCAACCCCTACTGCACAGCTAACTGCTCCCAAAGCCATTCCACCCCGTGCTCCACCTCCACCTCCTCCTCAACCCGCTCCACAACCATCGCACCACGGCAATTTTGAGCCAGAGCCATCTCCTCCAGCTCAAGACATACCTGTTCCATCCAAAGATTATTCTTCGGCTCACTCTGCGGATGAGTCCGAATACCAAGAAGGCGAAGCCAAAGAACAAGTTGTTCCAGAAGAGCCTGAAGCCGATGCAGAAGCAGAAGGCAATGAATTGGCCATTATGACCCAACCTCAAGAGCGAGCCGTAGTTGCTCGAAGGAAAACTCCTCATTGCACTCCTGCCCAAGATACCCAACTGGACTCCATCTACCCACGAGAAACGTTTCCAATATTCCTGGGAGATGGTTCTTCTTCAAGACATGGTCCTGAGTTTGACCTCGAAGTTCATCGCCAAAAGCTTCGCTTCTTTGGCGCAAGTCCTTATGATTCACCCCGGACTGCTGATGACCTTCGCTTCTGGACAACCGAGCAACAAATTCTGTACACAAAGCTATACTTCCAGAAGGGTGTTCTATTCAGGCACAAGTATTTGGATATGCGAAGTTTAACTTCTGAAACGTGCTTCCAGAACATTATGGAAACCATCGAAGCACAAAATCTTACCAGCTTGTTTGCCATGGAAACACCATTCCACTCCGAGCTAGTGAAGCAATTCTATGCCACTCTATATGTCTCTGGAAATCCTGATGACACAAGCACTTGGATACTTGAATGGATGATTCAAGGCAAAAAAATTCGGATGCATTCTAATGAATTCATGGACATTGTGAACATCCCACGCCACACTGGAAATCTTGCAAAGGTTCACTTGATGCCTGATCCTTCTGAAGCTGAATTTGCTTCACTGCTGGATCCCGAAGTCACTGGAGACCTCATGCCAGAAAACATTCGCCCGAAGCATGTGGTATTCATATCGAAGACTTGGTTTTATATCTTGTCTAACTCACTGATGCCTCTCATCACTGCAAATGATGAATCCAACATTTATTATCATACACATCATGCTTTGCTGAAGCTTACCCATGGACATGTGTTTGACTTCGAGGATTGTTTTCTTCGCTACATGGTCCAAGCTGCTGAACTTGTCCATCAATTGAAGCCATATGCTCCTTGGCTCCAAGCCATTTGAAACCATGGACGTAGTGAAGACTTTGTTGCAAAGCATCACCCGAAGCTGTTCTGTCCTCCTGTGCGTGATACAATGAATATCTTCTGAAGGCCAAATGATCCATTTTCCACATATGTCAGAGTCAGACAGCATGTCAATGAACGTAACATGTCGAAGTCTTTACAGAAAGAAGTTTATCACTTTGAAGTAGCCATTCGCTCACAACAGTTATTGGAAAACTTCATTGAAGTCAATCAACGCCAAATGCAACATCTCTCTGATGAAATTAATAGAGTTGGCAATATTTCTTTGAACAACAACCAGTACCTGAAGGTTTTGAAGCGCCACTCATGGAAAGGTTTAAGGAAGTTCAACTCAGTAAAGAAGCTTGAAGCTGATCGGATTTTCAAGGAGTATCCACATCTTCAACGCCACTTCTCCATAAATGATTCAATAGACCGCCCCAACCCAAAGATCCCTCCGCTGGAAAAGATTGATGAAGTCTTATTTGTTAATCCAGCTGAACAGATTCGCCCTGATGCTCTCTCTGATGAAGAATCCCACACATCGAAGCAAGAAGATGACCCTCTAAACGGCAGTGATCTTGATTTGCTTCAAGCGCCGCTGGATATTGAAGAAATGGAGTCGCCTGCTTCCACCGAAAGAGACACTTCAGGAGATGCATCTTCTTCGGGCGAAGACATTCCACAGGGTCCCCGGGTTGCAGCAAACGAGTAAATACTCTTGATCTGCATCTCAACCTTTTGTCCAATTATCGACAAAAAGGGGGAGACTGTAGCATCGATTGAGTTTAGATTCGCTGCTGGGTTTAGGGTTTCGAGTCGATCTCTTGTGTGTTAAGTTACAACAAACTTTCCATTCGCTTCGATTGGGTTGTAACTTAAGTTTTACTTCGTCTGTGAACTGCTACATTTTATGTGTTAATAACCCCCGTGCTTGCAAGTTGCTCTCGTATATCTTTGTCTTGCAGGTGGTTATTCTAATTAAGTTCACAGGTCATTGGATGATTGCATATTCTTCAAGACTAACATCTTTTAAATGCAATTGATTCGCTAAGATATGTGTTAGGCTTCCCATCAAGGATATTCTTCATCAAGCATTCACTTCGATTATATAAATCTTCAATGCTTGCATTCAAGGGGAGTCAAAAGCTTCATATCTTAGAGTTTGCTCTCAACTCAACTAAAAAATTCCATATTTTTATCGATGCTTGTTTTGTCAACAATAGTCCAAAAAGGGGGAGATTGTAAGAGCAAATTTATGCCCCCATGAGTTTTGGATATTGTTGGACAAAACAGTAGAGGAACTAACAAGTTTTCTAGTGTAAAACAGATGGTTAGGTTCCTGAACTTTTAGGTTGGTGATAAAGCTTCAACGAAGATTTACATATTTACTGAAGCATATCCTCTGGAGTGAAGCTCATCACGGATGTCGACCCCCAAAAAGATGATGTCGGGACCCGGGGTTAGCGTATGTAATTCCAGTCACGATACAATCACATGGAGAGCCGAGAACCGTACCCACTTGTCTAAGCAGACAAGGCCAAGCACAGAACGTTCTTGGTAAGCATCGAACGTGAGGGGCATCCCATTCAGGCCGGATGATCAACTGAGGTGGGTCCTCAACGTCCGCTCACAAGTCTAAATGCTTATGGGTGGTGAATCCCATATTCATAGACAAGTCGCCTCAACCATGTTATCGATTGAATCCTAACTCTTACATAGACTTACTCCAGCCTGATCACTTAGTCGGGGTCTAGGGCGGGCTCGATCATACAACAAAGTGTGCACGTGGCAGAGCCACGAGCAATCGCATCGCGATGTCCCAAGATGCGCACATCTAAGGGCCACTTGATGTATAAAAGACCGCCAGCCAGATCACAACGAAGATCTCGAAAACCCATACTAAGACATGCATGTTATAAACATACACGCAACACACATGCCTAGTATGAACAGCAGGTATCATCACATAACTCTACAAAGTACTTCTTTATTGACTTACATATAGAGCATACAAAGATCACATGTCTGTGATCAACATTACATCATACAACGGAAGCAAATTAGGTCTGAGTACAGACAAGTTTAACAAATGGCTTAGAGAAGCCTTGTAAACAAACATGCCCTTCCACGAGGGACCAGACTGCTGTCTGGGACTATGCTAACTTAGTCAACGTCGAGCTTCACGAAGGTGACTCCATCGGGGGTCCGGGTTCTCATCTAAAACATAGAATAAGCAAACGTGAGTACAAAGTCATACTCAGCAAGACTTACATCAGAACTACACTACTCATGCTCAAGTATCAAGGTAAAGGAGGTGGGGTTCAACATGCAGAAGTGCCAGCTTTGACTTGGCTAGTCCTGAACTACGAGTACCAGACTTGAGGTAAGAAGCGTACACGAGTCCACTACATCTCCAACCAATTACACCACTATGATGCCTTCCTCGACTTCCCCACGAGAAAGCACGCCATAGCACTCACACTTATCTTGGTGTATTTTAGAAGTATCCATTCAAGTTGTCTAATAATCAGGTACAAGTTCCAAGTAGTCCTTAACCGCGGACGCGGCTATTCGAATAGTTTTGTTAACCTTGCAAGGGTGTAAACTACACACACATGACCATCAGTTACCGCCAGGTCTCGCCACCGTTCAAGAGGTGACAGCGAGGATGTTCACCACGACACTTCGCTCACAACCGGTCTATTCCAGGAGTCGACTATCTGAGTTTGTCACCGCTCGAGAGTCCGGTCGGATCAACGAAACGGACCCAGACAATGTAGGCAACCGAGACGTTACCTCTGATAGATGGTTTCACTGTCTCACAGATCCACCCACATATCTAGGATGATGCAACATTTCCACTCACTCTTTTTTTATGCATATGTCAAATGGAAGGCCCGAACTAATGTGACTCCTGCACGTCGACACGGATCAAGGTACTAGGCCGAGAGGGGTCAGTGAGCCCAATGTGTGGTTGTACTCTTTGTCTTGGATTACCATACAAGAACTCGGTGCTTAAGGCGGTGTTCAACGAGACAACCCACTGTGTACTCCTACACAGCCTCTCATCAACAGCATGTTCACTATCATCCCGACTCACATCAAAAGCAACCTCATTGTACAACTAAGCATGCAATAAGCATTAACAGTTGAAGGGGCCACATGCTCATCATTCAACTCCTAAATCTGCTAGGATTGTGGTTTGCTTAATACGGTGACAGAATGATAGGTCATGCATCGGATATGGGTTCAACTATGTGGTAGAATCGATACAAGGTGATCTCCTAAACATGCATAAGCGAGATTGAGAGGGAATTGGGCTTTTATAGACATGATCAATGGGGTTTTCTTGCCTTGCTGACGATACACGGGGATTACCGAACTTCTTCTCCTTCGGGGTGATCACCGTCTCGGAAAAGCTGGTACCGGAAACAATCATCAACAAGGGGGAACAACTTCGAAAGTAAAATGCACAAGCACATGATATTGTTGTGACATGAAGTATAGGGTACTGATTTGTGGCAAAAACAATTTAATTGAAGTATATTGCATTTGGAATGCAAATTCAAACTTCAAATTTGAATTCAAATTAAGCCATATGCACATTTGCTACTGTTGCCCCATTTTAAAATGGTCAAACATAAAAACAAATTGCATATTCTTAATCCTTGCATTTTTCTGATAATTTTTAATATATTATATGTTTAATTTGGAGTTAATATGAATTTTCTATGAATTATTGAAGTTTGGCTATTTTCTGGAATTTCTGTAATTCTTTTAATCTGTTTTTCTGTTTACTGCGTCAGCATGATGCATGGCTGACGTCATGGGGGCTCTGACGGGTGGGGTCACTCTGTCAGTGGGAGAGGGCGTTAATCCCTCTCTGTTTAGACTAACAGGGGGGTTAGGGGGGTTTGGGGCCCACTGTCAGCCACTGTGGGGGGGGGGGGGTGATTAGTGGTTGATTAAGGGTCATTAGGCCAAAGTGGCTGGCGGCTAACCGCCGGTGACCACGGGTCACGGCGGCGCCCACTCGAAGGTGGCGTTTCCGGGCACCGTTTTGCCCGTCGAGACCAGCTACGTGGAGCTGGGGCTCGTGCACAGCAAGCAGAGCCATCGGGGGCTCAAGGGGTGGCCTGGGAGCGCGCCGGCGACGAAGAGCAGCGGCTGCCGGCGACGGTTGAAGAGGAAATCAGGCACGGGGGCACGGGGGATAACGGGAGCAGGGGGTTTCAAACCGGCAGCTCACCCTGGATCGAATAGGAAGGAGGAGTCGGGGGAAGCAGCACGGCGGCGCAATCGTCGACGGGCTCCACTGCGGCCGGCGGCAGCTCGATGGAGGGGGCGTCTCTGCTAGGGCCTCCGGGCTCGATTCACTGCACAGGAAGACGAAGACGACGGCGGTCGACCTGTTGGACACGGCGGTGGCGCTTCCCGTCGCCGTTGGCCACGCGGGTGCACGGGACTCACTCCGGCGAGTGCTCGGGAGCTCGAAGAAACGAGACAGGGAGAGGGGGAGAGCTGTCCAGGGAGAGAGGGGAAGAGGAGGGGGATGCACGGGGTCTCCACGGCGAGGGTTCAAGGACTGAGGGGAGGCTGCCACGGCGAAGCAGGACGTGGCGCGGCGGCTGCATGCTCTCCAGCGAGCAGCATCGGGGGAGGGGGAAGAAGACGACAAGAGAGGTGGGCTGGGCCGAGGCTGGGGGCTTCAGTTGGGCCAGAATGGCCAGGGGGTCTTTTCCCTTTTTTTCTTCTCTTTTTCTTTCTGTAATTTTGTTATGCCTTGATAAATAAATACCTAGGAAATTTAATAAAATGCCCAAATAATTTTAAAAACCCTAGGTGGTCAGTAGAAAACCACTTATGACTTTTGGGCATTTTTGAAATTCAATAAAGTTGAATCTCAATTCGAATAGGGGTTATTTTAATTTTCCAAGACATTGTTTCAATTTTAGAAAATTCCTTGAGTGTGGGAATGAACCCAAACCACTTTTAAAATGATCACCATCATTTATAGGAATTTTCCAAATATTCAAATTATTTTTGGAAAAAAGATTTTTATCTGGCCATTTGAATTAAAATTTCTCAGGGCTTTCTTTTCCCCATTTTTGAATTTCTTTTGAATTTTTACATGATGCAAAGGGGCACTCAAACCCTAGCACTTACCCTAGTTGGGGTTCTGACAACTCGCCCCCACCCAAAAGAATCTCGTCCCGAGATTCAGAAGTCGTCGGGAGGAAGGAGGGGTACTCGGCACGGAGACGGTCTTCTCTTTCCCATGTTGCTTCTTTGTCAGAGTGATGTGACCATTGCACTTTCAGGAACTTGATCTTCTGATGACGAGTGACACGCTCTGATGAATCAATAATACGAACTGGGTACTCTCGATATGAAAGGTCATCTTGGAGATCAAGCGTTTGATGGTCGACTTCGCGGATGGGGTCCTTGAAGCAACGCCTGAGTTGTGACACATGGAATACATCATGTACTCGGGAAAGGTGCGGAGGTAGTTCAAGTTGGTAGGCAACTTCTCCACGTTTAGCGAGGATGCGGAAAGGTCCGATGTAACGTGGGGCCAACTTGCCTTTGATACCGAATCTTTGGGTACCCTTCAGAGGAGTAACCCGGAGGTAAGCCTTCTCATCCAGATTGTAGCTTTCTTGCCTATGATGACGATCATAGTAGCTCTTCTGACGAGACTGAGCGGCTTTCAATCGATCACGAACAATGCGAACTTGCTCTTCTACTTCCTTGATCATATCCGGTCCAAAGAATTGTCTTTCACCGGTTTCTGACCAGTTTAGGGGTGTTCGACATCGTCGTCCATAGAGGAGTTCAAAAGGAGCCATGTTCACACTAGATTGAAAACTATTGTTATAAGCAAATTCGGCGAATGGAAGAGATTTCTCCCAATTCTTTCCAAATGAGATAACACAAGCTCTGAGCATGTCTTCCAAGATTTGATTAACCCTTTCAACTTGACCGCTAGACTGAGGATGGAAAGCTGTACTAAAGGATAGATGAGTTCCCATAGCATTCTGAAAGCTTCCCCAGAATCTAGAGGTGAAAAGGCTACCACGATCAGAATTGATTACCAAAGGAACACCGTGAAGAGACACAATTCTAGAGACGTACAAGTCCGCTAACTGGCTAGCAGTGATAGACTCGCGAACTGGAAGGAAGTGAGCAACTTTGGAAAGTCTATCAATGACCACGAATATGGCATCATTTCCTTTCTGGGTTTTTGGAAAGCCGGTGAAGTCCATACCGACGTTGTCCCATTTCCACTCTGGAATAGGAAAAGGTTGAAGTGTGCCAGCAGGTCTTTGGTGTTCTGCCTTAATGCGACGACAAACATCACATTCAGCAACAAATCGAGCAATGTCTCTCTTCATCCTAGTCCACCAAAATCTCTGGTGTAGATCTCGGTACATTTTTGTGCTACCGGGATGAATCGAGAGGGGTGTGTCATGGGCTTCTTTGAGGATGAGTTGCCTTAGATCTCTATTCTTAGGTACTACCAAACGATTTTCAAAGAATACCGTTCCTTTACTATCCGTGGAGAAACATTTAGCAACTCTGCTAGCAATGTTCTCCTTGATCCGGCGTACACCTCGTGCACGTCTTTGGGCAACTATGATTTGATCCTCAAGGGTTGGTTTCGCCACCAAGTTGAAAAGAGATCCACGAGGAACAATCTCGAGATTGAGCTTTCGAAATTCCTCATGAAGAAGTGGTTGATATTGTTGTAACATGAGGTTGTTACAATACGACTTACGACTTAGTGCATCAGCCATGACATTGGCTTTGCCTGGGGTGTAAGAAATTCCTAAGTCATAATCTTTTATCAACTCAATCCAGCGTCTTTGCCTGAGATTAAGATCTGGCTGGGTGAAAATATATTTGAGGCTTTGGTGGTCGGAATAGATCTCACAACGATTACCAAGGAGGTAATGTCGCCAAGTCTTCAGGGCATGAACTACGGCAGCGAGTTCAAGATCATGGGTAGGATAGTTCTCTTCATGTGGACGCAACTGGCGTGAAGCATAAGCTACCACATGTCTATCTTGCATAAGTATGCATCCTAACCCTTGCCGTGAAGCATCACAATAGATCTCGAAATCCCTTTTGGTGTCTGGAGGTGCAAGTACGGGTGCAGAAGTCAATCTTCTTTTTAGCTCTTGAAAGCTTTCCTCGCACTTGGGGGTCCATAGGAATTTCTTATCTTTCTTGAGGAGTTCAGTAAGAGGCTTTGCAACTTTAGAAAAGTTCTCGACAAAGCGGCGGCAATAGCTTGCTAAGCCAAGAAAACTCCTAACTTGCTTAACCGATTCAGGTGGAGTCCAGTCAAGGACGGCCTGAACTCTCTCGGGATTGACAGCAATGCCTTTTGTAGAAATCACGTGGCCTAAGTAGGTCACTTCTGGTAGCCAAAATTCACACTTGGAGAACTTGGCATAAAGGCGGTGCTCTCTAAATTTCATCAATACCAACCTAAGATGTTCTGCGTGCTCTTCTTCGTTCTTCGAGTAGATGAGAATGTCATCAAGATAAACCACAACAAATTTATCTAAGTACTCCATGAAGATCGAATTCATTAAGCGCGAGAAAGTGGCGGGGGCATTGGTTAAACCGAAGGACATGATGGTGTACTCGTAAAGACCATATCGAGTAGTGAAAGCCGTCTTTGGGATGTCCTCGTTTCGGATTTTGATTTGATGATAACCTAATCTCAAATCCATTTTGGAGAAGACAGAGGATCCAGCAAGTTGATCATAAAGATCATTGATCCTGGGAAGTGGGTACTTGTTCTTTATCGTTGCTAGATTTAGCGGACGATAGTCTACGCACATCCTGTCTGTTCCATCTTTCTTCGGTACGAACAGAACGGGGCAACCCCATGGCGATGAGCTAGAGCGGATGAAGCCTTTTGCCAACGAAGCATCAAGTTGGGTTTTTAGCTCAGCTAACTCATGTGGGGCCATTCTATATGGACGTCTCGAGATTGGGGCTCTGCCTGGTATAAGATCCACTATGAATTCTACACACCTGTCGGGTGGAATTCCCGGCAGCTCTTCAGGAAAGACATCCGGGAAGTCACGAACCACCGGAATATCTTCAAGGTCGGTAAGGGGAAGCACATTCAAAGTATGCATATGGATTCTAGAGCTGGGTGATGTGTACTCAATGATCTGGCCTGAAGGATGGGTGAGTTTAACTGACTTGGCTTTACAATCAAGGAAAGCATTCTGCCTTGATAACCAATCCATGCCTAGGATGACATCAATGTCCGAATACTTGAGGGCTATAAGAGAAGCAAGGAATACTAAACCCTCAATTGCAATTTGATTGCCATGGCTTACTCTATTAGTTTGCCATTTGGAACCAGGAGTTTGAATGATCATTGGAGAAAACATTTCTTCAAAAGGGAATTCATGACAAAGTGCATAACTCTCCGACATGAATGAATGAGAAGCTCCTAGATCGAAAAGAACGGAGGCGGGAACATGATTGACTGGGAGTGTGCCAAGGATGACGTCGGAAGCAACAGTGGTTTCCTGAACTGAGATTTGGTTCACATAACAACTACTTGTGACTGAAAGCTTTACGGGGATGGTTTTGGTGGTGGATTTCTTTGGAGGATTATGACTAGGTCGACGGGGTGCCACAAACACTGTAGGGCATTGTCGGAAGTGATGGCCTGTCAGTCCACACGTGAAACACACCCTGCCTGAATTGCTGGGGGTGGTGTTACTTGGTTGCACACCATCATTCCGGGGTGGAAGTACGTGTTGAGGTGGTTGGCATATATTTGGTGGTGGCCTCTGAAGAAGGTTTTGAGGTATGGCACGGGCTGGAATCCAAATTCGGCGTTTCTGAAGGGCTGAACTTGAAGAAGGGGCATGCTCAAGAGCATGCTTGCGGGACTCCTCGAAAATTTCATTGCCATGCTCAGCTCTGAAGGATCTGTTGACTAAATCCTCAAAGGTGGCAAATTCAAGGAGGTTGAAATCATGACGAAGGATGGGGCTAAGTCCCTTGTGGAACTTTGCCTGCTTTCTAGCATCTGTGGTGATCTCATCTTGGGCATACCGAGCAAGACGGTTGAACTCTCTCACATACTCATGGATGGACATCTCTCCTTGGGTCAAATTGCAAAACTCTTCCTTCTTGCGCTCCATCAACTCATCTAGAAGGTGCTACCCTCGAAAGGCATCACGGAACTCCTGCCAAGTCACTAGGTGACCATCTGGCTGCATAGCAACATAGTTCTCCCACCATTCAGCGGCAACACCTTCCAGGAAGTATACCGCGAAAATAACTCGGTCATCGGGAGCAACATGTGCAGTGTCAAGCTTACGCTCGATGGAACGGAGCCAATCATCAGCTTCAAGGGGCTCAGAAGAACATCGAAATACCGGTGGCTTGAGGAGGATGAAGTCCTGAATGCTCACAACCACATTGCAATGACGTGAGGTATTCTGTTCGATGAGCTCCAGAAGGCGTGTTTGGTCACGTTTATTCTCCTCAGCTTCCATCATGATTTGCGCCGCAGAAGGCGGTGGTAGAGGTTCATCATCATTTCGATTCCGAACACGGTCTCGATTCCGACGAACAACACTACGAGTTCCACCTGACATCCTGTGTGAGAAAAATCAACAATCAGAACTGGTTGAAGGATGGATTCAAGGATAACAAGACATGATGAAGGCGGAAAGGATTATAATGCGAAGGCCATGATCCACAGAAACACGGGATAAATCCGGCAGCATAACGGGTACACCGGGATGGAAAATAAGACAACCTCGAGGAGATTGAACAGAACTTCCTCAAGGAACTCAAAACATGAAGACTCTGGACAACCACAACTGTCCTACGGCTACAAGGAGTCAAACAACGAGATGTTCTAGTCAGACATAGATGAGCCTAGTCCTATCATCCCGTAGAAAAGGTAAGGGTGACTCAGAACTCAGATCGATGAGGATAAGGAGAAAAAGAAGCCTTACGTTGTTCCCTTATACCCAGAGTAACTATATAACTAAGAATGCTAGACTCGACTTCGACCAAGGGTTGACTAATCCTACAGACAGTCCTGCTCTGATACCAAGTCTGTCGGGACCCGGGGTTAGCGTATGTAATTCCAGTCACGATACAATCACATGGAGAGCCGAGAACCATACCCACTTGTCTAAGCAGACAAGGCCAAGCACAGAACGTTCTCGGTAAGCATCGAACGTGAGGGGCATCCCATTCAGGCCGGATGATCAACTGAGATGGGTCCTCAACGTCCGCTCACAAGTCTAAATGCTTATGGGTGGTGAATCCCATATTCATAGAAAAGTCGCCTCAACCATGTTATCGATTGAATCCTAACTCTTACATAGACTTACTCCAGCCCGATCACTTAGTCGGGGTCTAGGGCGGGCTCGATCATACAACAAAGTGTGCACGTGGCAGAGCCACGAGCAATCGCATCGTGATGTCCCAAGCTGCGCACATCTAAGGGCCACTTGGTGTATAAAAGAACGCCAGCCAGATCACAACTAAGGTATCGAAAACCCATACTAAGACATGCATGTTATAAACATACACGCAGCACACATGCCTAGTGTGAACAGCAGGTATCATCACATAACTCTACAAAGTACTTCTTTATTGACTTACATATAGAGCATACAAAGATCACATGTCTGTGATCAACATTACATCATACAACGGAAGCAAATTAGGTCTGAGTACAGACAAGTTTAACAAATGGCTTAGAGAAGCCTTGTAAACAAACATGCCCTTCCACGAGGGACCAGACTGCTATCTGGGACTATGCTAACTTAGTCAACGTCGAGCTTCACGAAGGTGACTCCATCGGGGGTCCGGGTTCTCATCTAAAACATAGAATAAGCAAACGTGAGTACAAAGTCGTACTCAGCAAGACTTACATCAGAACTACACTACTCATGCTCAAGTATCAAGGTAAAGGAGGTGGGGTTCAACATGCCGAAGTGCCAGCTTTGACTTGGCTAGTCCTGAACTACGAGTACCAGACTTGAGGTAAGAAGCGTACACGAGTCCACTACATCTCCAACCAATTACACCACTATGATGCCTTCCTCGACTTCCCCACGAGAAAGAACACCATAGCACTCACACTTATCTTGGTGTATTTTAGAAGTATCCATTCAAGTTGTCTAATAATCAGGTACAGGTTCCAAGTAGTCCTTAACCGCGGACGCGGCTATTCGAATAGTTTTGTTAACCTTGCAAGGGTGTAAACTACACACACATGACCATCATTTACCGCCAGGTCTCGCCACCGTTCAAGAGGTGACAGTGAGGATGTTCACCACGACACTGAAGGGTTCGTTGCATAGAAAACAAAATTTTTCCTACGATTGCAACTGCCAAGATCACATCTAGGAGATAACTTGTAACGGTTTGAGAAGGACTCACCCTCGAAGACCAAAAAGCTTTAACGAGAATGATTCTCGTGGGTGATGTAGTCGATCACTTGCCGACCTCAAGGTCGTGATGAAGATGGGCGCCACAAACGGGCAGCGCCTCCGTAATCGGTCACACGTACGGATCAGCGACGACCTCCGCCCCTTGCTCCAGTTGGGCAGCGGAAGTAGTGGATCCTCGGGAACTCCAGCAGCACTACAACATAGTGGTGGTGGTGGTAGAGAAGATCTTGAGCAGGGCTTCTCCTAAGCACTGTACTCGTGAAACTGGATCAGCTAGCAAGGGGAGGAAGATGCCAACCAAAGGGCATATGAGAGATGGAGGAATTCGTGTGTAGAGGGGTCTCCACCCATCTATATATAGGAGGGGGAGGCAGCCCCCAAGGGGTAGCACGCCCCAAGAGGTGCCCCCACCTCTCCCCTCATCATGTGGGTGGACTCCCCACTCACAAAAACAAAGGGTCACACATTATTCTCATAACTTCCATAATTCTCCACTCAAAATTCCAAGAGTTTATCACATTAAAACACTTTTAATTATCTTGTTTAATGTCACTCAAATTAATGAATACTTCATTCAATGAGTACTTCATTGATGAACACTTCCTTCAATGAACACATTAACAATTATCCCCTTGCACTATTTTGATATACCGAAACTATTCCAGTAGTTTTATCAAAACAGTCCATGTGCTGTCCAGTATATTCTCTGGCGTTCCGTATCCACTCAAACGCGTCAACGAATCCTTAAGTGTGTCACCCTACGGTTCGTGAATAAAATGGACATGACAGAGACTCTTCTCTGATCAATAATCATCAGCGGGATCTGGAGATCCATGATGACTCCCACTTACTCAACGATGAACTAGTGATCGTGTGAACCAAAACTCCGTAACCAATTCCTTTTGTCTCGCGATATTTTACTTGTTCGAGATCCGATCATTTGGTATCATCCATACCTAGTTCGATCTCGTTACCGACAAGTACTCTTTACTCGTTCCGTGATATAACATCCTCGTGAGCCAGTCACGTGCTTGCAAGCGATGTCAATGTGATATCACCGAGAGGGCCCAGAGTATATCTCTCCGTCATCTGGATGGACAAATCCCACTCTTGATCCATGAGCCTCAACTAACACTTTCCAAGTACCCAACGACACCTTTATAATCACCCTGTTACGGTGTGACGTTTGATGGAATCAAAGTACTCTTCCGGTGTCAGTGATTGACGTGATCTCATGGTCTAAGGATTAGGGTTACTTCGTGAAAGTTTGATACAGCAATAGAAACTTGATGACATGATCGTATTGCTATAACTACTGTGGGTGTATGTTCATCACATCATTCTCCAATGACATGACCTTGTTATTAACAACATCCAATGTTCATGATCAGGAAACCTTGATCATCCGTTAATCAACAAGCTAGTATAAAGAGAGGCATTACTAGGAACCTTTTCTCTGTTTATTAAACACACATGTATTAACGTTTCCGGTTAACACAATTATAGCATGAAAATAAACATTTATCATAAACATGGAATAAGATAATAACCACTTTATTATTGCCTCTCGGGCATATTCCCTTCAGACACTTCGCTCACAACCGGTCTATTCCAGGAGTCGACTATCTGAGTTTGTCACCGCTCGAGAGTCCGGCCGGATCAACGAAACGGACCCAGACAATGTAGGCAACCGAGACGCCACTTCTGACAGATGGTTTCACTGTCTCACAGATCCACCCACATATCTAGGATGATGCAACATTTCCACTCACTCTTTTTTTATGCATATGTCAAATGGAAGGCCCGAACTAATGTGACTCCTGGACATCGACACGGATCAAGGTACTAGGCCGAGAGGGGTCAGTGAGCCCAATATGTGGTTGTACTCTTTGTCTTGGATTACCATACAAGAACTCGGTGCTTAAGGCGGTGTTCAACGAGACAACCCACTGTGTACTCCTACACAGCCTCTCATCGTTCACCTTGTATTAGGGTGGATTCACCAACACTGTTTCACTTTCATCAACAGCATGTTCACTATCATCCCGACTCACATAAAAAGCAACCTCATTGTACTACTAAGCATGCAATAAGCATTAACAGTTGCAGGGGCCACATGCTCATCATTCAACTCCTAAATCTGCTAGGATTGTGGTTTGCTTAATACGGTGACAGAATGATAGGTCATGCATCGGATATGGGTTCAACTATGCGGTAGAATCGATACAAGGTGATCTCCTAAACATGCATAAGCGAGATTGAGAGGGAATTGGGATTTTATAGACATGATCATTGGGGTTTTCTTGCCTTGCTGACGATACACGGGGATTACCGAACTTCTTCTCCTTCGGGGTGATCACCGTCTCGGAAAAGCTGGTATCGTAAACAATCATCAACAAGGGGGAACAACTTCGAAAGTAAAATGCACAAGCACATGATATTGTTGTGACATGAAGTATAGGGTACTGATTTGTGGCAAAAACAATTTAATTGAAGTATATTGCATTTGGAATGCAAATTCAAACTTCAAATTTGAATTCAAAATTAAGCCATATGCACATTTGCTACTGTTGCCCCATTTTAAAATGGTCAAACATAATTTTTTTTGCATATTCTTAATCCTTGCATTTTTCTGATAATTTTTCATATATTATATGTTTAATTTGGAGTTAATATGAATTTTCTATGAATTATTGAAGTTTGGCTATTTTTCTGGAATTTCTGTAATTCTTTTAATCTGTTTTTCTGTTTACTGCGTCAGCATGACGCATGGCTGACGTCATGGGGGCTCTGACGGGTGGGGTCACTCTGTCAGTGGGAGAGGGGGTTAATCCCTCTCTGTTTAGACTAACAGGGGGGTTAGGGGGGTTTGGGGCCCACTATCAGCCACTGTGGGGGGGGATTAGTGGTTGATTAAGGGTCATTAGGCCAAAGTGGCCGGCGGCTAACCGCCGGTGACCACGGGTCACGGCGGCGCCCACTCGGGGGTGGCGTTTCCGGGCACCGTTTTGCCCGCCGAGACCAGCTACGTGGAGCTGGGGCTCGTGCGCAGCAAGCAGAGCCATCGGGGGCTCAAGGGGTGGCCTGGGAGCTCGCCGGCGACGAAGAGCAGCGGCGGCCGGCGACGGTTGAAGAGGAAATCGGGCTCGGGGGCACGGGGGATAACAGGAGCAGGGGGTTTCGAACCGTCAGCTCACCCTGGATCGAATGGTGAGGACGGCAGAGTCGGGGGAAGCAGCACGGCGGCGCAATCGTCGACGGGCTCCACTGCGGCCGGCGGCAGCTCGATGAAGGGGGCGTCTCCGCTAGGGCCTCCGGGCTCGATTCACTGCACGGCAAGACGAAGACGACGGCGGTCGACCTGTTGGACACGGCGGTGGGGCTTCTCGTCGCCGTTGGCCACGCGGGTGCACGGGGCTCACTCCGGCGAGTGCTCGGGAGCTCGCAGAAACGAGACAGGGAGAGGGGGAGAGCTGTCCAGGGAGAGAGGGGAAGAGGAGGGGGATACACGGGGTCTCCACGGCGAGGGTTCAAGGGCTGAGGGGAGGCTGCCACGGCGAAGCAGGACGTGGCGCGGCGGCTGCATGCTCTCCAGCGAGCAGCATCGGGGGAGGGGGAAGAAGACGACACGAGAGGTGGGCTGGGCCGAGGCTGGGGGTTTCAGTTGGGCCAGAATGGCCAGGGGGTCTTTTCCCTTTTTTTTTCTCTTTTTCTTTCTGTAATTTTGTTATGCCTTCATAAATAAATACCTAGGCAATTTAATAAAATGCCCAAATAATTTTAAAAACCCTAGGTGGTCAGTAGAAAACCACTTATGACTTTTGGGCATTTTTGAAATTCAATAAAGTTGAATCTCAATTCAAATAGGGGTTATTTTAATTTTCCAAGACATTGTTTGAATTTTATAAAATTCCTTGAGTGTGGGAATGAACCCAAACCACTTTTAAAATGATCACCATCATTTATAGGAATTTTCCAAATATTCAAATGATTTTTGGAAAACAGATTTTTATCTGGCCATTTGAATTAAAATTTCTCAGGGCTTTCTTTTCCCCATTTTTGAATTTCTTTTGAATTTTTACATGATGCAAAGGGGCACTCAAACCCTAGCACTTACCCTAGTTGGGGTTCTGACAGATGAGGAATCCTGAAGCACGTCTCATCGAAGGAGATGACCAAGATGGCGCAAGACTTAGTAGTTTTTGCGTAGTTCCTTTTCACTTCTTTGGGTCATAGGAAAAACCGTACTATCAAGAGGGGTTTTAGTAAATGTACTCTGAAGGTTTTGGTGAAAAGACTCAGATCGAATCCAAACCTGTGAGAAGCCAGAGATGAGAAATCTCATGTGCACTAGGTAATGCTTCACCAGCGAAGACTTTGTTCTTTCGGCTCCTGAAGCATAACCAAGTCCGTGAGTCAGCTTTACTTGTTCCTCAAGTAAAGTTGCGCTTTGATTGGAAATCCGACCGTTGCGGACATGTGTCAAGCTGTCGCATCGGGTCATTTAAGACTTTTCGCTCCTAGGGATCGCCGCCTATAAATACGCCACCCCGCCCTCATTGGTGGGTGGCTGCTCCAAGAATATTTTCTGACAGTGAAGAAAGAGAGCAACCCCACCGAAGCAAACCAAAAACCCATCCACCGAAGCATAAGTCCTATTGATCTGTGTTGATTCACTATGACTTAGGAAGAAGTTTGCTAGCCTTTTTTATCTTGGAGAACTGCAATTCTCCTAGACGGTTAGAGAGTTGTTCTTCAGAGAGCGAAGATTTATTGTCGCCTCGAAGTCCAGTTTGTCAAAGGTTTCGGTGATTTCCTCAATAATCAACCACGAGTGAAGAACTGACCAAGATCAAGGAGATTGGTGCAGTGGAGATACCGACGGAGAGAGGTTAGCTCCTGTGTTCAATCACAAGTCCCTCCAACCAGACGTAGCACTTTGCGGAGTGTGAACTGGTCGAACAATCATCGCCGAGTCAATAGTTCGTTTTACTTTCCACACTTACATTCAGTTTAGCAATTGCTTCAGTGATTTGATTCAATGCAATTGATTCGATGCTTTTGATTCGCTATGTTGTGCTTCAATCCAGTTCTGCTTCACTGCATACCTTTTTGTTGAATTCCTTTTGCTGCTAAGTTATGCTTCACTTCATAGTTTCATGCAAAAATTTGAAGTGATCATTCACCCCCTCCCCCTCTGATCACATACTTGGACTTTCAATGAGTGACAGAAACATGAGATTAGGGGATGTGTTGTTTCCACCAGGGATAAAACACCGGTGCTTGTACTTGCGGGTGCAAGGATTGTTTATTTTACGCATAGTTCTTTTAATGCAGTTGTCTGTTGCTTTGAGTTTACACTTTGGGTGGGATTCTCAACTTAATACCAACGAGATGTTCTGGATAGATATCTCAAGGTGGATGATTCGTAGTAGATGCAGATGGATTTCGGTCTACTTACCTTGGCGTACTGCCCATTGCTTTTGATCCTCTTCCTTTCTTTTGTAGCATAGTTAGCATTGCGGTGCGTTTATAATTCTGTCAATTGCCCAACTTTGATTTGTTTACCTCGCTAGAACTTTTATCGTCTTTTGGGAGAGAGACATCACTAGTGAACGTCATGGGACCCCGGTCCATATTTCCACAATTGTTTACACCTTCAATTTACTTTCAGTCTTTACTTTCAGTTGCCACTATTATTATCTCTTGCATTGATCCTTTGTAAAAAACAAGGCCGGAGGAATTGACAACTCCTCTGGACTCGTTGGGAGCAAAGTTATTTGCTGTGTGTGCAGGTCCAGGCGAAGTTATAAACCTCGGCGCCACTGTTCACTTTACCACCTTCTTGTATCTCTGCAAGTCCTACAGGAGACAAACGCTATCCTCTACACAGGGGAAATCTGCTGCTATGCCACATCTCACCTTCCACTTGGGGTAACCAACGAGAAGTGAGAGAGCTATCCTCCTCATCGTATCAAGAAAATTTCTGGCGCCGTTGCCGGGGACTCCAGTCTACAAGATAGGGGAGTTGCACACTATCTTTTATCTTTGCTTTTTAGTCTTGCTAGTTTATCTTTCAATTTTTACTTTTGTGTCCCTTATGAAAAATACCAAAAATACCTGCTGCTACTATGGGTTCCAATGAAAACAACAAGTTGTGTGACTTCACTAGTCACAACAACAGTGACTTTATCTGCACTCCTATTGCTCCACCTGCCAGTTCAGCACCTTCTTATGAAATTAAACCTGCTTTGCTGAATCTTGTTATGAAAGATCAATTCTCAGGTGCTGGAGAGGATGTTGCCTTGCACTTAAATAATTTTGTTGAGCTTTGTGATATGAAAAAGTACAAGGAAATAGATCGAGACATCGTCAAGCTGAAGCTTTTTCCTTTCTCCTTGAGAGGAAGAGCCAAGGAGTGGCTGCAATCCTTACCTAAGAATAGCATTGATTCTTGGGCCAAGTGTAAGGATGCTTTTATTGGTAAGTAATATCCCCCTGCTAGAATTATCCAGTTGAGAAGTAACATTATGAATTTTAGGAAATTGGATAATGAAAAAGTTTCCCAAGCTTGGGAACGCATGAAATCTCTTGTTAAGAACTGCCCTACACATGATTTGACTACTTGGATGGTTATCTAGACTTTTTATGCAGGCTTAAACTTTACCTCGCGGAATCAGCTAGGCTCGGCCGCGGGAGGAACTTTTATGTCAACCATACTTGGTGCTGCCACGAAGCTACTTGATGAGATGATGCTGAACTACTCTCAGTGGCACACCGAACGATCTCCAACTGGTAAGAAGGTAAATTATGTCGAGGAGATCTCCTCTCTTAATGAAAAGGTTGACTTGATCATGTCTTTACTTACCAAGCACAAGAACAAGTAGATGTGAACTTTATCTCTAGAAACAACTTCAACAATAATGCTTATAGGAGTAATTTGGGTAGCAACAATCCTAGACCGTTCCCATCCAACAACTATGGGAACAACCACACTTACCCTAGCACCAAAAACTCCACTTCTGAACTAGAGAGTATGCTTAAAGATTTTATCACTACCCAAAAGGCCTTCAACAAGAGTGTAGAAGAGAAATTAGACAAATTAGATATCCTCTCTTCGAAGGTAGACAACATTTCCCATGATGTTGAGATGCTTAAGATTAGAACTTCTCCCCCCGAGGAGAGGCACACCACTCCTATGAATGCTATCCAAGTGCAAATTAACGAATACATTAGGATGTTGGGAAAACTTAAAGAGAGATGGGCTAGAAAAAATGAGGAAGAAGAGAGAGTTAAGAGCCTTCCTACCTACCACACCGTAGCTACTATCCAAGTTGTTGATGATGTTCAAACTATTAGCACCCATCACACCCCTAGTCCACCTGGACCTATCAATGGTGATGCTACCACCTCAACCGTAGATGACGAAACCTCTATGAACATAGAGACTTTAAAACAAGTGAGCCTTAATCATATCACTACCTCTTTGATAGATAGTAGTGACTTAGATTTTGACAACTACACCTTACCTGAAGTTATTGGTTTCCTACACAAGACTTCTAGAGACCCCCACACTAGCACACTTAATCTTTCCTTCACAGAGCACATCACCAATGCTCTAATCAAAGTTAGGGAGGAGAAGGTTAGACTAGAAGCCTCCATACCTAGGAAGCTAGAAGATGGTTGGGATCCTATGATAAAAATCAAATTGAATAACTTCTCTTGCTTTGCTCTTTGTGATGTTGGAGCTAGTACCTCTGTTATGCCCAAAAGAATGTATGATATGCTTGAATTAAAACCTTTTGATCCTTGTTCTTTTGGTGTTCGTCTTGTCGATTCTTCCGTAAAGAAACCTTTGGGGAAGATCGATGATGTTCTTATCATTGTCAATGACAATTATGTTCCCGTTGATTTTACTATTATGGACATTGAGTGTGAGCCTTCTTGTCCAATTATTTTGGGACGTCCTTTTCGTCGCACCGTTGGTGCTGTTATTGACATGAAAGAGGGGAATATAAAATTCCAATTCCCTCTCAAGAAAGATATGGAACACTTCCCTAGGAAAAAGATTAGGTTGCCTTTTGAGTCCGTCACACGGGCTAGTTATTTTCTTGATACAACTTGATCTTTTGCTTTATGCCTAGCTTAAAGGCGTAAAAGAAAGCGCTTGCTGGGAGGCAACCCAAGATGTTTTTATTTTTGTTTTTAGTGGTCTTGATGATTGTTACTACTATAGCAACATCATTGTATCTTTACTTTTCAAGCTTTGTGCAATTTATAGCCTCATATGACAAGGGAAGTGAAAGTTGTGACATGCTGTCCAGAAAATAGATTTTGTCCCCGTGACGGGAAAAATCGTAGAAAAATCCCAGTTCAACTTTTTGAGCTGAATTTTTACACAGCGTGCTCTATACAATCACGGAACTTTCATTTGTTATGAGTTTTTTGATTTGAGTTGCATAAGTATCCCTAATTTTTTTATTGCGTGCTGTTCTGTTTTTCACAGATTCTGCCACGTTTTGTCTCTCTTAACTTTTGAAAACCTTAAGCTTGCTTTTTCTTTGCAAAAACTTTTTGGCAATCTTGAGAAACGGTAGCTCTTCAAGAATATCTTTATTTACAGTAAGGGAAAAATTATTTTAATAGGGTACTAACCTCTCTAATCAGCTTATGATGAGTTGTGTATGAAGGGAGTTTTCGAGTGTGCGATGGAAGATGATGAAAGAAGATTCTGGAGTGTCAAGCGCTCAAGCTTGGGGATGCCCCCATGCATCCCCAATAAATATTCAAGGAGACTCAAGCGTCTAAGCTTGGGGATGCCCCCGTGCATCCCCTTCTTCATCAACAATTATCAGTTCGTCCCTCGTTGCACTATATTTTTATCACTTCATGCGTTATGTGCTATGCTTGGAGCGTCTCGCTCTTCACATTTCTTAGGTTTGTTTTTTCTTTGTTTGCTGTTCATAACAAGTTAGATCCCAGATTTGTTTTGTGTCGGAGAGAAACATACTCTGCTTGAATTAGAACTCCTCATAGGATTTGCATGCTTATTTCTTTAGCTGTGAGTTGTTCTTTTTCTTTTCTTAGCTGCTTCCCTGTTTAGTTATAGTGCTTTAGGTTTCTTCTAGAGTTTTTCTTTTGTCTTAGGTTGAAATTTCTATAGGTTGCATGTTTTATCTTGTTTAGAGAGTTTTCCTGTTGCACTGAGCTTTGTGTCTTGACTAGAGAGTAGGTAGTTGAAGTTGCTATTCTCTTTGTAGTAGTAACTTGCAATAGTTTTGAGGTATTGATTACAGTAATGTTTGAACTTTTGGTGTCAAGAGCTTTAGCCTATTAGTGATAGATGTCGTATTTTGGGAAATCCGTGTGATTTTCGAAAACCAAAACCCCTGTTGAGAACTCTAGCTATTAGATGGATCACTAACCTCTGGAGGGTTCGAATATTAGAGTACATTCACGTACCATGAGTCGAGGATGCGCAAGGATAACCAAACCCCCATACACTCCTCCTCGGGGTACTTGTCTCTTTGAGAACCTCCTGATTAGATTGAGAGTTACCGATAATAAGTGCATGAGTTCTTCGGACTAATGTGAGTATTCGAAAGTAGACACTTCCACCTTCCCATATTTTTCTAGCCTCTTCTGTGTCGTGCATTGCCTTCTTCTCACTCCGAGAGTTGGCGTCCACCTTCGCCGGTACATCCAAACCCTTGGCATGATACGCTCTGTCATCATAAACCTCCTTATATCCTTCCTCAAAACAGCCACCATACCTACCTATCAAGACATTTCCATAGCCTTTCCGAGATACATTACCATGCAACATCCACCTTCTCATGACTTGATCTTCATGTCATACATGCTACTTGATTGATCGATGAGCCGCATGCTAGTTGGGCCTTGCCCTAATCATTGCTACATGACGCGCTAGTATCATTGCATATCCTGCTATCCTGGCAGAGGCATACATTTCCATCATGATAGTTACATTTTCTTTATGTGAGTACCTTTGTAAAGTGTGAAAGATCTCCTATATTCTTGTAAAATATAGAGTGTTGCCCCTAAAGTGAGGAAAAGATCCCAAATAGGACAAAATCAAAAGATCCCAAAGAGGAAAATGAGAGAAATAGAAAGAGCCATTGAGGCAACCAAAAAAATACAAAAAATAGAAAAAAGAGAAAAAAGAGAGAAGGGGGCACACTACTATTCCTTGAGATCCACACTAGTACTTCATCCTCTATCCCTTGTACTCGATAGAGATCATCATACATGCATATAGCTATGTGGGGGACCCTTCACACTATAGAACTTGGCTTGTATATTCCAATGATGAGCCTCCTCAAATGAGCTCTAGGTCTTCTTGAGCAAGCAAGTTGGATGCACCCCCACTAGTTCCCTTCGAGAGCTTTTAGCTCACATGTGCATCTGTTGCATGGCAATCCCTACTCCTCACATCATATCTATCATATGGCCTTCTCTCGCCTATGATTGTCCTCATTGATGTGAGCCTTTCACACCTTTTTTGTCTTCCTCCTTCACCTTCTTCTGTTTCTGCTTTTAGGTGTCAACTTTCTTACTCACGCTCACCCATTGCATGAGTGCTCAAAATATCAAAAGGGAGTGGATCAGTTTGACTTGTACCTGACTAGTGGTCTGGGGATAAGTCAAGATAAGAATCGTAAGGACACTAAGTGTGAAACTTTAGTAGATAGTAGTTCTCAACAACTATTTGTATCTCGTATTCCCTATCCTCTTTCTTGCACGCAAACACCATCTGGAGACATTCGAGTCACGGAAAGCGATAGCTCTTGCACCCTTTTGTTCTTTTGTTACTTGTGTCAATACTAATATAGACTCTTGCTTGTTAAGGCTTGAATTGAATTACATGCTTTGATTGCTTTACTTAATATTCCTTTTATGGTTGTGTGGCATGTCGCCACAGAAATTATGCTTGTTATCATTTACCTACTCGAGGACGAGCAGGAATTAAGCTTGGGGATGTTGATACGTCCCAAACGTATCTATAATTTTTGCTTGCTCCATGCATGATTTGTGTGACTTTGCCATGTTTTGCTTGAACTTTCACACACTTTTTATCATATTTGGACTAACCTATTAACTCAGTGCACCCAGTTGCCAGTTCCTGTTTTCTGCTGTTTTTGTATTTCACGTTTTCCGGCCATTAAAAGTGCCAAATAAATCCCCGAAAAATTATATAAAAAATCAGAGACCCGGAAGCTTCCCGAATCACCAAGGAAGGAAGGGGGTGGACCCACCAGGGCCTCAGGAGGGTCCCTGGCACGGCCCCACCCTAGGCCGTGCCATGAGGCCTCCTGGCTGCCCTGTGGCCCCTCTCGGTGCCCCCTTTGGCCTATATTTACCCCCCGTGACGGAAACCCCTAATATTGATCTGCTATTCCCGTTCTCCTCTCTTTTCCGCCGCCCCCGCCATTTCAAGGTCGGGGCTGCCAGGAGAAGCTGCCCCGGCACCCTGTCGGAAGGAGGAATCCCCTCTGGGAGACCATCCATCACCATGGACGCCCCCCGAATGTCTTTTGAGTAGTCCCCCTTGGACCATGGGTCCATGACCAGTAGCTATGTGATGTTCTCCTCCCTCTTTGTGCTTCCACTTTCGAGACCTCGTGAGCTGCCTCACATGATCGAGGCACCTTTGTAATTTCTATGTTGCTATGCTGAGTTTGCTGGGATCTGATGGATTATGAGATTATGTTCAGATTGTGATGAGTAATATATTTGGTTCTCTTTTATATTTATGTTCTTTAGTAAATTCTTGCATGTTCTCCGTTGCCGTATTTTACTTTGGCCAAGTGATTTGTTGCAACTCCAAGAGGGAGCGTTATGCTTGATTGTGGGTTCAACCCCCTGATGTCGAGCTTGAGTGACAGAAACATGAGACTAGGGGATGTGTTGTTGCCACCAGGGATAAAACAACGGTTCTTGTACTTGCGGGTGCAAGGATTGTTTACTTTACGCATAGTTCTTTTAATGAACTTGTCTGTTGCTTTGAGTTTACACTTTGGGTGGGATTCGCAACTTAATACCAGCGAGATGTTCTGGATAGATATCTCAAGGTGTATGATTCGTAGTAGATGCAAATGGATTTTGGTCTACTTACCTTGGCGTACTGCCCATTGCTTTTGAGCCTCTTCCTTTCTTTTGTAGCATAGTTAGCATTGCGGTGCGTTTATATTCCTGTCAATTGCCCAGTTGTGATTTGTTTACCTCGCTAGCACTTTTATCGTCTTTTGGGAGAGAGACATCACTAGTGAACGTCATGGGACCCCGGTCCATATTTCCACAATTGTTTACACCTTCAATTTACTTTTAGTCTTTACTTTCAGTTGCCACTATTATTATCTCTTGCGTTGATCCTTTGTAAACAGCAAGGCCGGAGGAATTGACAACTCCTCTGTACGCATTGGGAGCAAAGTTATTTGCTGTGTGTGCAGGTCCAGGCGAAGTTAGCAACCTCGGCGCCACTGTTCACTTTACCACCTTCTTGTATCTCTGCGAGTCCTACGGGAGACAAACTCTATCCTCTACATAGGGGAAATCTGCTGCTACGCTACATCTCACCTTCCACTTGGGGGAACCAACAAGAAGTGAGAGAGCTATCCTCCTCACCGTATCAACCACCAAGAGGAGTAGCTTGAGGAACATCACGTGAGCCTGATGCCGCAAGAGTTGGCAAAGGACCCGACTCCTTATCAGGAACAACGCTAGCGTCATCCGTGGGAGAAATCGGAGCCGAAGCACTTGCGGTGGAGGCGGTTGAGGAAGCTTGAGTCTTGGAAAACACCAGCGTCAGAAACAAGCGAAAACAAGAATGCAAACTGAGCAACATGCAAACACCAGCAGCCGCGGTGCCAGGTCAAATAAGAACACAAAACCTCGCCTTCTTACGGCCACCCGGAGGAGGACGAGCACGACATCCGCGGCACTGGATGTTTTGTCTCCACCTCCAGGTGATGAAGAACTCATCGGCGTCGAAGGGCGGGAGCATTTGTACCACGCACTCAACGAAACCTGATCCTCCTCATCAACAAGAGGAGGTTGAGCAGCAGCCTCCCCATCCAAAGCCTGGTTGGCACCTTCTCCTTCCATAGGTGCAGGGGGATCAGCGCATCGTTAGCTTCCTCTCGCATATCAGCATGTTCAGGTTGCGGTGGGTAATTAAGCACATGAACAAGACCCTGCAACAGAAGCACATAACAGAGAAGCAAAATTAGAAGAATCACATGTGCAGGACAAAGATACAATTACGAGCGACACAATACCTCAGGGAGCGGCACATCAGTGGCATACAGAACCACAGAGCTCACGAGTCCAGTACTCGTGCACTTGGTGATCCGCTGCACTCGAAACCTCCTCTAGAAATCATCGCTTCGGGTCTTCGACTCTAGAATACTGCCACATGGGACGCACCCGACGCTGCAGCGGCTGAACACATCTATTCACGAAGACGATGATGAGCTGCAGGCCGTTCATCCTTTCTTTGATATCTGCAACTGACCGCGACATAGGCTCCACCACCTCCAATTCAGCCGAAGACAAATCATGCCCCCAGGACGAGTGCTTCGCAACTCGAGCGACCGAATCAAAAGGTGCCAAGGCATATTGGTGGCCAGGAACAACGTGATTCTTCGCATAAAACATTTTTTCCGCCACCCTGGACAGAATCCAACTTCTTTAGATCGAAGTAGGTATCCTTCTCCTTAATACAGATGGCGGCGCGCCACAAGAACACACTCCGAACAGGTCCTCTTCACATTGAAGAGATTCTTCCAGAGCCCCCAATGAGGATGCACCCCCAAGAAGCACTCACATAGCATGATGAAACACGCTATGTGCATAATCCCATTGGGGTGAGATCATGAAGCTGAAGCTGGTAAGCAAACAACAACCCACGAACAAAGGGATGGACTGATACGTCCAAAACGTATCTATAATTTCTGCTTTCTCCATGCCACTTTTGTGTGATATTGCTATGATATTGATGAACTTCCATACACTTTTGATCATATTTGGACAAACCTATTAACTCACTGCACCCCAGTGCCAGTTCCTGTTTTCTGCTGTTTTTCTATTTCAGGTTTCCCCCTTATTTAAAGTGCCAGAAAAATTCCAGGAAAAATATAGGAAAAATCAGCGTACGGGAACCTTCCAGAAGAGCCAAAGTGGGGGCCGAGGGGTGCCAGGGGGCCCAGGCGGCCAGAGGGCGCGGCCCCACCCCTGGCTGCGCCAGGGGGCGCCTAGAGCCCCTGGCCCACCTCTGGTTGCCCCCCTTCGCCTATTTATTCCCCGTGACGAGAAACCCTCGGGGACGGAACCCTTTTTCGCGATCTCTCCTCTGTTCCGCCGCCGCCGCGCTTCCAAGATCGGGAGCACAAGAAGACTTCTTCCCGGCACCCTGCCGAAGGGAGGAATCACCTCCGGGAGCTTCTTCACCACCATGGATGCTTCCCGGATGAACCGTGAGTAGTCCACCTTGGACCATGGGTCTATGATCAGTAGCTATGTGATGTTCTCCTCCCCTCTTTGTTCTTCATGGATTAGACCTTGTGAGCTGCCCTACATGATCGAGGCACTTATGTAATCTTTCTGCTGTTGCTATGCTGAGTTTGCTGGGATCCGATAGATTATGAGATTATGTTCAGATTGTGATTGAGTTATATATTTGACTCTCTTCTTTTATATTTATGTTCTTGAGTAATTCTTGCATGTTCTTCGTTGCTGTTTATTGCTTTGGCCAAGTAGTAGGTAGTGACTCCAAGAGGGAGCGTTATGCATGATTGTGGGTTCATGCCCCCCGATGACTAGCTTGAGTGACAAAAACATGAGTCTAGGGGATGTGATGTTGCCACAAGGGGGAAAACAACGGTGCTTGTAACCGCGGTTGCAAGGATTGTTTACTTTACGCGAAGTGCTTTTTAATGCAGTTGTCTGTTGCTTTGGGTTTACACTTTGGGTTTACGCGGTTGCAAGGTACAGGTGAAGTTAGCAACCTAGGTTGTAAACGGCGCCATTGTTCACTTCACCACCTACTTGTCGATCTTGGAGTCCTACTGGAGACAATCTAAACCTTAGCATCTTCGCTAAGGGAAATTTTCCGCTACGCTACATCTCACCTTCCACTTGGGGTAACCAACGAGGGGCGAGTATTATCTCGTGTATCATGGACCAGGAGAGAAAAACCGCGCTGGAAGAAGCTTTGGAAGCATACTTGCTCATCACCACGAGGTACAGGCACCTCTTCGTCCCCCGGAATCCAAGCGGCGCCCTTAGTGATGAGTCCATCCGTCGTCCGGGACGCCAAATCCGCCGCTTGGAAGGTTGACGGCTCCCACAGGCCGGTGATTTCCTTGGCCACAACCACCTACTTCGACGCGGCCTTGGAAAGTTTCGCACTCTCTGGGCGCTTTGCATTGGCTCTCCTTGCGCGAGTAGGCATGCAGAACAGGTGAACTCAGAGGCAAGAAAGGAGGAAGAAGAGGAAGCAGAAGGCAGTAGCGGGGTAAACCGGAAATTACTGCTGGCCTCCTTATATAGCCAGTAGCGCACGATCATCCATCCACTTTACTTCGGCACCGAATCGACGGGGAACGATCCCACGTCCCCCACGTGGAATAGAAATCTCAACCGGCGCAGTAACCATGCCACACATTATGCACAAAAAACAAGGAGCCATTATCACATATCGTGAAATTACCGCGGCATGGCACATCACATCATCTCTGACCGCGGCACACAATTGTTCACATCCGTCAAAGCCTTTGTGACATCCCATCCCCCTAGAAGAGCTGAGCGCACGACTACGCAAAACCACGAGACATTTTGACCACATCTATTGGACCACTTTCAGTCAAGCAGAAAACACATCCAACTTTTCAAATTTCAAGCTCTCTTGATTTGATTCCATATAAACTCCCATCGGAAGCTCTCTGCCACTGCTAAACGGAGAAAAAGGCAGCGCGATGCACATTACGAGGGTTCGAGTGGCTACTCCCCTCAGCGTATTCAGAACAACACCCCTTCAAGGCTTGAGTTCTTACTCGCTGGTACTGTCACAACCCCAAGTTAGGTATGTGCTAGGATTAGCAAGTCCCTTTGCATCATGTAAAATTTCAAAAGAAAATTCAAAAATGGGGAAAAGAAAAGCCCTGAGAAATTAAATCAAATGCCCAGATAAAAATCTTTTTCCAAAAATCAATTGAGTATTTGGAAAATTCCTATAAATGATGTTGATCATTTTAAAAGTGGTTTGGGTTCTTTACCATGCCCATGGAATATTCAAAAATTCAAAATGTGCCTTGGAAAATTAAAAAAAACCCTATTTGATTTGAAATTCAAATAACTTTAATTTAAAAAATATCCAAATCCTAAATGTGACTAACTACTGGTCACCTAGGATTTATAAAACTATTTGGACATTTATTAAAAAAGCCTAGCTAATTTAATTAGTGGGGTCAACCTATTTACAGAAAAATAAAAAGAAAAGAAACTTACCTGGGCAAAGGGGCCCAACTTGTCGCCCCACGGCCCAGCTGGCCCAGCCCACCACCCAGCCCCCTTGGCGTCTTCCTCAACCAGCACGGTGCCGAGCTAGGAGGGAGCCGACGACGCCACCGCGATAACCCCGTCACCTACGTCTCTCCCCTGCCCTCTCCTCGCGCCACGAGGACGCCCAGAACCCCCGCACCTTTCCCCCCTCTCGCTGCTCGTCTCCCTGCCTCCTCTCGCCGTCATCGTCACGACCCGAGCACACCGGAGAGCGCCGCCGCGCGCTGCCGTGGCCGGAAGCCACCCCAAGCCCCCCGACGTGTCCTTCGTGCTCAGGGTCTTCGGCTTCATCTCGTCGCGACTGGAATCGGGCCGGGACGCACCGTGGACGACGCAATCATCACCGACTCGCCGCCGGCCGCCGTAGGCCTCGTCGGGAAATTCATCGCCGACGTACCTCCTCCGACCCCGCCGTCTCCTCTGCTCGAATCGGGGTGAGCTTCTCGCCGTTTTTCCCTAGTCCACTCTCCTCCCCGTGCCCTAGCCGCTGATCTCGCCGAGGACAGAGCTGCGCCGCCGCCTTTCTCAACGCCGGCAACGCTCTGGAGCACCCCCTTGACCCCCCAATGGCACCACCAGACGCGGACGCTCCCCAGCTTCTTGCCCGTGGTCTCCAACCCCCAAACCGTGGCATAAATCGCTATGCCCACCGTGAACCGAGCCTCCGCCGTCGAAGAGCAGCTCGCCGGCATCGCCCCGTTGCCTCCCGAGGACGTTGCGGTGTCCATCTCGAAGCGCGCGAGCTCGAGGAGCACAGCGGTGCCCTCCGTTAGGCAAATGGCGCCCCGAGCCGTCGTCCAGGGTGTGCGCCGCCGCACTGGTGCCACCGGCGGCTAACCGCCGGCAAGGCCCACGTGATTAGGGGCAAACCCCCTGTTAATTGACCCTAAGTCAATGACAGGTGGGCCCCAGCCCCTTAATCCCCCCAGTTTAGTTTAATTAAACGGGGTTAACCCCCTAGCCACTGACAGCCTGACCCCACTAGTCAGAACCCCCCCCACGTCAGCATGACCTCATGCTGACGCAATAAGTCTTTTTCCAAATTAAAAGAAATCCAGAAAATTCCAGAAAATAGCTTAAACTTCAATAATTCATAGAAATTTCATTTTAACTCCAAATTGGACAAATAATATGTATAAAATTATAAGAAAAATACAAGGATTACGAATATGCAACTTGTTTCTATGTTTGACCATTTTAAAATGGGTGAACAGTAGCAAACATGCATATGGATCCTTTTCAAATTCAAATTTGGAGTGAATTTGCAAATGACTTTGCAACACATTTATTTTAGATGGATTCATCCACACATCAGAAGCTTTATCTCAACTATACAACATCTCTTCATGATCAACTTTTTCAAATGGACATTCATGCATTCAAATGCATTTGAATTTCATCGATAAATCAAATGGAGTTTGAATTTGCATTTCAAATGCAATATACTCCTTTTAAATGGAATGCTCAACACATCAGTACCATGAACATCACCATTACAATCTTATTCATGTGATTGTGCATTGTACATTATGTTGATCCTATGATTGTCATGTTGCTGATAGACGTGCAACATGAATCGGAGGCCACCCCCTTTGTTGAAGACACCGTTATCGAAACCTCGTCAGCAAGGCAAGAAAACCCCCATTGATCATGTCGATAAAATCCCACTTCCCTCTCATGTCTCGCTTATGCATTGTACAGGATGATTACCATGCTCCGTTTCTACCGCATAGATGAACCCATTCCTTTGCATGACCTATCATTTGTCACAGTAGTAGGCAAAACCACAATCCTAGCAAATGTAGGAATTGATTGATATCATGTGGCCCCTGCAAATGTTATTTCTTATTGCATGCTTAGAGTGATACCATGATGATACTTTTATGTGAGTCGGGATGGTAGTGATCATGATGATGTTGGTGGAAAGGTGTTGGTGAATCTACCCTAATACAAGGTGAACGATGAGAGGCTGTGTAGGAGTACACGGTGGGTTGTCTCGTTGAAGACCGCCCTAAGTCCGAGTTCTTGTGTGGTGATCCAAGATGAAGAGTACAACCACACATTGGGCTCACTGACCCCTCTCAGCTTACTAACTCATCCCTTTCGATGTCCAGATGTCGCAATAGTTCGGAGTTCTTGTAGGTCTGTGGCCTGGCTGCTAAGTGAGAGAATGGATCATCCGAGACCGGCTTATGCACCACGCACACATCACTTGGGTCCACTTCGGTAAACCGGCCGGGTTCACGATAGTGGTAGCCCACCCAGGTAGGCGGCTTTCTTGGACTAGATCGGCTATGAGGTAACAGTTGTGGTGGCATCCTCGCTGTCATCTCTTGAACGGTGACACGCAAAAGGCGGTAACTGATGACACGTGTGTGTAGCGGTACACCCCTGCAGGGTTAACAAAACTATTCGAATAGCCGCTTCCGCGGTTATGGACTGCTTGGAAAGCTTAGCTTGATTTTTAGACAACTTGAACTGGATACTTCTAAAATACACCAAGATAAGTGTGAGTGCTATGGCGTGCTTTCTCGTGGGGAAGTCGAGGAAGGCACCATAGTGGTGTAATTGGTTGGAGATGTAGTGGACTCGTGTACGCTTCTTACCTCAAGTATGGTACTCGTAGTTCAGGACTAGCCAAGTCAAAGCTGACACTTCTGCAAGTGAAACCCCACTTCCCTTTATCTTGATACATGTGCATGAGTAGTATAGCTCCTACGTAAGTCTTGCTGAGTACGACTTTGTACTCATGTTTGCTTATTCTATGTTTTAGATGAACCCACCGACCCCGATGGTGGCTTCTAACCGAAGCTCAAAGATTGAAGACTCAGACCAAGACCAAGCTAGTGTAGTCCCAGTCAGACGACTGGTTCCCTCGTGGAGGGCTTGTTTTTAGATAAGGCTTCTCTAAGCCATTTGTTACACTTGTCTGTACTCAGACCTACTTTGCTTCCGCTTGTCTGTTGTAATGTTGGATCACATGCTTGTGATCTCTGTTTGCACTCTGTAAGAGTTATCAATAAAGTATATACTTTGTAGAGAATTGCAATGATACCTGATGTTCATACAAGGCATTGTTCTGCGTGTATGTTTATAACATGCATGTCTTTGTATGGGTTTTCGAGACCTTAGTTGTGATCTGGCTGGCGGTCTTTTATAGACCAAGTGGCCCTTAGATGTGCGTAGCTTGGGGCATCGCGATGCGATTGTTCGAGACTCTGTCTCGTGCACACTTTGATGTATGATCGCGCCCGCCCTAGACCCCGACTAAGTGATCGGGCTGGAGTAAGTCTATGTAAGGGTTATGAGATAGTCGATAGTATGGTTGAGGCGACTTGTCTTTGAATATGGGAGTTCATCACCCATATCATTAGACTTGTGTGCGGACGATGAGGACCCATCTCAGTTGATCATCCGTCCTGGATGGGATGCCCCTCACGTACGATGCTTTCCGAGAACGTTCTGTGTTTGGCCTTGTCTACTTAGACAAGTGGGTACGGTTCTCGGCTCTCCATATGACTATGTCGTAGCGGGACTTGCATAAGCTAACCCCGGGTCCCGATAGATACGTCTCAAATGTATCTACTTTTCCAAACACTTTTGCTATTGTTTTCCCTCATTCTTGCATGATTTGAACTAACCTAACCCGGACTGACGCTGTTTTCAGCAGAGCTGCCTGTATGGTTTTATTGTGTGGCGTAAAATGGATTTTTACGTATCTCGGAAAATTCCCAGAAAATGCAGGAAAAATCCACACACCCGAAGCTTCCACGAGCCAGAAGTGGGGCCAGAGGGGGGCCAAAGGGGCTCCAGGCACCCTGCTGACGCGGCCCCACCCTTGGCCCCGCCGGCTGGCCGCCTGGGGGCCTCCCCCCTCCTCTGGTGCCCTACCGAGGCTCCTATTTATTCTCGTGATGGGAAAACCCTATGAGAGAAGTCATTTTCCCAGTTTTCCGTCATGGATCCGCCGCCCACTGTTCTTCCTCGGGAGGGCTAATCTGGAGGCTGATTTGGCCTCCAGAGAGGGGAGATCATCGCCATCGTCATCACCATCACCAATCCATCCTCCCTGCATGACTTCTCTTCGCATGTGTGAGTAATTACCTGTTGTAGGCAAAGGGGATGGTAGGGATTGGATGAGTTAGATCATGTAATAGTTCGTCAGATTGTTGGGTGCATGTTGCCTATCATCTACTTTGGTGTTTATCATCTTTGCTACAACTTGTTGCTCTTAATGCTTGTCACTTTGTGCCCGAGTGCCATGTTTTCAGATCTGAACCGTTTATGTTTTCATGAGTATATCTATGTTCTTGATCCTATCTATGAGTTCTATGCACCTATTATGGTCCGGAACCGGCGATCCCAAAGGTGACAGCTTGGGACACCAAAGGGGATGGACTATAATTTGAGGATTTCATGTATCCATTGAGTTTAATGCTTTGTTCCGGTGCTCTTTGACATGAGAACCTTAATCTCCATAAGTTCCTTTTGGCCCCGTTCATAGCGGGATGGTAGGGAAAAAGATGTTGTGCAAGTTCTTATTGCAAGCACGCACAACTACCTACGGGATACATGCCTAATGTTTGATATTTGCCTAGATGATCATTGCTTTTCTGTGTGCGTTGCCCCATGTTAGAATCTATTACATGTTCGCTCTCATCCATGCAGCGCCCAACCATCCATCTCCGTAGCCTACAGTGTTTCAATCTTGCTGGTTACTAGTTGTTGCTTTTGCCGTTTTACTTTTGCTGTCGCTACTACCACTATCATATTGCAGTTGCTAGTAATATTTTGTTGCAAGAAAGTATATTTCAGGTGCGGTTGAATTGACAACTCAACTGTCAAAGCTTATAAATATTCTTCGGCTCCCCTTGTGTCGAATCAATAAATTGGGTTATCTTGCCCGCGAAGACTATTTCGATCCCCTACTGTTGAGGGTCATCAAGTACTGTTTTTGGCGCCGTTGCCGGAGAGCATAGCAATATTTACAAGTCTACTTGAAGCATTCTGCCTGCTGCATTTCATCCGCTATGGGTTAGAAAGGAGACCCCAAGGTTTCGATCTTACCATCTACTACAAGAAAAGGTACCTTTCTGAGTACCAGTGCTACGCTTGATTTAGCTTTCGTTATAAGTAAGTTCGCTTCACCACCACCACCACATGCTACTTCTACTGAGTCTGTTACTATGTCTGATACTTTTGATGATGCTTCCACTACTCTTGATGATACTAGTTTTCTTGGTCACTATACTGAAGCTCAGATTGCTAAGGTTGCAGCACAGTCCAAGACTGAGACTCCTGCTACCTATATTTCTACTTGCAAAGCCTTTGGTTACCCAGACTTAGATAAATCAAGGAGAGAATCTTTGATGATGATTCTGTTATTCTTGATGATGATTTTTTTCGGGAACTCACAGAGTGTGTCGACTCTGACCCTTGATCTATTAAGAAGTTGCTTGAAAATCACTCCATGAAAAAGAAGATTATTCCTGATCCTGAATTTTCTACATCCCCTATATGCATCACTGATCCTGATTATGATTTCTCTGTTGATCTTTCACTTATATGTACAGCCAAAGCTGACCCCTTTTATGGCAGAGAAAATGACGATGCTATAGCACACCTCACCAAACTCATAGAGTTGGGTAGCTTATTTACTACTGATGAGAGGATACAAAACTTTTATGTGGCTAAGCTTTTTTTCCTTTCTCTTTGAAGGAAGACGCTAAAGCATGGTATGACGCACTACCCTATGGTTCCATTAAGAGTCATCAGGACTTAGCTCAATTCCTTATTGATAAATATTTTCCTGCTCATATGCAACATGCTGCTTTGCAAAGAATCTATAACTTTAAACAATTGCAGGATGAGCACCTCCCTAAAGCTTGGGGAGGTATTACAGTTTAATTAAGGCTAGACCGGGACATATGACGTCCCTAAGAATGAATTAATTGATATATTTTTATGTTGGTCTAACCGATAACTCTAGATCCTATCTAGATAGTTGTGCTGGCTGTGTTTTTAGGGAAAGAACACCGGACGATGTTGAAGATGGGCAAGATTGACAAGAACCACGAGGATTGGTCCGTCCCTGAATCACCGCCACCACCAAAGAAGAGGGGCATGCTTATCCTAATGTAACATCCCAAATTTATTTTTGGATGAGTTACTAGAGAGCATATGCATATCATTTTTTTTGTGTGCATTTTGGATCTTATTTGAGAGTTTATTTGAATTTATTAAATAATTTTTTTTCTTTAGTATTTTATTTTGTATAAATAACTTATTGAAAATATTATTTATGTTTTTCTAAGATTTTAGAAATTTATTTCGTATTTTTCCGACTTATATTTTATTTTATAAAACTCTTTGAAGTTTAAAGAAAAGTACGTATATATTTATATAAACGTACTTACGCTTTACGTATTTTTATTATTTTAAAAAAATAAGATGTTATTTTTTCGGGGCTATTTTTATTATATTAAAAATACGTCTATATTTTTTTTTCTAAAAAAAAATTCGTAAAAAATAAAAAAAACTGAACGGGCCGGCCGGCCGGCCGAGCTGGCCAGCCGGGCCAGCCAGGCGCGCACCCGAGCAGCCGCTGCCAGGCCGCCCGAACCGGAGCAAGCGGCTAGCTAGGCCGAGCGCACGTGCGTTTCTTGCTCGCTCCACCAGGAAGCACAAACAGAGTCCGTAACGGACTCAACAGCACGCACGGCGGCGTTCGTGCTACCTTTGGACTCCGATTCGATTGCCCTTTGCCCACGAAATCTTGTCACTTAAATACCCCATGACCCCCTCCACCGATTCCCCACAAAATTTCGCAGCAAACCGTTCCAAATCGAGCTAATTTCGGGGTAGATCTAGGTCCAACGGAGCTCTATTGTTGGACGAATTTCGTCACCGGTGAGCCTCCCCTTGACCCCAAATTCTGCAGACCGACTCTTCTCTTCGTTGTGCTTCTAATTGACATCTTTTTCCCTCTTCTTTTCTTGCGCAAGATTGATCCCCAAATTGTACGCGTACCGCGGGAGTTCATCGGAGCGCGCTCGGTTCACCGCGTTGCCACGCCCGTACGGACGACGTTGGAGATCATCACCACCACCGTTGTGATCTTCTAATCAAGCCCTACACCCTAGACGTCCTCGTTGACGCCGAAGATCGCCGGAGTTGTCGTCTTCGTCGCGTCTAATCTACACGTCGCGGTTAGTAAAAGCGCCGTAATTTTTATTTATTTATCCGTTGCTCGGTTTTAGATGAAACAAGCGGCCAAATCGTTGTTTTGAAACCCTCTAATTATTGTGTACTGTAGATCCAAGTTTTGAGAAAATTATTTTTCCGTTCGATCAAAAAAATTCCTAAATCCTATGCAAACTGTTCTAGTAATATCTTTTTACTCGTAGATCGGTTTTGCGTGATTCCAAAGCCCACGGTTTTCTTTCGAAGCCCTCTTTTCAGTTCAACCATAAAGTTTGTTTTGTTATTTTTGAAAATATTCAGATCTGATCAGATTTTATTTTCAACTTTAGTTGATCGTAACTTTTGTTTTACAACTCGGATTTGATTAATTCTTTTTGCAAACTAAAACCCTAGCTAAACCCTATATTCTAGACACTTTGCAACCCACTTTTAAAATCAATCTTGATCTGTTTTTGCAAAATCTTTTATTCGGATTTTATTTTGGAGTTCTTGAACATTGTTTTGCTTTTGGTTGTGTATTGATTGTGTGTATCTTTGTTTGCTCACGATAGATTGTCCGGAGTGCGAAGCAGAGTACCACCAATCTTTAGAGTTCTGCAATCAACAGCAAGGCAAGTCATATCTTTGACCATACTCCCTATTACCTATGTTTTCAATGCATTAGTTCTTCTTCTTTAGATTGCATGATAGGTTATGCTATGCTATTACACCCAGTAGTTCATTGAGGTAGGTCTGATCCTTACATCATTGTCACCATCGTATACTAGAATATTTCTATGCTAAGTAGACGTGGATTGGGAAGTGAATCATTATGAGGTATGAGTGATAATGTAGTAATTAGGACCAAGATAAAGTTAATGAACTACCTGGGTGGGATGGTTGCGAGCATCCTGGAGGTGGCCAGTGATGACTGCGGAAAGCCACCCAGGCTCAAAGGGACTGATTGTATTGACATACCTAGAAGCTTACGTGTGCAGCCACAAGCTACTATGGGCTCTGGCTTGGTTGATCATTTGTAGGGACTCTTACTAGGTAGCGCTACGAAAGTAGATGTGAATAGGTGGGATGGGTGCTACCGGAGTAAGGGAAACTCTTCTGAAAGACCATGTCTCGATCTTCCAGTTGTCATACATCGTGCAGTGTGACGAACTAAAAAGTAGGCGATCGAGTCTTGTGGGGAAAAGTGCACAAACCTCTGCAGAGTGTAAAACTAATCGATTAGCCGTGTCCCCGGTTATGGACAATTTGAGCAACTAGTTGTGGAAATATTGATTTGTCTCATCATCTTTAATTAATTTATTGGGTTAATCACTTTGGGATAGATTGAGTGGGGTTTCCCATCTCAATCGTATGCTATTGTAGAACTTAGCTATTATTATTCTATAGGGAAAATTAGCTTTCTGCAAAAATAAATGTAGAAGCTCCACCAGCCAAATTGCATGTATTACAGGGCTTTTACTTCTTTCTGTGATATGGCTTGCCGTACGATCAAAGTACTGACCCCTTTTGGGGCTGTAACTTATTCATGTTGCAGATTGTTCCGACGAGGAGTAAGGTGCGAATAGGTCGTTGTCTTATACTCAACTTTTGCCGTGGAGTCGGATGGACTTGCTACTACTACTATTATAGCTTCCGCAAGTATTTGATTAGATGGCCTTAAGCCATGTTATTATTGTAATATTTACTTCATTCGATGTAATAAAGACATGTTTTACTTCTGTTATTTCATCGAGTACTGTGTGTGCTAGCAAACTGATCCAGGGACTAGCACATTAAGCACAGAGACTTGGTCCCTTCGGATCTGGTCGTTACACCTAAGCTCCGAAGATATGCAAGAAGCAAAAAATTCTATAAAGGAGAAGGGCATTAAAGCCAAAGACGTGAAGAATCTACCTCCTATTGAGAAGTTGTGTGAGCCTACTACTCACCCTCCCTTGGTAGAGGTACACTCTCTTATATATTTCAATGAAAGTGACATCCCTAAAGGTAAGCATCCCGACCAATGTTTAAATGATCTTGATAATTTTATTATCAAGAAAAACCATTTTAATGAGAGGATACAAAATTAGTTGCATGATAATTCCCTTTCCATCAAAAGTTTACTTGATGTTCTAGGTAGAACAGTTAATGATGTTAAATGTCTTGTTAAGCATTTTCATATGGTTCAAACTCAGCTTGAACAGATTTCTAATGTGCAAAAATATTTGCTTGCTAATAATGTCAAACAGGATATACATGCCTATGGTAAAAATACTAGAGGTGGTACACACACCCAGGACCCTCTCTATATTGAGGGGCATCCAAAGAGGATCAAGCAAGATTCTCAAGTGCAGGTAGAAGACGAGATTGTGAGCTCTCCAAAGAAGAAAAAGAAGAATAAGAAACACAAATAAGCTGACAGCTCAAATGATCCTATTACAAGTGAAGAACCTGTTGTTGATCCTAACAACATATCTACCTCCGATGCTGAAACTGAAGACGGTGCTGAGCCTGAAAATGATAAGGAGAAGGATGATCCTCCCGAGGTGCGAAAAGAAGAAGCACCCAACAAACGCAAGAAGTACACAAGATAAGACTTCATTGCAAGAAGACATGGGAACGAAAGAGAACCGTGGGTACAGAAACCCATGCCCTTTCCAGGTAAGTCTCTCAAATCTAAGAAGAAGAGCATTATAATAAATTTTGTGAATGGATGAAACCTCTTTTTCTTCAAATTCCCTTGACTGATGCTATTAAGTTACCTCCTTATTCGAAATACATGAAAGATATTGTTACCAATAAAAGAAAAGTTCCTAATGTGGCAATATCTACTATGGTTGCTAACTATTCTTTCAGTGGCAAGATCCCTGAGAAGCTTGGTGACCCAGGTATACCCACCATTCCTTGCTCCATAAAGAATAATTATGTCAAAACTGCTTTATGTGATCTTGGAGCAGGAGTGAGTTTCATGCCTTTTTCTCTTTATAAGAGGCTATGTTTAGAAAAACTAATCCCTACAGATATATCTCTTCAGATGGCTGACAAGTCAACAGCCGCCCCGATTGGTATTTGTGAGGATGTTCCCGTTGAAGTTGCTAATTGCTTAATTCTTACAGATTTTGTTGTGCTTGACATGCCCGAGGATGGGAGAATGTCCATTATTCTTGGTAGACCTTTTCTTAACACCACAGGTTCTATTATTGATTGCAATAAAGGAAAGGTTACCTTCAACGTTGATGATAAGGAACACATGGTGTATTTTCCAAAGAAGATCGACAAAAGGCATGGCCTTAACTCTATAGAGAATATCGAGACCGTGAAGATTGGAGAATGGGATTGTCCTCTACATGTGCACCACAACTACAAAACCATTATGGTGGGGACAATGTCCATTAAAGTAAAGGTGCAATGATCACTTCATAAGAGGTGAAACTTTCTACTCAATATATCGCCGGTTCGTTGGTAAGACTTGATCAACCTTGCTAGATAGCATGCTTTATATAGGTAAAAAGTGGTGTCATGGTCATACCAAAGGCATACCCCTAAGCAAGGGAAACCAAGGGATACCCTCAAGCCCTTGGGTTTCCAACACACCTAAAAAAATAAATAAGATCAGCAAAGAATGCAGAGCTTTATCAATCTCAGAAGCTCAATTCACAGTGTCTATTTGTTCGTTACTCGGAAGATAGGAACGCAACGGACGTGAAGCATTCAAGACCGCGGGCGTTTCTCCTCGTTTATTAGCAGTAATGAAGAGATCGTTTCCTGTATTTAGTATATGTATTTAACCCTGTAATTAAGACTCATTAAACTGAGGCATTGAAGGGGCATAGGCACACTCTATATAAGCCTCCCCCCTCATCCAGTATGGGCACGCACAACATTATTCTCCTCAACTCTTGAGCAAGAACACCCGAGTCAGTCTGGGACAGGATTAAGGTTTTTATCTCCACGGAGAGGCCTAACCCGTATAACTTCCCCTGCGTCAACCACTCTGCGTACATATTCATTTAGCTCCTTTCATACCCCTCTCTCTATTGTCAGGATTATATCCCCGACAGTTGGCGCCCACTGTGGGGATGAGTTGATCAACAATCATAGAGATGGCATTTTCTTCATCCTCTTCGTCGGTTCGCGGCTCCGAGCTCATCGTCAGAGAGGTTTTTTTGTTTCGGATCATTGGCTTTCGTGGCTGATGGTTCTGCCTTGCTGGTGGATTCACCGCTCCAGGCGCAGCTGCTACCTTTGAGAGGCAGCGTCCACTTCCGAGCTGACGAGTCGGGGGCTCTACGCCTCCAACTTTTGTCTCATCATCAAGCACCAACACCTTTATCAGTCCGCCATAAGAAGAAGCGGTCGGGCCGTCCACATGCTCATCATCGCGGCAAACAAGTCAAGGTGCAGCAAGTGGCAGTCGTCGACTCGGTGGAGTCAGCCTAGAAGGCCCTAGAAGAATTAATCGCAAGAGAAGGCTCGTCAGCATCTCTTTTGCATCTATTCAACTCTATTGAAGAGGAAGGCATGGCAATATCAGATTCCAAGATGGATGAACAGGAGGGCAGCAGTGGCGCTCCATTCGCAGTTGCTGAAGTGTGCATGGCGGAAACTCCACCCCCCTCAACCGTCACCAACTCGGGATAGCCGCGCCTGGGACGAAGCTAATAGCCCGTCCTGGGCTGATGGACGAGAGCCAAGCGGCGTGTATCCGCTTTCCGAAGGTTAGAACTCGGAGAAGCAAGTCGGCAGCACCGACCCCTTACTCAAGAAGAGCAAGCAGAAGCGGAGGCGGCCGAGAGACTGTTAAACACTCCTATCGACACAAGTACTCCGGAAGGTCGAAGTCTGGAGGCAGCCAGGCTAACCAACTTGGCCGAGCGGGAACGCCTGGCCGAGCTAGAGAACACCCTGGAACGTCAGGCCCGGGAGGTCGCTCGGCACAGGCAAAGCAGAACAAGTCGGCAACTGCGAGGCCAAGGACGAGAACCTTTCCGAGCTATGGGAACCCCAGTAGAAAATCTTATAGCGGCGACTCGGATTGCAAACTCTCTGCAGCCCAGTGGATCGACAGCAGATGGAATTCAGCATCTGGCATTTTTATTGCAAGACGAAGTAGATCAAAATGCTGTTGTCAGTCAATCACAGCAGCGGATCCATTCTCAAGTTCCTCCTGCAAGAACGTCGCAGTTGGTACATACCCCTTACGGAGAAGCGCGGAGAAATAGGAACAATTCTCCTCGGCGCAGAAATGATCCCCGAGGAGATCACCGCCAAGATCAGTATCAGCACGAAGAATACCGAAGACCAGATAACTGTGAAGCTCACATGTCTGGTTGAGCCGCTCCTTGGAGAGAAGAGTTCCCTCGGCACCGAGGTGACCGTCATATAGATGTTGAAGATGACGCCCGAAGCCATCTGGTGTAGAGCGGAGTTGATCGTGCTAGGTCCCATCGGGAAGATCAGGCTCGTCCCTCAATGGCTACAGGGCCGGTTTGTTTCAGCGAGAGAATTCGGTCCACCCCTATTCCTCCTCACTTCAGGATAGCTCAAGCGGTGGATAAGTACTGAGGTGATGCCAAACCCCAAACATGGTTAGATGATTACCGAATAGCCGTGCAAATCAGAGGGGGAGGGGATGAGATAGCTATGATGCACCTTCCCCTGATGCTAGAAGGCTCAACTCGGGCATGGTTAAATCAGCTCCCCCCTAGTAGCATTTGGATTTGGGATGACCTCGAGAGGGTTTTTTTCAAGAACTTTGAAGGGACCTACAAGAGGCCTGGAGGACTAACCGAGCTACAGTTATGTGTGCAAGGAAACACCGAATCTACTCGGGATTATATCCAGAGATGGATCACGCTTCACAACTCGGTAGAGGGAGTCTCCGAGTTCCAAGCCATCCACGCCTTCAAGCAAGGAGTCAAATATAGAGAACTAAGTCTTAAGTTGGCGAGATCACCCCATGTTACCTCACTCGAAAAGTTGATGGAGATAGCAAACAAGTACGCCAATGGCGAAGAGGAGATCCTCCAGGAGACCCAGCAACACAGAGGAGGTAACAACTCGGCGCCTAACCAGAAGCAGAAGACCGGAGGAAACAACAAGAGAAAGGCGAAAGATGCCCCAACAAATGCAGAGTTAGTTGCAGCAGCGAATGCCTTAGGGATTCATGGCAAAGGTCAGGCACGAAAGGAGTGGCATCCACGTCAGAAAAAACCATCAAACGACGATGAGGTTCTAGATCAACCCTGTCCTCTTCACACTACCCGAGATGTTGAGGTAAAGCTGGTTCTTCCAAAGCATACAGCTCGGCAGTGTCGTCTGATGAGAAGAGTAGCCCAGAATGCGAAGACGGGACCTCAGCAAGACAAAGATACTGGAAAAAAGAAGGCAGCGAGCCCAGATCTGAATAGTGAAGGCTTCCCAAGAGAAGACGGAGTGCTGGTCATCTTTGCAGGTCGGGAGTCGAAGAGAGTGGAAAAGATAAGGTTCAGAGAAGTCAATTCGGCAGCTCCGGCAGTTCCGAGTTACATGAAGTGGGCTGATACTCCGATCACCTTTGATCAGTCAGATAACCCTCATGAAATCCCTCACCCAGGAAGGCATGCTCTGATCGTTGATCCTTTGGTAGAAACAGGGAATGGAACCTTCAGTATCAGAAATGTCCTGATGGACGGTGGCAGTGGGATTAATATCCTATATGCAAGCACTCTGAAGAGCATGAACATTCCAATGTCCAAGCTCTTCAAAAGCTATCTGGAATTTCATGGGATCATCCCGGGAAAAAAGGCACATTAACTCCTAATGATCTCCCTCAATGTGGTTTTTAGTACTCCGAGTAACTTCCGGAAAGAAAAGACCACCTTTGAGGTAGTGGATTTTCCGAGTGCCTATCACGCTCTACTCGGAAGACCAGCCTATGAAAAATTCATGGCCATTCCATGTTACATATATCTGAAACTGAAGATGCCTGGCCCACACAGCGTGATCACCATCTCGGGAGATTACAAACAAGCTGAAGAACTGTTGCAGAAGGGATCCTTGATAGCCGACCAGCAAATGGCCGAGGTTGAGCTGGCCGAGTACAAGAAAGCCGCTGATTCATCCGAGCTGCTGCAACCAGAGAAGACATCTTTGTTCGAGTCAGCCGGAGAAACCAAAAGGGTACAGATACATCCCACTGATAAAGACAAGTACACCAATATCGCGACCGACTTGGATCCCAAATAGGAACTCGAGCTCATCAATTTCGTCCGTGAGAATTGGGATATCTTCGCAAGGAAGCCTGTTGATATGCCTGGAGTCCCAAGGGGGTTGGCTGAGCACAAATTACACGTTGATCCAAAAGAAAGAACGGTGAAGGAGTCCCTTAGGCGCTTTTCTTCCGAGAAAAGGAAGGCCATTGTACAACAAATAGCTAGACTATTAGCAGCCGGATTCATTAGGGAAATCTTCCACTCCGAGTGGTTAGCAAATACTGTAATGGTTCCGAAGAAAGATAAAACTTGGAGGACTTGTGTTGGTTTCCGTCACATCAATAAAGTTTGTCCAAAATACCATTTCCCTCTTCCTCGCATTGACCAGATTGTGGAATCCACATCGGGTTGCGAGAGATTATGTTTCCTCGATGCATACTCGGGTTACCATCAAATCCGATTATATGAAGGAGATGAACTTCAAAAAACATTCATAACCTCATTAGGATATTTTTGTTATGTCACGATGCCATTCGGGCTTAAAAATGCAGGAGCCATATATCAACGCATGATGCAGAACTGCTTGATTTGGCAAATCGGCAGAAATGTTGAGGTCTATGTGGACGATATTGTGATCAAGTCGGTTAAAGGAAATAGTTTGCTAGCCAACCTAGCTGAAACCTTTCAGAGCCTCCGAGCCTACAGTATCAAGCTCAACCCGGAGAAGTGTGTCTTTGGTGTACCAGCCGGGAAGCTACTCGGATTCATGCTCTCCGGGCGTGGGATAGAAGCTAACCCGGAAAAATCGCAGCAATCCAAAACATGAAGCCACCCAAGCAGCTCCGAGATGTCCAGAAGCTGACAGGTTGTCTCGCAGCACTCAACCGATTCATTTCCATACTGGGAGAGAAATCCCTACCTCTTTACCAGCTGATGAAAAAATTGCCAAATTTTGTTTGGACCGAAGAAGCTCAAATGGAATTCGAAGAGCTAATGAAGCAACTGTCAACTCGGCTAGTCCTTGCAGCACCTGAAGAAAAAGAACCGCTCTTACTGTACATTTCAGCCACAAGCCAAGTTGTCAACTAGCTATAGTGGTGGAAAGAGAAGAGGAAGGAAAGGCACAAAAGGTACAAATATAGGTGTACTTCATCTTCGAGGTCCTCACACCGTCCAGGCAGAGATATCCCCATTATCAGAAGCTGGCAATGGGCATTTACTTGGCCTCACAGAAACTTGCACACTACTTCCAAGACCATTCCATCACAGTGGTATCCGAGGCTCCTCTGGCAGAGATCATGAACAACATATACTCAACGGGCAGAATTGCAAAATGGAGTTTGGATCTACTGCCCTATGACCTCCATTACCAACCCAAAAAAGCAATCAAGTCCCAAGCATTGGTGGATTTCTTGGCCGAGTGGATTGAAGTCCAAAATCCTCCACAGCCAACACCAGAGCATTGGACAATGTTTTTTTGACAGATCCAAGATGATGAATGGAGCAGGAGCAAGGGTGGTACTAGTTTCACCAAGGAAAGACGAGATGAGATATGTCCTCCAAATACATTTCCCAGCAACAAGTAACGAGGCCGAGTATGAAGCCCTTTTGTATGGCCTGAGAATGGCCATTTCACTCAAAATCAGGAGGCTGATGGTATTCAGAGATTCATACCTGGTGATAAACCAAGTAATGAAGGAATGGGACATTCGGAGTCCAGCTATGACAACTTACTGCGTAGCATTGAGAAAATTGGAGAAAAAATTCGATGGGCTAGAGCTCCATCACATTCCACGGATTCAAAATCAAGCAGCAGACGACCTAGCTAAGTTGGGCTCTACTCGGGGTCAGATCCCATCTGGAATTTATTTGGAGCACTTGCATTCTCCAACAGTCAAGGAAGATCCTTTCCTAGAGGCCGATCCAGATATGATGCCTGACAAAAACATACCGAACAAGGAAGATATACCCGCATTAGTTGACATGGTGTTTGATGTGGAGGTCATTCCCCACGAGTGGACACTTCCAATCTTAGCTTATTTGCAAAAGCAAGGATTGTCAGATGATGAGATAGCGGCTAAGCAGATTGTCCGCAAATCGAAGTCCTACTCGGTGATCAATGGAGAGTTGTACAGAAATAGCATCACTCAACTTCCCCAGCGATGCATCTCTGAAGACGAAGGCCGATGTATCCTGATAGACATTCATGCGGGCGACTGTGGCCACCACGCCTCGAGTCGTACACTGTTGGCAAAAGCCTTCCGAGCTGGTTTCTTCTGGCCTCAAGCCCTCAGCGATGCTCGGTATATTGTGGACCACTGCGAAGGATGTCAGTTCTATGCCAATCGACCACACAAACCGGCTTGCGAGCTGAAGACAATCCCCCTAGCCTGTCCATTCGCAGTATGGGGGCTGGATATGATTGGACCACAGAGAACAGGAAAATATGGTTTCACCCACATCCTAGTCGCAATGGACAAGTTCACCAAATGGATAGAAGCAAAACCCATCAAATCCCTCGACTCAGCCACAACAGTCAGCTTCATACAAGGCATTATACATCGTTTCGGTGTGCCACATGACATCATCACCGACAATGGGTCAAATTTCAACTGGGCTGAATTCAAGAAATTCTGTTGGAGCAAGGGCATCCAGGTCAATTTGCCTCAATTGCACACCCATAGTCCAATGGCCAAGTCGAGCGAGCAAATGGGATAATACTAAAAGGAATAAAACCCCATCTCCTTCGGGAACTGAAGGAAGCAACCGCTACCTTGGTTGATGAACTTCCTTCGGTCCTATGGGGATTGAGGGCTACTCCCAACCGCTCCACTCGGTCAACCCCTTTCTTCCTCGTTTATGGGTCAGAGGAAGTTCTCCCGAGTGATCTCAAGCACAACGCCCCTCGTGTCAGCCAGTACACTGAAGCCGAAGCCGAAGCCGCACGACAAGATGGTGTTGGTCTCTTGGAAGAGGAGCGGAATTTAGCTCTCACCCGCTCAACATTTTATCAGCAAGACCTACGCCGATATCACGACCAGCACATCCGAGCTCGCTCATTCCAAGAAGGTGACATGGTACTGCGAATCAAGCAAACTTCGGATCACAAATTAGCTCCCCCATGGGAAGGACCATATGTCATCTCCAAGGTACTGCGCAACAGGGCTTATCGGTTGTACGATATAACTAATAATATAGAGGAGCCTCATGCGTGGAACGCCCAGTTATTACGACATTTCTACGCATAAGCATGGTTGTAAGACTTGAATAAAATATTTTTTAGCACAAACACCGTGCTTCTCCAATCTTTGTATGATTACATTCTTGTTTTCGAATCAGGTTTTCATCCGATTTGTGCACAGCTCGGACGAGAACTTAGAAAATTTACCTAAGTGCTCACCAAGTCTCAGATGACTTGGGGGCTGCTTAATGTTCTAAAATCAGTTTTTCATCCGAACTGTACGCAGCTCAGACGAGAACTTAGAAAATTTACCTAAGTGCTCACGAAGTCTCAGGTGACTGGGGCCTGCTTAATGTTCTAAAATCAGGTTTTCATCCGAATTGTGCGCAACTCGGACGAGAACTTAGAAACTTTACCTAAGTGCTCACCAAGTCTTAGATAACTTGGGGGCTGCTTAATGTTCTAAAATCAGGTTTTCATCTGAACTGTACGCATCTCGGACGAGAACTTAGAAAATTTACCTAAGTGCTCACCAAGTCTCAGGTGACTGGGGGCTGCTTAATGTTCTAAAATCAGGTTTTCATCCGAATTGTACGCAGCTCGGACGAGAACTTAGAAAATTTACCTAAGTGCTCACCAAGTCTCAGGTGACTTGGGGGCTGCTTAGTGTCCTAAAATAATGCTTTCATCCGAGCTGTACGCAGCTCGGACAAGCACTTCGAAAATTTTCCTAAGCACTCACCAAGTCTCAGGAGACTTTGGGGCTGCTTAATGTTCTAAAATCAGGTTTTCATCCGAGCTGTTCGCAGCTCGGACGAGGACTTAGAAAAATTTCGTAAGCACTCACCAAGTTTCAGAGAGACTTGGGGGTTGCTTAATGTTCTAAAATCAGGTTTTCATCCGAGCTGTTCACAGCTCGAACGAGGACTTAGAAAATTTTCCTAAGCGCTCACCAAGACTCAAGAGGTTTTGGGGAGCACAACATCATCTGCATTAAGGATCTTCTCCACAAGATCTTCAATGGTGGCCCACACTTCAAAGAGGCAAACAAATTTCACTGGCCATCCAAGCTGAAGGCACCGCTTGGAAGCCTGACGAAGAAGAGGAACCACTACATTGATGATGATGCTGGTAACTGTGAGAACAAGATCAACCAGCTTGTTAAAAGAAGAACTGGGCTGAGGAGCTCCTTGATAATACCCAGCATTGGAAGGACAAACCTGCTTCACATTAGGAAGTGGATGATGAGCTCCTAAGATAACCATTTCAGAAGTATGCATACATTAGCTTAAGCAAAAGCATGTCTAGTGCCCAGGGCACAACATCAACAACGAAATTCATTACAGATCCACTCGCCATTCCAAGGCAAATATCAAAGAGTTTTTTCTGCGATGCTCCATACCAACTGAGCTCGCTCATTCCTCGCCAGCTTCGTTCGACTCGCTTGTTACACCAGTCGAATCCACGAAGAAGTCCAGGTCGGGCATCAGCGCAATCCGACTGGCGGTCTCGGCATATCGAGAAAGGGAGGTGGTGCAGCTCTGACCCTCTTTAGGATCACCACCACCAACCCTCTCAAGATTATGGACTCGCTCCGGAAAATGGGCTTTGGTCAGGGCCATCGCATAGTTCGCACCACTCTGTGCCGCAGAATGTTTCCAGTGCGCCAGCTGCTGAGGGGCTTCTTGCAGGATGGGCACGACAGTGTCCAGCTTCACTCTGCTTCCCTCGCCAGGAGACAGTCTGCTCTTCAAAGCAAGGGTAGCACCCATGACCTCTTCTGCAAATCTCTTGGCATTGGCGCACCTCATGGTCAGCAGCCCCCAAGCCAAAGCAAACTCCGTGGTCACTGGCGTGTAGTTATCCTTCTTCATCATCTCGGCAAACTCAGCCATTCGGGCCTGCTCGGCTTCCGGGTCGGTTCCATATGTTGCACCAATAAAAGATAAGTATATGATAGAAGGTCATGAGACCAAACATTCTCCACAAATGGGTCATACAACTCACTATATAAAGTCTCACTGAAGACAGCAAACCACCCAGCGCAGTATTCCTTAGCTGCTCTCACCAACTTACGAGTTGTCTCCAGCTCGGCCTTATGCTTTTCTTCATCCTTGGTGCGCAGCTCGGACAACTTCGCCAAATCAGACTCAAGTTTCGCGATGCTCGCCTCGTTCTCTTTCACTGCTTTCTTGTAGTAATGCAAGTTTGTCTCCAAAACATTCTTCTCCTTGGCACGCTTCTCGACCTGGTCTATCTCTTTCTTCATCTTCGCAAAGAAATCGTCGCTCTCTTTCACCTTTGCATCAAAAGCCTTCTTGGATGCTTCTGCAATACCACATCGAAAAGGGACATATTAAGCATGAAGAAAGATTCCAAGGCAAACGTGCGAACGAGGTCCTCGTCGGATTCTCTCACCATTGTCCTCAACATGTTGTTTTTCAGCTTATTGTGCCCTTCCAGCAGCGCTTCGTACGCGATTTTCACAGCCGCGTTCTCCTCTTGCAGCTTCACGAAAGCCGAACCAAGTTTGCAGGCCTCCTGCAAGGGGAAAAATATCAAGTTTTAAAGAACAACCTCCTATTAAAAGACTCCGAATAACTTCAAAAAGTTACTCGGAGCCTTGGGGGCTACACCCAGTGGGTGCTCTAAGAAGTGCTCCCACTGGAAGTTCATCAAAACAAAGACCTCCTATCAAAAGATTCTGAATAATTTCAAAAGTTACTCGGAGCCTTGGGGGCTACACCCACTGGGTGCACTAAGAAGTGCTCCCACTGGAAGTTCATCAAAATAAAGACCTCCTATCAAAAGACTCTGAATAACTTCAAAAGTTACTCGGAGCCTTGGGGGCTACACCCACTGGGTGCACTAAGAAGTGCTCCCACTGGAAGTTCATCAAAACAAAGACCTCCTATCAAAAGACTCCGAATAACTTCAAAAGTTACTCGGAGCCTTGGGGAATACATCCACTGGGTACGCTAAGAAGCGTCCCCATCGGAAGTTTAAAACTTCCAGAGTAACAACAAATCTGCCAGAAAGTTACTCGGACACCCACTAGGCAGAAAAGTTACATAAGTAATTACGTGCATGTTGGACTTCACCAACTCGGCCTCGGAAGCTAGCTCACGCAGGCATAGCTCAAACTGAGCTGCCTTCACCAAGGACTCCTTCATGCCACCAATGATGGCACCCTCAACTGGGGTACCGACTAGAATCGATGCCGAATCAGCAGGCCCATCCCCTTGAGCAGTAGCCGGGACGGCAGAAGTCCTCTCAGCAGCCTTCTCAGCAGGAGCCTTAGGCGCAGCAGAAGAGGTAGACAAGCTACTGGTAGCAGGGCGGACAATCACCTCAGGAGAAGCGACCCCAGTGGCGGTCGGCTCGGTCGCGATCCGGGTTGGACCTGCAGAGGAATCATTGTCCATGTATGTGGAAGAAACGGCAGACAGTCAAAACAGAAGGTCGCAGCAGCAAAAGCACCAACAGATATAATCAGGAATTCTTACCGACAGCCGGGACATCTTCTAGAATGGTGTCCATGACAGGAAAGTCAGTCACCCCGTAGGTGCTGACGTCCTCGAAAATTTCAGCACTCGGATCCTCAGCCCCAGGCAGTGACTCAGAACCACTTAGATGGACACTGCAAGACGAAATAATCAAAAAAGGACCGGGAAATCAACCAAACTCCAAGGCAAAGGGAACTAGCGGCATTACTTGTGAACAGTCTTGAAGGTACGCCTCGGGGGAGCCGGACCAGCTGCAGCCCCCTTGGCCTTCTCGGCAGTAGCATCCCCCGAGGGGTTAGCCTCCCTGCCACCAAGTGTGACAAGCTTCTTCTTCTTCATTGGCGCAACTTTCCCAGAGCTAAAGCTTAAGGATGGGAGCTTTCCGCTACCCTCTTCACCACTCGGAGTATGGGCCCTCTTACGAGTCTGAGTAAGGCCCTCCCGTGCCGACTCACGATCTTGGTTATTCTTCGAGCACTGCTCGGAGGTCACCTGAACACGAGCCACCTCGGACTCCAGCTCTTCCCCAGTCTCAACTCCGACCCCCGCGCCAGCAGTACTGTCTTCATCTTCCTCGGCGGGATGTTGCAGAGCCAGAGGAATGGGAGAATGGAACTGGGAAAAATCCTAACAAAGAAACCCAAAAGTCCGAGTTAGAAACGAGAAAGCAGAATATGCCTCAGGGCGCATAAGAAATAGGACAACATACCAAGGATGGAGGGTTCTCGCTGCTGAAAGGTTTTACTCGGCCCGTCGGCTGCAGACCCTGGGTCACGCTGATGATTATCTTCATCTAGAGCTCAAATTTATCCAGGGGCATCTCGGTGCTACTGTATCGGGTGTCATCCTGAAGCCCGGAGTACGTCCACATCCTCCGAGCCCTAGCTTGGAGAGGCTGAATCTTCCGATTCACAAAAGTGGCTATCAGGTCCATGGCATCCAAGCCATTCTTCTTCACCCTAATGATCTCACGCTGTAAAGGAAGCACTTGCTCCTTCTCGGTGTTGGTGAGCTAAGGGTTCCAACCCTGGGAAGAAGTCAGCCTCATCTCCGAGTAAGGAGGCAGTTACGTACCCCCGGCTTCTCGGCCACCTTGCAGTAAAACCAACTATTCTGCCAATTCTTGACAGAATCGGGCAGGCTAGAGGAGAAATACTGAACCCCCTGCTTACGAGCGAAGAACAAACCACCGCATAGATGGTTGAACTCCACGCCACCACGCTCCCCGGATTTCTTCGCCTTCTGAGGCTTAATGGCGTATATGGTACGGAAAAGATGCCAATGGGGCTTTATGCCCAAATAGCCCTGCAGAGGGTGAAAAAGCTAGAAAGGAGGGTAATGGCGTTGGGGATGATGTGATGAAGTTGGGCACCCATGAAAGTCAAGAAATCCAAGAAAAAGGGATGCGGAGGGAGAGAAAACCCGCGATCCACATGCGAAAGGAGTATGACCCGCTCACCGTCCTGCGGAAGAGGCTCGTCTTCTCCCGGGGCGGGAAGGCGGCAACCCTCGCGAGGAACCAAGCCGACGTCCTGGTACCCCAGCAGCATGTCCTCCGTCACGATCGAAGGAATCCATTCCCCCGCAGACATGGTCTCGGCGGCCGCGGAGGGGCAGCGCGAATGACGTCCTCCCAGGGTGAAGCACGAGTGGCCGGCGAGAACTCCCCGGCGGCGGAAGCAAGAACACGAGAGAGAGCGAGAAAGAACGAGAGTGGAGGCGCGCGGGGGACAAGGCATAGATCTGTTTCAAGCCGCAGGAGGGGGAGCATTTATAGCTTGAGATGGCAACCGCCACGTGCCAGATCCGCGCCCCATTACGGGCGTGCTGGTTGCCTTCCCCATAAAACCGCTCCACTTCCCCATAATCTCTCCCACTTTCCCACGGGCAGTTAATGATTATCCTATAAGACCTCCGCGGGAATCGAGGATACAGGCCTGACAGCGCGCCTACTTGCCTTGAAGAAAACATTCTCTGACAAGACAAGATCCTTTTCATTTAAAACCGAATCAGACTTCGATTCGAAGCCCGAGACCGTTCCAACTACTCGGAAGGCACAGAACACCGAATCAACTGGAAAACCCTCCGAGTAAGTCATCACTCGGAAGAAATTACTGAGCTCTCAAGGCGACCGAGTAAGCTGTCACTCGGAACAACAATAAGGGGAACCACTCGAAGCTAAGTAAGCTAATCACGAAGTAACTACATCCCTGAAGCTCACTGTAAACGAAAAATCTTGCACTCACCAACTGCTCAAGTAAAAATCTGAGTGGTTGTGTCGCTGGTGGCCCGTCTTTGACGAAGAATGCCAGGCCACTAGTACGACCTGGCGCAGGGGGTAAAGAATCAATACCCCATGTGGTATGACCTAAGGCTCTTTACGATGCCTTAGGATATTGAACTTTACAAATCTGGTTTATATGGAGTTTAAGGCCTTTTACTCCGAGACACGCCTTCCGAGGCCTCAGTCCACCTCTTCTGAGAGAAGTTTGAGTGTCGCCAGATTTTTCCTTTAACCTGCCCAACCCACGCTCGAGGGAAAAGTCCAAATATCGATAAAGCTCTTCCGGGCCTCTTATTGAGTTTAATCTTCACATACCTCATGAAATCTGACAAATGTCAGCTACCTCAATCGCGAGCACCCGAAAGCGCTTGGGGGCTACTTTCGTGGTCATACCAAAGGCATACCCCTAAGCAAGGGAAACCAAGGGGTACCCTCAAGCCCTTGAGTTTCCAACATTCCTAACAAAATAAATAAGACCAGCAAAGAATGCAGAGCTTTATCAATCTCAGAAGCTCAATTCACAGTGTCTCCGAGTAACACGTTACTCGGAAGAAGAGACCACCTCCGAGTAGTTAGTTACTCGGAAAGCAAACAGGATCCGAGTAGTTAGCTACTCGGAGAAGAGGACCGGTGAGTTGTTCGTTACTCGGAAGATAAGAACACAACGGACGTGAAGCATTCAAGACCGTGGGCGTTTCTCCTCCTTTATTAGCAGTAATGAAGAGACCGTTTCCTGTATTTAGTATATGCATTTAACCCTATAATTAAGACCCATTAAACTGAGGCATTGAAGGGACAGAGGCGCACTCTATATAAGCCTCCCCCCTCATCCAGTATGGGCACACGCAACATTATTCTCCTCAACTCTTGAGCAAGAACACCCCAGTCAGTCTGGGACATGATTAAGGTTTTTATCTCCACGGAGAGGCCTAACCTATATAAATTCCCCTGCGTCAACCACTCTGCGTACAGATTCATTTAGATCCTTTCATACCCCTCTCCCTATTGTCAGGATTATATCCCCGACAAGTGGGGGTTGTTATGTTTTCATTTGCCTTAGCTTTTGTTCTCCTGGCTGTACCAAGTTTTTATGTTTTTGAAGCTTCACAATTCTAATCACTGCGTCAAGTTTTCAGAAAGTTTAGCATCTTTTTGAACTCCGAAATTTTTTCAACAGTGAAGTTGCCAGAAAAAATCCAAAAAAAATCCACGTCGAGAGTGATCCGGGAGCACCTGGGGGTGACCAGAGGGGCCACCAGTGGCCTAGGCGGCCAGCTGGCGCGGCCAGCCCCCTGGCCGCGCCCACAGGGCGCCTGGGGCCCACAGGCCCATCTCCAGGTATGTCTTCTTCCTCCTTCTTCCTCTCTCTCCAAAAACACGAGTTATGCACTTCTTCTTGCGTTCTTGTTGTTCTTGGAGGAAATTTTCGATCTCTCTCTATAGCCCATCGTTTGAGCTGAGATTTTGAGTAAATACTCCCTGGTATGCAACTCCTCCACCCCTCCAATTAGATTTTTGATTGGTGGATTCATTTGTGAGTATTTAGTAGATATTGGTGTTGTTCATATGAGCTTGCATGCATGTGTAGAAATTTATTTTCCAAGTTTTGATGCAAGTTTATGCCTTAGGTAAGTGAGTAGAGTAGTTTGCCTCAACTCACTTTGTTTAAATCCTTGTTTTTGTGAATTGTCAAAAATTTCATAAATGATTTTGCTAGAAAAAATAAAGGGGTGGCTTAGGAAGAAGAAGCCCGAACGCTCCGATCGAGTTACTAGAGGTGCAACTTCACCCTCAGCTGCTAGGGTGAGCTAAAACGAAAATCATGTGCCACTAGAGTTGTTGGAAAACACGAGTCCCGCATGCGCAAAGATGTACCCGTGCGATGATTTTCTTGAAGCTGCAGGGATCAAGGAGGAATTTTATGGCCTTTGCGCCAATGCAGGTTTGACACGGCTAGCACTATGCCGTGTGGTACAATATAAGAAACTTACCTCCTGTTTTATTAATAGTTTCAGTTATAATCATGATGCTGGAGTTATTGAGTTTAAAATTTACAATGAGCTTATGACCATGTCTTTGGCAAGGTTTTGTTCAATTATAGGTGTCCCGAATGTTGGTCAGACGGCAAGGATGAACACTCAGCCCTCTGAGTTGAGGACTCTCTTCGACTCTCTTTGTAGCCAGGAGACAAGGGATATCCGGCATGCAACGATTTCCAGCATCTTATTCCCCCACCTCAGGTATTTTGCGTATTTTATTGCTAGAGTGGTGTTGGCTCGTGATAACACGAGCAACGGTTCAATACCAGATCTTTCTATCTATGCGAACGCCCTCTCTGGTAGAAGTGAATATAATGTGGGTGCCTTAATTTCTCGCCGCCTTGCTATGAATGGTAACAAGGGTGATTTATTTGGTGGCATTTACGCCAAACTTATCCTTGAGTATTTTAACGGCACCCCGCATCCTGATGATGTTCCCTTTTCTCACACAAGTCTTGATCTTGCTGCTATGAAGAGGCATAAGTTTGTTACCACGACTTCCGAGTTTCGTAACCTTGTTTATATTTTGAGGGTCGAAAAGACTATTACTCGAGAGATCCGTCTACCTGCACCACTTTTGTTTGATTATACCAGCAGGAAAGGATGGTCCTTCAACGGCGTCCAGTTTGATGAGTTCATGGCCCAGTATCAGTTGCATAACCCCACGGAGGGGGTTGTGCCCGACGAGGAGGAGCATGGTGAGTTCCCACCTTTCCAGGGGAATACCGTCACCCAGTTTGGTGAGGGGTGTTCCTCTGCTTGGAGCTCAGGACCTTCCTCATGGGAGGACCCGAGGACTTTGGTGTACGCACCGGAGGGCTCGTATGACTCATGGACTTACCCGTACCACCCCGGAGAAGGAGGCTCCTGGGGGCAGTATCTCTTACCAACTTAGGCCAAAAGCCTAAGCTTGGGGGAGTACGTGCCCTTCTCCATTTTCCATTGTATTATCCGTTTTGTTCGCTTTGATATTTTCGAAGTTTTTTCCTATTCTTCTTTGCTCTTTTTAATTTGCAAAAACAACAAAAAGATTTCTCTTTTCTTTTTCTTTCATTAAACCTTTGAAAAAACCCAAAAATATTTCCTTTCTCTCTTTAGTTTTCTTTGTTTTTAGAGTTCAGCTCAAGTTCGCGATGGCATTTGATTATATTTCCCATGTTCGATCATGCAATTGACAAGGCAGTAATGATGAAGATCAACGGAAGGGAAGCAATAACGAAAACCGGTATAAACTCTTCTTGTTTCTACTTTTGTACATATGCATGTACTTATGATCTAGAGACCATCTTGTAGCGACATAGTGCTATATTTACAATGCTTTCCCAGTGTTCATGTTTTCTTTATGGCTGATCTCAAATAGCTAGAGTGCATAATATGTTGTTGAAATGATTTGCATGCATTGCATTGTTCATAGTTTGGCATATTGAAGTGGTATTTCCCTTCGGAGGATTCTTGGATTGACTTGGCACATGTTCGCACATGTTTATGACTAAAAAGTCTATCATGCCTTGATGATCTTTTTATTTCAGAATAGTTATATCACTTTCATGACCAATTCAATGTTGCTTTGTCGCTCTGCATAATTATGAAAATTATTGCTCTCTAGTTGGTCGCTTCCCAGTCTTTTTCTATCCTTCACTCGCATTAAGTGGAATTCTGCTTGTATATCCAAACTCCTTTTCAAACCAGTTATTCCACTTGAGTCCACCATACCTTCCTATATGTGGTATTTACCGGCCACCCCTAACTCAGACTTTCTTGTGCCATCTCGAAATTTATTCAAAAGCTTCCCTTTTGTAACCGTACAAGCTCATGATGCGGTGAGGGAAAATCAGTATCTGCCATGCCAAAAATATTTTGACGGAAGTTTTAACTAGTCAAATTTATAAAAAAACAAAATGAGAGAGTTACACCTCCCCCATAATTGATGATGGAATGAAATGGACCAAATGCTGCTAATGATAGATGGAACGAGAAAACTTCCTTCCATACTTGAGGCAAAATAAAACGCACCATAGACCGTCAAATGATGTATGGAAAATGGAACAGAAGTGTAAGCAAAAGCATTAATATAGTCGGCATGGGAGATATTGAGAGACCTTTACCGTTCACCGTTGACTGGAAAGTTGCACTTCTCAAAAGAGTTTATCTCTGTTTTCAAAACCAAGAGCTCTGGCACATGTTTAGTCTTTGCTTCCAACCATGGGTTTTCAACCTTGCCATAAAAAATCCACGGTTCGAGAGTCTCCCCTTCTTTCTTCAGAGCACCAACTATGGAGAGCAATATTGTCATTCTTAGTGTAACATGCATTGTCTCAGAGTATGACATTGTCTTCTGCATGATTGTGATATTGCTTGTTCTGAAATTCTTAGTTCTAGTCTCCTTTAAAACTCCGGAGGAGTTTCTGCATTTATGTTTTGCTTCACTCATGGAGGCTAGCGAGATACCACTCTAGTATGTTCAAGCTATGTGCATTGTGATCTTGTCTTGGTTCTCGGCAGCTTATTATTTACTTTTGGTTGTTTGTGATTGATCACTTGAAAGAACGATTGCTTCGTGCATTGTCCTCATAGCATTGTTTCAATACTTGTTAAACTCTTTTCGTAGTACATGCTTATATACATCTTATGAAGCAAAAGAGTTTGTCAAAGTCTTCTTTGTCGCGTCTAGTTCGTTGAACTGAATTTCTTGAGGACAAGTAATAAGCTAAGCTTGGGGGAGTTGATACGTCTCAAACGTATCTACTTTTCCAAACACTTTTGCTATTGTTTTGCGCTCATTCTTGCATGATTTGAACTAAACTAGCTAGGACTGACGCTGTTTTCAGCAGAGCTGCCTTTATGGTTTTATTGTGTGCAGGAAAATGGATTTTTAGGTATCTCAGAAAATTCTCAGAAAATTCAGGAAAAATCCAGGCACCCGAAGCTTCCACGAGCCAGAAGTGGGGCCAGAGGGGGCCATAGGGGCTCCAGGCGCCCTGCTGGCGCGGCCCCACCCCTGGTCGCGCCGGCTGGCCACCTGGGGCCCTCCCCCCTCCTCTAGTGCCCTACAGAGGCCCCTATTTATTCTCGTGACGGGAAAACCCCAGGAGAGAAGTCATTTTCCCAGTTTTCTGTCGCGGAGCCGTCGCCACCCTCTGTTCTTCCTCGGGAGGGCTAATCTGGATTTGGCCTCCGGAGAGGGGAGATCGTCGACATCGTCATCACCATCACCAATCTATCCTCCCTCCATGACCTCTCTTCACATGTGTGAGTAATTCCCTGCTGTAGGCAAAGGGGGTGGTAGGGATTGGATGAGTTAGATCATGTAATAGTTCGTCAGATTGTTGGGGGCATGTTGCATATCATCTACTTTGGTGTTTATCATCTTTACTACAACTTTTTGCTCTTAATGCTTGTCACTTTGGGCCTGAGTGCCATGTTTTTATATCTGAACCATTTATGTTTTCATGAGTATATCTATGTTCTTGATCCTATCTATGAGTTGTATGCACCTATTATGGTCCGGAACCGGCGATCCCAAAGGTGATAGCTTGGGACACCAAAGAGGATGGACTATAATTTGAGGATTTCATGTATCCATTGAGTTTAATGCTTTGTTCTGGTGCTCTTTGACAGGAGCACCTTAATCTCCTTAAGTTCCTTTTGGCCCCGTTCATAGCGGGATGGTAGGAAAAAATATGTTGTGCAAGTTCTTATTGCAAGCACGCACAACTACCTACGGAATACATGCCTAATGTTTGATATTTGCCTAGATGATAATTAATTTTCTATGTGCCTTGCCCCATGTTAGAATCTATTACATGTTCGCTCTCATCCAAGCAGCGCCCAACCATCCATCTCCCTAGACTACAGTGTTTCAATCTTGTTGGTTACTAGTTGTTGCTTTTGCCGTTTTAATTTTGCTGTCGCTACTACCACTATCGTATCGCAGTTGCTATTAATATTTTGTTGCAAGCAAGTATATTTCAGGTGTGGTTGAATTGAAAACTCAACTGTCAAAGCTTATGATATTATTTGGCTCCTGTCGAATCAATAAATTAGGTTATCTTTCCCGCGAAGACTATTTCGTTCCCCTACAGTTGAGGGTCATCACTCGCCCCTACTATAAAGTGCCCGAGTGCCTACTCGCAAAAAGACACGAGGGACAAGCAACTGGATCTTCGAGTGAGCACACGAAAGCTCACCGGGTGTTCATACTATAAGTCCACTCGATCATTTTCCGAGTGGGTGCATTCTATATTAGCTCCTCGAGTGAGCAACCGAAAGCTCATCAGGTGCTCACACTATAAGTCCACTCGTCGTTCTCCGAGTGGGTGCACTATATATTGGCTAAACGCCCCTACTAAATGACTTGGGCTGCGATAAACTGCACCCTAGATGCCACACGAGTTTGTGTGTAGGTATGACCCCGCTGATCCGTCGACCGGGCCGGGACTTTCCACAACGCGACTTCATTCCCGACCGTTCCATGCTCGGTGTAGGCAGAGATAAACCCCTAATGGACACGTTAGGGTCCTATTAAGTACTTGAAATGGCAGCATTGATCCTGTAAGCCCTCAGCACCATGGACATTGCTTGAGATCAGTCATTTCCAAGTTCGTGTCGAGGGACTCGAGCTTGAATGGGCTACTGTGGTATTTTCCGCGAGCGCAATTTACTGAGGCTCGACCCGTCGAGTGCCTCGGGCCCTTTAGCTTAACATGCCTCTCAAAATTATCTCTTACAAATAAACTTGTAACTCGCAAAAACGACACACACTATTGCATCTAACGTAGATTCAGGTCCCTGCGCGACTCTTCGAGTCCCCCAGGCACTCGGGGGCTACTAACTAGGGGATACCCCCATGAATCGTCAGCATGAGGGTACCTGGTGCGTTTCAAGATGGAAGGCCCGCTAGAAGCTTCAGCTGGCCCAAGACCATCCCACCTGAAGCACCGCCGGCTGCGCCGACATGGAGTCCAAGACGATACGGAGTCCAAGGCGTGACCGCCAAGACTAGCTAGATTAGGAAACTATCTATGTAAACCTAGACGTACTCCTCGAGACCTAGACTAGTATATAAAGGTTGGGAGAGGGGACGTCTAGGGCATCCAATATCGCATAGCAATACCCTCGGCCTAGAGAAATCTCGTCAAGACCTCCACTGTAATAGCCTCCACCATATAATACATCGAGCAGGAAGTAGGGGTTTTACCGATCGAGGGCCCTGAACCTGGGTAAATCCCTGTCTCCTGTTAGCCGACGAGATCGCCAACCTTGCACTCCTTCTCTTATGATCAAACCCAGGGTTCCTAACGATGGGATTTGCCGAGGCCGATCCTCGTCAGCGATCAAGACTATTTTCTAGTGTCGTTGCCGGGGAGCATAGCTTTATTTACGAGCTTACTTGGAGTTATTTTTTTTGCTGCGAATTATCCGCTATGGGTAAGAAAGGAGACCCCAGAGTTCCGATTTTACCATCCACCACAAGAAAAGGTACCGTTCGTAGCACTAGTTCTGCACTTGATTCACCATATGTTATAAGCAAGTTTGCTTCACCACCACCACAAGCTGCATCTACTGAGTCTGGTAATATTTCTGATACTTTTGATGATGCTTCTACTTCTTTTGATGAGGCTGGTTCACTTGGTCACTTTATTGAGTCTCAGATTGCTAAGGCTTCAAAACATTCTGGAATTGAAATTCCTTCTACAAGTTATCCTATTACTAGATCCTTTGACTACCCTGATTTGAGTAAATTCAAGGGTAAATGTTTTGATGATGATTATATTGAGCTTGATGATGAATTTGATAGAGAATGTAACATCCCAAAATTCTTCGAATTTTGGAATGTTAATAAAATTAAATAGATGATGATTGTTTGCTTGATGTGTTTGATTTTCTCTGGGATTAAAACTTTTTGGAGTTTATTGAATATTAAAAAGAGAGGGAATAAAAGGACTTTCCCTAATATTCATAATTGGTGTTTTGGCATTTATTATTTTAAAACAAAACCAACAAAACAAAATGAGAGAAGGTAATATGACTCCTTCAACATATAACAAGTTTGGAAAATGTTTTAAATCTTTATTGGAGTTCTTCTGAATATTCAAAACATTTTTCAACTCAAGGAAATTCATTTGAGAGGATATAAAATGACTTATCCCCTTTTTAATAAAGTTGGAAAATATTTAGAATATTATTTTAAAGTTTTTAAAAATTTATTTTGAGTATTATAAATAACTCTAAAATTATTTTAGGGATTTTATAATGCTAAGGGAATTTTTATTTCATTAAAATGATTTATTAAATATTTTAAAAAGAGTTGAAAAAGTATTTCAATGGGATATTTTTATTTTTACCAAATTATTTATTGGTGTGGCAATTCTAAAATTTATATTTTATTATTTAGAAATGGTTTGTCAATGCTTTTGACAAAATAAAAATACTTTAAATAATTTATTGGATCTTATTTGATTTATGAAAAGGATTTTATATTTAAAATAAAGTATTTAGAAAATGTTTTTATTTTTATTTTCCTTTTTGGAAAATTTATTCATTTCATAGTTTTCTTTGGATTATTTGAAGAATTTAGAATTTTATTTCATATTTTTCGGAGTTACGGTTGATTTTATTTTATTGTTTGAAGTTACGGTTTTAAATAAAAAGAGAAAAATCTGGGCTGCCGGACCATTAGCATCTTTTCGCCCCGAGCGCGGTGAAGTCCTTTTCGGACCCGATTCTGTTTTTTTCCTCTCAGCTTATAAATAGAAATAGGATTTTTTTTATTATTTTTTCCTTTTCCTCTAAAAAAAATCTAACCCTAGCCGCGGGACCCGCCGCCGCCTGCGGCCGGAATCACGCCGCGCCGCCCCGGCTGCCACCGCCGCCGTCGCGCCGGCCACCGCGCCTCGCCGCGCCGCCTCCACGGCCGGCCGCCTCGGCCCGCAGCCGACCCCCGCGCCTCCTGCGCCCCTGCCCGACCGGCGCCGTCGCCGCCCGGTCGCCCGCCCCCGGCCCGAGCTCGCCGAGGCGAGCCGCCGCACCACAACCGGCCAAGCCGCGCCCCCGCGCGCCACCCCGACCTCCCACGTCGCCGGCCACCGCGCCCCACGCCGCCCCCCTGCCTCCCACCTCACCGGAGCCACCACGCCTCGCCGGAGCCAAGCTGGAAAAATTTCGCCGGAGTTTGACCCGATCCAGATCTGGTCAACTGCCGCCGGGGACCCGATTGCTTTTTGCGAAGTTGTTTTATTTGCGAACAGGTCCCTGCTGGCAGAAAACCCCCCGTTCTCGCGCCCGCAATATCTTCTACACCGTAAGTCGGATTGAGGTGATTCTTTTTGCTACGCACTCATCTTGTTCTGTAGTTCAACATAGAATAAACTTTTCACACTTTTGAAAACTTTTGAATTTGAATCTATTTCAAATTCAAATTCAAATTCCGGTGGCCGTATCTTGTATACCGTGGATCCAAATCGAGTGATTCTTTTTGCGTTGGATCACTCGTGTCATGTACCTTCTGTTTATATCATGTGTACACAAAAATTCACAAGTTTATTGATTTGTTTAAATTAAAATTCAAATCAATTTTGCACTCGCTATGATCTGTGTTGTAGTATTCCGTTTCACGTGATTCTTTTTGCATATTGGATCATATGAGACATCCTATCGGCAATATCCACATACCATTCATATTTCCATGATCTTTACCTTGATTTCATAATGCCTTGATCATAATTTTTGTATCGACAATTCCTTATCTCGAGTTCACGTTCCACCAATCACCTTCGAGCACATCCACACCGTTGCACTTCAAAACTTTTTGTTTTGTTGTTAAAACCTTAGTGATTGTTTTGTTGAATCTTTTGTTTGTAATGTGATGTGATTTCTTATTTGAGTTCTTTCGTTGACGATAGATTGCTCGGAGTGTGACGAGTAGAGTTGGCTGGAACGTGAGAGCGAAGATCTTCATCGAATGTATAAGGCAAGTAATGCTTTGACCATACTCATACCTATATTTTCTATATGCATTATGTTAAGAAATATCACCCTATTGCATGATAGGTAGTTTATTTTTCGGTTGCTGCAAAACCAGTTAGGATAGCCATATGTCTTGACTTGTCTACCGTAGATCAACCTAGCCGTGTTGTTGCTTTATTGCTATGCTTTTTAGACGTGGTTTGGGTTGTGTAAATTCGTGGAGTGCATGTGAGATATTTAATAACTTGTGTAGCAACTCTTTAATAAATAGAAATCACTTCTGGACGGGCAGGGAGTGCTTCCTGGGGGCTCGATTCCTTATCTAAGGTCGAGACCAGGTTGTACCCCTAATGGTTGGTTTGGTGGTTGACAACACGTCATGGCGAGTACCCTCTGACGTAGTGGGCGCCGTCCAGGCTCAAAAAGATCAGACATACTTGGTGACTAGAAGCTTACATGTACAGCCGCTGGCCATATGGGCTCTGGCTTAGTTGAGTATGATGTAGGAAGCCTCTCCCATGCAAAGCTAGCAGATGTAGATGTGATAGGTGGTACCGGCTTGCCGTTGGGTGTAGGTGACCTCTTCTGAAAGACTTCATCTCAATCTTCGGGTTGAGTCCAGCGGGGAAAGTGTACTAACCTCTGCAGAGTAAAAACTAATCATGATTAGCCGTGTCCCCGGTTATGGACATCCTTGAGCTACTAGACATTACTGTTACTGGAGGATCTTGACATATGAATCACCTTAATAATTTGAGTGGGCAAGATTAAATAAGGGTGTGGTGTTGGAACTGGTGTGCCCAGTTCGTTCTTAAGTAGTAAGTTCAACTTAAATTTTTTACTAGTTTAGTCCAGGAGAAAATTGGCTTTCTGCAAAACAAAACCATAAGCCTTTCCTTTGTCTTACCTTGCATGTAGTTGTAGGTCCTTTATATAAATTTTTCTGTGTCACTTGCCGTACAAATCAGATGTACTGACCCGTTGTCGGGTTGTAACCTTCGGTGTTGCAGGTTTTTCAGACGATCAGTAAGGTGCGTTTAGGGGTTGCGAGTCTACACTCAGCATGTTTGCATGTGGCTTTTGATGGACTCCACGTTATTTTCTTTTGCTTCCGCTATATTTATATTGAATAAGTTAGCCTTGAGCTATGCAACTTGTTATTTATTTACTCTGGATCATACGTTGTAATAATGATGCACTTGTACTTTGATATACATCTATAATACTGTGTGTGCCAGCAAGTTCGATCCAGGGACTGGCCCTTGAACACAGAGACTTCAATTCTGTGTGAATTGGGTCGTTATAGAGAATTTGCAGAGTGTAAAAATTATGCAGATCCCGATGCTATTAAGAAGCTGCTTGCAAAGAATGCTATGAAGAACAAGTTTGCTCCTGATCCTGAGTTCACTACATCTCCTATTTGCATTAAAGATGCTTATTTTGATTTCTCTGTTGATATTTCGCTTATATAGTTGGTTGAAGCTGACCCCTTTTATGGCAGAGAAAATAAACATGCTATTGCAGACCTTACTAAACTCCCCGAGTTGGGTGGCTTATTTTCCAATGAGGAAAAGATACGCAACTACTATGTCACGAAGTTACTTCCTTTTTCCCTAAAATCGAGTGCTAAGGTGATACACGAGATAACTTCTCTCCCCCATTGGTTACCCCAAGTGGAAGGTGAGATGTAGATAGCGGGAAATTTCCCTTAGCGAAGATGCTAAGGTTTAGATTGTCTCCAGTAGGTCTCCAAGGTCGACAAGTAGGTGGTTCAGCAAGTGAGGCGCCGTTTTATGATAATCACTTGCTTTGCCTAGACCTGCACACACAACAGATAGCTTTGCTCCCAACGAGTACAAAGGAGTTGTCAATTCCTCCGGCCTTGTTGTTTGCAAAGGATAAAACGCACGGGATAATAATGATAGTGATAGCAACTGAAAAGTAAATACAGAAAGTAAATTGATAGTGTAAATAGTGGTGGAAGTATGCACCGGGATCTCATGATGTTCACTAGTGATGTCTCTCTCCCAAATGACGATAAAATAGGCATGCGAGGTAAAAAAAATTACAGCTGGGCAATTGACAGGATTATGTGCGCAAACCAATGCTAATTATTTAAAACAGAAAGGAAGAGGCTCAAAATAACAGGCGGTACGCCAAGACAAGTAGACCGAAATCCATCTGTGTCCACCCACTAATCATCCACCTTGAGATATCTATCCAGAACATCTCGCTGGTATTAAGTTGTGAATCCCACCCAAAGTGTAAACTCAAAGCAACGGACAACTGCATTAAAGAACTTTGCGTAAAGTAAACAATCCTTGCACCCGCAAGTACAAGCACCGTTGTTTTCCCCCTTGTGGCAACATCACATCCCCTAGACTCATGTTTCTGTCACTCAAGCTAGTCATCGGGGGCCATGAACCCACAATCATGCATAACGCTCCCTCTTGGAGTCACTACCTACTACTTGGCCAAAGCAATAAACAGCAACGGAGAACATGCAAGAGTTACTCAAGAACATAAATATAAAAGAAGAGAATCAAATATATAACTCAATCATAATCTGAACATAATCTCATAATCCATCGGATCCCAGCAAACTCAACATAGTAACAGCAGAAAGATTACATATGTGCCTCGATCATGTAGGGCAGCTCATGAGGTCTAATCCATGAAGAACAAAGAGGGGAGGAGAACATCACATAGCTACTGATCATGGACCCATGGTCCAAGGTGGACTACTCATGGTTCATCCGGGAAGCATCCATGGTGGTGGAGAAGCTCCCGGAGGTGATTCCTCCCTCCGGCAGGGTGCCGGGAAGAGGTCTTCTGGTGCTCCCGATCTTGGAAGCGCAACGGCAGCGGAACACAGGAGAGATCGCGAAAAAGGGTTCCGTCCCCGAGGGCTTCTCATCACGGGGAATAAATAGGCGAAAGGGGGCAGCCAGAGGTGGGCTAGGGGCTCTAGGCGCCCCCCCTGGCGCGGCCAGGGGTGGGCCCGCGCCCACTGGCCCCCTAGGCCCCCCTAGCTCCCCTCTGGCCCTCTCGGGCTTTTCTCGAAGCTTCCGGGACGCTGATTTTTCCTATATTTTTCCCGGAATTTTTCTGGTACTTTTAATAAGGGGGAAAGCTGAAATAGAAAAATAGTAGAAAACAGGAACTGGCACTGGGGTTCACTGAATTAATAGGTTAGTCCAAATATGATCGAAAGTGTATGGAAGTTCATCAATATCATAGCAATATCACACAAAAGAGGCATGGAGCAAACAGAACTTATAGATACGTTTTGGACGTATCAACATCCCCAAGCTTAATTCCTGCTCGTCCTCGAGTAGCTAAATGATAACAAGCATAATTTTTGTGGTGAAATGCTAACAACCATATAAGAACTTTGTAAGTAAAGCAACCAAAGCATGCAATTCAATTCAAGTCATAACAGGCAAGAGTCTATATCTAGCATTGAAATAAGCAACATAAGAACATAAAGGTGCAAGAGCTCTCGCTGTCCGTGACTCGAATGTCTCCAAATGGTGTTTGCGTGCAAGAAAGGGGATAGGGATATAAGAGAAAAAGTTTTTTTTACTGTTGAGAACTAAATCTACTAAAGTGTCACACTTGGTCTTCTTTGGAATCTTATCTTGACTCATCCCCAGACCACTAGACAGGTACAAGTCAAAATGATCCACTCCTTTTCGACATTTTGAGCACTCATGCAATGGATGAGCGTAAGCAAGAAAGTTGACACTTAGGATGGAAAAGAGAGAATAAGGTGGAGGAGGAAGACAAAAAGCTGTGAAAGGCTCACATCAATGATGACAATCATAGGCAAGAGAAAGCCAAAAGATAGATATGATGTGAGGAGTAGGGATTGCCATGCAACGGATGCACATATGAGCTAAGGTAAGCTCTCCAATGGAACTAGTGGGCGTGCATCCAACTTTCTTTCTCAAGAAGACCTAGAGCTCATTTGAGGAGGCTCATCATTGGAATATACAAGCCAAGTTCTATAGTGTGAAGGTCCTCACATAGTTATATGCATAAATGATAATCTCTATGGAGTACAAGATACAAGATGGAGTACGAGTGTGGATCTTCTCAAAAAGAATAGTAGTGTGCCCCCTTCTCTCTTTTTATTTTTTTTCTCTTTCTATTTTTTTCTATTTTTTTTATCTTTTTTGTATTTTTTGGTGGCCTCAATGGCTCTTTCTATCTAACTCTCATTTTTCCTCTTTGGGATCTTTTAATTTGTCCACTTTGGGATCTTTTAATTTGTCCACTTTGGGATCTTTTCCTCACTTTAGGGGCAACACTCTATATATTACAAAAAGTATAGAAGATCTTTCACACTTTACAAAGTACTCGAATCATAAAGAAAATGTAACTATCATGATGTATGCAAATGTATGCCTCTGCCAGTGTAGCAGGATATGCAATGATACTAGCGCGTCATGTAGAAATGATTAGGGCAAGGCCCAACTAGCATGCGTCTCATCGATCAAGAAAGTAGCATGTATGACATGAAGATCAAGTCATGAGAAGATGGATGTTGCATGGGAATGTATCTCGGAAAGGCTATGGAAATGCCTTGATAGGTAGGTATGTGGCTGTTTTGAGGAAGGATATAAGGAGGCTTATGATGACAGAGCGTATCGTGCCAAGGGTTTGGATGTACCGGCGAAAGTGGACGCTAACTCTCGGAGTGAGAAGAAAGCAATGCACGACACAGGAAAGGCTAGCAAAATATGGGAAGGTGGAAGTGTCAACTTTCGAATACTCACATTAGTCCGAAGAACTCATGCACTTATTATCGGTAACTCTCAATCTTACAAGGAGGTTTACAAAGAGACAAGTACCCCTAGGAGGAGTGTATGGGGGTTTGGTTATCCTTGCGCATCCTCGACTCATGGTACGTGAGTGTACTCTAATATTCGACCCCTCAGAAGAGTAGTGATCCAACTAGTAGCTAAAGTTCTCAACTAATTTTGTAGATTTTTTGAAAATAAACACGGATTTCCCAAAATACGACATCTATCACTAAGAGGCTAAAGCTCTTGACACCAAAAGTCCAAACATTACTCAAGACAACACCTCAAAACTTTTGCAAGTTACTACTACAAAAAGAATAGCAACCTCAATTACCTACTTCAAGTCAAGACACAAAACTCAGTGCAATAGGAAAACTCTCTAAACAAGATAAACATGAAAACTCAAGATAGTTCCAGAAACAAACTAAACAAAAGCTCTTTTAAAAGATAAACATGAAAGCTAAGAGAAAAGCATGACAGTAGCTACGGAAAGATAAAGAACAAACACAACAAAGATAAGCATGAAAATCCTATGTTCTGTTCTAAATTTTGGAAGTGGAGCGTGTTTCTCTCCCCCACAAATAAAGGTGGGTTCTAACTTGTTATGAACAGCAAGCAAAGCTAAAGAAAACTAAAAACAAAACCAAAGAGCGAGACGCTCCAAGAATAGCACATAACGCATGAAGTGATAAAAATATAGTGAAACGAGAGACGAACTGATAATTGTCGATGGAGAAGGGGATGCACGGGGGCATCCCCAAGCTTAGATGCTTGAGTCTCCTTGAATATTTCTTGGGGATGCATGGGGGAATCCCCAAGCTTGAACGCTTGACACTTCTTAATCTTCTTTCATCATCTTCCCTCGCACACTTGAAAACTCCCTTCATACATAACTCATCATAATCTGATTAGCGAGGTTAGTACCCATAATAAAATAATTTTTTCTCTACTGGAAATAAGGATAACCTTGAATATCTACTGTTTCTCAGGAGTGCAAAAATGTTTTTGCAAAGAAAAAGCAAGCTTAAGGTTTGCAAAATGAAGAAAAGGAAAAACAGGACAGAATCTGTGAAAAACAGACCAGCAGGTAGTAAAGAATTTTTGAGGGATACTTCTGCAAATCAAATCAAAAAACTCAGAACATACGAAAGTTTTGTAATTTCATAGAACACGCTGTGTAGAAAATTCAGCTCAAAAAGATGAACTGGTATTTTTCTCTGATTTTTCTAGTCACGAGGACAGAATCTGTTTTCTGGACAGCATGTCACAACTTTCACTTCTCTTGTCATATGAGGCTATAAAAGGCACAAAGCTTGAAAAGTAAAGATACAATGATGTTGCTACAGTAGTAACAATCATCAAGACCACTAAAAACAGAAGAAAAACAAAAATGAAATCCTAAATTCGTTGCGGGCTGCCTCCCGAAAGCGCTTCTTTAAAGCCATTAGCTAGGCTTAAGGATTATAAAAGGTGCTCTCATAAGAATAAGAATTTGAAGCAAAAGAGAGCATCAAAAAGCAAATATGAAACACATTTAAGCCTAACACACTTCCTATGCATGGGAACCTTGTAAATAAATAAATCATGAAAGCACAAAGTAGCAAGCATAGGAAAGTGCAAGAAGAACAACTTACAAACTTTCATCATAAAGAGAGGTGTTTTTGTAACATGAAAGTTTATACAACCAATCTTTCCTCTCTCAAAATAATTTTCAGTAGCATCATGAACAACATAAAGAATATAAATATCACATAAAGCATGTTGTTTATGATCTAAAAGCACACGTGTATTGTTTTCAACACGGTTTTGAGGATCATAAGATAAATGCAACCCATCACATTGAGCCTTAATAAGAGCATAATTCTCCGGAATATGATTTGGAGATTTCAAAAGGATAATAGGAAAATCAAGTGTGGGTGAAATAGAAAAAAATTCATGCTTACCATGAGGAACTATAGAAAGTTCATTTCCGTAAGCATCATCCATAGTGGCATCACGGCGATAAGCATAGAAGGCATCAACTTCATCGATAAGGGATATTTCAAAAGAATCCATAGGATCATAACACTCATATAAGGTAAGATTCAAAGAGTTACTCTCATTAGAAGGTAGACATGGATGGCTCCATTCTTCCTCCTTTTGTTTGTCACTCTCCTCCTCTTTTTCATCCAATGAGCTTTCAGGTTCAACAATTTCTTCTTCCATAGAGTCCTGCAAAACATTAGTCTCTTCCTTTGGGGGAGAGATTCTCTCAAGATGATCAGTAATATAATAATTTGCATCGTAATTTTCCAAACAATAGTTAAGTATAGCAAGACTCTCAGATTTGTAAGGGGCATCATCAATATTTTTAAGAAGAGAAGTAATTTCATAGGCACCCTTATAAGCAAAATATTCTTCTATTTGCTCTGCATCATCAAAATTATAATTTCTCTTAGAATAAGAAGCTAAGGTTTCATCATCATTGTACTCACATTGGAAAGAAAGGTGTTTGTGCCTCATAAAGCAACAAGATTCATCCCTGCAGAAAGATATAATATATATTGAGAACAAGTTTCTAGCATAGTCATACAACTGGTGCATTTGTTTCCATAAGTGTATCCCTTTTGAGACAAGCGGTGTTCCTTGTAACACTTTTTTTGATCCTCGGTGAATCCTCCATGCCAATAAGATCTGGTTTCAAAGAAGTCAGACATTGATTGGCAAGTAAGGAACTAGACATACTTTTATTTTTATTTTTGATAAATGACACTAAAGTAAAAACTGAAAGGTAAACTAACAAGACTAAAAAGCAAAGATAAAAGATAGTGTGCAACTCCCCTATCTTGAAGAGTGGATTCCCCGGCAACGGCACCAGAAATTTTCTTGATACACGAGATAACTTCTCGCCCCCGTTGGTTACCCCAAGTGGAAGGTGAGATGTAGATAGCGGCAAATTTCCCTTAGCGAAGATGCTAAGGTTTAGATTGTCTCCAGTAGGACTCCAAGGTCAACAAGTAGGTGGTTCGGCAAGTGAGGTGTCGTTTTATGATAATCACTTGCTTTGCCTGGACCTGCACACACAACAGATAGCTTTGCTTCCAACGAGTACAGAGGAGTTGTCAATTCCTCCAGCATTGTTGTTTACAAAGGATAAAACACACGGGATAATAATGATAGTGATAGCAACTGAAAAGTAAATACAGAAAGTAAATTGATAGTGTAAACAGTTGTGGAAGTATGGACCGGGATCTCATAATGTTCACTAGTGATGTCTCTCTCCCAAAATATGATAAAATAGCCATGCGAGGTAAACAAATTACAGCTGGGCAATTGACAGGATTATGTGCGCAAACCAATGCTAATTATGCAAAACAGAAAGGAAGAGGCTCAAAAGCACGGGCGGTACGCCAAGACAAGTAGATCGAAATCCATCTGTATCTACCCACTAATCATCCACCTTAAGATATCTATCCAGAACATCTCTCTGGTATTAAGTTGCGAATCCCACCCAAAGGGTAAACTCAAAGAAACGGACAACTGCATTAAAGAATTTTGCGTAAAGTAAACAATCCTTGCACCCGCAAGTACAAGCACCGTTGTTTTTCCCCTTGTGGCAACAACACATCCCCTAGACTCATGTTTTTGTCACTCAAGCTAGTCATCGGGGGGCATGAACCCACAATCATGCATAACGCTCCCTCTTGGAGTCACTACCTACTACTTGGCCAAAGCAATAAACAGCAATGGAGAACATGCAAGAGTTACTCAAGAACATAAATATAAAAGAAGAGAATCAAATATATAACTCAATCACAATCTGAACATAATCTCATAATCCATCGGATCCCAGCAAACTCAGCATAGCAACAGCAGAAAGATTACATATGTGCCTCGATCATGTAGGGCAGCTCACGAGGTCTAATCCATGAAGAACAAAGAGGGGAGGAGAACATCAAATAGCTACTTATCATGGACCCATGATCCAAGGTGGAATACTCATGGTTCATCCGGGAAGCATCCATGGTGGTGGATAAGCTCCCGGAGGTGATTCATCCCTTAGGCAGGGTGCCGGGAAGAGGTCTTCTGGTGCTCCCGATCTTGGAAGCGCGGCGGCGGTGGAACAGAGGAGAGATCGCGAAAAAGGGTTCCGTCCCCGAGGGTTTCTCATCACGGGGAATAAATAGGAGAAAGGGGGCAGCCAGAGTTGGGCCAGGGGCTCCAGGAGCCCCCCTGGCGCGGCCAGGGGTGGGGCCGCTCCCACTGGCCGCCTGGATCCCCTCTGGCCCCTCTCAGGCTTTTCTCGAAGCTTCCGGTACGCTGATTTTTCCTATATTTTTCCCGGAATTTTTCTGGTACTTTTAATAAGGGGGAAACCTGAAATAAAAAAAAGCAGAAAACAGGAACTGGCACTGGGGTGCACTGAGTTAATAGGTTAGTCCAAATATGATCAAAAGTGTATGGAAGTTCATCAATATCATAGTAATATCACACAAAAGAGGCATGGAGCAAGCAGAAATTATAGATACGTTTTGGACGTATCATAAGGCATGGTACGATGCACTACTATATGGTTCTATTAAGAGTCCTCAGGACTTAGCTCAATCTTTTGTTCCTAAATATTTTCCTTCTCATATGCAACATGCTGCTTTACAAGGAATTTATAACTTTAAACAATTGCAGGATGAGCACCTCCCTAAAGCTTGGGGGAGGTATTGCACTTTACTCAAAGCTAGGCCAGGACACGGAGTCCCCAAGAATGAACTCCTTGATATATTTTATAGTAGACTAACCAATGAATCTATATCTTATCTGGATAGCTGTGCTGGTTGTGGTTTTAGGGAGAGATCAACTAATGAGGCCGAAGAATTAATGGGCAAAATAATCAAGAATCATCATTATTGGTCTGTCCCTAAACCGCCTACAACACCAAAGAAGAGGGGTATGCTTGTCTTAAACCCCGGAGATATGCAAGAAGCTAAGAAGTCTATTAAAGATAAAGGTATTAAAGCTGAAGATGTGAAGAATCTACCTCTATTGATAAATTATGCGATCCTATCACTCACCCTCCTATCGTATAGGTACACTCTCTTTTAGATTTCAATGCTAGTGATGTTCCTTATGGTAAGCCTCCTGATCAATGTCTAGATGAGCTTGATAATTTTATTGTGAAGCAGAGTCATTTCAATGAGAGAATTCAAAATCAATTACATGATAATTCTCTCGCTATTAAAAGCTTGCTAGATGTTTTGGAGGTATAACTGTTAATGATGTTAAAGGTCTTCTTAAGCATTTTCATATGGTTCAAACTCAGCTTGGAAAATTTCTAATGTGCAAACAGATTTGCTTGCTAACAATTCCAAACCAAGTTGATACACAGGCCTATGGTATTAAGACCCGGGGTGGGACACTCACCCAGGACCCTCTCTATCCATAGGGGCATCTAAAGAGGATCGAGCAAGATTTTCAAATGCAAGAAGAAGACGTTGGCAGCTCTCCGAAGAAGAAACATAAGGAAGCTGAAAATTCCAATGATCCCATGACTAATGAAGAACCTATTTCTAATCCTAATAGCATATCTATTTCTGACGCTGAGACTGAAGATGGTGTTGAACCTGATGATAATAATGAGAAGAATGATCCACCTAAGGTAGAAGAAGAAGAAGCACCTGACAAGCGCAAGAGATATACTAAAGAAGACTTTATTGCAAGAAAACATGGGAAATAAAAAAAGCTTGGGTACTGAAATCGATGCCCTTCCCAGGTAAGTCTCTCAAAACTAAAGAAGAAGAGAATTACAATAAATTTTGTGAATGGATGAAACTCCTTTTTCTTTAAATTCCTTTGAATGATGATATTAAATTACCTCTGTACTCGAGATATATGAAAGATATTGTTACTAATAAAATAAAGGTGCCTAATGAGACAATATCTACTATGCTTGCTAATTACTCTTTCAGTGGCAAGATCCCTGAGAAGCTCGGAGATCTAGGTATACCCACCATTCCTTGCTCCATAAGAAATAATTATGTCAGAACTGCTTTATGTGATCCTGGTGCAGGAGTGAGTGTTATGCATTTTTATCTATACAAGAGGCTTTGTTTAGACAAACAAATCCCTATAGATATCTCTCTCCAAATGGCTGACAAGTCCATAGCCGTCCCGATTGGTATTTGTGAGGATGTTCCTGTTGAAGTTGCTAATTGTTTAATTCTCACTGATTTTGTTGTGATATACATGCTCGAAGATGGTAGCATGTTCATAATTCTTGGAAGAAGTTTTCTTAACACCGCATGTGCTATCGTAGATTGCAATAAAGGAAATGTTGCTTTCAATGTTAATGATAAGGAGCATATGATGGCACTGGTTAGTGCTCCTCGTTGGCTACCCCAAGTGGAAGGTTGAGATGCAGTAGTGAATTTCCCTCGGTGAAGATACCAAGGTTTCTCTCCTATAGGACTCCAAGTGCAACAAGAAGGTGGTGAAGCGAGCAACGCGTCGTCTAGAAGATATTACTCACTTAACCTGGACCTGCACACGGAAACAATTAACTTTGCTCCCAACGAGTTCAGAGAGGTTGTCAATCTATCCGGCCTTGCTGTTTATAAAGGATCAAAACACAAGGGGAATACTAATAGTGGTGATTGCAATGGAAAGGAAATAAAAGCGGTAAATTGGAGTGGTCTAAACTACGATGGAAATATGGACCGGGGTCCCATGATTTTCACTAGTGATGTCTCTCTCCCAAAAGACAAAAATAACTATGTTGGGTGAACAAATTATAGATGGGAAATTAATAGAATTATAAACGCACCGCAATGCTAATTATGTTACAAGAAAGCTAGAGGCTCAATCATGCGGTCATTACACCAAAAAAGGTAGACTTTTATCCATCAACATCTACTCACTAATCATCAACCATGAGATATATATCGAGAACATCTCGTAGTATTAAGTTGCAAACGCCAGCCAAACTGTGGGCTCAAAGCAGCGGACGACTGCCTTAACACTTTATGCGTAATGTAAGAAATCTTTACAACCGCAGTTACAAGCACCGTTGTTTTCTCCCTAGTGGCAACAACACATCCCCTAGTCTCATGTTTCTGTCACTCAAGCTACACATAGGGGGGCATGAACCCACAATCATGCATAACGCTCCCTCTTGGAGTTACAATCTACTACTTGTCCAAAGCAACAAACGTAATGGGGAACATGAAAGAACACTCAAGAACTAAAATATAAAGGAAAACCAAATATATTAGTTATCATAAACTGAACATAATCTCATAATCCATCGGATCCCAGCAAACATAGCATAGCAAAACAGGAACTAATGCATAGGTGCCTTGATCTTGATAGGCACCTCAAAAGGGCTAAACATTGAAGCACAAGATTTGGGAGAAGACATCGCATAGCTACTGGTCATGGACCCATGGTCCAAGGGGAACTACTCACGGCACATCCCAGAGACGATCATGGTGGTGGAGAGGTCTCCGAAGGTCAATCCTCCCTCCTACATGGCTCCAGGAAAGCTTCTCCTGAGGATCCCAAGATCGGAATTGCGACGGCGGCGGAACAATGGACGAAATTGCGTAACGGGTCTCCACTCAAGGGTTTTTGAAGTGATGGTGATATATAGGCAAAAGGAGGGTGGTGGCGAAGAAGAAGCTGGAGGCCATCCAAGACGCGATGGCTCGGGCGAGCGGCGCGCCGCTGTTCCGCCCCCAACACAGCAGAGCATCACCTCGCCCGCCACCGGCAACTTCTCGCCATCGACGCCTTCGACATGGGGGGCGTACATGTCGTCGCCTAACCACATCGTCTTCGACCCCAACCTCTCCTTCCCGCACGCGGCGTTCGCCCTGCGACCAGCTTCGGTCGCCAACTCGCCAGCATGCGTGTCTGCGCCATCGCCGTCCCTGCATCGCGGAGCCATCCCCTACACAACGGAGATGGAGGACATCATCACCGCCAGCTCCGAGGCGTACGCCGCCGACGGTGCCGTCTTCACCCAGGAGGGAGATGGGGCCGAACAGGGGGGCGTCGAGGAGAACGCCGAAGAAGAGACCCAGGAAGCACCGGAGGAACCTGAGGAGCAGGAGCAGGCCGCCGCCAAAGGAAAGAAGAAGAGGAAATACGGCGAGGTTCCGCTGAACCGCGTGAAGTGGACGCCGAAAGAATACGAGTGCCTAGTCGAGGCATGGAAGACGGTGAGCTTGGACCCCATCACCGGCGCCAACCAGAACGGCTACACGTACTGGACGAGGGTCAAGGCGGCGTTTGACTAAAGGAAGATGCTCGACCCCTATTTCAGAGACGTCTACATGGAGCGCGGCATGAAAGCCATGGCCTCCAACTGGTCGGCCATCCAGGCGGCGTGCAACAAGTGTAACGACATCCAGGAGGAGGTGCATGCCCGGCGGAAAGCGGCAGAAGAAACGACCAAAAGGTACGCTCTCGTCTTGAACTCCCCGTAAACTCGTCTGTCCTGACCTCGTCGTGCAGATCGCGCGCATGTTCGCCATGTTTCGTGAGGATAATGGCGTCGAGTTCAAGTTCATCTCCGTCTTCATCCGACTCGAGTTATGCAAAAAATGGAAAGAGATCCGCCTCCAGCTCTCAAAGACCAAGAACAACGTCTACAACCCAGACGCGCCGCCACCAGTGGCGTCTGAGGGCCGCCCTTCGGAGGGAAACAAGAAGGCGAAAGCGTCGAGGGCGGCGACGCCGGTTGCCGAGCGGCTGCAATCGGCCATCGAAAAGTGCATCGCCGACGTCGCAAGCAATGCCGTAATCAGGGAGGAGAAGGCCCAGGCGAGGTGGTCTGAGTTGCTGACGAAGCAAGACGCCAAGCTCGACCTCCTCAGGATGAGCGCCGCCGCAAAGAAGAGGAACACCGACCTCGCGTTTCTGGCAAGGATGGTGTCGATGGACCTGGCAGCGATGGACGCGCCGGTCAGGGAGTGTTCGTCTCCGAGCACGCCAAGATCTTGGATCAAATGGCACCGTCCATGACCACGTCGTCCACTGCCTCGCCTACGCCGACTGCGGCACCGTCCATGACGAGGAGCACGCGTCCGCTCCAGGCACGCCGTTCACGCCGGACGAAGAACTCGGCGAGCCACTGCCGTCTGCCGTCGAACTCGACGGCCCCTTTTGAGGCACATATCGGCCCACTTTTTGTTCTCCGCGTAGATCACGCTGCCTGTGGCATGTTTGATCGCCGCAACTTGGCATGTTGATCGCCGAACTTTGCAATTTTTTGAAGCGGGAAGACATGTTTTCAAAATTCGCCGTTTGTTTGGGGCCAGCCTTGGGGCCGCGGCTGTGGAGGCGGTCGCCCCAAGCCACTTTCGCCGCCCGAGAGCCCCCTAATCGGTGCTAAAATAGCGCCGAAAAACGTCTTGGGGCCGAACGGGTGGAGATGCTCTAAGTGCCTTGATCATGTAGGGCATCTCACAAGGTCTAAGAATTGAGGCACAAGATTGGAGAGAAGACATCATCTAGCTACTGATCATGGACCCATGGTCCAAGGGGGACTAATCACGGCACATCCAGGCGGCGAGCATGGTGGTGGAGAAGTCTCTGGAGTTCAGTCCTCCCTCCGGCAGGGTGCCGGTACATGGTCTTCTGGCAATCCCGATCTCGGGATCGCGACGACGGCGGAACAGTGGTGAAAATCACGTAACGGGGTCCTCCTGAGGGTTTTCGGAGATGGAACAATATATAGGCGAAAGGGGGGCCCACCTTACTAGGCAACCAGGTGGCGCGGCCCCACCGTAGGCCGCGCCAGGAGACCGCCTGGTCAGGGGGGGAACTCCCCTCTTCGCACCTCCGGCCTTCTGGTGTCTTCTGATCTGCTGATTTTTATTATGATTTTTCCGGATTTTTCCGAGCACTTTAATATTTGACATTTTCCTGCAATGCACGGATAATAGTAGACAGAAACTGGCACTAGGGCACTGAGTTAGTAGGTTAGTACAAATATGTTGAAAAAGGAAAGAAAGTGTAGCAAAACATATAGCAAAGTCACCAATATAAGCATGGAACAAGTAGAAATTATAGATATGTTTGGGACGTATCAGTTTGCAAGATCAATTTTCTAACCTGTGTGAGAATGCAGGTTTGACGTACCTTGTGGCACATCAAGTGCCACAATATCCTAAGATTACATATTACTTTGTGAACTGGTTCAAATTTAATGATGGGGCTTTTCCCACCATTGAATTTAGATATTATGAAGAAACATTGACTATGACGTCGGTAATTTTTTGTGAAATTTTAGGTGTGCAGAATGTAGGGAAGACGGAGAGGATGAAGGTGAAACCCTCCAATCTCAAGGCCCTCTTCAACTCCCTCTGCAGTGAGAACCTGAGAGACATCCATCGAGGCAAGATACGAGGCATAAAGTTTCCCCACATCAGGTATTTTTCATATTATATTGCTCGTGGCAACACGAGCAACATCAATGCTCCAGACCTTGCTATACTGGTAGCCACCCTCGAGGGGAAGTGCACGTACAAAATAGGTGCTTTCATTGCTCGTCGTCTCAGTTTGAACGACGAGAAGGGTCCTAATTATGGGGGCATCTGTGCCACACGAGCAACTTAATGACGAGGGGATCTCCCCCACGACTCCTCTATATGAGGGTACCTGGTGCGTGTCAAGACTGATGGCCCACTGGAAGCTTCGGCTAGACCAAGATCAGCCCACCCTAAGCATTGACGGTTGCACCGACATGGAGTCCAAAGCGTGGCCGCCAAGACTAGCTGGATTAGGAAACTCCCTATGTAAACCTAGATGGACTCCTCGAGACCTAGCCTAGTATATAAAGGCTAGGAGGGGGACATCTAGGGCACTCAATATCCTCGCAATACTTTCGGCCAGAGCTATCTCGGCGGAACCACCGTTGTAATCACCTCCACAATATAATACATCGAGCAGGAAGTAGGGGTTTTACCGATCGAGGGGCCTGAACCTGGGTAAATCCCTGTCTCTTGTTAGCCGACGAGATCACCAACCTTGCACTCTTATCTTACGATCAAACCCAGGGTTCCTAACCATGGGATTTGCCGAGGCTAATCCTCGTCAATTGGCGCCGACCATGGGGAAGGCTAGGAGGGGGACATCTAGGGCACTCAATATCCTCGCAATACTTTCGGCCAGAGCTATCTCGGCGGAACCACCGTTGTAATCACCTCCACAATATAATACATCGAGCAGGAAGTAGGGGTTTTACCGATCGAGGGGCCTGAACCTGGGTAAATCCCTGTCTCTTGTTAGCCGACGAGATCACCAACCTTGCACTCTTATCTTACGATCAAACCCAGGGTTCCTAACCATGGGATTTGCCGAGGCTAATCCTCGTCAATTGGCGCCGACCATGGGGAAGGCTAGGAGGGGGACATCTAGGGCACTCAATATCCTTGCAATACTTTCGGCCAGAGCTATCTCGGCGGAACCACCGTTGTAATCACCTCCACAATATAATACATCGAGCAGGAAGTAGGGGTTTTACCGATCGAGGGGCCTGAACCTGGGTAAATCCCTGTCTCTTGTTAGCCGACGAGATCACCAACCTTGCACTCTTATCTTACGATCAAACCCAGGGTTCCTAACCATGAGATTTGCCGAGGCTAATCCTCGTCAATTGGCGCCGACCATGGGGAAGGCTAGGAGGGGGACATCTAGGGCACTCAATATCCTCGCAATACTTTCAGCCAGAGCTATCTCGGCGGAACCACCGTTGTAATCACCTCCACAATATAATACATCGAGCAGGAAGTGGGGGTTTTACCGATCGAGGGGCCTGAACCTGGGTAAATCCCTGTCTCTTGTTAGCCGACGAGATCACCAACCTTGCACTCTTATCTTACGATCAAACCCAGGGTTCCTAACCATGGGATTTGCCGAGGCTAATCCTCGTCAATTGGCGCCGACCATGGGGAAGACGCAAGTTGGAGACACAATCTCGGCGGTTCCTTCACCAGCAATCGATAACCCGACGACTTCAGCAACGATCCAAGCAAGAACCGGTCTACTCAAAACCCTCAACCCCACGATCGAACACACACGGTCGGGACGTGAAGCCGATCCAACCCTTCGGCGGTTTCCAAAACTACATCAAGCGGCGAACTACCCGTCGATCCGCAAGGCAGGCTTAGTCTGCAACCGCAAAAATCAACGAAAACACCAGTCGAGGCACCAAAGTGCAACATCAAAATCTCTCTCGATCAAGCACCCGACAAGGCGGCGACTCTTGGCACCAGCCATACCACCCGCCGCACAACAGACCAGTATGATCTCGCCGACAAGCCGCATGACCTCACCAAGAAAATTCGACATTTCTGCAACAATAATGGAATCGAGATGGACCCGATGTACCATTCTCACAGTAAACGACGTTTGAACAACCACTCGACCAAATATCGAGTCGTCAGCGATCAACCCATGAACCAAAGACATCATCAACAAGGTGGCTCGAACACCCTCACACCCCAAGAATAGTTGGGAGAGGCTTGTATGATCCACTCTTTCGAGGACGATGAATGAAGGCTCAGGGAAAACCACACCCTCAGAAACTTCCAACTCTTCAACAAACTCTCCAAAGCACACAGGGAATATGTACAACATAGGGAAAAGCACACCCGAGGAATGTCCCCAGCACCCACACTCGACAGAGAGGAAGCCTACCCACCAGCCCGCGACCGGGTATAAGGGCGCCCGTCGAAAAAGAAGGAAGAAGCAGGCACTCTCCAAGATTACATGGCCACGGCAATCCAATCGAAAGAACCTTACTATTTATGCGACTCGGAGGTCAGCATCACCTTCTCACAAAGGGACCATCCGCCGACAATCCCAAGACCAGGACACGCCCCGCTAGTCCTCGAGGTGCAGATAGGAGGCTACGACGTATCACGAGTATTCATGGACGGTGGCAGCTGCATGAAAATAATCTTCTCCAACACTTTGCGCAAGATGCTAATCCCGCATCCCGTGTTAAAAAATTTGGATACCACTTTCTACGGCATCGAGCCAGGCAAAGCATCCTCGTCGTTAGGGAGGATCAACCTCGACGTAATCTTCTGGGGTAGAAACAACTTCATAAGAGAGACCATCAAATTCGAAGTGGTAGATTGGCAATCGCAATATCATGCTATACTTGGTCAGCCAACTTTCGCCCAGTTCATGGCCATCCCGCACTACGCATACCTCAAGCTCGAGATGCCAGTACCCACATGAGTCATCACGATCAACGGATGTTTCCTCAGATCAGACAAATGCGACCGTGATTTCCACCAAGTCTTCAACACTCTCGGAGCACAGCAGGAACTCGAAGATATAGCCATGGTGGTGTACAGAAGCATTTTCCACTCGCCAGTCGAAGCGAGATCAAGGAGATTACTCGATACATCAGCGTCGATGGCGACACGGTAACCCATCAGGTGCACCCAACAAACCTAGACAAGACAATGCGGATCTACGCTCACCTACCCGAGGAACGGGCGGGTGCCCTCATCAAATTGCACCATGCAGAATGGAGAATCTTCTCCTGGTGCTAGTCAACATGCCTTGAATCCCGCATGAGATCGTCGATCATGCACTACAGATCTACCCAAACACCAAACCAGTGAAGCAAGCACTACGATGATTCTCTGAACCTAAGCGCAGAGCCATCGGCGAGGAAGTAAATAGGTTGCTTTATGCAACATTCATCCACGAAACAAAGAATGCCACTTGAGCCGCAAAACCCTTGTTGGTACCCAAAAAAGACATTGAAGTACTAAGCATGTGCGTCGACTACGGACCTGTCAACAAGCACTGCCCGAAGGATCACTTCCCCCTACCCAGGATCGATCAAATAATCGACTCCACCACGGGATGCGAACTCCTCTCATTCCTCTATGCATATTTAGGGTACAACCAGATAAGGATGAAGGAAGAAGACGGATAACATACGTCATTCATCACGACATATGGCATCTTTTGCTACATGACAACGCCCTTCAGGATAAAGAACGTCGGAGCAACCTACCAGAGGATGACGCAGGCATGTTTAAAAGACCAAATAGGAAGAAACTTCCAAGTCTACGTAGATGACATCCTCATCAAAACCTAAAAAGCAAACACACTACTCGAAGACCTCCGATAAACTCTCGAAGCACTCAACCACTACAGGATCAAGATCAACCCGAAGAAGTGTGTTTTTGGCATACCAGCCGGCAAGCTACTAGGATACAAGGTGTCCGCCCGAGGAGTCGAAGCCAACCCAGAAAAGGTACAAGCACTCACCACAATGCAAGAACTTGTCAACATAAAAGGCGTGCAACAACTCACAGGGCAAATCACCGTCCTAAGGCGCTTCATCAGCAGACTGGGAGAAAGGACCTTGCCGTTCTACCAGTTACTAAGGAAAGGTGGGAAATTCGAGTGGACGAAGGAAGCACGAAACACATTCGCCGACCTCAAGAAAAGCCTATCAACTCCGCCAATCCTCGCAGTACCCAGAGAACGAGAACCCCTATACCTCTGCATCGCGGCTCGAAGCAGCGTCATAAGCACCGTACTCGTTGTCGAGCGCACTGAAGAAGGCAAAGTACAAGGCATCCAGAGACCAATATACTACCTCAGCAAAGTCCTCACATGCTCCCACCAAAAATACCCACACAATCAAAAACTCGTCTACGCTATCTTCATGACCTCCTGCAGGGTATCGCCCTACTTTGACGAGCCCCCAATAACACTGGTCAGCAATGCACCACTCTCGGACATCCTCAATAACCCAGGCGCCACAGGACGAGTCGCCCAGTGGAACATCGAGATTAGTCCACGCGGCCTACGTTTCAAGCACCCAACATTAATCAAATATCAAGTCCTCCCCGATTTCATGGTCGAGTGGATGGAAGTCCAAACACCCGGTCCCCCGGTCCTCTCGAGATCTTGGAAGGTGTTCTTCAACAAACCAAAAAGACAAGGAGATGGAGCCGGCATCGTGCTAATCTCCCGGAAGGGAGAAACGATAAAATATATACTCCAGATTAACTTCGAGAAGGCATCCGACAATGAAGAAGAATATGAAGCCCTCCTTCACGGAACGCGGATGGCAAAGGCTTGCGGCGCATCCCGTTTACTCATCTATGGCCACTCTAACCTCATCGTCTAACAAACAAGGAGAGATTGTGAAGAAGTTGCAGACAATATGGCAGCATACCAAAAGTTCTACAATACCCTCGAAGGTGATTTCGATGGATGCGAGATCAACTATTTCTCAAGGGAAAACAAAACAGAAGTGCACGAAATCGCAAACATTGGATCCAACCGCGAACCAATACCACCCGATGTTTTTCTAGAAAGCATCAGGCACCGATCCACCAAGACACCAAAGCCACTCGAGCCAGCTGCGACCAAGTAGGCCGCCACCACAAGGACAACAATCGACAAAGCCATCAAGCCTGAGTAAGCGGTAGTAGCAAACCCGGCCATTGAGGAAGAAGTCGGCGACGCAGTGGAAAAACAAGAACCTCCACCACTGGAAGGACCAGCGTGGACAAGACCTTTCCTCAACTATCTAATACACAACATCATCCCCGATAATGGCACGAACATTACTGCGGAGGAATTTCAAAACTTTTGCAAAGACCTAGGCATCAAAATTAACTATGCATCTGTCGCGCACCCACAGTCCGACGACCAGGTCAAGAAAGTCAATGGCCTGGTATGTGGCGGCATCAAGAAGCGGCTCCTCGAACCACTAGAGCAAGCCGCGGCAACTGGGTCGAAGAGTTACCGGTTGTCCTATGGAGTCTACAAACTACACCCAATGCCTCAACCCAGTACGCTCCATTCGTCATGGTATATGGGGCGGAAGCAGTACTCCCACACGACCTCAAATTTGGCTCCCCGCGTATCACCGAATACGAAGAATAAGAGGCAGAAGAGGCACTCAAAGAAGACATGGATGTAGCGGATGAAGCATGGGACACAACCCTATTACGGTCAGAAGGGTATCAAGAAAGGCTACGCACCTACCAAAGCAGTCGACTTCGCACCAGGGTCTTCAACGTAGGGGACCTTGTGCTCCGACTAAAATAGGAAAAGTTGCATAAATTCGCCCCGTAGTGGGAAGGACCCTACATAATATCTGAAGTAATAGGAGGGGAAGCCTACAGGCTGAAGAATACAAAGACTGATGAAGATGTTGGAAATCTATGGAACATAGTGAACCTACGCATTTTCTACCCATAGACCGCCCACATCTACTTTGCCTAATACCTCTCTTTACGAAGTTTAAGCATTGCCCAAAACATGGCTTCATAGACACTCATGTAAGAATACAATAATACAACAATGCCTGGCACTCGGGGGCTCGCGCAACATGCCCCCCCAAGGCATTATTCACACTTGCGACAATATACTTTCTGGCACTCGGGGGCTCGCGCAACCTGGCCGCCCCCGAAGCGTTATTCGCACTCACTACAATATACTATCTGCACTCGGGGGTTCGCGCAACCTGGCCGCCCCCGAGGCGTTATTCGCACTCGCGACAATATACTTTCTGGCACTCAGGTGATACATCTCAAACGTATCTACTTTTCCAAACACTTTTGATATTGTTTTTCCCTCATTCTTGCATGATTTGGACGAAACTAACCTGGACTAATGATGTTTTCAGCAGAGCTGTCTGTATGGTTTTATTGTGTGCGGGAAAATGGATTTTTAGGTGTCTCAGAAAATTCCAGGAAAAATCTCAGAAAATCCACGCACCCGAAGGACCAATATACCAGAAGTAGGGCCAGAGGGCAGCCAGGGGGGCCCCAGGCGCCCTGCTGGCGCGGCCCCACCCCTGGTCGCTCCGCTCCTCTGATTCCCTACTTTGCCTCCTATTTATTCCCGTGGCGAGAGAAACCCAGAACAGAAGTCGTTTTCCCAATTCTCGTCTCGAAGCCGCCGCCACCCTCTGTTCTTCTTCGGGAGGGCTAATCTGGAGGCTGTTTTGGCCTCCGGTGAGGGGAGATCATCGCCATCGTCATCATCATCACCACTCCATCCTCCCTCCATGACTTCTCCTTCCATGTGTGAGTAATTCCCTATTGTAGGCAAAGGGGATGGTAGGGATTGGATGAGCTAGATCATGTAATAGTTTATCAGATTGTTGGGGGCATGTTGCCTATCATCTAGATTGGTGTTTATCATCTTTGCTTCAACTTCTTGCTCTTAATGATTTTCACTTTGGGCCCGAGTGCCATGTTTTCAGATCTGAACCCTATGTGTTTGCATGAATATATTTGTGTTCTTGATCCTATCTACGAGTTGTATGCACCTATTATAGTCTGGAACCGGCGATCCCAAATGTGACAGCTTGGGACACCAAAGGGGATGGACTATAGTTTGAGGATTCCTTGTATCCGTTGATTGTTAATGCTTTGTTCCGGTGCTCTTTGACAGGAGCACCTTAATCTCCATAAGTTCCTTTTGGCCCCGTTCATAGCGGGATGGTAGGTCAAAAGATGTTGTGCAAGTTCTTATTGCAAGCACGTACAACTACCTGTGGGGTACATGCCTAATGTTTGATATATGCCTAGATGATCATTGATTTTCTGTGTGCCTTGCCCAAAGTTAAATACGTGATGTATCTCATCCATGCAGCACCCAACCATCCATCTCCCTAGCCTATAGTGTTTTTTAATTCTGCTGATTACTAGTTGTTTGCTTTTGCTGTTTTACTTTCGTTGTTTTACCGCCACTATTTCCGTTGCCACCATCACTTCCATATCGCAGTTACTATTAATATCTTGTTGCAAGTAAGTGTATCTCAGGTGCGTTTGAATTGACAACTCCACTGTCAAAGCTTGTGGGTATTCTTTGGCTCCCCTTGAGTCAAATCTATAAATTGGGTTATTCTTACCCGCGAAGACTATCTCGATCCCCAGCAGTTGTGGGTTATCAAGCCTGTTTTCTGGCGCCGTTGCTGGGGAGCATAGCTTTATTCACAAGTCGACCTGAAGTATTTTACCTGCTGCAATTTATCCGCTATGGGTAAGAAAGAAGACCCCAAGGTTCCAATCTTACCATCCTGTACAAGAAAAGGTACTGTTCTGAACACTAGTACTACACTTGATTCACCTTCAGTTATGAGTAAGTTTGCTTCACCTAGACAACATGATGCTTCTACTAAATCCGTTACTATATCCAATACTTTTGATGATTATTCTACTACTCTTGATGATATTGGTTCACTTGGTTACGCTCTTGAGAAACAGATTACTGCTGCAAAAAAATCTGGAATTGAAATTCCTGTTACTCGCTACCCTATTGGTGGAACTTACGATTATCCCGATTTGAGTAAACTCAAGGAGAGACTCCTTGAGGATGATTATATTATGCTTGATGATGATTTATTAAGGGAGCTAACAGAGTTTGTCGACTCTGACCCCGGTGCTATTAAGAAGCTTCTCGAAAAACACTCCCTGAAGAACAAGACCGTTCCTGATCCTGAATTTGCTGCATCTCCTATATGCATCAATGATCCTGATTATAATTTCTCTGTTGATCTTTCACTTATATCTATGGTTGAAGTTGACCCCTTTTATGGCAGAGAAAATGAGGATGCTATTGCACACCTCACCAAACTCACTGAGTTGGGTGGCCTGTTTACTACGGATGAAAAGATACGAAACTTTTATGTGACTAAGCTTATTCCTTTCTCTTTGAAGGAAGGTGCTAAAGCATGGTATGATGCACTACCATGTGGTTCCATTAAGAGTCCTCAAGACTTAGCTCACTCTTTTGTTGATAAGTACTTTCATGCTCATATGTAACATGCTGCTTTACAAAGAATTTATAACTTTAAACAGTTGCAGGATGAGCACCTCCCTAAAGCTTGGGGAGGTATTGCAGTCTGATCCAGGCTTGACCGGGACATGGAGTCCCTAAGAATGAATTAATTGATATATTCTATGATGGTCTAACTAATGAATCCAGATCCTAGTTGGACAGTTGTGGTGGTTGTGTTTTCAGGAAAAAAACACCAGACGATGCAGAAGAATTCATGGGCAAGATTGCCAAGAACCACGAAGATTGGTCCATCCCTGAACCACGTCCACCACCAAAAAAAAGAGGCATGCTCGTCCTAAGCCCCGAAGATATGCAAGAAGCAAAGAAGTCTATTAAAGATAAGGGTATTAAAACTGAAGACGTGAAGAATCTACCCCCTATTGAGAACTTGTGTAAGCCTACCACTCACCCTCCTATGGTAGAGGTACACTCTCTTTTAGATTTCAATGCAAGTGACATCCCTCATGGTAAGCCTCCTGATCAATGTTTAGATGAGCTTGATAATTTTATTATGAAGCAAAGTCACTTTAATGAGAGGATACAAAGTCAGTTGCATGATAATTCCCTTGCTATCAAAAGTTTGCTTGATTTTCTACGTAGAACGGTTAATGATGTTAAATGTCTTGTGAAGCATTTTCATATGGTTCAAACTCAGCTTGAACAAATTTCTAATGTGCAAAAAGATTTGCTTGCTAACAATGCCAAACAGGATATACAGGCCTTCGGGATTAAAACCCGAGGTGGAACTAGCACTCAAGATCCTCTCTATTTAGAGGGGCATTCGAAGAGAATCAAGCAAGATTCTCAAATGCAGGAAGAAGAAATTGTTAGTTCTCCGAAGAAGAAGAAGAAGAAGAAGCACAAAGAAGCTGACAATTACAATGATCCAATTGCAAGTGAAGAGCTTGTCATTGATCCAAATAGTATATCTACCTCCGATGCTGAGACTGAAGACGGTGTTGAGCTTGAAAAGGATGGTTAAAAGAATGATCCACCCGAAGTTCGAGAAGAAGAAGCACCCGACAAACACAAGAAATACACTAGAGAAGACTTCATCGCAAGAAGACATGGGAAGGAAAGAGAACCATGGGTACAGAAGCCCATGCCCTTTCCAGGTAAGTCTCTCAAAACTAAAGAAGAAGAGCATTACAATAAGTTTTGTGAGTGGATGAAACCTCTTTTTCTTCTAATCCCCTTGACTGATGCTATTAAGTTACCTCCCTATTCGAGATACATGAAATATATTGTTACTAATAAAAGAAAAGTTCCTAATGAAGCAATATATACTATGCTTGCTAACTACTCTTTTAGTGGCAAGATTCCTCAGAAGCTTGGTGATCCAGGTATACCCACCATTCCTTGCTCCATAAAGAATAATTATGTCAAGACTGCTTTATGTGATCTTGGAGCAGGAGTGAGTGTTATGACTTTCTCTCTTTACAAGAGGCTTTGTTTAGAGAAACTAATCCTTACAGATATCTCTCTTCAGATGGCTGACAAGTCAACAACCGTTCCCATTGGTATTTGTGAGGATGTTCCCGTTGAAGTTGCTAATTGTTTGATCCTTACTGATTTTGTTGTGCTTGACATACCAGAGGATGGGAGCATGTCTATTATTCTTGGTAGACCTTTTCTTAACATCACAGGTGCTATTATTGATTGCAATAAAGGAAAGGTTACTTTTAATGTTAATGATAAAGAACACACGGTGTATTTTCCAAAGAATACTGACAAAAGGCATGGCCTCAACTCTATAGAGAATATCGAGACCGTGAAGATTGGTGATTGGGATTGTCCTCTACATGTGCACCACAAAGATAAAACCATTATGGTGGGGACAATATCCATTAAAGTGAAGGTACCATGAATGCTTCATAGTAAGTGAAACTTTTTGCCCTATGTATTGCTTGTTTAGTAGTAGGACTTGATCAACCTTGCTATTAGATGAGTTTTATATAAGTAAAAAGTAGAGGTTGTTATGTTTGCATTTCTTTTAGCTTTTATCTTTCTTGCTGGTCCCAAGTTTTATAGTTTTGAAGCTTCACGTAGCTAACCACTATTTCAAGTTTTCATAAAGTTTTGCAGCTTTTGAACCTCGAAATTTTTCAACAGTGAAGTTGTCAGAAAAAATCCAGAAAAATAAAAATAAAAATTTCCATGTCGGGTGTGACCCAGAGGCACCAGGGGCTGACCAGGGGGAGACACCAGTGGCCCAGGCGGCCAGCTGGCGCGGCCTGCCCCTTGGCCGCGCCCATAGGGCGCCTGGGGCCCACAGGCCCCATCTCCAGGTGAGTCTTCTTCCTCTCTCTCTCTCTCTCTTTCTCTCCAAAAACAAGAGTTCTGCACTTCCCATAGCGTTCTTGCTGTTTTGGAGGAGATTTTTGATCTCTCTCTACAGCCTATCATTCGAGCTGAGATTTTGAGAAAATACTCCCTGGTATGTGACTCCTCCACCCCTCCAATTAGATATTTGATTGGTGGCTTCATTAGTGAGTATTTAGTAGCTCTTGGTGATGTTCATATGAGCTTGCAAGCATGTGTAGAAATTTATTTTCCAAGTTTTGATGCAAGTTTATGACTTAGAGAAGTGAGTAGAGTAGTTTACCCCAACTCATTTTTCTTAAATCCTTGTTTTTGTGAATTGTCAAAAATTTCAGAAATGAGTTTCTTAGGAAAAGCAAAAGGATGGCTTGGGAAGAAGAAGCCCGAGCATACTGATAGAGTAACTAGAGCTGCAGCTTCATCCTCAGCTGCTAGGGTGAGCTACCATGAAGATGTTGTGCCCCTGGAGTTGATGGAAGATACAAGTCCAGCACGGGCAATGATGTTTCCGTGCAACGATTTTCTTGAAGCGGCAGGTATTAAGGAGGAGTTTGATAACCTTTGTGCTAATGTAGGTTTGACACGGCTTGCAACATGTCGTGTTACTCAATACCGTAAACTCACCTCCTGTTTTATTAACAGTTTTAGATATAACCATGATGCTGGTTTTATTGAGTTTAAAATTTACAATGATCTTTTGACCATGTCTTTGGAAAGATTTTGTGAAATAATAGGTGTGCCGAACGTTGGACGGACGTTAAAGATGAACACTCAGCCCACCGAGCTGAGAACGCTCTTCAACTCTCTTTGCAGCCAGGATACATGGGATATACGACGTTTCCCCAGCTCAGGTATTTCACATATTCTATTGCTAGAGGGGTATTAGCTCGTGACAACACGAGCAACGGTTCTGCGCCGGATATTGATATCCTGGCAAATGCCCTCTCAGGGGAAACTACGTATAATGTGGGTGCCTTGATTGCTCGCCGACTTGCCCTTAATGGCAACAAGGGAGATCTCTTTGGTGGCGTTTACGCCACACTTATTCTTGAGTCTCTTGAGCGCGCCCCACATCCTGATGATGAGCCTTTTCCTTTTATAAGCTTTGACCTTGCTGCTATGAAGAGGCATGAATTTGTTACCAGGACTTCCGAGTTTGGTAACCTTATTTATATTCTGAGGTTTGGACTAATCGATATTCAGGAGATCCGTCTACCTGCTCCTTTTTGGTTTGATTCTACTCGCAGGAACGGATGGACCTTTCACCGTCATCCAGTTCGATGAGATCGTGGCCCAGCAGCAGTTCCATAACCCCATGGAGGGAGTTGTGCATGATGAGGAGGAGGAGTCCGTTACCCAGTGGGGTGAAGGGTCTTCTTCCACTTGGAGCGCGGAGCCTTCTTCGTGGGAGGATCCTAGGACTTCGGTCTATGCACCTGAAGCCCCGTACGACCCATGGACACACCAATACTACCCTGGACCTGGAGGCTCCTGGGGACCACAGTAGCAGATACCAACTTAGGCCAAAATCCTAAGCTTGGGGGAGTACATGTCCTTCTCCTTTTTTCCATTCTATTATCCGATTTATGATTGTTCGTTTTGATCTTTTCGAAGTTTTTTCCTGTTCTTCTTTGATTCTTTCTTTGCAAAAACAACAAAAAGATTTTCCCTTTCTTTTCTTTCGTCTAACCTTTGAAAAACCCAAAAATATTTCTTTTCTCTCTTTAGTTTGCTTTGTTGCAGAGTTCAGCTAGAGCCCGTGATGGCATTTGCACTTGATTATATTTTCCTACGTTCGATCGTGCAAGTGACAAGGCAGTAATGACGAAGATCGACGAAAGGGATGCAACAAGGAAAACCGGTATGAACTCTTTTTGTTTCTACTTTTGCACATATGCTTGTACTTATGATTTAGAGACCAGCTTGTAGCGACATAGTGCTATGTTTACAATGCTTTCCCAGTGGTTCATGCTTTCTTTGTGGCTAATCTCAAATAGCTAGTGTACATAATGTGTTGTTGAAATGATTTACACGCATTGCATTGTTCATGGTTTGGCATACTGAAGTGGTATTTCCCTTTGGGGAATTCTTGGATTGACTTGGCACATGCTTACACATGTTTAAGACTAAAAAGTCTACTATGCCTTGATGATCTTTGAATTTCAGAATATTTATATCACTTTCATTCGCAATTCAATGTTGCTTTGTCGCTCTGCATGATTATGACCGTTATTTCTCTCTAGTTGGCCGCTTCCTAGTCTTTTGCTAGCCTTCGCTCGCTCTAAGCGGAATTCTGCTTGTGCATCCAAAATCCTTGAAACCAGTTATTCCATATGAGTCCACCATACCTTCCTATATGGTATTTACCGGCCATCCTAACGAAGACGTACTTGTACCATCTCGAAATTATTCAAATACACTCCTGTGTTGTGCCTTTGTTTTAGCTCATGAGGAAGTAGTAGGTAATTCATGATCTTTTTATGTTAGACATGTTTTATCCCGGGATTGCATGTCTAAGCTGCAAACCCCTAATACAAGGAGGGAATGGCATGAGTGCGCCCAGCTCACAAAAGATAATCACAACCAACAAACCCTCCTTCTCGCTTTGTTTATGCGAAATTAGAAAACTTTGGTAGTGATAAACAAAGGAGATTAAGGGGATGTGATCGTCCCCATCTTGGGTGCCGTTCCTCGAAACATGTCTATCATAAGAAGTGATTGGGTTGTCTACTAGCATTCGTTGACGAACCATGCACCTCCCAAAAACATTTTATCTCTGTTTTCGAAACCAAGAGCTCTGGTACATGTTTAGTCTTTGCTTCCAGCCACGGGGTTTCAACCTTGCCATCAAAATCCACGGTTCGAGAGTCTCCACCTTCTTTCTTCAAAGCACCAACTATGAGAGCATAATTGTCATTCTGAGTGTAATGTGCATTGTCCCAAAGTACTACATTGTCTTCTACATGATTGTGGTATTACTTATTCTGAATTTCTTAGTTCTAGTCTCCTTTAAAACTCCGGAGGAGTTTCTGCATTTATGTTTTGCTTCACTCATGGAGGCTAGCGAGATACCACTCTAATATGTTCAAGCTATGTGCATTGTAATCTTGTCTTGATTTTCAGTAGCATATTATTTACTTTTAGTTGTTTGTGATTGTTCACATGAAAGAAGGATTGCTTCGTGCATTGTCCTTATAGCATTGTTTCAATACCTTCTAGACTCTTTTCATAGTACATTCTTATATACATCTAATGAAGGAAAAGAGTTTGTCAAAGTTTTCTTTGTCGCCTTCAGTTCGTTGAACCGAATTTCTTGAGGACAAGCAATATGCTAAGCTTGGGGGAGTTGATACGTCTCAAACGTATCTACTTTTCCAAACACTTTTTCTATTGTTTTTCCCTCATTCTTGCATGATTTGGACGAAACTAACCCAGACTAACGATGTTTTCAGCAGAGCTGTCTGTATGGTTTTATTGTGTGCAGGAAAATGGATTTTTAGGTGTCTCAGAAAATTCCAGGAAAAATCACAGAAAATCCACGCACCCGAAGGACCAATATACCAGAAGTGGGGCCAGAGAGCAGCCAGTGGGGCCCCAGGCGCCCTGCTGGCGCGCCCCCACCCCTGGCCACGCTAGGAGGCCACCTGGGAGGGTCCTCCCCCCTCTGGTGCCCTACTTTGCCTCCTATTTATTCCCGTGGCGAGAAAACCCCGGAACAGAAGTCGTTTTCCCAATTCTCGTCGCGGAGCCGCCGCCACCCTCTGTTCTTCTCCGGGAGGGCTAATCTGGAGGCTGTTTTGGCCTCCGGTGAGGGGAGATCATCGCTATCGTCATCATCATCCCCACCCCATCCTCCCTCCATGACTTCTCCTTCCATGTGTGAGTAATTCCCTGTTGTAGGCAAAGGGGATGGTAGGGATTGGATGAGCTAGATCATGTAATAGTTTATCAGATTGTTGGGGGCATGTTGCCTATCATCTAGATTGGTGTTTATCATCTTTGCTTCGACTTGTTTCTCTTAATGCTTGTCACTTTGGGCCTGAGTGCCATGTTTTCATATCTGAACCCTATGTGTTTGCATGAATATATTTGTGTTCTTGATCCTATCTACGAGTTTTATGCACCTGTTATAGTCTAGGACCGGCGATCCCAAAGGTGACACCTTGGGACACCAAAGGGGATGGACTGTAGTTTGAGGATTTGTTGTATCCATTGATTTTTAATGCTTTGTTCCGGTGCTCTCTGACAGGAGCACCTTAATCTCCATAAGTTCCTTTTGGCCCCGTTCGTAGCGGGATGGTAGGTCAAAAGATGTTGTGCAATTTCTTATTGCAAGCACGTACAACTACATGTGGGGTACATGCCTAATGTTTGATATATGCCTAGATGATCATTGCCTTTCTGTGTGCCTTGCCCCAAGTTAAATACATGATGTATCTCATCCATGCAACAACCAACCATCCATCTCCCTAGCCTACAGTGTTTTTAATTCTGCTGGTTACTAGTTGTTTGCTTTTGCTGTTTTACTTTCGCTGTTTTACCGCCACTATTTCCGTTGCCACCATCACTTCCATATCGCAGTTACTATTAATATCTTGTTGCAAGTAAGTGTATCTCAGGTGCGTTTGAATTGACAACTCCACTTTCAAAGCTTGTGGGTATTCTTTGGCTCCCCTTGAGTTGAATCTATAAATTGGGTTATTCTTACCCGCAAAGACTATCTCGATCCCCTGCAGTTGTGGGTTATCATCGGGGGCTCGCGCAACCTGGCCACCCCCGAGGAATTATTCGCACTCGCGATAATATACTTTCTGGCACTCGGGGGCTCGCGCAACCTGACCGCCCCCAAGGCGTTATTCACACTCGCGACAATATACCTTCTGGCACCCGGGGGCTCGCACAACCTGGCAACCCCCGGGCCGTTACTCGCACTCGCGACAATATATCCATTGGCACTCGGGGACTTGCGCAGCCTAGCCACCCCTGAGGCGTTATTCACACTCGCGAAAGATTTTCAATCAAAGCACTCGGTCGCTCGAGCACGCCGACACACAACTCACCCCAAGGTATTTTCTTCGCACCTGCGCTAAACTTATCCCTCAAACACGTGAGGACCTGCGAAGCACCAATAAAAATCACAAATGGCCCTTACCTAAGCACTCGGGGATGGCGAGAAGTTGACACTTTATTATGGCGCAAGAAATTGTGCCACAGTAACTTAGTACAACACCCGATGATTCAACAACCATAATGCTACTCCTCAGCCGCACTCCCAAAAACTCGGAGTGCCCACCACAAAAACTACAAGAAGCACTAGTTGCTCTCTCCATAAGTCTATACACGACTACATCTGGCTGTGATAACACTTTATATCTGTTACTTCTCCAGATAACTTGGCGTAATTTTTAAGAACTCGATGGACCAAAGCCTCGTGGGATACTCCCATCAGGAGCACCCGATAGAGCAGTGACCAGACAAAAGGGAAAAGACGAAGCTCACAGAAGTACACACAAGATCGAAGAAAAAATATTGGTATATTCATTCACATAGAGGGCTTACAAAAGGATTCTTTACATCAAAAGGAGTGTCGGACATCTCTTCGAGCATCATCATAGACAAAGGGAAACATTTCAACCCTAAATCTACAAGGGAAAGCTTCTAAGAAACGCTTGACAGACTTGTCCTACCGGCGAGTGCGCTTGAGCGGCGCCTTGACATCAGCGTCCTGCTCAAATTGGATTTGCTATCACCACCACCATCAGCAGACGACAACTCGGAGGAGCGAGAGCTCATGATGTTCCGACCAGACGAACTCCCGCCAGGTGCAGAGATTCGAGTATCACTCGAACCTCCCGAGCCGCCAGCAGAAGAAGAAATAGAAGCATCACCCGCACCTCCGGAGCCATCGTCGCTCGAACTCTCCCAGCATGGCTCTAGTCGATTGCCATCGGTGTCAAAGGACCTGATGGAGAGAGTTTCCTCTCCATCGAACCGGCAGCAGAGGCTGTCACCCTTGCGCAGGTTAAACTACAGGCAAACACCCTCCAACCGGACTCCAAGAAAACAAAGGATGAAGACTCAACCCGGATCATCACGCACAACGGGCAATATGGGTACCCTTGGAAGCACAACCAGAGACCATTCAAGCCCAGTTCAGAAACAAGAAAGTAAAAAAGAAGAAGGGAGAGGAATTCGGCCAGCAACGCGGCTACAGACATAAAGAATAAAATAATGGGCGCAGACGCCCTAATCCACAGTCGAAGCAGAAGAACTCCTTGCATACCCCCCACGCCACCAGTGACAGCACTCCACGCGGGGAGCACGCGCACACGGCCTCGACGGCCACGGTCGGCGGCGCCACGTGCATCACATGTACCACGATCGGTGGCGCCATGTGCAGCACCAACGCCAACAGCTCCACGGGCGCGACGTTTTGGGGCCATGAAGCGGAAACTAGAGAGAAGATGAATGAGAGATGATGGATTTCCAAGCGAACAACAATAACCCATATATATATACATGCCATCAAGGGCAAATGGGTCTTTCTAGTTAAAAAGAAATAGGAGACGACGCAAGATGAGAAATTAAAGATAGAGAAGGCAACCTTACGGATTCCAAGACAAAGGCGTCTCTTTGCATCCAACGTTACTCAAGCATAGCAATAAATTACACAGCCTCAGAAACACAACAGGCGGAATAAGAGAAGCAATCAAATCCACACGCATATCGAAGCATCATCATAATCATAGATGGAAGTGATAGCTCAAAGAAGACTGTTGTCATCTTGAATACGTCATCAGTATCAAATAGTCATCATTACGGACAGCGGATGGGACAAGTCAAAATCGCTGCAGACATACAAGATAAAACAGAGATGCCCTCATTTTGTTTATATTTTATTTTGCTAACCTTGTCTTCTGATTTGACTACATCAAATAAACTCCCATTGGGAGCGCCTTGTTACTCTCGGCAGAGAAAATACTACACCAAGCATTTTACAAGGGTTCGAGTGGCTAACTCCCCTCAGTGTATTCAGCAAAAACACCTCATTAAGGCTTGAGTGCTTACTCACCTCTAAAATAAACGCTTGAGTGCTTACTCGCAAGATTACACAAGACTAAAAATTTCTTGAGTGGTCACTCGCGAGAAGATACAAGGAAAAACTACAGGCAAGCAACTGGATTTCTCGAGAGGGCACCCGAAAGCTCATCGGGTGGTCATACTATAAGTCCACTCGATCGTTCTCCGAGTGGGTGCATTCTACCTTGGCAACTCGCCCCTACTATGACCTGGGCTACGATAAACTATACCCCTGATGCCACGCAAGCATGCGTGTAGGTAAGAACACGCAGATCCGTCGGTCGGGCCTGGACTTGCCACATCGCGACTTCACTCCCGACCATTCCATGCCCACGTGCATGATAGAGATAAACAATAACGGACGGGTTAGGGTCGTATACATTACTTTAACTGGCGGCATTGATCATATAAGACCTCAGTAGCATGGACCTTGCTTGACACCAGTCGTTCCCAAGTTTGTGTTGAAGGACTCGAGCTTGATTGGGCTAATATGGTATTTTCCGCTAGCGCAATTCACTGAGGCTCGACCCATCGAGTGCCTCAGGCCCTTTAGTTTAGCATCCCTCTTACAATTTACAGAATCGCGTCTTACAAATAAAATTATATCTCATGAACAAGCTTACCATTCGCAAGCGACACGCACTACAACAGCTAATGCAGATTGGAGTCCCTGCGCGACTCTTCAAGTCCCCCAGGCACTCGGGGGCTACTAACAAGGGGATCTCCCCATGACTCCTTTATGTGAGGGTACCTAGTGTGTGTCAAGACTGATGGCCCATTGGAAGCTTCGGCTGGCCCAAGATCAGTCCACCTGAAGCATTGACAGCTGCACCGACATGGACTCCTGACCGACAAGGAGTCCAAAGCGTGGCCACCAAGACTAGCTAGATTAGGCAGCTCCCTATGTAAACCTAGACGGACTCCTCGAGACATAGCCTAGCACATAAAGGCTAGGAGGGGGACGTCTAGGGCACTCAATATCCTCACAATACTTTCGGCCAGAGCTATCTCGCTGGAACCACCGCTGTAATCGCCTCCACAATATAATACACCAAGCAAGAAGTAGGGGTTTTACCGATCGACGGCCCTGAACCTGGGTAAATCCCTGTCTCCTGTTAGCCGACGAGATCGCCAACCTTGCAGTCCTTCTCTTACGATCAAACCCAGCGTTCCTAACAATGGGATTTGTGATGACGGGAATAGACTTCTTGCCCCTCGTTGGTTACCAAAGTGGAAGGTTTAAGAAGTATTCAGTAGCAAGTTTCCCTCGGTGAATATACCAAGGTTTAATCGACCAGTAGGACTCCAAGCTCTTCAAGTAGGTGGTCAAACGAGCAAGGCGCCGTTTGAGATAAGTTACTCACTTGACCTGGACCTGCACACAAAATCAAATAACTTTGCAACCAATGAGTTCAGAGAGGTTGTCAATCTCTCCAGTCTTGTTGTTTACAAAGGATCAAACACACAGTGGAAATAGTGGGGGTGATTGCAACATAAAGGGGAAAAGCATTAAATATTGGAGGTGTAAACAATGGTGGAAGTATGGACTGGGGTCCCATGATGTTCACTAGTGATGTCTCTCTCCCAAAAGACGATAAAACTACTATGCTAGGTGAAAAAATTACAACGGGGCAATTGACAGAATTATAAATGCACCACAATGCTAATTATGCTACAAGAAAGTTAGAGGCTCAATCTTATGGGTAGTACGCCAAGACAAGTAGACCATTTATTCGTCGACATCTACTGACTAATCATCCACCTTGAGATATCTATCCAGAACATCTCGCTTGGTATTAAGTTGCGAGCCCCACCCAAAGTGTAAACTCAAAGTAACAGACAACTGCATTAACAAACTATGCGTAAGGTAAACAATCCTTGCAACCGAGGTAAAAGCACCGTTGTTTTCTCCCTGGTGGCAGCATCACATCCCCTAGTCTCATGTTTCTGTCACTCAAGCTGGACATCGGGGGGGAATGAACCCACAATCATGCATAATGCTCCCTCTAGGAGTTCCAATCTACTACTTGGCCAAAGCAATAAAAAGTGACGGAGAACATGCAAGAATTACTCAAGAACAAATATATAAAAGGAGAACCAAATATATAACTCATCACAATCTGAACATAATTTCATAATCCATCGGATGCCAGCAAACATAGCATAGCAACAGCAGAAAGATTACATAAATGCCTTGATCATGTAGGGAGGCTCACAAGGGCTAAGAATTGAAGCACAAGATTGGAGAGAATACATCACATAGCTATTGGTCATGGACCCGTGGTCCAAGGGGGACTACTCACGACACATCTGGGAAGCACTCTTGGTTGTGGAAAAGCTCCCGGAGATCGATCCTCCCTCTGGCAGGGTGCCGAGACAGGTTCTTCTGGCGATCCAGATCTCGGGATCGCGGCGGCGGCGGAACAGTGGTGAAATTCGCGATACAGAGTGCCTCTCGAGGGTTTTCGTGACGGGGGCTAAATATAGGACAAAGAAGGGCCAGAGGGGAGTCCCCACCCCTCAAGGAGGCCTCCTGGCGCGAACAGGGGTGGGGCCGCGCCACCTGGCCATCTGGGAGGGTTGGCCCCCCTCCGGCTCTTCTTCGGGCCTCCGGAGTCTTCTGGGACGCTGATTTTTTATATAATTTTCTTGGAATTTTTTGGGCACCGTAAATATGGGTATAAACCTGCAATTCACACACATCAGCAGACAGAAGCTGGCACTGGGTGCACTGAGTTAGTAGGTTAGTCCAAATGTGTTGAAAAAGGTATGAAAGTGTAGCAAAACACATAGAAATATCACTCAAATAAGCATGGAGCAAGTAGAAATTATAGATACGTTTGGGACGTATCAATTTGCTGAGGCTAATCCTCGTCACTTAACTTACTAGTACGTGCGGATGACTTGCCTTTACCCTTTTTATATCTTGATCTTGAGGCTATGAAGAGGCATGAGTTTGTTACTAGATGTTCCGATTTGGGGAATCTTGATTACATGATAAAGTTTAGTGAAAGAAGAGACTGTACTGCCCATTTTCCTGCCCCTCTCTTGTTTAATTTTACTCGCAGGAACGGATGGTCATTCAATGAGGTTGAGCTAGACGAGTATCTAGTTCAACAGTAGTTCTACGTCCCTGCGGTGGAGGCAAAGGCTCCTGAGGATGAGGAGCCAGCATCGGTTCCGCCTGCTCAGGAGGAGCCCGTTGTCCCCTGGGGAGAGGGACCTTCTTCTTGGGATGAGGGACCTTCCTCCTGGTAGGACAGTAGGATGTCGTTCTACGCACATGACATCCAGCAGGATCCATGGGGGCACCACTACTATCCCGGAGCTGGAGGAAGCTCCTGGGGCTCATGATAGACGAGCCCAGCTGACGAGGATCGGCCTCGGCAAATCCCATGGTCAGGGACCCTGGGTTAGTCATAGAGAAGGAACAGGTTGGACGATACTCGTCGGCTAACAAGAGAAGCACTTCCTGCTCGATATTAATGCGTGAGGGGGCGATTACAAGGGAGGCCAAGGCGAGTTCTCGCAAGACCAGGAGAGTAGATTGTGTATTGGGTTCCTTTAGACGTCTCCCCTCCCAGCCTTTACATACTAGGCTAGGTCTCTGGGAGTTTGTACTAGGTTACAAACATAGTTTCCTAGTTCTATTCTTGCCTTGTATGCCAAGTCGTGCCTTTTATATCAGTCGCGGACTCCTACGTCGGTGCTTGATTGGGCCAGTCATGGGCCTGTCAAGGCTTCCTAGCGGGCCTTCTGTCTTCATACGCACCGGGTATCCTCATACGCAGGAGTCGTGGGGTCACCCCCTCGTTAGTAGCCCCCGAGTGCCTGGGGGACTCGAAGAGTCGCGCAGGGACTCAAATTCATTAGTGCTTTATTGTTCGTAGGCGCGGCACCGCCGCGGGTTGCTGGCAGTTTTGATCCATGACAATACCTGTTTCGAGGAATTGCTAAGCTGAAAAGGGCCCAAGGAGTCGACTGGTCAAGCCTTGGTGAATTGCGCTAGTGGCAAATACCGAAGTAGCCCAATCAAGGTCACGTACCCCGACATGAACCTGGAACGACCGGTGTCTAGCAAAGTCATGCCGCTGCAGGTCTTATAGGATCAATTGCTGCCAGTCTAATAAAATAGCCTAAGCGCGTCCGCTTGGCTCTTTCTATCATGCCAGCGCATGGAAAAGGTTGGGAGTGAAATCGCTCTGCGGCAAGTCCCAGCCCGGCCGTTCTGCGCAGCGGGGTCTTACCTACACGCTAAGCTTGCATGGCATCTGGGTACAGTGTGCCGTAGCCCAGGCATAAAAAATTTTTGTAGAGGCACGAAGCCTGGTTAGAGATGCACCACTTGGAATGAACAATCAAGTGAGCTATTAGCAGTCACTTGCGGAGATTGTAGTGAACTCAGGCGAGGAAAATAAGAAAGAACCCACTAGGAAAGTTGTCGAGTGCGCGAGTAGATCATATTATCGAATACTTTTTGAGTCTTTTTGCGAGTAGTCACTTGAATGCTTTACTGTCTTCAAGGTGAGGGAGCACCCGAACTCTGAAAGTACGTTGTTTCTGCTGGTGCGAGTGATCACTCGAGCACCTGTATGATTTCTGGGTGAGGGAGCACCCGAGCTCGAGTAAAGGTACTCCCAATGGGAGTAAGAGATTTTTGGAATAATATAAAAAACTTGTCAGGAGCGGGATGTTGACCAAGGATGCGTACTTGATACGCATTGCTGAGATGTGACGTTTGCTAGTCCGTCTGACAGGTTGGGTTGCCGTGGCGTGTGAATGGAAGTGACTTGACGTCCTGCCGCCGAAAATTTCGCATTGTGTGATGATGGCCCTCGTTTTTGCGCGTAGTGGGCGGTATGGTTAATGTGCCGGTTGAGTTTTCCATGCTTCTCGGCCATCGCGAGATCGTGCCACGTCCGCTAGTGTTCCAAGATTAACGGTGATGATTTTCGTGCCCCTGCTGTTGGTTAAATACCGGGGAATCTGGTGGGTTTAGGTTTTCACCCAGCCATTGCCTTCTCCTGCTTGTCCTTCTTCTTCCTTTTTCGTTCGTTGCCTCCTGCCTTTTCTCTTTGCGCGGTTTGCTGGTGAGATCCATGTCCAAGCGTCCTCGCAGTGTAGCACAGGAGTCGGCGAGGATGACTGGTAGATGGGAGTGGTCTGCTTTTGGAACCGCAGATCTGGATGATTTGGTGACGGATGGCATGGTGGTGAATGGTGCTACCCGGATTCCTGGGGATGAGGAGGTTCCTGCGCCTAGTCTAGATGAACGGGTATGCTTTCAGAGCTTCTTCCCTCGTGGTTTTGCGCTTCACGTTCATCCTTTCCTCCGGGGGTTGCTTTTTACCTATCAATTGCAACTGCATGACTTGAACCCCAATGGGATTTTTCACATTGCCTTCTTCAGCACGCTCTATGAGCATTTTTTGGGGATCTATCCCCATTGGGGCCTCTGGAAACGTCTCTTGAATGTGAAGAGGATGAACTCTGAATATGCCATTGGGGGCGTGGGCATTTCAATTAAGGAGAAGGATGCCTACTTTGATCTGGAGAAGATGGACTCCGTCTATACATGGCGGAGGAGTTGGTTTTATCTGAAGGATCACCGCGTTGAGGGTCAGCAATTTGGTCTTGCCCCTTTTGACCCTGCTGCGCGGGCGGTTAATCAGTCTTCATGGGCACATCTTTTGTCTGCTCATGAGGTGTCTCTTATGGAGCCATTGGTGCAAAAGATTACTGCTTTGAAGGATGAGTTGACTGGCGGTCAGCTTATCTCTGTGTTTGTGAGTAGACGCGTGCAGCCGCTTCAGCATCGGGTTCGTCCCATGCTGCAATACACTGGGCCCAAGGACTCGACCAGGTGTTCGCCCGAGGTGTGCTCTGATGGTGAACTTTTGACTCGGGTTCAGCAAGTCACGAAGTGTACCAGCATTGGGGAGGAGAGCCTTGTCAAACCTTACTCTGCTGATTTACCTCTTCCTCAGGTGCTTGTCTTGAATTTCCTATTTTTGATTTTGACTCATTACTGTTGGTTACTGATGTTTGTTCTGATCTGTAGGGTCATGCTCCCTTGTTAAACAATCCGCCACAACCTGAAGATGCGGAAATACTTGATAAACCTGGTCCAGCTGATGCTGGTCCTGTGCTTGCGAGTGATAAGAGTGCTCCGGGTGCTGATGCTGCCGAGTCATCGGGTGGTCGGCCATCGGTTGCAGAGGACTCTGAGGAATCGAGTCCTCTGCGTGTCAAACGCACTCGCCCTTTGAGTGTGAGTGGTCGTGATGCAGCGGGTGGCGGCGATGATTTGCCAGCGGTCGTGGAGCCTGTTGTGCCGTGTCCTCCTTCGGCTGCCCCGAAAAAACACAAATTCGGGATATTGCTTCGTCCGGGCGCTGCACCTGTTGGGTTAGTATTACTTTCTCCTTGGTCATTCTGTTGTTCTTTGTTTTGACTCGTGTTCTGAAGATATAATGTTTGTAGGACTGCTCCTGTTCCGGCTGCTTCTTCTGCGAGTAACACTGCTGTTGGTGCTCGCTCGACTGATTCTGGCGCTGCGCCTGATCGGCTGGCTGATCTGGCTACTCCTGTGGCTTCAGGTGCGGGGACGACCCCTGTGACTGTAGGCGCGGAGGGAACTCCTGTGACTGCTCCGCCTGGGGGATCTGCTGCGGCTGCTGCGACTCCTGGAGGGGACTTTCCTCCAGATGTTAAACCAGTGATCCCTGAGGAGCGCTTCTTGGAGAGGCGGGATCTTTCTGCTGAAGATAAGGCGAAGTTCTTTGATCGCATGGCAGAGCAGGTATGTGATTTCTTTGTCCTTCTGAGCTTTGTTGGAGTAGCCCCTGAGGCTGCAAGCAATCACTTGTGATTGGTTGTAGTCTTTAGCTTGGATTTTTCTCTTTTATCGGTCTTTATGAATATTGGGAGCACAGCAGTGCTCCCAATGGGAGTAGCCCACGAGGCTGCAAGCAATCACTTGTGATTGGTTGTAGTCTTGAGCTTGATTTTCTTCTTTCCTAGACTTTGACCGGTGCATTTACTTGAATTCAGCCATTCTTCCGGATATGCTAACGTGTGCTGACTGAGACTGGTCGGTGGCGACGTGCTCATGACTCGGTCGAGGGGAGCTTGACCGCTATGAGACGTAAGATCTTGATTCTTGATCTTTACTTATTTTGCTAGTTGGTTGTCGGGGGAATGACCCCCCGGTAGGGTCAAGAAGAAAGAAGTTTTTAAGGCATCGGGCGCCAATTACACGCCTCAGATCCGCGCCGATTGCGCTCCTCAGCTCGGCCCCGCCGACTGCTCCGGGACGATTGCCGCAGTCGGCTGCCCGCGCATCCGACCGACAGCGTGTTGGTCGATTGCTCAGAAGTCAACCGAGGAGGCAAGCCGACAAGACAACTGAGTGACATCTCTAGTCATGTCAGGAATAGTATAGTGGTTAGATGTCACATTGCATCACATCAAGGGGTCACATCACTTGTACCTCCCTTTTGTCCTCTTTCCTTTGCCTCCATCCTATGAGTATCTTGGCACCCACTATATAAGGGGCTAGATAGCTCACGGTGGAGGGAGTTGAGCACTTGTGCCTCCCATGGCTAGCTAGCCATTCATCCATCCCTTCAAGTAATAGCTCGGCTGGTAGCAGCGCAGCTTGGCCATGAGCCAAATAGCTTAGTAGATACAGCTCAAGGAGCACCACTATACAGATATATGCCTATAGTTCAGACAGGCAGGAATAGGGGTTTTATCTCTACGGAGAGTCCTGAACCTGGGTATCTCGCCGTGTGCTTGTGCCTAGACCCGCCCGGAGCGTCGTCGTTTGCGCATTGTTCCCCCATTTTAGCCATCCCCATGGCATCTGCCGTCACATATCGACGACGGTTGGCGCCCAGCGTGGGGCAATTTACGGCGACCGGAGCTCCGTTCCGGCCGGGATTTCTTCTTCGTCAACGGTTTCTTCAATACAAGCTCTTCTGGATCTGGATCACAGTCCAGCTGCCCGAAGGCTATGCGTGCCCGCGGTTTTCGACTCGTGCGCACCTGTCCTTCTCCGCCCGGTGGCTGCGGCTTCCCGGTGTAGGCTGCTCTTCCCGGGGCGCATCTAATGTTCTTCCGGCATGTTCTTTCCCGCGCCGTGGTCCTCTGCCCGCACGCCGCGGACCTCTGCGTCCTCATTTCCGAGGGCCTCGCCTTCGCGCAGATCGGCCTCGCCGACGGCCCCGAGAGTCTCCCCCTACGGCTCCTCCTCGCCCGCGACATGCCGTGACGGTGTGGCTCGCCCACAGCTATCGGCGTGTCGGCGCGCTACTCCTCCTCCAACCGGGCCCTCGCGCCCAGATATGTCCGTCGGTGTCATCGCCAGCTACGAGCCGGTGCTGCTCCTCCGACGGCCTCCTCTGCCAGCGAGGATGCGCCGCTAGCTGCGTCCCCAGCCGTCAGGGCCGCCTCCTCGTGGCCCCCGTCGGGGAGCTCCCGGGAGGTCGCCCCCGCTCCCGCTCCTCATCCTGGCGTTCCCATGGCTGGTTGCAGCTCCCTGTGCCGATTGCGCTCGCTGGTCGGCTCTCGCCTCCGAGCTGCGCATTGCTCGCCTCCCATCCGTGCTGCGCACCCGTATCCAGCACATATGTTAGTTAGATACGATCCATCCATCAGTTGTACTCAAGCTATACATTAGCCAGATAGTGCCCGTACTATGCATATGAACATTGGCTCGGTGTGGGTTGGACATTGCTCAGTTAAAAGCTTTGCTGCTCCGTCCGAGCACGGCGCCGCCTTCGCCCGGAGCACGCTCGCCAGCAGGCTCCAGCTGCGTTCCTCCTCCGCCTACGGCCGCGTCGCGCGAACGTCCGCGGCCGAGTTCTTCCCTGTACCACTCGACTGGTCCTTGGACCCTCTGCCTCCAAGAACGCCCGCATGCGCCGTGAATCCCATCCGCGCGCTGCGCCCGCGCCGGTTGCGTCGTGCTCAGGCCGGCCGCGGCTGGACTCTTCCCCTGCAGCCGGGTGCTCCCTCGCCGGATGCATCGCCTCCCCTCCGAGCCGCATCGACCTCCCACCGACTGCGCCAGGTCGGCCTCTCGCCGACTCCATCTTCCCCTGGCTCGCGCGCCCCTGCTCCCACCGCCGGCTGCCATCCGCGTCCCCCCTGCCGACTGCGGTCTCAGAGAAGAAGAAAGAAGAAGAGACAGAGAAGAAAATTGCAGTTCGATTAAGAAAAAACAATCGGCTGGGCAAAATTGGTGTGGTCGGCTCAGTCAAAGTCGAATGCGTCAAAATAAGAAGAAAAGTAAGAAAATGCATGTTGCTATGTGGCATAGGCTGATTGCTCTGATCAGGCATCCGATTGCCAAAAAAAAAAGAAAATTGCACGGTCATTGCTATTTTGCAGGGGCCGAGTGCTTCATTCATTCGGGCATCCGATTGCCCAGCTCGGGGCCAGCAAAAGAAAGGAGAGGAAGTCAGCTCGGCTCAGAGGAAAAAGAGCAAAGTTTCAGTGATGAGACGCCACCATATCATCTCGGCTAGCCGGTTGGACCAGCTCGGCTGCCGACTGCGTGAAGAGACAGTATTCATAGAAAGCAAAAACACAGGAAAATTTCAGAGTTCCAAGAAGAAGCAGAGAAAAGAGGCCAGCCTACCGCCAACTGAAGAGAAAAAGTCAAAGGAGAGTTGGGCTGCAGTGCTGGGCCGATTGCTCTAGCTCGTCCAGCCGACTGCTCCAACTCAAAAAAAAATCAGTCAGCTCGGTGGTGTCAATCCGATTGCACTTTCTCGGTCAGCTGACTGCGAAAAAGGAGTGTGGTTGTGACCCGGATGGCAGGCCATCGGCCGGAGCAATCACAAGGGATCACTTGCCCAGATGACTCGATGAATCACTCGGAGGCTCGGAGCACGAGCCTGCCGAGTGCCCCGTCTGCTACATCAACAGAAAATCCTCCGGATGACTCACCGAATCACCCGGAAGCTACACTTTCACCCAGTGGGTGTTCCGTCTGCGTCAAAAATTCAATTTGACTGCATGCTTAGTCCTGTCTCGGTTGAGTGCGCCAAGTCGGCAACTCCCGATCGACTGCTCCTTGTGAGCTCCGTCCTAGTTGAGCACGCCTCCCAGTCGACTGCTCCATGCGAGTCCCGTCTCGGTTGAGTGCGCCAGGTCGGCAGCTCCCGATCGACTGCTCCATGCGAGTCCCATCTCGGTTGAGTGCGCCAGGTCGGCAGCTCCCGATCGACTGCTCCATGCGAGTCCCGTCTCGGTTGAGTGCGCCAGGTCGGCAACTCCCGATCGACTGCTTCATGCGAGTCCCGTCTCAGTTGAGTGCGCCCGGTCGGCAGCTCCCGATCGACTGCTCCTTGCGAGCTCCGTCCTGGTTGAGCACGCCTCCCAGTCGACTGATCCATGCGAGTCCCGTCTCGGTTGAGTGCGCCAGGTCCGCAGCTCCCGATCGACTGCTCCTTGCGAGCTCCGTCCTGGTTGAGCAAGCCTCCCAGTCGACAGCTCCATGCGAGTCCCGTCTCGGTTGAGTGCGCCAGGTCGGCAGCTCCCGATCGACTGCTCCTTGCGAGCTCCGTCCTGGTTGAGCACGCCTCCCAGTCAACTGTTCCATGCGAGTCCCGTCTCGGTTGAGTGCGCCAGGTCCGCAGCTCCCGATCGACTGCTCCTTGCGAGCTCCGTCCTGGTTGAGCACTCCTCCCAGTCGACTACTCCATGCGAGTCCCGTCTCGGTTGAGTGCGCCAGGTCGGCAGCTCCCGATCGACTGCTCCTTGCGAGCTCCGTCCTGGTTGAGCACGCCTCCCAGTCGACGGCTCCATGGGAGTCCCGTCTCGGTTGAGTGAGCCAGGTCGGCAGCTCCCGATCGACTGCTCCTTGCGAGCTCCGTCCTGGCTGAGCACGCCTCCCAGTCGACTGCTCCATGCGAGTCCCGTCTCGGTTGAGTGTGCCACGTCGGCAGCTCCCGATCGACTGCTCCTTGCGAGCTCCGTCCTGGTTGAGCACGCCTCCCAGTCGACTGCTCCATGCGAGTCCCGTCTCGGTTGAGTGCGCCAGGTCGGAAGCTCCCGATCGACTGCTCCTCGCGAGCTCCGTCCTAGTTGAGCATGCCTCCCAGTCGACTGCTCCATGCGAGTCCCGCCTCGGTTGAGTGCGCCAGGTCGGCAGCTCCCGATTGACTGCTCCTTGCGAGCTCCGTCCTGGTTGAGCACGCCTCCCAGTCGACTGCTCCATGCGAGTCCCGTCTCGGTTGAGTGCGCCAGGTCGGCAGCTCCCGATCGACTGCTCCTTGCGAGCTCCGTCCTGGTTGAGCACGCCTCCCAGTCGACGGCTCCATGCGAGTCCCGTCTCGGTTGAGTGCGCCAGGTCGGCAGCTCCCGATCGACTGCTCCTTGTGAGCTCCGTCCTGGTTGAGCACGCCTCCCAGTCGACTGCTCCTTGTGAGTTCTGCCCTGTTTGAGCACGCCTCCCAGTCGACTGCTCCTTGTGAGTTCTGCCCTGGTTGAGCACGCCTCCCAGTCAACTACTCCACGTGAGTCCTGTCTCGGTTGAGTGCGCCAGGTCGGCAGCTCCCGATTGACTGCTCTTTGCAAAGCTCCATCTCGGTTAAGCACGTCTCCCGGTAGACTGATTCAAGCGAGCCCCTACCAAGGCACTCCACGCCATCAACTACAAACAAAAATAAACAGGAGAAGATCCGAGCCGACTGCACGCAGTCGACCCGAATCTCGGAGGCTACATCCAGTGGGTGCGCTGGCGCGCCCCCACCGGAAAGAAGCTGCACCAAGTGCAAACATCTCCACCGACAAGGAAGAAAACCCTCTGGATGACCCTTCGAGTCACCCGGAGGCTCGGAGGCTACTGTCGGGGGAATGACCCCCCGGTAGGGTCAAGAAGAAAGAAGTTTTTAAGGCATCGGGCGCCAATTGCGCGCCTCAGATCCGCGCTGATTGCGCTCCTCAGCTCGGCCCCGCCGACTGCTCCGGGCCGATTGCCGCAGTCGGCTGCCCGCGCATCCGGCCGGCAGCGTGCTGGTCGATTGCCCAGAAGTCAACCGAGGAGGCAAGCCGACAAGACAACTGAGTGACATCTCTAGTCATGTCAGGAATAGTATAGTGGTTAGATGTCACATTGCATCACATCAAGGGGTCACATCACTTGTACCTCCCTTTTGTCCTCTTCCCTTTGCCTCCATCCCATTAGTATCTTGGCACCCACTATATAAGGGGCTAGATAGCTCACGGTGGAGGGAGTTGAGCACTTGTGCCTCCCATGGCTAGCTAGCCATTCATCCATCCCTTCAAGAAATAGCTCGGCTGGTAGCAGCGCAGCTCGGCCATGAGCCAAATAGCTTAGTAGATACAGCTCAAGGAGCACCACTGTACAGATATATGCCTATAGTTCAGACAGGCAGGAGTAGGGGTTTTATCTCTACGGAGAGCCCTGAACCTGGGTATCTCGCCGTGTGCTTGTGCCTAGACCCGTCCGGAGCGCCATCGTCTGCGCATTGTTCCCCCATTTTAGCCATCCCCATGGCATCTGCCGTCACATATCGACGACATTGGTTTTGTCTGATTGGTGTCCGTTCCTCAGGTCGCAAGAAAGGTGCTGACAAGCGGGCAGAGGCTGCAAAAAATGAGCTTGCTGAGCTTCGGGCCGCTCTGGAGTCCAAGGAAAAGGAGCTGCAGGCGCACCATGGCGAGCTCGAGCGGTTGCGGCGGGTGGAGGAGCAGATTCTCCAGGTCGAGAAGGTTGAGTGCTGTGACGCCCCCAAAATCAGACCGTGTACCGTAATCATACACGCAAGGTACACGATCGAGATCAGGGACTCACGGTGAGATATCACAACACAACTCTACAAATAAAAATAATACAAGCTGTTTAATACAAGCCAGGGGCCACGAGGGCTCGAATACAACAGCTCGGGAGCACAAAGTCAGCGGAAGCAAAAGTATCTGAGTACAGACACAAGGGTACAAGGTTGCCTTAAGAAGGCTAGCACAAAAATCAACACTCGATCGAAAAGGCGAGGCCTCCTGCCTGGGAACCTCCAAACTACTCCTGGTCTTGGTCATCGGGGATCTTCACGTTGCGGTGGTCGACATCGGGAACTCCTGCTCCTGGGCTCCAACGTCGACTGCAGCGGCCGATCAGGCAAAACAGTAAAGGAAATAAAGCAGGTGAGTATCTAGCATACCCAAGAGTCTTACGTCCGCTACTAAGCATTTATGCATTTGTATCAAATGGAAAGGGGAGGCTGTATATAGTGGACTGCAAGGTAGAAATCAGAATAAGGGTAAGAAGCTAGGCCTATCGAAGACTAGCATCTTATGATGAGTCTTGCAGCATGAGGTAAGAATCAGCCAACAGTTTAATATAACAGTAATGAAAGTAACAATGCAGCAGAAGTTGCTGCAGCATTGTATAATAATAAGATGTAATCATAATTAACAAGGCCTCCGAGTTCCCTCCCTCGACATCCCCGCGAGGGAGAAAACCCGGATCCAACAGTTTAATAGTAGTAGTTTGTAGTGGTAGGATCTGGCTTCAGCATAAAGCGTCCTGTTACCGTGGACACGGCTATCGATAGATTAATCTTCCCTGCAGGGGTGCACTAGTGTGACACTACACGCTCGGATCTCCAGGGTGGCGTACACCTGGTTAGGGAGCACCCCACCGAGGCTATCCGACACAACGCAGTCCATCCTACGACTCATCAGAGAGGTCCCCGCCGGTCTACAGCCCTAAGTGCAAGGGGGTCATGGGCCTATCACCCCTCGCTCTCCGGGTCGTTGCGAGGAGGGTGAATTCCAACGCCGAAGCGCGATCCGTCCCTGCCGCAATGCTGAACTGGACGTCTTTCAGAGCTTTCGAACGAGGCTACATTGCGGAGGCGCCCAAACGCGTAATCCCACGTATAGGTAGTGCGTACAAGCCAAAAGGCTACTCAAGTCATCCGCCGAACCCGTTAAGCATTTTATTAATTTTCTGTCGAGACAACCGTTATCGTTGCCCCTTATTGAAGGAGTCGCGGACAACGACAGCAGTCAGGACCACCAGTAACGTCGGTGCCTGCCCTGTCGTCCCACCAACTCGTGCGGTTACCAACAAGGTGAACCGTCTCCTTACCTTGTCTCGCGTTTGCTCCGAAGAGCTCGACTTTCGTACAACAGGAAATCTTTCGGCCACGAACAGTACCAGGCCCGCCGCACACCGGTGGAATACACCTGACCTGTCGTTCCGCTAAGATACCCTGCGCGGGCACCGTTGGGTCACCCGACTCCTTACCTGTAAGGACACCAGTTGATTTGAGTGCCTACCATCAAGTGAAACCAGAAGGAATCACCCTCGATGGTACACTTGAAGAGGTTCGACAAAGACATCAATGGAATGAACTAAAGAGGAATATTCTCGTATCACCCCGGTGGTGCCGAGACACCAGCGGAATGAACTAAAGAGGAATACCCTCATATCATCCCAGTGATGCTACACTACTAAGCCGACGAGGGTGAAATACGAGTCCGTCCACTCATAAGTCAAACTCGAAGCGACTCGACGGAGTCTCGCCGTTGTAGGTTCCCTAAGGCGTCTGCATTGATCCGTACCTGTTGCAGTTATAATATTTTGTAATCCGTGTTCACTCACCAGAGTGATCACGGCCCGCTATTCTAAACCTAGCTAACAATGCGCAGGGTTTACTGCTGAATATAATATATATATTTATAAGGCAGCATAGGATAAAGAAGGGTACATCAAGGGGCAACAAAAACATGCTATGCAATTGAATAGGATTGTAACGTAGCAGCAGCAGTAACCATGCCTAGTGCAAGAAAAGTACGGAAAGGTAGGTGATATTTGGGGAAGGAAAATGGCTCTGCTTGCCTGGTAGCTCGACGGTAGAGGTACGGTCGTCGACGAAGTAGTCGAACTCAGCAGCGGTGTAGTCGGCGGCAGCAACGAGGTCTATCGGAGAATAAAGGGGGAAGAAACAATAAATACACAGCAATAATAGCAATACAATTGTATGACATAGCAGATATAAAGCAACGGGGTTCTAACGCAGTGTTCGGTGATTTGCTCGGAGCGGGAATTTATCCGGGGATGACTCATCAGTACCAGTTGATTACCGGACCGATGATCCGGAGGGGAAGGTTCCATGTCTGCAGTGTTACAGACATCTGACAGACATGTGGATGGTGTATCCGTGTTAGTTGATCCATTCTGAGCAACTTTCATGTTCAGAACAGTTTCATCCGGCAAAGTTCTACCGGCTCCGGTCGTCTGACAAACAGATGAACCGGAGGGGAAATGTTCCTCGTTCGGTATGTTAGAGGGGTGCGGTGTGGGTATGGTTAGCGTATCCGGGTTCGTGATATTTTTCTGATCAACTTTGATATATAAATTATTTTCATCGGAGCTACGATTTAAAAGATATTCAATTTCAAAGTTTAAATCGTTTTTAATCATTTCTGGAATTTCTTTTAATATTTAAATCAACATTATCCACAATAGTAATATTGACTGGTCAACCTAACAGTTGGGACCCATATGTCATAGACTGACTCTAATAAATAATCTATTTAGTCAAATAGTGCAAGTGGTTCCACTTGTCATCCTGTCATCTATGAAAATCTGAATTGTGCTAAGTCTGGGAATTTTTGTCTTAAACATCAATTAGCAGTTTTCGGAAGGCTACGGTTTTGGTTCTGCTCAACCGACGATTTAGTGTCTTATATCAAATTTAACAATTTTCTATGATCTACAATTTTGTATGGATGGCAAATGTATTAGAGTTCATTAACTTAAATAAAACTTGGTAGGCAAGGTGTTACTCGAGGTTAATCCCAGAAATTGTTAAAGTGTATAAAGTTTGCTACATAATTACGATTGATCCATAGCTCAAATGGAGATGTTTCCAACACATGTTTTTCTCTACATCATGTGTACTATCATGCTATGCCCTCATATGGCATGACAGATACCTACAACAAGTTCATCCACAACGCCAAATTGGCCATCGGGTAAACTCCGTTTTGCGGCTTAACATAAATCCGCATTTTGCGAATTTGTTAGGAATTAATCCGTGCATCGAATGGACTTAGTCCAATGGCGAAAATCGAAGCTCGTTAGGTGTACTACATATCTACATAACTTTTATTCATGATAAAATCTGTTTTCTCTCATCTTTTTCATTAACAGAAATTCGCATTTTGTGAATTTCATTGCATTTAATCCATGCATTTCCTGGAACTGGTTCAATGGGACAAATTGAAGCTTGTCAAGTGCACTACAAGTATACATAAATTTTATCCATATTAAATCACGTTTTCTCGCTTTTTATTGATGTCCAAAGGTTATACTTGAAATTGTTTTCAGTCTTAGAAGTTTTTCTTTTACAGCTCCAGAACCAGAACAGCAGTCGCAACTTCGACAGGTACAGAACCAGCCGTAGTGACACGGCAGAGGTGAGCAGCAAGGGCGCGGCCAAACACGGACGGACACAGGCGAGCGCGCGGCGTGGCGAGCAGCAGCAGTGTCTCAAGTAGCACCACGCGGGCACGCACTGGGTGGAGCTCTCGTCCATGGTGGCCTCGGGCGCACAGGACGGAGGCAACGATGAGGACGGCCATGGGGCGAGGGGAGATGGAGAGGGGGCTCACGGTGAGGGAGGGGCGTCGCGGCGGAGTGCGGGCAGGGCAGCGAGGGGGGTCCAGCCGGGGCGCTGGGGGAGGGGTTGCACCACGGCTGCCATGGCGAAGCCGTCAGCCAACCACTAGCCGCGGCTAGGGTTCGTCGGGCGGCGCCAGGAGGAGGCGGCTGAGAACTTGGGGAGGCGGCGATGGCGACCATCGGGGTAACGCCGGAGCCACGGCAGCGCAGCCGCGCATCCGCGCCACGGCGACGTCGAGCATCGGCGACCTGGCGGCGAGACGGTGGGGCGGAGGGGTGCGGCGTCGCGGGGGGGTGGCCAGGGTGGTGCAGCGCGGAGGACGAGGCGGCCTGGGCGGCCGGCGCTCGCCGGAGTTGGTGGCGGCGGCGTCCAGGAGGGAGGGGGATCGGGAGGGATCGGGGTGGGGAGGAGGAGCCGAGCGAGAGAGGGAGTTGACCGGGGGGGCTCGGGCTAGGCTGTTGTCTAGGCCGCCAGGGTTAGGTGGCTGGCTGGGCCGGCCTGGGTTGGCTGGGCACTAGGCCCAGTCGGCCTGGGTCGGTCCTTTTTTTTATTATTTATTATTTACTTTATTTAGTTCTTTTAGCTAGCATTATAATTTTGTAAAATATAGGACTGGCTCCAATATTAGTGTTAGGTAATATACAGTGGCTACTTAAAGTTTGAACTGTAAATAAAATCATTCATCATTTTATTTAAATAATAATTATTTAATTTGGACTTTTTAATCTATTGTTTTATTTGTTTGCATTATTTTATTGCACAATAAATAACAACAACTATACCAACCTGGTCCAGATATTATTAGTGAATTTATAAAAGTGGTGGGGCAATTTTTGGACAAAATCTAATTGTCACCTAGGTTTTAATATTGCACCCAAGGCATTTCAAGATTTGATTTGAATTCAAATGAAAAGGGTTGGACTTTTTATTGATTCATGATTAGCAAGGTCCATGATCACATTGCTTTTGAATATCACCCAACATGATTATTGAAAGGATCAATACAAAGGTGATCAAAGTGAAATTAGCAACAATGATTTGACTGTAGCAAAAGGATTACTGTTTCAACAACAGTGATTACTGTTGGGTTACTGTAGCGTGACACCCGGGGTGTTACAAGTGCTAGCGCATGCGGGACTTGGCGGGCTCTTTGAATGGTTTGTGGACTGTTCGTGTCTTCCGTTTACTAGGGTTTTGTTTGTCTCTGAAATTTCTGGGTATTGAGTCTTTTTCCTTCTTCCAGGTTCTGCGGGTATTGGGGCGGTGGAGGTAGCTGCTGCAGGATCAGGCGCTCTCCGTGGCTCTGTAGATGCTGTCTCGGGCGCTGCTGTAGCTATTGGGGATGTCTGCGCTCGGGCTTCAACTCTCCTGAAGCTTCTTCATGAGCATATGTTCCCAGATGAGGAGAAGCGTCCTGAGGGTCTTGATTCTCTGGTTGCTGCCTTCGGTCCGGATGGTAATCAGCTGGAGGGCTTGGTTCGCGAGAACGTGGTGAGTGGGCTTGCCACGTCTATTGTTATTCTTCTGGGGCATGGTGTTCCCATTGAGGATTCCATGGTGGGTAGTTTGCCTGATTATACGGATGAGCAGAGTGCTCGAGCCACTCGGCTGGCGCGCCAGCTGCAGCTGGTCGTGGAGGCTGCAAGCAATTCTTCAGCCGAGGAGTAGGGTCAACTTGTTTTTGTTTTGAAAACTTCAGCTGTAATGTACCTCCTGCGGGACGGTGGATCTTTTTTAATTCATGGACCTGCTTTGCTTTTTGTGCTGCTTGCTGTCTCGTTTCCTTTCACTTGTTTCTCTCTGCGGCAGGCCATCCCGGGCGTTTCTCGGGCTTGGAATTTTCTGAAGGAGGATGCTCGCGAGGGTGCCTACGAGTCTGTTTGCTTGAGGCTAAAAGAACCGAGCGTGAGATCATTCGCCTGAAAGGTGTTGTTGTGGTCCATCGCTCGAAACGTGAATGTGTTGAAGCCGTCTTGGATAGCTTGGTGGCTTGGATGGTAAAGTTTTTATCTTCTGAAGGATGAGTTTGTTTCTCTTCGACTGTTCGACTGTCCGAGTTCTTTTCCTTATGCTTGCGGCTGATCTTTTGCTCTTCATTGCGAAGTGCTTGCTGGGCATTCTCGCGAGGAAGAGGAAGCAGTGCAATCGGAGTTGTTGCGGCTGAAGGACCCGGTTGTGCAGGCGAGCAATCGTTTCTGGATGGATAGGGCGCGTGCTCGGGTGTTCGCCATTCTGCGGATGCGGGTTGAGAGGTGTAGCGACCCAATTCACACAGAATTGAAGTCTCTGTGCTCAAGTGCCAGTCCCTGGATCGAACTCGCTGGCACACACAGTATTATAGATGTATATCAAAGTACAAGTGCATCATTATTACAACGTATGATCCAGAGTAAAATAAATAACAAGTTGCATAGCTCAAGGCTAGCTTATTCAATATAAATATAGCGGAAGCAAAAACAAGTAACGTGGAGTCCCATCAACAGCTACATGTGAACATGCTGAGTGTACACTCGCAACCCCTAAACGCACCTTACTGGTCGTCAGCAAAACCTGCAACGCCGAAGGTTACAGCCCGACAACGGGTCAGTACATCTGATTTGTACGGCAAGTGACACGAAAAAGTTTATACAAAGGACCTACAACTACATGCAAGGTAAGTCACAGGAAAGGCTTATGGTTTAGTTTTGCTGAAAGCCAATTTTCTCCTAAACTAAACTAGTCAAAATTTTAAGTTGAATTATACCTGAAACACACAGAAACCCATGCTACTCTTTCCCACCAAAATTTTTATTAAGTGTTCATCCGTCAAGATAATTCATCAACAGTACTGACTAGTTGCTCAAAGTTCGTCCGTAACCGTGGACACGGCTAATCATGATCAGTTTATACGCTCTGCAGAGGTTGTACACGTTCCCCACTGGACTCAACCCGAAGATTGAGACAAAGACTTTCTGAAGAGGTTGCCTCCACCCTTTGGTAGCCGGTACACCTAACACACATCTACATCAGCTAGCTACCAGGGCCAGGTTCCCCACAACGTACTCGTGCTAAGCGAGAGCCCATATAGCCAGTGGCTGTACACGGAAGCTACTAGTAATATTGCATGTCTGATCTTTTTGAGCCTGGACGGCGCCCACTGCGTCAGAGGGTAGACACCATGTCGCACCCGGTTCACCACCAAAACAACCATTGGGTGCATTTAACCCCGGCACTGTCCTTAGACAAGGCACAACTACCGGGATGCAACCCGCCCGTCCAGAAGTGATTTCTATTTATTATAAAGTTGCTACACAGTTTATTAAAATAGCTCACATGCACTCCATGAAATTCTCACAACCCAAACCACGTCTACAAAGCATAGCAATAAAGTAACAACACGGCTAGGTTGATCTACAGTAGACAAGTCAAGACATGTCGCTATCCTAACTGGTTTTGCAGCAACAGTAAAGTAAACTAACTATCATGCAATAGGGTGATATTTCTTAACATAATGCATATAGAAAATATAGGTATGAGTATGGTCAAAGAATCACTTGCCTTCTTGCTGTTCCTAACGGTCACAATCCTCACAATACGAGGCGGCACACTCCGGACAATCTATACGAGCAAACATAGCACCAATCAACATATATTGAATACAAAAATTGCTCAAACAGTAATAAACATTCAAAGAACAGTAGCAAAACTTCCCTAACAGTATCTAAACTTAAAGTACTTGTCAAAATAAAACCAACGCAAAAAGAAACGGCGCAAACGGGCGCACCGGTAAAAAGTTACGGTTGCCGAAAGTTCAAATTTGGATCTGCATGGGATTCAAATTTGAAAACTTCAAACTTCTGTAACACTTGGTGTACTGGCTAGGAAATTTCACCACGGTCGCAACGCAACTGGAATCACTCGATTCCGAGTTACGGTTAAAAAGTACTCGCGAAAACGGTACCGCGCGATTTCGGGGTCTATTCTGCAAACAGGGGCATATCCGCAAATAAAATAACGTATAAAAACGCGATCGGGTCCCTGGCGGAAAAAAACAGATCTCGCCGGATCCGGCCGGAGCTCCGGCGGCTGGCCGGCGCGGCGCGCGGCTGGCCTGCGCGGCCACGGCGAGTGGAGGCGGTGAGGAGGCGCGGCGGGGCGGCTCACCGGCGCGGTCGGGCGGCGGCGGGGCGGCGGACGGCGGCGGCGTCGGGCGGCGGCGGCGACTCCGGCGGCGGCGCGGGTCGGCGGCGGCGGACGGCTCCGGCGACGGCGCTGGTACGAGCGGCGGCGCGGTGCGGGTCGGGCGGCGCGGCGGATCGGGTTGAAACCCTAAACGCTCCGCGGGTCTGCGGGTTTAAATAACCCGATTCGCGATTTTTTTAAAATCTGAATTAAACTCTAATTCGGTCCGCGAAAAAAAAACAGAACGACCCGTTAGGCCCAAAACAATATTAGAAAAAATCACGGAAATTTATTTTTAAATTCCGTCTTCGCCAATATTTTTAAAATAATAAAACTTATTTTTTTGGCTTTACCAAAATATTAAACAAAAATAAAAACTTTTCAACTTATTTTTATATATTTTAAAATAATTTCCTGGCATTTTAAAAATACCGAAAACTCCAAAAATTGATTTAAAAACTTTTCCGGAGCATAAATAAATTCCCAAAATATATTTAGAAAATGTTTATAACTACAAAGTAAATTTAAAAAGTCTCCCAAAAATATTTTAAACTATTTTCCAACAAATTAAAAATGGGGATAAGTCCTTTTATATCCTCTCCAGCGAACTGCCATGTGTTGAAAAAATGTTTAAAAATATTTTAAAACTCCAGAAAAATGCAGAAGCAGCATGAGATGCATATGATGATCTATTAACATCCGAATTTAGAAAATTGGGATGTTACAAACCTACCCCCCTTAAGATGAATCTCGTCCTCGAGATTCGGGCTGGCTAGCAAAGAGATGCGGATGGTCTTGCTTCAGATCTTCTTCACGCTCCCAAGTTGCCTCCTCTTCGGTATGATGATCCCAATGAACCTTGCATAGCCTGGTCGTCTTGGTGCGGGTAACTCTTTCTGCAGTCTCCAGAATCTTCACAGGTTTCTCCTCATACGTCAAGTCACTCTCCAACTGAATTGCCTCAAGTGGCACTGTATCTCTCAAAGGAATATCTACCATCTCTGCATGACACTTCTTCAGCTGGGATACGTGAAACACATCATGAACTCCTGACAAAGCTTCTGGCAACTCCAACTGATAAGCTACCTCTCCTCTGCGCTCCAAGATCTTGTAAGGCCCCACAAAACGTGGTGCTAACTTGCCCTTGATTCCAAACCTCTTGATTCCGCGAATTGGTGAAACTCTGAGATACGCACGGTCTCCAACCTCATAGGTTACATCCTTGCGCTTCGCATCTGCGTAGCTCTTCTGCCTGGACTGTGCTATCTTCAGTCTATCACGGATCAACTTGACTTTCTCTTCAGCATCTCTGATCAGGTCAGGTCCAAACAATTGACGTTCTCCTACCTCATCCCACATCAACGGAGTCCCGCACTTCCTTCCATACAGTAACTCGAATGGTGCCATCTGAAGACTAGCCTGGTAACTATTGTTGTATGAGAACTCAGCATACGGTAAGTTGTCATCCCAACTAGAACCATAATCCAACGCACAAGCCCTCAACATATCCTCCAAGATCTGATTGACTCTCTCGGTCTGCCCATCTGTCTGAGGATGGAACGATGTACTGAACTCCAGCCTAGTGCCCAAGGTCTCATGCAACTGACGCCAAAACTTCAAAGTAAACTGAGTACCTCTATCAGACACAACCTTGCTTGGAACTCCATGCAAACACACGATCCTGGACATATAAATCTTGGCTAGCTTGGCACTTGTATAAGTTGTCTTTACTGGAATGAAGTGAGCAACCTTGGTCAAACGATCAACAATCACCCAAATAGAATCATATCCTGATCGAGTCCTGGGTAAACCAGTAATAAAGTCCATACCTATCTGATCCCACTTCCAATCTTGTATAGGCAAAGGCTGCAACAATCCTGCTGGCTTCTGATGCTCAGTTTTGACTCTTTGGCAAACATCACACAATGCAATATATTGAGCTATCTCTCGCTTCAGGCTAGGCCACCAAAATCTCTCCCTCAAGTCCAAATACATCTTGGTATTCCCGGGATGAATAGAATAAGGTGAATCATGTGCCTCCTGAAGAATCAACTTCCTGATCTCTGCATCCTGCGGTACACAAATGCGCTTCTCAAACCAAATGGCTCGATGCTCATCCTCACGGAAACCCTCTGCCTTTCCCTTGGTCATATTCACCTTTATCTCCTCAATTTCTGTGTCACCCTTCTGAGCTTCTCTGATTCTTTCCAACAGATTTGGCTTCACTTCCAATGTTGCCACATATCCCTTAGGAACTATCTCCAACCTGAGATTCTTGAACTGCTCACATAACTCACGTGGCATGTCCTCAACATTAGCAACATTGATATGACTCTTACGACTCAAAGCATCAGCAAGCACATTCGCTTTACCAGGATGATACTGCACATTCAAATCATAATCCTTAATAAGCTCCAGCCATCTACTCTGCCTGAGATTCAAATCCTTCTGAGTAAATATATACTTCAAACTCTTATGATCAGTAAAAACATCACAATGATTACCAACAAGATATTGCCTCCATGTTTTTAATGCATGAACAACTGCAGCTAACTCCAAATCATGTGTAGGATAGTTCTGCTCATGGTTCTTAAGCTGACGCGAAGCATAAGAAACAACTCTACCTCCTTGCATCAAAACACAACCAAGTCCTCAACGAGATGCATCACAATATACTTGGAAATCCTTATGTATATCAGGCAAACATAAAACAGGTGCAGTCACTAACCGTTTCTTCAACTCCTGAAAGCTGGTCTCACATGCCTCACTCCAAAAAAACTTATTCTCTTTCTTCAACAACTCCGTCATTGGTTTTGCAAGCTTGGAGAAATTCTCAATGAACCTCCTATAATATCCTGCAAGACCCAAGAAACTGCGAATGTCTCCAACTGTCGCGGGTGTCTCCCATTCTGTAACTGTTGAAACCTTGGATTGGTCCACAGCTACTCCTTCTACTGACACAACATGTCCAAGAAATCCCACCTCCTTCAACCAAAACTCACACTTGCTGAACTTGGCATACAATTTGTGCTCCCTGAGCTTCTCCAACACTAAACGCAGATGTGCCTCATGCTCTTTCTCATTCTTGGAATACACCAATATATCATCAATGAACACCACAACGAATTTATCCAAGAACTCCATAAACACCTTGTTCATCATATTCATGAAGTATGCAGGAGCATTAGTCAATCCAAATGACATAACAGTATACTCATACAACCCATACCTTGTCGTAAAAGCAGTCTTCGGAATATCTTTCTCCCGAATCTTTACTTGATTATAACCAGAACGAAGATCAATCTTAGAGAATACACAAGCTCCCTCCAACTGGTCAAATAGATCATTAATCATAGTTAAAGGATACTTGTTCTTGATATTAACATCATTCAGAGAACGGTAATCCACACACATCCTCTGGGTTCCATCCTTCTTCTCAACAATGGAGATCCCCAAGGTGATGAGCTTGGGCGAATGAACCCCTTTGCCTGCAACTCTCTGATCTGTTCCTTCAACTCTGCAAGTTCGTTAGCGGGCATCCTATACGGTCTCTTAGCAATAGGCCCAGTGCCTAGTATTAAATCAATAAGCAACTCAATCTCCCTATCCGGTGGCATACCTGGCAACTCCTCCGGAAACACATTCGGATAATCCCTCACAACACGCACATCATCCAGGCTACCCCCCTTAAGAGAATTCACCTGGGCGTGCTGATGCTTATACTTGGACACATATCTGATCTTCTGTCCACTCGGTGTACTGAGAGTGATAGACCGACTGGCACAATCAATAACACCTTGGTACTTAGCTAACCAATCCATGCCCAATATAATATCCAAACCTTGTGACTTCAACACAATCAAATCTGTAGGAAAAACATGCTTCCCTATGGCTAGGCTCAACTGATAGCATCCCAAACTAGCTGACATCTCCGCTCCCGGTGAACTTATGAGCATAGATGAATTAAGAACTATGGTAGGTAACTCATGCTTATCCACAAATACCCTCGATATGAAAGAATGCGATGCACCAGAATAAAAAACAACAAGTGCGGGTACTGAATTGATAAAGAACTTACCAATCACAGCATCAGGCTCATCATAGATCTCCTCCACGTTGAAATGGTTCACATGCCCCTTGTTGAAAGGATTGGGCTTGGCGACTCCATTCCCATTGGACTCCGGGCAGTCTGTGGCATAGTGTCCCATGTTCTTGCACCTGAAACACTGGATGTGACTCAAGTCCTTTGGTGCCTGTCCATTTTGACGGTTGTTTCCATTTCCTCCATTGGCTCCATTGCTTATCCCATTTCCATTGTTCCTTCCATTGCCATTGCCATTGCCATTGCCATTCTTGTTACCATTGTGGTGGTTGTGGCCATTATGGTTGTGACCATTCCCACCATGATGGTTATGTCCTCCACTGTGAACATGGTCATTCCCACCATTGTGGTTATGTCCATGGTTATGTCCTCCATTGCCAGCATAGGAATTGTGTGGCTTCTGATGCGGTCCAGAGTTATACTTGCCACCATTGTTGTTGTTGTACTTCCTCTTGCGGTTCTCAATGGCCTGCTGCTTGCCTTCCAATACAATAGCTTTGTCTATGAGCGACTGGCAGTTAGCAAAAGTAGCCACTGTCAGTTGGACTCCTAACTCATCATTCAGCCCTTCCAAGAACTTCTCTTGCCTTGCTGCATCATTCCTGACATCATCTGGAGCATATCTGGCAAGCTTGTTGAACACCTCAACATACTCGGCCACTGAACGGCCTCCCTGACGCAAACTGCGAAACTCCTTCTTCTTCAAGCTCATGGCGCTTGCTGAAACATGTGCGGCGCGAAAAGCAGACTGGAACTGCGCCCAAGTGATGGTGTCGATGGGGTAAGTCAGCAAGTAGTTGTCCCACCAAGCAGCGGCAGGACCCTCCAGCAAATGTGAGGCAAACCTCACTCTCTCTGCCTCAGTGCAGCCAACTGTCTCCATGTTCCGTCCCACTGAACGGAGCCAGTCATCCTCCACTATGGGCTCAGGAGTGCTAGAGAAGCTCTGAGGATTCAACCTCAGAAACCTTGCAAGCGTGTCCACAGGTGGTGGTGGTGGCGCATTGTTGTTGTTTCCCATGTTCTGAGTGAGCAACTGGATCAACTGAGCTTGTCCCTGAAGTAGCTGCTGCATATAAGCTGGCACTCCATTGTTGTTGTTCTCATTCCCCGTGGGATCACGTCTCGGCGGCATCTGTTGGGTAAGAATAGGTAAGTTGTAGACAGAAAGTAGCTAGGGAAATATATTCCTACCCCATATGCTTATGATGATCATGACAAGCATTATATATACAGTACATATATCACCAATCAACTTCACCAACCAATATCACCATAGCATCAACATATAACAATCATCAACCAATTGCACTCATACGGAAAACCATCACATATCACACCATATAGTTTAAAATATGTTTTATAACTGATATAAGATCCTCAAAACAACCACGGGTAATATAAGATCCTCAACAACCACGAATAACACAAGAGTATATCAAGCAACCTAGTATTGCCACACCGAATAAGTCGACCTGGTCAAATACGCTAACACGATAACGATAGCCAACTAATAGCCAGTGAAGTAGTTCTTAATGCTGTCTTTGCTAAACAGCATGCGGTATTCGCGCCCGCTAATGCGGTTGCGCCTTTTGGGACTCGGCTCCTCTTCTTCTGCCGAGGTGTCTACTTCTGGCTCCTCTTCTGATTCTTCGATTCCATTGGCCTTCATCTTCTCCTTCAGCCTTGTTATCTCTGCTTGCATCTCCAACCTTTCCTTCTTCAGCTTGTTGTTGTCCCTTTTGAGCCTGGTGTTCTTCTGCTGCAACTCAATAATGGTGTAGAGGTCTGACTGAGTGTTCTTCTCCAGGCAATGAATGTGCTTCTCCAGGCTTTGGATGATGTAGCTGGTTGTACCTGGCCAAATGGCCCCAGGCACATACCTGAACCTCTTTGGTATTATGTTCCCCGATGGGAGAACCTTGGCCATCTCCGCGTACACCGTACCCTTTAGCCGGGCGGCATACGTCTCCATAATGCGTCCAAGAGCTATGTGAGCGGCCATGCGCACACACCACTCCTTCTCCTGGGCATGCACCTCGAATGACTCCGTGATCACCCTTTCCTCATTCTCCCTGCTTCCAAGGATGAAAGTCTCCACTTGCCAGTAGTCATCAGCTCCCCTTGTCTCCACGATGTCCGGCTGAAAGACTGGCGCGTAGATGTTCAGGAAGTGGCAAATCCCCCTGAGCTCAGGTCCAAACGCCATAGCGCGGTATGACAAAGTGGTCATCTAGAATCAAAGAGAGGTAAGGCAAGATTAGAACAGGTATGAATACGAGATAGAGAAGGTAAGTAAGTACAAGACAGAGTGATATAAAGTAATATTTTTATTCCTATGGCTTTTCTAATCCATTTTCTAGGGTTACGTCCTACAGTCAACACACTGCTCTGATACCATCTGTAACGACCCAATTCACACAGAATTGAAGTCTCTGTGCTCAAGTGCCAGTCCCTGGATCGAACTCGCTGGCACACATAGTATTATAGATGTATATCAAAGTACAAGTGCATCATTATTACAACGTATGATCCAGAGTAAAATAAATAACAAGTTGCATAGCTCAAGGCTAGCTTATTCAATATAAATATAGCGGAAGCAAAAACAAGTAACGTGGAGTCCCATCAACAGCCATATGCGAACATGTTGAGTGTAGACTCGCAACCCCTAAACGCACCTTACTGGTCGTCTGAAAAACCTGCAACACCGAAGGTTACAGAGCGACAACGGGTCAGTACATCTGATTTGTACGGAAAGTGACACGAAAAAGTTTATACAAAGGACCTACAACTACATGCAAGGTAAGTCAAAGGAAAGGCTTATGGTTTAGTTTTGCTGAAAGCCAATTTTCTCCTGAACTAAACTAGTCAAATTTTAAGTTGAATTCTACCTGAAACACACAGCAACACATGCTACTCTTTCCCACCAAAATTATTATTAAGTGTTCATCTGTCAAGATCATTCATCAACAGTACTGACTAGTTTCTCAAAGTTCGTCCGTAACCGTGGACACGGCTAATCATGATCAGTTTATACGCTCTGCACAGGTTGTACACGTTCCCCACTGGACTCAACCCGAAGATTGAGACAAAGACTTTCTGAAGAGGTTGCCTGCACCCTTTGGTAGCCGGTACACCTAACACACATCTACATCAGCTAGCTACCAGGGCCAGGTTCCCCACAACGTACTCGTGCTAAGCCAGAGCCCATATAGCCAGTGGTTGTACACGGAAGCTACTAGTAATATTGCATGTCTGATCTTTTTGAGCCTAGACGGCGCCCACTGCGTCAGAGGGTAGACACCATGTCGCACCCGGTTCACCACCAAAACAACCATTGGGTGCATTTAACCCCGGCACTGTCCTTAGACAAGGCACAACTACCGGGATGCAACCCGCCCGTCCAGAAGTGATTTCTATTTATTATAAAGTTGCTACACAGTTTATTAAAATAGCTCACATGCACTCCATGAAATTCTCACAACCCAAACCACGTCTACAAAGCATAGCAATAAAGTAACAACACGGCTAGGTTGATCTACAGTAGACAAGTCAAAACATGTGGCTATCCTAACTGGTTTTGCAGCAACAGTAAAGTAAACTACCTATCATGCAATAGGGTGATATTTCTTAACATAATGCATATAGAAAATATAGGTATGAGTATGGTCAAAGCATCACTTGCCTTCTTTCTGTTCCTGACGGTCACAATCCTCACAATACGAGGCGGCACACTCCGGACAATCTATACGAGCAAACATAGCACCAATCAACATATATTGAATACAAAAATTGCTCAAACAGTAATAAACATTCAAAGAACAGTAGCAAAAATTGCCTAACAGTATCTAAACTTAAATTACTTGTCAAAATAAAACCAACGCAAAAAGAAACGGCGCAAACGGGCGCAGCGGTAAAAAGGTATGGTGCCGGAAGTTTAAATTTGGATCTGCTTGGGATTAAAATTTGAAAACTTCAAACTTCTGTAAAACTTGGTCTACTGGCTAGGAAATTTCACCACGGTCGCAACGCAACTGGAATCACTCGATTCCGATTTACGGTTAAAAAGTAATCGCGAAAACGGTACCGCGCGATTTCGGGGTCTATTCTGCAAACAGGGGCATATCCGCAAATAAAATAACATATAAAAACGCGATCGGGTCCCTGGCGGAAAAAAAACAGATCTCGCCGGATCCGGCCGGAGCTCCGGCGGCTGGCCGGCGCGGCCACGGCGAGAGGAGGCGGTGAGGAGGCGCGTCGGGGCGGCTCACCGGCGCGGGTCGGCGGCGGCGGACGGCTCCGGCGGCGGTGCTGGTACGGGCGGCGGCGCGGTGCGGGTCGGGCGGCGCGGCGGATCGGGTCAAAACCCTAAACGCTCCGCGGGTTTAAATAACCCCATCCGCGATTTTTTTTTAAATCCAAATTAAACTCTAATTCGGTCCGCGAAAATAAAAAAACAGAACGGCCCGTTAGGCCCAAAACAATATTAGAAAAAATCACGGAAATTTATTTTTAAATTCCGTCTTCGCCAATATTTTTAAAATAATAAAACTGATTTTTTTGGCTTTACCAAAATATTAAAAAAAAACTTTGCAACTTATTTTTAAATATTTTAAAATACTTTTCTGGCATTTTAAAATACTGAAAACTCCGAAAATTGATTTAAAAACTTTTCCGGAGCATAAATAAATTCCCAAAATATTTTTAGAATATATTTATAACTCCAAAGTAAATTTAAAAAGTCTCCCAAAAATATTTTAAACTATTTTCCAACAAATTAAAATGGGGATAAATCCTTTTATATCCTCTCCAGCGAACTGCCATGTGTTGAAAAAATGTTTAAAAATATTTTAAAACTCCAGAAAAATGCGGAAGCAGCATGAGATGCATATGATGATCTATTAACATCGGAATTTAGAAAATTGGGATGTTACAAGAGGGTACCGCGGGCTCTTGAGTACTGTTGCGGAGTGTTTGGCAGGATCTTTGCTGAGTTTTATCCTTTGGATCATGTCCCGTCTTCTCTTGAAAATCTTTGTCGGGTGTTCTCTCAGCCTGCGGACCTTCGGCGTGTAGTTAATCATCAGATTTATGCGGGGGCTCGCTGTGCTTTTGCCTTTGTCCATAGTCATTGGACGGGGATGGACATTATGCTGGCGGCTCAAGGTCCTCCTGGTGGTCGAGCTCAGCCGATGGACGACCATTACGCCGTGGCGGACAAGCCTGCAAGTCAAGTTGGGAAGTGGGTGGTTGAGGATAACGACCGTCGGCTCGGCGCTCTGTGTAAAGTAAAATCAGAGCCTGGAGATTAGGCTTTGCTTGGTGCTAGTTCCCCTGATGGACAACATGTGTTGTTGTTCCCTTTTGTTTTACTTTGCTTGTCCGTTGTGCATGAATCCCGTGTGGTCGGGTTAGTCTTGCAGGTTGCTAAGTCTTTGGCGAGGAGTTCCTTTGGTGGGAGGCTGCTAATTTTTAAGTCGTGTAGGCGAAGAAACGCCTCGGGGGATGGTTGCTGCTGCGAGCCCCCGAGTGCCAATTTTGATTCGCGTAAGCGAAGAACGCCTCGGGGGGTGGCTGCTGCTGCGGGCCCCCGAGTGCTAATTTTTGAGTCGCGTAAGCGAAGAACGCCTCGGGGGGTGGCTGCTGCTGCGGGCCCCCGAGTGCCAATTTTTGAGTCGCATAAGCGAAGAACGACTCGGGGGTGGCTGCTGCTGCGAGCCCCCGAGTGCCAATGTTGAGTCGCGTAAGCGAAGAACGCCTCGGGGGGTGGCTGCTGCTGCGAGCCCCCGAGTGCCAATTTTGAGTCGCGTAAGCGAAGAACGCCTCGGGGGGTGGCTGCTGCTGCGGGCCCCCGAGTGCCAATTTTTGAGTCGCGTAAGCGAAGAACGCCTCGGGGGGTGGCTGCTGCTGCGAGCCCCCGAGTTCCAATTTTGAGTCGTGTAAGCGAAGAACGCCTCGGGGGTGGCTGCTGCTGCGAGCCCCCGAGTGCCAATGAGCGAAAAAATTGGGAAAATGTTTTCATTATTCTTCCTGTTGTTTCTTACACGAGGGGGGATGTTGAAGACAGCCCTTTTATTTGGATCAATGGCTTGGTAGCCCTAAGAATTGTAAGTTGTTGCGATGTACTGGCATGGGTTCTTGGTGAGCGAAACCTTGTAGGTCCTCTGGTTACTACCTTTGCTTCTATGGTAGGGCCTCTTCTTCTGATGTTGTGGCTCTGCTGACTTGGTGTGCTCCGAAGGTTTCTGATATCTTGTGGAACTCTTTGTCGCAGCGGTCGGATCTGATGAAGTTGTCGCTGACTGTGATCACTCCTCGCGGACCTGGCATTTTCAACTTGAGGTAGGCGTAGTGTGGAACTGCCATGAAACGCGCGAAGTCTGGGCGTCCTATTATGGCGTGGTACTGTGATTTCCAGTTGACCACTTCGAAATCCAATGTCTCTTTGCGGAAGTTACTCGTGCTGCCAAAAACCACCTCGAGGCTTATTTTTCCGAGGGGGTAGACTGCTTTCCATGGCACGATTCCGTGGAAAGTTGTGCCTGAAGTTTTTAGCGCCGAGGTTTGGATGAGCATTTCTTCCAGGGTTTTGGTGAATACGATGTTGATTCCACTGCCGCCGTCCATGAAGACTCGTGACATGTCGTAGCTTCCGATTCTTGCTTCGAGTACTAATGTGGTCTTCTCGGGAGAAGGTGATTTCAGTCTCAGACCCACGTAAGTATTCTGGGACGGCAGGGTGCGAGGAGACTGCGAGGAAAACTTGTCTGGTGACCTGCTTCTGCTGCCTGTTTGACGGTCTTCCTTCTTGTATCATGTAGATCCGTCCATGCGCTTCTGGGTACTTTTCTTCTTCCTCGGGTGTGATGCTTCGTTCTTGGATTTCTGCTACTTGCCTTGCTGATATTGCAGGGGCTGGTGGTGCGTTGTGGGCGATGGACCTGACTGCTACGCTTGTGAGAGGCTGTGTTGCTGTTGTTGTAGATCGACTTTTTTCTTCTGAGAGCTCGATGAAGCGCCTGCAGTTTCTGAGGGTGTGTCCTGATCTGAGCTCTTCGCGCTCGTTTCTGAACCCGTGTAGTGTACCATGCCTCTTTTGTGTGATATATTTCTGCTTGCTCCATGCCTCTTTTGTGTGATATTTCTATGATATTGATGCACTTCCATACACTTTTTTATCATATTTGGACTAACCTATTAACTCAGTGCACCCCAGTGCCAGTTCCTGTTTCCTGCTGTTTTTCTATTTCAGTTTTCCCCCATATTAAAAGTGCTCCAAAAATTCGGGAAAAATCCAATAAAAAATCAGCGCTTCAGAAGCTTCGGGAATCACCAAGGAGGGGCAAGAGGGGACCCACCAGGGCCCCAGGCGCCCTCCCGGCGCGCCCTAGGGTGGGGTCGCGCCAGGGGGGGCGCCTGGACCCCTGGTGGGGCCCCTGGCTGCCCCCCTTCGCCCATATATTCTCCGTGACGGGAAACTTCCGAGACGAGAACCCTTTTTCGCGATCTCTCCTCTGTTCCACCGCCTCGCTTCCAAGATCGGGAGCACCAAGAGACCTCTTCCCAGCACCCTGCCGGAGGGAGGAACCACCTCCGGGAGCTTCTCCACCACCATGCATGCTTCCCGGATGAACCGTGAGTAGTCCACCTTGGACCATGGGTCTATGATCAGTAGCTATGTGATGTTCTCCTCCCCTCTTTGTTCTTCATGGATTAGACCTCGTGAGCTTCCCTACATGATCGAGGCACATATGTAATCTTATGCTGTTGTTATGTTGAATTTGCTGGGATCCGATGGATTATGAGACTATGTTCAGATTGTGTTTGAGTAATATATTTGATTCTCCTCTTTTATATTTATGTTCTTGAGTAATTCTTGCATGTTCTTCGTTGTTGTTTATTGCTTTGGCCAAGTAGTAGGTAGTGACTCCAAGAGGGAGCGTTATGCATGATTGTGGGTTCATGCCCCCTGATGACTAGCTTGAGTGACAGAAACATGAGTCTAGGGGGTGTGCTATTGCCACAAGGGAGAAAATAACGGTGCTTGTACTTGTGGGTGCAAGCATTGTTTACTTTACGCAAAGTTCTTTAATGCAGTTGTCTGTTGCTTTCAGCTTACACTTTGGGTGGGATTCGCAACTTAATACCAGCGAGATGTTCTGGATAGATATCTCAAGGTGGATTATTAGTAGGTAGATGCAGATGGATTTTGGTCTACTTGTCTTGGCGTACCGCCCAAGCTTTTGAGCCTCTTCCTTTCTTTATAGCATTGTTAGCATTGGTTTGCGCAAATAATCCTGTCAATTGCCCAGCTGTAATTTGTTTACGTCGCATGGCTATTTTATTCTCTTTCGGGAGAGAGATATCACTAGTGAACATCATGGATCCCGGTCCATATTTCCAATATTGGTTACACCCACTATTTATTTTCTGCTTTATTAACTATTCCGTTGCTATCACTATCATTATTATCCCGTACGTTTTATCCTTTGTAAACAACAAGGCCAGAGGGATTGACAACCTCTCTGAACTCGTTGGGAGAAAAGTTATCTGTTGTGTGTGTGCAGGTCCACGTCAACCGCCTAATTACTGGCGCCGTTGTCACCTTCCTGTCGTTGTTGGAGTCCTACCGGAGACAAACCTTGGTATCTTCACCGAGGGAAATTTGCTGTTGTCTACATCTCAACCTTCCACTTTGGGTAACCAACGAGGGGCGAGCACTTCTCGCGACATCAAAGCAATTTCTGGCGCCGTTGCCGGGGACTCCAGTCTTCAAGATAGGGGAGTTGCACACTACCTTTTATCTTTGCTTTTTAGTCTTGTTAGTTTACCTTTCAGTTTTTGCTTTATGTGATGTTGGAGCTAGTACCTCCGTTATGCCCAAAAGAATGTATGATATATTTGAATTGAAACCTTTTGATCCTTTCTCTTTTGGTGTTCGTCTTATCGACTCTTCTGTAAAGAAACCTTTGGGGAAGATCGATGATGTTCTTATCATTGTCAATGACAATTATGTTCCATTGATTTTACTATTATGGACATTGAATGTGAACTTCTTGTCCAATTATTTTGGGACGTCCTTTTCTTCGCATCGTGGGTGCTGTTATTGATATGAAAGAAGGGATTATCAAATTCCAATTCCTTCTCAAGAAAGGGATGGAACATTTCCCTAGGAAAAAGATTAAGTTGCCTTTTGATTTCGTCACACGGGCTAGTTATTTTCTTGAAAAGACTTGATCTATTGCATTAAGCCTAGCTAATGGCTTTAAAGAAGCGCTTTCGGGAGGCAGCCCGCAACGAATTTAGGTTTTCCTTTTTGTTTTTCTTCTGTTTTTAGTGGTCTTGATGATGGTTACTACTGTAGCAACAACATTGTATCTTTACTTTTCAAGCTTTGCGCCATTTATAGCCTCATATGACAAGGGAAGTGAAAGTTGTGACATGCTGTCCAAAAAACAGATTCTGTCCTCGTGACGGGAAAAATCACAGAAAAATCCCAGTTCATCTTTTTGAGCTGAATTTTTTACACAGCGTGCTATATACAATCACGGAACTTTCGTATGTTCTGAGTTTTTTTTATTTGATTTGCATAAGTGCCCCTAAAAAATTGTTTACTACCTGCTGGTCTGTTTTTCACAGATTCTGTCCTGTTTTGCCTTTTCTTCATTTTTCAAACCTTAAGCTTGCTTTTTCTTTGCAAAAACTTTTTGGAAATCTTGAGAAATAGTATCTCTTCAAGAATATCCTTATTTCCAGTAGATAAAAAATTATTTTATTGTGGGTACTAACCTCGCTAATCAGATTATGATGAGTTATGTATGAAGGGAGTTTTCAAGTGTGCGAGGGAAGATGATGAAAGAAGATTCAGGAGTGTCAAACGCTCAAGCTTGGGGATGCCCCCATGCACCCCCAAGAAATATTCAAGGATACTCAAGCATCTAAGCTTGGGGATGCCCCCATGCATCCCCTTCTTCATCAACAATTATCAGTTCATCTTTCGTTCCACTATATTTTTATCACTTCATGCGTTATGTGCTATGCTTGGAGCGTCTTGCTCTTTATTTCCTTTTTAGTTTTCTTTATCTTTGCTTGCTGTTCATAACAAGTTAGAACCCAGCTTTCTTTGTGTGGGAGAGAAACACGCTCCACTTTCAAAACCTAGAACACATCATAGGATTCTTCATGCTTATCTTTGTTGTGTGTGTTCTTTATCTTTTTCATAGCGACTGTCATGTTTAGCTCCTAGTTTTCATGCTTATCTTTTTAAGAGCTTTTGTTTAGTTTGTTGCTGGAACTCTCTTGAGTTTTCATGCTTATCTTGTTTAGAGAGTTTGCCTGTTACACTGAGTTGTGTGTCTTGACTTGAAGTAGGTAATTGAGATTGCTATTCAATTGTAGTAGTAACTTGCAATAGTTTTGAGTTATTGTTTTGAGTAATGTTTGGAATTTTGGTGTCAAGAGCTTTAGCCTATTAGTGATAGATGTCGTATTTTGGGCAATCCGCGTTTATTTTCAAAACTTACAAAACTAGTTGAGAACTCTAGCCACTAGATGGATCGCTACTCTTTGGAGGGATTGAATATTAGAGTACACTCACGTACCATGAGTCGAGGATGCGCAAGGATAACCAAACCCCCATACACTCCTCCTCGGGGTACTTGTCTCTTTGTGAACCTCCTTATTAGATTGAGAGTTACCGATAATAAGTGCATGAGTTCTTCGGACTAATGTGAGTATTTGAAAGTTGACACTTCCACCTACCCATATTTTTCTAGCCTCTCCTGTGCCGTGCATTGCCTCCTTCTCACTCCGAGAGTTGGCGTCCACCTTTGCCGGTACATCCAGACACTTGGCACAATACGCTCTGTCATCATAAACCTCCTTATATCCTTCCTCAAAACAGCCACCATAACTACCTATCAAGGCATTTCCATAGCCTTTCCGAGATACATTGCCATGCAACATCCACCTTCTCATGACTTGATCTTCATGTCATACATGCTACTTGCTTGATCGATGAGCCGCATGCTAGTTGGGCCTCGCCCTAATCATTGCTACATGACACGCTAGTATCATTGCATATCCTGCTACACTGGCAGAGGCATACATTTGCATACTTCATGATAGTTTCATTTTCTTTATGATTTGAGTACTTTTGTAACGTGTGAAAGATCTTCTATATCTCTTGTAATATATAGAGTGTTGCCCCTAAAGTGAGGAAAAGATCCCAAAGAGGACAAATTCAAAACATCCCAAAGAGGACAAATGAGAGAAATAGAAAGAGCCATTGAGTCCACCAAAAAATACAAAAAAGAGAAAAAGAAATAAAAAGAGAGAAGGGGCACACTACTATTCCTTTTGAGAGATCCACACTCGTACTCCCTCTTATATCTTGTACTCCATAGGGATTATCATTCATGCATATACCTATGTGCGGAACTTCACACTATAGAACTTGGTTTGTATGTTCCAATGATGAGCCTCCTCAAATGAGCTCTAGGTCTTCTTGAGCAAGAAAGTTGGATGCACCCCCACTAGTTCCATTGGAGAGCTTACATTAGCTCATATGTGCATCCGTTGCATGGCAAACCCTACTCCTCACATCATATCTATCATTTCGCTTTCTTTCGCCTATGATTGTCCTCATTGATGTAAGCCTTTCTCACCTTTTTGTCTTCCTCCTCCACCATATTCTCTCTTTTCCATCCGAAGTGTCAACTTTCTTGCTTACGCTCATCCATTGCATGAGTGCTCAAAATATCAAAAAGGAGTGGATCATTTTGACTTGTACCTGGCTAGTAGTCTAGGGATAAGTCAAGATAAGATTCCAAAGAAGACTAAGTGTGAAACTTTAGTAGATTGAGTTCTCAACACAAAAATACTTTTTTCTCGTATATCCCTATCCCCTTCCTTGCACGCAAACACCATTTGGAGACATTCGAGTCACGAACAGCGAGAGCTCTTGCACCTTTATGTTCTTATTTTGCTTGTTTCAATGCTAAATATAGACTCTTGCATGTTATGACTTGAATTGAATTACATGCCTTGATTGCTTTACTTAAAAGTTCTTATATGATGTGTAGCATGTCACCACAGAAATTATGTTTGTTATCATTTACCTACTCGAGGACGAGCAGGAATTAAGCTTGGGGATGTTGATACGTCCAAAACGTATCTATAATTTATGCGTGCTCCATGCCTCTTTTTTGTGATATTGCTATGATATTGATGCACTTCCTACACTTTTGATCATATTTGGACTAACCTATTAACTCGGTGCACCCCAGTGCTAGTTCCTGTTTCTGCTGTTTTTCTATTTCAGTTTTCCCCCATATTAAAAGTGCTCCAAAATTTTGGGAAAATCCAATAAAAAATCAGCGCTTCGGAAGCTTCGGGAATCACCAAGGAGGGGCCAGAGGGGACCCACCAGGGGCCCAGGCGCCCTCCCGGCGCGCCCTAGGGTGGGGTCGCGCCAGGGGGGCGCCTGGACCCCTGCTGGGCCCCCTGGCTGCCCCCCTTCGCCCATATATTCTCCGTGATGGGAAACTTCCGAGACGAGAACCTTTTTTCGCGATCTCTCCTCTGTTCCGCCGCCGCCGCGCTTCCAAGATCGGGAGCACCAGGAGACCTCTTCCCGGCACCCTGCCGAAGGGAGGAACCACCTCCGGGAGCTTCTCCACCACCATGGATGCTTCCCGGATGAACCGTGAGTAGTCCACCTTGGACCATGGGTCTATGATCAGTAGCTATGTGATGTTCTCCTCCCCTCTTTGTTATTCATGGATTAGACCTCCTGAGCTGCCCTACATGATCGAGGCACATATGTAATCTTTCTGCTTTTGCTATGCTGAGTTTGCTGGGATCCGATGGATTATGAGACTATGTTCAGATTGTGTTTGAGTGATGGTACGATTGCTTTACTTAAAAGTTCTCATATGGTTGGTAGCATGTCACCACAGAAATTATGCTTTTATCATTTACCTACTCGAGGACGAGCAGGAATTAAGCTTGGGGATGCTGATACGTCCAAAACGTATCTATAATTTCTGCTTGCTCCATGCCACTTTTGTGTGATATTGCTATGATATTGATGAACTTCCATACACTTTTGATCATATTTGGACTAACCTATTAACTCAGTGCACCCCAGTGCCAGTTCCTGTTTTCTGTTGTTTTTCTATTTCAGGTTTCCCCCATATAAAAAGTGCTCCAAAAATTCAGGAAAAATCCAATAAAAAATCAGCGTAGAAGAACCTTCGGGAATCACCAAGGGGGGCAGAGGGGACCCACCAGGGCCCCAGGCGCCCCCCCCCCCCCCGGCGCGCCCTAGGGTGGGGCCGCGCCAGGGGGTCGCCTGGACCCTTGGCTGCCCCCCTTCGCCTATTAATTCCTCGTGACGAGAAACCCCCGTGACGGGAACCCTTTTTCGCGATATCTCCTCTGTTCCGCCGCTGCCGCGCTTCAAAGATCGGGAGCACCAGAAGACCTCTTCCCGGCACCCTGCCAGAGGGAGGAACCACCTTCGGGAGCTTCTCCACCACCATGGATGCTTCCCGGATGAACCGTGAGTAGTCCACCTTGGACCATGGGTCTATGATCAGTAGCTATGTGATGTTCTCCTCCCCTCTTTGTTCTTCATGGATTAGACCTCCTAAGCTGACCTACATGATCGAGGCACATATGTAATATTTCTGTTGTTGCTATGCTGAGTTTGCTGGGATCCGATGGATTATGAGATTATGTTCAGATTATGTTTGAGTAATATATTTTATTCTCCTCTTTTATATTTATGTTCTAGATTAATTCTTGCATGTTCTCCGTTGCTGTTTATTGCTTTGGCCAAGTAGTAGGTAGTGACTCCAAGAGGGAGCGTTATGCATGATTGTGGGTTCACGCCCCCCAATGACTAGCTTGAGTGACAGAAACATGAGTCTAGGGGGTGTGTTGTTGCTACAAGGGGGAAAATGACGGTGCTTGTACTTGCGGGTGCAAGGATTGTTTACTTTACGCAAAGTTCTTTAATGCAGTTGTTCGTTGCTTTGAGTTTACACTTTGGGTGGGATTCGCAACTTAATACCAGCGAGATGTTCTGGATAGATATCTCAAGGTGGATGATTAGTAGGTAGATGCAGACGGATTTCGGTCTACTTGTCTTGGCGTACCGCCCATGCTTTTGATCCTCTTCCTTTCTTTATAGCATAATTAGCATTGGTTTGCGCACATAATCCTGTCAATTTCCCAGCTGTAATTTTTTTACCTCGCATGGCTATTTTATCGTCTTTTTGGGAGAGAGACATCACTAGTGAACATCATAGGACCCCGGTCCATATTTCCAACATTGTTTACACTATCAATTTACTTTCAGTATTTACTTTTTGGTTGCTATCAGTATCATTATTATCCCGTGCGTTTTATCCTTTGTAAACAACAAGGCCGGAGGAATTGACAACTCCTCTGTACTCGTTGGGAAGTAAAGCTATTTGATGTGTGTGCAGGTCCAAGTGAAGTAAGCAACCTTAGGTTGTGAACGGCGCCATTGTTCACTTCACAACCTTCTTATATCTGTTGGAGTCCTACTGGTTCGATACTCAACCTTAGCATCTTCGCTAAGGGAAATTGCTGCTATCTACATCTCAACCTTCCACTTTTGGTAACCAACGAGGGGGCGTTAATTCGTACCATCAAAAGCAATTTCTGGAGCCGTTGCCGGGGACTCCACTCTTCAAGATAGGGGAGTTGCACACTATCTTTTATCTTTGCTTTTTAGTCTTGTTTGTTTACCTTTCAGTTTTTGCTTTAGTGTATTTTATCAAAAAAAAATAGTTATCTTGCTTGCTGCTACTATGGGTTCCTCCAAGAACACCAAGTTTTGTGACTTCACTAGTCACAACAACAATGACTTTATCTGCAGTCCTATTGCTACACCTGCTACTTCAACACCTTCTTATGAGATTAAACCTTCTTTGTTACAAAAAGATCAAGTTTTTTCAACTTCAAATGAATAGCTTGCCCGTGTAACGGACTCATAAGGTAACTTCATCTTCTTTCGAGGGAAGTGTTCCATGCCCTTTTTGAGGGGGAATTGGAATCTAGGGAGGAGAAGCTTAGGGTAGAAGCCTCCATACCTAGGAAGCTAGAAGATGGTCGTGACTAGAAAATCATGGAAAACCTCAGTTCATCTTTTTTAGCTGAAATTTTTACACAGCATGCTCTATACTATTACGGAACTTTCGTATGTTCTGAGTTTTTTATTTGAGTTGCAGAAGTATCCCTAAAAATTTCTTTACTACCTGATGGTCTGTTTTTCACAGATTCTGTCCTGTTTTTCCTTTTCTTCGTTTTGCAAACCTTAAGCTTGCTTTTTCTTTGCAAAAACTTTTTGGCATTCTTGAGAAACAGTAGCTCTTCAAGAATATCTTTATTTCCAGTGGAGGAAAAATTATTTTATTATGGGTACTAACCTCGCTAATCAGATTATGATGAGTTATGTATGAAGGGAGTTTTCAAGTGTGCGAGGGAAGATGATGAAAGAAGATTCAGGAGTGTCAAGCGCTCAAGCTTGGGGATTCCCCCATGCATCCCCAATAAATATTCAAGGAGACTCAAGCGTCTAAGCTTGGGGATGCCCCCGTGCATCCCCTTCTCCATCAACAATTATCAGTTCGTCTCTCGTTTCACTATATTTTTATCACTTCATGCGTTATGTGCTATGCTTGGAGCGTCTCGCTCTTAGGTTTTATTTTTAGTTTTCTTTAGCTTTGCTTGCTGTTCATAACAAGTTAGAACCCAGCTTTCTTTGTGTGGAAGATAAACACGCTCCACTTCCAAAATCTAGAACACAACATAGGATTTTTCATGCTTATCTTTGTTGTGTGTGTTCTTTATCTTTTTCATAGCTACTGTCATGTTTAGCTCTTAGTTTTTATGCTTATCTTTTCAAAGAGATTTTTTTAGTTTGTTGCTGGAACTCTCTTGAGTTTTCATGTTTATCTTGTTTAGAGAGTTTGCCTGTTGCACTGAGTTTTGTGTCTTGACTTGAAGTAGGTAGTTAAGGTTGATATACTTTTGTAGTAGTAACTTGCAATAGTTTTGAGTTATTGTTTTGAGTAATGTTTGGAATTTTGGTGTCAAGAGCTTTAGCCTATTAGTGATAGATGTCGTATTTTGGGCAATCCGTGTTTATTTTCAAAACTTACAAAATTAGTTGAGAACTTTAGCTACTAGATGGATCACTACTCTTCTGAGGGGTCGAATATTAGAGTAGTACACTCACGTACCATGAGTCGAGGATGCGCAAGGATAACCAAACCCCCATACACTCCTCCTCGTGGTACTTGTCTCTTTGTGAAACCTCCTTATTAGATTGAGACTTACCGATAATAAGTGCATGAGTTCTTCGGACTAATGTGAGTATACGAAAGTTGACACTTCCACCTTCCCATATTTTTCTAGCCTCTCCTGTGCCGTGCATTGCTTTCTTCTCACTCCGAGAGTTAGCGTCCACCTTCGCCGGTACATCCAAACCTTGGCTTGATACGCTCTGTCATCATAAAACCCCTTATATCTTTCCACAAAAAAGCCACCATACCTATCTATCAAGGCATTTCCATAGCCTTTCCGAGATATATTGCCATGCAACATCCATCTTCTCATGACTTGATCTTCATGTCATACATGCTACTTGCTTGATCGATGAGCCGCATGCTAGTTGGACCTTGCCCTAATCATTGCTACATGACGCGCTAGTATCATCGCATATCCCGCTACACTGGCAGAGGCATACATTTGCATACATCATAATAGTTACATCTTCTTTATGATTTGAGTACATTTGTAAAGTGTGAAAGATTTTCTATACTTTTTGTAATATATAGAATGTTGCCCCTAAAGTGAGGAAAAGATCCCAAAGTGGACAAATTAAAATATCCCAAAGAGGACAAATTAAAAGATCCCAAAGAGGACAAATGAGAGAAATAGAAAGAGCCATTGAGGTCACCAAAAATACAAAAAAATAGAAAAAAGAGAAAAAGAAATAAAAAGAGAGAAGGGACACACTACTATTCCTTTTGAGAGATCCACACTCGTACTCCCTATTATATCTTGCACTCCATGGAGATTATCATTTATGCATATAGCTATGTGGGGACCTTCACACTATAGAACTTGGTTTGTATATTCCAATGATGAGCCTCCTCAAATGAGCTCTAGGTCTTCTTGAGCAAGCAAGTTGGATGCACCCCCACTAGTTCCATTGGAGAGCTTACCTTAACTCATATGTGCATCCGTTGCATGGCAAACCCTACTCCTCACATCATATCTATCATTTGGCTTTCTCTCGCCTATGATTGTCCTCATTGATGTGAGCCTTTCACACCTTTTTGTCTTGCTCCTCTATCATATTCTCTTTTTGCCATCCTAAGTGTCAACTTTCTTGCTTACGCTCATCCATTGCATGAGTGCTCAAAATGTCGAAAAGGAGTGGATCATTTTGACTTGTACCTGGCTAGTGGTCTGGGGATGAGTCAAGATGTAACATCCCAAAATTTCAAAATTTTGGAATGTTAATAGATAATATAATATTGATTTACTTGTTTGAATTTTTGAGTAAATGAAAACTTTTTTTTTTGTTTTTCATTAAACCTTTACAAACCATTTAAAAAAATTGGATAATCATTTATCTAATAAAAATATATTGGTTGTGAGGTTTATTCAAAATTCAAAGAATAATTTACTTTCGTCTGTCTTTTAAAATTTGGTAGGAACCACAATTTAATATTCTAGAGTGAGAATAAAATGACTTTCTCAAATATATTGTGGTCCTATGATCCTTCTTGAAATCTTATTTTGAATTAGAGTTTATTTGATATTAATATTTAAGAGATATTTAAATATTTCCAATAATTTATTTAATAAAATGAGAGGAGATAATATGACTTCTCCCAAAAATAATATTGGAAATGTTAAAAAATGCTCATCTAAACACTTGATTATTTTATTTTATTTTTGTAATCATTTCTGGTATTTATAAAACTCCAAAACTAATTTAAGGAATTTATTAATGCCTTAAATGAATTTTTATTGATATAAAAGCTATTTGTAAAATATATTCAGAGAGGGAAATATATTTTCCTAAACTCTCTATATTTTATTTGGTCTATATAAATTTTATGATTTATTTGGGAGTTATTATTTCAGAGTTAAATAAAAAAATTGTAATTCGGAGTTATTTGGCCGAGCCATCTCTTTGTTTTTTTTTCCTCTATCTCTTCTTTTTATTTATTTCTTTTGGGCCAAATTTTTAACTAAAGCCCATAATTTCTGGTCTTCTTCCTCACGTTTCGTTCACAGTAACGAGTTCCAGTACGTGATGCACCATGAACCTGGACATCTTCCTTCTCTTTTGCCACTCCATCCCTTGACTGATTCAACTAGGAACCTACACAAAAATTGTGGCCAAGTTGATGATGAATCCATTCAGGGAAATAAGAATGTGTTTTAATGCTTTAATTATCCGTAAATTTGCGACGTCATAAACAACCATTAATTGCCACCTCGCTCGATCTCCTTATATAGTCCTCCTCTACACCTATAAATAGGACCGGAGACTCACCTCGCATACCTCATCTACCTCCCGAAAAATCCCTCTCAAATTTGAACCGCACTAGAAGCAATTGCTTGCCGAAGTTCGTTATTCCGCCGAAGTCCGGCGTAGATGCCGACTCATACAAGGTGAACCAGACTCTTCCTTCCTTCCTTTCTTCATATTTCATTGTTTCGCATCACCTTGACATGAATTCGGATCCGATTCCTTAGCCGGAGCACGCCTTCTACATCACCGTGCTCTCTACACATTCTTCTCTACTCCGGCGAGAATTCACGGCTATTCAAGGACGAAATCATAGCTATAACCTTGTCCTTCGAGTTTCTCACGTTGCCCTCTCCGCCGTTTGGTAGTTCGTCGATGCCGGAAACAATTTTAATCAACTCCGGCGAGAATTCCGGCGAACTCTCCGGTGAGCTCTCTTCCCTCTATTTTTTTTCCTGTTAAAAAAATGAATAGGTAGCAGCCTATCAGAATTCACCACGTGGCAGCCCATTTTCAATTCCCGTAATTCATTTTCACAAAAATAGTCAAACTTCAGAAATTCATATCTTCTAGCCCGTAAATCGGATTTTGACAAATTTTATATCCCCGGATTCCTTGGAAAATGTAGTTTATTATTTTCCAATAATATTCCACTTTTGATAATTCTAAATTTAACTTAAATTTATTTTTGTAATTTGAGTATATTTGATACACAACTTATTCTATAATTTATTTGTAAATCTTTCCTTCATCAAATTTGATCCTTACTATCACACCTTTCTTTTAGACATTTGTCACATTCTTTCCATCATGTTAATACTTTATTTTTGACCTCAAGCCTTTGTTTCAACTTTCATTTAGTTATATCATTTTCCTTTATAAATTCGACCATACAAACAAGTCAATCTTTTCAAGATTTCTATCGGATCATTTTTATATTGTCAAACAAACTAAAGTTTGGCATACCCTCAATTCAATTGATTTTATAATCAATGTTTCCTTGTATCCCTTTGATCAAATCCCCGGTATATGATTTGCATCATATTTCCATCCAAGCCAACATGATCCTATCTCAACCTAGCCACGCCATAGTAACTAGCTTAGTACTAAATATTTATGTGGTAGTTGTATTTTTTTATTTGGATCTTCAATTTGGATTTGTGTTGTGTGTTGATGTATTTCTCTTCTACCGTTAGATATATTGTAACGAGAAGGAGAGACGACTACGAGTAAAATATTTCATCTTCAGGATTCCAGGCAAGTTACTCTTTTGATCATGCTCCAGTATTACCTATATTTTTTATATGCATTATAGTCCAACTTAAATATTATGCATTGATAGGATTATATATTATGCTACGCTATTACACCCAGTAGTTCATTGAGGTAGGTCTGAACCTTATATCATTGTCTCCACCGTGTGGATTTATACTGCTTTGCTACGTAGATGTGGATTGGGAAGTGATCCATTATGAGGTATGAGTGACTAAGTAGTAAATAGGACCAAGATAATCTTAATGAACCACCCGGGTGGAATGGTTGGGGGCACCCTGGAGGAACCAGTGGATTTGCCTGAGTGACCTGGAGATGGCCAGTAATCACTGCGGAATGCCACCCAGGCTTAAAGGGATCAATCATATTTTTCATAACTAGAAGCTTACGTGTGCAGCCACAAGCTATTATGGGCTCTGGCTTGGTTGATTAGTTGGAGTGACTCTTACTAGGTGGTGCTACGAACGTAGTTATGAGTAGGTGGGATGGGCACCGCCAGAGTGAGGGAAACTCTTGTAAAAGACCATGTCTCGACCTTCCGGTTCCCATACAAAATGCAGTGTGATGAACTAAAAAGGAGGCGGTCGAGTCTTGTGGGGAAAAGTGCACAAACCTCTGCAGAGTGTACAAACTGATCATGATTAGCCGTGTCCCCGGTTACGCACAACTTTGAGCATCTAGAAGTGGGAATGTTGACGGATCTCATCATATTTAATTAATCAATCGGGTTTAATCAACTTTGGGAATAGATTGACTTGGAGAAACCAATTCAACCATATTATGAGCTTTGTAGTACTGATATGATACTCTTTCCGTAGGAAAAAATCAGCTTTATGCAAATTGAAACTTAGAGCTTTTCCACCAGCCAAATTGCATGTAGAAGATAGGTCTGTAATATATATTCTTTTGGGAGTAACTTGTCGTACATTCAAAGTACTGACCCATTTTGGGCTGTAACCTTCGGTGTTGCAGGATTGTATACGACGAGTAAGTGATGCGATGTAGGGTTACGATGTCTACACTCAACTTTGTCGTTGGTGTTGATGGGACTCCACTTATGTATTGTTTGTTTCCGTGGTGTATTCTATCCCAAAGGCTATAAGGTAATAAATACCATGTATTTACGTTACTTTTTGACATGTGATTCATGGTATTTCATCGAGTACTATGCGTGCTAGCATACTGATCCAGGGATAGCACAGAAGCACAGTAGACTTGGTTCCTTTTGGGACCGGGTCGTTACACAAGATAAGATTCCAAAGAAAACCAAGTGTGAAACTTTAGTAGATTGAGTTCTCAACACAAAAAAAATACTTTTTTCTCGTATATCCCCATCCCCTTTCTTGCACGGAAACACCATTTGAAGACATTCGAGTCACGGACAGCGAGAGCTCTTGCACCTTTATGTTCTTATGTTGCTTGTTTCAATACTAAATATAGACTCTTGCCTGTTATGACTTGAATTGAATTACATGCCTTGATTTCTTTACTTAAAAGTTCTTATATGGTTGTTAGCATGTCACCACAGAAATTATGCTTTTATCATTTACCTACTCGAGGACGAGTAGGAATTAAGCTTGGGTATGTTGATACGTCCAAAACGTATCTATAATTTCTGCTTGCTCCATGCCTCTTTTGTGTGATATTGCTATGATATTGATGAACTTCCATACACTTTTGATCATATTTGGACTAACCTATTAACTCAGTGCACCCCAGTGCCAGTTAGTGTTTTCTGCTATTTTTCTATTTCAGGTTTCCCCCATATAAAAAGTGCTCCAAAAATTCGGGAAAATCCAATAAAAAATCAGCGTAGAAGAAGCTTCGGGAATCACCGAGGGGGGTCCAGAGGGGACCCACCAGGGCCCCAAGCGCCCTCTCGGTGCGCCCTAGGGTGGGGCCGCGCCAGGGGGGCGCCAGGACCTCTAGTGGCCCCCCTGGCTGCCCCTTCGCCTATTTATTCCTCGTGACGAGAAACCCCCGTGACAGGAACCCTTTTTCGTGATCTCTCCTCTGTTCCGCCGCCGCCGCGCTTCCAAGATCAGGAGCACCAGAAGACCTCTTCCCAGCACCCTGCCGGAGGGAGGAACCACCTCCGGGAGATTCTCCACCACCATGGATGCTTCCCAGATGAACCGTGAGTAGTCCACCTTGGACCATGGGTCTATGATCAGTAGCTATGTGATGTTCTCCTCCCCTCTTTGTTCTTCATGGATTAGACCTCGTGAGCTGCCCTACATGATCGAGGCACATATGTAATATTTCTGCTGTTACTATGCTGGGTTTGCTGGGATCCGATGGATTATGAGATTATGTTCAGATTGTTTGAGTAATATATTTGATTCTCCTCTTTTATATTTATGTTCTAGAGTAATTCTTGCATGTTCTCCGTTGCTGTTTATTGCTTTGGCCAAGTAGTAGGTAGTGACTCCAAGAGGGAGCGTTATGCATGATTGTGGGTTCATGCCCCCTGATGACTAGCTTGAGTAACAGAAACATGAGTCTAGGGGATGTGTTGTCGCCACAAGGGGGGAAACAACGGTGCTTGTACTTGCGGGTGCAAGGATTGTATACTTTACGCAAAGTTCTTTAATGCAGTTGTCCCTTGCTTTGAGTTTACACTTTGGGTGGGATGCGCAACTTAATACCAGCGAGATGTTCTGGATAGATATCTCAAGGTGGATGATTAGTAGGTAGATGCAGATGGATTTCGGTCTACTTGTCTTGGCGTACCGCCCATGCTTTTGAGCCTCTTCCTTTCTTTATAGCATAATTAGCATTGGTTTGCGCACATAATCCTGTCAATTGCCCAGCTGTAATTTGTTTACCTCGCATGGCTATTTTATCGTCTTTTGGGAGAGAGACATCACTAGTGAACATCATAGGACCCCGGTCCATATTTCCAACACTATTTACACTATCAATTTACTTTCAGTATTTACTTTTCCGTTGCTATCACTATCATTATTATCCCGTGCGTTTTATCCTTTGTAAACAACAAGGCCGGAGGAATTGACAACTCCTCTGTACTCGTTGGGAAGCAAAGCTATTTGATGTGTGTGCAGGTCTAGGTGAAGTAAGCAACCTTAGGTTGTGAACGGCGCCATTGTTCACTTCACCACCTTCTTGTATCTGTTGGAGTCCTACTGGTTCGATACTCAACCTTAGCATCTTCGCTAAGGGAAATTTCTTCTATCTACATCTCAACCTTCCTCTTTGGGTAACCAACGAGGGGGCGTTAATTCGTACCATCAAAAGCAATTTCTGGCGCCATTGCCGGGGTCTCCACTCTTCAAGATAGGGGAGTTGCACACTATCTTTTATCTTTGCTTTTTAGTCTTGTTTGTTTACCTTTCAGTTTTTGCTTTAGTGTCTTTTATCAAAAATCAAAAAAAATAGTTATCTTGCTTGCTGCTACTATGGGTTCCTCCGAGAACACCAAGTTGTGTGACTTCACTAGTCACAACAACAGTGACTTTATCTGCACTCCTATTGCTACACCTGCTACTCCAGCACCTTCTTATGAGATTAAACCTGCTTTGTTACAAAAATATCAAGTTTTGTCAACTTCAAATGAATATCTTGCCTGTGTAACGGACTCATAAGGTAACTTCATCTTCTTTCGAGGGAAGTGTCCCATGCCCTTTTTTAGGGGGAATTGGAATCTTATAATCCATTCTTTCATGTCAATGATAGCACCAATGGTGCGGAGAAAAGGACGTCCCAAATTAATTGGACATGAGGGATCACACTCAAAGTCCATGCCATGAAAATCAACGGGAACATAATTATCATTGACAACTGTAAGAACAACATCAATCCTTCCTAAAGGTTTCTTTACGGAAGAATCAACAAGACGAACACCAAAACAACAAGGATCAAAAGGTTTTAATTCAAACATATCATACATTCTTTTGGGTAAAACGGAGGCACTAGCTCCAACATCACATAAAGCAAAGCATGAAAAAATATTCATTTTGATTTTGACCATAGGATCCCAAGCATCTTCTATCTTTCTAGGAATAGAAACTTATAGTTTAAGCTTCTCCTCCCTAGCTTTGATAAGAGCATTGGTAATATGCTATGTGAAGGAAATGTTGAGTGAACTAGTGTGTGGGTCTTTGGCCATTCTTTGCAAAAATGTGATCACTTCAGAAAGACTACAATTATTAAAATCAAGTTCACCACCATTAATTAAATTGGTGATGATGTCATATAGGCTCATTCTCTTGGTAGTCTCTAAATTCATGGAACCTTCTTGTTCTAAAGTTGAGGTATTAACATCACCATTAATAGGTCCATTAGGTGGAGTAGGAATGTGATGGGTGCTAAAGGTTTTGAGATCCTCAACAATTTGTATAGTAGCTATAGTATTGTGTGTAGGAAGGCTCTTAATTCTATCCTCCTCTTCTTTCTCTCTAGCCCATCTATCCTTAAATTTGGCTAGCATTCTAATATTCTCATTAATTTGCGCTTGAATAGCATTCATAGGTGTAGTTTTCCTTTCCTCAAGGGGATAAGTTATAATTTTAAGCATCTCTACATCATGAGCTATATTGTCTACCTTCAAAGAGAGACTATCTAACTTTTCTAATTTCTCTTTACACTCTTGTTGAAGGCTTTTTGAGCAGTGATAAAGTCCTTAAGCATGCTCTCTAATTCAGAAGTGGATTTTTTGGTGCTAGGATGAGTGTTGTTGTTCCCATAGTTATTGGATGGGAAAGGTCTAGGATTGTTACCAAAGTTACTCCTATAACCATTGTTTTTGAAGTTGTTCCTAGAAATAAAATTAACATCTACTTGGTCTTTTTCTTGAGCATCCAAAGAATTCAAAGGAACATCATGAGGATCAATAGAAGCTTTCTTAGTAAGTAAAGACATGATCAAGTCAACCTTTTCATTTATAGAGGAGATCTCCTCAACAGAGTTTACCTTCCTACATGTTGGAGATCTTCCGGTGTGCCATTGAGAATAATTTGTCATCATCCCGTCCAATAGCTTCGTGGCAACACCAAGTGTAGTTGACATGTAGGTTCCTCCCGCGGCTGAGTCCAACATATTCTGCGAGGTAAAGTTCATTCCTACATAGAAAGTATGGATAACCATCCAAGTAGTCAAACCATGTGTAGGACAATTCTTAACAAGAAATTTCATACGTTCCCAAGCTTGGGCAATGTGTTCATTATCCAGATGTCTAAAATTCATAATGTTACTTCTCAACTAGATAATTTTAGCAGGTGGGTAGTACTTTTGATTAAAAGCATCCTTGCACTTATCCCAAGAATCTATGCTATTCCTAGGCAAGGATTGGAGCCACTCCTTAGCTCTTCCTCTCAAAGAGAAGGGAAAAAGCTTAAGTTTAACAATTTCACCATCTACTTCTTTGTACTTTTGCATATCACAAAGCTCAACAAAATTATTTAAGTGCAAAGCAGCAGCATCTCCAGCACCGGAGAATTGTTCTTTCATAACAAGACTTAACAAAGTAGGTTTGCTTTCATATGAAGGTGTTGAAGTGGTAGGTGGAGCAATAGGAGTGCTAATAAAGTCATTGTTGTTATGACTAGTGAAGTCACACAACTTGGTGTTTTCAATGGAACACATAGTAACAAGCAAGAGCAAAGTAACTATTTTTTTGTGGTTCTTGGTATAAGACACTAAAGCAAAAAAACTAGAAAGTAAACTAACAAGACTAAAAAGCAAAGGTAAAAGATAGTGTGCAACTCCCCTATCTTGTAGACTGGAGTCCCCAGGAACGGCGCCAGAAATTGCTTTGATGACGGGAATAGCCTTCTCGCCCCTCGCTGGTTACCCAAAGCTGAAGGTTTAAGAAGTAGTCAGCAGCAAGTTTCCCTTGGTGAAGATACCAAGGTTTAACCGACCAGTAGGACTCCAAGTTCTTCAAGTTGGTGGTCAAACGAGCAAGGAGTCGTTTGAGATAAGTTACTCACTTGACCTCGACCTGCACACAAAAGCAAATAACTTTGCTCCCGACGAGTTCAGAGAGGTTGTCAATCTCTCCGGTCTTGTTGTTTACAAAGGATCAAACACACGGTGGAAATAATGGTGGTGATTGCAATGGAAAGGAAATAAAAGCAGTAAATAGTAGAGGTGTAAACAATGGTGAAAATATGGACCGGGGTCCCATGATGTTCACTAGTGATGTATCTCTCCCAAAAGACGATAAAACAACTATGCTGGGTGAAAAAATTAGAGTTGGGCAATTGACAAAATTATAAACGCACCGCAATGCTAATTATGCTACAAAAAAGTTAGAGGCTCAATCACATGGGCAGTATGCCAAGACAATTAGACCGTTTATTCATCAGCATCTACTCACTAATCATCCACCTTGATATATCTATCTAGAACATCTCTTTGGTATTAAGTTGTGAACCCCATCCAAAGTGTAAACTCAAAGCAACGGACGACTGCATTAACAAAATATGCGCAAGGTAAACAATCCTTGCAACCACGGTTATAAGCACCGTTGTTTTCTCCCTAGTGGCACAGCACATCCCCTAGTCTCATGTTTCTGTCACTCAAGCTAGACATCGGGGGGCATGAACCCACAATCATGCATAACGCTCCCTCTTGGAGTTCCAATCTACTACTTGGCCAAAGCAATAAAAAGCAACGGAGAACATGCAAGAATTACTAAAGAACAAATAAATAAAAGGAGAACCAAATATATAACTCATCACAATCTGAACATAATCTCATAATCCACCGAATCCTAGCAAACACAGCATAGCAACAACAGAAAGGTTACATACATGCCTTGATCATGTAGGGAAGCTCACAAGGGCTAAGAATTGAAGTACAAGATTGGAGAGAAGTGATACGGTGAGGATCTCTCACTCCTCGTTGGTTACCCCAAGTGGAAGGTGAGATGTAGCGTAGCAGCAAATTTCCCTCGGTAAAGATAAAAAGGTTATCGAACCAGTAGGACTCCAAGAGATACAAGAAGGTGTCACGGCGCTTGACGTGGACCTGCACACAGATACAAATAACTTTGCTCCCAACGAGTACAGAGGAGTTGTCAATTCCTCCGGCCTTGCTGTTTACAAAGGATTAACGCAAAAGATAATGATAGTGATAGCAACTGGAAAGTAAACTAAGGATGTAAACAGTGATATGAAGATGGACCGGGGTCACGTGATTTTCACTAGTGATGTCTCTCTCCCAAAAGACGATAAAAGTGCTAGCGAGGTAAAAAAATCACAGTTGGGCAATTGACAGGATTATGAAGGCACCGCAATGCTAACTATGCTGCAAAGAAAGGAAGGGCTCAAAAGCAATGGGTACTACGCCAAGGTAAGTAGACCGAAATCCATCTGCATCTACTACGAATCATCCACCTTGAGATATCTATCCAGAACATCTCGCTGGTATTAAGTTGCGAATCCCACCCAAAGTGTAAATCCAAAGCAACAGACAACTGCATTAAAAGAACTTTGCGTAAAGTAAACAATCCTTGCATCCGCGGATACAAGCACCGTTGTTTTATCCCTGGTGGCAACAGCACATCCCCTAGTCTCATGTTTCTGTCACTCAAGCTACACATCAAGGGGCTGAACCCACAATCAAGCATAACACTCCCTCTTGGAGTTGCAACAAATCACTTTGCCAAAGTAAAATACGGCAATGGAGAACATGCAAGAATTTACTCAAGAACAAAATATAAAAGAGAAGAACCAAATATATTACTCATCACAATCTGAACATAGTCTCATAATACATCAGATCCCAACAAACTCAGCATAGCAACGGCAGAAAATTACAAAGGTGCCTCGATCATGTGAGGTAGCTCACGAGGTCTCGAAAATGGAGGAACAAAGAAGGGAGAGATAGATCACATAGCTACTGGTCATAGACCCATGGTCCAAGGAGAACTACTCACGGTACATGCGAGAGGCGTCCATGGCTATGGATGGTCTTCCGGAGGGGGTAGCTTCTCCCGGCAGGGTGCCGGAGCAGCTTTTCCAGGCAGCCCCGATCTAGAAACGGCGGTGGCGGCGGTACAGAGGCGAGATCGCGGAAAAGGGATTCGTCTTAGGGGTTTCCGTCACGGCGGGTAAATATAGGCGAATGGGGGGCACCGAGAGGGGCCACGGGGCAGCCAGAAGGCTCCCTGGCGCGGCCCAGGGTGGGGTCGCGCCAGGGACCCTTCTGGAGTCCCTATGGTGGACCCCCTTCCCTCCTTTGGTGTTTCCGGAAGCTTCCGTGTCGCTGATTTTTTATCTAATTTTTCTGGATTTTTTGGAGAACTTTTAATGGCCGAAAACCCTGAAATACAAAAACAGCAGAAAACAGCAACTGGCAGCTGGGTGCACTGGGTTAATAGATTAGTCCACATATGCTCAAAAGTGTGTGAAAGTTCAAGAAAATCATGGAAAGTCACACAAAACATGCATGGAGCAAGCAGAAATTATAGATACGTTTGGGACGTATCAACATCCCCAAGCTTAATTCCTACTCGTCCTCGAGTAGGTAAATGATAACAAGCATAATTTCTGTGGTGACATGCCACACAACCATAAAAGGACTTTTAAGTAAAGCAATCAAAGCATGCAATTCAATTCAAGTCTTAACAAGCAAGAGTCTATATTAGCATTGACGCAAGCAACAAAAGAACAAAAGGTGCAAGAGCTCTCGCTGTCCGTGAATCGAATGTCTCCAGATGGTGTTTGCGTGCAAGCAGGGGACTGGGAAAAAGAGAGAAAAAGGTTGTTGAGAACAACTATCTACTAAAGTTTCACACTTAGTCTCCTTTGGATTATTATCTTGACTCGTCCCCAGACCACTAGCTAGGTACAACTCAAACTGATCCACTCCCTTTCGATAATTTGATCACTCATGCAATGGATGAGCGTGAGCAAGAAATTTGACACCTAAAAGGCGAAACAGAAAGAAGGTGGAGGAGGAAGACAAAAAGGTGTGAAAGGCTCACATCAATGAGGACAATCATAGGCGAGAGAAGGCCATATGATAGATATGATGTGAGGAGTAGGGGTTGCCATACAACGGATGCACATGTGAGCTAAAAGCTCTCCAAGGGAACTAGTGGGGTGCATCTAACTTGCTTGCTCAAGAAGTCCTAGAGCTCGTTTGAGGAGGCTCATCATTGGAATATACAAGCCAAGCTCTATAGTGTGAAGGTCCCCACATAGCTATATGCATGATGATGATCTCTATGGAGTAAAAGGGATAGAGGGTGAAGTTCTAGTGTGGATCTCTCAAAAGGAATAGTAGTGTGCCCCATTCTCTCTTTTTATTTTTATTTTTCTCTTTTTTCTATTTTTTGTATTTTTTTGGTGGCCTCAATGGCTCTTTCTATTTAACTCTCATTTGTCCTCTTTGGGATCTTTTGATTTTGTCCTCTTTGGGATCTTTTCCTCACTTAGGGGAAACACTCTATATTTTAAAAGAATATAGGAGATCTTTCACACTTTACAAAGGTACTCACATAAAGAAGATATAACTATCATGATGCAAAGGTATGACATGAGGATCAAGTCATGAGAAGATGGATGTTGCATGGCAATGTATCTCGGAAAGGCTATGGAAATGCCTTGTAGGTAGGTATGGTGGCTGTTTTGAGGAAGGATATAAGGAGGCTTATGATGACAGAGCGTATCGTGCCAAGGGTTTGGATGCACCGGCGAAGTATGCGCCAACTCTCAAGGTGAGAAAGGGCAATGCACTGTACCGAAGAGGCTTGAAAAAGTATAGGTGGGTGGAAGTGTCAACTTTCGAATACTCACATTAGTCCGAAGAACTCATGCACTTATTATCGGTAACTCTCAATCTAATCAGGAGGTTCACAAAGAGACAAGTACCCCGAGGAGGAGTGTATGGGGGTTTGGTTATCCTTGCGCATCCTTGACTCATGGTACGTGAGTGTACTCTAATATTTGAACCCTCCAGAGGTTAGTGATCCATCTAGTAGCTAGAGTTCTCAACAGGGGTTTTTGGTTTTCGAAAAACACATAGATTGCCCAAAATACGACATCTATCACTAATAGGCTCGAGCTCTTGAGACCAAAAGTTCAAACATTACTCTAGTCAATACCTCAAAACTATTGCAAGTTACTACTACAAAGAGAAAAGCAACTTCAACTACCTACTTCTAGTCAAGACACAAAACTCAGTGCAACAGACAAACTCTCTAACAAGATAAAATATGCAACCTATAGAAAGTTCAACCTAAAACAAAACAAAAGCTCTAGAAAAACTAAAGCATTACAACTAAACAGAGCAGCAGCTAAGAAAAGAAAAAGAACAACTCACAGCTAAAAGAATAAGCGTGCAAATCCTATGAGGAGTTCTAGTTCAAGCGGAGCGTGTAACTCTCCCACACAAAAGAAAGTAAGCTGGGATCTAACTTGTTACTACAGCAAACAAAGCAAAAGAAAACTAAAAACAAAACCTAAGAGCGAGACGCTCCAAGCATAGCACATAACGCACGAAGTGATAAAAATATAGTGCAACGAGAGACGAACTGATAATTGTTGATGAAGAAGGGGATGCACGGGGGCATCCCCAAGCTTAGACGCTTGAGTATCCTGAGTGTTTGACACTCCAAGATCTTCTTTCATCATCTTCCATCGCACACTTGAAAACTCCCTTCATACATAACTCATTGTAGACTGATTAGAGAGGTTAGTACCCTAATAAAATAATTTTTCTCTTACTGGAAATAAAGATAAACTTGAAGAGCTACTGTTTCCCAAGATTGCCAAAAAGTTTTTTCAAAGAAAAAGCAAGCTTAAGGTTTGCAAAAGTGAAGAGAGACAAAACGTGGCAGAATCTGTGAAAAACAGAACAGCAGGTAGAAACGAATTTTTTTAGGGGTACTTCTGCAACTCAAATCAAAAAACTCAGAACATACGCAAGTTTCGTAATTGTATAGAGCACGCTGTGTAAAAAAATCAGCTCAAAAAGATGAACTGGGATTTTCCATGATTTTTCTAGTCACGAGGACAGAATCTGTTTTCTGGACAGCATGTCACAACTTTCACTTCCCTTGTCGTATGAGGCTATAAAAGGCACAAAGCTTGAAAAGTAAAGATACAATGATGTTACTACAGTAGTAACAATCATCAAGACCACTAAGAACAGAAGAAAAGCAAAAAATAAAAACCTAAATTCGTTGCGGGCTGCCTCCCGAAAGCGCTTCTTTAGAGCCATTAGCTAGGTTTAAAGCAGAAGATCAAGTTTTTTCAAGAGAATAACTAGCCCGTGTGACGGACTCAAAAGGTAACTTAATCTTTTTCATACGGAAATTTTCCATCCCTTTCTTGAGAGGGAATTGGAATTTGATATTCCCATCTTTCATGTCAATAACAGCACCAACTGTGCGAAGAAAAGGACGTCCCAAAATAATTGGACAAGAAGGTTCACATTCAATGTCCATAATAGTGAAATCAACGGGAACATAATTGTCATTGACAATGATAAGAACATCGTCGATCTTCCCCAAAGGCTTCTTTACGGAAGAATAAACAAGACGAACACCAAAAGAACAAGAATCAAAAAGTTTCAATTCAAGCATATCATACATTCTTTTGGGCATAACAGAGGTACTTGCTCCAACATCACAAAGAGCATAACAAGAGAAGTTATTTAATTTGATTTTTATCATAGGATCCCAACCATCTTCTAGCTTCCTAGGTATGGAGGCTTCTAGTCTAAGCTTCTCCTCCCTAACTTTGATTAGAGCATTGGTGATATGCTCTGTGAAGGCAAGATTAAGTGTGCTAGTGTGGGGGTCTCTAGACATCTTCTGTAGGAAACCAATAACTTCAGGTAAAGTGCAGTTGTCAAAGTCTAGATCACTACTATCTATCAAAGAGGTAGTGATATCATTTAAGCTTACTTGTTTGAAAGCCTCTACGTTCGTAGAGGTTTCTTCATATATAGTTGAGGTGGTAGCATCACCATTGATAGGTCCAGTGGGACTAGGGGTGTGATGGGTGCTAACTGTTTGGACATCCTCAACTACTTGGATAGTGGCTACTGTGTGGTAGGTAGGAAGGCTCTTAACTCTCTCTTCTTTCTCCTTTTCTCTAGCCCATCTTTCTTTAAGTTTAGCCATCATCCTAATGTTTTCATTGATTTGTAACTGGATAGCATTAATAGTAGTGACCTTACTCTCCTCAAGGGGAGAGGTTCTAATTTTTAACATCTCAACATCAAGGGCTAAGTTATCTACCTTCAAACAAAGATTATCTAATTTAGCTAGTTTTTCTTCCACATTCTTGTTGAAGGCTTTTTGGGTAGTGATAAAGTCTCTAAGCATACTCTCTAGTTCAGAGGTGGAGTTCTTGGTGCAAGGATAAGTGTTGTTGTTCCCATAGTTGTTGGATGGGAAAGGCCTAAGATTGTTGCTACCAAAATTACTCATATAAGCATTATTATTGAAGTTGTTTCTAGAGATAAAGTTCACATCTATTTGTTCTTGATCAACCAAATAATTTAAAGGAACATTCTGAGGATCAATAGGAGCTTGCTTGGTAAGTAGAGACATGATAAGGTCACCCTTTTCATTTAGAGAGGGGATCTCCTCGACAGAATTTACCTTCTTACCAGTTGGAGATCTTTCGGTGTGCCACTGAGAGTAGTTCAACATCATCTCGTCAAGTAGCTTTGTGGCAGCACCAAGTGTGGTTGACATAAAGGTTCCTCCCGCGGCCGAATCTAACAGGTTCCGCGAAGTAAAGTTCAAGCCTGCATAAAAGGTCTGGATAACCATCCAGGTAGTCAATCCATGTGTAGGGCAGTTCTTGACAAGCGTCTTCGTACGTTCCCATGCTTGGGCAACGTGTTCATTATCCAATAGCCTGAAATTCATAATTTTACTCCTCAATTGAATAATTTTAGCAGGGGGATAGTACTTCCCGATAAAAGCATCCTTGCACTTATCCCAAGAGTCTATGCTATTCTTAGGCAAGGATTGAAACCAGATTTTAGCTTCATCCCTTAAAAAGAAAGGAAAAAGCTTAAGCTTAACAATTTCACCATTTACTTCTTTGTACTTTTGCATATCACAAAGCTCAATAAAATTATTTAAATGCAAAGCAGCATCATCTCTAGCAGCAGAGAATTGATCTTTCATAACAAGGTTTAGCAAGGCAGGTTTAATCTCATAAGAAAGTGCTGAAGTAGCCGGTGTAGCAATAGGAGTGCAGATAAAGTCACTGTTGTTGTGACTAGTGAAGTCACACAACTTGGTGTTTTCATTGGAACCCATAGTAGCAGCAGGTATTTTAGGTATTTTTTATAAGGGACACAAAAGTAAAAACTGAAAGGTAAACTAACAAGACTAAAAAGCAAAGGTAAAAGATAGTGGGAAACTCCCCTATCTTGTAGACTGGAGTCCCCGGGAACGGCGCCAGAAATTGCTTTGATGACGGGAATAGACTTCTCGCCCCTCGCTGGTTACCCAAAGTGGAAGGTTTAAGAAGTAGTCAGCAGCAAGTTTCCCTTGGTGAAGATACCAAGGTTTAACCGACCAGTAGGACTCCAAGTTCTTCAAGTAGGTGGTCAAACGAGCAAGGAGTCATTTGAGATAAGTTACTCACTTGACCTGGACCTACACACAAAATAAAATAACTTTGCTCCCGACGAGTTCAGAGAGGTTGTCAATCTCTCCGGTCTTGTTGTTTACAAAGGATCAAACACACCGTGGAAAATAGTGGTGGTGATTGCAACGGAAAGGAAATAAAAGCAGTAAATATTAGAGGTGTAAACAATGGTGAAAATATGGACCGGGGTCCCATGATGTTCACTAGTGATGTATCTCTCCCAAAAGACGATAAAACAACTATGTTGGGTGAACAAATTACAGTTGGCCAATTGACAGAATTATAAACGCACCGCAATGCTAATTATGCTACAAAAAAGTTAGAGGCTCAATCATATGGGCAGTATGACAAGAAAATTAGACCGTTTATTCATCAGCATCTACTCACTAATCATCCACCTTGATATATCTATCTAGAACATCTCGTTGGTATTAAGTTGTGAGCCCCATCCAAAGTGTAAACTCAAAGCAACGGACGACTGCATTAACAAACTATGCGCAAGGTAAACAATCCTTGCAACCGCGGTTATAAGCACCGTTGTTTTCTCCCTAGTGGCACAGCACATCCCCTAGTCTCATGTTTCTGTCACTCAATCTAGACATCGGGGGACATGAACCCACAATCATGCATAACGCTCCCTCTTGGAGTTCCAATCTACTACTTGGCCAAAGCAATAAAAAGCAACGGAGAACATGCAAGAATTACTAAAGAACAAATAAATAAAAGGAGAACCAAATATATAACTCATCACAATCTGAACATAATCTCATAATCCACCGGATCCCAGCAATCACAACATAGCAACAACAGAAAGGTTACATACATGCCTTGATCATGTAGGGAAGCTCGCAAGGGCTAAGAACTGAAGTACAAGATTGGAGAGAAGTGATACGGTGAGGATCTCTCACTCCTCATTGGTTACCCCAAGTGGAAGGTGAGATGTAGCGTAGCAGCAAATTTCCTTCGGTAAAGATACCAAGGTTATCGAACCAGTAGGACTCCAAGAGATACAAGAAGGTGTCACTGCGCTTGATGTGGACCTGCACACAGATACAAATAACTTTGCTCCCAACGAGTACAGAGGAGTTGTCAATTCCTCCGGCCTTGCTGTTTACAAAGGATTAACGCAAAAGATAATGATAGTGATAGCAACTGGAAAGTAAACTAAGGATGTAAACAGTGATATGAAGATGGACCGGGGTCACGTGATTTTCACTAGTGATGTCTCTCTCCCAAAAGACGATAAAAGTGCTAGCGAGGTAAACAAATCACAGTTGGGAAATTGACAGAATTATGAAGGCACCGCAATGCTAACTATGTTGCAAAGAAAGGAAGGGCTCAAAAGCAATGGGCAGTACGCCAAGGTAAGTAGACCGAAATCCATCTGCATCTACTACGAATCATCCACCTTGAGATATCTATCCAGAACATCTCGCTGGTATTAAGTTGCGAATCCCACCCAAAGTGTAAATCCAAAGCAACAGACAACTGCATTAAAAGAACTTTGCGTAAAGTAAACAATCCTTGCATCGGAGGATACAAGCACCGTTGTTTTATCCCTGGTGGCAACAGCACATCCCCTAGTCTCATGTTTCTGTCACTCAAGCTAGACATCAAGGGGCTGAACCCACAATCAAGCATAACGCTCCCTCTTGGAGTTGCAACAAATCACTTGGCCAAAGTAAAATACGGCAACGGAGAACATGCAAGAATTTACTCAACAACAAAATATAAAAGAGAAGAACCAAATATATTACTCATCACAATCTGAACATAGTCTGATAATCCATCAGATCCCAACAAACTCGGCATAGCAACGGCAAAAAATTACAAAGGTGCCTCGATCATGTGAGGTAGCTCACGAGGTCTCGAAAATGGAGGAACAAAGAAGGGAGAGATAGATCACATAGCTACTGGTCATAGACCCATGGTCCAAGGAGAACTACTCACGGTACATGCGAGAGGCGTCCATGGCTATGGATGGTCTTCCGGAGGGGGTAGCTTCTCCCGGCAGGGTGCCGGAGCAGCTTTTCCAGGCAGCCCCGATCTAGAAACGGCGGTGGCGGCGGTACAGAGGCGAGATCGCGGAAAATGGATTCGTCTTAGGGGTTTCCGTCACGGGGGGTCAATATAGGCGAAGGGGGGCACCGAGAGGGGGCACAGGGCAGCCAGGAGGCTCCCTGGCGCGGCCTAGGGTGGGGCCGCGCTAGGGACCCTTCTGGAGTCCCTATGGTGGCCCCCTTCCCTCCTTTGGTGTTTCCGGAAGCTTTCGTTCGCTGATTTTTTATCTGATTTTTTCCGGATTTTTTGGAGCACTTTTAATGGCCGGAAAACCTGAAATACAAAAACAGCAACTGGCAGCTGGGTGCACTGGGTTAATAGATTTGTCCAAATATTCTCAAAAGTGTATGAAAGTTCAAGCAAATCATGGCAAAGTCACACAAAACATGCATGGAGCAAGCAGAAATTATAGATACGTTTGGAACGTATCAAGAAGACATCACATAACTACTTGTCATGGACCCATGGTCCAAGGGGGACTACTCACAGCACATCCGGGAAGCGCTCATGGTGGTGGACTAGCTCGCGGAGATCAATCCTCCATCCGGCCGGGTGCCGGGAAAGGGTCTCCGCGGCGGCGGCGGAACAGTGATGAAATTCGCGATACAGAGTGCCTCTCGAGGGTTTTCGTGATGGGGGCTAAATATAGGCCAAAGAAGGGCCAGAGGGTAGGCCCCACCCCTCCAGGCGGCCTCCTAGTGCGGCCAGGGTTGGGGCCGCGCCACCTAGCCACCTGGGAGGGGGTGCCCCCCCCCCCCCTCCGGCTCTTCTTCGGGCCTCCGGAGTCTTCTGGAACGCTGATTTTTTATATAATTTCTTGGAATTTATGGGCACTGTAAATATGGATATAAACCTGCAATTCACAGACATCAGCAGACAGAAACTGGCACTGGGTGCACTGAGTTAGTAGGTTAGTCCAAATGAGTTGAAAAAGGTATGAAAGTGTAGTAAAACACATAGCAATATCACTCAAATAAGCATGGAGCAAGCAAAAATTATAGATACGTTTGGGACGTATCAATTTGCCGAGGCTAATCCGCGTCACTTAAGTTACCAGTATGTGTGGATGACTTGCCTTTACCCTTTTTACATCTTGATCTTGAGGCTATGAAGAGGCATGTGTTTGTTACTAGAGGTTCCAATTTGGGGAACCTTGATTACATGATAAAGTTTAGTGAAAGAAGAGATTTGTGACGCCCCCGAAATCGGACCGTGTACAGTAATCATACACACAAGGTACACGGCCGAGATCAAGGACTCACGACATGATATCACAACACAACTCTAATAAAGAAATAATACAAGCCAGGGGCCACGAGGGCTCAAATACAACAGCTCAAGAGCACAAAGTTAGCGGAAGCAATAGTATCTGATTACAGACACAAGAATACCATTTTCCTTGAGAAGGCTAGCACAAACACTACTCAACGATCAAAAAGGCGAGGCCTCCTTCCTGGGAACCTCCGATCTACTCCTGTTTGACGGGGAACTCCACGTCGTAGCAAGCATCGGGGATCTTCTCCTCCTGGACTCCAAGGCTCCAACGTCTGATTGCAGCAACCGGGTATATAAAACAAAGGGGGGAATAAAGCACGGGTGAGTATCTAGCATACTCAACGAGACTTAAACCCAGGCTACTAAGCATTTATGCATTGGTACCAAATGGGAAGAAAATGTTGTATAGTGGACTACAAGACAGAAATACCAGGGTAAGGGGGAATACGTTAGGCTTGTCGAAGACTAGCATCTTCAGTCGGTTCTTCAAGCACAAGAAGAGACTAACCAACAGTTATATATAAATCATAAAGTAACAATGCAGCAGAAGTTTCTGCATCATTGTATAATAGTAAGTTGTAATAATTATCAATGCCTTTGAGATCCCTTCCTTGACTTCCCTGCGAGGAAGAAAACCCGGAACCAACAATTTACTCATAGTAGTTTGTAGTAGTAGGATCTGGCTTCAGCATAACGCATCATGTTACCGTGGACACGACTATTCGAATAGATTTCATCTCTGCAGGGGTTGCACTACTCTTACCCTACACGCTCGGATCTCCAGGGTGGCGCACACCTTGTTAGGGAATGCCCCACCGAGGCTATCCGACACGACGTAGTCCTACCTAGGCTCATCAGAGAGGTTCCCGCCGGTCTACAGTCCTAAGTGCTCGGAGGACTTGGGACGTCGCACCTCGCACTCCAGGTCGTTGTGCGCAGTGGGGATACGAGCACCACCCCCAACTGGGTGGCACGATCCGTCTCGGCCGCAATACTGAACTGGACGTCTTTCAGAACTTTCGATAGAATGTACGCCGTCGAGGGGCCCACACCCAATATCCCGCGTGGAGGTAGCGCGTATAGGGCACGTTGACCCACTCAAGTCATCCGCCTGACCCATTTAAGCATTTTATTATCTCGCGGGTCAACCTTTATCGTTGTTCCGACTTATTAACACAACAAACAACAAACAACAGCCAGACCACCGCTCATTGGGGCCCGCCCTGTCGTCCCGTCAAAGAATGCGGTTACCAACAAGGTGAACTGTCTCCTTACCTTATCTCGCGTGTGCTCTTGGAGGAGCTCGAATTTTGTGGTTCGGTATCTCACGGCCAATGAGCAAGGATGTAACAGCCCATATGCCATTCCCAAGTCATCATGTAATCTTCCTTTATCTTTTGACTTCCAATTTGACATGGTGATGGGTTGTTGCAAATCCATGTAATGATTTCAAATGGCAAGGTGCTTGGAGACCAATTGATTTTTGTTTTGAATTTCTTTGGATGGCTAAGAGAGGTGATGTGGGGTTTTTCATTGCTCCATTTGTGTTCCCCTTAAGTCCAAATTTTGCATAGGCAATTCCTTGGATTTTTTCCCCATGCCCAATATTTTTACTTTGATTTTTACCTCTCTGGAAAAATCAAATAAAAATCAAAAAGCCTTTGGGATCTAATTCTTTTGCCCCTGATTTTATTTTCTCCAAATTGGGTCAAACCAATTTTATAAAATCAAGAAAATTCCCCTCATAATAAAACATATTTTTATATGTTTTATATCTCTTTGGCTTGCTCTAGAAAAGTCTTGGAGGCCCTGTCTATTTTTTTAAGTGGAAAGGGCTCCTTTTCTTTTTTTTCTCTAGGATGCAGTGGGGACAGCCCATTTGGGCCGGACGAACCCAGCCCAACAGGGGCAGCACCCCTCGTTTTTTCCTTTTTCCTCTCTCAGCGCCCCGGGCCCGCCTGTCATCCCCCTCCTTCCACCTTTTTCCTCACGCACATGGCGTGGTCGTGGAGGAGAGGAGCTCCTGGAGCCATGTCACACCTCTCCCCCCTCCTATATCTTTCCCCCTCTCCTTCTCCTGAACCCTAGCATCCTATCCCCCTCCTCAATTCCCTCCGCCGCCGCCTCCATGGGAGAGGAGCTACTCCCCTGTTCCTCCGATCGGAGCGAGGAGGCGCGTCACGTCCGCACCATCGTCCTCCTCCCAGAGGACGCCTCCGTCCCCGACTTGTCTACGGCGACTCCGTCCATCTCCGCGCGCCCGAGTTCGTCTCTGACCACCCGTAGGTGACCCACGAGTCCTCCCTTCCTTCCCTCGTTGAGCGCGTAGGTCTTTCCCCGTGTAGCAGTGGGTCGCCGCCGCATATGCTGTAGCCGACGTGCGTTTCCGTGGTAGCCATGACCGTGTAGTGGACGGGACCTGCTCTCCCGTGCTCCTGGAGCGCTCAGGACGCGCGTGTGGCAGCCAAAGCGTAGCCTTTGAGCACGACAGAATGGCCATGATGCGGGTCTGAACCCCGAGCTCGGCTTCCCGCCGTGTTATTCCGGCCGAAAGCGAGCCACCGTCGTCGAGGCCCAGGTGCGGCCGTGGGAAAAAATGGGTTCCTGGTAGTCCCGTGTGTGCGCAGAACGTCCCCGTGGAGCCGCTGGTGCAGCATGGCCGCCGCGTTCTTCGCCGGAGTTCGACAGCAGCCGCCGTTGCAATGTTCAGTGCGAGTTGAATTTTTCTTCAGCATCCCGCGTGTTGTAGTTCACCTAGTTTCAGAATGCTAGTTTGACGTACTCCGACTCCTAGCTCAGCTGGTTGGCTCGCTGCATCTCGACCGTGAGGTCGCGGGTTCGAACCCGCCGGAGGCAAATGCCCCCTTTTTCTTTCCTAAAGACGTGAGAGAGCTCGGCCCAAGCCTCCCCTACGCCAGTGGGCTAGCTAGCCTGGGCCAGGGAGGGAGAGAGAAGAGAGTGGGCCTGTGCTGCCCGAGGCCAGCCCAGTGGTTGTGTCTCTTTTTTTACCTCTGTTCTTTTTTTCTTTTCTTTCCAAATTGATTTGAAATCTTTTCAACTCTGTTTTGCGTGGCATGGGTTTCTTTACCTCAACATATCATGCTATATATGAATTTGGGGTAGAAAACTCCAAGGAACACCCTGGTGATGTTGGTTCTACATTTTGAGCCTACAAATAAAATGAGGTGGTGACATTTGACACTTAAGCCCTCTAGCTCCTTTGAATTTCAAACTTTCTTTTGCAAATTCAAAGGGGGCCATGCCACATAATGCTTTTGGGGAAGAAAGGTACAAGAATTTGAATGGAGACATCCATTTTGTGTTTTGTGCAACACCAAAATGGTTGTAGTACACACAAGCATTTGTACCCCATTTAAATTCCTTCTCTTTTGTTTTGCCCTTTTCCATCATCAGTGTATGTCTTGTCCTTTGCTTCTTTGATCTTTTTGGGTCATGCATCATGTCCTTTGTGACCATTGTTTTTCCCATGAACCAGCCCCTAACATATTGTCATATGGAAGTGGCTTGGATCCTTCCCTTCTTTCGAAACCTTCCTTTTGGTGTCAATTTCACCGACACTTCTCCGTCTCCGGGATCGATAGTTTATTTTCACGATGCACTTATTATTGTTATCTCGTTTTGATGATCATGCCATGCCATGTTGCCATGTTATTTACACCAAAATTAAGGCTATGACCAAGGCCATAAAAATATAAGTAATTGCATATGAAGTTGTTGACGTGTCGTCAACACCTCCATTTAAATTTGACTAGATAGGGTCACACCATGTCTATTAAACTCGATCATCTCATCCATGCTTGAGCATTGTTGATCTCAATGTTTACTTGTGTGCTTTCCTTGCCGGTACCTTACGTTAGCACCTGAGATAGCCGAGGAGACCTACGTGGAGATTTCCGACACCGAGCACGAGGACCCTGCTCCGTCTGCTCCGTCGACCGATTACCCAGGCAAGGGGAAGATCTATACCATTACCTTATAATTTTCTGCCTACCTGCCTAGCTGTAGTCTAGAACGTTGCTTGATCCTATCCACCTTGCTTATGCCACAATCGAAACCAAACAGCCATGATCCCCACAACCCAGCAAAACATTTTATTGCTAAGTTACCGTTGTTTAGCCATTGCTTAGTATGTTTAGGAAACCTTGTTGCTTTACCCTATACTATGGTTGGGATATCATGTTAATCAAGAAGTTGGTTGATATTTATTATTATGATGTTAATTATATTTGACGAAGGATGGGAGACCGGGCTATTCCCGTCAGGTGTTTTTTTCCATTCGAGTCACCTAGGTCCCGAGTTCCGGGTATTGTGTTTCTTGACGAGCGTGCCTAATTGTGTGTGGGATTCTATGGGGTCCCCTTGTCTTACCTACCTAGCTCCAAACAGTTCTAGTGGTGGCCCAAGCTGTATTTACCATTTGCAAAATGTGTGTGTGTCTGGTTAGCGCTCCAGCAGATTTAAAATAACTCGGGCCAGCGAGGACAGAGTTCCCTTGTTGGTCCAATCCTGGAAGCTCGAGGGCTGCCCACAGTGATGGGTTAGTTACCCCGACCTCGTCCAGACGGTAGAGGCCGATTCGAGAGCGCGGCCGGCTTTTGAGTTGGATGTCGACTCACCGGGGGCCACCCGGAATTGTGTGTTGTTAGTTAGAGGGACTCTGACGTTCCGGAGTTTCAGGCGCCTTCACCCGCCAAGCGGAAACCGGGCGTACATCCGAAGCCTATGATGGGCAGTTGGTACACCCCTGCAGGGTTAAATCTTTTTGAAAAGTCGTGTCCGCGGTTATGGACGACTTGAGACCTACTCCTTGTTCATAGAATAACATCATTTTGGATCATAACTAAAAACTTGCCTACCGTGTGAGTGCCTTGGCTGCTTTTCTTCGTCCAGGGGGACCGAGAGAAGATCAAGGTTTTGTTATGTTTGCCATAAGTAGGTGGATAGCAGACTTATGACACGATGTCACGTGCATTCTTGGACCTTACCTCTACTCTACTAGAACGATAGCCACCATATATGCTAGTGCGGCTGCAACCTTTCCAAATACCTTGTCTTATCCGTAGGAAATTAGTTATCTTGTAATGATATAATCTCACCCCTTGTTTCCTTTTTGCTGTTACTGTTTTGCCTGATCGGCCGCTGCAGTTGATTACTACCTTGACCCGAGCACTGGACGTTACTTCATGGAGGTGCCACCGGAGGAGGACGACGAGGATGACTTCGCTCAGTAGATCCTACAGTTGGGTTCTGACGTTCCGTGGGTGGACTTGTTTATGTGTAGCCCTCTCTAGGATCATTTGGATTTTGACCGTACTCGGTCGTGTTTGTCTTCCGCCTGTTGCATGATGTACTTTTGGGTCCATGGACCTCTGAAATGATGTAATAAATACCAGCGGCGATGTATGCCCTGGACTCTATATTTATGTCTTAGTATAAAGTTCAATGTTCTTATATCTGTTGTCGAGAATTCGATAGCGACCCGAGTGCGAGTGTCGTGAGTCGGTGGCCTTTTATGCGCTACTAACTCGAGTGGGACGCGAAAGCGACTAACTTGAGTTAGCACCGCATCCGGGGCCTTACAAAGGACCAAGCCCATGATGGTATCTGCATGTCCTGCCGTCTCGATACAATGCCTCTCACAGGCACCGTTGGGTCACCCGACTACTTACCTTTAAGGACACCAGTTGATTTAGGTGCCTACCATCAAGTGAAACCAGGGGGAATCACCCTCGATGGTACACTTGAAGTGGTTCGACAGAGACACCAACGGGGATGAACTAAAGAAGAATATCCTCGTATCACCCTGGTGGTGCTTCGCTACCGAGCTAGCGACAAGAGTGAAATATGAGTCCATCCACTCGTAAGTCAAACTTGAAGCGACTCAACAGTCTCGCCGTTGTAGGTTTCCTTGGGCGTCTGCTCTGTACCGTACATGTTGCAGTTATAATAAAATATATCTGCGTTCACTCCCCAGAACGATCAAGACCCTCTATCTAATCCTAGTTGACTAACAATGTGCAGGGCTAACTGCTAAATAATATATATATTTAATAGGCAACATAGGATAAAGGAAGGTACAAAAAGGGGCGACAAAAACAGGCTATGCAATTGAATAGGAATGCAACGTAGCAGCATCAATGCCTAGTGCAACATATAAATATAGATAGATATGTGATATCTGGGAGAGGTGAAGGGGCATTGCTTGCCTGGAAGCTTGGCAATTGGGGTACGGTCGTCGACGTAGTAGTCGTACTCGGTGGTGTCGTCGGCGGCAGTATCGGAGTCTGTCGAAGAAGAAGGGGGAAGAAACAATAAATACAAGACAATAATAGCAACATATATGAAAGGCATGGAAATATGTTATGCTAGGGGTGAACTAACGCAGTGCTACACGTTGCAGACGAAACGAGAATTCAACCGGACGTTTTACCGGCTCCCGGTGATTACCGGACACATGAACCGGAGGGGGAATGTTCCATGTTCGGAATGTTAGAGGGGTGTGGTGGGTATATGGGTAGAGTATTCGTATCCGTTGTATTTTTCTGATCAACTTGCATGTATAAAGTTTTTCCATCTGACATACGATTTAAAAGATATTGAATTTCTAAGTTTTAAATGATTTCTGGAATTTCTTTTATTATTTATCTATACATTATCCACAACATTATTCAGAATAGTGCAGTGACAAGGGGGTCCACATGTCATACACAGGGATGTTTGACAGGTCAAACCTGACCAATGGGATCCATGTGTCAGCCGCACATATTTAACAATATCATTATTTTAGATAAACAATATGTGGGGCCGAGGTGTCATGGACACAGATGTCTCAGCAATTTTCTATTTGTTTTAATTACCCAATAAGTTGTGGGGGGAATCTGTCAGTCACACAAAGGGTTATCTCCATTTAATTAGCAGTGGGCAATTAGCAGAGGGGTTAGGGGCTAATCTAATTGGGGGGACTGTCAGTGGGTTTTGCCCACTTGTTAAGGCCAGTGTACGCAGGTGGCGCGTACCCGGGAACGGCGACGAGCATGGGACGGTGCCACGGGCGATGCAGACGCGCAGGAACGCATGGGCATGCGCATGATGCGGCCAGGGTGGGCACGGAGCGCGCACAGGCGGCCCAAGGCGTGATGAGCACGGCTGCTGGCCATGGCGGTCGGAGTACGGTACAAGGGGGAGGATGACGTTCGGGCATGCAATTGATGACAGGAATAAGGGGTAAAGGGGCAGAGGCTTACATCGAGGGCAGGGGAGGGGTCGGGGATGCCGGAGGGCTTCAGAGCGGCTGGGATTTTGGCGTGGACGGCGGCGGCCGTGGCGGGGAAGATGCCTCGACGGCGAGCGTGTGGTGGCCCCCCGAGCGCGATTCGAGGCAGGGGACGAAGGAGATGTCCCCGCTGGTGCTCCCGAGTGTGGTGGCGAGGTCCGAGGTGGTCGGCGGCCACGCCAGTGACGATGGCGCGGCGACGGCGTGCATGAGCCCATGCGGGGGGAGGAGGGGCGAGCGAGAGAGAGGAAATATGGGGCGTCTTGGGTTCCAGGGGCGAGGGGGCGCGGGGTCTTGACCTCGCCGGCGACCGCGCGATGGCCTCCACGTCGACCATCGCCGCGTCGAGCACCCTGGTGCCGACATCGAGGCGAGGTGAACAGTGAAGGAGAAGAAGTGGGTGGGGGTGGGCTAGGCCCAGTGGTGGGCCTCGCCCTGGGCGTCATATATAGATTTTTCCATTTTTGCTTTTTATGTTTTCTTTTCTTTTATGTTTATATTTTTGTTTGGCCATCAATTGAATTTTGTAAAACATGTAAGTGATCCCAATATTCATATTATATAATTGTGCCCATCTACAAAATGTTTGGAGAAGAAATAAATTCATTTGAATATTATATAAATTGCAAAGGATTTATTTTGGCTCCTTTAGCTATTGTTTTGATTTGTTTAAATCATTTAAATAATTTGGTAAATACCCAACTCTATTTTATATGACCTACTAGTTATTAGTATTTTATAAAATTGGTTGCACAACTTTTGGATTGCTTTTATTTCCACCTTTGTTTTTAGTTCCAACCAAGGAGACTTTTAATATGATTTGATCCAAAGATAATCAAGGCAGTGTTAATCATTGTGATTTGTCATTAGCAAAAGGTGATCACTATAGCTTGACACCGAGGGTGTTACAAGATTGTACTGCCCATTTGCATGCCCCTCTCTTGTTTAATTTTACTCGCAAGAACGGATGGTCATTCACTGAGGTTGAGCTAGACGAGTATCTAGTTCAGCAGCGGTTTTACGTCCCTGCGGTGGTGGCAGAGGCTCCTGAGGACGAGGAGCCAACATCAGTTCCACCTGCTCAGGAGGAGCCCATTGTCCCCTGGGGCGAGGGACCTTCTTCTTGGGATGAGGTACCTTCCTCCTAGTAGGCCAGTAGGATGTCGTTCTCCGCAGATGACGTCGAGCAGGATCTGATACGTCCAAAACGTATCTATAATTTCTGCTTGCTCCATGCATGTTTTTTGCGATATTGCTATGATCTAGATACACTTTCATACACTTTTGATCATATTTGGACTAACCTATTAACTCAGTGCACCCCAGTGCCAGTTCCTGTTTCCTGCTGTTTTTCTATTTGAGTTTTCCCCCATATAAAAAGTGCCAGAAAAATTCTGGGAAAAATACAGAAAAAATCAGCGTACAGGAAGCTTCGAGAAGAGCCCGGGAGGGGCTAGAGGGGAGCCAGGGGGGCCCAGGCGGCCACCCGGCGCGGCCCCACCCCTGGCCGCGCCAGGGGGGGGCGCCTGGGGCCCCTAGTCCACCTCTGGCTGCCCCCCTTCGCCTATTTATTCTCCATCACGGGAAAACACCGGAAGAGGAACCCTATTCCGCAAACTCGCCTCTGTTCCGCCGCCGCCGCGCTTCCGAAGATCGGGAGCACCAGAAGACCTATTCCCGGCACCCTGCCGGAGGGAGGATTGACCTCCGGGAGTCTCCTCTCCACCATGGATGCTCCCCGGATGTCTCGTGAGTAGTTTTCCTTGGACCATGGGTCCGTGATCAGTAGCTATGTGATGTTCTCCTCCCCTATTTGATCTTCATTGTTTAGACCTCTTGATCTGCCCTACTTGATCGAGGCACCTTTGTAATATTTCTGCTGTTGCTATGCTGAGTTTGGAGGGATCTGATGGATTATGAGATTATGTTCAGATTGTGATAGAGTAATATATTTGGTTTTTATCTCTTATATTTTTGTTCCTAAGTAATTCTTGCATGTTCTCCGTTACTGTTTATTTCTTTGGCCAAGTAGTAGGTAGTGACTCCAAGAGGGAACGTTGTGCTAGATTGTGGGTTCATGCCCCCCGATGACACGCTTGAGTGACAGAAACATGAGTCTAGGGGATGTGCTGTTGCCACAAGGGGGAAAACAACGGTGCTTGTAACCGCGGTTACAAGGATTGTTTACTTTACGCAGAGTTCTTTTTAATGCAGTTGTCTGTTGCTTTGGGTTTACACTTTGGGTGGGGCTCGCAACTTAATACCAGCGAGATGTTCTGGATAGATATCTCAAGGTGGATGATTAGTAGTAGATGCAGATGGATTTCGGTCTACTTATTTTGGCGTACTTCCCGTGCTTTTGAGCCTCTTCCTTTCTTTTGTAGCATAGTTAGCATTGCGGTGCGTTCATAATCCTGTCAATTGCCCTTCTGTAATTTGTTTACCTCGCATAGCAGTTTTATCGTCTTTTGGGAGAGAGACATCACTAGTGAACATCACGTATCCCGGTCCATATCCTCATTATTATTTCCAAGCTTTATTTACTTTACTGCTTTTATTTGCTATCATTATCCCAACAAGACCGGAGAGATTGACAACCTCTCTAAACTTCGTTGGGAACAAAGTTATCTGTGTCTGTGTGCAGGTCCACGTCAGTTGCGCCGCTGACACCTAGTTATCATCTCTGGAGTCCTACTGGAGACAAACCTTGGTATCTTCACCGAGGGAAAACTGCTGATGCACTACATCTCAAACCTTCCACTTGGGGAAACCAACGAAGGGCGAGAAGCCATCAAGCAAGTCTCTTGGCGCCGTTGCCGGGGACTCCAAGTGCTAAGATAGGGGAGTTGCACACTACCCTTTACCTTTGTTTTTTAGTCTTGTTAGTTTACCTTTCAGTTTTTATCTTTGTGTCTTTTATCAAAATTTACAAAAAAAATATTTATCTTGCTAGTTGTCATTATGTCTGGCCCTTTTGCCTTTGTTGAGACAGAGGTTCTCACCTTTAAACAAAAAGGTGGAGAAAGTTTAAAAGATGCTTGGTATAGAATCAATGATTCTCAAAAAAGAGCCACCAAGAAGCAATCCACTACTATCCTGCTTAGAAATTTTTATGTCGGGATTACTCCTTGGAATAGGTTCATATTAGATACTGCTATCAATGGGAATTTTCTAGAAGCCCCGACTTGGGATTCTCTTAATGTTATTGAAAATCGTGTTGGAAATCTCCCTATTGCTAGCATGCAAGAAGATATAACTCTATCTGACATTATGAAGAAACTCGAAAAGATAGAGTTAGAAATACCAAGTATAACTAGGATAAATGAGTTGGATCGCAAGATTCAAGGGAATTTTAATAGGCTTGATAGCTCCATGCTTAAAATTATTAAAACTTTGGAGGTCATCAAATCCCGTGATACGGATCTTTCTAGGATAGATAAGATTGAGGAAATCATTAATACTTTAGGAACTACTTTTTCCTCAATCAGACCAAAAAAGGTAGAGACTTCGGCAAGAAGGGAACCTAAGTTCATTTATGTCCCTAAGGTTCCCCGACCCAAAAATAAGCCACCTATTGCCAAAGAAGTTGAAACCGTGAAAACTTTGGAAGAAATACCTCTCTTTGATAATTTTATAAATGAATCTTCCATTGATTTCCCGCCTTTTGGTTTTCTCCCTAGAAGTATCTTCATTAGGCCTTTATTTAAAAGACCTCTTAAGACTAGGTGTACAATTGAAGAGCTTTTTGATGATCTTGATAATGATTCGATTGATACAACTTGATCTTTTGCATTATGCCTAGCTAATGGCTTTAAAGAAGCGCTTTCGGGAGGCACCCCGCAACGAATTTAGGTGTTTTCTTTTTGCTTTTGTTGTGTCTTGATGATTATTAATTCTGTAGCAACATCATTGTATCTTTATTTTTTAGCTTTGTGCCAAGTTATGTCCAGAAAACAGATTCTGTCCTCGTGACCAGAAAAATTCCAAAAAACTCCTAGTTCATATTTTTGAGCTGAAATTTTTACACAGTATGCTCTATACAATTACGAAACTTCCGTATGTTCTGAGTTTTTTGATTTGAGTTGCAGAAGTTCCCCTAAAAAATTCTTTACTATCTGCTGTTCTGTTTTTCACAGATTCTGCCACGTTTTGTCTCTCCTAACTTTTGCAAACCTTAAGCTTGCTTTTTGTACGAGCAAAGTTATGCCCTCAAGAGTTTTGGATATTGTTGGTCAAAACAGTAGAGGAACTAACAAGTTTTCTCGTGTGAATCATATGGTTAGGTTCCTGAAGTTATAGGTTGGTGATAAAGCTTCAACGAAGATTTATACTTTTACCGAAGCACATCCTCTGGAGTGAAGCTCATCACGGATGACGACCCATAAAAAGATAAGGAATCCTGAAGCACGTCTCATCGAAGAAGATGATCAAGATGGCGCATGACTTAGTTGTTTTTGCGTAGTTCTTTTTACTTCTTTGAGTCATAGGAAAAACCGTACTATCAAGAGGGGTTTAGAAAATGTACTCCGAAGGTTTTGATGAAAAGACTCAGATCGAATCTTAACCAGTGAGAAGCCAGAGTTGAAGAAATCTCATGTGAGCTAGGTAATGCTTCACCAGCGAAGACTTTGTTCTTTCAGCTCCTGAAGCAGAACCAAGTCCGTGAGTCAGCTTTACTTGGACCGCAAGTAAAGTTGCGCTGTGACTGGAAATATGACCGTTGGGGACAGGTGTCAAGCTGTCACATCGGGTCACTTCAGTCATTTCGCACCTAGGGATTGCCACCTATAAATACGCCACCCCCGCCCTCATTGGCCGGTGGCTGCTCCAAGATTGTTTCCCTACAGAGGAGAGAGAGAGAGCAACCCCACCGAAGCATTTCAAGAACCCATCCACCGAAGTATAAGTCCTATTGATCTGAGTTGATTCATTATGACTTAGGAAGAAGTTTGCTAGCCTTTTTATCTTGGAGAACTGCAATTCTCCTAGACGGTTAGAGAGTTGTTCTTCAGAGAGCGAAGAGTAATTGTCGCCTTGAAGTCCAGTTTGTCAAAGGTTTCGGTGATTTCCTCAATAATCAACCACGAGTGAAGAACTGACCAAGCTCAAGGAGATTGGTGCAGTGGAGAAACGGACGGAGAGAGGTTAGCTCCTGTGTTCAATCACAAGTCCCTCCAACCAGACGTAGCACTTTGCAGAGTGTGAACTGGTCAAACAAACATCGCCGAGTCAAGAGTTCGTTTTACTTTCCGCACTTACATTCAGTTTATCAATTGCTTCAGTGATCTGCTTCAATGCAATTGATTCGATGCTTTTGATTCGCTATGTTCTGCTTCGATCATGTTCTGCTTCAATGTTTACCTTTCTGTTGAATGTCTTCGGTTGCTGAGTTATGCTTCACTTCGTAGTTTCATGCAAAATTTTGAAGTGATCATTCACCCCCTCCCCCTCTGATCACATACTTGATCTAACAATTGGTATCAGAGCTAGGCACTCTTTATTTGCATTAACCTCCTGGAGTGTTTTCAAGTATGTCTTCTAGTATGTCTTTCGCAGCTATTCGCTCTGGCGAACCTATTCCTATTTTCAATGGGAAGGACTACCCGTACTGGAAGGACAAGATGAAAAGAAATATCATGGCTATCAACTCAACTGCCTGGCAAGTTGTCTTGTATGGAGTCACTGTTGCTGATGAGAAGGAGATCACCCCTGAAGAAGCAACGCTGATTGATCTTGATTCTGTAGTTTGGGTTTTCATCACTAATCACTTGACACCTGAAAAGTATCATGAAGTGAAGAATATTCCAACTACCAAAGGTGTCTGGGACTATCTTGAGAAGATTGGTGAAGGTGTTTCTACCCAGAAAGATGCCAGAATTGACACTCTCCGAAGCAAATTCTATCGCTTCAAGAGAAACGAGGGTGAAAAAGTCAGTTCTATTTACAGCAGACTCACAACTCTTGCAAATGAATTGATTTCCCTCGGTGCTGATGACATTACACCTCACTCTGTTGTGAGAACTCTGCTTCGCTCATTGGATGACTCGTTTGATCACATTGTGCTGATGATCAAGGAAAGGACTGATTACAGACGTCTTGTTGCTGCTGATGTTCTTGAGAGACTCACTACCTTTGAAATGGAAGAAGAAGAGAAACGTGACATAAATGGTTCTCGAAGGAGATCCCATGCCCTGAAAGCAAAAGCTTCGCGTCATTCTTCACCCGAAGTCAGTTCTGCTTCAGGTGTCGAATCAGATGATCCCTCAAGCATTGGAAAAGATTTAGCACTGATCATGAGACGCTTCAATCGCTTTCAAAGAAAAGGTTTTTCTTCACCCAAGAAGAGTTATCCTTCAAGAAGCTCAAGTCATTCTTATCACCGTTCATCCTCAAAAAGCTCTCCATTGAAGGACAACTGCTGCTATAAGTGCAAGAAACCAGGACACTACATTGCTGATTGCCCTCTATGGGAAGCTGAAAACAAATCGAAGCATTCACTCAGAGACTTTTCATCGAAGCCTTACAGATCCTCCAGAAGTCATGAGTCAAAGAAACATGATTCCAGTTCAAGAAGGGAAAAGAAGAAAGATTCTGATGATGATAAGAGGAAGAAGTATCATAAGAAGCGTGAGGGTTCTTCATCGAAGACTTACTCGTCTCGTCGAAGCAGCTCTCACCGTGCCAAGGCCTATTTGGGAAAGGAGATGAACTCAGAAGATGAAGCCTCTGGTTCCGAAGCTGAACAAGACTCAAGGTCTGCTTCAGGGTCCGAATCAGATGGAGTTGCTGGTTTGGCTTTTGCTTCGGCAGATGCTTCAGTCAATGCTTCGAGCTCATTCTTCACCAACAACAGTAGTGAAGATGAAACTCCTGCATATTGCTTCATGGCCAAGGCAAAGGTATCTTCATCCAAGTCAACCTATGATACTTCTGATTATTCCTCATGTGAAAGTGATACTAGGATAAGCTATGCTAAACTTGCTAAAATTGCTTCAATTCAACAAGATGAACTTGATTCACTAAGCAAAACCATTAAGAAGTCAGAAACGTTGTTGATCGATGAGATTGAGAAGAATCAAACTTTAACCAATGAGCATGCTGCTCTGAAGGAGAAGTTTGAAGAATTATCCTCTCGGCATGATCTTCTTTCAGTTGATTATGAGAAGCTTACCTATGAATTTCTTCAGAGGAAAGTGGCTCTCGAAAAACTGACAGAGGCTCATGAAGAATTGGAAAATGTCAATCTCTCTCTCATGGCTCAACAAGGTTCTGAAGCAATTGATAAATCTGAATCACCTTGTTTGGATTGTTTGGAACGAAGAAAAACTATTTCCAAAGGGAAAGCTCCTATTGTTATTGATGATACTAATGCCTCCGATGAGGAAAATCTTGCTGTTACCGAGGAACTCCTCAGGTTGAAAAACTTATTTGAAACAGGCATGTTCAAAAGTGTGCAAGGACACCAATATCTCTGTGATATCCTGAGGAAGGCCCTCCTTCACAGGAATCCCAGGAATGAAGGTGTTGGTTTCGACAGAAAGATAAATCCTGATGGCACATACTGGGAGCCTGAACAGTATCCTAAGACTGTTTGGGTTCTAGCTAAGGAGAAACCCATTGATATTGCTAATCTTTCAGGTTTCGACTGCAAAATGAACAAAGTCATTGGGGATGAATCACTTGATTCAGACTACAAACTCATAAAAGATGAACAGGGAAAAGTTTCAGCTGAGTATGTAGGTGCTCCACCAAAGAATGGATTTTACAAGAGGAAAATATGGGTGCAGAAAGCACTTGTGGAAAAGTTGCCTGCTAACCATTCTATGCAGGGAAAGTCTTCGGTACCACCGAATCATTTCTACTCTCTTGAGACAAGAAATGATCCATTGGTAACCGAATCAAATGTTCCGCAGAAGCAATACTATCGTACTGGTCGCCATACGTATCGTCCTCATAATAATCATACTAAGATTGCATATGCTCATACTTATGCTAACCGTTCATAGAGGACTTACATTTATGGTGTGCTTGATGGTTCAGCGAAGCAATACACTCCTGTTCGATTTAATATTGCTTCGACCAGTGCTTCAACGTCTTCTCAGTCACCTGCTCGTTTGTGGGTGGTTAAGAAGAACTAATTCTTCTGCAGGGCTATGTCTCCGGTGGATCCAAATGGGTCATGGATAGTGGTTGTACAAATCATATGACCGGAGACAAGGAGTTGTTCACCGAAGAAAAACTATCTCAATCTTCTCTGAAGTACATTACCTTCGGTGATAACAACAAAGGTAAAGTGTTAGGTTTGGGTAAGATTGCCATATCGAAGGATAAGCACATTGACAAGGTTATGCTAGTCCAATCTCTTGGATATAATCTTATGTCCATTTCAAAGTTATGCGATATGGGTATGCTTGTGTTGTTTTCTGCTTCGCGTTGTGTTGTCTTTTCACAGGATGACTATTCATTTGTCTTCGAGGGTTACCGAAAGGGAGATCTATACATTGTTGATTTTTCTTCGGGCCCTGCTGTTTCCACTTGCTTAATGGCAAAAGCTTCATCTGGCTGGTTATGGCATCGAAGACTTGGTCATGCAGGGATGAGAAATCTTCATAACTTAGTGAAGAAGAATCATGTTATTGGTCTTACCGAAGTAAAATTCGATAAGGATCGTCTCTGCAGTGCTTGCGAAGCTGGTAAAATTACGAAGAAACATCATTCAGCGAAGACCATCATGACTACCACTCGTCCTCTTGAATTGCTTCATATGGATCTTTTTGGTCCTCAAAATTATGCAAGCCTGGGAGGAAAAAAATATGGTCTAGTTATTGTTGATGACTTCTCACGTTATACTTGGGTTTTCTTTTTGGATGACAAGAGCAAAGTGGTTGAAATCTTCAAGTCATTCGCTAAGAGAGCTCAAACAGAATATGAATTATCTCTGAAGCATATCCGAAGTGATAATGGAACTGAATTCAAAAATACAAATATTGAAGATTTTCTTGATGATTATGGTTTTACTCATGAGTTCTCTGCTGCTTATACACCTCAACAGAATGGTGTAGTTGAAAGGAAGAATAGAACTCTTATTGAGATGGCCAGAACTATGCTTGCTGAATACAAGACTCCTATTAGGTTCTGGGCCGAAGCAATCAATACTGCATGTCACATCATCAACAAGGTTTACCTTCACAAATTCTTGAAGAAAACTTCACATGAGCTTATCTCTGGTAACAAACCAAATGTCTCATATCTTAGGGTATTTGGTGCTCCATGCTTTATTAGAGATATGAATCATAGCTCCAAATTTGCCCCTAAGGCACATGTAGGTTTTCTTTTAGGTTATGGCTCAAACTCTCACACTTACAGAGTCTATAACTCTCACTTTGGGAAAGTTATGGAAACTGTGAATGTAAAGTTTGATGAAACTAATGGCTCTCAAAAGGAGCATTTGCCTCATGATCTAGATGAACCTCCCCTTGATGAAGTAATAAGATCCATGGCTATTGGTGAGATTCGCCCTGTTGAAGCCAATCAACGTCAAGTTGTTAGGGATGATGATGGTACAATGTTCCCACACATAGCCCGGGGCGCTGGAGATCAACATCCTGAAGCAAATGATGAACAGGACGAAGAAGGTCAAAGGAACGAAGGAAATGCTAATCCTGAAGGAAATGCTAAAGCTGAAGGTGAAGCTGATCCCGAAGCTGATGCAGATCCTGAAGCAGAAGCTGAGCCTGAAGCAAATGATACTGCGTTATCCCGAGTTCGAAGAAGAGTTGATGTGGATTCGATCCTTGAAGATATCAATCAACCAGGTCGTCCCACTACTCGTTCTCGTACTCGTCTGGCTAACTTCTGTGGAAACTTTTCCTTTGTCTCCATGCTAGAGCCTTCAAAATATGATGAAGCCATGAAGGACCCTGATTGGTTATTGGCTATGATGGAAGAACTTCACCAATTTTAAAGGAACAAGGTCTGGTCACTTGTTGAAAGGCCAGATCCCACGAAGCACAACGTTATTTGCACCAAGTGGATGTTTTGCAACAAGCAAGATGAAGACGGTATTGTGGTAAGAAATAAGGCTAGATTGGTAGCACAAGGTTACACCCAAATCGAAGGCATTGACTTTGGTGAAACCTATGCTCCAGTAGCCCGTCTCGAATCCATTCGTGTCATTCTTGCTTTTGCTAACCACAAAAATATATTGCTATATCAAATGGATGTCAAAAGTGCGTTTCTTAATGGTGAAATCGAAGAAGAAGTGTATGTTATGCAGCCCCCAGGTTTTGAAGACTCGAAGAATCCTGATATGGTGTACAGGCTTCACAAAGCTTTGTATGGACTGAAGCAAGCACCTCGTGCTTGGTATGAAACACTGAAGGATTTCCTCCTGAAGAAAGGCTTCAAACCAGGAACAACTGACCCCACTCTTTTCACTCGATCATATAACAATGATCTATTTGTGTGTCAGATTTATGTAGATGATATCATTTTTGGCTGTACTAACACTGAGATCAGCGAAGAATTTGCAAGGATGATGTCGAAGAAATATGAGATGTCAATGATGGGAGAATTGAAGTTTTTTCCTTGGACTTCAGATTCGACAACAGAAGAATGGCACCTTTATTTCACAAGAGAAATACTTAAAGGATTTCCTGAAGAAGTTTGATCTTGCTGAATGCAAGACCATTAGAACTCCCATGCCTACTAATGGTTTTCTTGATGCAGATGAGAAAGGGAAACCCTTCGATCAGAAAAAGTTTCGGTCTATGATAGGTTCACTCTTATACTTATGTGCATCTAGACCTGACATCATGCTATCAGTTTGTATTTGTGCTCGTTTTCAGGCAAATCCGAAGGAATCGCATCATATAGCTGTGAAGCAAATTCTTCGATATCTAGCACATACTCCTTCTTTGGGACTTTGGTATCCCAAAGGCACTCAGTTTGATTTGATTGGATATTCTGATTCAGACTGGGCTGGTGATAGGGTTGACAGGAAATCTACCTCAGGCACTTGTCATTTTCTTGGTAGATCTCTTGTATGTTGGGCTTCAAAGAAACAGAACTGTGTCTCAATATCTACTGCTGAAGCTGAATACATTGCTGCTGGCTCATGCTGCACTCAAATACTTTGGCTTAAGCAGACGCTGAAAGATTATGGTATTTATGTGAAGAAAATCCCTCTGCTTTGTGACAATGAGAGTGCCATCAAGATTGCTCACAATCCTGTGCAACACTCTCGAACGAAGCATATTGATATTCGTCATCATTTTCTTCGAGATCATGTTCAGCGCGAAGACATTGAGATTAGCCATGTAAGAACTGAAGATCAATTGGCAGACATATTCACGAAGCCATTGGACGAGAAAAGGTTTTGTGCATTGAGATGTGAGCTGAACATCTTAGACTCACACAATGTTCAGTAAGATCGAAACTTTTCACTGTATATATTCACCTTCGTTTGTGTTTCTTTTTGTTTAGTTTCGCTTGAGTTTTCCTTCATCCAAGTTTAGCTTCGTTTGCCATTTGCTTTCTATTCTGTGTTTAGTTTGTTTTATTTATTCGTTTCCTTTGTCCCCTATGCTTATCACTTTTTGCTTCGACGTTGTTCTTCGAGGTGATGAGTTTCGGACCCTACCCCTCCATTCTGTTTCACTCCCAATCTTTTCTATCTTGAATGATAAGCACAATTGAAACGGAAAGCATATTGCTTCGAGCATCATTGAGTTCTGAAGCAAATGTTTCCAACGTTATCGAAGTTTTTGCTCTCGGTCAAGACTTATTCTTCGGACGTTGAGTCCCCGTCTTCTCCGGGTCGTTGAGATTCGCTCGCGATACACCACTTCATCTTAGCCGTTGAATCGGAAGAGTCAGTCGCTGTGAATCTTTCGATCTGATCTGGTAACCGCTCCAGGTCAGGCCTATTTAAGGCGTTCCCCCATCGAAACGGTTCACCCCATGTTCATTCTCTCTGACTTCTCCATCTTCCACCTCGAGCATCCGCAGAGCTCTCGTCCCCGTCGTCGCCGTCGCCGCTTCACTGCCGGAACGCCGCCGCCGTGGACATTCCCCGTCGACGTAGAGCACTTCTCCGCTCCCCGTCGCCGTAGCTGCCTTGCGCCACCAAGTTAGGGTACGCAACGCCTCTTGGATCCAATCTTGTTTCCTGTGTTCTTCATCTAGGGTTTGGATCTAAGTTTTGTTAGGGTTTTGATTTCTGTTTATAGGGTTGTTTGATCCGTGTTGGACTTTTCATCTTGGGGAAGCTGTTCTTAGCATCTAAGCAATCCCATCTCCTCAGGTCAGTGCTTAAGATACGATTCGTTCTCTGAACTGGATTGGGTTAGGTCTTGTTTTCAAACTTGTTCTAGCCAAATTCATAAACAGAGCTGTATCCAATCTGAGATTGATCTGGGCTCCTGTCAAAATTGTTTTGGTTTTGGTCGAAACCTTTGCCTGTGCTTATTCATTCCCTCTCCCTGTTTCCCTCTTGTCTATGATTCTGTTCACAGGATGTCTGACGAAGAAGCTGCAATGGGGAATGAGTCTCCGATTGTTGAAGGACTGGAAAATTACCCAGAGCCACCGAAGCCGAAGGGCAAAGGAGGCAAAACAAAGGAAGTGAATAATGCCCGCGGCATTCCCGAAGCCATTCGCCTCAAGATGGGCTATGACACCCCGCCAGAAGATACAGATCATGATAGAAAGATTCGACTGCAAAAGATTCGTAGATATTTGGCTATCAGGTGGTACAAGTATAAAAGCATTCCAACTTGGAAGTGGGCAATGCAATTCGCCTTCAGTCCACCCTATCGGTACACCACCGCCATGTGCGCTCAGTACACAGCAGCCAACCGGAAGAAGTACTACCCGAAGCCTCCGGCTGTCCCGCACCCAAACTCTCTCAAGTCCCCGGATGATTATCCTGAAGAGCAAGAAAGGCTTGCTATTCTGGCTGAGAAGAAGAGGATCCGAGACGAGAAAAAGGCAAAAGCTCTTGCTGCTGCAGGGCTTGATGAAGCCGAACCATCGAAGCCTCAGAAGAGGCGGAAGCTTCGGAAGCTGAGTGATTCACCCCCTCCTGCTTCAGAAGAGGAGGCTGAACACGAAGCAGATGACGAAGCTGAAGCAACTGCTCCGCTTGAAGACTCGATCGATAAAGATCCTGCTGATGAAGCAGATGATGAGTCAGAGCACTCACCCATCCCCCCAAGTCCTAAGAAGAAACTGAGTAAGAAGCCTCTGAAGAAGAAGGCTGGAGCGAAGCCAACTGCTCCTAAGGGTGTTAAGTTTCATGAACCTACAGCACCTCCTGCTCCAAAGAGGAACATTGACTTGACGAACTTGGTAGTCGAGGCACCCCTGTCCTCCAAGCCTCCCCGCCGTCCTGTTCCATCTGAGCAGAGGACCAAGGAACGGCATGACCCGAAGGCAAAGCCTGTGGCTAAGCCTGCTGCTATGCCCGAAGTCAAAGCTTCTGAACCTGTTAAAGCTTCGAAGCCGAAGTCAACTGTGGCTAAGCCTGGCCAAACATATGCCCAGAAGCTGAATTGCGGAAGACAGACCGCATTGAAGCTGAACGTCTGCACGCCGAAGCTAAAGCCAAAGCTAAGGCTGAAAAAGAAGCCAAAGAGAAAGAGAAAGCTGATAGGGAAGCAGCTGATCTTGAAAAGCAAAGGAAGGAGCTGGCCGAGGCAAACCAGCAAGCTGAAGCGAAGCGCAAGCTAGCTGAAGCTCAAGCACAAGAGGCTAAGGCTGCCACCGAAGCCAAACAACTTGCTGAAGCTGAAGCCAAACGCCAAGCTCAGCTGGACATCCTTCGCACGAAGAAGGCTGAGAAAGCTGCCAGGGCCGCTCAAAAGGAAGCCGATGTGGACATGGCACCGAAGGAAATTCCCCCGAAGCCAGTCGCAGCTCCTGTTCCCGAAGCCCAAGTTGAAGCTGAACATAGTGAGCACAACTTCCCGGATGCTAGGAAGGTGAACTTTGGGACTGTCTGGGTCTGAGTCAGACATACCTTAAGCTTGCTGAAGCTGTTAATCCCCAAGCTGTAGATATTGGAGATACTTACATTTCACCAAATCTTTCAGCAATGGTCGAAACTTTGTACAATCAGCTGAGAGATCTGCATTCAAGGGATAAATCAGAAACTGCAAAGATCCTGAAATTCCAGAAGAGAGCAGATGAAGAATCTGATGAGGATTTCAAGAACGAAGCCTCAGCTGCTTCGAAGAAGATTGCTATTGTTAATGAACAAACGAAGCAAAATATTCAAGTCTTTCAAGACAAGTTGAAGTCTGCCATTGAAGAATGCTGCAAGACTCACAATGCTTCAGTCATGGCTCTTGACTCAAAGAAGCGCGAAGCCATGGTCAAGCAATTAGCTTCACCTCTTCCCAAGCTGCAACCTAGGAAGAGACGACTCATTGCTGACACTGAAGAAGCTGATGAGGTGAGCTCTCATCCGGCCAAGAAGGCCCCTAGAAAGGCATCGCCTCCTCGATGCAGAATCATCAAGCTTGGCAAACCCACATCGAAGCCATCCGCCCCCGAAGTCATTCCACCCCGTGCTCCAACTCCTCCTCCACCTCAACCTGCTCCACAACCATCCGCTCAAGACAATTTTGCACCAGAACCCTCTCCACCCCCTCAAGCCATTCCGGAAAAGGATTACTCTTCAGCTCACTCTGCTGAGGAGTCTGAAGACAAACAAGGCGAAGCTCAAGATCAAGCTATTAATGCTGAAGCCAATGCAGATGCAGAAGCCGAAGCCGAAGCAAATGAGTTGGCAATCGTCACTCAACCGCAGAGGCGAATCATAGATGCACAAAGGCATTGCATTCCTGCTCAAGACACACAGTTGGACTCTCTCTATCCCAGAGAGACTTTTCCCATATTCCTGGGAGAAGGAACTTCTTCAAGGCATGGTCCTGAGTTCGATATTGAAGTTCATCGCAAGAAACTTCGATTCTTTGGCACTAGTCCATATGATTCACCAAGAACTGCTAATGATCTTCGATTCTGGACCGCCGAGCAGCAAATCCTGTACACGAAGCTTTACTGTCAGAAAGGTGTTCTCTTCAGACACAAGTACTTGGACATGCACAGTCTAGCTTCTGCAACGTGCTTCCAAAACATAGTGGAAACTATCGAAGCACAGAACTTAACTGGATTATTTGCTATGGAAACTCCATTCAATTCAGAGCTAGTGAAGCAATTCTATGCCACACTTTATGTATCTGGAACCCCAGAAGACACTAGCACATGGATTCTTGAATGGATGATACAAGGGAAGGTGTTCAGGATGTATTCCGAAGAATTCATGGAAATTGTGAATATCCCAAGACACACGGGAGAACTTGCAAAGGTTCACATGTTACCGGATCCCACTGAAGCTGAATTCGCATCCCTATTGGATCCCGAAGTCATTGGAGATCACATGCCAGAAAACATTCGCCCGAAGTATCTGGTGTTCATTTCGAAGACATGGTTTTACATACTGTCAAACTCCCTGATGCCTCTCAGTACTGCGAATGAAGAATCCAATATTCTATATCCTACTCGTCATGCTCTTATGAAGCTCACCCATGGTCATGTGTTCGACTTCGAGGATTGTTTTCTTCGATACATGATACAAGCTGCTGAATTGGTAAATCAACTGAAGCCATATGCTCCTTGGCTGCAAGCCATTTGCAACCATGGACGCAGCGAAGATTACACTTCGAAGAACCACCCGAAGCTGTTCTGCCCTCCGGTCCGCGATACAATGAATATCTTCAGGCGGCCAAATGATCCATTTGCAACATATGTTGGAGTCAGACAGCACGTCAATGAACGCAACATGTCGAACAAATTCCAGAAAGAAGTTTATCATTTTGAAGTTGCCATTCGAAACCAACAGCTGCTTGAAAACTTCATCGAAGGAAATCAGCGCCAGATGCAACATCTATCTGATGAGATAAACAGAGTTGGTAACATTGCCTTGAATAACAACCAATACTTGAAGGTTCTGAAGCGTCATTCTTGGAAAGGCCTAAGGAAATTCAACTCAGTGAAGAAACTTGAAGCCGATCGCATATTCAAGGAGTACCCACATTTGCAGAGGCACTTCTCAAGAAATGACTCGATTGATCGCCCCAACCCCAAGATTCCTTCACTGGACAAGATTGATGAAGTTCTCTTTGTCAACCCTGCTGAACAGATTCGCCCCGACACCTTCTCGGATGAAGACTCTCACACATCGAAGCACGAAGACGATCCTCTCGACGACAGCGACCTTGAATTTCTTCAAGCGCCGATGGACTTCGACGAGGAAGAGTCACCTGCTTCGACCGAAGGAGAAACTTCAGGCGATGCATCTTCTTCAGGCGAAGACAATGTGCAGGGTCCCAGGGTTGTAGCTGACGCGTAAATGCTCTTGTTCTACCTCTCAACCTTTTGTCCAATTCTTGACAAAAAGGGGGAGAAAGTAGCATCGATTGAGTTTAGATCCGCTGCGGGGTTTAGGGTTTTGATTCGTTCTTTTGCATGTTAAGTTACGACAAACATTCCATTCACTTCGATTGGGTTGTAACTTAAAGTTTTACTTCGGTTGTGAACTGTTTTATCGTATATGTTAATAACCCCGTGCTTGCAAGTTGCTTTTCTACATTTTATCTTGCAGGTGGTTATTATCCTTAAGTTCACAGGTCATTGGATGATTGCATATTCTTCAAGACAAATTATCTTTGTATGCAATTGATTCACTAGGATATGTGTTAGACTTCCCATTGATGATATTCTTCAACAAGCTTTTTCTTCGATTACATAAATCTTCGATGCTTGCATTCAGGGGGAGTCATAAGCTTCATATCGTAGAGTTTGCTCTCAACTCAAATTCAAAATTCCAAATCTTTTATCGATGCCTGTTTTGTCAACAATAGTCCAAAAAGGGGGAGATTGTAAGAGCAAAGTTATGCCCTCAAGAGTTTCGGATATTGTTGGTAAAAACAGTAGAGGAACTAACAAGTTTTCTAGTGTGAATCATATGGTTAGGTTCCTGAAGTTATAGGTTGGCGATAAAGCTTCAACGAAGATTTATACTTTTACCGAAGCACATCCTCTGGAGTGAAGCTCATCACGGATGACGACCCCTAAAAAGATAAGGAATCCTGAAGCACGTCTCATCGAAGAAGATGATCAAGATGGCGCATGACTTAGTTGTTTTTGCGTAGTTCTTTTTACTTCTTTGAGTCATAGGAAAAACCGTACTATCAAGAGGGGTTTAGAAAATGTACTCCGAAGGTTTTGATGAAAAGACTCAGATCGAATCTTAACCAGTGAGAAGCCAGAGTTGAAGAAATCTCATGTGAGCTAGGTAATGCTTCACCAGCGAAGACTTTGTTCTTTCAGCTCCTGAAGCAGAACCAAGTCCGTGAGTCAGCTTTACTTGGACCGCAAGTAAAGTTGCATTGTGACTGGAAATATGACCGTTGGGGACAGGTGTCAAGCTGTCACATCGGGTCACTTCAGTCATTTCGCACCTAGGGATTGCCACCTATAAATACGCCACCCCCGCCCTCATTGGCCGGTGGCTGCTCCAAGATTGTTTCCCTACAGAGGAGAGAGAGAGAGCAACCCCACCGAAGCATTTCAAGAACCCATCCACCGAAGTATAAGTCCTATTGATCTGAGTTGATTCATTATGACTTAGGAAGAAGTTTGCTAGCCTTTTTATCTTGGAGAACTGCAATTCTCCTAGACGGTTAGAGAGTTGTTCTTCAGAGAGCGAAGAGTAATTGTCGCCTCGAAGTCCAGTTTGTCAAAGGTTTTGGTGATTTCCTCAATAATCAACCACGAGTGAAGAACTGACCAAGCTCAAGGAGATTGGTGCAGTGGAGAAACGGACGGAGAGAGGTTAGCTCCTGTGTTCAATCACAAGTCCCTCCAACCAGACGTAGCACTTTGCAGAGTGTGAACTGGTCGAACAAACATCACCGAGTCAAGAGTTCATTTTACTTTCCGCACTTACATTCAGTTTATCAATTGCTTCAGTGATCTGCTTCAATGCAATTGATTCGATGCTTTTGATTCGCTATGTTCTGCTTCGATCATGTTCTGCTTCAATGTTTACCTTTCTGTTGAATGTCTTCGGTTGCTGAGTTATGCTTCACTTCATAGTTTCATGCAAAATTTTGAAGTGATCATTCACCCCCTCCCCCTCTGATCACATACTTGATCTAACACTTTTTCTTTGCAAAAACTTTTTGGCACTCTTGAGAAACAGTATCTCTTCAAGAATATCCTTATATCCAGTGGAATTTTTTTATTATTTATTAAGGGTACTAACCTCTCTAATCAGCTTATGATGAGTTATGTATGAAGGGAGTTTTCAAGTGTGCGATAGAAGATGATGAAAGAAGATCCAGGAGTGTCAAGCGCTCAAGCTTGGGGATGCCCCCATGCATCCCCAATAAATATTCAAGGAGACTCAAGCGTCTAAGCTTGGGGATGCCCCCGTGCATCCCCTTCTCCATCAACAATCATCAGTTCGTCCTTCGTCTCATTATATTTTTATCACTTCATGCGTTATGTGCTATGCTTGGAGCGTCTCGCTCTTAGGTTTTGTTTTTAGTTTTATTTAGCTTTGCTTGCTGTTCATAACAAGTTAGACCCCTTCTTACTTTGTGTGGGAGAGAAACACGCTTCACTTTCAAAATTTAGAACACATCATAGGATTTTTCCTGCTTATCTTTTTGCTGTTGTGTGTTCTTTATCTTTTCATAGCTACTGCCATGTTTAGTTTTAGTCTTAGTTTGTCTTTAACAAGAGCCTTGGCTTTTGTTTAGTTTGTTGCTGGAACTCTTTTTAGTTTTCATGTTTATCTTGTTAAAGAGAGTTAGTTGTTGCACTGAGTTGTGTCTTGTCTTGAAAGTAGGTAATTGAGGTTGCTATTTAATTCTAGTAGTAGCTTGCAATAGTTTTGAGGTATTGATGTGAGTAATGTTTGAACTTTTGGTGTCAATAGCTCTTGCCTATTAGTGATAGGTGTCGTATTTTGGGCAATCCGTGTGTATTTTCAAAACCTACAAAACTAGTTGAGAACTCTAGCTACTAGATGGATCACTACTCTTCTGAGGAGTCGAATATCAGAGAACACTCACGTACCATGAGTCAAGGATGCGCAAGGATAACCAAACCCCCATACACTCCTCATCGGGGTACTTGTCTCTTTGTGAACCTCCTTATTAGATTGAGAGTTACCGATAATAAGTGCATGAGTTCTTCAGACTAATGTAAGTATTGAAAGTTGACACTTCCACCTTCCCATATTTTGCTAGCCTCTCTCGTGCCGTGCATTGCCTTTTTCTCACTCCGAGAGTTGGTGTCCACCTTCGCCGGTACCTCCAAACCCTTGGCATGATACACTCTGTCATCATAAGCCTCCTTATATATTTCCTCAAAAAAGCCACCATACCTACCTATCAAGGCATTTCCATAGCCTTTCCGAGTTATATTGCCATGCAACTTCCACCTCTTCATGACTTGATCTTCATGTCATACATGTTCCTGCTACACTGGCGGCGACATACATTACATACTTCATGATAGTTACATCTTCTTTATGTTTTGAGTACCTTGTAAAGTGTGAAAGATCTCCTTTACCTTCTTGTAAAATAGAGTGTTTCCCTTAAGTGAGGAAAAGATCCCAAAGTGGACACATTAAAAGATCCCAAATAGGACAAATGAGAGTTAAATAGAAAGAGCCATTGAGGCCACAAAAAAATACAAAAAATAGAAAAAAGAGAAAAAGAAATAAAAAGAGAGAAAGGGGCAACACTACTATCCTTTTGAGAGATCCACACTAGTACTCCCTTTATATCCTTGTACTCCATAGAGATGATCATTATGCATATAGCTATGTGGGGACCTTCACACTATAGAACTTGGCTTGCATATTCTAAGGATGAGCCTCCTCAAGCGAGCTCTAGGTCTTCATGAGCGAGCAAGTTAGATGCACCCTCACTAGTTTCATTGGAGAGCTTCCTAGCTCGTATGTGCATCCGTTGCATGGCAATCCCTACTCCTCACATCATATCTATCATTTGGCATCTCTTGCCTACGATTGTCCTCATTGATGTGAGCCTTTCTCATCCCTTTTGTCTTCCTCCTCCGCATTTCTCTCTTTGCCATCCTAAGTGTCAACTCTCGTGCTTACGCTCATCCATTGCATGAGTGCTCAAAATATCGAAAAGGAGTGGATCAAATTGACTTGTACCTGGCTAGTGGTCTGGGGATGAGTCAAGATAAGATTCCAAAGAGGACCAAGTGTGAAACTTTGGTAGATTGAGTTCTCAACACAAAAAATTACTTTTTCTCGTATTCCCTATCCCCCTTCTTGCACGCAAACACCATTTGGAGACATTCGAGTCACGGACAGCGAGAGCTCTTGCACCTAATGTTGTTTTGTTACTTGTTTCAATGCTAATATAGACTCTTGCATGTTATGACTTCAATTGAATCTCTAACCTTGATTGCTTTACTTTTCAAAGTTCTTTTATGGTTGCTAGCATGTCACCACATAAATTATGTTGTTATCATTTACCTACTCGAGGACGAGCAGGAATTAAGCTTGGGGATGTTGATACGTTCAAAACGTATCTATAATTTCTGCTTGCTCCATGCATGTTTTGTGTGATATTGCTATGATCTAGATACACTTTCATACACTTTTGATCATATTTGGACTAACCTATTAACTCAGTGCACCCCAGTGCCAGTTCCTGTTTTCTGCTGTTTTTCTATTTCAGTTTTCCCCCATATAAAAAGTGCCAGAAAAATTCCGGGAAAAATACAGAAAAAATCAGCGTACAGGAAGCTTCGAGAAGAGGCCTGGAGGGGCCAGAGGGGAGCCAGGGGGCCCAGGCGGCCACCCGGCGCGGCCCCACCCCTGGCCGCGCCAGGGGGGTGCCTGGGGCCCCTGGTCCACCTCTGGCTGCCCCCCTTCGCCTATTTATTCTCCGTCACGGGAAAACCCTGGAAGAGGAACCCTATTCCGCAAACTCGCCTCTGTTCCGCCGCCGCCGCGCTTCCGAAGATCGGGAGCACCAGAAAACCTCTTCCCGGCACCCTGCCAGAGGGAGGACTGACCTCCGGGAGTCTCCTCTCCACCATGGATGCTCCCCGGATGTCTCGTGAGTAGTTTTCCTTGGACCATGGGTCCGTGATCAGTAGCTATGTGATGTTCTCCTCCCCTCTTTGATCTTCATTGTTTAGACCTCGTGAGCTGCCCTACATGATCGAGGCACCTTTGTAATATTTCTGTTGTTCCTATGCTGAGTTTGGAGGGATCTGATGGATTATGAGATTATGTTCAGATTGTGATAGAGTAATATATTTGGTTTTTATCTCTTATATTTTTGTTCCTAAGTAATTCTTGCATGTTCTCCGTTGCTGTTTATTGCTTTGGCCAAGTAGTAGGTAGTGACTCCAAGAGGGAACGTTGTGCTAGATTGTAGGTTCATGCCCTCCGATGACACGCTTGAGTGACAGAAACATGAGTCTAGGGGATGTGATGTTGCCACAAGGGGGAAAACAACGGTGCTTGTAACTGCGGTTACAAGGATTGTTTACTTTACGCAGAGTTCTTTTTAATGCAGTTGTCTGTTGCTTTGGGTTTACACTTTGGGTGGGGCTCGCAACTTAATACCAGCGAGATGTTCTGGATAGATATCTCAAGGTGGATGATAAGTAGTAGATGCAGATGGATTTCGGTCTACTTATCTTGGCATACTTGTCGTGCTTTTGAGCCTCTTCCTTTCTTTTGTAGCATAGTTAGCATTGCGGTGCGTTCATAATCCTGTCAATTGCCCTTCTGTAATTTGTTTACCTCGCATAGCAGTTTTATCGTCTTTTGGGAGAGAGACATCACTAGTGAACATCACGTATCCCGGTCCATATCCTCATTATTATTTCCAAGCTTTATTTACTTTACTGCTTTTATTTGCTATCATTATCCCTTGCGTTTTATCCTTTGTAAACAACAAGACCGGAGAGATTGACAACCTCTCTGAACTTCGTTGGGAACAAAGTTATCTGTGTCTGTGTGCAGGTCCACATCAGTTGCGCCGCTGACACCTACTTATCATGTCTGGATTCCTACTGGAGACAAACCTTGGTATCTTCACCGAGGGAAAACTGCTGCTGCACTACATCTCAAACCTTCCACTTGGGGAAACCAACGAAGGGCGAGAAGCCATCAGGATCCATGGGGCACCACTACTAACCCGGAGCTGGAGGAAGCTCCTGGGGCTCACGATAGACAAGCCCAGCCTAGGCCAAAAGCCTAAGCTTGGAGGAGTACGTACACTTCTCCCCTTTCATTGTATCATCCATGTTTTCACTTAGATCTTTTCAGAGTTTTTGCTTGTTCTTTCTTAATTTTCAAGAACAACAAAAATATTTCTCCTTTCTTTTGTTTTGTTTAACCTTTGAAAACCCCAAAAAGATTCCCTTTCTCTCTTTTGTTTGCTTTGTTTGCAGAGTTCAGCTCACGCCCTTGGTTGCACTTGCACTTGATTATATCTTTCGACGTTCAATCGTGCGAGTGACGAGGCAATGATGATGAGGTTGAAGGAAGGGATGCAACAAGGAAAGCTGTTATGAACTCTATTTGTTTTCACTTTTGTACCTATACTTGTACTTATGATCTAAAGACCAGCTTGTAGCGACGTAGTGATATATATGTTTACAATGCTTTCCCAGTAGTTCATGCTTTCTTTGTGACTAGTCTCAAAAAGCTAGAGTGCATAATGTGTTATTGAAATGATTTGCATGCATTGCATTGTTCATGGTTTGGCATAGTGAAGTGGTATTTCCCTTTGGAGAATTTTTGGATTGACTTCGCACATGCTTACACATGTTTATGACTAGAAGTCTTTAAAGCCTTGTTGATCTTTTTATTTCAGAATAGTCATATCACTTTCATGCCCGATTCAATGTTGCTTTGTCGCTCTGCATGATTATGACCATTATTGCTCTCCAGTTAGTCGCTTCACCGTATTTTGCGAGCCTTCACTCGTACTAAGCGGACTGACTGCTTGTGCATCTAAAACCCTTGAAACCAGTTGCGCCAGATGAGTCCACCATACCTTCCTATATATGGCATTTATCGGCCATCCTAACGAAGACTTTGGTGTACCACCTAAAAATTATTCAAATGAACTTCCCTTTTGTACCCATACAAGCTCATGGAGCGGTTGGGTGATCGATATCTTCCATGCTAAAAATGTTTTACTCCTTGACAAAGTTTATTCTAGTCAAATTTATGAGGCAAACGTTGGTTTGGAGAATGCCCAGTTCTCGCTGGTTTAGTTTTTTTATAAAACTTACACTTTCCCCCCATACTTGAGACAGAATGAAGGGCACCCCACAAGCACTACTCGCCAAAGACTGTCTATGATTGGTGGAAGGGGAGTATGACTGTAGGAATATTATAAAAAGCATGGGAACCACCATTAATATGGTTGGCATGGAAGATATTGAAAGCCTTTACCGTTAACCATTGCCTGGAAAGTTACACTCTCAAAAAGCAATTTATCCCCAATTTTAAAACCACGAGCTCTGGTACAAGTTTAGTATTTGCTTCCGACTATGGGTATTCAACTTTGCCATCAAAAACCACGGTTCGAGAGTCTCCACCTTCTTCTTCAAAGCACCAACTATTGAGAGCATAATTGTCATTCTTAGTGTAATGTGCATTGTCCCAAGTACCACATTGTCTTCTGCATGATTGTGATATTGCTCATTTTGAAATATTTATTTCTAGTCTCTTTTAAAACTCCGGAGGTGCTTCTGCATTTATCTTTTGCTTCACTCATGGGGGCAAGTGAGATACCACTCTATTATGTAAGTCATGTGCATTATGATCCTATTGAGATTTTCAGTTGCATATTATTCATTCTTAGCTCTTTGCGCTCTTTTCATGAGATTGAAGGATTACTTTGTGCGTTGTTTTCATAGCATTGCTCTAACACTTGCTAGACTTGATTGTAGTACCGTTTTATGCACATCTTGTGAATAAAAAGAGTTTGTCAAAGTTTTCTTTGTCGCGACCAGTTCGTTGAATTGAATTGCTTGAGGACAAGCAATATGCTAATCTTGGGAGAGTTGATACGTCTCAAACGTATCAAATTTTCCAAACACGTTTGCTATTGTTTTGGCCTCATTCTTGCATGATTTGAATGGAACAAACCCGGACAGACGTTGTTTTCAGCAGAGTTGCATGCATGTCTGATTTTTATGCAGGGAATGTGAAAACTGAAGTATCTCAGAAAATTCCCAAAATTCTTTCACTCCAAAAGACACCAGTAGCCGGAAGATGGACCATAGGGGGGGCACCCCTGGCCTAGGCGGCCAGGTGGTGCAGCCACCCCCTGGCCATGCCACCAGGCGCCTGGTCCAGTGGGACCTCCCTCGAGGCCCCCTTTGGCTCTTATTTTTACTCCCGACGAGGAAACCCTGGAGCAGAATCCATCATCCTAGTTTCCGTCGCGGAGCCGCCATCACCTCCGTTCTTCCTCGGGGAAAGATAACCTGGAGGCTGTTTTGGCCTCTGGTGAGGGTAAATCATCGCCATCATCATCACCATCGCCACTCCATCACCCTTCCACGTTTCCCCCATCCATGTGTGAGTAATTCCCTGTTGTAGGCAAAGGGGGTGGTAGAGATTGGATGATATTAATCATGTAATAGTTAGTCAGATTGTTGGGGGCATGTTGCCTATCATCTGCTATGGTGTTTATCATATTTGTTTCATCTTGTTGCTCTTCATGCTTGTCACTTTGGGCCCGAGTGCCATGATTTCAGATCTAAACCCTTTATGTTTTCATGAATATATTTGTGTTCTTGATCCTATCTACAAGTTGTATGCACTTGTTATAGTCCAGAACCGGCGATCTCAATGGCGACAACTTGGGACACCAAAGGGGATGGACTATAACTTGAGGATTCCGTCTATCCATTGATTGTTAATGCTTTGTTCCGGTGCTGTTTGACAGGAGCACCTTAATCTCCATAAGTTCCTTTTGGCCCCGTTGGTAAGGGATGGTAGGAAAAAAAGATGGTGTGCAAGTTCTTATTGCAAGCACACACAACTGCCCTTGGGATGCATGCCTAATGTTTGATATATGCCTAGATGATCGTTACTTTTCTATGAGCCTTGCCCCGTGTTAAATCTATTACGTGTTATATCTCATCCATGAAGCGCCCAATCATCCATCCCTAAGCCTACATTTTTTTAATCCTTCTTGTTACAAGTTGTTTTACTTTGCTGTCTTTACTTTCGTTGTTTTGCCACCACTATTTCCATTGCCACCGTTGCTACTAATAAATTGTTGCCAAGCAAGTATCTTTCAGGCGCGGTTGAATTCACAACTCAACTATTAAAGCTTATAAATATCATTTGGCTCCCATTGTGTCGAATCTATAAATTGCGTTATTCTTACCCGCCAAGACGGTTGCGATCCCCTACACTTGTGGGTCATCAATGGGACTTATCGGGGTTGCTCCACCCAAAGTACACCAGGCGGGTGAGGCGAGGCGCCACTGTGGATGACGTCGCATACGAAAGCGCCTCTCCGTGCGTTGTTGGTGACCTCACGGTTGTCACGTACGCAGCTCACGGTAGACAACGATTTGGTAGGTGGATGACCTCCCGCGCAGGCGGTCAAGGGCAACGTGTTCATCCCATCCGCGCAGGCCATGCGAGCCTCAGTGATGGAGGGTCACATAATGAACTTTGTTGGAGATATTCCCTAGAGGCAATCATGTTATGATGTTATCTCCTTATGTATTCACGAGTTATTTATATTATCCTTGAACATCATCATTGATATGTACCAATAAGTATGTGACTTGTTCGTGAGACTATATATTCTATGATGATTGTTCTAACGGTCCCTAGTCAATAAGGTTATGCAGACACATATACTTGACTAGTATATGATTCAGTTGATGACTATGTTTCACAAGTCATGGGCATAGAGATGCTACCCGATAGTATGGACTTAGTGATGGGATCACTGAGTTGGACAGACACCCACATTGATATGCAGCGAGATACTGCCATCTGTTAGTCTCAATAAATTGTATATGCCATGTTCTATACCCGAGGTCCTCGCATGTTCTCGGGATGAATAAATGACTCACTTAGGGTCTATCAAACGCTACACCGTAACTGGGTAGTTATAAAGGTAGATTTTGGGTGAGTCATGATACATGCCGCGAGACATGGTTGATCAAGATGGGATTTGCCCATCCACCATGGAGAGATATTCTCTGGTCCATCTTGAGTGATAAGATTCAGAAAGCATGGCCATGCGACATGCGTTAAGTGTTAACCCGGTTCAGGAATCTGTATCACAGTTTCGAGAAGAGAGGTCAAGCTACCACAAGGGTGGCCATACTCGCCTTGAGCTTGACAACATATATCGTGAGGCAGAAGGAATGCTGCATATGACACTTTGTAATGGTTTGTCTTATGACTTTACGCGCATATGGGAGCCAACACGTTCTTCTAGGAACTGCTACTGACTATCGAACCGGGTGTGATCCAGGTCGTGTCCATGTGTACGTGAACCTGTATGGTCGCGCGCTTAAGGGGAAAGGAGCCCATTCAGATGTGATCCGAATGGATGATGGATGGAGGGTCCGGATTGCCTCAAGGGTTGAGGCCACTCCACGGGCACCTATATAAAGGGTAGGGCGAACTCCGAAGGGGTATATGTCATTCCACAACCCTAGCCATGACTTCACCTCCAGGCCGAGCCGCCGGACCAAGCAGACCGTCGCCCGACTATCCTCCTTGTACGTGTGCATCCCTTGGAGGTGTCGCACCTGCGGCGCTCGGACGAACTGTTCGCGGGGTCGGATCACGGGACTCCGTTCGTGGGATCGGTACGAGGGATCAGTTCGAGGGATTCGAGGATCAGCCACCAATGCGCATCGCCAACTCTCCTTCCACTGTCGCGACTACGCGTCTAGTGGTAAACCCTAATCACGTAGTTCATCCCCAGTAGCAGTTATCATGGTTGTGTGCGGTAGGAAAAATTTATTTAGCGCTAGCATAGCGTGCCCCAACACGCTCCTGATGCCGACTTCACCCAAACCTGGGAGGGCAGGACCCCCCCTTCTCGGACCTGATATTCCTACACATCACACCATCCGGTATTCCCTTTGGCAGACCCTTCGGACCGACGAGCTGCTGTCCATCGGGGTAGGGGCTAGGACCACCGGGAATATCGGGGTCCGCCCTCGCCTGCATCCTATCGGGGCCCGAGTGCTAGCAGGTTTTGGGTGCCCTATTTACCACAACACTAACAACCTTCCTCAGACAATAATATGAGGAAGCTCGCGTGCGCTATGATAACAATCGTCAAGATAGCCGTTGAAGCTCCATGAGGCCACCCCCATTGTCCATAGTCTCGGTCACCTTCAAGTTCTCTGAGTTCACTTCTATTCGATTGCACCCAAGGATAGTAGTAAGATTAAGGACAAAATTCATAACAGTAGCTTCAACCATGGGAGCATCTACACACCATTCGATCACCCCATTACAAGCAACAAGGCATTTACCCCCTGAGTCTCTCAGCAGTGCACCATACGACCCTTGGAGTAGATCAAGATCAAAAGATCTATCAAAATTTAGCTTGACATAATTTCTTCTTGGTTTCATCCATGCATCCATGTCGCTTCAACTTTGTTTTTGGAGTGCAGGCAATAGAAAATCTTGCAAACAACACTCTAATAGCCATCACAATATGCTTCAGTTGTTGTTCTTTCCCCTTGTTGACCAAGTTTCTTTTTCCCACCTTAAATACTAAAAGCCAACAACATTTGCTTTAGTAAAATTTCCTAGACCAAGAACAACGGCTTCCTTAGCTGGTTGTAGGAGTAGAAATTCGGGTACTGCCTCTTCCGCCATGTCTACAGTTAGAGTTCTTTCAATAGCTTCTTCAATTCTCAGAATACGCCATACTTCTTTCGATTTGAAAGGGGAGCCACTACGCGTCGTCGGGTGATGGTCTGAAAAGACTGATCACCTTGTGAGATGTTGAATGGAGATGTGATGAAGGTTCGATCTTCTTCACGTGAGATGTTGAATGGAGATGTGATAAAGGTTCAATCTTCTTCACGTGAGCTCAGTGATTTGCAACAAGGCAAATGTTGCGCTCGGTTCTCTACACCAGTGGCCTTGTCACAATATTTTTAAATCATTTTTCTATTCAATATCTGCAACAAGATCTTTTGTTGCATTCGACTTAGACAACATGAGCCTTGTTGATTTTTAGATTGTCTCTTTCTTCAATCTCTACAACAAAAGTCTTGTTGCGCTCGGTATGTTGCAACAAGGGTATTATTGCAATCTTTTTAAACCGTTCATCTTGTTTGATCTTTGCAACATCAGTTTTATTGCGTTCGGTCTTTTGCAACAAACGGCTTGTTGCAGTATTTTTCTATGACAATGATCCACCACGTGATTGGCTTTTGACGGGGCGGACGCGAGATATGTAATCTGCCGGATGATTCTAATCATTTCCCAAATTTTAACCTTCGCTGGGCAACTTAAACTCCATATTCTACACACGGATTTTTCGACTGAGTCATTCAACGCAGTTCTTTTTGTGTGTGTGAAAATAGTACATACACAGACGTTTACAAGTACATACATACACTTTTCGCTATAATCGCACACACATACATTCTACCCTTAGAGCAAGTACAATAGAGTTGAATCAACGGACTATAAGATATAAAATAGTACTCCCTTCGTTCCTTGATAAAAGGTACATAATTTTTTATAAAAAAGTTAAACTTTTACAACTTTGATCAAATTTATAGCAAGAAATATTAACATCTATGACATAATAAATACAATATGAAAATACATTTCACGATGAGTTTGATGATACCGTTTTTGTATAATTTATATCAATATGTTTATCTATAAATTTGGTCAAAGTTAATCAAGTTTGACTTAAAAAAATTATACACCTTATATTTAGGAATGAAGAAAATATATTTTTGCTTAGTTGGATTAAAAAAAAGGAAAGAGAATGTACGTGGGCTTTTCATGAGGGTGAAAGGTAGATTATATATATTACGTAGTATATATTTTCCCTAACTATTGTACATATTGATTATAAGATGGACTTTACTTTATCTGACTGAAATATAGGTAATTAGAGTATATTTCAGTACGAAGGGAATAGATGATATGGCAATATCTTATAAACCAACAACTGATTATACTATTAACCATGCTTTTATGAGCCGGTGAGTTGAAGATACTGCCCTTTTTTTTAACCATCTCAGGTAGATTATAACCCATTTTTTCAGGGGACCATTTTTTTATTCTTGAAAGGGTAAAAACACACGGTATCTACCATACCGTTCTAAACACGTCTTTTCTTTTCTATTTTATTATTTTCATCAATATTCCAAGAGTACCAAGGAAGCCTAGCGGCATTGGCAAACGAACCAGACGAGGCAGCCAGCGGTGGATTCGCGTCTCCAGCGGTGAAGATCCCGGCGAGCAACCGGTCATCCAGTCCCACACGAAGCGTCCCGCCGACGGCCTCTGGTAAATCCATCATCAGGTTTGATTGGCTGTCCCCGGCGGTCTGCTGGCCGGATTTCGTGCGACGGCGGCGGCTCGATTTGGTGCGGGGGGAACAGCTTGATATTGCGACGGTGGGCAGCGGCGGCCGCGCGACGAAGTGGTGCGGGGACGTGCAGCGGCGGTCTTCTCCGTGTCGTGAACGTACAGTCACGCGGGGATCAGGCGCCGGATTGGAGGTCAGGGACCTTCCCCACTCTGTGATTCGCCTCTTGATTTCGGACGTGGGGATGTGGATTTGGGAGTGGGGGATTCCTGCGGCGGTGCCGTGTAGGTACAACCGTACGATGAGCTCATCCATTAACGGAGTTTTGCACATGATCGGCCCTCGTTGCGGGGCTGCTTGCTTAGTTTTTTTTAATCTTGCGTAGCTTGGTCTAATCACGCGGGGTTTCGCTGGTAGTTAATTAGGCAGCGGTAGTTACACGGCTTGATTGGATGATTGGATCGTGGTAATTGCAGGGTTCATCCGTCTGGTATGTCAGTTGTTGCTACTGCAGTAATTTATGCGACCATATCATGGACATCTTGTCTTTTTGTTGCCATTTACAACTTCTTAGTTGTAGTGGTACAGGAGGCCATTTGCAACTTCTCAGTCGTAGTGGACTGATATGCTGTCATTAGTGAATTGCCATTAAGGGTAGGGTTCTGACGTGGAGCGGTTATTTATCATATTTTAGCAACTGACTACCAGTTCTGATGCTAACTCATGACAATGAAGAACCTCTGCTGCCAGAGTTTTGGGCTACATTCTCTAAAACAAGAGTCTCATCTTCAATTGAGATATCTTGTGCTTTAGTAGTTACCAGGTTGTCCAAAGTATTGCGATGGTACTATGATAACTGATGGAGTAATTATTTCTGAATCAGTGGTAGCTTGCCAGAAGCTAGTGCCGTTGTGACTTTCTCTTTGGATATGTGGGTCCAACTATCATCCTGACTTTGTTTTGTTTCTTGTATGGTGGCAGGTAAGAGATCATACAGTACAAACTTGATGGGACTATATTCCTTTTATTTTTTGTAAATGAGGATTACTAAGCATAAGCTTGCTAGTTGTAAATCACATATCCATGGCTCCCTTTGACTGATCACCAACAAATGGTTTTTCTCTTTAGGATTATATGATGAATAATAACGTAGTGAAGTGTTATTCAGTCAGACCCCCATAATGATCTTTTTAGTGGGCCTTTTTCTGTGTGCATAATGTTTGATCCGCCACCTTAAGAAAATAACTGTGAGCACTAATCTTGTGCCTTACATCTCTGAGATTTTCTGCTGTGAATTTTGATTCATGTTTCGCCAATGTGGTCACATGGACTGGTAGCCTGTATCGGTGTGTAATGTATCATGTCTTGTTAGATTAGATGGTACATTGTGTCTCGCTGCAGTATGTTGCATTACGTGCATCATTTTATTTCTTGCTTTGATGCAAATTTGCCTGGTTGGTATGCATTGTTAGTTGTAAATGATAGAGATGGACTATTTGTTATTGGCTGCATTTGATAATTGGCTAACTTTTTAAAATGCTATTTATTTGCAGACTGCAGTAACCTACAGAATTTTCTGGTGGCAAATTCTTGTTGCTTGTGTAACATTATCTATACAGCTGTAAAGAATATATGGGCTGACTTTGGTATTTCATGGGAGGTTTTGAAGATGATGAACCGCCATCAAAACGTGCAAGAGCATCCTCAGTAGAATCAGCAAGTTTGTCGGACATCTCCTGTAATTCGAAACCCTTAAATCCTTTGGGAGGTACAATGGCTAGACCTTTGACTTCCCAAGGGGAAGAAGTTATGGTGGGTTCTAAAGGTATTATTAAGAGGGATGAATTTGTGAGGATAATCACAAAATCTCTGTATACTCTTGGATATGAAAAAGCTGGAGCTGTTCTTGAGGAAGAATCAGGTATAACACTGCATGCCCCACCGGTGAATCTTTTCAGAAAGCAGGTGCTTGATGGGAATTGGGAGAATGCAGTAGTTACCTTGAATACACTTGGTCTTTTGGATGAAAACATTGTGAATTCTGCGGCCTTTTTGTTATTGGAACAGAAATTCTTTGACCTTCTGAAAAATGACAATATCATGGGTGCTATAAAGACGCTGCAAAGTGAAATATCCCCCCTTGGCATTAACAGAAAAAGAGTTCATGAAATGTCAAGCTGCTTAATTTCTTCTCCGCAAAATGTCTTGGTTGGTTTTTCAAAGCCTGGAATTGAATCTTCTAACTCACGGTTTAAGCTCCTAGAGGAATTGCAAAAGGTGCTCCCCCCTACTGTTATGGTACCCGAGAGGAGGTTAGAGAATTTAGTCGAACAGGCACTTACTGTACAACGTGAAGCTTGCTATCTCCATAATTCTATTGATGACCTGTCACTGTATGTCGATCATCACTGTGGGAGAGATCAGATACCATCTCGATCGCTGCAGGTAAGAACTCATGCTGATGCTCTGTTTCAGTACTTGCATTTATTACATGTTTTGAATAGAGAATTCTAAATCAAGGTTGCCTACTTGTTGGTTGACTGGACTGGTCACGCACGAATAAAAGCAGTAGTGTCCAATGTTCTGCTATTTCATTCACTGCCTATGTGTCCTCCTGGTTGCTTTTATTTGATGTCTCATTAGAAGTTATGTTCTATTCTCTTTCCTTTTTCTTTGGCGTGTATGTGCGTGCAGCCGCGAATGTGTGTTTTTGACCACTAGTCTATACTTTGGTCTTACTATTGTTGAATAGTTGAGGTGTAAACCAATAGTCATCTTAACTGAAGAAGCAAAAGTCCACTTTACTTGCATTATATGCATAATAGGAACGTGTGATTCAGCTGTCTTAACATATAAGCCTCTCAACTCTCGAACATCTCTACAGTCCCACCCTTCCCCTTCCTTCCTCCCCCCTTCTGTCTTGCTGCTTGAATATTTTTACAATATATATTTAGGTTCGAAACAGTACAAACGGTTTGAGATTAGCATGAGGAAGTATTGGACTTGCTGTTTCTTTATGAAGCTGGCTGAGAAAGATAGATGTGAGCTGAGTGCAATTTTTTTTCACGAAAACATCCTATCAGCTGAGGTTCCTGATGTGCCTTCCATTCCTAGTGTAAAACGGTAAATGCCTAAATTTAACAATCGAAACTAGGCAATGCTATGTTTTATGTTGCATGATTACACACTGCTAGATGCATATCTTATCACTTGTGACTAAAGCAGAAGCAAGTAAAATTATTGCAGGTTTTGTGTGCACACAGTGATGAAGTATGGTTTCTCCAATTTTCAAACAATGGAAAGTATTTAGCATCGGCATCAAATGATAAAACCGCAGTCATATGGAAGGTAACCATGCTTCCAACTTTTGACATTCTTAATTGGTGTTTAGCAGTGCAGTACTGTGACATTTTTTATTTTGCACCTATGCGAAAAGTTGAAATTGCACACTCATTAATGCTTGGCTGTTCACCTGCTGTTTGTTCTGTCTAAAATAAATGTAATCTAGAATATTTTGTTATTTGTGTAAATGGAAGTCAAAGATAAAGGGTTACCATTTTTACATGTTTAGTTCCACTGGAGCATATTTGAGATTTTAGGCTTCAGAACCAAATATATTTGATTAATATGTTTGTTTGTCAGTTTTACTCCATGATTGTGTGACCAGACACTTTTCTCTTGGCCTGTCCACCGTTGATTATGAAAGCGTATCTGTTGTTCTGGTTAAACTTCAAAGAACAACTCCACAACCCTAGAGATTTGGTCTTTATGCATGCGAGGAATGGTTAGTTTGTCCGAAAGGTGTTCTGATTTTTCCTTTGTGGTCACACACTTATTGTTGCTCCTCATTTTAAAATGTCAAAACTTATTTCTGCATACATTTTCCACCATCTCTTTCAGCACTTGAAATCCATCAAGATCCCCATGAACATGAACCCGATTTTCTGGTTTCCTCTGCATTGTTCCAGGAAGCTAGCTGTGCATTCCACGCGTGTGTTTACTGTTTACTGATAATGATGGTTATGGTTATATTTTGACTGCCATCTCGATAGTTGATGCAACACAAATCAGTATTCTCCTTGCTTGCAGTAATGTGAGTATTTGTTATCCTAGGTCGATGAAGATGGAGAACTATTGCAGAAGCACATATTGACTGGTCATGAGAAACCAGTAATGATGGTTGCATGGAGCCCTGATGATTGCCAGCTTCTCACATGTGGAATGGAAGAAGTCATCCGGCGCTGGGATGTTGAATCTGGCGAGTGTATTCATGTTTATGAAAAACCTGGCCTTGGTTTGATGTCATGTGGTTGGTTTCCAGATGGAAAACAAATATTGTCTGGTTTAGCTGATCAAAGCCTTTGCTTGTGGGATTTAGATGGAAAACAAGCAGATTGCTGGAAAGGGCAGAGATCATCAAAAACATCTGATTTTGCTGTAGCAAAAGATGGCAAACTTATAATAACCATCAATAGAGATTCCACAATTCTTTTATTCAATAGGGACACAAAAGAGGAGAGGCTGATTGAAGAGGAGCAAACAGTCACTTCATTTTCTCTTTCGGAAGATGGTGATTTCTTGCTTGTAAATCTTATAAATGAGCAGATTCATTTGTGGAACATAACGAACGATCCCATCCGAGTTACACGATACACTGGTCATAGGCGCAGCCGGTTTGTGATAAGGTCATGTTTCGGTGGATCTGAGCAGGCCTTTATTGCCAGTGGAAGCGAAGATGCAAAGGTAACCAACTTGCTGATAAATGCTGAATTCTAGAAACTGTGAAATCATATTTGCTACTCCCTCTGTTTTTGTATACAAGGCCACTCCATATTTACCTGTCTAACTTTGGTCATTAATTTTACAAACAAAATGTGAGTTATATGCAACAAAAAGTATACCATTGTATGCACATTTTAAAGAACTTTTCGATGATTCTTTTATAACATATAATCCATATTTTGTTGACCAAAATTATAAGTCAAAGTTTGACACAAAAACAGAGTGACCTAGTATACGAAAACAGAGGGAGTATCTTGCAAGTCAATGTTACTGAAGAACCTAGTGACTGAACTGGAACAGTTCTCATCACACCGCCTTCTACTGGAGTAGAGATTTTTGGAGCTTGAGCTCCATGGAGCTCATTTTATAAAAAATAATAATCAAAAAACACTTTTTTAAGTTTCAAAAGATTCTGAAAAAATATACATGAACATAGGGATATATACTACATTTCTGAAAAATATTCATGATGAAATACGTTTTGGTGTGAGCTGCACAAAAAAAAACAAAGTCATGTACTTTAATAGTGAATTGTACGTGTGCTAGAAATACAAGATTTTGTTATTTTTGTGTAGCTCGCATACAATGTATTTCACTGTGGAACTTTGCAGATGAGCAATATACATCCATATGTATGTGTGTATTTTTCTCAGATTTTCTTGAAACCTAAAAATTTGATTTTTTTAATTTTCAAAATGAAGGGCTCCATGGAGCTCGGGACCAAAAGCAATTTCCGCTTCTACTATATCTTATAAAACATATCAATATATATATATATATATATATAACATTTGTGACATTTTCAGTGTTGTTTGTTCAGTATGACAACTCAGCGTCATGGAATGTTCTTTATTTTGTCAGGTGTATATATGGCACAGAGCTAGTGGAGATCTTATCAAGACCCTGTCTGGCCACTCGGGTGCGGTCAACTGCGTAAGCTGGAACCCTACAAATCCGCATATGCTCGCGTCTGCGAGCGATGATCATACCATTCGCATATGGGCGGTAAAGAAAACCACTGCGAAGCGAAGGGACACAGGCAGCAGCAGCAATAATGGGATCCACATGAACGGCAGCGCCAACGGCAACGGTTTGGTTCACCAGTGCAATGGGAGCAGCAGCAAATGAGAATGGCTCCGTTTGTAGCCCATGCAACGCTTTTCTTTCTTTCTTCCAGGAAGAACACTGTAGTGCAGCACCGGTGTAGGGGGAGTGCAAAACCTGCTTGGTTTCATGCACCGTCTCCCTTGCTCAGTCGTGTGTCACAATCGTCACATTTATTCTCTATTCAAAGATGACACAAGTTCAGATATTGTTTCGCGCTTAAAATAGTTTTCTTCGATCTACTTTTGCGATGGTCAAGATGGCACCGTGCCGATGCCAGAAAGGATGCCAGAAAGAATCTGTTTCATGTTTTGCCTGGTTTCACCAAATGGATGTTAAGACGAAATGTAGATAAATTATGAACTGTGCACCTGGGCACATCTTCGGGAACACAGGAAATCATAGGAATTCCATGCATTTTTTTGTGGGAGAAATTCCATGCATTCTTGTTCGCAGGAACACCTTCATCAGTATCCTCGGAAAATCATTGCCAGTGCCAACCGAAATGCCCCTTTATTAGTGCACTTCCTCCTGCCATTATCTCTGTGTTTAGAACGAACAACTATTTCAGCCTGCCCAACTTTATCGATCTAAAACATTAAAAGGTATAGAAAGCCCTTCGGGCATACTTGTAAGCAAATTGTACAAGTTTCGCTTTCCCCTACCATCTTGCTAGGATTTCTCTTTCCTTCGGCAGCAGTGAAAGCCTTTGGCTTCCGATCGATCTCTTACTCCTCGGGCCTAATCTCTTCGATCACTCAGCCTGACTAAGCGAATTACCTTGCATTTTTCTCGGCCTTGGTCTGGTGAGCCCTCAAGATAGTAAGTTCTCGCTGCTGGCATTGATCTGGGATGGCAACTGATGTAGATGGAAGACCAATGAGGAGGCAGAGGATCTGCTCCAACGCTTGGAACTTCACGAGAATGATAGAGATGACTTTGTTTGGGAGGAGGAATATGATGTATCGAATGTGAAGGCGAGGTGGTTGCCAATGGCTTAGGGTTCACACAAACAAGGGTTTTGTCCCTCCAGCTCTTTACGCTGACATGAGGTCTACTTGGAACCATGGGATGACAGTTCGATGGATGCTGATTGAGAAGAATCTATTCACAATTGAGTTTGGTTTCTTGGGAGATTGGAATACGCCGATGAATAACGAACCATGTCTGTTTCGCAACTAGGCAGTGATCTTGTTGGAGTATGATGGATATACCAATCCGAAATCGATTTCTTTAGACAAGCTGGCGATATGGGCAAGAGTGTTGAAGTTACTGAATAACTATCTGAACGAGATAGTCATCAAAGGTATGTGTAGGAAGATGGGCAAGATCCTGGAACTAAGTTACATGCGGGTCATGTAGGATCTCTTGTTAGAGTAAAGGTAAATTTGAATGTGGATGAAGAAGTCGAGCGATTTGTGTTAATCACAAGGGCATGAAAGAAGGATAGGTACCAAGTAAAATATGATATAATACCCATCTTTTGTAACAATTTTCGGCTTATAGGTCGGTACGAGGAATGTGGTACAAGTGAACTACTGAAAATATATGTTCTAGAGGCAAATAATAAAGCATGTTTATTATCATATTTCATTAGTTCATAATAAGTTTAATACCAAGATATAACTATATTAAGAGGAAACATTAATACATGTGTGGTATGTAAACGAACCAGGTCCCTAGTAGCCTCTATTCAACTAGTTCGTTGGTCAACTAATGATCAAGGTTTCCTGATCATAAGACATTTATGTCTATTGACAATGGGGTCATATCATTAGGAGAATGATGTGATGGACACACACCTAATATAACTATTGCAATGCAATCCAGTCACAAAGTTCAACCTTGCGATAATTGCTCTCAAAAGACAAGCGTCGGTTTTTCTCTCGGAGCAGCCAACCCACAAATGGGACTGGGGGCGACTATTTATAGCCGGAGAGCAAGCCGATGTGAAAGGATGTAAATGCCCATATGCAGAAAGACTTAAATGCCCTGCATACCGAACCGTTGGCTGGACAGGTTCCATCCACTCCACACGCAACATGTGTCCCGTCGGAATATACTCTATCTCACTCACTTTCTTCAGAAAATGCTGCACTAGCAGATTCCTGACTCCTCAAACGAAGTCAATTTCATCAGTGTCCTGAAGAACTACGTCTCAGACACTCGATGAAACTAAACTTCTTCTGCAAGAGATTTCCTCGGGGTTTTTATTCAGGTTTAACTAAGTTGAGCATTTTCTTCAGAAAATCAGAAACTCATTTTCCTCAACCCCTCCGATAGTACGATGCTTTCCTATGACTCAATAAAGAAGAAAAGGGCTAACGAAGACTACGCTTTGAACTTCTTCTTCGATTCATTCTTCTTTAGGGTGTGTTGACACCGGTTTTTGGCACGACAATAAACCTATATAAGATGACCTCAAATGAAGAAGTGCTCTACATGAAAAAGTTGGGTATTGTCGATGTGAACAACTTTATAGTTCGAGCCATCGTCATACGATTCCATCTCAAGGGCCGAAACTACATCTGAAGAAATAAATTAGGCCTTCAAGACATCCTCAAATGGAAAATTGTTCTACATGGGGCGGCTTCGTCTCGTCGAGACGGTCGATTTTGATATTTGAAACGTCCATATCCTAGTTCTTATGAAGAAGTTGTGGCCAAAACAGTGCAACACTGAAAAACCAGGTCGGACCGTCCGGGATGGAAGTCGGACCGTCCGGAATAAGACCTCCGTTTACAGAAGAATTTTGGCCCAAGTCGGACCGTCCGGACTTCAAGTCGGACCGTCTGGGCTAAGGTCGGACCGTACGACTTTGAAGTCGTACCGTCCGACTTGAGGACCCCGATTACAGAAGGATTTTTGCCATAGCTCGGACCGTCCGACCTTGAAGTCAGACCATCCGACCCTGCAGTCCAGACAGTATGGGATATAGTCCGAACGTCTGACCCCCTTGCGCTGTGAGTCCGAGTTTGGCTTGGGATTTGACGATTTGGACGGGAATTTGAGTCCTTTTCTTGCAAGGGAAGTCCAACCCCCTCATAAATAGATGAGGTGACGACCAATTGAAACAACACACAATCGAACAAACATATCTACACTTACAAACCCTAATTTTATCCCTCTCCATTGTTCTTTCTCTCTCGTTCTTCATCTGTTCTTCTTATTGCACGGCGACGAATCCACGAGGCTCTAGGGGAGAGCGAATCGACCTAGGGTAGCCCATAGCCGCCATTCTCCTGACGGGGTCCCTCCCGGGAGCGTGGGATTTCGAGTGTTCAAAAGCGCCCGCCGGAGTGCTTGCGTACCGCGCATCCGGACGGGTCTCCTTCGACGTGAGCTGCGGTGCATCACCCCCGACGTCGAGGGTACATGGTGATGTGTTCGTGTGCGAACACACTTTTTGGTGACTCCGCTCGGGAAGATAGATCGAGAATCATCATCAACCATGTCTGATCTCCCCAAGCCCTCAGAAGTTAGCGACGAAAACATCATTAAGCCTAGTCTTGATGAACTTTCGAAGGAACATCGCCAAGCCTATGAAGCCCTAAAAAAGCAGAGGCTGGAGGCTTACGAGGCACACAAGAAGCAGCGCGAGGAGGAGGCGTTGCAATCTTTTCTTGCAAATTTCTAGAAGGATCGCCAAGGCAACGTCGCTCCGATTGGAGAAATCAAGCTTCCTCCCCTTGATGACAACCTAGATGAAATCACCGTGAGTAAAGTTTTTTTCTAAAGAGCAACGTGCGGTGATTGAAAGTACGGTTAGCAAGGGCAATGATATGATATATAATGTTTTCTTAGCGAATAGCCGTTCTCAGAAAAAAAACGGCTCCGTCATGTAGTGGTGATGTTGGTGTATCCATTAGCCCAGAAAAAACTAATCCAACTTTACCTATCTCATCGGCACCTCCCATGCAATAATATTACAATTTTCCAATGAATTCTTATCCTAGGCAAACCAATCAACTTGTGACTGTACCTACATACCCTAATCCTATTACGAGTGCAACCAATTCGGTGTCAACACTGAATCACTTTGCCACATCACACGTAGGAGCAGGCGCGTTTTGTATTCCGCCAAACTATGGTTCGACACCCATCTCGCAAGTTGCACCAACAGCTATATCAACAAGTCTTGTAACTAACTTCTCACGGTAAGATGGGGGTAGTGGTTGAGGTTGCAGCCGCACTAGCAATATATGAGGTGGCTAACGATCTATTTAGAGTAAGATAAGAGCCAAGCATTCGATGAGGAATCACATCCAACAAGTCTTCCTGTCCTTGTCTTCCCCTTCGTATCCCGACGAAGAAGCAGTCAAGGCACACACACGTTGATCCAGTTATTAAGATTATCTCAGTTGTTTTCTATGAACAAGGAGTAGGTCTCAAGTAGTCAATAACTGTGGACACGGCTTCTCGAAAATATTTAACCCTCAGGGGTGTACCAACTGCCCGTTACAAGGCTCCGCATGCACGGCCATCTCTCTCAGTTGCTACCCATCACATGCAACCATTTTATGATTTAGTTCCGAGAGATCCGGTACGACGGGTCCCTCTAGCTAACAACGAACAAATCCGGGTGGCCCCGGGGAGTCGACACCCAATCTGAAAGCCGACCGCACTCTCGGATCGGCCTCTTCCGTCTCAACAGGGTTTGGGTTACCGGGACACCTCACGTGAGGTCTCGGACCCTCGCCGGCCAAGGGTGGACCAACAGGGAAACCATGTCCCCACTGGTCCGGGTTGTTTTAAATAAAGTCTTCTAGGAGCGACCCGACACACACACACACAGTTTTCAAATTGTAAATCAGCTTGGGCCACCACTAGAAATGTTTGAAGCTAGGTAGGTAAGAAAAGGGGACCCCATAGCATCCCACACGCGGTTATGCACGCTCGTCAAGAGACACAATTCCCGGAACTCGGATCCTAGGTGACTCGAATGGAACAAAGCGTCGGGGCGGGATAGCCTGGACCTTCCATCCTTCGTTGAGTATGGTCAACATTATAATAATCAAATCATCCACAATAATATAATAGTGTGATAGCCCAATCCAAGGAGTGACAGGATAACATAAGTAGCACCCTAAGCATGCATACTAAGTAGTGGTTAAGCAAGCAAGGTACATGGCCAAACAATGGTTTGCTGGCATGTGGAGGAACATGGTTGTTTGGGTTTTAATATGGAGGCTTAAATGTAAGGTGGTAGGATAAAGCAATCGTTCTATCCTATACCTAGGCACAACTGAGATGAAAGTTATAAGCATGATATATGCTCCCCCTTACCTGATGAGAAGACGAAGCCGAAGGTGTAGTCGATCGCAAACTCGCAACGTCTCCGAGAGTACTGATACGTCCCAAACGTATCTATAATTTCTGCTTGCTCCATGCATGTTTTGTGTGATATTGCTATGATCTAGATACACTTTCAAACACTTCTGATCATATTTGGACTAACCTATTAACTCAGTGCACCCCAATGCCAGTTTTTGTTTTCTGCTGTTTTTCTATTTCAGTTTTCCTCCATATTAAAAGTGCTCCAAAAATCCAGGAAAATCAGATAAAAAAATCAGCGTAACGGAAGCTTCCAGAGTCCCGAAGGAGGGCCATAGGGGCCCCACCTGGTGCCCAGGCGGCGCGGCCTAGGGTAGGGCCGCGCCGGGTGGCCGCCTGGACACCTGGTGCCCCCCCTGGCTGCCCCCCTTCGCCTATTTATTCCCTGTGACGTGAAACCCCCGAAGACAGAACCCTTTTTCGCGATCTCGCCTCTGTTCCGCCGCTGCCACACTTCCAAGACCGGGAGCACCATCAGACCTGTTCCCGACACCCTCCCGGAGGGAGGATCGACCTCTGGGAGCTTCCCCTCACCATGGACGCTTCCCGGATGTGCCATGAGTAGTTTCCTTTGGACCATGGGTCCGTGATCAGTAGCTATGTGATGTTCTCCTCCCCTCTTCGTTCTTCATGGTTTAGACCTCGTGAGCTGCCCTACATGATCGAGGCACATACGTAATCTTGCTGCTGTTTCTATGCTGAGTTTGATGGGATCTGATGGATTATGAGATTATGTTCAGATTGTGATAGAGTAATATATTTGGTTCTTATCTTTTATATTTTTGTTCCTAAGTAATTGTTGCATGTTCTCCATTGATATTTATTTCTTTGGCCAAGTAGTAGGTAGTAACTCCAAGAGGGAACGTTATGCTCGATTATGGGTTCACGCCCCCTAATGACACGCTTGAGTGATAGAAACATGAGTCTAGGGGATGTGCTGTTGCCATAAGGGGGAAAACAACGGTGCTTGTAACCGCAGTTGCAAGGATTGTTTACTTTATGCAACGTTCTTTTTAATGCAGTTGTCTGTTGCTTTGGGTTTACACTTTGGGTGGGGCTCGCAACTTAATATCAGCGAGATGTTCTGGATAGATATCTCAAGGTGGATGATTAGTAGTAGATGTAGTTGGATTCCGATCTACTTATTTTGGCGTACCGCCCATGCTTTTGATCCCCTTCCTTTCTTTGTAGCATAGTTAGCATTGCAGTGCGTTCATAATCCTGTCAATTGCTCATCTGTAATTTGTTTACCTCGCATAGCAGTTTTATCGTCTTTTGGGAGAGAGACATCACTAGTGAACATCATGGGACCCCGATCCATATCCTCATCATTGTTTACATGCTTATTTACCTTTCTGCTTTTACTTTCAGTTTCTATCATTATCATTATCCCTTGTGTTTTGATCCTTTGTAAACAACAAGACCAGAGAGATTGATAACCTCTCTGAACTTCGTTGGGAGCAAAGTTATTTGTGTTGTGTGCAGGTCCACGTCAGTTGCGCCGTTGACACCTACTTATCATTGCCGGAGTCCTACGGGAGACAAACCCTATCCTCTACATTGGGGAAACTTGCCGCTACGCTGCATCTCACCTTCCACTTGGGGTAACCAACGAAGGGCGAGAAGCAATTATCATCTCTCGCGTATCAAGCAAATTTCTGGCGCCATTGCCGGGGACTCCGAGTGCTAAGATAGGGGAGTTTCCCACTATCTTTTAACTTTGCTTTTTAGTCTTGTTAGTTTACCTTTCAGTTTTTATCTTTGTGTCTTATATCAAAAATCACAATTTTTTTATTTATCTTGCTTTTAGTAGTCCACCTTGTTTAGATGAACATGTTAGGACTTGGTGCTTTGCGGGAATCGGAAGTTCTCAATTTCCGTCAAAGGGATGGAGAAAATATGAAGAAGGCATGGGACAGAATTTCTCAAGCACATAAGAGAATCATGCCTTGGATACCTATAAAAATTGTGCTTAGAAATTTTTACTATGGTCTTTTTAAGTGGTGTAAACACTCTCTTGATATTATTGCTGAAGGAGACTTTTTAGAGTGTGATGAAGCTAGAGCTCTTGATATTTTGCATAGTCTATCTAGTTATTTTGTTTATGATCGTAGTATTGATACTGTTATAGATAGACTTGCCATGATTGAAAAGAGGATGGAAGCTCTAGACTTGAGGAAGCTAGAAGAACTTAAGTCCAATAAGAAAGAAATGTTGGAGATAGATGATGATTGGGAGCCCTTTGTTAGGATTAGCATCTCTAACCAAGACTTCCTTGCTTTTTGTGATATTGGATCCATGGTTTCTACTATGCCAAAAATAGTTTATGAGTCTTTGAAACTAGATATGGATAAATCGTCATCTTATCATGAACATGCTAATGGAGATATTTCAGAGGTTAAAGGAAAGGTAAAAGAAGTCCAAGTTGCATTCCTTCATAGGATTGCAACGATGGATTTCTTCATCATGGAGCCAAACCAAAGCAACATCGTACTCGGGAGGGACTTCCTCCGAGCTATGAAAGGCTTCATTGATATTGGTAACGGGCACATACGCTTACGCGGTAAGGCGAAAGGTAAGTACCTATTTCCTAGGAAGAAGAAGAATGAGCTTGTTGACAATCAATTTGAAGGTTTTTATGACTCCGATGATCTTGGAGACCTTTGATTCTTCTTTTGCCTTATGCTAGCTTAAAGGCGTAAAAGAAAGCGCTTGTTGGAGGAAACCCAAGATGTTTTTTACTTCTGTTCTTAGCGGTCTTGATGATTGTTACTACTGTAGCAACATCATTGTATCTTTATTTTCAAGTTTGTGCCAAGTTATAGCCTCTTATGATAAGGGAAGTGAAAGCTCAAGAATGATCAGAGGGGGAGGGGGTGAATGATCACTTCTAAAAATTCTATGGAACTTAGAAGTAATTCATGCAAACTGCGAAGGACTATAGGCATCTCGAAGGAAATACAATATCGAAAGATATACATAGCTCGAAAGGATTGGGAGCGAAGGTAAACATTGAAGGCAAACAGGCAACGAGTAAATACTTAATGTAAATGCAAGAAGGAAAACGAGCCTGACACGACGATGTTTGGTAAACCAGTTCACACTCTGCAAAGTGCTACGTCTGGTTGGAGGGACTGGTGATTGAACACCTGGAGCAAAACTCTCTCCGCCCTATTCTCCACTGCAACAATCTCCTCGAGCTTGTCCAGTTTTCACTCGTGGCAGATGATTCAGGACATCTCCGAGACCTTTACAAACTTCCTTCAGCAGCGAGAATTACTCTTCGACTGCTTGACAGGTGACGCATAACCGTCTAGGAGACTTGCAGTTCTCCAAGATGAAAAGATCGGCTAATCTCAACCTAAGTCTCTGTGAATTGCTCAACTCAGTTCAGACTTGGGTTTTGGTTTTCTCTCGATGAATCTCTCTTGGGATGCTCACAGTACTCCTGTCTTAGAATCTTCAGTGGAGCAGCCAACCCGAAATGGAGGGTAGGTGCGGGGTATTTATAGGTGGCGATCCCGATGGGTAAAATAACTGAAGTGACCCGATGCAACCGCTTGACGTGTGTCCACAATGGTTGGATTTCAATCACTGCGCAACTTTACTTGAGGAACAAGTAAGCTGACTCACCGAACGAGTTCTCTCTAGAAGGCACGAAGTGCGATGACTTTGCCTTCGAGCTATTCACTCCACTCAGTGAGATTTCTCTCGGTAGGCTTTTGTGGGTTTAGGTTGAGAAGAGCAAATTCACTTCGACAAAGATCTGAACTAGCAAAACCCTCTTGATAGTACAATTTTTCCTACGACTCAAGAAAACAAAGAGAAACTAGTAAAAATACTAAGTCTTCGACCAGCTTCAGCTTTCTCCTCGTTGATCTTTTACTCGAGAGTGTCTTCTTCTTCAACGACATTTTTAGGGGTCGTCTTCCTTCAAAGGTTTCGGTAGTTGAATGCAGCTTCGCTGCAGTGAGTTGTCCTTCGACCTTCTCCTTGCGAACTCCATTCTTTTGGAACCTAAGTATCTGTTTATACTCGAAAACAATATTAGTTCCACTTCTGCTTTGTCCAACAATGTCCAAAACCTTCGGGGGAAAAACTTGCTCTTACAATCTCCCCCTTTTTGGACGATTGTTGACAAAACAGGCATCAATAAATAATTTGAAAGTTTTGAGTTTTCGATGATAAACCGTTGCTAAGATCGATGAAATACTCCCCCTTTATGTATGCACGGAAGATGTGAATTTCCAGTGAAGTGCATATTTGATAATAGTTGAGTCGAGGGAAAAACATTAATAATCTTAGCGAGCAAGATTGCAGTCCAAATAATATTTAAAGAGAAGTATGCAATCTCCTTGGATGACCTGTGAACTTATATGAAAGATAACTTCCTGCAAAAGGTTAAGTATCACAAGCAGCAGATAGATATCTTACGATAAAAGTAGCAGTTCACAGACCTACTTAGAGTTAGTTACAACCAGATCGAATATGAATCGAATGTTTGTTGAAACTACTCAAAAACTCCAAAGTTCAAAAGTTCAACGAATGAAAAGCAAAGCCCTTAACCCTGATGGCAAACTAATTTCTTCGATGCCACTACATCTCCCCCTTTTTGTCACAACGTACACAAATTCGAGAGAATAGGGTCGAAAGAAATCCCTACTCGCTTGTGCGGCGCTGACGACGTCGAGAAGATTCAGCGAGCGTTGGAGGACGACGAATGGGGCGACCGCTTGGAGGAGTGATCTTCGTTCTGAAGGAATGGTGATCTCCAGAAGATTCCAGTTGCGATTCCGGCGGGGTCCTGGGGCTTTGAGGAAGTGGAGAGTAAACTCTCGCTCGGCGTGGATGCGCTTCATCTTTGTCGGAGTCGGAGGAAATAGTGTTCACCGTGATGTGATAGTAATCATCAACACTGAGCACGTCCCTGTTCTTCGGCAGCAAAGGAATATTGAAATCTGGTCGATCGACACGATCATCATTGATCCAGTTCCTATTGAGATGAGGAGGATGTTCTTCGAAGCCGCAACGCTGAAGTTGACCGAGGGAATTGAACTTGCGCAGCCCTTTCCAATCGCGGCGAAGACATTCACCTTCTGATTATTGTTCATGTCAATGTTGCGCAAATGGTTGATTTCATCCATCATCTTCTTCTTCTGAATAAAATCTTGGTCAATATGTTGTTGAAGCATTTGGTGGGACCGAAGAGATATCTCCATGTGGTGCACTGGCTTCATAAATTTCGAGCGAATATTGCGCTCAGTCATTTGGGTGCGGATGCCGGTGTGTTCTGCAAACTGGTCGTTGGGTCGAGTAATAATCTGCAGCACTTCCCTTACTGGTGGAGTAAAAATCTTGGGGGAAAATTGATACGGGGAATGGCACGTCCCGAGAGTAATTGCAGATCGCCATCAGCCGTGGTGCATATGGCTTGTGAGAATTGTGATCATCAGCACAAGACACCAACGTGCGAATGAAGTAGTCTTCAAAATCGAAGGGATGACCATGGACTAACTTCAACAGAGCAAGTTGCACATCGTGAGGAATTGGAAAAGAATCGTGCACATCGAGCATTGGCATCAAAGTCTTCGAAAGAATATAGAACCATGACTTTGCTTAAAAAACTAGATGCCTTGGCTTCGGCTCATCAGGGTAGTGATCTCCTACGACATCTGGATTCAGCAACGTAGAAAATTCAGCAGGAGTTGGGGCAGGCAGATCATTATGTTTGTGTGGTAATCCTTCAAACCGAGGTAAATTGATGATGGCCAGAAATTGATCGACAGTCATATGGAATACTTAGCCTTGAATCAAATAGTCAAACTTCCAAGTCTTCGTATTCTCAGGATCACAAGTGACATACAAAGTGGCATAAAATTGCTTGATGAGCTCGGGATTGTAGCCACAATCGAGAGCAAACATCTTATGAGCATGCAGACCATCAATTGTTTCGGCAACATTCTCGAAACAAGAAGTGGCGTACACCGAAGGCATGCCAAGGTACTGATGTTGGAAAACTCTAGCCTTGTTGTACAACACACGAGTATAATAGATGGCTTGCTCCTGGGTCCAAAACCGAAGAGAATTTGCATTTCTGGGCTTCTCGTAGGGATTGGCCCCGAAGAAAAATGGCTTGTGTTCCCGCCTCTTGAATATAGGGCCTCCTCGAGGAACATCGGGGCGGAACAATGGCATCATTTCTCTCGGATGCGCAGAGTGCAGCAGCTCATCCACTGGAAAAATCTGAGTTGCATTAGCTGGCATTTGAAGCATTGGCTCAGTAGGGCGAGGAATTGATGATGGAACATTTACGATGTCCTGAGCTGGGATTGCTGCAGGAGAATTTTCCTCGGCCTGCTCTTCGACGGCATCTCCTTTGTCGGTATGGGCATGTTTCTCGGCCTCAGCAGTTTCCATAGCCTCCATGTCTTCGTTCAGTTGTGCAAAGGCATCAATCATCTCTTCGTTCGAAGAGTTTGAAGAGGAGGAGGAAGAACTTTCACTCGAACTGGCATCGCCAGAACTTGTTCCTTCTGCAGCATCTTGACGAGAGGAAACAGTTGTTATATCAACATCAGCTTCTTCTCCTTCGTTCATAGTCTGGGCAGAGGTATAATCCTTCTTCGCTGATGGAATTGGGGCATGTTGTTCTTGCTCGACCTGAGCAGGTTTCTCGGTCTCAACTTGAGCTTGGGACTCGATGGCTGGGGTGGTCGATGGAATAACGTGTGGTGGTGATGGTGGGTTGGGTGGTGGCGACGAAGCTTTTGGTGGTGATGGTTGACGAGGGGGATGAGTTTGTTGTCGAGGTGAAGGAGTGGCTTGGCGAGGTGGTCGAGTGGTTTCCTGTCGTGCTATTGCAGCAATGACTTCAGCAGATTTTTTCTTCTTAGCATTTTTCTCGATCTCTGGCGTCCCACGTGCAGAGGTTGGGGCAGTGTACTTTCTCTTTCGAGATTGTCTCTTGGATAGGGCTTCATTGTGCTCCTTGCACATAGAAGATACTATCTGTCGAACCTTTTCATTGACATCAGCGATGTTTTCTTTCTGTGTCCTTCTGGATTAACCAAGGGTTGCAATCTTGGTCTTGAAAAACTGTCGGGACTCAATATCCTCAGTTTCTTCTTGAAGCTGCTTGGTGTAAAACTTCTCTTGCTCTTTGTCCTTGCGATCCTGGGTGAGATATCCTTCCCAGCGGATCATGTAGCGAGCTAGTCGTTCTTGTATCTCTGGAGGGACATCATCCTCGGCAGTCACTTTGCTCAGTGTGGTGTCCATACGCCAAAGTACGTTGGAAATCTGCGCTGCATCCCATGCAGCATTTGCAGCAGAATCTCCTTCGTTGGAGCTTTCTTCATCGTCACGAGGGCCGGACTCAACTGGAGCAGCAGGGGCAGGAGCAGGAGCAGGAGCAGCTCGAGGAACTGGAGTAGCCTAAGCCTTCTTCCTAGCCTCTTTGGATTTTCTTTCGGCCTCCTTGGTGGCCTTGGCAGCAGCAACTGGTTTTGGTACGGCAGTGGGGGGCGCAGCTTTCTCCTTCGAGGCACTTGGAGCCTCAACATTTTTCTTCGCAGCACTAGCGGCTGCATCCTTTTTCCTTCGTGACTGTGGGAGTCACTACTTTCTCGGTGGCACTTGGGGCCACAACCTTTTCCTTTGGAGCACTAGGAACAGTGCCTCCTTCAATCTGGCGTCTATATTTCTCGCTAACCAGATGCAAGATACCCAATTGTTGAGCAACCTTGGCCTTCTTTTCCTCGGGCTGACTGTGAAAGTTGAGAAGTTTGGACTTTATCAAGTCTTGCGCTTCAAGTTCCTGTTGCTTGGCCAGCCTTTCCTTTCGCTGGATCAGGGTCTCATCATCTTCAGCCACTCGGGCTTGCTTTCCCTTCGACTTGAACGAAGGTTTTTGTCTGCGATTTTGCACGGGGGGAGCAGAGGAAATTTTTGGATCAGTGACCAAGTTGGTCATATCAATTGTTGCTCGAGGAGCCTTAGCAGCTGGCTCCTGGATCCTGACGCCTCCATTGCTCGGTTTCTTCTTCAGAGAAATATCTTCGACATCTGCCTCTGTTCCAGGGTCTTGACCATCAGAATGGGCTTCTTCTTCATCAGAAGTTGCCTCAGGTGGAGAAACAATAAATTCATTTTTCTTTCGCTTGGTAGATTTCTTTCCATCCTTCGATGTGGTACTGGGACCAACACCCTCGATGCCCTCAGCACCAGCAGCCTCCTTTCTGGCTTTAGCTTCCTTCCTCTTTTGCGCTCGTTCAGCTCCAGCAGCAACTAGCTCTTTGAAATCTTCAGGAGTTTTGAGAGCGGATGGGTGAGCATCGGGAGTAGGAGGTGGTCTATTTTCCTTCGTCCACTTGGGCCTCAATGACTTGACATCAGACCAAGGATTCTTCAGTGCAAACAAAGTCTCCCAGCGAGGAATAAGTGACTTGTATTCATACCATCGAAGGGCTTGAAGCCTTCGAATCTCTTGCAGTCTGTTTTCTCTCGTACGATCATCTTCAACTGATCCTTCTGGAGTTCTCAACTTTTTCTCAATAATCAGTTCCTCTGACAGACCTTCAGAATTGTTGGTGATTCTTGTTCGACCTCCAACACGCTTGGGCTCTCTGAAATTTCCTTCGTTCTCTGACATTTTCCTGCGAAATAGATAGGTACGAGGGAATATAGGAAAGTTGTGAACAAGTACCAGCCACTTTTCGAGGAAAAACATTTTGAATGCAATAAGGTTATCGAGGAATTTGTCTTGAAGCAAGTTTTTCATGGAAGTGCGAGGCTAGATTTTCATCGGGTGCAAATCTAACGAAGGACTTGCATGAAAGAAGTGCACAAGAGTAAATCTATCGATATGCATCTGAGGGATTTGCCTAAGTGAGAGAATTCGAGGGATTTCTTACCTAGTTGAGATGGGAATTCGACAAAGAACTCAAGAAACAAATTTCCCAAAGTTCAATGATCCAAACGGATCAAACAAACCTAAAACAAATAAGATACAAATCAAGAACAAATCTGGACAGCGAAGAACAGATTCAAAGGGAAATCGTGTCCAGAGCCTCACATACCCTAACTTGGTGATGTGGGGAAACTACGACGGTGCGGATGAAGATCCTCATCGACGGGAAGGTCTCCGGCGACTTCCTTCCGGCAGCAAAGTGGCGAGGGAATCGACGGCGACGAACAACACGGCGGCGCGCGAGAGAGCTTCGGGATCGGAGAGATGAAGTCGAGGGAATGCGAGGTCTGTGTCGGTGGGGGGTGGATCGGTATTTATAGGGGTGGGGTCTGACATAACTGTCAAATCTGATCCAATGGCGCAGATTCCGCGTCTCTCCGAATTCAACAGACGGATTTTGTGGCGGTAATCGCGGGAAAATCCCAACGAACCGAAAGAAAGTTGCTCCATGTCCGAGACCAAACTCATCGAACATCGAGTATAAAAGTAGATAAAAGTTCAATATATATTCCTTCGGAATCAATGACATTCGAAGGGAATCTTAATCGAGTACAAATATACATGTTCACGAGAGAAAGGCAGAGATGGGGTAGGGATAGAATAGAGAGAAAACAGGGTCCGATACTTAATCAATCCGAGAGAAAAACAGTGATAAGAAAAACTCGGAGTGATAAGTGTATAGGACAACACCAAACAAACAGAAACAAACGAAAAAGAAACACGATAGAAAAACAATGAAAGTAAATTACTAAAAAACATATAATTCATAGTACGGATAATTATAGTCTTACTGCACATTGCGTGAGTCCAATATGTTCAACTCACACCTTAGTGCAAAAAACCTTTTCTCATCCAGGGGCTTCGAAAAGGTATCAACCAATTGATCTTCGGTGCGAACATGGCTGATAAAAATATCTTCTCGCTGAACGTGATCTCGAAGAAAATGATGACGAATATCAATATGCTTCGTTCGAGAGTGTTGCACTGGATTATGGGAATTTTTGATAGCACTCTCGTTATCACATAGCAATGAAATTTTATTCACAAGAATACCATAATCTTTCAGCATTTGCTTGAGCCATAGAATTTGAGTGCAGCATGAACCGGCAGCAATATACTTGGCTTCAGCCGTAGAAATGGATACACAATTTTGTTTCTTCGAAGCCCAACAGACTAGAGATCTACCGAGAAAATGACATGTGCCTGAGGTATATTTCCTGTCGACTCGATCACCAGCCCAGTCAGAATCAGAATATCCAATGAGATCAAACTGGGAACCTTTGGGATACCATAGTCCCAATGTAGGTGTATGAGCCAGATATCGAAGAATACACTTAACAACAATATGATGTGATTCTTTCGGGTTTGCCTGAAAACGAGCACACATACAAACTGATAGCATAATGTCAGGTCTAGATGCACAAAGGTAAAGAAGCGAACCGATCATCGAGCGATATTTCTTCTGATCGAAAGGTTTTCCCTTCTCATCTGCATCTAGATGAACATTCATAGGCATTGGAGTCTTGATAGTTTTGAACTGACAAGATCAAACTTCTTCAGGCAATCTCTGAGGTAATTCTCTTAAGAGATAAATGTCCCATTCTTCTGTTGACGGATTTGAAGCTCGAGAAAGAACTTCAATTCACCCATCATAGACATTTCATATTTCTTCGACATCATACGAGAAAATTCTTCACTGATATCAGGGTTAGTACAGCCAAAAATAATATCATCGACATAAATTTGACACACAAAGAGATCATATTTGTATGCATGAGTAAAAAGAGTCGGGTCAGTTGTTCCTGGTTTGAAGCCCTTCTTCAGAAGAAAATCCTTCCGTGTTTCATACCAAGCACGAGGTGCTTGCTTTAACCCATATAGGGCCTTGTGCAACCTGTACACCTTATCAGGATTCTTCGGGTCTTCAAAACCTGGTGGCTGCATAACATATACTTCTTCGATTTCACCGTTAAGAAATGCACTTTTGACATCCATTTGAGATAGAAATATACCATTGTAATTGGCAAAAGAAAGCATGACACGAATGGATTCAAGTCGAGCAACAGGAGCATAAGTCTCACCGAAATCAATACCTTCGATTTGGGTGTAGCCTTGTGCAACTAGTCGAGCTTTATTCCTTATAACAATGCCATCTTCATCTTGCTTGTTGCAAAAAATCCACTTCGTACCAATGATATTATGCTTCTTGGGATCAGGTCTATCGACAAGGGACCAGACTTTATTTCTCTCGAACTGGTTAAGTTCTTCGAGCATTGCAGTCATCCAGTCTGAGTCCTTCATTGCTTCATCGAATTTCGATGGTTCTAGCATGGATACAAACGAAACATTTCCACAGAAATTAGCTAAAAGAGTGCGAGAACGAGTGGTAGGACGACCTGGTAGACGAATCTCTTCGAGTATTGAGTCGACGTCCACACTTCTACGAACACGAGATAAAGCTCCTTCAACAGCTTGAGGATCCGGTTGTTCCTCGGGATCAGTTTGGCCTTCAGGATCAGCTTGTCCTTCGGGATCAGCTTCTCCTTCGGGTTGAGCATTTTCTTCGTTTATGCGTTCTCCTTCGACCTGTACATCATTGGCTTCAGGATGTTGATCTCCAGCGCCCCGGGCTATGTGTGGGAACATTGGACCATCATCATCCTTGTTGGCTTGATGTGCATTTCCTTCGACAGGTCGAATATCTCCAATAGCCATGTACCTGATAACTTCATCCAAAGGTGGTTCATCCAGGTTAAAAGGTAATTGCTCCTTTTTAGAGCCGTTAGTTTCATCAAATCGAACATTTACAGTTTCTACAACTTTGCCAAGATGAGAGTTGTAAACTCTGTAAGTGTGAGAATTTGAACCATAACCTAGGAGAAAACCTTCGTGTGCCTTTGGGGAAACTTGGAGCTGTGATTCATATCTCTGATATAGCATGGAGCGCCAAAAACCCTGAGATATGAAACATTCGGATTTTTATCAGTGATAAGCTCATGTGAAGTTTTCTTCATAAACTTGTGCAGATAAACCTTGTTGATGATATGACATGCTGTGTTAATAGCTTCGGCCCAGAATCTGATAGGAGTCTTGTATTCAGCAAGAATTGTCCTGGCCATTTCAATAAGTGTTCGATTCTTTCTCTCGACCACACCATTCTATTGCGGTGTATAAGCAGCCGAGAATTCATGAGTAAAACCATATTCATCAAGAAATTCTTCGATATGAGTGTTTTTGAATTCTGTACCATTATCACTTCTGATATGCTTGAGAGATAATTCATATTCAGTCCGAGCTCTCGTTGCGAAAGTTTTGAAAATTTCAACAACCTTCTCTTGTCATCTAGAAAGAAAACCCAAGTATATCGAGAGAAATCATCAACAATAACCAGACCATACTTGTTACCTCCCAGGCTAGCATAATTTTGAGGACCGAATAAATCCATATGAAGCAATTCAAGAGGACGAGTAGTAGTCATGATAGTTTTTGCTGAGTGATGTTTCTTGGCAATCTTTCCTGCTTCACAGGCACTTCATAGACGATCTTTATCGAATTTCACATTATCAATTCCAATGATATTCTTCTTCGAGATAAGATTTTGAAGATTTTTCATTTCTGCATGACCAAGTCTTCGGTGCCATAACCAACCAGATGTGGCTTTAGCCATTAAGCATGTGGACACTGCAGGTCCCGAAGAGAAATCAACAATATAAAGATGACCTTTGCGATATCCTTCGAACATGAAGGAATAGTCATCCTGTGAAAAGACAACACAACGAGAAGCAGAAAACAGTACAAGCATACCCATATCACAAAGTTTTGAGATAGACATAAGATTATATCCTAGTGATTAAACAAGCATAACCTTGTCAATATGCTTATCTTTCGATATAGCAACCTTACCCAAACCAAGTACTTTTCCTTTGTTGTTGTCCCCGAAGGTAATATATCTCTGAGAATATTCAGTAAGTTTGTCTTCGGTGAACAAATCTTTGTCTCCGGTCATATGATTTGTACAACCACTATCCATGACCCATTCAGATCCACCGGAGACATAGCCCTGCAGAAGAATTAGTTCTTCTTAACCACCCACAAACGAGTAGGTGACTGAAAAGGCATGTAAGTGCTAGATGAAACAGCGATATTATAGCGAACATGATTATATTGGCGAGGGGGACCATCAAGCACACCATAAATATAATTCCTCGAAGAGGGGTTAGAGTACTGGTAGGTAAATGCAGTTTTGGTATTATTGTCACGATGACGATAAACATTTCTATCGACTCGATAGTATTCCTTTTGGGGAACATTTGAAGCAGGCACCAAGGGTTCATTTCTATCCTCGAGAGAATAGTAGTGTTTTGGTGGTACAGAGGATTTTCCCTGCATAGAATGGTTAGGGGGTAGTTTTTCTACGAGAGATTTGCGAACCCAAATCTGTCGCTTATAGAAACCATTCTTTTGAGGAGTACCAACGAATTCCGCAGACACCTTTCCTTCCTGATCTTTGATAAGCTTGTAGTCAGAATCAAGTGATTCATGAACAATAGCCTTATCAATCTTGCAGTTGAAACCTGAAAGGTTAGAAATATCAATGGGCTTTTCCTTCGCCAGAACCCAGACAGTTTTAGGATACTGCTCGGGTTCCCAGTAGGTGCCATCAGGGTTGATTTTCCTTTCGAAACCAACTCCTTCGTTTCGAGGATTCCTATGAAGTAGAGCCTTCCTTAGGATATCACATAGGTACTGGTGTCCCTGAACACTTTTGAACATGCCTGTTTCAAATAAATCTCTAAACCTGAGGAGTTCCTCGGTAATATTTTCCTCGTTCGAGGGGTTAGCATCATCAATAACAATAGGTTTCTTTCCTTTCGATTTCTCAGAAATAGACTCAATTTTACTTCGTTCCAAACAAGTCGAGCAAGGTGAAATAGATTCATTTTTAGCTTCTAAGCCCTGTTGAGCAATGAGCGTGAGATTTACACTCTCCAACTCTTCATGAGCCTCTCTCAGTTTCTCGAGAGCCATTTTCCTTTGAAGGAATTCATAGGTTAGCTTCTCGTAGTCCATTGAGAGAAGATCATGCCGAGAGGAAAGTTCATCATACTTTTCCTTCAGAGCTGCATGCTCATTTGTCAAAGTTTGACCTTTCTCAATCTCATCGATCAACAAAGTCTCAGATTTTTGAATAGTTTCACTTAGAGAATCTAGTTCATCTTGTTGGATTGAAGCAATTTTGGCAAGTTTGGCATAGCTTATCCTAGAGTTACTTTCATAAGCAGATCCATCAGAAGTATCGTAGGAATTCTTAGAAGAGGATACCTTAGCCTTGGCCATGAAGCAGTAAGATGGAGATTCATCTTCACTGCTTTGGTGGGTGAAGAATGAACTTGAAGTCTTGTTCGAAGCAAATGCTAGACCAGCAACACCATCAGATTCAGAACTAGAACTAGATCTTGAGTTTGATTCAGCTTCAGAACCGGAGGCTTCATCTTAAGAGTTCATCTCTTTACCGAGATAGGCTTTGGCAGGGTGAGAGTTCTTGCGTCGAGAGGAATGTGATTTCGAGGAAGAACTCTCTCGAAGTTTGTGGTACTTCTTCTTCTTGTCATCATCAAAACCATCTTTCTTGTCTTTTCTGGACTTTGAATCATATCTCTTCGACTCATAGTTTTTGCTCGATCTGTGTGACTTGCTCGAAGAGTTGCTGCGTGAATGCTTTGATCTATGTTGAATTTCCAAGAGAGGACAATCAACAATGAAGTGATCTGGCTTCTTGCACTTGTATCAACAGTTATCTTTCGCTGAAGAGTTTCTGGATGATGATCGATGCTGTGATGAATTGCTCGAATGTCTGGAAGAGTAGTTTTTCTTAGGTGAAGAGGAATTCTTTCTCTGGAAGCGATTGAATCTTTTCATTATCAGTGCGAGATCTTTTCCAATGTTCTCGGGGTCATCAGTGGCACCTCCAGATTCAGAACTGGCTTCAGGAGTGGAATGATGTGAAGCTTTGGCCTTGAGTGCATGAGATTTTCTTCGAGTTCCGTTGACATCTCGTTTTTCTTATTCTTCCATTTCGAAGGTGTTGAGTCTCTCGAGAATATCAGTGGCAACAAGATCCTTGAAATCAGTTCTTTCCTTAATCATCAGCACAATGTGATCGAAGGAATCATGAAGGGAACATAGCAAAGTTCTGACAACGATCCGATTGGTAATGTCTTCGGCACCGAGAGAAATCAGTTCATTTGACAGAGCAGTGAGTCTGCTGTATATGGAGTTAACTTTCTCTCCCTCGTGCCTCTTGAATCGATAGAATTTGCTTCAAAGGGTGTCAATACGAGCATCTTTCTGAGTAGAGACACCTTCACCAATCTTCTCGAGATAGTCCCAGACACCTTTGGCCGTAGCAATATTCTTGACTTCATGATATATTTTTGGAATCAGATGATTTGTGATAAATACCCAGACTTCAGAATCGAGGTCCATCTTCTTTGCCTCCTCAAGAGTGATAGCATTTTTGTCCTTGACAGTTACACCATTCTTGACAACATCCCAAGCGGCAGAGTTGATGGCCATGTTGTTCCTCTTCATTTTGTCCTTCCAATAAGGATAGTCCTTACCATTGTAGATAGGGATCGGTTCCCCCAAGAGAACAACTGCAGACGACATTCTTGACAACACTCCAGGTGGTTAGTGATACGTCCCAAACGTATCTATAATTTCTGCTTGCTCCATGCATGTTTTGTGTGACTTTGCCATGTTTTGCTTGAACTTTAATACACTTTTGAACCTATTTGGACTAACCTATTAACTCAGTGCACCCAGTAGCCAGTTTCTGTTTTCTGCTATTTTTGTATTTCAGGTTTTCCGACCATTAAAAGTGCTCCAAAAATTCCGGGAAAATATATAAAAAATCAGCGCAACAGAAGCTTCCGGAATCACCAAGAGAGGGAAGGAGGGCCACCACCTGGCAGCCAGGAGGGAAGGTGGCGCGGCCCCACCCTGCGCCGTGCCAGGGACCCTCCTGACTGCCTCGTGGGTCCCCTCGACGCCCCCCTTCTCCTATATTTACCCCTCGGGGTGGAAACCCCTAATATCAATCTCTTTCTCTCGAACTCCCCTCTGTACCGCCGCCGCCGCCGTTTCAAGATCCGGGCTGCCTGGAAAAGCTGCCCCGACACCCTGCCGGAAGGAGGAACCCCCTCCGAGAGACCATCCATAGCCATGGACGCCTCCCGGATGTGCCGTGAGTAGCCCCCCTTGGACCATGGGTCCGTGACCAGTATCTATGTGATGAATCTCTCCCCCTTTTGTGCTTGCACTTTCGAGTCCTCGTGAGCTGCCTCACATGATCGAGGCATCTATGTAATTTCTGCTGTTGCTATGCTGAGTTTGTTGGGATCTGATGGATTATGAGACTATGTTCAGATTGTGATGAGTAATATATTTGGTTCTTCTCTTTTATATTTTGTTCTTGAGTAAATTCTTGCATGTTCTCCGTTGCGGTATTTGCTTTGGCCAAGTATTTTATTTGCAACTCCAAGAGAGAGCGTTATGCTCGATTGTGGGTTCAGCCCCTTGATGTCTAGCTTGAGTGACAGAAACATGAGACTAGGGGATGTGCTGTTTCCACCAGGGATAAAACAACGGTGCTTGTACCTGCGGGTGCAAGGATTGTTTACTTTACGCAAAGTTCTTTTAATGCAGTTGTCTGTTGCTTTGAGTTTACAGTTTGGGTGGGATTCGCAACTTAATACCAGCGAGATGTTCTGGATAGATATCTCAAGGTGGATGATTCGTAGTAGATGCAGATGGATTTCGGTCTACTTACCTTGGCGTACTACCCATTGCTTTTGATCCCTTCCTTTATTTGCAACATAGTTAGCATTGCGGTGCCTTCATAATCCTGTCAATTGCCCAACTGTGATTTGTTTACCTCGCTAGCACTTTTATCGTCTTTTGGGAGAGAGACATCACTAGTGAAAATCACGGGACCCCGGTCCATCTTCACATTATTGTTCACACCCTCAATTTACTTTCAGCTTTTACTTTCCTTTGCACCTTTTATCTATTGCGTTGATCCTTTGTAAACGACAAGGTCGGAGGAATTGACAACTCCTCTGTACTCGTTGGGAGCAAAGTTATTTGTTGTTGTGTGCAGGTGCAGGTGAAGTTAGCAACCTCGGTTGTGAACGGCGCCATTGTTCACTTTACCACCTACTTGTATCTCTTGAGTCCTACTGGAGACAATCTAATCCTTAGCATCTTCGCTAAGGGAAACTTGCCTTTGTGCTACATCAAACCTTCCACTTGGGGTAACCAACGAGGGGCGAGAAGCCATCAAGAAAATTTCTGGCGCCGTTGTCGGGGACTCAAGTATACAAGATAGGGGAGTTGCACACTATCTTTTACCTTTGATTTTTAGTCTTGTTAGTTTACCTTTCAGTTTTTGCTTTAGTGTCTTTTATCAAAAATACCAAAAACACCTATTACTTTGTCAGTAGTTACCACTATGGCTGGCCCTTTTGCCTTTGGTGAGGCAGAAGTGCTTACCTTTACTCAAAGAGGTGGTGAAAGTTTGAAAGTTGCTTGGTATAGAATTAATGATTCTCAAAAAAGAGCCACCAAGAAGCAATCCACTACTATCCTGCTTAGAAATTTTTATGTTGGGATTACTTCTTGGAAAGGTTTCTTTTAGACACTTCTATCAATGGGAACTTCATAGAGGCCCCAGTTTGGGAAGCCCTTAATGTTATTGAAAATCCTGTTGGAAGTCTCCCCATTGTTAGTATTAAGGAGGATATTACTTTAGCTCACATTATGAGTAAACTTCAAAAAATAGAGCTAGAGATGCCAAGTACCGATAGGGTGAATGAGTTGGATCGTAAGATTCAAGGGAATTTGAATAGGCTAGATAATTCCATGCAGAAAATTGTCAAAACTTTGGAGACTATCAAATCCCTTCATGAAAAGTCTTCTAGGATAGAAAAGATTGAGGAAGTTATTGAAACTTTAGGAACTACCTTTTCCTCAATCAAAACCAAAAAGGATGAAAATACAGCAAAGAAGGAACCTAAGTCCGTTTACGTACCCAAGGTTCCCCGAGCTAAAGCTAGCACACCCAGTGCCAAGAGAGTTGAAACGGTGAAAACTTTGGAGGAGACACCTATCTTTAACTTTAATGAAACTCCAATTGATTTCCCTCCTTTTGATTTTATTCCAAGAAGCATTTTCATTCGCCCTTTATTTGAGAAACCTATTAATACTAGTTGTACTATTGAAGAGCTTTTTGATGATCATGATGATGGTTCAATAGATGCAACTTGATCTTCTACTTTAAGCCTAGCTAATGGCTTTAAAGAAGCGCTTTCGGGAGGCAGCCTGCAACGAATTTAGGATTTCCTTTTTGTTTTCCTTCTGTTTTTAGTGGTCTTGATGATTGTTACTACTGTAGCAACATCATTGTATCTTTACTTTTCAAGCTTTGTGCCAAGTTTAGCCTCATATGACAAGGGAAGTGAAACTTGTGACATGCTGTCCACAAAACAGATTCTGTCCTCGTGACTAGAAAAATCATAGAAAAAATCCCAGTTCATCTTTTTGAGCTGAAATTTTTACACAGCGTGCTCTATACAATTACGAAACTTGCGTATGTTCTGAGTTTTTTTATTTGAGTTGCAGAAGTACCCCTAAAAAATTAGTTTCTACCTGCTGTTCTGTTTTTCACAGATTCTGCCACGTTTTGTCTCTCTTCACTTTTGCAAACTTTAAGCTTGCTTTTTCTTTGCAAAAACATTTTGGAAATCTTGAGAAACAGTAGCTCTTCAAGATTATCTTTATTTGCAGTAGAGGAAAATTATTTTATTAGGGTACTAACCTCTCTAATCAGCCTACAATGAGTTATGTATGAAGGGAGTTTTCAAGTGTGCGATGGAAGGTGATGAAAGAAGATTCAGGAGTGTCAAACGCTCAAGATTGGGGATGCCCATGTGCACCCCCAATAAATATTCAAGAAGACTCAAGCGTCTAAGCTTGGGGATGCCCCCGATGCATCCCCTTCTTCATCAACAATCATCAGTTTGTTCCTCGTTGCACTATATTTTTATCACTTCATGCGTTATGTGCTATTCTTGGAGTGTCTCGCTCTTAGGTTTTGTTTTTAGTTTTCTTTTGCTTTGTTTGCTGTAGTAACAAGTTAGATCCCAGCTTACTTTCTTTTGTGTGGGAGAGATTCACGCTCCGCTTGAACTAGAACTCCTCATAGGATTTGCATGCTTATTCTTTTAGCTGTGAGTTGTTCTTTTTCTGTTCTTAGCTGCTGTTCTGTTTAGTTGTAGTGCTTTAGTTTTTCTAGAGCTTTTCTTTTGTCTTAGGTTGAACTTTCTATAGGTTGCATGTTTTATCTTGTTAGAGAGTTTGCCTGTTGCACTGAGTTTTGTGTCTTGACTTGAAGTAGGTAATTGAGGTTGCTATTCTTTTTGTAGTAGTAACTTGCAATAGTTTTGAGGTATTGTTTTGAGTAATGTTTGAACTTATGGTGTCAAGTGCTCTTGACTATTAGTGATAGATGTCGTATTTTGGGAAATCCGTGTGTTTTTCGAAAACCAAAAAACCCCCTGTTGAGAACTCTAGCTACTAGATGGATCACTAACCTCTGGAGGGTTCGAATATTAGAGTACACTCACGTACCATGAGTCGAGGATGCGCAAGGATAACCAAACCCCCATACACTCCTCCTCGGGGTACCTGTCTCTTTGTGAACCTCTGATAACCCTCAACTGTAGGGGATCGAGATAGTCTTCGTGGGCAAGATAACCCAATTTATTGATTTGACACTTGGGGACACAAAGAATACGTACAGGCTTTGACAATTGAGTTGTCAATTCAACCGCACCTGAAATAAACACTTGCTTGCACAAAGGTATTAGTAGCAACTGTGATATGGTAGTGGTGGTAATGATAATAGTGGTGATAGTAATAGTGGAACAGCAAAGGTAAACAACTAGTAACCAGCAGAAGGAAAACACTGTAGGCTAGGGAGATGGATGGTTGGGCGCTGCTTGGATGAGAACAAACATGTAACAAACTCTAACTTGGGCAAGGCTCACAGAAAGCAAAGGATCATCTAGGCAAATATCATACATCAGGCATGTATCCCAAGGTAGTTGTACGTGCTTGCAATAAGAACTTTGCACAACATCTTTTGTCCTACCCTCCCGCTACAAACGGGGACAAAAGGAACTTAGGGAGATTAAGGTACTCCTGTCAAAGAGCACCGGAACAAAGCATTAACAATTCATGGATACACGGAATCCTCAAATTATAGTCCATCCCCTTTGGTGTCCCAAGATGTCACCATTGGGATCGCCGGTTCCAGACTATAATAAGTGCATACAACTCATAGATAGGATCAAGAACACCACAAACTCAAGAAACAAAAGGGTGATCAGATATGAAATCATGGCACTCGGGCCCAAAGTGACAAGCATTAAGAGCAACAAGTTGTAACAGAGATGATAAACACCAAGTAGATGATAGGCAACATGCCCCCAACAATATGATTGAACTATTACATGATCTAACTCATCCAATCCCTACCATACCCTTTGCCTACAGTAGGGAACTACTCACGCATGAGAGGAGAAGTCATGGAGGGGTGATGGAGAGGCGATGATGATGACGATGGCGATGATTTCCCCCTCACCGGAGGCCAATTCAGCCTCCAGATTAGCTCTCCGAGGAAGAACAGAGGGTTGCGTCGGCTCCGCGACGTAGATTGGAAAAGCGACTTCTGTTTCGGGGTTTCTGCGTCGGGAGAATAAATAGGGGCCAAGGTAGGTCAGCAGGGGGTGTGGGACCCAGCCAGGAGGGCAGGTAGCGCGGCCAGGGGCTGGGCCACGCCAGGCACCCTCCTGGCTGCCCCCTGGCTGCCCTGTGGCCCCCCTTTGGCCTTGTCGAAGCTTCCGGAACACTGATTTTTTATATAATTTTTTGGAATTTTTCCAGCGTACCTAAATGTCCAGAAACCTGCACAAAAGAAAACAGCACCGGTAGTTCTGCTGAAAACAGCGTCAGTCCGGGTTAGTTTCGTTCAAATCATGCAAGAATGAAGGCAAAACAATAGCAAAAGTGTTTGGAAAAGTAGATACGTTTAGGACGTATCAACTCCCCCAAGCTTAGCCATTGCTTGTCCTCAATCAATTCAGTTCAACGAACTGGATGCGACAAAGAAAACTTTGACAAACTCTTTTGCTTCATTAGATGTATATAAGCATGTACTACGAAAGAGTTTAGCAAGTTTTGACACCATGCTACAAGGACAATGCACGAAGCAATCCTTCTTTCATGTAATCAGTCACAAACATACAAAAAGTAAACACTATGCTGCTGAAAATCAATCTAAGATCACAATGCACATAGCATGAACATATTAGAGTGGTATCTCGCTAGCCTCCATGAGTGAAGCAAAACATAAATGCAGAAACTCCTCCGGAGTTTTAAAGGAGACTAGAACTTAGAACTCAAAGTAAGAAACATCACAAGCATGAAGAAGAAAATGTGGTACTTTGGGACAATGCATGTTACACTAAGAATGACAATTATGCTCTCATAGTTGGTGCTTTGGAGATAGGAAGGTGGAGACTCTCGAACCGTGGCTTTTGATGGCAAGGTTGAAAACCCGTGAAAGGAAGCAAAGACTAAACATGTGCCAGAGCTCTTGGTTTTCAAAACAAAGATAAAACTCTTTTGAGAGGTGCAACTTTCCAGTTAACGTGAACGGTAAAGGTCTCTCAATATCTCCCATGCCAACCATATTAATGCCTTTTGCTTACACATGTTCCCTTATCCATAAATCCTTTGATGGTCTACGAATCTCCCTGGGATATGCCTCGGGGAAGCTGCCGATGAAGAGGCGATGACTGCCGACCTGCAGCGACACGCCGGGCGGCAGGGGTTCACCGGCCCCGTACCGCGCCGAGTAGTCCACCACGTAATCGATTGCCCCACGCCTAAGAATCAGGCCAGAGGCGTGGCTACCGCCTGATGCAGAGGAAAATCCCATCCGGATCTTTACTCCAGTCGACACCTCGGTCTTCCTCACGGTGGGCGCCAACTGTCGTCGATATGTGACGACAGATGCCATGGGGATGGCTAAAGTGAGGGGAAGACGCGAGGAAGAAGATGTCGATGGTGCCGGAATCGGGTTGGGCACAAACACGGTGACAGACACCACGATGTACCTAGGTTCGGGGCTCTCCGGAGAGATAACACCCCTACTCCTTCTTATTTCTTATATATCAATGGAACTGAGCTACAATAACTGCTTCTCGATCTACTCAAGGGAAGGTGAGCACTGCCGTGGGCAAGGCTCTTTCCTGCTTCCCTGAGGAGTAACTACAAGCAGTGAATGAACTGAGTGACTTGTGAGTAATGGGGCGAAAGAGCGGATCGTCCCCCACGCAGGAGGGGTACCCCGGGCTCTTATAGCATGAGCCCGGGGTAAATCGGTAACTTCACTACCGATTGGGCCCAGATGTCATCCTCTAATCGGCTGGGGCCCACCGACTGCTCCTCTCTGGGTGATCCGGACCCGACGAGCGGAGGCCCATGCTATAGACTCGTAGGGCATGATGGTGAACAGTGGAGATAGAAGGTGCGCTCTTGTCGTCCTGTCCGCGGAATCGGCGGGGAGAGGTCGACACCGCATCTCTGCCAGATCTTCGATGTGACTTGGCTTCTTTGCCACCCCGATCTCTCGGGATTGCGCATTTATGACCTCGTACTTGTACCTTCGACCGATCTTGGGGTCAACTTCTCCAGGGGTAGTAGGTTGTACCGATTGCGCCTGGGTCGACTGGTGGTTCCGGGGAAGGTCGATTGCTCTGGGCAATTGGCTGTGCTGATACCCACCTCGGCCCAGCTGCAGGCCAATCGGATAATTGTCTTGGTGATGAAAAGGGTGGACCAGTTGCGCCTGGGCCGACTGCTGGCATTCGGTATGGCTGATTTCCTTGGAGCAATCGGCCGTACGCCTGCCCAGCTCGGCCCAGCTGTAGCCCAATTGGTCCATCCTTGTCTTGAAAGGTTGCTTTCGCTTGGGTGAGCCTGCCCGGGTACCAATCCCCCGACAGTAGCCCCTAAAGCTGTAAAGGTTCCGTGGTCATTTGACTGCGGGGCCTTTGTTGTTTTTCAATCTTTCTCCAATATCTTCCGAATGCTACGGCTTCCTCAAGTGCGTCATTCCGAGTTCGTCGATCGACTCGGAGCTCACACTCGGCTAGCCCAGATTTCATCCGATTTGATTTGAATTATCCCCGACTTCTATCTTCACTTCTCGAGAATAATATCCTTCGCCGATTGCCTTCCAACGGCTACCTCCGATTCTTCCGGGATACGGTCAATGAGCTGGGACCCACGACCCACGCGCGATTTGACGTAACCGCAGGCATCGACTCCCACGTCGCACGCCTCGGCTCCCACGCTGGGATTTCCTGCGCCGGTTTGCCGGTTGGTCTTCTTGTGGGCTAGGCCACACCGAGCCACACGGCCACAGACAGATCCCACTCCCCTCCCCCGCCGCCCATATAAGCCACGGGGGAGGTCCCTTGCCTCTTCCTTCTCTCATAGCCTTCTTCCTCCTCCGCCTTTCTCTCCTGCGCGCCATTGCTGCTTCGCTCGAAGCTTTCCGTCGCGCTCGCTGCTTCGCCTCCACGCACGGGATCTGCTCCGGCCGCGCACTCGCGTGCTTCTCCGCCACCGCGGTAATCTTTCACCGCTAGTTGCTCTCGTGCTCCTCGGCCTCCTTCTCCTTCCGCTCGCAAGTTCCATGGCGCCCCGGCGAGACACCTCTCAGGACAGCCGCGGGTGCTGGAGGGGCGCCACGGTCACCGCCGATGCTATCCAGGCTCTGGTTCGCGCCCGCAAGATGCCGGGCGAGGTCGAGTGGCGTGTTCCCGGTGCCGAGATCGTGCCCGCCGCGCGTGCTGGCGAGCGGGTCGTCTTCCTCGCTCACTTCGAGCGTGGATTCGGACTCCCCGCCAGCACCTTCTTCCGGGACTTCCTCCACTTCCATCGCCTGCAACCACATCACCTCGCGGCGAACTTCATTATGATCCTCTCCGGCTTCGTCACATTGTGCGAGGGTTATCTCGGCTGCCGCCCAAGCATCGCTCTTTGGAAGCGATTCTTCAACTTCCGAGCTCACAATGCTCGGACGGGAGCGGTAGTGACGTCTGCCACGGAAGGTGTCAAGCCCATATATCCGACTGACATGACCGAATGCGGCAGTTTCCTTGTCGCAGCCGGCAAACCTAGGTATAAAAGTCCCGAGATCGTCCAGTCATGCAAGAACTGGCAGACCTCCTTCTTCTACGTCTAGTCGCCCGATCAAGGCCCCGATCTCCTGAACCTGCCTGAGTTCTCCCTCGCCCGGCCGACTGAGAAACATCAGTGGTCGCTGAAGTATGGTGTTGGAGACCTCGACGTGGATGCCCAAGTCGCTCGGGTTGCTCAGCTGGAGAAAGAGGGGCTCCTGCCGACTGATCTTGTTGCTGCTTGGCTTCAAGCCCGAGTGCTTCCTCTACAGGGCTGAGTGCACCGCATGTGTGACATGTTGGGCCCCCGAGATCCCACTCGGGTCTGCACGTGGCGAGTGAAGCTCGAAGACCTTTGCGTCAGGATAAGGGCTATTACGTCCAGTGCCTTGCCCGATCCTTTCCGCTTCGGCCTTGAGTACCTACACCGCCGACAAACACCACCCGTGGTACGTCCCGACTGGTCCCTTTCTCCGATTGCTTTTGCCTCATACTCAATTTCTCTGACAACTCTCTTCTTCTTGCTCAACATTTCATTCAATCCGACCTGATGGAAGACGGCCAAGTGGCCGACACGTATGCCCTCGACCGCGAGGAAGATGACCCCGCGGACTTCGAGTACAATGGTGAGGCTCCTCCCTCCGATTCCGAAGATGACGACACCGATGATGGTGAATCCTCTGGGGAGTCCTCCGAATCCGAAGATCCTGCTGCTGATGCCGACGTTGAGGCCGTCGACCCCGAGAACGCCGACACCCGAACTGCGGCTCTAGGGTGTACGCCTGACCCTTCCCTTGAGCAATTTCTGGCCGAATGGAGCGATGACGATAGTGTCTCAAAGGTTGGTAATTCTGATGCAGCTCCTTACGCCATACCGCCGAAGGTGCTGACTAAACGCGCCTCGGCAACCAGCTCCTCTTCTGGTGCTGCTTACAGCAAGGCCGCGAAGGTGGTGCCGACTGCTCCCAAGGGTAAACAGCCTCGAGCGACGGCCACTCGGGTGCCGACTGCTCAAGCGCCTCTGAATGTTGTCCCGTTGAGGTGTCGGATGCCCACGGGCGCGCCGAGAACAATCGGGTATGCCCTTATCTTCATGCTTTGAACCTCACTGTCTTCTTTTGTACTGATTGACCTCTTCTTTCCTCTTTCAGGGAGCCGATTGGTCTCGACGATGTTGACACCGGCATTACTGTCCGTGCCAACATGGTCATATCACCCGCTGCGTCTGCTGCTGCCATCCGAAAACGGCCACCTGCTCCACATCGCACCTCCAAGGATGCCGAGCGCGCCGCCAAGAAGGCTTGCCTCGAGACTACCAAAAAGACTACCACTCCTTCCATTGTATCCAAGATTTCCAAAAGCACAGCCGACCAGGGAGTTACTGGTGGCGAAGGAGCGCAACCGGCTGATCCGATTGCCCCATCTTTGCCACGCCGCTCCGACCCGGTCTCCACCCCCATGACGACTGCTTCGCCGAGTGTGGTGTCCGCGCCACCAATTATGACGACAACGCCGCCGATTGTGGTGTCCGCGCCACCAATTATGACGACCACACCGCCAATTGTGATGTCTGCGCCACCGATTATGAAGACCACGCCGCCAGTTGCGATGACCACCTCAATCTCGGCTCGTCCGACTGTGCCGCAGCCACAACCGAATGCCTCCAGCCTTTGGCGACATCAGCGCCACCGGTTTCTACCATCATTACCTCTGCCGCTGCAATTCAAGCTTCAGCACGACAGCTGACCTCTTCTGCGTCGAAAATTCTGATGCGCTCGGTGGACCAATTCCGGGCCGAGTATTCTCGCACCCGCCATGTCGGCACCGAGCGCGATGCTCCACCGCGCTCCCAAGATCCTTTGACGGCAGCCTACAGTCGGGTGAACGACTTTGCCACCGCCATTGCTCGGGACCTCCAACAGCTCGATCGCAATCACGCGGTAAGCTCTTCCACTTTCCTTTGTGGTTCTCTATCAATCGGGAGACTTTTCTTCTGGTGGGTGCGCGCAAGCGCACCCACTGGGTGTAGTCCCCGAGATTCGGGCCGATTGTTAGCAATCGGTTCGGATCTTTTATGCTCCTTTCTTTTTCTCCTGCCTTCCTTCAATCGGGAGACATTTCTTCCGGTCGGTGCGCGCAAGCGCACCCACTGGATGTAGTCCCCGAGATTCGGGCCGATTGTTAACAATCGGTTCGGATCTTTTATGCTCTTTGCTTTTTCTCCTGCCTTCCTCCAATCGGGAGACTTTTCTTCTGGTGGGTGCGCGCAAGCGCACCCACTGGGTGTAGACCCCGAGATTCGGGCCGATTGCTTGCAATCGATTCGGATCTTCTTTTGGTTGCTGCATCTCTAAAGTTCATCTCGCTTTTCTTCTCAGGCTGTTATGGAAGAGAAGCGCAAGATCTTCGAGAAGCTCCTCGATGCCTATGCTGCCAGCCTCCGAACTCTCGCCCAGGCCCAGATCGAGGTCAACAACCAATCGGCCGAGATCAATAGGCTGAGAGGTAATTTCTGTATCATTTCTATCTTCTATCCGACTGATAATTTCTCTTGTATTAACATCTGTATGCCTTCCTCTAGTTTCTGTTCCCATGGTGGATGATCTTCAGGGCCGAATCGCCGAATTGACCACTGAGCTTAACCAACAAGGACCTGCACTTGTTGCAGCCAGGCAAGAGACAAACCGCCTGAAGGGGGTGGAAGCCGACTTGACTCAGACCATCAAGAGCCTCCACTCCGAGATGGCTGCTCTAGAAAAGAAACATTTGGACGATTTAACCGCCGTGACTGCTGCTGGCGATGGGCTCCGCGCTGAGCGAGATGCAGCTGTAGCCGCCCGAGAGGCACTGCAGGCCGAGAGGGATGAAGCCGTTGCTACTCGAGATTCTCTCCGAAAGGACCGTGATGATCATATTGCCAAATATGAGGAGCTGGAGAAGCGCAATTACGAAGAAACAACCCGACTGCGCCGCCGGGCTAAGGGCCTCTGCGATACAATGAGCGAGATGGATGTCCTTCTTGGCGGTGAGTACTTCTTGCCTCCGATTGCGTTTCCGACTGCTTCCTTCTTTTGTGCTATTACTCATACTTCTCTTCGTGATGCAGAGGCCTGGCCTGAATCTGAAGCAGCTGCTTACGCAGCCGTGGCCGAATCCCGAGAGGCAACCGTTGCTGCCGGAGGGACCTGCCAGCTTGATGATGACGTCTCGACTCGGCACGAGTATCTGATTGGCACCACAACTCGCATTCTTGTCATCAAGGGGATTGCACTGTCCTTCAAACTTGGCATTCTGAAGATTGCCGAGTTGCTGTGGTCACCGACTGAGCTCAAGGTTGGACTCCAGAGGATGAAACATGCTGCCAGCTCCTCTGCCGAGGTCCGCAGGGCGGAAACTCAGGACGAAGAAGATTCTGACAAGGGAGAGGCTCCGAATGCTACCACCGAGCAGACTCGGATTCTTCTGAAGGCCATCCCACGTCGGATCGACGTCTTGCTCAACTCCGCAGGTCGGACTGGTGCTGAAACTGCTCTTCAGACTGTGCTGAGCTGGTACCCTCAAGTGAAACTTCCCCAGCTTTACAGCCTCAGAGAAAACGCATCCGACGTGCCCGAGAAGACCTATGCTGAGGTGAATCGGCTCGCTAGCACCATGGTGAACTGGTTTTCTCCCTACGACTACACTCCGTATCTCGACGAGGGAGGAAACCCGCTAGCTGCAACTTCCATCTCTGGCTTGGCCGAAGAGCTTTCTGACAGCGGTTCGTCCCACACTTCTGCGAGATCCAAGCGAGCTGGTGCCATATCTTCTGACGCGCAGTCGGAGCCTGATGCCACTATTGCACAAGCCGACCCGACTGCTCCGCCTGCGAGTTCTGCGCCATCAACTGCTCCGACTTCTTGAGCCGTGCCGCCGCCGACGCCCTCTACCTCTGCCGCCGACATCCAATCAGTCTTATCTTATTTTTTCTTTCAGACTAGCCGCTTGTAAGACATTATTTTTAATTCCGCCGACACACACTGGGCGTGGTTCGATGTAATGAACTTATTTTGCCTTAGGCCTGTTATTTCTATGCTATCCGATTTCTCGTTGCAAGTTTTATTTGTGCGATCGACTTTGTGTCTTTGTCGGTTTCTTTTATCGGTCTGCACTTGGGGGTGTCATCCCTTGTCCATGTTGCCGCCGACATGCGGTCTGCAATCGGATCAAAGGTTGATTTCCGGCCAAGGCTCGATAAGTTTTTCGACTTTACACGACAAGGTTTAACGCAAAGGATTCTGCAATGTTAGGAGCCGATTGCTCACTGTCGGCTGCTCGGTGCACCGGTCCGTGGCACAGTCGGTAGCTAACTTAGTCGGCTATTCCCTTTTTAGAGCGTTTCGATTTGCTTTCTCGGGAATTTGTACTGCCGAATGCCCCAACTGCCACCCTTGTCAATGCCACAACCACTCTTGTGACTTGTGCTTGATCCAGGTGCTAAGTTGGATGCCAGCCCGCAGCCCACGTGCCTCGTTGGCTTACTTTTCTGACCTCGTGGTCGGTCAGTCCCCGAGTGCGTTATTCACGTCTCGGGTATGACGAAGCGTTGCCGACTTGGGCTAGCTTTTCGAATGAAATTATGCAAAGGTAATCGAATGCTCTTTTTCAGAGGCATGACAACTTTACTGATTGTTTTGCCGAATGGCATACATAAATTTCTGCCGCTCAACTATAGAACGGACATAAAAGCTCGGCGTTCCATGGCCGCTCCGTTTCTACTCCTGATGTGTCCTTATGCCGAGTGCCCTTGGTGCAGTCGATCAAATAATAGGAGTTGTTCTTGAGTGCGCGGCTGATGACGAATGGTCCCTCCCAGGGTGAGGATAGCTTGTGCTGCCCGTCTGACTTCTGAATTCGGCGTAGCACCATGTCGCCTTCTCAGAAGGCGAGAGGGCGAATCTTCTTGCTGTGGTAGTGCCGCAACTTCTGCTGGTACACTGCCGACCTGGAGAAGGCCAGCAGGCAAGCCTCTTCCTTGAGATCGACGCCGTCTTCTCGTGCTAACTTGGCTTCTTCCTCGGTGTACAAGGCATGCCGAGGTGAATCAAACTCAATGTCGGATGGAATGATTGCTTCTGATCCATACACCAGGAAGAATGGAGTGAATCCAGTCGACCTATTTGGTGTAGTCCTCAGGCTGAACAGTACTGCTGGGAGCTCTTCAATCCATGCTCCTGGTGCCCTCTCGAGTGGCTCCACCAATCGGGGTCTGATACCCGAGAGGATGAGACCATTTGCTCTTTCTACTTGACCATTTGACTGGGGATGAGCCACAGATGCAAGATCCAGCCGAATGCCCTGCTGAGATGCATATCGAGCCAGTGCCCCCTTTGCGAAATTGGTGTCGTTGTCGGTGATGATGCTATTTGGCACGCCATATCTGCACACGATGTCGGACACAAAACGGACCGCAGTCGGACCATCCAGCTTCTTGATCGGGCGGGCTTCAATCCACTTGGTAAATTTATCCACTGCAACCAGGAGATGTGTCATGCCACTTCGGGCCCTCTTGAATGGACCAACCATATCCAAACCCCACACCGCAAACGGCCATGCTATTGGGATTGTCTTCAATGCTAATGCTGGCTGATGACTTTTTGCCTTGAACCGCTGGCAGCCCTTGCAATATTTTACCAAATTCTCAGCCAGTGCGAGCGCAGTCGGGCAATAGAAACCATGTCGGAAAGCTTTGCTGGCAATGGCTTTTGCAGATGCATGATGACCGCATTCACCTTGATGGATGTCTCTGAGCAACTCCAAGCCTCTGTCTTCTTCTACACATCTCTGAAAACACCGGTTGCACTTTTGCGCACTAGCTCGTTGTTGATTATTGTGTATGCCCAAGATCGGCGGCTGATTTGTCTTGACTCTGCTTCGTCTTCTGGAAGGACTCTGTCTGCTAGGAAATCTCTAATCGGCTGTGCCCATGATGGCGCACTGACGACTACCATTACTGCGGCCTGCTGGGGTGCTACTTGTTCTTGGATCTCGGCTTCTTGGCCATTGGCCTCTTGGATCTCGGCCTCTTGAACTTCTGTCATCTCGACTTCTGTCTCTGAACTGCCGATTGCGGCGCCTGGCACGCATTCGGCAGCCCCTGGTGGCGATTGCTCGTCTGGAGCTGGAACTTCTTCACTGCAATCGGCAGTGCCTGACGTCATTGGCTCTTCTGAGGCTGTGCCATCTGGCGCTGCCTCTGCGTGCTTCCCTTTGGCCTTGCTCATCTTGGTGCATTCGGCAGCCCCTGGTTTGCAATCGGTAGCCCCTGGTTCTATCGGCTCTGTCGCTGCTGAAGCACCTTGGGCGCTTGACTGCTTCTTCGGAGTTGGAATTTTTGCCGGTTGAGCTTCTTTTGCCTTCTTCAATGCTTCAAGGTCGGTCTCCGAAATGAAGATGGACTCAGACTCTGGGGATGGCATGATGGATGGCTTCCTGATGTGCTCAAGTGATACGCCTGGTGGGATAGCTTGCCTTGTTGAGCCGAGCTTGGACAACGCATCTGCTGCTTCGTTGTTTGCTCTCGGCACATGGTGGAACTCACATCCTTCAAAATACCCACTGATCTGCTGCACTAGGAAGCGATAGCTTGCCATATTTGCATCCTTTGCGTCCCAGGTGCCTGTGCATTGCTGTACCACCAAGTCGGAGTCACCAAAACACTCAATATTCCGAATGCCGATTTCCTTGGCCAGCTTGATACCATGCACAAGGGCTTCGTACTCGGCGACATTATTTGATGCTGCAAAGTGAATCTGGAGCACATAATGCAGTTGATATCCTCTTGGTGAAGTAAGCACTACCCCATCCCCTAGGCCGCTCTTCATCTTGGATCCGTCAAAATGCATTCGCCAGAAATCCGATCCTGGGAGCTGAGGCAAGTATTGAGTTTCAGCCCAGTCCACCAGGAAATCGGCCAATGCTTGCGACTTGATTGCTGTCCTCGGATCATACTGGATGCCATGATTGGCGATCTCGATTGCCCACTTTGCCACTCTTCCGGTTGCATCTCTGCTTCCTATGATGTCGGCCAATGGAGCCGAGCTGACGACCGTGACCAGGTGGGCTTGAAAATATGGCTTCAATATCTTGGATGCCATGTACATTCCGTAGCACATCTTCTGGTAGTGAGGGTAGTTTTGCTTGGATGCCGAGAGCACTTCACTGATATAATACACAGGTCGCTGAATCTGCTGTGCCTTGTCCTTCTCGGGCCGCTCCACCACCATAACTGCACTGATCACCCGATTGGTTGCCGCAATGTATAACATCATTGGCTCCTTCTCAATCGGGGCAGCTAGAATCGGCGCGGTGGAGAGCATGTGCTTGAGCTCTCGGAATGCTTCGCTTGCTTGAGGTGTCTAGGTGAACTTCTCCGTCTTCTTCATTAGCTGATACAACGGGATTGCTTTTTCACCCAGCCGATTGAGAAATCGACTGAGTGATGCGAGGCAACCGGTGAACTTCTGTACTTTCTTCAGGTTCTTGGGTTGCTCCATGCGCTCGATTGCGGCTATCTTCTCGGGATTGCATTCGATTCCTCTCTCGGAAACGAGAAATCCCAAGAGCTTGCCGGCTTGGACTCCAAAAACGCATTTCTCCGGATTGAGCTTGATCTGATAAGTTCTCAAATTTGCAAATGTCTGTCGGAGGTCGTCTAGGAGTGTGACTCCCTTGTCCGACTTCACTACCAGATCGTCCACATAGACGTGGAGATTTCTGCCGAGTTGGGAGTGTGTACACCTCTGAATTGTGCGCTGATAAGTGGCACCTCCATTTTTCAAACCAAAAGGCATGGTGATATAACAATAAGCCCCGAAAGGGGTTATAAATGCAGTTTTTATTTGATCTTCCACAACAAGTTTGATCTGATGATAGCCAGCTGTGGCATCCAGAAAAGACAAAAGCTCGCAGCCAGCCGTAGAATCAATCACTTGATCGATACAGGGCAGAGCAAACGGATCCTTCGGGCACGCCTTGTTCAAGCAAGTGTAATCGATACACATGCGCCAGGTCTTGTTCTTCTTCATGACAAGGACTGGATTCGCCAGCCACTCGGGGTAAAACACTTCCATGATGAAACCTACCGCTTGCAGCTTCGCAATCTCTTCGCCGATTGCCCTTCTCTTATCTTCAGAAAAACGTCTCAGGGGTTGCTTGACCGGCTTCGAGCCTGGCCGAATGTGCAGCTTGTGCTCGGCGAGTTCTCTCGGCACACCAGGCATGTCTTGTGGAGACCATGCGAAGATGTCCCGATTCTCACGGAGGAACTCGACGAGCTCGCTTTCCTATTTGTCGCTAAGTCCAGCTCCGAATACAACGAACTTGGTTGAGTCGGAGGGATCTAGAGCGATCTTCTTGCTGTCCTTGGCCGACTGAAAGGACGATTCTTCATCTGCTCTCTTGGCTGGGCCGACTGGGAGTGGATTCTTGTTCTGCGCTTGCGCCATTGCATTCACCTTGCCGAGCTGACGCTTCTCCGTTTCAACCACCTGAGAATCAGCCAAACAGCTGCCAGCCGACGTGCACTCGAGGGACTTCCTGAAGTCCCCGGTGACGGTGATGACGCCGTTTGGCCCTGGGATCTTCATCTTGAGGTAAGTCTGCTGTGCATTGAACATGAACTTGGCAAATGCAGGCAGTCCTAACAGAGCATGATAAGGACTGCTGAAGTCGGCGACCTCGAACCAAATCGGCTCCCTCCTGAAGTTTTTCTCTGTGCCAAATATGACGTCCAGCCGAATGCGACCCATGGGGGTGCAAGACAACCCAGGGACGATCCCATGGAAAGTCGTCCGACTGGGCTCCAGATCCTTCTCGGTGAGCCCTAGCTTGATCAAGGTGTCTCTGTACAGAATGTTGATTGTGCTTCCTCCATCGACAAGCACTCGGGAGAACTTGCATGAAAATCTTGGTCCTGCGAACAGAGCATCAACCACCAGCGGATAATTGCCTGGATTCGGCAAAATGGTGGGGTGATCTGCTCTGTCCCAGGATATAGGACACTCGGACCAATGCATGAACTGAGGAATCGCTGGCATGGTGGCATTGACTTCTTGAGCTCGGGCTCTCCGACTGCCCTTGTCGGTGGATTCACTGGTGAAAATCATGTAGGCGGCGTCTTGCCGCGGGAACTGGTTCTGCTGCGGAGGTGGTCCTCTGTTCTGGGGTGGTGGTGGGGGTGGAGGTGGTAAAGCTTCTCTCTTTGCAATCCTTCTCACAAAATCACACTGCCGAGTTGTGTGCGCAGACGGCCTGCCAGGAGTGCTGTGCAATTTGCACGGTGCATCCAGCATATCGTCAAATGTGTATTTGGGCTTCATCTGCCCCGGGGGCCTCACATTGGGTCTCATCTTTCGCCTGCCTGCTGCAGCCCTTGGATCTTCTTCATTTTGAACAGCGGCCACCTGCCGACTGCCGTACTGTGTGTCTGGCTGCTCATCCTTATGCTTGCCATTGTTCTTGTTGCGGTTGTTCTCTCTTCTTTCCTTCCGACTAAGGCCTTGATTCCCTGTGTCCGACTGCGGAGCCCCTGGTGATTGAATTACACCTCCAACTCCGAGCTGGATAGGGCGCATCGCAGAATCGGACACGGCAAAGGAGTTGGCCACCTTCATGAGCTCGGCGAGCGATGTGAAATCCTTGCAGAGCAACTTGTGCTTCAACATTGAATCAGCCAGGCATCCATCCGTGAAGTACTGAATGGCCTGGATCTCATGGACTCCTTCACATGAGTTCTTCAACTTTATCCACCGAGATAAGTAATCTCGGAGGGGTTCATCCTTGCCCTGCACACAAAGAGCCAACTGCCGCGGGAGGTTGGGCCGCTCATATGTGCTCGTGAAGTTGTGAATGAAAGCACTTGTAAAATCTTCCCAGCAATTTACGCTGTCCTTGGGCAAACTGTTCAACCAAGTCCGAGCTGAACCCTGCAGCATCAGGGGTGCATAGCGGACTGCCACGCACCGACTGCCCCCTGCAATGCGAACTGTGGTCAGGTAATCGGACAACCAATCTTCTGGATTCACAGAACCATTATACTTGGGAGTGTCTCTTGGCAGCTTGAAGCCTTTGGGAAACTTCTCGGTCCGGATGCGATGACCGAAACACGACGGGCCAGCCTCTCCTTCTTCATCCTCTTGAGCCTCCTTCTCCAGGAGCTCAATGCGATGCCTGGCATCATTCTGACCGATTTGGCGAGGGCCAAGTCGGGCGCTGATTGCTGGTCTTGGTGCCGACTGCTGAGGCATGTTGTTGCGCCTGCTGTTAACAACTGGTTCTTCAATTCTTCTGCTTGCCGCTGGGGGTGGCCGATTGCTTCTGACCCTGCTTTCATGCCGAGATGGGGCCGGTTGATGCCTGTTCTAGCGCGATGCATTCGGTCGCTGGCTAGCTTCCAGAATCGGCCTCACCGTTCCTCTTGATGCCCCAGGTCCCGCATTCTGATTCTCCACTGCCACGAGCCTTTGCTCCTTTGCAGCTGCCAGCAGCTCGTGCATTCGGCGCGACTGCTCTTGCCGCTCATCTCCTTCTAGGTCTTCTAGTTCGATTGCTATCTGCTCGGCTTCCCTCAGGTTTTTGTCCGGAGTGCTGTATGTCGGCCTCTGGATGAACGCCGATTGCGCCGGCTGCTCCGGCTGCACCGGCCTCCTCGTCCGCTCCGGTTGCTCAGCTCCCGACAGCTGCTGGTTGACTGCTCGCCCTCGGATTCTCAAATCTTCTAAGACCGCGGGCTCAATCGGCCGACGCGGTCCTGCATGCGCTGCGTTGTATTCCCTTGTGATGGATCCCAGCCTGCGCTCTTCTGCTAACACCTGCTCGGCCCTGCGAGCAAGAGCAAGCCGTGTCGTCTCCATCTCGGTGTGCACTTGATCGGGGTCACCATTCCTGTTCACGGGTGTGTATAACACATCCCGCAACGCACTAGTGCCTACTCTCTCTGCAGCCTCTGCTGCCTCCTTGGCTCTCCTCGCCGCACTCGCCGCACCGCGATTGCTTGATGAAGACGCCCCCGCCATCATGACGATTGCGTGCACTCGGCCATCCTTTCCTCCAGGAGCTGCACTGCAGCCCCTGGTCGAGATCGGATCCGTGATGCACGAGAAGACACGAATCTCCCTGGGATATGCCTCGGGGAAGCTGCCGATGAAGAGGCGATGACTGCCGACCTGCAGCGACACGCCGGGCGGCAGGGGTTCACCGGCCCCGTACCGCGCCGGGTAGTCCACCACGTAATCGATTGCCCCACGCCTAAGAATCAGGCCAGAGGCGTGGCTACCGCCTGATGCAGAGGAAAATCCCGTCCGGATCTTTACTCCAGTCGAAGCCTCGGTCTGCCCCACGGTGGGCGCCAACTGTCGTCGATATGTGACGGCAGATGCCATGGGGATGGCTAAAGTGAGGGGAAGACGCGAGGAAGAAGATGTCGATGGTGCCGGAATCGGGTTGGGCACAAACACGGTGACAGACACCACGATGTACCCAGGTTCGGGGCTCTCCGGAGAGATAACACCCCTACTCCTGCTTATCTCTTATATATCAATGGAACTGAGCTACAATAACCGCTTCTCGATCTACTCAGGGGAAGGTGAGCGCCGCCGTGGGCAAGGCTCTCTCCTGCTTCCCTGAGGAGTAACTACAAGCAGTGAATGAACTGAGTGACTTGTGAGTAATGGGGCGAATGAGCGGATCGTCCCCCACGCAGGAGGGGTACCCCGGGATCTTATAGCATGAGCCCGGGGTAAATCGGTAACTTCACTGCCGATTGGGCCCAGCTGTCATCCTCTAATTGGCTGGGGCCCACCGACTGCTCCTCTCCGGGTGATCCGGACCCGACGAGCGGCGGCCCATGCTGTAGACTCGTAGGGCATGATGGTGAACAGTGGAGCTAGAAGGTGCGGTCTTGTCGTCCTGTCCGCGGAATCGGCGGAGAGGTCGACACCGCATCTCTGCCAGATCTTCGATGTGACTTGGCTTCTCTGCCACCCCGATCTCTCGGGATTGCGCATTTATGACCTCGTACTTGTACCTTCGACCGATCTTGGGGTCAACTTCTCCAGGGGTAGTAGGTTGTACCGATTGCGCCTGGGTCGACTGGTGGTTCCGGGGAAGGTCGATTGCTCTGGGCAATTGGCTGTGCTGATACCCACCTCGGCCCAGCTGCAGGCCAATCGGATAATTGTCTTGGTGATGAAAAGGGTGGACCAGTTGCGCCTGGGCCGACTGCTGGCATTCGGTATGGCTGATTTCCTTGGAGCAATCGGCCGTACGCCTGCCCAGCTCGGTCCAGCTGTAGCCCAATTGGTCCATCCTTGTCTTGAAAGGTTGCTTTCGCTTGGGTGAGCCTACCCGGGCACCAATCCCCCGACAAAAGGTGATTGTGGAAGCACAAGCAGAATTCCGCTTGGTGCTGGAGGAAGGCTAGGAAAAGACGGGGAAGCGACCAACTAGAGAGCATAACAGTGATAATCATGCAGAGCGACAAAGCAACATTGAATCGGGCATGAAAGTGATATAACTCACCCTGAAGTAAAAAGATCATCAAGGCAGAACAAACTTTTTAGTCTTAACATGCGTGAACATGTGCCAAGTCAATCCAATAATCCCCCGGAGGGAAATACCACTTCAATATGCCACACCATGAACAATGCAATGCATGTCAATCATCTCAAGCAACACATTATAAACTCTATATATTTGAGACTAACCACAAAGAAAGCATGAACCACTGGGAAAGCATTGTAAACATAGCACTATGTCGCTACAAGCTGGTCTCTAATCATAAGTACAGGCATATGTACAAAAGTAGAAACAAAAAGAGTTCATACCGGCTTTCCTTGTTGCATCCCTTCCGTCGATCTTCGTCATTACTGCCTTGTCACTTGCACGATCGAATGTAAGAAATTATAATCATCACGGACTCGAGCTGAACTCTGAAAACAAAGCAAACTAAAGAGCAAAGGAAACATATTTTTGGTTTTTAAAAGTTTAACGAAAGCAAAAGAAAGGAGAATTGCAAACTAGAAGAACAGGCAAAAACTTGCAAAAAGATAAAAGCGAACCAATGGTAGATACAAAGGAGAGGGGAGGAGAGCACGTACTCCCCCAGCTTAGGCTTTTGGCCTAAGTTGGGCTCTTCTACTGCGGTCCCGCGGAGCTTCCTGCTCTGGGGTAATGGTAATCCCACGGGTTGTATGAGCCCTCCTGTGCGTACACTGAAGTCCTCGGATCCTCCCACGTGGAAGAGGAAGGTCCCGCCCCCATCCATTGGAAGACCCTTCACCCCAGGGGGTGACGGTCTCCTCCTGAACTGGTGGATATACCACGTGCTCCTCCTCGTCTGGCTCGACCCCCTCCGTGGGGTCGTGAAACTGGTATCTACCCGTGATCTCATCAAACTCGGCCACTGAAAAACGAAATCCTTTCCTGTGAGAAAAATCAAACACAAGTGGTGCAGGTAGACGGACAGCGCGTTCCACACCGCCTTTAAACTGCAAAACATAATAAAGTGCATAGCGGTCAGAGGCCTTAGTAACAAAGAAATGCCTCTTCATGGTAGCCAAGTCAAGGCTAACAAAAGGAAAGACTGTATCATCCGGGCGCGGTTCTCCTTGGAGAAACTGCAAAAGAAGTGTGGCATAGACGCCACCAAAGAGGTCCCCCTTGTTACTATTAGTAGCAAGGCGTTTCGCGATAAGCGAACCCACATGATAATCGTGCTTCCCTGAGAGGGCATTCGCCATGATAGCAGTATCAGGCGTAGAAGTGCTGCTCGTCTTGTCTCGAGCCAACACTCCTCTAGCAATATAATAGGAGAAATACCTGAGGTGAGGGAACATAATGTTGGAAATCTTCTGACGGTTGGATGCCCTCACTTCAGTGTTACAGAACGAGTCGAGGAGGGTGTTGAGTGCAACATTTTGGACATTTTTCCTCTTCTTCTTTTCGACCAAGCCTGGCAAACCTAAAGCTTCACAAAATGTACTCATAGGCATGGTCAGCAACCTTTCATAAAGTCTAAACACCACAGTATCATTGTCAGGATAAAACCTGAAACTGTTAACAAAAATAGCGGTGAGTGTCTCGTACTGTGGTACACGGATCGTAACGAGCCGTGTTAAACCTTCATGGGCACACAGAGCATAGAACTCTTCTCGTATGCCGGCATCCTCCATGAAGTCTTCGCATGGAAATGCCATAGCTCTTGCGGGTGACGCGTCCAACATCTCCATGGGTACGATATCTTCATTATAGCTCACCATCGTGGCCGAAGGTAAAGCTGCGGAACGCGCAACACGGCTAGAGCGCTTGGGCTTCTTCTTCCCAAGCCACTTTCCTAGCCTCTCCATTTCTGAAATTTTTAACAATTCACAAAAACAAAGATTTAAGCAAAACTAGTTTGGGCAAAATATTCTACTTAATTTACCAAGTCTCAAACTAGCAACAAAACTTGAAAAATAAATTTCTACACAAACATTTAAGCTCAACTAAACAGCACCAAGAACCACTAAATACTCACTAATGAAGCCACCAACTAGAAAACTAATTGGAGGGGTGAGGGAGTCACATACCAGAGAATATTTTTCCCAAATTTCAGCTCAAATGAGTGGTTGTAGAGGGAGATCGAAGTTCCGTGCTCAAGAACAGCAAGAACACGAAACCAGTGCAAGAACACGAGTTGTCGTGGTGAAAGAGAGAGAGTGGAAGAAGAGATGCCAGCAGGGGGTGCCCGTGGGCCTCAGGAGGGTGGGTGGCGCGGCCAGGAGCTGGGCCGCGCCACCTGGCCTCCTGGGCCAGGGGTGGACCCCCCTGGTCAGCCACAGGTACTCCCCGATGGCTTTTTACCTAGAAATTTTTATTTTTATTTTTCTGGAATTTTCTGGGAAATTTCACTGTAGAGAATTTTTCAAAGTTCAAAAAGCTGCAAAAACTTTCGTGAACTTGAGACAAAAGTTAGAACAAGTGAAGTTTTAAACAAAAACTTGGGTAGAGCAAGGAGAATAAAAGCTAAAGGAAATTAAAACATAACAAGCTCAACTTTTTACTTATATAAAACTTGCTAGTTAGCAAGGTTGATCAAGTCTTACCAACACACCGGCGATATATAGCGCAGAAAGTCTCGCCTCTTATGAAGTGATCATTGCACTCTCACTTTAATGGACATGGACCCCACCATAATTGTTTTGTATTTGTGGTATACATGTAGTGGACAATCCCATTCTCCAATCTTCACGGTCTCGATATTCTCAATGGAGTTAAGGCCATGCCTTTTGTCGATTTTCTTCGGAAAATACACCGTGTGTTCTTTGTCATTTACGTTGAAGGTAACCTTCCCTTTATTGCAATCAATAACAGCACCTGCGGTGTTAAGAAAAGGTCTACCAAGGATAATAGACATGCTCCCATCCTCGGGCATGTCAAGCACAACAAAATCAGTAAGTATTAAGCAATTGGCAACTTCAACAGGAACATCCTCACAAATACCAATCGGGACGGCCGTGGACTTGTCGGCCATCTGAAGAGAGATATCTGTAGGAATTAGTTTCTCTAAACAAAGCCTTTTGTAGAGAGAGAAGGGCATAACACTCACTCCTGCACCAAGATCACATAACGCAGTTCTAACATAATTATTCTTTATGGAGCAAGGAATGGTGGGTATACCTGGATCACCGAGCTTCTCAGGAATCTTGCCACTGAAAGAGTAGTTAGCAAGCATAGTAGATATTGCCTCATTAGGGACTTTTCTTTTATTAGTAACAATATCTTTCATATATTTTGAGTAAGGAGGCAATTTAATAGCATCAGTCAAAGGAATTTGAAGAAAAAGATGTTTCATCCACTCACAAAACTGTTATAGTGCTCTTCTTCTTTGGATTTGACGAACTTGCTTGGGAAAGCCATGGGTTTCTGTACCCATGGTTCTCGTTCCTTCCCGTGTCTCCTTGCAAGGAAGTCTTCTCTAGTATACTTCTTGCGCTTATCGGGTGCTTCTTCTTCACGAACCTCGGGTGGATCATTCTTTTCAGTATCCTTTTCAGGTTCAGCACCGTCTTTAGTCTCAGCATCGGATGTAGATATGCTGTTTGGATCCACAACTTGTTCTTCTTCTTCTATAGGATCATTGGAATTGTCAGCTTCCTTGTGTTTCTTTTTATTATTCTTCTTCTTTGGGGAGCTAACAATTTCTTCTTCCTGCACTTGAGAATCTTGCCCGATCCTCTTTGGATGCCCCTCTGGATAGAGAGGGTCCTGGGTGTGTGTGCCTCCCCGGGTTTGTATACCGTAAGCTTGTAAATTGTCCTGTTTGGCATTATTAGCAAGCAAATCTTTTTGCACATTAGAAATTTGTTCCAGCTGAGTTTGAACCATATGAAAATGCTTCAAAAGACATTTAAGATCATTAGCCGTTCTACCTAGAACATCAAGCAAACTTTTGATAGAAAGAATATTATCATGCAACTGACCTTGTATCTTCTTATTGAAGTGATTCTGCTTCATAATATAATTATCAAGCTCATCTAAACATTGGTCAGGAGGTTTACCTTTAGGGATGTCACTTGCATTGAAATCTAAAAGAGAGTGTACTTCTATCATAGGTGGGTGAGTGGTAGGCTCACACAACTTCTCAATTGGAGGTAGATTCTTCACGTCGTTAGCTTTAATACCTTTCTCTCTTATGGAATTCTTTGCTTCTTGCATATCTTCCGGGCTTAGGACTAGCATGCCCCTCTTCTTTGGTGGTGGAGGTGGTTCAGGCACGGACCAATCTTCATGGTTTTTTGGCAATTTTTCCCATCAATTCTTCCGCATCGACCGGTGTTCTTTGCCTGAAAACACAACCAGCACAACTATCTAGGTAGGATTTAGACCCATCGGTTAGACCAGCATAAAATATATCAAGTAATTCATTTTTAGGGATTTCATGTCCCGGTCTAGCTTTTAGCAAACTGCAAAATCTCCCCCAAGCTTTAGGGAGATGCTCATCCTGCAACTGTTTAAAGTTATAAATTCTTTGTAAAGCAGCATGTTTCATATGAGAAGGAAAATACTTATCAACGAAAGATATAGCCATATCTTGAGGAATCTGAATGGAACCACATGGTAGTGCATCGTACCATGCTCTAGCATCTCCTTTCAAGGAAAAAGGAAGAAGCTTTGGTCACATAAAAGTTCCGGATCCTTTCATCTGTGGTAAACAAGCCGCCTAACTCAGTGAGTTTGGTCAGGTGCCCGATAGCATCATCATTTTCTCTGCCATAAAAGGGACCAGCTTCAACTGTGGATATAAGTGAAAGGTCAACAGAGAAATCAAAATCAGGATCAGCGATGCGTATAGGAGACGTAGCAAAAGTAGGATCAGGAGTAAACTTGTTTTTCAGGGAGTGTTTTGCTAGCAACTTCTTTATAGTAGCAGGGTCGGAATAAGCACATTCATTAAGTTCCCTAGAAAAATCATCATCAAGTGTAATATAATCATCCTCAAGGAGTTTCTCCTTAAGGTCAGCAAAGTTATGAGTTTTCCCAATAGGAGTTTGGATAACAGGAATTTCAACACCCGAGAGTCGGGCAACAACAACAATCTATTCTTCTATAAAAGAACCAAGTGAACCTGTAGTCTCAAAAGTAGTAGAAGCATCATCAAATGTATATGACATATTGCCAGACTCAGCAGAAGTAGCATGTAATTGAGGTGAATAAAACCGACTCATAACCGAAGGTGAATCAAGTTTAGCACTAGTGCTAAGAGCAGTACCTCGTCTCGTACGGGATGGTAGGATCGGAACTATAGGGTCTCCCTTCTTACCCATAGTGGATAACGTGCAGCAGGTAGGATACTTCGAGTAGACCTGTAAATAAATCCATGGTCCCCGGCAACGGCGCCAGAAAACAGTACTTGATAACCCTCAACTGTAGGGGATCGAGATAGTCTTCGCGGTCAAGATAACCCAATTTATTGATTCGACACTTGGGGACACAAAGAATACGTACATGATTTGACAATTGAGTTTTCAATTCAACCACACCTGAAATAAACACTTGCTTGCACAAAGGTATTAGTAGAAACTGTATAATAGTGGTGATAGTGGAACAGCAAAGGTAAAGAACTTGTAACCAGCAGAAGGAAAACATTGTAGGCTAGGGAGATGGATGGTTGGGCGCTGCTTGGATGAGAACGAACATGTAACAAACTCTAACTTGGGCAAGGCTCACAGAAAACAAAGGATCATCTAGGCAAATATCAAACATCAGGCATGTATCCCAAGGTAGTTGTACGTGCTTGCAATAAGAACTTTGCACAACATCTTTTGTCCTACCCTCCCGCTACAAACGGGGCCAAAAGGAACTTAGGGAGATTAAGGTTCTCCTGTCAAAGAGCACCGGAACAAAGCATTAACAATTCATGGATACACGGAATCCTCAAATTATAGTCCATCCCCTTTGGTGTCCCAAGATGTCACCATTGGGATCGCCGGTTACAGACTATAATAAGTGCATACAACTCATAGATAGGATCAAAAACAGCACAAACTCAAGAAACAAAAGGGTGATCAGATCTGAAATCATGGCACTCGGGCCCAAAGTGACAAGCATTAAGAGCAACAAGTTGTAACAGAGATGATAAACACCAAGTAGATGATAGGCAACATGCCCCCAACAATATGATTGAACTATTACATGATCTAACTCATCCAATCCCTACCATCCCCTTTGCCTACAGCAGGGAATTACTCACACATGAGAGGAGAAGTCATGGAGGGGTGATGGAGAGGCGATGATGATGACGATGGCGATGATTTCCCCCTCACCTGAGGCCAATTCAGCCTCCAGATTAGCTCTCCGAGGAAGAACAGAGGGTTGCGGCGGCTCCGCGACGTAGATTGGAAAAGCGACTTCTGTTTTGGGGTTTCTGCGTCAGGAGAATAAATAGGGGCCAAGGTAGGTCAGCAGGGGGTGTGGGACCCAGCCAGGAGGGCAGGTGGCGCGGCCAGGGGCTGGGCCGCGCCAGGCACCCTCTTGGCTGCCCGCTGGCTGCCCTGTGGCCGTGGAAGCTTCCAGAACACTGATTTTTTATATAATTTTTTGGAATTTTTCCAGCGTACCTAAATGTCCAGAAACCTGCACAAAAGAAAACAGCACTGGTAGCTCTGCTGAAAACAACGTCAGTCCGGGTTATTTTCGTTCAAATCATGCAAGAATGAAGGCAAAACAATAGCAAAAGTGTTTGGAAAAGTAGATACGTTTAGGACGTATCAACCTCCTGATTAGATTGAGAGTTACCGATAATAAGTGCATGAGTTCTTCGGACTAATGTGAGTATTCGAAAGTTGACATTTCCACCCACCTATACTTTTTCTAGCCTCTTCGGTACCGTGCATTGCCCTTTCTCACCTCGAGAGTTGGCGCATACTTCGCCGGTGCATCCAAACCCTTGGCATGATACGCTCTGTCATCATAAGCCTCCTTATATCTTTCCTCAAAACAGCCACCATACCTACCTACAAGGCATTTCCATAGCCTTTCCGAGATACATTGCCATGCAACATCCACCTTCTCATGACTTGATCTTCATGTCATACATGCTACTTACTTTATCGATGAGCCGCATGATAGTTGGGCTTTTCCCTAATCATTGCTACATGACGCGCTAGTATCATTGCATATCCTGCTACCCTGGCAGAGGCATACATTTGCATCATGATAGTTACATTTTCTTTATGTGAGTACCTTTGTAAAGTGTGAAAGATCTCCTATATTCTTGTAAAATATAGAGTATTGCCCCTAAAGTGAGGAAAAGATCCCAAAGAGGACAAAATCAAAAGATCCCAAAGAGGAAAAATGAGAGTTAAATAGAAAGAGCCATTGAGGCCACCAAAAAATAAAATAAAAAAGAGAAAAAGAGAAAAGAAAAATAAAAAGAGAGAAGGGGGCATACTACTATTCCTTTTGAGAGATCCACACTAGTACTTCATCTTCTATCCTTTGTACTCCATAGAGATCATCATCATGCATATAGCTATGTGGGGACCCTTCACACTATAGAACTTGGCTTGTATATTCCAATGATGAGCCTCCTCAAACGAGCTCTAGGTCTTCTTGAGAAAGAAAGTTAGATGCACCCCCACTAGTTCCCTTGGAGAGATTTTAGCTCACATGTGCATCTGTTGTATGGCAATCCCTACTCCTCGCATCATATCTATCATATGGCCTTCTCTCGCCTATGATTGTCCTCATTGATGTGAGCCTTTCAAACCTCTTTGTCTTCCTCCTCCACCTTCTTTCTGTTTTGCCTTTTAGGTGTCAACTTTCTTGCTCACGCTCATCCATTGCATGAGTGCTCAAAATATCGAAAGGGAGTGGATCAGTTTGACTTGTACCTGGCTAGTGGTCTGGGGACGAGTCCAGATAAGAATCCAAAGGAGACTAAGTATGAAACTTTAGTAGATAGTTGTTCTCAACAACCTTTTTTATCTTTCTTCCCAGTCCCTTGCTTGCACGCAAACACCATTTGGAGACATTCGAGTCACGGACAGCAAGAGCTCTTGAGCCCTTTGTTCTTTTGTTACTTGTGTCAATGCTAATACAGACTCTTGCTTGTTAAGACTTGAATTGAATTGCATGCTTTGATTGCTTTACTTAAAAGTCCTTATTTGGTTGTGTGGCATGTCACCACAGAAATTATGCTTGTTATCATTTACCTACTCGAGGACGAGAAAGAATTAAGCTTGGGGATGTTGATACGTCCCAAACGTATCTATAATTTCTGCTTGCTCCATGCATGTTTTGTGTGACTTTGCCATGTTTTGCATGAACTTTCATACACTTTTGAACCTATTTGGACTAACCTATTAACTCAGTGCACCCAGTTGCCAGTTTCTGTTTTCTGCTATTTTTGTATTTCAGGTTTTCCGGCCATTAAAGGTGCTCCAAAAATTCCGGGAAAAATATATAAAAAATCAGCGCAACAGAAGCTTCCGGAATCACCAAGAGAGGGAAGGGGGGCCACCACCAGGCAGCCAGGAGGGAAGGTGGCGCGGCCCCACCCTGGGCCGCACCAGGGACCCTCCGGACTGCCTCGTGGGTCCCCTCGACGCCCCCCTTCACCTATATTTACCCCTCGGGGTGGAAACCCCTAATATCAATCTCTTTCTCGCGAACTCCCCTGTGTACCGCCGCCGCCACCGTTCAAGATCGGGGCTGCCTGGAGAAGCTGCCCCGGCACCCTGCCGGAAGGAGGAACCCCCTCCGGGAGACCATCCATAGCCATGGACGCCTCCCGGATGTGCCGTGAGTAGTCCCCCTTGGACCATGGGTCTGTGACCAGTAGCTATGTGATGAATCTCTCCCCCTTTTGTGCTTGCACTTTCGAGTCCTCGTGAACTGCCTCACATGATCGAGGCATCTATGTAATTTCTGCTGTTGCTATGCTGAGTTTGTTGGGATCTGATGGATTATGAGACTATGTTCAGATTGTGATGAGTAATATATTTGGTTCTTCTCTTTATATTTTGTTCTTGAGTAAATTCTTGCATGTTCTCCGTTGCGGTATTTGCTTTGGCCAAGTATTTTATTTGAAACTCCAAGAGAGAGCATTATGCTCGATTGTGGGTTCAGCCCCTTGATGTCTAGCTTGAGTGACAAAAACATGAGACTAGGGGATGTGCTGTTGCCACCAGGGATAAAACAACAGTGCTTGTACTCTGCGGGTGCAAGGATTGTTTACTTTACGCAAAGTTCTTTTAATGCAGTTGTCTGTTGCTTTGAGTTGACACTTTGGGTGGGATTCGCAACTTAATACCAGCGAGATGTTTTGGATAGATATCTCAAGGTGGATGATTCGTAGTAGATGCAGATGGATTTCGGTCTACTTACCTTGGCGTACTGCCCATTGCTTTTGAGCCCTTCCTTTCTTTGCAGCATAGTTAGCATTGCGGTGCCTTCATAATCCTGTCAATTTCCCAACTGTGATTTGTTTACCTCGCTAGCACTTTTATCGTCTTTTGGGAGAGAGACATCACTAGTGAAAATCACGGGACCCCGGTCCATCTTCACATTATTGTTCACACCCTCAATTTACTTTCAGCTTTTACTTTCCTTTGCACCTTTTATCTCTTGCGTTGATCCTTTGTAAACGACAAGGCCGGAGGAATTGACAAATCCTCTGTACTCGTTGGGAGCAAAGTTATTTGTTGATGTGTGCAGGTCCACGACAATACCCTTGTCAGGAAGCAATTTCTAGCGACGTTGCCACCTACTTGTATCTCCTGAGTCTTACTGGTTCGATAACCTTGGTATCTTCACCGAGGGAAACTTATTGCTGCACTGCATCTCAAATCTTCCACTTGGGGTAACCAACGAGGGGAGAGAAGCCATTAGTTAGACCAAAAGACGCAGAGCGTAGGGAGTGCCTAGCTCTGATACCAATTGAAAGCTCAAGAATGATCAGAGGGGGAGGGGGTGAATGATCACTTCTAAAAATTCTATGGAACTTAGAAGGAATTCATGCAAACTGCGAAGGACTATAGGCATCTCGAAGGAAATACAGTATCGAAAGATATACATAGCTCGAAAGGATTGGGAGAGAAGGTAAACATCGAAGGCAAATAGGCACCGAGTAAATACTTAATGTAAATGCAAGAAGGAAAATGAGCCTGACACGACGATGTTTGGTAAACCAGTTCACACTCTGCAAAGTGCTACGTCTAGTTGTAGGGACTGGTGATTGAACACCTGGAGCAAAACTCTCTCCGTCCTATTCTCCACTGCAACAATATCCTCGAGCTTGTCCAGTTTTCACTCGTGGTAGATGATTCAGGACATCTCCGAGACCTTTACAAACTTCCTTCAGCAGCGACAATTACTCTTCGACTTCTTGACAGGCGACGCCTAACCGTCTAGGAGACTTGCAGTTCTCCAAGATAAAAAGATCGACTAATCTCAACCTAAGTCTCTGTGAATTGCTCAACTCAGTTCAGACTTGGGTTTTGGTTTTCTCTCGATGAACTCTTGGGATGCTCACAATACTTCTGTCTTAGAATCTTCAGTGGAGCAGCCAACCCGAAATGGCGGGTAGGTGCGGGGTATTTATAGGTTGCGATCCCGATGAGTAAAATAACTGAAGTGACCCGATGCAACCGCTTGACGTGTGTCCACAACGGTCGGATTTCAATCACTGCGCAACTTTACTTGAGGAACAAGTAAGCTGACTCACCGAATGAGTTCTCAGTCGAAGGTACGAAGTGCGATGACTTTGCCTTCGAGCTATTCACTCGACTCAGTGAGATTTCTCTCGGTAGGCTTTTGTGGGTTTAGGTTGAGCAGAGCAAATTCACTTCGACAAAGATCTCAACTAGCAAACCCCTCTTGATAGTACGGTTTTTCCTACGACTCAAGAAAACAAAGAGAAACTAGTAAAAAGACTAAGTCTTCGACCAACTTCAGCTTTCTCCTCGTTGCGCTTTTACTCGAGAATGTCTTCTTCTTCAACGACATTTTTAGGGGTCGTCTTCCTTCAAAGGTTTCGGTAGTTGACAGCAGCTTCACTGCAGTGAGTTGTCCTTTGACCTTCTCCTTGCGAACTCCATTCTTTCGGAACCTAAGTATCTGTTTATACTCGAAAACAATATTAGTTCCACTTCTGCTTTGTCCAACAATGTCCAAAACCTTCGGGGGAAAAACTTGCTCTTACACGAAGAAAAAGTTGTGACATGCTGTCCAGAAAACAGATTATGTCTTCTTGACGGAAAAAATCGGAACAAATCACCAGTTCATCTTTTGAGCTGAATTATTACACAACAGTCTCTATACAATTGTGAAACTTTCGTATGTTCTGAGTTTTTTGATTTGAGTTGCAGAAGTACCCCGAAAAAATTCTCTACTACCTGCTGTTATGTTTTTCACAGATTCTGCCACGTTTTTCCTTTCCTTACTTTTGCAAACCTTAAGCTTGCTTTTTCTTTGCAAGAACCTTTTTGAAATCTTGAGAAGCAATAGCTCTTCAAGAATATCTTTATATCTAGTGGGTAAAATTTAATTTATTAAGGGTACTAACCTCCCTAATCAGCTTATGATGAGTTATGTGTTGGATATGTGCCCTAGAGGTAAATTAATAAAGATATTTGTCACATATCTGTTTGTTCATAATACGTTATATATTGTGCTAGAACTGTATTAAGCGGAAACATTAATACACGTGTGATATATAACAACCTGGTCCCTAGTTAAACTCAGGCATACTAGCTCATTGGGCAATTGATGATCAAGGTTTCCTGATCATGAGAACATAATAGTCTATTGACAATGAGGTCATATCATTAGGAGAATGATGTGATGGACACACACCCACCTTAAGCATTGCAGTGTGATCAAGTCACATAAGTTCAGCATTGCGATGACTTAATAACATAGTGACTGAATCCTTAGACCGTGATGATCATACATAATTGCTATCTATTAGGATGCTTTGAGTGCATTAACCATTACACTGAAACATGGTAACTGAAAAGGTGTATCTTGGGTATTTCAAAGTAGATATGTTGAGCAGTATGAAATAGATCAGAGCGGGATTTGTCAATCCGAGTGACGGATAGGTACTCTGGGCCCACTCGGTGGTGTTGCATCAATAGCTTGCAAGCAAGTGACTAGGTCACAAGAGATGTAATATTCACAGACGAGTAAACATGTTATGTCGGAGACGAGGAAGAACTAGGTATTGGATACCGACGATCATACCTCGGACAAACATAGTACCGAAGCACAAAGGGATCAAGTCATATTGTTAACGGTTCAACAGCGATGAAGTTTATTCGATGGAAGCGTAGGGGCACATCAAGAATTGTAACCAGATCCCACATGATGGTCATTGGTCACAGAGTGTCTCGATCATGTCTACTATTTCCCGGACCGTAGGGTGTCACACTTAAGGGCAATCGATGCATTAAGGATTGATTCGGGATCATCAGTGAAAAGAGAGAAAACACCGGAAATGTACTGGGAGGTGCCAGAAGCTGTTCTGAATATTTTGAAAGGTTCAAAATAATATATATTAATGTTTAAATATGTTTTATTAGTTAATTGACAGAATTAAATATTTAAAATGATTTAAATAATTAATTAAAAAGGTGAAAAGGTATTTGGGCCTTAAAAGGCCCATGAGGGGAAGGGGGAGCCTCCCCCCTTGGGCTTGGCGCCAAGGGAGGGGCCCATCCCCCTCCTAGCCGCACCACACCCCCCCTTGGGGGTTTAGTACCACATGAGGGAAGGGGAGGGGGTGGAGCCCCTCCTTGGCCTATATAAGGGGGGGTGGGGGTGCCTTTTTCAACATAAATTGAGTTTATCTCTCTCTCTTTCTCCGACCTAGAGCGGACTCCCCTGGTTTGGAGTTTGCACCTGGTTGGGGGTTTCACCATCATCCAGACGCCGTCGCGCTGCCGGAATCGGGATCCGGATCAATCTTCTTTCCGCTGATCTTCTGGTTCGGAGCCCGGAGGGACGTCGGTTGCACCGTACGTGTGTAATCCCGCGAGGCACTACACGTGTGGTGCTACTTCATCGTCGGAGGTTCTTCAACACGACAGGGAGGTCGTAGGATCAGAGTCTACGCCAACCACATTCGAGGAACATTTCCCTCTTTCGGTCTTCAAAGGTATGAACACCGATTCCTTCCGTTACATACATCAGCATAGCATAGATCTTGGGTTCGGGACTCGTAGGTAGGAAATTTTTTGTTTTCTGCGCCGTTCCCCAACATTATGTATGAAGGGAGTTTTCAAGTGTGCGATGGAAGATAATGAAAGAAGATCTGGGAGTGTCAAGCGCTCAAGCTTGGGGATGCCCCCATGCATCCCCAATAAATATTCAAGGAGACTCAAGCGTCTAAGCTTGGGGATGCCCTCGTGCATCCCCTTCTCCATCAACAATCATCAGTTCGTCCTTCGTCTCACTATATTTTTATCACTTTATGCGTTATGTGCTATGCTTGGAGCGTCCCACTCTTAGGTTTTATTTTTAGTTTTATTTAGCTTTGCTTGCTGTTCATAACAAGTTAGACCCCAGCTTACTTTGTGTGGGAGAGAAACACGCTCCACTCCAATCTAGAACACATCATACGATTTTGCATGCTTATCTTTCTGCTGTTGTGTGTTCTTTATCTTTTCGTAGCTACTGCCATGTTTAGTTTTAGTCTTAGTTTGTCTTTAGCAAGAGATTTGGATTTTGTTTAGTTTGTTGCTGGAACTCTCTTTAGTTTTCGTGTTTATCTTATTAAGAGAGTTGGTTGTTGCACTGAGTTGTGTCTTGTCATGAAAGTAGGTAATTGAGGTTCTTATTTAATTTTAGCAGTAACTTGCAATAGTTTTGAGGTATTGTTGTGAGTAATGTTTGAACTTTTGGTGTCAAGAGCTCTAGCCTATTAGTGATAGGTGTCGTATTTTGGGCAATCCGTGTTTATTTTCAAAACCTCCAAAACTAGTTGAGAACTCTAGCTACTAGATGGATCGCTAATCTTTGGAGGGATCGGATATTAGAGTACACTCACATACAATGAGTCGAGGATGCGCAAGGATAACCAAACCCCCATACACTCCTCCTCGGGGTACTTGTATCTTTGTGAACCTCCTTATTAGATTGAGAGTTACCGATAATAAGTGCATGAGTTCTTCGGACTAATGTAAGTATTGAAAGTTGACACTTACACCTCCTCATATTTGCTAGCCTCTTCCGTGCCGTGCATTGCCTTCTTCTCACTCCGAGATTTGGCGTCCACCTTTGCCGGTACATCCAAACCCTTGGCATGATACGCTCTGTCATCATAAACGTCCTTATATCTTTCCTCAAAACAGCCACCATACCTACCTATCAAGGCATTTCCATAGCCTTTCCGAGATATATTGCCATGCAACATCCACCTCTTCATGACTTGTTCTTCATGTCATACATGTTCCTGCTACATTGGCAGAGGCATACATTGCATACATCATGATAGCTACATCTTCTTTATGTTTTGAGTACCTTGTAAAGTGTGAAAGATCTTCTATACCCTCTTGCAAATTAGAGTGTTTCCCTTAAGTGAGTAAAAGATCCCAAAGTGGACAAAATAAAAGATCCCAAAGAGGACAAATGAGAGTTAAATAGAAATAGCCATTGAGGCCACCAAAAAAAATAAAAAGTAGAGAAAAGAGAAAAATAAAAAAATAAAAAGAGAGAAAGGGGCAACACTACTATCCTTTTTAAAGATCCACACTAGTACTCCCTCTTATCCTTGTACTCCATAGACATGATCATTCATGCATATAGCTATGTGGGGACCTTCACACTATAGAACTTGGCTTGCATATTCCAAGGACGAGCCTCCTCAAAACAGCTCTAGGTCTTCATGAGCGAGCAAGTTAGATGCACCCCCACTAGTTCCATTGGAGAGCTTTTTAGCTCATATGTGCATCCGTTGCATGGCAATCCCTACTCCTCACATCATATCTATCATTTGGCCTTCTCGCCTATGATTGTCCTCATTGATGTGAGCCTATCTCCCCATTTTTGTCTTCCTCAGCCACCATATTTCTTTCTGCCATCCTAAGTGTCAACTCTCGTGCTTACTCTCATCAATTGCATGAGTGCTCAAAATATCGAAAAGGAGTGGATCAAATTGACTTGTACCTGGCTAGTGGTCTGGGGACGAGTCAAGATAAGATTCCAAAGAAGACCAAGTGTGAAACTTTAGTAGATTGAGTTCTCAACAAAAAATACTTTTTTCTCGTATTACCTATCCCCCTTCTTGCACGCAAATACCATTTGGATACATTTGAGTCACGGACAGCGAGAGCTCTTGCCCCTGATGTTATTTTGTTACTTGTTTCAATGCTAATATAGACTCTTGCATGTTATGACTTGAATTGAATCACATACCTTGATTGCTTTACTTTTCAAAGTTCTTATATGGTTGCTAGCATGTCACCACAGAAATTATGCTGTTATCATTTACCTTCTCGAGGACGAGCATGAATTAATCTTGGGGATGTTGATACGTCCCAAACGTATCTATAATTTCTGCTTGCTCCATGCATGTTTTGTGTGATATTGCTATGATCTAGAAACACTTTCATACACTTTTGATCATATTTGGACTAACCTATTAACTCAGTGCACCCCAGTGCCAGTTTTTGTTTTCTGATATTTTTCTATTTCAGTTTTCCCCGATATTAAAAGTGCTCGAAAAATCCAGGAAAAATCAGATAAAAAATCAGCGTAGGAGAAGATTCCAGAGTCCCGAAGGAGGGCTGAAGGAGCCCCACCTGGTGCCCAGGCGGCCAGGTGGCGCGGCCTATGGTGGGGCCGCGCCGGGTAGCCGCCTGGACACCTGGTGGCCCCCCTGGCTGCCCCCTTCGCCTATTTATTCCCCATGACGCGAAACCCCCAAAGACAGAACCCTTTTTCGCCATCTCGCCTCTGTTCCTCCGCCGCCACGCTTCCAAGATCGGGAGCACCAGCAGACCTCTTCCCGGCACCCTGCCGGAGGAAGGATTCACCTCCGGGAGCTTTCCCTCACCATGGACGCTTCCCGGATGTGCCGCCAGTAGTTTCCTTTGGACCATGGGTCCGTGATCAGTAGCTATGTGATGTTCTCCTCCCCTCATCGTTCTTCATGGTTTAGACCTCGTGAGCTTCCCTACATGATCGAGGCACATATGTAATCTTTCTGCTGTTGCTATGCTGAGTTTGATGGGATCTGATGGATTATGAGATTATGTTCAGATTGTGATAGACTAATATAGTTGGTTCTTATCTTTTATATTTTTGTTCCTAAGTAATTCTTGCATGTTCTCCGTTGTGGTTTATTGCTTTGGCCAAGTAATAGGTAGTAAATCCAAGAGGGAATGTTATGCTCGATTGTGGGTTCATGCCCCATGATGTCACGCTTGAGTGATAGAAACATGAGTCTAGGGGACGTGTTGTTGCCACAAGGGGGAAAACAACGGTGCTTGTAACCGCAGTTGCAAGGATTGTTTACTTTACGCAAAGTGCTTTTTAATGCAGTTGTCTGTTGCTTTGGGCTTACACTTTGGGTGGGGCTCGCAACTTAATACCAGCGAGATGTTCTGGAGAGATATTTCAAGGTGGATGATTAGTAGTAGATGCAGTTTGATTTCGGTCTACTTATTTTGGCGTACCGCCCATGCTTTTGATCCTCTTCCTTTCTTTGTAGCATAGTAGATGCAGTTTGTAATCCTGTCAATTTCCCATGTGTAATTTGTTTATCGTCTTTTGGGAGAGAGACATCACTAGTGAACATCACGAGACCCCGATCCATATCCTCATCATTGTTTACACACTTATTACTTTTCTGATTTTACTTTCAGTTGCTATCGTTATCATTATCCCTTGTGTTTTGATCCTTTGTAAACAACAAAACCAGAGAGATTGACAACCTCTCTGAACTTCGTTGGGAGCAAAGTTATTTTTGTTGTGTGCAGGTCCACGTCAGTTTCGCCGTTAACACCTATTTATCATTGCCGGAGTCCTACGGGAGACAAACCCTATCCTCTACATAGGGGAAACTTGCCGCTATGTTGCATCTCACCTTCCACTTGGGGTAACCAACGAAGGGCGAGAAGCAATTATCATCTCTCGCGTATCAAGTACCCGCGGAAGCACACAAGAAGGAAACACTAGAAAGACAATCGACGAGCAAGAATCTATTACTACAAAGCAATCACGAGCAAGAAACAACAAGAAGGCAACATGGGACAACGCACTACGACATCGCATCTATCGTCGAGAGCGGTTACTAATAGGTTAAGTGAAGTATTCGTCACACACGACGATACAACACATTTAGAAAGGTTCAAGTTGTTTAGCTACACAACTTGAGCAAAGGTTGTTAACATGGCATCTCTCACAAGCATGACATAGCACACCAACATGGAAAGAGGTGAAGCATAAGATAAACTATCTATGCTAGTCAATTTAAGTGAGGCAAAATCCTAAACACGGCATAACACTAAGTACCCCACGACGATTAAAGCATTTGGTACTGTTCTGCCCTAAACCATATTTTAGGTTGGTTAACAACATCAAAAAGTATCATAAACACAAAGTACATTAAATTCTAGTCAAGTTACATATAAAGAACACCCCAAACAAAGTTACGGTTAAAAAGATACAAGCATCACAAGTTATGAACACAAACTGCCAACATCAGGTAGCACACTTGAGAGCAATGAACCAACAAGCTACAGGTTGCAAACATGCATCAAAATGATGTGGATCAAAAGTAGACATTACAAGCATGACATGGCAACAAGGTTTCATGTATATTAGTATCAGGAACAAGTAATTGTAACCCATGCAAAAAGCTAAATTATAGTACTGGTCTAGGGACTTAGTGAAAAACAGAGGCATGACAAACTGTTATAAACATGCTATATAAACAATAGCGAAAGCAATATTAAACAAGCTCCAAAATGAAAATGCAATACATCTACAGAAATCCTACATGATGCTCATGAGTTCATACATAGCACTTGTGGTCAAAGGACCCAGGGATGAACAAGTATTAAGCATGCAAGACAACTATATTATATTCCTGACTTAGTAGAAATCAGGGTAGTTGACAGATAAAAGCAGGTATGCACTTTGGGAGCTCAATAAATATATGAACAGAAACCATATCATGGAAAATCTAAGCATGGCATCAAATTACACATAACAAGTAGCAAATAATTACATTGGGGATAAAGCATATGAGGCATGGATCACTAACTATAAGGTATCAAAGTAGAAACTTTATAGAAACAACATCACATAATATCAGGGTCACCACTTTGGAGCAAGATATGAAATAGCTACAGCAGGTAAAATTGGCAAAGGGATGCATCTAATTGAAGAACACATGATGCTTAGCACATACAAGAAAGAACTACTGGCATAGGCATCACGGGTGTGACACAAGCATCAACCAAACTTGCAAGAAAATAATAGCAGCAACAGTTAACGCTCTGGTGTACACTTCAACACAGATTTACAACTACTAGATGGTCTCAAATCAATTAACTCACTAAAGCAAAAATTTATAGCACATCACCAGCAACAAATTTCATTCAGGGCGCATCATCATACGGGATATCGATTAGTCGCAAATCTACTCGCAAACACGCAACAACAACAGCTGATAAAGGACTTAGCAGAATGGATAAAAAGAAAATACAGGAAAAAATAGAGGGCGACGGTCCCTCACCGTGGTCTGAGGCCCACAAGGCCGGTAGTGGGCGTGGCTGGCTGCTGGCGGCCTAGGCCGCGCTGGGCCACGTGGGCGCGTGGAGGCTGGGTCGGCCCAGCCACGGTGGCGGTTGGGGTCGGGGTCGTGGCTGGCCGTGGCCGGCGGCGACCGCGCCGGCGAGCGGCGGTGCCCGGCGGTGGTGCAAGGGGAGGCCGAGGAGGCCAGGGATTGATGGAGGAGGCCGGTGGGCGCCGGATCCGGACGAAGGGAGCGCCGGCGGGCGACGAGGCAAAGCGGCGGCCGGCTCGGCCGGCTCCAATGGCGGCGGCGGGTCCTGCACGCAGAAGAGAGAGAGAGATGAGGTGAGGGGAGGAGAGAAGGGAGGAAGGAGAGGATGGGGCTCGGAGAGGGGAGAGGGGTCGGCCGGGGTGGCGAGCTCGCCGGCGGCCGCAACGGTGGCCGGAGGCGGCTGCGGCTGCGGGCTTCTCGGCCCGGTGCGAACCGGCAGCGGCCCTGCGGGGCCCGTGCGCGTCTGGGAGGCTGGAGGTGGGTGGAGACCCTCCGGGGTGATGTGGCGCTCCGAGAGCCCCAGATCTCACGATTCAACGGCTGTGAACGCCCCAGATCTAGGTTTTCGGGGTGGAGGGGTTGTGGGCAGATCTGAAATTTAAGAGGGGGGTGGCTGCAAATTTTACATGGGGGAAACCCTAGAATGGCTAGGGAAGAGTGGTGGTCTATTTATAGGCTTTCCTGGATGACAAGTTTACGCAAACGCCCTTGGGTTTCTCTCTCTCGCGTCCGGTACTCCATGTTTCTGACCACCGGAAGTCCATACGACCTTCGATTCAGACGAAATTTCGAACCACACACTCAGTGCGGCGAGCCCGTCAGTTCTACCTCACTTCAGTACCGTTCTGAGAACATTTCCCCGCGCCCCATAAAATAATCCGTTTATTAAATAAACGGGGTTTTTGTTCCGATGGCGATGGCTTGTCTGGTGCCGGAAGTTGCGACGGTGCTCAGGTGAAACCCGGTGTCGCAAAAGGGATGTGTCGTGGTGCAAAGGTTCAGTCACGCATACCGGTACGAGAAGGAGGGGAAAAATATAATCACTGATTAATAAATTGGCGAAGCAAATACTGCAAACAATTCTAACAAGCAACAAAATAAAGCAACATTTTTTTTAATTTGGGTGAAAATCCCGGGCTGTTACAATACAACACCACCAACAAGGGATCTCGTCCCGAGATCCTGGATGATCCGGGGGAGAAGAGGGGAGATAAAATAGAGTAGACGGTCCTCAGCACCACCAACAAGGGACTCTGCTCCAGAGAGATGGCAACGTCGGAAAACGAAACCATCGGGACATCAAGAGGAAGAACAATAGTCCAAGTGACGATCAAGAGAAGCATGCTCACTCAAATAGTGAGGATACTAGGCATGAGGAATGGGGTCAACGTAAGACCAAGATGTTTAACCAGAGTCAGAAGAACTAAATGTACTATAGGACTTCCCAACATAAGATCGGAATCGAGACAATACACTGCAACCAAGGCATTATAACTATTCCGAAACTCCACACACTCGAGATCCTAAAGTTTTGAAAGGGGATAAGTTGAGAGTAATACACTTACGGCACTTGTCCTGACGAGAGCAAGGATAAGGAGTAAAAAGATTCCTACTCTCCGATAACTATCTTAGTAACTACAAAATAGATTTTTTCTAGACTCTACTTCGACCAGAAAAGGGATCCTACGATCGGTAAGGCTCTGATACCATGTTGTAAGGCACGATATGCGGTACTGTTCCAGATCTAGATGTTTCCATCCATATTCAGGGACGAAGAACATATCGGTCCCACCGCGACATATGACAAAGAAATATGCCCCGGATTTCCAACATGATATCACAACATTACACCTACAAGGATACAACATCTCATACAATCGGCATACAACTGCCTTAATACATTACATCATCGGAAGATACATGTCTGAATACAGACTACAATCAAATGCCTACTGGCAAAGGTAAAACACACCATTCCCGTAACCACACGGGTCCAGGCTCTCCGTCGGGATCCGCCTAACTAGTCGTCGTCGAGTCTCCTCGAAGGCGTCCGGAAGAACGGTCGTCGAGCTCCTATGATGTCCAACATCGTTGCATAACGTGCGTAAAAGAGAAAAGAAGGGGTGAGCTATATCGATAAGTCTTGTAACTAACTTCCCACGGTAAGATGGGGGTAGTGGTTGAGGTTGCAGCCGCACTATCAATATATGAGGTGGCTAACGATATATTTAGAGTAAGATAAGAGCCAAGCATTCGATGAGGAATCGCCTCCAACAAGTCTTGCTATTATCTACTTACGCAAACATAACACCTATCCTATCCTTGTCCTCCCCTTCGCATCCCGACGAAGAAGCAGTCAATGCACACACACGTTGATCAAGTTATTAAGATTATCTCAGTTGTTGTTGCCTATGAACAAGGAGTAGGTCTCAAGTCGTCCATAACCGTGGACACGGCTTCTCGGAAAGATTTAACCCTGCACACTACTAGGATTTTTCCATACAAGAATGGACATTAGCAGTGTGCGGTACAAGAGCCGCGCTGCAGGTGTAATTTAGAAGCGCGGCCAGAGGGAGTGCACTACAGGAGATTGACCATTGACAGCGCGGGCTACTAGGACCCGAGCTGCTAATATGGGTTCACAATTTGTGTTCCCGTGGCTAGCCTCTTTAGTGGCGTGTGTGTCAAGTCACGCGCTGCAGATGTACTATACATCTGTAGCGCATGTTCGTAGACCCGCGCTACTAATTCTGCTACCACAGACCGGGTTTTTCGCGCCTCTACTACACCGCGCTGTAGATGGCCCAGCCATCTATAGCGCGTCGTCGATGGCCCGTGCTGCAGATGGGATCACTTATATCGGGCGCACGGCCCCCTTCCCTCCTCACTCTCTCCCTCACGCACCAAACCCACTCCTCCGATCGCCACCGCGCCGTTCCTCCACCGCCGTCGCCCCGCTCCTCCACGCCGGGGCCCCGCTCCTCCACGCCGGGGCCCCGCTCCTCCACCGACGCCTCCGCCCCATTCCTCCACCGCCGCCACCGCCCCACTCTTCCACGACGCCGTCCACCCCGCTCCTCTACGTCGCCGCCTCGCTCGGACCGCCCACTGGTGAGTCACCACCTCACCCCCTCTCACTAATATAGAGTCTCTGTGTATGTGGTGCTTGAGTAGAATCTGTGTATAATAGATAGATAAATAGATAGATAGATAGGTAGATAGATAATATTTTTAATTTACAAAAAATATGGAATGCTGATATTGTTTGCAGGGTTATGAGTGACCATTGTTTTGCCGGAATGTCGATTAATTTCCATTCCGGCAAATTTCTGGCGCTCGATATGTCCATTTTTTAGCAAATGTCATGTCGAAAATTTCCGTGGATTTCGGCATGACTTGTGCTAGAAAAGTAGGACATATCGAGTGTCCAAGATTTTTCGAAACAGGAGTCAAATGGTCTTTCGGCATCAAATTACTTTTTACCATCACTTTTGCTATTTTTTTAGAATGCCGTTGATTTAAATATATTGTGACATTATGTGACATCGGGGCAGAGCGTGCAGCTACCCTTGTGATATGTACAAGTACGTAACTTGTGCATCCTACTTGGGTAGTTGCCACGCTCCCCCCTGATTCGCTTATGTGTCCAATCTAAATATGAGGCACTAATTGGGATTGTATCGTTACTTTTCTCCTTTTTTAGAATGCCGATGATTCAAATATATTGTGACACTATGTGACATCGGGGAGAGTGTGAGGCAAACCCTTGTGATATGTACAAGTACGGTACTTGTGCATCCTGCTTGGGTTTGCCGTCACACTCTCCAGGAATCGCTTATGTGTCCAATCTAAGTATGAGGCATTATTTCAAAGTACTTTTGTCTTATTTTATTAAATTTTTAGTTAGTATAATTTTTTCACTAGTTCATTTTAATAAAACTTTATATATTTAATAAGTTCTTGGCGACGATGTATGACCCGCGTCCCCATCGCCGCGGCGGAGAGCACCTGCTTGATGGGATGCGCAATGTTCGGGACTGGGCTCCCACGGGAGGTGGTTTCTGGGGCACGCCGCTTGGTGAGGATTCCGGGTCCTGTCGTCGACACGGAACTTCTTTGGTGGTGGTCACGTGGGCCACAGTCGGTGCAGAGGGAGCCGACCCCCGAGGAGGTGGTACGTCGCCGGGTCAAGGAGGAGGACAAGCACGTCCATCGCTACTTGGTTGCGTTGGACGTCGGGTTCCACGGACAATACCTGGCAGATTCTTCACGGCTCTCACCTGAGCTATGTTCATGTGGCGTTTCCTTATCTTTGGGTGTTTACCTCCCGTGGCTTGGCTCCGGGTTGTCGTCGAGTTTGATTTTTCGAGATGTAGTAGTGAATTTCCTAGATGTTGTAGTCGAGATGTATTGGTGATATTATTGTTGCATTGACTGGATTATTCGAAATATATTAGTGATATTATATGATACAATATTATTGTTGCATTTTATTTGAGTTCATCTGTTTTTTCCTTTTGTTTTAAATGCCGATGATTAAAACCGTCGTGACACAATATGAGGGATGAGTTAGCGAGCCTTGTGATATACAAAAATACGAATCTTGTGCATCCTACTTGGCTCGCTAACGCCATCCCTGTAGTTTCTTGTGTGTGTTCAACCTAAGTATGAGGCAAAAACCGATATGTGTTCCTTTTTAAGAATAATTAAAACCGTTGTGACACCATGTGACTGCAGGGTTGGTCGAGTGAGCCTTGTGATATGCACAAGTAAGTAACTTGTGCACCTTACTTGGCTCGCTTGCTCCATCCCTGTAGTTGCTTGTGTATATGTCCTAATCTTTTGAATTATGAACACAGAAAATGGCTGGCGATGACTCGGCTATGTGCGACAAGTTTCCAGAATTAGATGGGGAGGAAGAAAGATACTTCTCCATCACACTTAGGGAGGGCATCAAATTTCAAACGGTATGCAACTTCTGCAACATCTTCTTATTTAAGCATGCTTCACTTAGTTTTTGTTTTGACGTGTAATTTTTTTATAATCAACTAGCACATCCATTGCTATGCAAGACCTCACTTCCGCGACTTTGTCAAAATCGATGAGTGGCGCGAAAATGCCAAAAAAGATGTCAATATTATGATGAAATATGGTATAACTGTAAAGGTTGAGATATTTAATGAACCAAATAGCACATATTTTGATTGTCCAAATTGGTATGAACTATGCAAGGCATATGCATTATAGGATGATATGCAAATAACATTTGATCTTTGACTTCGTCGTCGAGATGGTCAAACATTTCAAAATAAGGACATTTTGATGGTAGTGGACAACATTAAGCTGGTTCTATCTCCACGTGAGTTTCTTAAACAACTTTGACTTGTTTACTTCCTTATTTCCTTGCTTCCCAAGTTGACAACTTATTTATAATTGTTAGTTTATCTCCATGCTCCAAAAGAAGTTCGGAAGATGTTTGATAATACTTTTCGTAATGGTGGCTTTGACCTGACAATTGACGAACAAGATGATCTCATAGATGTTCTTAAAGGTGTTCCTTCGTTTCTGAACTTGAATAATGTTGGCGAACCTTATACACCATATGTTCCATTTGTTCTCAAGTTGTTTCCTGGACATGTAAAAGATTATAGCATGGTAAGATTTTTTACTATTCTTTCACACTAGTCCATTTTTAGAAATCCTTTGACCTAACATTAAGTATAATGTATTACTAAGTATTATAATCATATGTTTTTAACAGAGGATCCCGACAGCATGTATTCCTAAGTGGATGCCTCCTCAAGGCGAGCTTACAGTTGTTTCTACACGGGCATGGGATGTCCTCTTCAACACTGACTACTCCACTGAAAGTGGAGATGACGACTACGTAAGAATAAGAGGATGGGATAGGATAGTGAATCAGATGAATATAAAACATGGAGACAAGTTGTTCTCCATATTACAAGGAATGTGGGGTGTCTTTTTTTTTTCATTTCACCTTGTGGTGGTGATGCGTAGGTTGGTTCGTAGTTGTTGTTAAACATTATGTTGTTTGATATTAGCAAAGTTAAACTAGGAAAACTTGACCTTTGTGTTGGATATTATACTTATGGGATCATCATATATATATATATATATATATGGTGATGATGATGATGATGATGATCGATGAGCCTATTGCATGTCTATGATATGATGTGGTTTATATGTGTGTGATTCTACTTTGTATATAAATGTTATGTGTGTATGCATGAAATTTATAAAAAAATGTATAAACAAATAATATTGCAGAATAAACAAAAATGTTAAAACTGTACCAGCAGCGCGGGCTGGCTAGAGGCGCTGCTAGTGGAAGTGCAGTTCTGCAGCGCAGGGTGCTTGAATCGCGCTGCTAACTGTACAATTAGCTACAGCGCAGGGGCCCCGCGCTGTAGATGGAGGTTAGCAGCAGCGCGTTATCTACAGCGCGGGTACCCCGTGCTGCTAATGGGCCTTTACCCCGTGCTGCTGAAGGCCATTATCCTAGTAGTGGCAGGGGTATACCAACTGCCCGTTACAAGGCTCCGCACGCATGCCCATCTCTCTCAGTTGCTACCCATCACAGGCAACCATTTTATGATTTAGTTCCGAGAGATCCGGTACGACATGTCCCTCAAGCTAACAACGAACAAATCCGGGTGCCCCGGGGGAGTCGACACCCAATCCAAAAGCTGACTGCACTCTCGGATCGACCTCTTCCGTCTCAACAGGGTTTTGGTTACTGGGACACCTCACGTGAGGTCTCGGGCCCTCGCCGGCCAAGGGTGGACAAACAGGGAAACCATGTCCCCACTGGTCCGGGTTGTTTTGAAGAAAGTCTGCTAGGAGCGACCCGACAGACACACACATGGTTTTCGAATGGTAAATCAACTTCGGCCACCACTTGAAATGTTTGAAGCTAGGTAGGTAAGAAAAGGGGACCCCATAGCGTCCCACACACGGTTAGGCACGCTCGTCAAGAGACACAATACCCGAAACTCGGGTCCTAGGTGACTCGAATGGACCAAAGAGTCGGGGCTGGATAACTTGGACCTTCCATCCTTCGTCAAGTATAGTCAACGTTATAATAAACAAATCATCCACAATAATATAATACTGTGATAACCCAATCCAAGGATTAACATGATAACATAAGTAGCACCCTAAGCATGCATACTAAGCCGTGGTTAAGCAAGCAAGGTACATGGCCAAACAATGGTTTCCTGGGATGTGGAGGAACATGGTTGTTTGGGTTTTAATATGAAGGCTTAAATGTAAGGTGGTAGGATAAAGCAATCATTCTATCCTATACCTAGGCACAAGTGAGCTGAAAGTTATAATCATGATATATGCTACCCCTTACCTGATGATAAGACGAAGCCAAAGGTGTAGTCGATCGCAAACTCGCAACGTCTCCGAGAGGACCCGCGGAAGCACAAAAGAAGGAAACGCTGGAAAGACAATCGACGAGCAAGCATCTATTACTACGAAGCAATCACGAGCAAGCAACAACAAGAAGGCAACACAGGACAACGCACTACGGCATCACATCTATCGTCGAGAGTGGTTACTAACTGGTTAAGTGAAGTATTCATCACACACGACGATACAACACATTTAGAAAGGTTCAAGTTGTTTAGCTACACAACATGAGCAAAGATTGTTAACATGGCATCTCAAACAAGCATGTCATAGCACACCAATATGGAAAGTTGTGAAGCATAAAGTAAACTATCTATGCTAGTCAATTTAAGTGAGGCAAAATCCTAAACACGGCATAACATTAAGTACCCCACGACGATTAAAGCATTTGGTACTGTTCTTCCTTAAAACATATTTTAGGTTGGTTAACAACAGAAAACAATAGCATAAACACAAAGTACATTACATTCTAGTCAAGTTACATATAAAGAACACCCCAAAAGGAGTTACAGTTAAAAAGATACAAGCATCACAAGTTATGAACACAATCTGCCAACATCAGGTAGCACACTTGAGAGCAATGAACCAACAAGCTACAGGTTGCAAACATGCATCAAAATGATGTGGATCAACAGTAGACATTACAAGCATGACATGGCAACAAGGTTTAATGTATATGAGGATCAGGAACAAGTAATTGTAACCTATGAAAAAAGCTAAATAATACTGCTGGTCTAGGGACTTAGTCAAAACCAGAGGCATGGCAAACTGTTATAAACATGCTATATAAATAGTAGCAAAAGAAATATTAAACAAGATCCAGAATGAACATGCAATACATCTACGGAAATCCTACATGATGCTCATGAGTTCATACATAACAATTGTGGTCAAAGGACCCAGGGATGAACAAGTATTAAGCATGCAAGACAGCTATATTATATTCCAGACTTAGTAGAAATCAGGGTAGTTGACAGATAACAACAAGTATGCACTTTGGGAGCTCAATAACTATATGAAAAGCAATCATATCATGGAAAACCAAAGCATGGCATCAAAGTAAACATAACAAGGAGCAAATAGTTAAATTGGGGCTAAAGCATATGAGGCATGATTCACTAACTATAAGGCATCAAAGTAGCAACTTTATACAAACAGAAGCACATATTATCAGGGTCACCACTTTGGAGCAAGATATGAAATAGATACAGAAGGTAAACATGGCAAAGGGATGTATCTAATTGAAGTACACATGATGCTTAACACATACAAGAAAAAATTACTGGCATAGGCATCACGGATGTGACACAAGCATCAACCAAACTTGCAAGAAAAATAACAGCAGCAACAGTTAACGGTATGGTGCACACTTCAACACAGATTTACAACTACTAGATGTCCTCAAATCAATTAACTCACGAAAGAAAAAAGTTATAGCACATCACCAGCAACAATTTTCATTTTGGGAGCATCATCATACGGGCTACGGATTAGTCGCAAATCTACTCGCAAACACGCAACAACAACAGTTGATAAAGGACTTAGCAGAATTGAGAAAAAGGAAATACATGAAAAAAATTTGTGACGCCCCCAAAATCAATCCGTGTACAGTAATCATACACGCAGGGTACACGACTGAGATTAGGGTGTCACGGTGAGAATATCACAGCACAACACTAAACACAAAAGGATAAACAAATATGTTACAATAGAGGGGGGTCACGCGGACCCGAATACATAAGTCATACAAGCCATAATATCTGAGTACAGACATAGTTAGTCAAGTTTTGCCTTAAGAAGGCTAGCACAAATCACATCAGAGATACAGATCGAAAAGGCGAGGCCTCCTGCTTGGGATCCACCGAACTACTCCTGTTCAACGGGGAACTCGACGTCGTAGTAGGCGCCTCCGGGGTACTCCTGCTCCTGGGCTCCAACGTCGACTGCAGCGGCCGATCAGGCAAAGCGAAAAAGGGGAAATAAAGCAAAGGTGAGTATCTAGCATACCCGCGAGTCTTACGTCCGCTACTAAGCATTATGCATTGTATCAACGGAAAGAAGAGGCTGTATATAGTGGACTGAAAGACAGAAATCCAGAGCAAGGGTAAGAAGCTAGGCCTATCGAAGACTAGCATCTTCCGACGATATCTTGCAGCATGAGGTAAGAATCAGCCAACAGTTATATAAAGCATAAAGTAACAATGCAGCAGAAGTTGCTGCAGCATTGTATAATAATAAGTTGTAATAATTAACAATGCCTCCGAGTTCACCTCCTCGACATCCCCGCGAGGAAGAAAACCCAGAACCATACAGTTTAATAATAATAGTTTGTAGTGATAAGATCCAGCTTCAGCATAAAGCGTCCTGTTACCGTGGACACGGCTATTCGAATAGATTAATCTTCCCTGCAGGGGTGCACTTGTGTTACGCTACACGCACGGATCTCCAGGGTGGCGGGAACCTTGTTAGGGAACGCTCCACCGAGGCTATCCGACACTGCATAGCCCATCTTTCAAACTCAACAGAGAGGTCATCCACCGGACTATATCCTATGTACGCGGGGCTTTGGACCCTAACCCCGATGTACTCCTGCACGGTGCGAGGCTGGCCGGTGAAGTTAAATCAAAGCAAATACAAATCACACTACCGCGGAAAATAAGACAACACTACTTCCCGGTGCAGGCCGCGGTACTGCTGACGTCTGAAGAGTCCCCGGACGACACTACGAAGCAGAGGAGCCCATAACTCGCAATTCCCACGGGTAGGTAGTGCGTACATGGCATATAGCCAACTCAAGACATCCGCCGAACCATTTAGCATTTTAATTAACCTGCGTGACAACCGTTATCGTTGCCTCGACTTAACTGACCCGCGGACAACGACAGCAGCCAGGACCACCAGTACATTGGTGGCTGCCCCGTCGTCCCACCAAGTCACTGCGGTTACCAACAAGGTGAACCGTCTGCTTACCTTGTCTCGCTTGTGCTCCTGGAGGAGCTCGACTTTCGTAGTTTGGTAACTCTCGCGGCCAACTATCAGGGGCCAAGCACACCGGTACGATGGTCGTACCCTCCCTGTCGTCCCGTCGCAATACCTCTCGCGGGCACCGTTGGGTCACCCGACTTCTTACCTGAAGGACAACCGTTTCTCAGATACCTAGAGCGGCTATACAGAGTCAGCAACGAGTGGAGTACAAGGATTACTCCTTGATAGCTCACACTTGATGGTGGCTCGGCAGAGCTGAGCTAGGGGGCCTGAGGCGGTGTCTGCATTGTACCGTACCTGTGCAGTTATAATATTTGTATCCGCGTTCACTCCCCTGAGTGATCACGACCCTCTATCTAATCCTAGCTAACAATGCGTAGGGCTCACTGCTGAATAACATGTATATATTTATAGGTAGCATAGGATAAGGAAGGCACATCAAGGGGAGACAATGACAGGTTATGCAATTGAATAGGTAAGCAACGTAGCAGCAGTAGTAACAATGCCTAGTGCAAGAAATGTACGGAAAGATAGGCGATATCTGGGGAAGAGAATGGCTCTGCTTGCCTGGAAGCTCGACGGTAGGGGTAGGGTCGTCGACGAAGTAGTCGTACTCAGCAGCGGTGTAGTCGACGCCAGCAGCGGGGTCTATCGGAGATTAAGGGGGGAAGAAACAGTAAATACAAAGCAAGCATATACAAACAGATGCATGACATGACAGATGAAATGTTAACGGTATTCTAACGCAGTGCAATGCACATTGCTCGGAACGGAAATTCATCTGAGGATGAACTACCGGCTCCGGATGATTACCGGACAGGGTGACCGGAGGGGGAAGGATCAAGCCGGAGGTGTCGTGGGTACCGGAAAAACATAAGAGGGGTGTATCCGTGCTAGTTGATCTATTCTGAGAAACATTCGGGTTAGGAATAAATTCATCCGGGCACTCTAACAGTACCGGACAATTTATCGGACAGTCGGTCCGGAGGGGGTCGGTTCGATGTTCGTTGTGTTAGAGGGGTGTGATAGACACACGGATAGCGTATTCGTATTCGTTATATTTTTCTCAGCAATTTTCATGTATAAAGTTTTTGAATCTGAGTTACGGTTTAAAAGTTATTGAATTTCAAAGTTTTAAATCATTTAAATGATTTTCTGAATTTCTTTCATTATTTATTCAACATTATCCAGAACATTATCCAAAACATTATCCAAAACAGTGCCTGACATGTGGGACCCACATGTCAGCCTCTGTTTATTTATAAAACATTTTAATAAATCAAAATAGCCTCTGGGCCCACATGACAGCCACTGGAATTTCTTTTTAATTATTTTAAAAATCAAACTGACAAAGGGGGCCCAGGTGTCATTGACTGCAGTGTTAACTAAACTTATTTAATTAAGTCAAATGACCAGGGCCCACTGTCAGTGAGACATATTAACCAAATGGTTATTTTTCTGTTTGTCCTAACAGAGATAATTAGCAGGAGGTGGGGCCCGGCTGTCATTGGCTCATTAGCCACTAACAGAAAACCTGACAGGGAGGACCCACCGGTCAGCGACTCCGGCGAGCTCGCCGGAGGCTCGCCGGCGGCGAGGTCGAGCTATCTCGCGATTCCGAGCGCCGTTTGAGACGCCGCTTGCGGCATTCGACGAAGAACTCGAAGCCGCGTCGATCTGTGCCGTCTGCATGAACCGGGGCGGCCGGAGGTGAGCGCTAGGTCGTCGATGGCGGAACCGACTTCGGGCTCCCATGGCAGAATGAAGCACGCGGTGTTTTCGACCACTCCGAAGCGCGAGATCGAGCCTACGGTCTACCACTAACCCGCGGGTGCCACTGGCGTGCGCTACGGTGCCCTGAGAGCTCGGCCACGCCATCAATGGCGGCGGCCAAAACATTATCCAAAACAGTGCCTGACATGTGGGACCCACATGTCAGCCTCTGTTTATTTATAAAACATTTTAATAAATCAAAATAGCCTCTGGGCCCACATGACAGCCACTGGAATTTCTTTTTAATTATTTTAAAAATCAAACTGACAAAGGGGGCCCAGGTGTCATTGACTGCAGTGTTAACTAAACTTGTTTAATTAAGTCAAATGACCAGGGCCCACTGTCAGTGAGACATATTAACCAAATGGTTATTTTTCTGTTTGTCCTAACAGAGATAATTAGCAGGAGGTGGGGCCCGGCTGTCATTGGCTCATTAGCCACTAACAGAAAACCTGACAGGGAGGACCCACCGGTCAACGACTCCGGCGAGCTCGCCGGAGGCTCGCCGGCGGCGAGGTCGAGCTATCTCGCGATTCCGAGCGCCGTTTGAGACGCCGCTTGCGGCATTCGACGAAGAACTCGAAGCCGCGTCGATCTGTGCCGTCTGCAGGGCAGCCGGAGGTGAGCGCTAGGTCGTCGATGGCGGAACCGACTTCGGGCTCCCATGGCAGAATGAAGCACGCGGTGTTTTCATCCACTCCGAAGCGCGAGATCGAGCCTACGGTCTACCACTAACCCGCGGGTGCCACTGGCGTGCGCTACGGTGCCCTGAGAGCTCGGCCACGCCATCAATGGCGGCAGCCAGAACTCACGCAATTGGGGGTAACGGCTACAGGCTAGGCGGGCGTCTATGGGGGGTTGGGGAAGGTGCGATGCTCACCGGGGTGTTGTAGCCGAGATAGTGGGCTCGATGGTGACTCGGAGCGGCCGGAATCGGTCGGGGATCTCGCCGGAGCCGAGGTTGAAGACGAAGCAATCACGCGCGTAGTGGTGGCTCCGGGCACGGGAGCTTCTGCGTGATGGCGAAGACGTCGTCTTCGAGCACTCCGGACACGGTTGCGGGGGCTAAGGTGGTCAATGGCAACGGTGGTTCGTCGAGGTGGCCATGGCGGTGTCGGGCAGTTTTGCCCTGACGAGTGTGAGATGCAGGGGAAGGGGAAAAGGGGCAGGTGAGATCCACGAATCGCGGGGAGGCGTCCTTATCGTCTCCGGGCCGGCTAGGGGACAGGGGAGCAGGTGAGGAGGGCGGGGCCAGCTTGGCAGCGGCGGCCACGGCGGCGGCATGGTGCCAGTGCGGGAGGAGGAAGGAGAGAGAGGAGTGGCCGGGGTGGGCCTCGCCCTGGGCGAGGTATAGTGAGTTTTCAATTTGTTTTGTTTTTCTGTATTTCTTTTGTTTACTGCTGCAATTAAAATAAATGCTTCTGCATTTTATTAAATGTGTTGGGGGTTTGTAAAATAGGTGTATGTCACATGTAGGTGACACAAAAGCTTTGGTACATTTTAAAACTCAGTGGATATTTATTTTAAATATTTTATGATTAAAAAGGACCTTATAAGCTACTGTTATAATTGTTTGAGATTTTTCATAACTCCAAAAATTACCAAAGTTGGTCCAACATGATTATAATGATTTTAGGAAATTTACAAAAATGGTTTCATGATTTTTTGAGTAAGGTTTAATTTCCACCAAGTTTTTTTTATTATCCACCAAAAGGGGTTTTAAGGGTTTTGACTTTGGGGTTTTTATTCCAAGGGCTCAAGTACATGTTGCATGGGGTGTTGATCACCCACATCAAGGTTCTGAACATTAGCATCACAAAGTTTGAACAGGGTCAGGGAATCAACAGTGATAACTCAACAGTGATGATCAACAGTAAGGATGGTTACGGTTACAAGCAACTGAGGGTGTTACAAATCTCCCCCACTACAAGAATTCTCGTCCCGAGAATTTAAGTGGTAGCGAGGAAAAGATCGGGGTATTCATTGCGAAGGCGATCTTCGCGTTCCCAAGTGGCTTCATCTTCAAAATGATTCGACCACTGGACTTTGAGGAACTTGACGCTCTTGTTGCGGGTTCGACGCTCAGACTGGTCGAGAATGCGGCTCGGATGTTCTCGATAAGTCAAGTCTTGTTGCAGCTCGATCATATCATGCTCCACTTCGCGGATAGGGTCCTTGAAGCAGCGACGGAGTTGCGACACGTGGAAGACATCGTGGACTTGGGAGAGGTTCGGCGGCAATTCCAACCGGTATGCTACGGGTCCACTCCTGGAAAGGATACGGAACGGGCCAATGTAGCGAGGAGCCAGCTTGCCCTTGATACCGAAGCGATGAGTGCCCCTCATGGGAGTGACACGGAGGTAAGCGTATTCACCAGGTTGATACTCCATTTCCCGGTGTTTGCGGTCATAGTTTCTCTTCTGACGAAACTGTGCGGCCTTGAGATTTTCTTGCACAATGCGAACCTGATCTTCAGCTTGTTGGACAAGATCCAGTCCGAAGTAGGGTCGTTCCCCAGTTCCTGACCAATTCAGGGGGGTTTGACATTTACGTCCGTATAGAACTTCGAAGCGGGCCATCTTCAAGCTAGCCTGATAGCTATTGTTGTACGAGAATTCCGCGTACGGGAGAGATTCCTCCCATTTCATGCCGAATGAAAGGACACAAGCGCGAAGCATTTCTTCCAGCACTTGATTGACTCGTTCAACTTGGCCTTGCGACTGGGGGTGATAAGCGGTGCTGAGAGACAGACGAGTCCCGAGGTCTTCCATGAAACTATTCCAGTATCGTGAGGTGAAAAGGCTGCCACGGTCTGAACTGATCTCCATCGGAATACCGTGGAGTGACACAATCCGGGAGATATACAAGTGTGCTAACTGACTAGCAGTGATCGTCTCCTTGACCGGCAGGAAGTGAGCAATCTTGGAGAATCGGTCGATGACGACAAAGATGGCATCGTTACCTTTCTGTGACTTAGGAAAACCGGTGACGAAGTCCATCTCGACTTTGTCCCACTTCCAATCAGGAGGAGGGAGTGGTTGCAACCAACCAGGAGGTTTCTGATGTCCGTCTTTGACGAGACTGCAAACGTCACATTGAGAAACATAGCGCGCGATGTCTTGCTTCATGTAAGGCCACCAGTACCGTTGACGAAAGTCTTTATACATCTTGGTACTGCCAGGGTGGATTAACAAGGGAGAATTATGGGCTTCTTCCATGATATACGGACCATAGTTAATGATGGCCGGGCTCACATGAACTACTAAGCGGCCCTTGAAGTACACAGTATCACCATCATTAGCATCAATGGTAAAAGAGGAGGGCTTTCCTTCTGCGATATCCTGCTTGATCTTCACAATGTCAGGGGCCAGAGATTGTCTACTCTTGATGAGCGCGTCGAGTTTTGACTCGAGAACCAGGTTATTGACGTAACCTTGAGGAACAATCTCGAGGTTCAACTTGCGAAACTCTTCATACAGAAGTGGTTGCTGCACCTGAAACTCAAGTTCAGAACAGTAAGCTTTGCGGCTCAAGGCATCGGCCATCACATTAGCCTTGCCAGGGGTATACGAAATATCCATGTTGAAGTCGGCTATTGTCTCGAGCCATCGTTGTTGACGAAGATTCAGGTCTGGCTGAGTAAACAGGTACTTCAGACTTTGGTGGTCGGTGTAGACCTCACAACGATTACCGACGAGGTAATGTCGCCACAGCTTCAATGCATAAATTGTTGCTGCCAATTCGAGGTCATGTGTTGGATATTTGTCTTCGTGAGCACGCAACTGACGAGAGCCATAAGCAATCACTTTGCGCTCTTGCATTAGGACACATCCTAATCCTTGACGAGACGCGTCGCAATATATTACGAAGTCCTTCTGAGTATCAGGGGGAGCGAGCACCGGGGGAGAAGTTAGCTTGTCCTTGAGCGCTTGGAAACTTTCTTGACATTTATCTGTCCACTCAAACTTGACGCCTTTGTGAAGCAGATTAGTCAGAGGCCTGGCAATCTTGGAGAAATTCTCGACGAAACGGCGGCAATAGCTAGCGAGCCCGAGGAAACTGCGGACTTTCTTAACGGTCTTGGGAGGAGTCCAGTCAAGAATAGCCTGGATACGTTCTGGGGTGACGACAATGCCATCCTTGGAAATCACATGTCCAAGGTAGGTTACTTCGGGAAGCCAGAACTCACACTTAGAATACTTAGCGTAGAGTTTGTGTTCTCGAAGCTTCTCCAGTATAAGACGAAGATGTTCAGCATGTTCTTCTTCATTCTTGGAATATATCAATATATCATCCAGATAAACCACGAAGAACTGGTCGAGGTACTCCATGAAAATATAATTCATCAATCTGGAGAAGGTGGCTGGAGCATTGGTTAAGCCGAAGGACATGACAGTGTACTCGTATGAACCATAGCGAGTAATGAAGGCAGTCTTCGGAATGTCCTCATCACGGACTCGGATTTGGTGATAACCCAACCTCAAGTCGAGTTTAGAAAACACCTTGGATCCGGCAAGTTGATCATACAGATCGTTGATCCGGGGAAGTGGGTATTTGTTCTGGATGGTGGCTTGGTTAATGGGCCGATAATCTTGGACCAATCGGTTTGTCCCATCGCTCTTCTTGACAAAAAGTGAAGGTGCTCCCCAAGCTGAGGAACTGGGGCGAATGAATCCTTTCTGAAGTGCCTTGTCGATTTCCTCCTTAAGTTCAAGGAGTTCATGTGGCGGCATCTTGTAAGGGCGCTTGGCAATAGGAACAGTGTCTGGCTTCAAGTCGATGACGAATTCAACTTCTCTGATTAGGGGTATTCCCGGCAGTTCTTCGGGGAAGACGTCGGGAAAATCGCGGACGACCGGAATGTTCTCAATTCCTTCCAGAGGTGAGATATTCAAAGCATTCATCATAAAGATCTGTGTTTCTGCATTACGGGTAACTCGGGGGGTGTGGTTAACAATCTCGCCGAAGGGGTGAAAAAGGTGGACAAACTTGGTGCCACAATAGAGTGCGGCATCGTGAAATTTCAACCAATCCATTCCCAGGATGAGGTCTATGGTGGAAGACTTCAGGAGGATGGGCGAAGCAAAGAATTCAACTCCTTCGATTTCAATGGTCGTGTTTGGCACTAGCATGGTGGTTCGGCATTGGCCTATCGGAGTGCGAACAACCATCGGTGGTTTCATCGTTTCGTACTTGAAGTTATGCGAAAATGCAAATGCTTCCGACATGAATGAATGCGATGCTCCTGTATCAAATAAAATAGTAGCAGGTACGGAATTAACGAGAAGGGTACCCATCACGGTAGCGGGTTGTTGCTGAGCTTCTTCAACATTGACGTTGTTAGCATGTCCACGAGCATAAGCGGCAGACCCAGTATTATAGTTGGGGGTCCTGTTGTTGCCACGACCATTTCCACGGCCAGCGGGGTGAACTACCAGTTGCTTCTGTTTCTGGGGGCACTCTCTGGAAAAATGCGCAGGTTGGCGGCACGTGAAGCATAATCCATCCTGAGGATGAAGGGGGGTAGCATTGGGTGGTGCTGGCAGAGCTCTTGGCATCTGCGGTGGCGGAGGCAGACGGGGTGCAGCATAAGACGGCCTTGGAGCAGGGACAGGTGAATGGGTCACACTGGTAGGGAGCCAGATACGACGCTTCTGCGTTGCGCCCGAAGATGAGCCAACGTCACGATAACGCTTTAGAGAGTTCTTGTGCTCCATCTGGGCAGTCTCGACGGTGATAGCCTTGTTCACCATGGTGGCGAAGTTGGCGAAATCATGAACGGCAAGAGCGAGCCTGAGGTCTGGGTTGAGGCCACGACGGAACTTCTGCTGCCTGCGAGCATCAGTGGTGACCTCTCCTTCCGCATAGCGAGAGAGGTTGAGGAACTCGCGCTGATAGGCTTCAACAGTCATGTCGCCCTGAGTGAGGTTACAGAATTCTTCCGCCTTACGATCCATGATCCCTTGAGGAATGTAGCGGGCGCGAAAGGCAGACTGAAATTCATCCCAAGTGATGACTTCTCCAACTGGCAGTGAACGCTTGTGGGTACTCCACCACTGAGCAGGGGCGCCTTTCAGGTGATATGACGCAAAGTTCACATAGTCGACTGGATCGACATTAGAAGACTCCAGCTCGTGAGTGATGTCACGAAGCCAGTCATCAGCATCCAATGGCTGAACAGTGTTGCGGAACATAGTGGGGTTGAGGCGGGTGAAGTCGTGCAGAGTCACGGTGGCATGTTGATGGTGGTGCCCATTCTGATTCGGCTGTGGAAACTGAGCCATGACATTCTCCATGAACTGACGGTTCAGCTCGAACTGCTGCATCATCGCGGCCATGTAATCCGGCGGCGGAGGTGGGTCATTGGCACCACGACCACGACCAGCCATCCTGCTAGAATTTAACAGGGGTATTTCAGCGATGAAAATTTAACGAGATACCGGAATCAAGCCTGAATTAAAGCGACAACGAAGAGGAGGCGCAGATATATATATAGGAGTAGTCATATAAGACATACACATTTACACACAGAGTCAATCGAAAATCGGGCAACGTAACGTCATAAAAATTAAGGAAAAAGGACTCACTAGGCGGCGCGCAGACCGCGGTTAGGATTACACGACGCGACATAGATTCCACTATGTCAATCACGCCGCAAGAAAACTGTTGGCCACAGGAGTTAATGCCAGAGGACGCGCGGCCTGCCCAGAATGAGAATGGGATCCACGGTCCGGGACCTGGGGTATGACTCCTGCGACACGACTCAATCAATGGGGGAAGCACCAAAATGCCGGGTGGAATCAAGAGAACGTGATCCTAATGTCAGATTTTGTAAAACTTACCAGCAAGATAAGAGAGAAGATTCCCAGAGAATAGGTAAGGAGAAAAGGATCCTAATACCATAGATATCACACGTAGTGACATCGATGTGGGCCCGTAAGCCAAATATTAAGTTAGCAAAATAGTTTTTCAAAGTCTAGACTCAACTTCGACCAAGTAGTGGTGGGGTGGCTTCCTACAGGCAGTCGGCTCTAATATCAACTTGTGACGCCCCCAAAATCAATCCGTGTACAGTAATCATACACGCAGGGTACACGGCTGAGATTAGGGTGCCACGGTGAGAATATCACAGCACAACACTAAACACAAAAGGATAAACAAATATGTTACAATAGAGGGGGGTCACGCGGACCCGAATACATAAGTCATACAAGCCATAATATCTGAGTACAGACATAGGTAGTCAAGTTTTTCCTTAAGAAGGCTAGCACAAATCACATCAGAGATACAGATCGAAAAGGCGAGGCCTCCTTCCTAGGATCCACCGAACTACTCCTGGTCAACGGGGAACTCGACGTCATAGTAGGCACCTCCGGGGTACTCCTGCTCCTGGGCTCCAACGTCGACTACAGCGGCCGATCAGGCAAAGCGAAAAAGGGGAAATAAAGCAAAGGTGAGTATCTAGCATACCCGCGAGTCTTACGTCCACTACTAAGCATTATGCATTGTATCAACGGAAAGAAGAGGCTGTATATAGTGGACTGAAAGACAGAAATGCAGAGCAAGGGTAAGAAGCTAGGCCTATCGAAGACTAGCATCTTCCGATGATATCTTGCAGCATGAGGTAAGAATCAGCCAACAGTTATATAAAGCATAAAGTAACAATGCAGCAGAAGTTGCTACAGCATTGTATAATAATAAGTTGTAATAATTAACAATGCCTCCGAGTTCACCTCCTCGACATCCCCGCGAGGAAGAAAACCCGGAACCATACAGTTCAATAATAATAGTTTGTAGTGATAAGATCCAGCTTCAGCATAAAGCGTCCTGTTACCGTGGACACGACTATTCGAATAGATTAATCTTCCCTGCAGGGGTGCACTTGTGTTACGCTACACGCACGGATCTCTAGGGTGGCGGGAACCTTGTTAGGGAACGCTCCACCGAAGCTATCCGACACTGCATAGCCCATCTTTCAAACTCAACAGAGAGGTCATTCGCCGGACTATATCCTATGTACGCGGGGCTTTGGACCCTAACCCCGACGTACTCCTGCACGGTGCGAGGCTGGCCGGTGAAGTTAAATCAAAGCAAATACAAATCACACTGCCGCGGCAAATAAGACAACACCACTTCCCGGCGCAGGCCGCGGTATTGCTGACGTCTGAAGAGTCCTCGGACGACACTACGAAGCAGAGGAGCCCATAACTCGCAATTCCCACGGGTAGGTAGTGCGTACATGGCATATAGCCAACTCAAGACATCCGCCGAACCATTTAGCATTTTAATTAACCTGCGTGACAACCGTTATCGTTGCCTCGACTTAACTGACCCGCGGACAACGACAGCAGCCAGGACCACCAGTACATCGGTGCCTGCCCCGTCGTCCCACCAAGTCACTGCGGTTACCAACAAGGTGAATCGTCTCCTTACCTTGTCTCGCGTGTGCTCCTGGAGGAGCTCGACTTTCGTAGTTTGGTAACTCTCGCGGCCAACGATCAGGGGCCAAGCACACCGGTACATTGGTCGTACCCTCCCTGTCGTCCCGTCGCAATACCTCTCGCGGGCACCGTTGTGTCGCCCGACTTCTTACCTGAAGGACAACCATTTCTCAGATACCTAGAGCGGCTATACAGGGTCAGCAACGAGTGGAGTACAAGGATTACTCCTTGATAGCTCACACTTGATGGTGGCTCGGCAGAGCCGAGCTAGGGGGCCTGAGGCGGTATCTGCATTGTACCGTACATGTGCAGTTATAATATTTGTATCCGCGTTCACTCCCCTGAGTGATCACGGCCCTCTATCTAATCCTAGCTAACAATGCGCAGGGCTCACTACTGAATAACATATATATATTTATAGGCAGCATAGGATAAGGAAGGCACATCAAGGGGCGACAATGACAGGTTATGAAATTGAATAGGTAAGCAACGTAGCAGCAGCAGTAACAATGCCTAGTGCAAGAAATGTACGGAAAGATAGACGACATCTGGGGAAAAGAATGGCTCTGCTTGCCTGGAAGCTCGACGGTAGGGGTAGGGTCGTCGACGAAGTAGTCGTACTCAGCAGCGGTGTAGTCGACGACAACAGCGGGGTCTACCGGAGATTAAGGGGGGAAGAAACAGTAAATACAAAGCAAGCATATACAAACAGATGCATGACATGACAGATGAAATGTTAACGGTATTCTAACGCAGTGCAATGCACATTGCTCGGAACGGAAATTCATCTAAGGATGAACTACCGGCTCCGGATGATTACCGGAGAGGGTGACCGGAGGGGGAAGGATCAAGCCGGAGGTGTTGTGGGTACCAGAAAAACATAAGGGGGTGTATCCGTGCTAGTTGATCTATTCTGAGAAACATTCGTGTTCGGAATAAATTCATCCGGGCACTCTAACAGTACCGGACAATTTATCGGACAGTCAGTCCGGAGGGGGACGGTTCAATGTTCATTGTGTTAGAGGGTTGTGATAGACACACGGATAGCGTATTCGTATTCGTTATATATTTCTGATCAATTTTCATGTATAAAGTTTTTGAATCTGAGTTACGGTTTAAAAGTTATTGAATTTCAACGTTTTAAATCATTTAACTGATTTTCTGAGTTTCTTTTATTATTTATTCAACATTATCCAGAACATTATCCAAAACAGTGCCTGACATGTGGACCCACATGTCAGCCTCTGTTTATTTATAAAACATTTTAATAAATCAAAATAGCCTCTGGGCCCACATGACAACCATTGGAATTTCTTTTTAATTCTTTTAAAAATCAAACCGACAAAGGGGGCCCAGGTGTCATTGACTCCAGTGTTAGCTAAACTTGTTTAGTTAAGTCAAATGGCCAGGGCCCACTGTCAGTGAGACATATTAACTAAATGGTTATTTTTCTGTTTGTCCTAACAGAGATAATTAGCAGGAGGTGGGGCCCGGCTGTCAGTGGCTCATTAGCCACTAAGAGAAAACCTGACAGGGAGGACCCACCGGTCAGCGACTCCGGTGTGCTCGCCGGAGGCTTGCCGGCGGCGAGGTCGAGCTATCTCGCGATTCCGAGTGCCGTTTGAGACGCCGCTCGCGGCATTCGACGAAGAACTCGAAGCCGCGTCGATCTGTGCCGTCGGCATGAACCAGGGCGGCCGGAGGTGAGCGCTAGGTCGTCGATGGCGGAACCGACGTCGGGCTCCCATGGCAGAATGCAGCACGCGGTGTTTTCGTCCACTCCGAAGCGCGAGATCGAGCCTACGGTCTACCACTAACCCGCGGGTGCCACTGGCGTGCGCTACGGTGCCCTGAGAGCTCGGCCACGCCATCAATGGCGGCGGCCAGAAATCACGTAATTGGGGGTAACGGCTACAGGCTAGGCGGGCGTCTATGGGGGGTTGGGGAAGGTGCAACTGCTCACCGGGGTGTTGTAGCCGAGATAGTGGGCTCGATGGTGACTCGGAGCGGCCGGAATCGGTCGGGGATCTCGCCGGAGCCGAGGTTGAAGACGAAGCAATCGCGCGCGCAGTGGTGGCTCCGGGCACGGGAGCTTCTGCGTGATGGCGAGGACGTCGTCTTCGAGCACCCCGGACACGGTTGCGGGGGCTAAGGTGGTCAATTGCCCCGGTGGTTCGTCGAGGTGGCCATGGCGGCGTCGGGCAGTTTTGCCCTGACGAGTGTGAGATGAAGGGGAAGGGAAAAAGGGGCAGGTGAGATCCACGCATCGCGGGGAGGCGTCCTTATCGTCTCCGGGCCGGCTAGGGGACAGGGGAGCAGGTGAGGAGGGCGGGGCCAGCTTGGCAGCGGCGGCCACGGCGGCGGCATGGCGCCAGTGCGGGAGGAGGAAGGAGAGAGAGGAGTGGCTGGGGTGGGCCTCGCCCTGGGCGAGGTATAGTGAGTTTTCAATTTGTTTTGTTTTTCTGTATTTCTTTTGTTTACTGCTGCAATTAAAATAAATGCTTCTGCATTTTATTTAAATGTGTTGGGGGTTTGTAAAATAGGTGTATGTCACACGTAGGTGACACAAAATGTTTGGTACATTTGAAAACCGAGTGGATATTTATTTTAAATATTTTATGATTAAAAAGGACCTTATAAGCTACTGTTATAATTGTTTGAGATTTTTCATAACTCCAAAAATTACCAAAGTTGGTCTAACATGATTATAATGATTTTAGGCAATTTACAAAAATGGTTTCTTGATTTTTTGAGTAAGGTTTAATTTCCACCAAGTTTTTTTTATTATCCACCAAAAGGGGTTTCAAGGGTTTTGACTTTGGGGTTTTTATTCCAAGGGCTCAAGTACATGGTGCATGGGGTGTTGATCACCCACATCAAGGTTCTTATCATTAGCATCACAAAGTTTGAACAGGGTCAGGGAATCAACAGTGATAACTCAACAATGATGATCAACAGTAAGGATGGTTACTGTTACAAGCAACTGAGGGTGTTACAAAAATAGAGGGCGACGAGCCCTCACCATGGGCTGAGGCGCACAAGGCCCGAGGTGGGCGTGGCTGGCTGCTAGCGGCCTGGGCCGCGCTGGGACACGTGGGCGCGTGGAGGCTGGGCCGGCCCAGCCACGGTGGCGGTTAGGGTCGGGGCCGTGGCTGGCCGTGGCCGGCGGCGACCGCGCCAGCGAGCGGCAGCGCCCGACGGTGGCGTAAGGGGTGGCCGAGGAGGCTAGGGATTAATTGAGGAGGCTGGTGGGCGTCGAATCCGGCCGGAGGGGATCGCCGGCGGGCGGCGGGGCAAAGTGGCGGCCGGCTCGGACGAGATCAGCCGGCACCAATGGCGGCGGCGGGTCCTGCATGCAGAAGAGAGATAGATGACGTAAGGGGAGGAGTGGAGGGAGGAAAGGGAGAGGAGGAAGGAGAGGATGGGGCGCGGCGAGGGAAGAGGGGCCGGCCGGCGCGGCGAGTTCTCCGGCGACCGCGGCGGTGGCCGGAGGCGGCTACGGCTGCGGGCTTCTCGGCCCGGTGCGGACATGCGGGGCCCGGACGCGGCTGGGGAGGCTGGAGGTGGATGGAGACCCTTCGGGGATGACGTGGCACTCCGAGAGCCCCAGATCTCGCGATCCAACGGCCGTGGACGCCCCAGATCTAGGTTTTCGGGGTGGAGGGGTTGTGGGCAGATCTGAAATTTAAGAGGGGGGTGGCTGCAAATTTTACATGGGGGAAACCCTAGAATGGCTAGGGAAGAGTGGTGGTCTATTTATAGGCTTTCCTGGATGACAAGTTTACGCAAACGCCCTTGGGTTTCTCTCTCTCGCGTCCGGTACTCCATGTTTCTGACCACCGGAAGTCCATACGACCTCCGATTCAGACGAAATCTCGAACCATGCGCTCAGCGCGGTGATCCCGTCAGTTCTACCTCACTTCTTACCGTTTTGAGAACATTTTCCGGCGCCCCATAAAATAATCCGTTTATTAAATAAACGGGGTTTTTGTTCCGATGGCGATGGTTGGTCTTGTGCAGGAAGTTGCGACGGTGCTCGGGTGAAACCCGGAGTCGCAAAAGGGGTGTGCCGTGGTGGAAAGGTTCAGTCACGCATACCGGTACAAGAAGGAGGGGGGAAATATAATCACCGATTAATAAATCGGCGAATCATATACTGCAAACAATTCTAACAAGCAACAAAATAAAGCAACAAACAAATTTTTTCATTTGGATGAAAATCCTGGGATGTTACAGTTTTGTACCCTCAAGGTTACAAGGTTCCTGATTTTGTTAAATTTAGTGGAGAGGGCACAAAAATGACTTGGGAGCATGTTAGTCAGTATTTAGCACAATTGGGTGAGGCTAGTTCGATAGAAGAATTGAAGGTGCGCTTATTTCCATTATCTTTAACTGGCACCGCATTTTCAGGGTTTGCTGCTTTACCACATGGCTCTATTCTTTTATGGCCGCAATTAGAACAGAAATTTCATAATCACTTTTATAGTGGCGACAATGAGCTTAAGTTGTCCCATCTAACATCGGTTAGGCAGAAACATGATGAATCGGTCACTGATTATGTCAAAGGGTTTAGAGATATAAAAACCCGATGCTATAGCTTAGTGATAACCGAGAGAGACTTGGAGGATCTTGTTCTTAATGGTTTGAAGACTCACATTAAAGAGAGGCTAGAAACTTATGAGTTTTTGAATATTAACCAAGTCTTGCAGAAAGCTTTGGCCCAAGAGAGCCGAATTAAAGAGGTTCATAGGTCAACAACCGATCGTCCTAGAGTGCATATGGTTGATTACAATGATGATAATTCAGATGATGAGGTTGATGTCTATACCACTGAGTTTGTTTGGTCCTCAAAGGCCAAACCTTATACGTGCTATGCTCTTAAGCCGATTCGTAAGAATCGTGATGAGGAGATGAAGTTTACTTTTGATATATCCAAGTGTGATAGAATATTTGATGCTTTTTTGCAAGATAAGATGGTCAAGATATCACACACCATACCACCGTTTGAAGAGATGAAACGGCGTGCTTATTTCAAATATCATAATTCATTTTCTCATGCTACTAACGATTGCAATGTTTTTAGAAGACATATACAATCGGCCATTAGTGATGGACGATTGAATTTTTCTGAGATGCAGGTGGACAAACAACCCTTCCCGATGAACACCATGGACTTGGAAGGAAGGAAGGTATTAATTCGGCCTAACATTGTGATACGTCCCAAACGTATCTATAATTTCTGCTTGCTCCATGCATGTTTTGTGTGATATTGCTATGTTTTATATACACTTTCATACACTTTTGATCATATTTGGACTAACCTATTAACTCAGTGCACCCCAGTGTCAGTTCCTGTTTTCTGCTGTTTTTCTATTTCAAGTTTTCCCCATATTAAAAATGCTCCAAAAATTCCGGGAAAATACAATAAAAAATTAGCGCACTGAAAACTTCCGGAAGATCCAAAGTGGGGCCAGAGGGCCACCACCATGGGGCCAGGCGCCCTGGTGGCGCACCCTAGGGGGAGGTCGCGCCAGGTGGCCGCCTGGACCCTTGGTGGCCCCCCTTCGCCTATATAATATCCGTCACGGGAAACTTCCGAAAGGAGAACCCATTTTCGCGATCTCGCCTCTGTTCCGCCGCAGCCGAGCTACCAAGATCGGAAGCGCCAGCAGACCTCTTCTCGGCACCCTGTCGGAGGGAGGATTGACCGTTTCCCGGATGATCCGTGAGTAGTCCACCTTGGACCATGGGTCCATGATCAGTATCTATGTGATGTTCTCCTCCTCTCTTTGTTCTTCATGGATTAGACCTTGTGAGCTTCCTACATAATCAAGGCAAATATGTAATTCTTTCTGCTGTTGCTATGCTGAGTTTGCTGGGATCTGATGGATTATGAGACTATGTTCAGATTGTGATTGAGTAATATATTTGGTTCTTATCTTTTATATTTTTGTTCTTGAGTAATTCTTGCATGTTCTTCGTTGCTATTTATTGCTTTGGCAAAGTAGTAGGTAGTGACTCCAAGAGGGAGCGTTATGCTTGATTGTGGGTTCATGCCCCCTGATAGCTAGCTTGAGTGTCAGAAACATGAGTCTAGGGGATGTGTTGTTGCCACAAGGGGGAAAACAACGGTGCTTGTAACCGCAGTTGTAAGGATTATTTACTTTACGCAAAGTTCTTTTAATGTAGTTGTCTGTTGCTTTGTGTTTACACTTTGGGTGGGTCTCGCAACTTAATACCAGCGAGATGTTTTGGATAGATATCTCAAGGTGGATGATTAGTAGTAGATGCAGATGGATTTCGGTCTACTTATTTTTGCGTACCGCCCATGCTTTTGAGTCTCTTCCTTACTTTGTAGCATAGTTAGCATTGGTTTGCGCCCGTAATCCTGTCAATTGCCTAGCTGTGATTTGTTTACCTCGCATAGCAGCTTTATCCTCTTTTGGGAGAGAGACATCACTAGTGAACATCATGGGACCCCAGTCCATATTCTCATCACTGTTTACACGCTCAATCTATTTCTTGCATTTACTTTCCAGTCGCAATTATCACTACCTATTATCGATTGTGTTGATCCTTTGTAAACAGTAAGGCCGGAGAAATTGACAACCTCTCTGTACTCGTTGGGAGCAAAGTTATTTGTTGTGTGTGTAGGTCCAGGCGAAGCAAGTGATTTTCAACGGTGCATCACTTGTCGAACCACCTACTTGTCGACCTCGGAGTCCTACGGGAGACGATCTTTTCAACCTTGGTATCTTTGCCGGAGGGAGGATTTACCTCCGGGAGCTTCTCCTGCACCATGGACGCTTCCCGGATGTGTCGTGAGTAGTCTACCTTGGACCATGGGTCCGTGATCAGTAGCTATGTGATGTTCTCCTCCCCTCTTTGTTCTTTATGGATTAGACCTCGTGAGCTGCCCTACATGATCGAGGCACATATGTAATTCTTTTTTGCTTTTGCTATGCGGATTTTGATGGGATCTGATGGATTATGAGATTATGTTCATATTGTGATAGAGTAATATAATTGGTTCTTATCTTTTGTATTTTTGTTCCGAAGTAATTCTTGCATGTTCTCCGTTGCTATTTATTGCTTTGACCAAGTGGTAGGTACTGACCCCAAGAGGGAAAGTTATGCTCGATTGTGGGTACATGCCCCCTGATGACACGCTTGAGTGACAAAAACATGAGTCCAGGGGATGTGATGTGGCCACAAGGGGGGAAAACAACGGTGCTTGTAACAGCGGTTACAAGGATTGTTTACTTTACGCAAAGTTCTTTTTAATGCAGTTGTCTGTTGCTTTGGGTTTACACTTTGGGTGGGGCTCGCAACTTAATACCAGCGAGATGTTCTGGGATATCTCAAGGTGGATGATTAGTAGTAGATGCAGATGGATTTTGGTCTACTTATTTTGGCGTACCGCCCATGCTTTTGAGCCTCTTCCTTTCTTTGTAGCATAGTTAGCATTGGTTTGCGCCCGTAATCCTGTCAATTTCCCAGCTGTGATTTGTTTACCTCGCACAGCAGTTTTCTTGTCTTTTGGGAGAGAGACATCACTACTGAACATCATGGGACCCCGGTCCATATTATCATTACTGTTTACACACTCAATTTATTTCCTTCTTTTACTTTTCAGTAGCAATTATCACTACCTATTATATGTTGCGTTGATCCTTTGTAAACAGTAAGGACGGAGAGATTGATAACCTCTACGTACTCGTTGGGAGCAAAGTTATCTGTTGTGTGTGTAGGTCCAGGGGAAGCAAGTGATTTTCAACGGTGCATCACTTGTCGAACCACCTACTTGTCGACCTCGGAGTCCTACGGGAGACGATCTTTTCAACCTTGGTATCTTTGCCAAGGGAAATTTTCCGCTATCCTACATCGAACCTTACACTTGGGGTAACCAACGAGGATTTAGTCATCAAGAAAATTTATGGCGCCGTTGCCGGGGACTCCAATCTTCAAGATAGGGGAGTTGCACACTATCTTTTACCTTTTCTTTTTAGTCTTGTTAGTTTACCTTTCAATTTTTATTTTTGTGTCATTTATCAAAAATCACAAAAAAATTGTTTGTCACACTTGCTGCTACTATGGGTTCCACTGAAAACACCAAGTTGTGTGACTTCACTAGTCACAACAACAATGATTTTATCTGCAATCCTATTGCTACACCTGCTACTTCAGCTACCTCTTATGAAATTAAACCTGCCTTGCTGAACCTTGTTATGAGAGATCAATTCTCCAGTGTCGCAGATGGTGCTTCTTTACACTTAAATAATTTTGTTGAACTCTTTATTTGCAAAAGTATAAAGAAGTAGAAGGTGATATTGTTAAGCTTAAGCTTTTTCCTTTCTCTATGAGGGAAGGAGCTAAAATTTGGTTTCAATCCTTGCCTAGGAATAGCATAGATTCTTAGGATAAGTGCAAAGATGCTTTTATTGGGAAGTACTATCCACCTGCTAAAATTATCCATTGAGGAGTAACATTATGAATTTTAAGCAATTGGATAATGAACACGTTGCCCAAGCTTGGGAACGAATGAAATCTCTTGTTAAGAAAGGCCCTACACATGGTTTGACTACTTGGATGGTTATCCAGACTTTTTATGCAGGCTTGAACTTTACCTCACGGAACCTGTTAGATTCGGCCGAGGGAGGAACCTTTATGTCAAAAACACTTGGTGCTGCCACAAAACTTCTAGAATAGATGATGACCAACTATTCCCAATGGCACACCAAACGAGCTCCAACAGGTAGGAAGGTAAACTCTGTCGAGGAGATTTCCTCCCTAAATGAAAAAGTTGACTTGATTATGTCTCTACTTACCAAGCAATCTCCTATTGATGCGCATGATGTTCCTTTAAATTCTTTGGTTGCTCAAGAACAAGTAGACATGAACTTTATATCTAGAAAAAAACTTCAACAATAATGCTTATAGGGGTAATTTTGCTAGCAATCCTAGACCGTTCCCATCTAACTATGGTAACAACAACTCCTATGGTCAAACTTATAAGGAAAGAGTTTTACCTAGCTATGAGAAACTGGTAGAAATAGAGAAGGCTACTAAGAATTATATGCACACCCAGTCTGAACAAAACAAAGCCTTCTCTAGACAATTAGGTTCGCACACTTCCATTTTGCAAAACATTAGTAACCAACTTGAGAGCCTGAACTGTGAGATTTCTAATCTCCAAGCTAGACTTACCGCCACTAAAAACTATGTTTCAAACAAGTCTCACACCCAATCTACTTTGATAAATCAAATGGCGGCCAAACCAGAAGTTGTCCCCGTGGAAGAAGATAGAATTAAGAGCCTTCCTACACACCACACTATTGTTACTATCCAAGTTGTTGAGGATACCCAAACTTTTAGCACCCAACACACTCCTAGTCCCATTGGACCTATTAATGGTGATGCTATTACCGCAACCATAGAAGAAGAAGCTCCTATGAACTTAGAGGCTTTCAAACAAGTGAGCCTAGATGGCACGACTACCACATTTCATAGTAGTGACATTGACATTGATAGTTGCACCCACTCAAAAGTTATTAGCTTACTACAGAAAATGTCTAGAGACCCCCACACTAGCACACTAAATCTTGCCTTCATGGAGAATATCACTAATGCTCTCATTAAATCTAGCGAGGAGAAGCTTAGAGTAGAAACCTCCATACCTAGGAAGCTAGAAGATGGTTGGGATCGTATGATCAAAATTAAATTGAATAACTTCTCTTGCTATGCTTTATGTATTGTTGGAGCTAGTACCTCCGTTATGCCCAAAAGAATGTATGATATGTTTGAATTGAAACCTTTTGATCCGTGTTCTTTTGGTGTTCGTCTCGTTGATTCTTCCATAAAGAAACCTTTGGGGAAGATTGACGATGTTCTTATCATTGATTATGTTCCCGTTGATTTTACTATTATGGATATAGAGTGTGAACCTTTATGTCCAATTATTTTGGGACGTCCTTTGCTTCGCACCGTTGGTGCTGTTATTGATAGGAAAGAGGGGAATATAAAATTTTAATTCCCTCTCAAAAAGGGGATGGAACACTTCCCTAGGAATAAGATGTAACACCCCAGAGCCAGTAACAGTAATCACTACAGTGATCCCCTTGGTAATGATCATCACTGTTGTTAATCAACCAATGGTCACCTTTGATCATAGCTCTGTCAAATTCCAACCCTGATAAAATTTTCAAATTGGGTGGATTATAAATCTTGCACCAAGAATTTTGGGAGATTATTAGTCACCTTGCAAATAAATAGACCAAGTCATACCTAGCCTTTAGAATAATCCCAGGTCAATGATAATTATGAAACTAATAGTGGTGCGTTACTAAATTGTCACTACGAATTAAAATAAAAGTGGAACATAAAGTTAAACTAAAAAATTGTTAAAACAATATTATTAAATGCCTAATAATCTTTAGGTCATATTAAATTAATAGTGGGAAATTATTACACGGTTTAAATATTATAAACAAATCAAAACAATAACACAACAGTAGCGTTTGATCCCTTTTAAATAAAAGAAAATTGCCACTCGATTTAATTAATCCCCAAACTTTTTGTAGCACTGCTATACTATGTAGCACTAATATAGGAGCTAGTTACAACTTTGTATAAAATCAAAAGTTGGCTAATTAAAATATAGACAGAAAAGCAAAACATAAAAGAAAAAGGAAACATAAAAATAAAATAGAAAACCTATCTACCTCCCAGGGCACAACTCACCCGCTGGGCCAAGGCCCAACCGGCCAGCCCATACCCCCCCCCACTCCTTTTCTTTCTCCCCTGTTCATCCCCATCTCCTCCAGTGCTGCTGTCGACGCCATGGCCACTGATGGCCTCCTGTCGGCCATCCGGCGGTGCGCTGCGGCATATAAGACCACCCCTCCCCTTTGGAAACCTAGCCCCCGCTTCATCCCTCGCGCAGCGCCGCACCTCTCCGCCGAGCTCGTCCCACGCCACGTGGGCGCTACCGTCGCTGCGTGGACGTGGGCACCGGCCCCTCGCCGGACAGGAGAAACTCCGGGAGGACCGCCATGCTCCTCTAGTTCGCCCCACCCCCAAGCTTGAGCCGAAGAACCGCCGCGCCACCGAATTCATCCCTCTCCTCCCGCCACGGACGCGCTGCATCGTCTTCAAATCGCTATGAGGAGCCCATCCCCGAGCCCGCTTCGCACCTCTACCGACTCGCTGTGAGCCCCATTTTGTTTCCCCCTCTCCCCTTCGTCGAATCCGCGCTATAGAGCCCTCCCTCGCCGCGCTCCGGCTGCAACCCGTCCGCGTTGGTCCGCCTTCGCCGTGCGGCTCGCCGCGGTTGCCTGCGGTTGCTGTGCCGTGGCCCGGCCACGCCTCAGGTGCTCGTCGCCTCTCCGGCCGCCCCTCACCGCCTCGCCATGCCCTCTGCTGGCCATGGCCACCGGCGCCCTGTGCCGTGCGCGCCCGACCACTGGAGGGGCATGGGTGTGCCCCCGACGGGTGGGTCCGGCCCTGTTTTGGTTAAGGGCTAACCCCCTACTAAGTAAAAAAACTGTTAAAATTATATGTATTAACCCCCCTCACATAGACACTTACAGATGGGCCCAGTCCATTATTACATTAAATAAAACTGTCAATTGCACATGTGTCCATGACACCTAGGCCCCACCTATTGTTTAATTAGATAAAACAATTTTTAATAAATAATCACTCCATGACATGTGGGCCATTTGTGTTATTTGTTTAAATAAAACTGAAATTAAATGTCTCTATATATGACATGCAGGTCCCACTGGTCAGTTTGACCAGTCAAAGGGACTTGTGGATAATGTTGCTTTTATTGTTTAAAGAAATCCAGAAAAATGTTATAAAATGATTTAAATTTGGAAATTCATTATCTTTTAAACCATAAGTCAGATTCAAAAACTTTATACATGAAAATTGATCAGAAAAATATAGCGAACACGGATACGCTATCCGTATACCAACCACACCCCTCTAACACACCGAACATCGAACCGTCCCCCTCCGGACCGTCTGTCCGATGATTTGTCCGGTACTGTCAAAGTATCCGGATGAATTTATTCTGAACACGAAAGTTGTTTGGATTGTTTCAACTAGCACGGTTACACCATCCACACGTTTGTTGAATGTCCATGACACCTCCGGCATGAAACCTTCCCCATCCGAACACCCTGTACGGTAATCACCCGGAGCCGGTATTTCTTCCCCGGATGAATTCCCACTCCGAGCATAACACATTGCACTGCGTTAGAGCCCCGTTGCTTTGTATCTGATGTGTCATACCTTTGTGTTGCTATTATTGTTGTGTATTTATTGTTTCTTCCCCCTCTCTTATTGTCCGGTAGTCTCGACGTCCGCTGCCAATGCCCTTGTGATCGACTACTTCGTCGACGACCGTACCTGTACCGTAGAGCTTCCAGGCAAGCAGAGCCATTCTCTTCCCCAGATATCGCCTACCTTTTCCGTACTTTCTTGCACTAGGCATTGTTACTGCTGCAGCTACGATTACAATCCTATTCAATTGCATAGCTTGTTTTTGTCGCCCCTTGATGTACCTTCCTTTATCCTATGCTGCCTTATAAAAATATATTATATTCAGCAGTGAGCCCTGCGCTTTGTTAGCTAGGATTAGATAGCAGGGTCTTGACCACTCAGGGGAGTGACACGGATACGTCTTATTATAACTGCAACAGGTACGGTACAATGCAGACACCGCCTAAGGCCCCTTAGCTCGGCTCTGCCGAGCCACCTTCAAGTGGAGCTACGGAGGAGTAATCCTCGTACCTCCACTCGTTGTTGACTCTGTATAGCCGCTTTAGGTACCTGAGCAATGGTTGTCCTTAAGGTAAGAAGTCGGGCGACCCAATGGTGCCCGCAAGCGGTATTGCGTCGGGAACGACAGGGAGGGTACGACCGACGTTACTGGCGTGCTTGGCCCCTGCTCGTATGTCGCGAGAGTTACCAAACCACGAAAGTCGAGCTCTACCAAGAGCACACGCGAGACAAGGTAAGGAGACGGTTCACCTTGTTGGTAACCGCAGAGACTTGGTGGGACGACAGGGCAGGCACCGATGTACTGGTGGTCCTGACTGCTGTCGTTGACCGCGGGTCAGTTAAGTCGAGGCAACGATAACGGTTGTCACGCAGGTTAATTAAAATGCTAAATGGTACGGCGGATGACTTGAGAGACCCGTTGGTCTGTACGCACTACCGTCACCTGGGATAAGGAGTTATGGTCTCCCCTGCGTCGTAGTTTGTTCGAAAGCTCTTCAGACGTCAGCAGTACTGCGGCCTGATCGCCGGGAAGTGGTCTTGTCTTCTTTGCTGCAGCAAGTGTGTTTGGATTTGCTTTTGCTTCACCGGCCAGACTCGCACCGTGCAGGAGTGTGCAAGGGTGAGGGACCTAGACCCCTTGGCGCATAGGATATAGTCCGGCGGATGGCCTCTCTGCTGAGCCTAGGATGAACTGCAATGTGTCGGATAGCCTCAGTGGGGCATCCCTAACAAGGTGTACGCCACCCTGGAGATCCGATCGTGCAGGCTGGACAGTAGTGCACCCCTGCAGGGAGTTTAATCTATTCGAATAGCCGTGTCCACGGTAACAGGACGCTTTATGCTAAAGCTGGATCTTACCACTACGCTTTATGCAGGGAAGTCGAGGAGGGGAACTCGGAGGCATTATTATTATTAATCATTACAACTTACTATTATACAATGTTGCAGCAACTTCTGCTTCATTGCTACTTTATGCTTTATATAAACTGTTGGATGTTTCTCTTCTCATGCTGCAAGACACCGTCACAATATGCTAGTCTTCGATAGGCCTAGCTTCTTACCCTTATTCTGATTTCTACCTTGCAGTCCACTATATACAGCCTCCCCTTTCCATTTGATACAAATGCATAAATGCTTAGTAGCGGACGTAAGACTCGCGGGTATGCTAGATACTCATCGTTGCTTTATTTCCCCCTTTATGTTTTGCCTGATCGGCCGCTGCAGTCGACGTTGGAGCCCAGGAGCAGGAGATCGCCGATGTCGACCACCGCAACATGAAGATCCCCGATGCATTCTAGGACATCGAGTTCCCCGTTGACCAGGAGTAGTTTGGAGGTTCCCAGGAAGGAGGCCTCGCCTTTTCGATCTGTTGTTATTTGTGCTAGCCTTCTTAAGGCAGATCCTGTGTACCTTGTGTCTATACTCAGATACTATTGCTTCCGCTAACTTTGTGCTCTCAAGCTGTTGTATTCGAGCCCTCGTGGCCCCTGTCTTGTATTAAACAGCTTGAATTATTTTATTTGTAGGGTTGTGTTGTGATATCTCACCGTGAGTCCCTAATCTCGGTCGTGTACCTTGCGTGTATGATTACTGTACACGGTCTGATTTTAGGGGCGTCACAAGTTGGTATCAGAGCCGACTGCCTGTAGGACACCCCCTTCCAACTCCTTGGTCGAAGTCGAGTCTAGTCTTTGCAAAAGTACTTTACTAACAGTGTCGTGTGGCTTATCGGCCCACATCGCAAACTGGGTGGTATTAGGATCTTTTACTCCGCACCTTTACTCTGGGACTCTACTGTCTCATCCTTTCGGGTTAAAGATTTTCTAACTCTGACATTAGGTTCTCGTGACTACTTCCTCCCGGAGAGCTCCTCATTACAGATGATCGCTTGCTTCACGAGAAGATACCGAAGATTACTCTCCGATAAAATTCCCGAGACCGTATGTGACGATCACCTTTACAATTCCCTGCCACCGATAAGCATGTATGTATAACCACATACACCTTTCGTTCATCCATACCATCCTAGATGCTCTTGTGTTCACAAGATGCCTCGACATACTCTCTGTTGAAGGGTAAATCCTTTATGCATACTGCCTTGCAGCTTCTTTTCACACTACGGATAATTCCTCGCGTTTACCGAGGATCCGTTCATCCCCAGTGGTTCCTTTGATTCCCAAAATACTTTGAAATACTATTCGATCTCGCGACAATCCTCGGCAGCCTACTGCTTTGGAGATTCTTCTTACCTGCTTGCACTATGATTAATCCTGTTTGTCTTGTAGTCTTTGATGACCTCCCTTGGCATTTCCATTCTGATATGTCGAATCATCCTGTGTGCTAGTGCACGCAATCATCAGTTGATCCCTATGAGATCATTCTTCCGGCTCAGACGTCATTCCGGACATGAGTTGGTTCTCAGTAAATCAAACCTTAATTGATTAACCATCAAGCTTCTATTCAACTTATTCATGTTTGATCGATGTATCTGAATCTGATACACCGATATGGGAATCATAATTCTTTTGTACTTAAGCATCGAATTATTCCGATGCTTTTATCTCCAATGCTGATGCATTCTTTCTTCTTATGGTTCAGTACCGATACTCACACCAGACTCTCTGTACGCCACCTGACCTTTTTGGTGGATTACTACCTACCGCCCCCTTGTGCCCTAAGTCATTCATGAATTTTCCTGATATCAGATGCCTCCCGATAATGGTATCATCTACTTCGTGTCATCAGCCTTCTGCTTTCAAACTTGTATCTCTTGTTCCTGTTGATTGTCCTATAGATTCGTAAAATGTCCCTTTGGGTTGTATCTATGCTCCATCCATCTGTGTGAACCCATGAACTTCTACGAGTCTTACTCTACTGGGGTTATGCCAGATAAACTATTGAACGCTACAAATTCATCGACAACGAGAAGTGAATGAGAGGCTATGCATTGAAGAAGTGGGAGTCGACCCTGAACCTTTGTGTTCATGCCCATGGATACCAAGTAGAACTTATCATGACAGCTTCTCGTAAAGATAATTAATCCCCCTTGGTATAAATTCTGCTGCACCTATGATCCTCCAATCTACCTTCGAGTATTACCTCCTGGAACCTCGAGGATATCATACTTTTGCACTACATCGAATGAATTTTGATGGAACAATACTTTTCCCTGTCGTAACCACTCTATGGGTTCTGGGTTGTTGTCAACCGAGAACATCGAATACCTTTTGCTTCACCATTCCTTTCGCTTGATGTCACCGTTGTTCGATTGTATTTTCTTGAAACCTTTTGACATGATGTGTCGTGGTCATCATCAACATTTTTCCTTCTTCCAAGTGTCAATTTAATTCATTGTGGGAAATACCATTCTTGCCCCTCGATGATTGGTGTCATCGTTGAAAACCCCACTTTGACTCCTTGCCAATACAAACTTGGTCATATATATCTTGCTCTGCTTTCCCTTGGGAAAGATTTATGCCTGATACTTGGGTATCATCACATTTTCCTTTCCATTGGTCTGTTTAAACTTTCTTTGAACATAAATTATCCGAGCAGTGATAATTCCTTGCTGATGTAAACACTTCGATGTACTACTTTGTCCGTACAACCTGTTTCTACTATTGATAATATTTCGGTAACCACCGATGGACGAGAACTTTGCCTATTGGTCCGCCTCGTCTTAACGAGCAGGAAAATGGTTCTCTTTGTCCCTCGGCCTTGGTACCGACGTTGTTGCCGACATAGCTAAGAAGTTGTTCTCTAACTTACCTTGCAACTTGATCACATTGTTTGTCACCACCCTTGTTATTCAATATGGGCCCATCAACCACAGTTCCACAGGATCGAAACCTGACTCTTTTGTACCTTTCTTTCCTCGAGGTTATTCCTCTTGCTTGACCTCGTATGCAACTCATGAGTCCTCTACCTTGTGCTATTCAGCTCGATATCAGACTCAGTGCTTATGCTTGATACTCTGGACCCCTTTTCATCCTCGGTTATCATCGTCGAATGCTTGCATATCCACTTGAAAACTTCTCAGGCCTTCTTTTGTTTCTGTCGTTGTATCTACCTGAGTTTAACACGTGAGAAGCTTTGTACCCCATTTCCTTGGACCATCTCGGTTGATTAAGCTTGTACCGATCCGACCCCCTCAATTTCCCCCCTAACTTGTTCGTAGGTACGGTGAAGACCCTGAAAGAAGGATGACAACACGTCGATATGCACTGTGCTGAGAAATGAAGGCGTCAACGAGAAGGATTAACTTCTTCGAGAAGGACAACAAGCACCAGAAGAATCGTTAGAATACGAAACCAAAGCTTTACCCCTTGCACTACTTTTTAATTCTTGAGACGAGATTTCTTGTAGTGGGGGAGATTTGTAACACCCCAGAGCCAGTAACAGTAATCACTACAGTGATCCCCTTGGTAATGATCATCACTGTTGTTAATCAAGCCATGGTGACCTTTGATCATAGCTCTGTCAAATTCCAACCGTGATAAAATTTTCAAATTGGGTGGATTATAAATCTTGCACCAAGAATTTTGGGAGATTATTAGTCACCTTGCAAATAAATAGACCAAGTCATATCTAGCCTTTAGAATAATCCCAGGTCAATGATAATTATGAAACTAATAGTGGTGGGTTATTAAATTGTCCCTATGGATTAAAATAAAAGTGGAACATAAAGTTAAACTAAAAAAATGTTAAAACAATTTTATTAAATGCCTAATAATCTTTAGGTCATATTAAAATAATAGTGGGAAATTATTATAAGGTTTAAATATTATAAACAAATCAAAACAATAACAAAACAGTAGCGTTTGATCCCTTTTAAATAAAACAAAATTGCAACTGGATTTAATTAATCCCCAAACTTTTTGTAGCACTAATATAGGAGCTAGTTACAACTTTGTATAAAATCAAATGTTGGCTAATTAAAATATAGACAGAAAAGCAAAACAGAAAAGAAAAAGGAAACATAAAAATAAAATAGAAAACCTTTCTACCTCCCAGGGCACAACCCACCCGCTGGGCCAAGGCTCAACCGGCCAGCCCATTCCCCCCCCCCCCCCCCACTCCTTTTCTTCCTCCCCTGTTCATCCCCATCTCCTCCAGTGCTGCTGTCGACGACATGGCCACCGATGGCCTCGTGTCGGCCATCCGGCGGTGCGCTGCGGCATATAAGACCACCCCTCCCCTTTGGAAACCTAGCCCCCGCTTCATCCCTCGCGCCGCACGCCGCACCTCTCGGCCGAGCTCGTCCCGCGCCGCGTGGGCGCTACCGTCGCTGCATGGACGTGGGCACCGGCCCCTCGCCGTCCAGGAGCAACTCCGGGAGGACCGCCATGCTCCTCTAGTTCGCCCCACCCCCAAGCTTGAGACGAAGAACCGCCGCGCCACCGAATTCGTCCCTCTCCTCCCGCCACGGACGCGCTGCATCGTCTTCAAATCGCTGTGAGGAGCCCATCCCCGAGCCCGCTACGCACCTCTACCGACTCGCTATAGAGCCCTCCCTCGCCGTGCTCCGGCTGCAACCCGTCCGCCTTGGTCCGCTTTCGCCGTGCGGCTCGCCGCGGTTGCCTGCGGCTGCTGTGTCGTGGCCCGGCCGTGGCCCAACGCACGCGCGCCACGCCTTAGGTGCTCGTCGCCTCTCCGGCCGCCCCTCACCGCCTCGCCATGCCCTCTGCTGGCCATGGCCGCCGACGCCCTATGCCGTGCGCGCACGGCCACTGGAGGGCCATGGGTGTGCCCCCGACGGGTGGGGCCGGTCCTGTTTTGGTTAACGGCTAACCCCCCTACTAAGTAAAAAAACTGTTAAAATTATATGTATTAACCCCCCTCACATAGCCACTTACAGACGGGCCCAGTCCATTATTACATTAAATAAAACTGTCATTTGCACATGTGTCCATGACACGTAGGCCCCACCTATTGTTTAATTAGATAAAACATTTTTTAATAAATAATCACTCCATGACATGTGGGCCATTTGTGTTATTTGTTTAAATAAAACTGAAATTAAATGTCTCTATATATGACATGCAGGTCCCACTGGTCAGTTTGACCAGTCAAAGGAACTTGTGGATAATGTTGCTTTTATTGTGAAAAGAAATTCAGAATTTTTTTATAAAATGATTTAAATTTGGAAATTCATTATCTTTTAAACTATAAGTCAGATTCAAAAACTTTTTACATGAAAATTGATCAGAAAAATATAACGAACACGGATACGCTATCCGTATACCAACCACAGCCCTCTAACACACCGAACATTGAACCGTCCCCCTCCGGACCGTTTGTCCGATGATTTGTCCGGTACTGTCAAAGTATCCGGATGAATTTATTCTGAACACGAAAGTTGTTTGGATTGTTTCAACTAGCAAGGTTACACCATCCACACGTTCGTCGAATGTCCACGACACATCCGGCATGAACCCTTCCCCCTCCGAACACCCAGTCCGGTAATCACCCGGAGCCGGTATTTCTTCCCCGGATGAATTCCCACTCCGGGCATAACACATTGCATTGCGTTAGAGCCCCGTTGCTTTGTATCTGTTGTGTCATACCTTTGTATTGCTATTATTGTTGTGTATTTATTGTTTCTTCCCCCTCTCTTATTGTCCGGTAGTCTCGACGTCCGCTGCCGATGCCCCTGTGATCGACTACTTCGTCGACGACCGTACCTGTACTGTCGAGCTTCCAAGCAAGCAGAGCCATTCTCTTCCCCAGATATCGCCTACCTTTTGCGTACTTTCTTCCACTAGGCATTGTTACTGCTGCTGCTATGATTACAATAATATTTAGTTGCATAGCTTGTTTTTGTCGCCCCTTGATGTACCTTCCTTTATCCTATGTTGTCTTATAAAAATATATTATATTCAGCAGCGAGCCCTGCGCTTTGTTAGCTAGGATTAGATAGCAGGGTCGTGACCACTCAGGGGAGTGACGCGGATACGTCTTATTATAACTGCAACAGGTACGGTACAATGAAGACACCGCCTAAGGCCCCTTAGCTCGGCTCTGCCGAGCCACCTTCAAGTGGAGCTACGGAGGAGTAATCCTCGTACCTCCACTCATTGTTGACTCTGTATAGCCGCTCTAGGTACCTGAGCAACGGTTGTCCTTAAGGTAAGAAGTCGGGCGACCCAATGGTGCCCTCGAGCGGTATTGCGTCGGGAACGACAGGGAGGGTACGACCGACGTTACTGGCGTGCTTGGCCCCTGCTCGTATCTCGCGAGAGTTACCAAACCACGAAAGTCGAGCTCTACCAAGAGCACACGCGAGACAAGGTAAGGAGACGATTCACCTTGTTGGTAACCGCAGAGACTTCGTGGGACGACAGGGCAGGCACCGATGTACTGGTGGTCCTGACTGCTGTCGTTGACAGCGGGTCATTTAAATTGAGGCAACGATAACGGTTGTCACGCAGGTTAATTAAAATGCTAAATGGTTCGGCGGATGACTTGAGAGACCCGTTGGTCTGTACGCACTACCTTCACGTGGGATAAGGAGTTATGGGCTCCCCTGCGTCGTAGTTTGTTCGAAAGCTCTTCAGACGTCAGCAGTACTGCGGCCTGATTGCCGAGAAGTGGTCTTGTCTTCTTTGCTGCTGCAAGTGTGTTTGGATTTTCTTTTGCTTCACCGGCCAGACTCGCACCGTGCAGCAGCGTGCAAGGGTGAGTGACCTAGACCCCTTGGCGCATAGGATATAGTACAGCGGATGGCCTCTCTGCTGAGCCTAGGATGAACTGCGATGTGTCGGATAGCCTCGGTGGGGCATTACCTAACAAGGTGTACGCCACCCTGGAGATCCGAGCGTGCAGGCTGAACAGTAGTGCACCCCTGCAGGGAGTTTAATCTATTCGAATAGTCGTGTCCACGGTAACAGGACGCTTTATGCTGAAGCTGGATCTTACCACTACGCTTTATGCAGGGAAGTCGAGGAGGGGAACTCGGAGGCATTATTATTATTAATCATTACAACTTACTATTATATAATGTTGCAGCAACTTCTGCTTCATTGCTACTTTATGCTTTATATAAACTGTTGGATGTTTCTCTTCTCATGCTGCAAGACACCGTCACAATATGCTAGTCTTCGATAGGCCTAGCTTCTTACCCTTATTCTGATTTCTACCTTGCAGTCCACTATATACAGCCTCCCCTTTCCATTTGATACAAATGCATAAATGCTTAGTAGCGGACGTAAGACTCCCGGGTATGCTAGATACTCACCTTTGCTTTATTTCCCCCTTTATGTTTTGCATGATCGGCCGCTGCAGTCGACGTTGGAGCCCAGGAGCAGGAGATCCCCGATGTCCACCACCGCAACATGAAGATCCCCGATGCCTTCTACGACGTCGAGTTCCCCGTTGACCAGGAGTATTTTGGAGGTTCCCAGGCAGGAGGCCTCGCCTTTTCGATCTGTTGTTATTTGTGCTAGCCTTCCTAAGGCAGATCATGTGTACCTTGTGTCTGTACTCAAATACTATTGCTTCCGCTAACTTTCTGCTCTCAAGCTGTTGTATTCGAGCCCTCGTGGCCACTAGCTTGTATTAAACAGCTTGTATTATTTTATTTGTAGGGTTGTGTTGTGATATCTCACTATGAGTCCCTAATCTCGGTCGTGTACCTTGCGTGTATGATTACTGTACACGGTCTGATTTTTGGGGCGTCACGTAAGATTAAGTTACCTTTTGAGTCCGTTACACGGGCTAGCTATTCTCTTTCACTTGATAAACTTGATCTTTTTTCTTTATGCCTAGCTTAAAGGCGTAAAAGAAAGCGCTTGTTGGGAGGCAACCCAAGATGTTTTCACTTCTATTTTTATTGGTCTTGATAATTGTTACTACTTTAGCAACATCATTGTATCTTTATTTTCAAGATTTGTGCCAAGTTTAGCCTCCGATTGCAAGAAAGTTCAAAAGTTATGACATGCTGTCCGGAAAACAGATTATGTCCTTGGAAGAAAATTTTTGCCTAAAATCACTAGATCATCTTTTTTCTCTGAATATTTTTGACAGCATGCTCCATACAATTTTCTTTCGAGCGCCTGTTCTGAGTTTTTTTATTTGAGTTGCAGAAGTACCCCGAAAAAATTAATTACTACCTCATGTTCTGTTTTTTCACAGATTCTGCCACGTTTTGCCTTTCCTTACTTTTGCAAGACTTGCGCTAGCTTTTTCTTTGCAAAAACTTTTTGGCAATCTTGAGAAACAGTAGACCTTCAAGAAAATATTTATTTCTAGTAGAGGCAAATTATTTTATTCAGGGTACTAACCTCTATAATCAGCTTATGATGAGTTATGTATGAAGGGAGTTTTCAAGTGTGCGAGGGAAGATGATGAAAGAATATTCGGGGGTGTCAAACGCTCAAGCTTGGGGATGCCCCCATGAATCCCCAATAAATATTCAAGGAGACTCAAGCGTCTAAGCTTGGGGATGCCCCCTTGCACCCCCTTCTCCATCAACAATCATCAGTTCGTCCTCCGTCTCACTATATTTTTATCACTTCATGTGTTATTTGCTATGCTTGGAGCGTCTCGCTCTTAGGTTTACTTTTTAGTTTTCTTTAGCTTTGTTTGCTGTTCATAACAAGTTAGAACCCAACTTACTTTGTGTGGGAGAGAAACACGTTCCACTTCAAACTCGAACACATCATAGGATTTCATGCTTATCTTTCTTTGTTGTGTGTTCTCTGTCTTTTCGTAGCTGCTGCCATGCTTAGCTCTTAGTTTTCATGTTTATACTTTTCAAGAGCTTTAGTTTAGTTAGTTGCTGGAACTCTCTTTAGTTTTCATGTTTATCTTGTTAAGAGAGTTGGTTGTTGCACTAAGTTGTGTCTTGTCTTTAAGTAGGTAATTGAGGTTGCTATTCAATTGTAGTAGTAACTTGCAATAGTTTTGTGGTATTGTTGTGAGTAATGTTTGAAATTTTGGTGTGAAGAGCTCTAGACAATTAGTGATAGGTGTCGTATTTTAGGCAATCCGTGTTTATTTTCAAAAACTACAAAAACTAGTTGAGAACTCTAGCTACTAGATGGATTACTAATCTTTGGAGGGATTGAATATTAGACTACACTCACATACCATGAGTCGAGGATGCGCAAGGATAACCAAACCCCCATACACTCCTCCTCGGGGTATTTGTCTCTTTGTGAACCTCCTAATTAGATTGAGAGTAACCGATAATAAGTGCATGAGTTCTTCGGACTAATGTAAGTATTGAAAGTTGACACTTCCACCTCCTCATATGTGTTAGCCTCTTCAGTATCGCGCATTGCCCTCTTCTCACTCCAAGAGTTTGCCTCCACCTCGCCGGTGTATACAAACCCTTGGCATGATACACTCTGTCATCATAAACCTCCTTATATCTTTCCTCAAAACAGCCACCATACCTAACTATCAAGGCATTTCCATAGCCTTTCCGAGATATATTGCCATGCAACATCCACCTTCTCATGGCTTGATCTTCATGTCATACATGTTCCTGCTACACTGTCAGAGGCATACATTTGCATACATTATGATATCTACATCTTCTTTATGTTGAGTACCTTGTAAAGTGTGAAAGATCTTCTATACTTCTCGTAAAATAGAGTGTTGCCCTTATGTGAGGAAAAGATCCCAAAAAGGACACATTTAAAAGATCCCAAAGAGGACAAATGAGAGTTAAATAGAAAGAGCCATTGAGGCCACCAAAAATAGAAAAATTAGAAAAAAAGAGGAAAATAAAATAAAAAAAAGAGAAAGGGGCAATACTACTACTCCTTTTGAAATATCCACATTCGTATTCCCTCCTATATCTTGTACTCCATAGAGATGATCATTTATGGATATAGCTATGTGGGGACCTTCACACTTTAGAACTTGGCATGCATATTCCAAGGATGAGCTTCCTCAAACGAGCTTTAAGTCTTCTTGAGCGAGCAAGTTGGATGCACCCCCACTAGTTCTATTGGAGAGCTTTTCTAGCTCGTATGTGCATCCGTTGCATGGAAATCCCTACTCCTCACATCATATCTATCATTTGGCCTTCTCTCGCCTATGATTGTCCTCATTGATGTGAGCCTCTCACACCCTTTTTTTGTCTTCCTCCTCCACCTTATCTCTCTCTTTGCCATCCTAAGTGTCAACTCTCGTGCTTACGCTCATCCGTTGCATGAGTGCTCAAAATATCGAAAGGAGTGGATCAAATTGACTTGTACCTGGCTAGTGGTCTAGGGACGAGTCAAGATAAGGATCCAAAGAAGACTAAGTGTAAAACTTTAGTAGATTGAGTTCTCATCAAATAAATATTTTTTCTCGTATTCCCATCTCCCACTTCTTGCACGCAAACACCATCTGGAGACATTCGATTCACGGTCAGCAAGAGCTCTTGCACCTTTATGTTTTTATGTTGTTTGTTTCAATGCTAATAATATAGACTCTTGCCTGTTATGACTTGAATTGAATTACATACCTTGATTGCTTTACTTACAAAGTTCTTATATGGTTGTTAGCATGTCACTACAGAAATTATGCTTGTTATCATTTACCTACTCGAGGATGAGCAGGAATTAAGCTTGGGGATGTTAATACGTCCCAACCGTATCTATAATTTATGCTTGCTCCATGCATGTTTTGTGTGATATCGCTATGTTTTATATACACTTTCATAAACTTTTGATCATATTTGTACTAACCTATTAACTCAGTGCACCCCAGTGCCAGTTCCTGTTTTCTGCTGTTTTTCTATTTCAGGTTTTCTCCATATTAAAAATGCTCCAAAAATTCCGTAAAATACAATAAAAATCAGCGCACCAAACGCTTCCGGAAGAGCCAAAGTGGGGCCAGAGGGCGACCACCAGGGGCCCAGGCGCTCTGGTGGCGCGCCCTAGGGGGAGGTCGCGCCAGGTGGTCGCCTCGACCCCTGGTGGGGCCCCTCGCTGCCCCCTTCGCCTATATATTCTCTCACACTGGAAACTTCTGAAAGGATAACCCTTTTTCGTGATCTCGCCTCTGTTCCACCGCCGCCGCGCTTCCAAGATCGGGAGCGCCAGCAAACCTCTTCTCGGCACCCTGCCAGAGGGAGGATTGACCTCCGGGAGCTTCTCCTTCACCATGGATGCTTCCCGGATGATCTGTGAGTAGTCCACATTGGACCACGGGTTCATGATCAGTAGCTATGTGATGTTATCCTCCCCTCTTTGTTCTTCATGGATTAGACCTTGTGAGTTACCCTACATGATCAAGGCACATATGTAATTCTTTCTGTTGTTGCTATGCTGAGTTTGCTGGGATCTGATGGATTATGAGACTATGTTCAGATTGTGATTGAGTAATATATTTGGTTCTTATCTTTTCCATTTTTGTTCTTGAGTAATTCTTGCACGTTCTCCGTTGTTGTTTATTGCTTTGGCGAAGTAGTAGGTAGTGACTCCAGGAGGGAGCATTGTGCTTGATTGTAGGTTCATGCCCCCTGATGACTAGCTTGAGTGACATAAACATGAGTCTAGGGGATGTGTTGTTGCCACAAGGGGGGAAACAATGGTGCTTGTAACTGCGGTTGCAAGGATTGTTTACTTTATGCAAAGTTCTTTTAATTCAGTTTTCTGTTGCTTTGGGTTTACACTTTGGATGGGACTCGCAACTTAATACCAGCGAGATGTTCTGGATAGATATCTCAAGGTGGATGATTAGTAGTAGATGCAGATGGATTTTGGTCTACTTATTTTGGAGTACCGCCCATGCTTTTGAGCCTCTTCCTTTCTTTGTAGCATAGTTACCATTAGTTTGCGCCCGTAATCCTGTTAATTGCCCAGCTGTGATTTGTTTACCTCGCATAGCAGTTTTATCATCTTTTGGGAGAGAGAAACATCACTAGTGAACATCATGGGACCCCGGTCCATATTCTCATCATTGTTTACACGCTCAATCTATTTCTTGCTTTTACTTTCCAGTCGCAATTATCACTACCTATTATCTGTTGTGTTGATAGTTTGTAAACAACAAGGCCGGAGAGATTGACAACCTCTCTGTACTCGTTGGGAGAAAAGTTATCTATTGTGTGTGCAGGTCCAGTCGAAGCAAGTGATTTTCAACGGCGCGTCACTTGTCGAACCACCTACTTGTCGACCTCAGAGTCCTACGGGAGACGATCTTTTCAACCTTGGTATCTTTGCCAAGGGAAATTTGCCGCTATCCTACATCTAACCTTCCACTTCAGGTAACCAACGAGGAGTTAGTCATCACATAGCCAAATTTGCTAATAGAGATAATGTTGTTATTGGTGAATACAGGAAAAGCAAGGAAGGTGACAAGGTCTTGGGAAGTCAGGTTGTGCTTGACAAGCAACCCGATGGCAAAGAGGTAATAAAGATCACCATCGAAAATCCTACGCTCGGGGGGCAACCACAAGTAAAAGAGGATGCTCATGTTAAATTTCTCAAACCCAAGAATTCAGAAGTTGGCAAGGGGAAAAGGAATGAAGCTAGGCGCAAGCGAATCAAGCAAACTTTTGATATGTTGCTATCCAAGTATGCCTGTCGGGGGATTGGTACCTGGGTAGGCTAACCCAAGCGGAAGCAAGCTTTCAAGACAAGGATGGACCAATTGGGCTGCAGCTGGGCCGAGCTGGGCAGAGGTACGGCCGATTGCTCCAAGGCAATCGACCATACCAAATGCCATCAGTCGGCCCAGGTGCAATCGGGCCACCCTTCACCAAAGATGATCATCCGATTAGTCCGCAGCTGGACCGGGGCCGATTCCTAGAAGGCCGATTGCCCAGAGCAATCGACCCCACCAGGAACCACCAGTCGGTCCAGGCGCAATCGGAGCAACCTACCACCCAGTCGGGGGTATGATTACGAGGTCATAAATGCCATATCCCGAGATATCTGGGTGGCAGGAAGGCCAGGTCATGTCGAGGATTTGCTGGAGATATGGTGTCGACCTCCCCGCCGATTCCGCGGACAGGCCGACAAGACCGCACCCCCTAGCTCCACTGTTCACTCCTAGGTTCTATGAGGTAGAAGCATGGGCCGCCGCTCGTAGGCTCCGGGTCACCCGAAGAGGAGTAGTCGGTGGGCCCAGGCCGATTAGAGGATGACGGGTGGGCCCATTCGGCGATGAAGTTACCGTAGTACCCTGGACTCACACTATAAGAGCCAGGGTACCCCCTCCTGCACGAGGGACGCTACACCTGAGATCTCATTAACTCATTCCCCCTTCAGTTCATTTACTGCCCGTAGTCACTCCTCAGGGAAGCAGGAGAGGACCTTGCCCACGGCGGCGGTGTACTCCTTCCCCTGAGAAGATAGAAGAGCACTTATTGTAGTTCCTTCATTGATATACAAGAGACAAGCAGGATTAGGGGTGTTATCTCTCCGGAGAGCCCCGAACCTGGGTACATCGTGGTGTCTTCACCGTGCTTGTGCCCAACCCGATTCCGGCACCATCGACATTCTCTCCCTCGTGTCTTCCCCTCACTTTAGCCATCCCCATGGCAGCTGCCGTCACATATCGACGACAGTTGGCGCCCACCGTGTGGCAGACCGAGGCTTCGACTGGAGTCAAGATCCGGACGGGATTTTCCTCTGCATCAGGCGGTAGCCACGCCTCTGGCCTGATTCTAAGGCGTGGGGCAATCGATTATGTAGTGGATTACTCGGCGCGGTACAGGGCTGGAGCACCCTTGCCGCCCGGAGTGTCGCTGCAAGTGGGAAGTCATCGCCTCTTCATTGGTAGCTTCCCTGAGGCGTATCCCAGAGACATCCGCATCTTCTCGTGTGCTACAAATCCGCTCTCGACCAGGGGCTGCGTCGCAGCGCCTGGTCGAGAGGAGGGCCGACTGCACGCCGCTGTCATGATGGCGGGAGCATCCTCGTCGATCAACCGTGATCCGGCAAGCGCAGCAAGGAAGGCCAAGGAAGTAGCTGATGCGGCAAAGCGAATCGGCACCAGTGCGTTGCGGGATGTGTTATACACACCCGTGAACAGGAATCGTGATCTGGAGCAGGTGCACACCGAGCTGGAAACAGCACGGCTCGCTCTGGCTCGCAGGGCTGAGCAAGTGCTGGCAGAAGAGCGTCGGCTGGGAGCCATCACAAGGGAGTACAATGCAGCTCATGCAGGGCCGCGCCGGCCGATTGAGCCCGCAGTCCTGGAAGACCTGAGAAGCCGAGGAAGAGCAGTCAACCAGCAGCTATCAGGAGCTGAGCAGCCGGAGCGTCCGAGAAGGCCGGTGCAACCGGAGCAACCAGCGCAGTCGGCATTCATCCAGAGGCTAGCATATAGCACACCGGACAAGAACTTGAGAGCAGCCGAGCAGATAGCGCTCGAGCTGGAAGAATTGGAAGGAGATGAGCGGCGCGAACAGTCGCGCCGAATGCGTGAGCTGATAGCGGCCGCAAAAGAGCAGAGGCTTGTAGCAATGGGCAATCAAAATGCTGAGCCGGAGGCATCGAGAGGAACTGTGAGGCCGAATGCGGGAGCTAGCCAGCGACCAAATGTATCGCGCCAGAACAGGCATCAACCTGCACTATCTCGGCACGACAGCAAGGTCAGAAGCAATCGGCCACCCCCAGCAGCAAGCAGAAGAATGGAAGAGCCAGCTGTTAACAGCAGGCGCCATGACATGCCGCAGCAATCGGCGCCAAGACCAGCAATCAGCACCCGACTTGGCCCTCGCCAAATCGGCCAGAACGACGCAAGGCATCGCATTGAGCTCCTCGAGAAGGAGGCTCAGGAAGATGAAGAGGGAGAAGCTGGCCCATCATGCTTTGGTCACCGCATTCGGACGGAGAGATTCCCCAAAGGCTTCACGTTGCCGAGAGACACTCCGATTACCTGACGGCAGTCCGCATTGCAGGAGGCAATCGGCGGGTAGCAGTCCGCTATGCACCTCTCATGCTGCAGGGCTCAGCGCGGACGTGGTTGAACAGTTTGCCCAAGGATAGTGTGAATTTCTGGGAGGATTTCACGACCGCATTCATCTACAACTTCACAAGCACGTATGAGAGGCCCAACCTCCCGCGGCAGTTAGCTTTGTGTGTGCAAGCCAAGGACGAGCCCCTCCGAGATTACCTATCTCGGTGGATCAAGCTGAAGAATTCATGCGAAGGAGTCCATGAGATCCAGGCCATTCAGTATTTTACTAATGGATGCCTGGCTGATTCAATGTTGAAGCATAAGCTGCTCCGCAAAGACTTCACGTCGCTCGCTGAGCTCATGAAGGTGGAAAATGCGTTCGCTATGTCCGATTCTGCGATGCGCCCTATCCAACTCGGAGTTGGAGGTGTGATCCAATCACCAGGGGCTCCGCAGTCGGACACAGGGAACCAGGGCCTCAGTCGGAAGGAGAGAAGAGAGAACAATCGCAACAACAACAACAACAACCAGCAGAACAACGGCAAGCGCAAGGACAAACAGCCTGATACTCAGTATGGCAGTCGGCAGGTGGCCGCTGTTCAAAATGAGGAAGATCCAGCGGCTGCAGGAGGCAGTCGGAAGATGAGACCAAATGTGAGACCCCCAGGGCAGATGAAGTCCAAGTACACGTTCGAGGATATGTTGGACGCACCATGCAAGTTGCATAGCACGCCTGGGAGGCCGCCTACGCACACCACTCGGCAGTGTGACTTCGTGAGAAGGATTGCAAAGGGAGAAGCTTTACCACCACCACCACCACCACCACCCCAGAACAGAGGACCACCTCAGCAGCAGAACCAGTACCCGCAGCAGGATGCGGCTTACATGATTTTTACCAGCGAGTCCACAGACAAGGGCAGTCGGAGAGCCCGAGCCCAAGAAGTTAATGCCACAATGCCGCCGATTCCCCAATTCATGCACTGGTCCGAGTGTCCGATATCCTGTGACAGAGAAGATCATCCCACCATTTTTCCGAATCCAGGCAATTATCCGCTGGTGGTGGACGCTCTGGTTGCAGGACCAAGATTTTCATGCAAGTTTTCTCGAGTGCTAGTTGATGGAGGAAGCACAATCAACATTCTGTACAGAGATACAATGCTCAAGCTAGGGCTCACAGAGCGGGACTTGGAGCGCAGTCGGACGACATTCCATGGGATTGTTCCTGGATTGTATTGCACCCCCATGGGTCGCATTCGGCTGGATGTCATATTTGGCACGGAAGAAAATTTCAGGAGGGAGCCGATTTGGTTTGAGGTGGCCGACCTCAGCAGTCCTTACCATGCTCTATTGGGGTTACCAGCATTTGCCAAGTTCATGATCAATGCACAGCAGACATACCTGAAGATGAAGATCCCGGGGCCAAACGGCGTCATCACAGTCACCGGAGACTTCAGGAAGTCCCTCGAGTGCACATCCGCTGGTAGCAGTTTGGCTGAATCTCTAGTGGTGGAGACGGAGAAGCGCCAGCTCGGCAAAGACATTGCAATGGCGCAAGCACAAAGCAAGAATCCACTTCCGGTTGGCCCAGCAAAGAGAGTAGATGAGGAGTCGGCTTTTCAGTCGGCCAAGGACAGCAAGAAGATCGCTCTAGATCCCTCCGACTCAACCAAGTTCGTTGTAGTCGGAGCTGTACTTAGCGATAAATAGGAAAGCGAGCTCGTCGAGTTTCTCCGTGAGAATCGGGACATCTTTGCATGGTCTCCACAAGACATGCCTGGTGTTCCGAGAGAACTCGCCGAGCACAAGCTGCACATTCGGCCAGGCTCAAAGCCGGTCAAGCAACCCCTGAGACGTTTTTCTGAGGACAAGAGAAGGGCAATCGGCGAAGAGATTGCGAAGCTGCAAGCGGCAGGTTTCATCATGGAGGTGTTTTACCCCGAGTGGCTGGCGAATCCAGTCCTCGTCATGAAGAAGAACAAGACTTGGCGTATGTGTATAGATTATACTTGCCTGAACAAGGCATGCCCGAATGATCCGTTTGCTCTGCCCCGTATTGATCAAGTGATTGATTCTACGGCCGGCTGCGAGTTGTTGTCTTTTCTGGATGCTACTGCTGGATATCACCAGATCAAGTTGTCTGTGGAAGATCAGATCAAAACTGCATTCATAACCCCTTTTGGGGCCTATTGTTATATCACCATGCCTTTTGGTCTGAAGAATGGAGGAGCCACTTATCAGCGCACAATTCAGAGGTGCACACATTCTCAGCTCGGCAGGAATCTCCATGTGTACGTGGACGATTTGGTGGTGAAGTCGGCAAAGGGGATCACATTGCTAGATGATCTCAGAGAAACATTCGCGAATTTGAGAACTTATCAGATCAAGCTCAACCCGGAGAAGTGTGTGTTTGGAGTCCAAGCTGGCAAGCTTTTGGGGTTTCTCGTTTCCGAGAGAGGAATTGAATGCAACCCCGAAAAGATAGCCGCAATAGAGCGCATGGAGCAGCCCAAGACCCTGAAGCAGGTGCAGAAATTCACCGGTTGCCTCGCGTCTCTCAGCCGATTCCTCAGTCGGCTGGGTGAAAAGGCAATCCCATTGTACCAGTTAATGAAGAAGACCGAGAAGTTCACATGGACCCCTCAAGCAAATGAAGCATTCCGAGAACTCAAGCACATGCTCTCCACGGCACCAATCCTGGCTGCCCCGATTGAGAAGGAGCCAATGATGTTGTACATTGCGGCAACCAATCGGGTGATCAGTGCAGTCATGGTGGTGGAGCGGCCCGAGAAGGACAAGGCACAGCAAATCCAGCGCCCAGTGTACTACATCAGCGAAATGCTCTCGGCATCCAAGCAGAACTACCCTCACTATCAGAAGATGTGCTATGGAGTGTACATGGCAGCCAAGAGATTGAAGCCGTACTTTCAAGCTCACCTGATCACAGTTGTCAGCTCGGCTCCATTAGCCGACATCATGGGAAGCAGAGATGCAACCGGAAGAGTGGAAAAATGGGCAATTGAAGTCGCCAGTCACGGCATTCAGTATGAACCTAGGACTGCAATCAAGTCGCAAGCATTGGCCGATTTCCTGGTAGACTGGGCTGAAACTCAGTACATGCCGCAGCTCCCAATGTCGGATTGCTAGCGAATGCACTTTGATGGCTCCAAGATGAAGAATGGCTAGGGGCTGGGGTGGTACTCACTTCCCCAAGAGGAGATCAGTTGCAGTATGTGCTTCAGATTCACTTCGCAGCATCAAATAATGTCGCCGAGTACGAAGCCCTGGTGCATGGTATCAAGCTTGCCAAGGAAATCGGTATTCGGAATATCGAGTGCTTTGGTGATTCTGACCTGGTGGTACAGCAGTGCTCGGGCACCTGGGATGCAAAAGACGCTAACATGGCAAGCTATCGATTCCTAGTGCAGCAGATCAGCGGATATTTTGAAGGTTGCGAGTTCCATCATGTGCCGAGAGCAAACAACAAGGCAGCAGATGCATTGTCCAAGCTAGGCTCCACAAGGCAATCAATCCCACCAGGGGTATCTCTGGAGCATATCAAGAAGCCATCTATCATTCCATCCCCAGAGTCCGAGTCCATTTTTATCTCGGAGACCGATCTTGAAGCACTAAGAAAGGCAAAAGAAGTTCAACCGGCCAAACCTGCAACCGTGAAGAAGCAGTCCAGCGCCCAGGGTGTCTCGGCAACAACACCAGGGGCTACCGACTGTGAGCCAGGGGCTGCACAGGAGAAGAGGAAGAGCAAAGGGAAGCAAGCAGAGGCTGCACTCGAAGGCACAACCTTTGAAGAGCCAATGATATCAGAAATTGCCAAGTACAATGATGAAGCTCCAGCTCCAGATGAGAAGTCGGCACCAGGGGCTGCCGAATGCGTGCCAGGCGCCGCAGTCGGCAGTTCAGAAGCAGAGATAGAAATGACAGACGTCCAAGTGGCCGAGATCGAGGAGGCCAGTGTTCAAGAGGCCGAGATCCAAGAAGAAGTCCCACCTCAGCATGCGGCTGTAATGGTGGTCGTCAGTGCGCTGTCATGGGCACAACTGATTAGAGATTTCTTAGCAGATGGGATCCTCACACCAGATTTAGCAGAGTCCAGACAGATCAGTCGCCGATCTTGGGCATATACAATAATCAACAATGAGCTGATGAGCAAGAGTGCAACTGGTATCCTCCAGAGGTGTGTTGAAGAGGACAGAGGCTTGGAGCTGCTCAGAGACATCCATCAAGGTGAATGTGGTCATCACACATCAGCAAAGGCAATCGCCAACAAATCTTTGCGACATGGTTTCTACTGGCCAACTGCACTTGCAGCGGCTGAGAATCTGGTGAAGCACTGCAAGGGTTGTCAGCGATTCAAGGCAAAGAGTCATCAGCCAGCATCGGCACTGAAGATCATCCCATTAGCTTGGCCGTTTGCAGTTTAGGGTTTGGATATGGTCGGACCATTCAAGAGAGCTCGGAGTGGCATGACACATCTCTTAGTGGCAGTCGACAAGTTCACCAAGTGGATTGAAGCAAGACCAATCAAAAAGTTGGATGGGACGACTGCGGTTCGGTTTGTCGCCGACATCGTATGCAGATACGGTGTACCTAACATCATCATCACCGACAACGGCACGAACTTTGCAAAGGGGGCGCTGGCCCGAAATTCATCTCAGCAAGGCATTCGGCTCGATCTGGCATCCGTGGCACACCCACAGTCCAATGGTCAAGTCGAAAGGGCAAATGGATTAATCCTATCGGGTATCAGGCCCAGATTGGTAGAGCCACTTGAGAGGGCACCCGGAGCGTGGATTGACGAACTTCCAGCAGTACTGTTCAGCTTGAGGACCACTCCAAACAGGTCGACTGGATTCACTCCTTTCTTCCTAGTGTATGGCTCAGAAGCAGTCATCCCTTCCGACATTGAGTTTGATTCACCTCGGCACGCCCTATACACAGAAGAAGAAGCAAGACTGGCAAGAGAAGACGGCATCGACCTCAAAGAAGAAGCTTGTCTGTTGGCCTTGTCTAGGTCAGCAGTCTATCAGCAGAAGTTGCGGCACTACCACAGCAAGAAGATTCGTCCTCTCGCTTTCCGAGAGGGAGACATGGTGCTACGCCGAGTCCAGAAGTCAGAGGGGCAGCACAAGCTATCCTCACCTTGGGAAGGGCCATTTGTTGTCATCAGAGCGCTCAAGAACAACTCCTATTATCTGATCGACTGCACCAAGGGCACTCGGCACAAGGACACGTCAGGAGTAGAGACGGAGCGGCCGTGGAACGCCGAGTTGTTATGTCCGTTCTATAGTTGAGCGGCCAAAATTTATGTAAGCCATTCGGCAAACAATCAGTAAAAGTTATCATGTCTCTGAAAATGAGCATTCGAGTACTTTTGTATAATTTCATTCGAAGAGCTAGCCTCAATCGGCAACGCTCAGTCATACCCGAGATGTGCGTAGCACACTCGGGGACTGGCCGACCGCGAGGTCAAGTAAATAAGCCATCGAGGCACGGGGACTGCAGGCTGGCCTTCAATCGAACACTTAGCTCGAGCGCAAATCACTAAAAGGTTTGTGGCATTGAGGAGGGTGGCGATTGAGGCAGTCGGTAGTACAAATTCCCGGGAAACAATTTGAAAGAGGCCACCAAGGGCAGTCGACAGGACGGAGTCACCGATTGCGCCGCAAATCAGGACATCGGACCTTGTAGCGAGCAATCGGCGCTTGCTATTGCAGAATCCTTTGCGGTAAAAATCTTGTCGTGTAAAAAATGAAAACTTATCGAACCTTGGCCGGATGTCTACTGTTGATCCGATTGCAGACCGCATGACGGCAGCAAGGTCGACACAGCAGACATCCCCAAGTGTAGCCGATAAAGGAAACCGACAAAGACGCAAAGTCGATCGCACATGCAAAATTGACAAACAAGCAATCGGATTGCATCAAAAGTAACAGGCCCAAGGCCGAATAATGTCATTACATCCAAGTCACACCCAGTAGGTGTCGACAGAATTAAAAATATGTCTTACAAGAGGACAGTCGGAATACAAATTAAAGATAACATAGCTTAAGCAGTCGGAGGCACTGAGCTAGAAGGTGGAGCAGACGGGTCCGATTGAGCTTCAGAAGTCGCAGCACCAGTCTGTTTAGACTTCAGAGACGTCTGAGATGAGCCGCTATCGGAGAGCTCCTCGGCCAGGCCAGAGATGGTAGAGGCAGGGAGCGGTTTCCCTCCCTGGTCGAGATACGGAGTATACTCGTAGGGAGAAAACCAATTCACCATCGTGCTGGCTAGCCGATTGACTTCGACGTAGGTTTTCTCAAGAAGGTCAGAGGCATTGTCTCGAAGGCTGCACAATCGGGAGAGCTTCACTTGAGGGTACCAAGATAGCACAGTCTGAAGAGCGGTCTCCGCACCAGTCCTTCCGGCAGAATTCAGCAGAACGTCGATCCAACGCGGGATAGCCTTAAGGAGAGTCCGAGTCTGCTCAGTGGTGGCATTCGGAGTGTCCCCTTGGTCAGAATCCTCTTCATCCTGAGTGTCTGCCTTACGGGTTTCGGCGGAGGAGTCGGCAGCATTCTTCATCTTCTGGAGTCCGGCCTTGAGCTCAGTCGGCGACCACAGTGCTTCAGCAATCTTTAGAATTCCGAGCTTGAAGGATAGGGCAATTCCCTGGATAATAGGAATGCGGGCATGGGTGCCGATCAGATATGCATGCCGGGTCCAGACGTTATCTGCACGGTCACAGGTCCCTCCAGCGGCGATGGTATCCTCTCGGGACTTGGCGACAGCTGCATAAGCAGTCGCTTCAGATTCGGGCCAAGCTTCTGCATCAAGAAGGAAGAGCATAAGTAATAATATAAGAGAAGAAAGCAACCGGAAAGTGCACTCGGCAACAAGGAAGACTCACGGCCAAGGAGGAGGTCCATTTCGGTCAATGTATCGCAGAAGCCCTTGGCTCGGCGGCGCATTCGGGTGGTCTCCTCATAGCTGCGCTTCTCCAGTTCTTCGAACTTGGCGACGAGCTCATCATGATCTCGGCGAATGGAGTCTCGGGCAGAAATTTTATCCCTTTCAGTTTGCAGAGCAACTCGGGTGGCTACGGCAGCATCCCGTTCAGCAAGAAGTCCATCACCAGTAGCTGTCACTGCGGCGATGTCGGCCAGATGTTTCGTCTCAAGAGCAGCCATTTCAGATTGGAGGCCTTGAAGAGTCCGAGTCAAATCCTTCTCTACCCCCTGCAGCCGAGTTACTTCTCCAGTGGCTTTGTCAAGAGCTGGACCTTGTTGGCTAAGTTCTGTAGCCAATTCTGCAATTCGGCCTTGAAGATCATTTACCATAGGAATAGAAGCTACAAGAGAGCGCGAAGATTTCAGTACCAGAGCAGTTGTCAAATGAAGAAAAGACAGCGGTGAGATAGAGGATACCTCTTAGTTTAGTGATTTTGGCCGATTGGTTATTAACCTGCAGCTGGGTCTGGGCGAGGGTTCGAAGGCTGGCAGTATAAGCTTCCAGGAGTTTTTCGAAGACACCTCGTTTCTCTTCCATGACAACCTGAGAAGAACAACAAGACGAAGTCAGACATAAAGCAACAGTGAAAAAGATCCGAACCGATTGTGATCAATCGGCCCGAATCTCGAGGACTACACCCAGTGGGTGCGCTTGCGCGCACCCACCGGAAGAAAGTCTACCGATTGAGGAAGGCAAACGATAAAGCAAAAAATGCTAAAGATCCGAACCGATTGTAACCAATCGGCCCGAATCTCGGGGACTACACCCAGTGGGTGCGCTTGCGCGCACCCACCGGAAGAAAGTATACCGATTGAGGGAGGCAAACGATAAAGCAAAAAATGCCAAAGATCCGAACCGATTGTAACCAATCGGCCCGAATCTCGGGGACTACACCCAGTGGGTGCGCTTGCGCGCACCCACCGGAAGAAAGTCTACCGATTGAGGGAGGAAAACGATAAAGCAAAAAATGCCAAAGATCCGAACCGATTGTAACCAATCGGCCCGAATCTCGGGGACTACACCCAGTGGGTGCGCTTGCGCACACCCACCGGAAGAAAAATTGCCGAGGTAAGACAGAGGTACAGAAGGAAAAGTTAAGGAGTTTACCGTATGGTGAGAGGTCAGCTGTTGAAGGTCCCGAGCAAGGGCTTCGGCGAATTCGTTCACCCGGCTCAGAGCGCTCGTCACGGGATCCCGAGGACGATGCGAAGCATCAGGCTCAGCGCCGACATGACGGGCGCGAGAATACTCGGCTCGGAATTGATCCACCGAGCGCATAAGAATCTCTGAGGGAGAAGAAATCGGAGGTGGCACTGAAGTGGGAACGATGGTGAAAGTTGTAGTGGTGAGGACTGGCGGCACGGATGTTGGTAAAGGACCGGACTCACCCGATTGCGGCGGCGGCGCAACCGGGCGAGTCGGAGCAGAAGTGGTAGCGACGACGGGCGGCGAAATCGTCGCAGTCGGTGGGTCAGATAGTACAACAGGTGGAACTGTGGAGGCAACCGGCGGTGCCGACACCAAAATCGGCGATGGGGTCGTCACCACCGGCGTATCAGGTGCGGCCATTGCAGCAGGGGAAGTTGCGGCAGGCGAAGCTGGGTCGGAGCGGCGCGGTGGAGACGGGGCAATCGGGTCAACCGGTTGCGTTCCTCCACCACCAGGAGCCACCTGGTCCGCTGCGTCCTTGAGAGTTGGGGAGGCAAGGATGGAAGAAGAGATCTTCGAAGTCGCCGCAAGACGGTCCTTCTTGGCAGCACGCTCGGCGTCCTTGGAGGAGCGATGAGCGGGAGCCGCCCGCTTGTGGACGGCAGCAGCAGAGGCAGCAGGCGAGATGACGGGTCTGGCACGGACGGGAATGTCGGTGTCAACGTCATCAAGCCCAATCGGCTCGCTGAAAGAAGAAAGGGAGAAGAATCAGTAGAAGCAAAGATAGTGAAGTAGGAGGCATGAAGACAAAAGCATACCCGATTGTCCTGGGTGCGCCAGTGGGCATTCGGCAGCGAAGTGGAGCGACGTTCAGCGGCGCCTGGACGGTCGGCCTCCGAGTTGTCGTCTCTCGGACTTGTTTGCCCTTGCTGGCAGTCGGCTTGGCCTTGGCAACTTGGCCAGAAGCCACACCAGAGGAGGAGCCGGCGGCCGAGGTGCGCTTGGCTGGCACCTTTGGAGGTTTGGCTCGAGGAGCTGCATCGGAACCATTACCCTTTAAGACACTATCATCATCACTCCATTCAGCCAAAAATTGCTCAAGGGAAGGGTCAGGCGTACCCCCTTGAGCTGGCGGCCGAGTGTTGGTCTTCGGAGGGTTGGCGCGCTCGGCGTCATCATCATCAGCATCCATGGGGTCGGAGGATTCTCCGGAAGACTCGTCATCGTCTTCATCATCCCCACTGGACTCGGCGGAAGGAATCTCGCCGTTATACTCGAGGTCGGTGGGGTCCTCTTCCGTGCGATCAGGGGCATACATGCCAGCTTCCTGGCCGTCTTCCATGAGGTCGGACTGAATAAAGTGTTGAGAAGGAGGTATAAGCAATCAGGGCAATCGGAAAAGAAAGCAATCGGAAGAGCATGTAATCGGAGCATACCACAGGCGGCTTTCGCTGGCGAACGAGATAATCAAGCCCGAAGCGGAAGGGATCAGGCAAGGCGCTAGAGGTGATGGCCTTCACTCGGGCGCAAAGGTCTTCTGTCTTCACCCGCCACGTGCAGAGCCAAGTGGGATCTCGAGGTCCCGACACGTCGCAGAGGCGGTGCACTCGGCGCTGCAGGGGAAGAATCCGAGCGTGAAGCCACGCAGCTACCAAGGCAACTGCGACAAGGCAACTGCTGCGAGGATTGGACGATCTCGGGGCTCGTGTACTTCGACTTGCCGGCTGCGACAAGGCAACTGCCGCAGTCGGTCATGTCAGTCGGGTACGTTGGCTTGCCGCCTTCAATGGCGGAGGCCACCACAGCACCCGTCCGAGCGTTGTGAGCTTGGAGGTTGAAGAAGCGCTTCCAAAGGGCGACGCTTGGACGGCAGCCGAGGTACCCTTCACAGAGCGTCGCGAACCCGGAGAGGATCATGATAAAGTTGGCTGCGAGGTGGTGAGGCTGCAGTCGGTGGAAATCGAGGAATTCGCGGAAAAAGGCGCTAGCGGGAAGGCCGAATCCACGCTCGAAGTGAGCGAGGAACACGACCCTCTCGCCGGTGCGCACGCTGGGGACGACCTCGGCCTCGTTGGGAATCCGCCATTCGACTTCCGCGGGCATCTTCCGGGCGCGGACGAGAGACTCGACGGCAGCGGCGGTGGCCTGAGAGCCCTTCCAGCACCCGCGGCTCGCCTGCGACACATCTCGTCGAGGCGCCATGGTCTTCGCCGGCGAGGAGCGGAGGAGAGAAAAGAGGAAGGCGGAGAACGAGAGCTGCGGAGAAGAGTGGCTGCGGTGGCGGCGGAAGCAGCGGAGAGCACGAGCCCATGGCCGGAGCAAGCGCGAGATGCAGACGCCGGCGGCGGGGAGAGTCGCGTGGAGTGGCGAGGGCGCAAAGGAGAGAAGGCTGGGGGTCGAAGGAGGTGTTTGGGAGAAGGAAGAGGCGAAGCCCCCCCCCCGGTGTCTTATATGGGCGGCGGGGGAGGGGAGTGGGATGACCCTGCGGCTGTGTGGCCCGGTGTGGCCTAGGGCACAGGGAAGCCAACCGGCAGACCAGCGCAAAGGATCCCGGCGCAAGAGGCGAGGCGTGCGACGTGGGGGTCAGGCCCTGCAGTTATGTCACGTCGCGCGTGGGTCGTGGGTCCTAGCTCATTGATCACGTCGCGGGCGAATCGGAAGTAACCGTTGGAGGGATATCGGCAAAAGAGATCTTTTTCAAAAAAGTGAAGACATGAATTAAGAGAGAACCACGTCCAATCGGATGGAAATTTGGTCAACCGAGTGTGATCTCCGACTCGGCCGACGAACTCGGAATGACGCACTCGAAGAGGCCACAGCAGTCGGAGAACGTCAAGGCAGAGATTGAAAAACTGCAAAGGCCCCATGGTCAAGCGACCGTGGGACCTTTACAGCTTTAGGGGCTACTGTCGGGGGATTGGTACCCGGGTAGGCTAACCCAAGCGGAAGCAAGCTTTCAAGACAAGGATGGACCAATTGGGCTGCAGCTGGGCCGAGCTGGGCAGAGGTACGGCCGATTGCTCCAAGGCAATCGACCATACCAAATGCCATCAGTCGGCCCAGGTGCAATCGGGCCACCCTTCACCAAATATGATCATCCGATTAGTCCGCAGCTGGACCGGGGCCGATTCCTAGAAGGCCGATTGCCCAGAGCAATCGACCCCACCAGGAACCACCAGTCGGTCCAGGCGCAATCGGAGCAACCTACCACCCAGTCGGGGGTATGATTACGAGGTCATAAATGCCATATCCCGAGATATCTGGGTGGCAGGAAGGCCAGGTCATGTCGAGGATTTGCTGGAGATATGGTGTCGACCTCCCCGCCGATTCCGCGGACAGGCCGACAAGACCGCACCCCCTAGCTCCACTGTTCACTCCTAGGTTCTATGAGGTAGCAGCATGGGCCGCCGCTCGTAGGCTCCGGGTCACCTGGAGAGGAGTAGTCGGTGGGCCCAGGCCGATTAGAGGATGACGGGTGGGCCCATTCAGCGATGAAGTTACCGTAGTACCCTGGACTCACACTATAAGAGCCAGGGTACCCCCTCCTGCACGAGGGACGCTACACCTGAGATCTCATTAACTCATTCCCCCTTCAGTTCATTTACTGCCCGTAGTCACTCCTCAGGGAAGCAGGAGAGGACCTTGCCCACGGCGGCGGTGTACTCCTTCCCCTGAGAAGATAGAAGAGCACTTATTGTAGTTCCTTCATTGATATACAAGAGACAAGCAGGAGTAGAGGTGTTATCTCTCCGGAGAGCCCCGAACCTGGGTACATCGTGGTGTCTTCACCGTGCTTGTGCCCAACCCGATTCCGGCACCATCGACATTCTCTCCCTCGTGTCTTCCCCTCACTTTAGCCATCCCCATGGCATCTGCCGTCACATATCGACGACAATGCCAATCAAGTGGCCGGTTCTAGCTCTAATCAGCCATCAACTTCAAAGCGTTCAAGATCACCTTCGCAAGAATATCCACACTATGCAAGGCCATATGGGTCATCACGATCCACCTATGCGCCATATTACATGGGAGGCTTCAACGGTGGTTGGGGGCAGCCGGCAATGGCTCCTTATGCTTTTTATATGGGGTGGACAACACCTAAGAGGCTCACACGTGGGAGGTTTTTCTTATTCTTCAAAGGGTAGTTTGAATCAAGGTGATGGTCGGCCATCGCAAGGTTTTCCAAGCAAAGTCATAAAAAAGTGTGGCGTGCTAAGTCACATGGTGCGGAAATTTCAGAATCTGACAAGCGGAAGGAGAACCAAGAGCCGATTGTTGATAATCTAGCTAATTCTAATGATGACATTATTTTTGCTCAGCGGGGTTCCATGGCTAATGATCACGAGGCTAGAACAAGCACGGCCAAGTACACGGATCCCAAATATTCTCAACCTAAGTGGTGTCCTCCCGATTTAACTAAGACCATGAAGGGGAGATGGCAACGTATGAGGAACCATGAGAAGGTGGAGCACGAAAAGAAGAAGCAAAAGGACGAATTAATTAATGAAATTTGGTCTATGGTACCTACAAAACAAATATGGAGGCCTAAACAAAAGGAAAACACAAGTGCTTCTACGTTAACTGCAACAACACCTACAACACCAAAAAAGGATGATGTTGTCCCTATTACATCGTTCATGCCACTTGTTACATATTCTTCAACCGAAGAGACTTTAAGTCCAGTATACACCTTAGGAGATGAAGATGATATGGAGGATTATGGATCTGCGCCGGCTTGGGAAGGTATGGATATTAATATGGTGTATTACTTACCTGCCGAATTTCGTGTTATAGATGAACAAGGAGATGTGGCTCACCTGGATTTTGGTCCTAAAAATTCCATCTTCGAGAAACCAAAAGAGTCGGTGAAACACTTGAAGCCGTTATACCTTAAAGGTCATATTAATGGGTCACCGGTTGCAAAGATGCTAGTTGATGGTGTTGTTGTCATAAATCTTATGCCCTACACGGTCTTCAAAAGGCAGGGATTACAGGATGATGCATTGATGAAGACCAACATGGTGCTTAATGTATTTGAGGGTAAAGAAAAGACAGAGGCCAAAGGCGTAATGTGTATGGAACTCACTGTGGGAAGAAAAACTTTAGCCACCAAATTCTTCGTCGCCGAGGTGCAAGGTAACTATAATGTCATATTAGGTCGTGATTGGGTTCATGCTAATCAATGTGTGTCGTCCACCATACACCAATTCTTGATACAATGGGTTGAAGACGAAGTGGAAGTCATACATGCGGACAAATCGGCTTGTGTTGCTTTGGCCGATACGTCTATAGATTGGAATCATCCCGATGTTACTTGCTTATCTGTACATGATTTATCGAAGTTTGATTTCCTTAGTGTACAAGGAACGGACTGATACCCATCTCTCTAAACCGATTGGTGGTAATCGGCTTTAGAGTACATACTCATCATCCTAAGCATGCACATGGCCGATAAGTAATTATCGCCCTTAGAAAACATATGGCCAATGGAGTGTTGACATCGTCCTTAGAACTTATATGGTGCAGAGTATTTCTCGGCACTCAAGTTTTGCCGAAAAACAGGGGCATGGGTTGATACCGTTTTTTGGCACGACAATAAACCTATATAACATGACATCAAATGAAGAAGTGATCTACATGAAAAGGTTGGGTATTTTCAATGTGAACAACTTTTTAGTTCGAGTCATCGTCATTCGATTCCATCTCAAGGGCCGAAACTACGTTTGAAGCAATAATATCCTGGCATTCGAAGCACTATTCTGCCAATTAGGCCTTCAAGACATCCTAAAATGGAAAAATGTTCTACATGGGGCGGCTTCGTGTCGTCGAGCCGGTCGATTTTGATATTTGAAACGTCCAAATCCGAGTTCTTATGAAGAATTTGTGGCCAAAACGGTGCAACACTAAAAAACCAGGTCGGATCGTCCGGGATGGAAGTTGGACCGTACGGAATAAGACCTGCGTTTATAGAAGAATTTTGGCCCACGTCGGACCGTCCGGGCTAATGTCGGACCGTACGACTTCGAAGTCGGACCGTCCGACTTGAGGACCCCGATTACAGAAGGATTTTTGCCATAGCTCGGACCGTCTGATCTTGAAGTCAGACCGTCCGACCCTACAGTCCGGATCGTCGGGGATAGAGTCCGGATGTCCGACCCCCTCGCGTTGTGAGTCCGAGTTTGTCTTGAGATTTGACGATTTGGACGGTAATTTGAGTCCTTGTCTTGCAAGGGAAGTCCAACCCCCTCATAAATAGATGAGGTGACGGCTGATTGAAACAACACACAATCGAACAAACATATCTACACTTCCAAACCCTAATTTTATCCCTCTCCATTGTTCCTTCGATCTTGTTCTTCGTCTGTTCTTATTATTGCGGGGAGACGAATCCAAGAGGCTCTAGGGGCGAGTGAATCGACCTAGGGCAGCCCATAGCCGCTGTTCTCCCTGACGGGGTCCCTCCCGGGAGCGTGGGGTTTCGGGTGTTCAAAAGTGCCCGCCGGAGTGCTTGCGTACCGCGCATCCGGACGGGTCTCCTTCGACGTGAGCTGCGGTTCATCACCCCCGGCGTCGAGGGTACACGGTGACGTGTACGTGTGAGAACAGGGTGCCAATCGGTTTCTTGAGAACTTTAGTTTCTTCAGGAAAACCTTCTGTTACCTTAGGAAAATCGCACCATCTTCTTCAAGGGAGACATCAATTTCTTCAATGTTCCTCAACATTTGGGGGGGGGGGGTAATAATGAAGGTTAAACCAACTCTTCAGGGACTTTTCTCCTGTGTACACTCACAAACACATTAGTACTTTACCGTTTCGTCGTCAATTCTGTAAAATCTCAAAGGGGGCAATAGATGCACTTACGGTGTTGCACTTCGGCAATGCCGTAAGTGAAGTGTTATTTGGTCAGACCCCATAATGATCTTTTTAGTGGGGCTTTTTCTGTGTGCATAATGTTCAATCCGCCACCTTAAGAAAATAACTGGGAGTACTAAAACTTGTTCCTTAGATCTCTGAGATTTTCTGCTGTGAATTTTGATTCGTGTTTCATCAATGTGGTCACATGGACTGGTAGCCTGTATCGATGTGTAATGCATCATGTCTTGTTAGATTAGATGGTACATTGTGTCTCGCTCTAGTATGTTGCATTAAGTGCATCATTTCATTTCTTGCTTTAATGCAAATTTGCCTGGTTGGTATGCATTGTTAGTTGTAAATGATAGAGATGGACTATTTGTTATTGGCTGCATTTGATAATTGGCTAACTTTTTAAAATGCTATCTATTTGCAGACTGTAGTAACCTACAGATTTTCTTGTAGAAAATTCTTGTTGCTTGTGTAACATTATCTAACAGCAACAAAGAATATATGGGCTGACTTTGGTATTTCATGGGAGGTTTTGAAGATGATGAACCGCCATCAAAACGTGCAAGAGCATCCTCAGTAGAATCAGCAAGTTTGTCGGACATCTCCTGTAATTCAAAACCCTCAAATCCTTTGGGAGGTACAATGGCTAGACCTTTGACTTCCCAAGGGGAAGAAGTAATGGTGAGTTCTAAAGGTATTATTAAGAGGGATGAATTTGTGAGGATAATCACAAAATCTCTGTATAGTCTTGGATATGAAAAAGTTGGAGTTGTTCTTGAGGAAGAATCAGTGTGACGCACCCAAAATCAAGTCGTGTACAGTAATCATACACGCAAGGTACACGATCGAGATCAGGGACTCGCGGTGAGATATCACAACACAACTCTACAAATAAAATAATACAAGATGTTTAATACAAGCCAGGGGCCACGAGGGCTCGAATACAATAGCTCGAGAGCACAAGTTAGCGGAAGAAATAGTATATGAGTACAGACACAAGAATATAAGGTTGCCTTAAGAAGGCTAGCACAAAATAACAAAACTCGATCGAAAAGGCAAGGCGTCCTGCCTGAGGACCTCCGAACTACTCCTGGTCGAGGGGGAACTCCACGATGAAGCAAGCACCGGTGATCTGCATGTTGCGGTGGTCGGCATCGAGGATCTCCTGCTCCTAGACTCCAACGTCGACTGCAGCGGCTGATCAGGAAAAACAGAAAGGGGGAGATAAAGCAAGGGTGAGTATCTAGCATACCCGCGAGTATTACGTCCAGCTACTAAGCAATTATGCATTTGTATCAAATGGAAAGGGGAGGCTGTATATAGTGGACTGCAAGGTAGAAATAAGAATAAGGATGAGAAGCTAGGCCTATCGAAGACTAGCATCTTCCGACGAGTCTTGCAGCACAAGAAGAGAATAGCCAACAGTTCAATGAAAGCAAAAAGTAACAATGCAGCAGAAGTTGTTGCAGCATTGTATAGTAGTAAGTTGTATTAGATAGCAATTAACAATGCCTCCGAGAATCCTCCCTCGACCTCCATGCGAGGAAGAAAACCCGTAACCAACAGTTTAGTAGTAGTAGTTTGTAGTAGTAGAGTCTGGCTTCAGCATAAAGCGTCCTGTTACCATGGACACGGCTATCCGAATAGATTACCATCCCTGCAGGGGCTGCACTACTGTTACCCTACACGCTCGGATCTCCAGGGTGGTGTACACCTTGTTAGGGAATTCCCCACCGAGGCTATCCGATACGCCAAAGTCCATCCTTCAAGCTCAACAAAGAGGCCATCCGCCATTCTAAATCCTAAGCACAAAGGGACTTTGGACCCCAGCCCTTTGTACTCCTGCACGGTACGTGGCTGGCCGGTGAAGCAGACCCACCCCCACTACCGGAGTAGGCGGTCCAAGCCCGGCGATCGGCCCGAGGTAAAGCTGACGTCTGAAGAGCCATCGAACGAGGCTACAACGCAGAGGGCCCACACCATAATCCCACATGGAGGTAGTGCGTATAGGGAACGTCAACCCACTCAAGTCATCTACCTGACCCATTAAGCATTTTAATTATTATTTGTCGGGACACCGTTATCGTTGCCCCTATCCGGGTGAGTCGCGGACAACGACAGTAGCCAGGTCCACCCCCATAACCAGAGCCGGTGGCCGCCTGCCCTGTCGTCCCACCAACTGGTGCGGTTACCAACAAGGTGAACCGTCTCCTTACCTTGTCTTGCGTTTGCTCTTTGAAGAGCTTGACTTTCGTACAACAGGGTATCTCACGGCCAACGAGCAAGGACCCGGCCCACGATGGTATCCGCCTGTCATGCCGTCCCGATACAATCCCTGCGCTGGCACCGTTGGGTCAACCGACTCCTTACCCTTAAGGACACCAGTTGATTCGAGTGCCTACCATCAAGTGAAACCAGGAGGAATCACCCTCGATGGTACACTTGAAGAGGTTCGACAGAGACATCAGCGGAATGAACTAAAGAGGTAAACCTCGTATCATTACGGTGATGCTACGCTACTGAGCCGACAAGAGTGAAATACGAGTCTGTCCACTCGTAAGTCAAACTCGAAGCGACTCGGCAGAGTCTTTCCGTTGTAGGTTCCCTAGGGCATCTGCATTGATCCGTACCTGTTGCAGTTATAATACTTTGTAATCCTCATTCACTCACTAGAGTGATCATGGCCTGCTATTCTAACCCTAGCTAACAATGCGCAGGGTTTACTGCTGAATATATTATATATATTTATAGGCAGCATAGGATAAGGAAGGTACATCAAGGGGCGACAATGACAGGCTATGCAATTGAATAGGTAGGCAACGTAGCAGCAGCAGTAATAATGCCTAGTGCAAGAAAAGTACGGAAAGATAGGCGATATCTGAGGAAGAAAATGGCTCTACTTTCCTGGTAGCTTGACGGTAGAGGTATGGTCGTCGACGAAGTAGTCATACTCGATGGTGTCATCGGCGGCAGCAACGGGGTCTACCGGAGATTAAGTGGGGGGGAGAAACAGTAAATACACAAGAATAATAGCAATACAAATGTATGACATAGAAGATACAAAGCAACAGCGCTCTAACGTAGTACGACGCACTAAGCTCGGAGCGGGAATTCATCCGGGGATGAACTACCGGCTCCGGGTGATTATCGGACAGATGATCCGGAGGGAAAGGTTCCATGTCTGCGGTGTTAGAGACACCTGACAGACACGTGTATAGTGTAACCGTGATCGTTGTTCCATTCTGAACAACTTCCATTCACAGAACATTTTCATCTGGATAGTTATACGGTAACGGGCAATTATCGGTCAGCACTACCGGAGGGGGATGGTTCGATGTTCGTTGTGTTAGAGGGGCGTGGTAGACATACGGATAGCGTATTCTTAATCGTTGTATTTTTTTTATCAATTTTGATATATAAATTATTTTCATCGGAGTTACGGTTTAAAAGATATTAAATTTCAAAGTTTTAATCAATTTAAAAGAATTTCAGGAATTTCTTTTAATTATTTAAATGGCATTATCCAAAACAGTGGGGTTGACTAGTCAACTGACACAGGGGACCCACATGTCATAGGTTGGGCCTTTGACTGGTCAAACTGACCACTAGGTCCCACCTGTCATTCACTTTTATTTAATAAATCAATTTATTTATTTAAATAGCACATGGCCCACATGTCATAGGCTGTTTGTATTAAAATCAATTTTTAAGCTAAATATCCAGCGGGATCCAGTTGTAAGTGGCACATGTGCAAATTAACCATTTTTTAAAAGCCAGAAATTATTCTAATGGGCTGGGGCCGATCTGTCATTGACATAGTCACATTTCCAAATCATTTTATTTATCTAATTAAAACATGGGCCCCACCTGCCATTCTAACCGAGACAGTTTAATAGTTAATTAAATAAAACAAAAATGACCAGGGGCCCATAGGTCATTGGGTGATTAGGGGGGTTAGGGGCCTCAAAGTGGGGAGTTAACCAAGGGGTTAGCCCACGGTTAACGCAGCCAAGGCCTCGCCATCGGCGAGCCGTAGACGGCGACGTGCGGAGGCAGGGGGTTGCAGGGCGAGCGCGCTGCTGTGAGAAGGCGGGGCGTGGCCACGGGGTGCTAGGGCGCGGCCAGGAGGCGCTCCGGCGCGAGCCAGAGCCGCGACGATCGCAAGCCGGGCCAGGGAGGGTTCGGAGGGGCAGCTCACCCAGGAGCTTGGTACATGCTCAGTCACGCCGGGAAGGGCGGAGTCGGGAGAATCGAACGGCGGAACGACAATGGCCGTAGGTGGGGGCGAGGACGAATTCGACGTCGATGGTGTCGCTCGTCTCGACGCGGCGGTCCGCGATGAAGTGGAGCTCCATGGCGGCCCCGTTGGGCACCAACAGGGGGCATGGGACGGCCGGTGGCCGTGCCAATGGCGACGACGCGACCACGGGTGCGTCGAGACCGTGCTGGAGGAAGACAAGAGGAGGTAGGGGGCTAGATCTGAGACGGCTAGGGTTTCAGTGCGAGGGAGGGGCATGGGGGCGCTCAGGATCTCTTATGCCCGCCGGCGAGCCGTAGATGGCCGCCACGGCGGCACGGCCGGCCATGGCGGGCGTGGATACTCGCCACGCACTAGATGAACAGGGGGAAGGGGAGAGGGGCACCGGGGTGGGCTGGACTGGTGGGGGAGGGGAGATGGGCCGGGTGTAACACCCCGGGTGTCACACAACAGTAATCCTTTTGTTTGAGTAATTAAAAATTGATTAGCAAGTCATTAATATCCCTTGAATCATGCATGAGATCAAATTCAAACTCCATTTGGGTTTTCAAAACAAAGTGGAAATAAAACTTAATCCAAAAATATTGCAACCACTTTTATTAAATGCCTAAAAGTCAGTAGGTCATAATAAAATTAGAAATGGTATTTTATTACAATGTTTAAATATTTTAAACAAATCAAACAGTAGCAAAATAGCCACCTTTGTTCCATTTTAAATAAATCCAAAATGCAAATGATTTTATTTTGCAACCAAACTTTTAATGGTGTTGTTGTAATATATAAGAGCAATATTGGAGCAAGTTCCATATTTTATAAAATTGAAGAGCTAAAAATACAAATAGAAAAGAAAAACAAAAGAAAACAAAGGAAATAAGAAAACCTATCTACCGCGCATGGGAAAAACCCCTCACCCCCACTGTAATCGGCCCACCCCCTCCCCACTGGGCCAAGCCCACCCGGGCTCTATCTCCTCCCCCCTCCGTGTTCCTTGCCTTGCTGTCGGCACCAGGGAGCACGACGCCGGCGATGGCCGACGTGGCGGCCATCCCACGGCTCCCCGGCGAGCACAAGTGCCCCGCACCCCCTGGCCCTGAACCCTAACCCTAGGGTCCCTCCATTCCCCCCCACCCCTTGCCCCACTGCTCCCCCTCCTCCCAGTTCTGCGCACCGAGCCGCCATGGCCATGGCTCCGCGAGCGCGCACGGCCAACCTCGCCCCCACACCAAACCGGTGTGTCCAACCCATGTGCCACCTTCATCTTCATCAACCCGCGGAAGGAATCGGACCAGGGCGCCGCGCAAGCCATGAATCGGACCAGTTCCTCCCGCCGGGCCGCCGTCGTCCTCCCTGACGAATTCATCGCCGCTGGCGCTGCTCCGAGCTCGCTGCCGTCCCCTACCGACTCACAGTGAGCCCCCCCTCCGTTTCCCTCTTGCCCCGCTGACAGCCTGTAGCTTGAGGCCGTTGTTGTCTTCGTGCCCGCAACCGCCACGGTCGCCATGGCGCGCGGCCGTGCTCATCGCGCCTCTGCCCCGCGTCCGGCGTGCTCTGGATGCCCATGATCACGCCCTGGAGCACCCCCCCCCCCTCCCCCGAGTACACGCCCACACTTGGCCATGCCCCGCCGTGCCCCTGCCCTGTGATAACTGATAACCCTCAACTGTAGGGTATCGAGATAGTCTTCGCGGGCAAGATAACCCAATTTATTGATTCGACACTTGGGGACACAAAGAATACGTACAGGCTTTGACAATTGAGTTGTCAATTCAACCGCACCTGAAATAAACAATTTCTTGCACAAAGGTATTAGTAGCAACTGTGATATGGTGGTAGTAGTAATGGTGATAATAGTGGTGATAGTGGTAGTGAAACAGCAAAAGTACCAGCAGGAAAGAAAACACTGTAGGCTAGGGAGATGGATGGTTGGGCGCTTCTTGGATGAGAACAAACATGTAATAGATTCTAACACGGGAAGGCTCACAAAAAGGAAAGGATCATCTAGGCAAATATCAAACATCAGGCGTGTATCCCAGGGTAGTTGTACGTGCTTGCAATAAGAACTTTGCACAACATCTTTTGTCCTACCCTCCCGCTAAAAACGGGGCCAAAAGGAACTTAGGGAGATTAAGGTACTCATGTCAAAGAGCACCGGAACAAAGCATTAACACTTCATGGATACACGGAATCCTCAAATTATAGTCCATCCCCTTTGGTGTCCCAAGCTGTCACCATTGGGATTGCCGGTTCCGGACTATAATAGGTGCATACAACTCATAGATAGGATCAAGAACACCACAAACTCAAGAAAAAAAAGGGTGATCAGATCTAAAATCATGGCACTCGGGCCCAAAGTGGCAAGCATTAAGAGCAACAAGTTGTAAGAGAGATGATAAACACCAAGTAGATGATAGGCAACATGCCCCCAACAATCTGATTGAACTATTACATGATCTAACTCATCCAATCCCTACCATCCCCTTTGCCTACATCAGGGAATTACTCACACATGAGAGAGGAAGTCATGGAGGGGAGATGGAGAGGCGATGATGATGACGGTGGCGATGATTTCCCCTCACCGGAGGCCAAATCAGCCTCCAGATTAGCTCTCCCGGAGAAGAATAGAGGGTTGTGGCGGCTCCGCGACGTAGATTGGAAAAGCGACTTCTATTCTGGGGTTTCTGCGTCGGGAGAATAAATAGGACCAAAGTAGGGCAACAGGGGGTGTGGGACCCAGCCAGGAGGGCAGGTGGCGCGGCCAGGGGCTGGGCCGCGCCAGGCACCCTCCTGGCTGCCCCCTGGCTGCCCTGTGGCCCACCTTTGGACTCGCGGAAGCTTCCGGAACGCTGATTTTTTATATATTTTTGTGGGATTTTTCCAGCGTACCTAAATATCCAGAAACCTGCACAAAAGAAAAGAGCACTGGTAGCTCTGCTGAAAACAACGTCAGTCCGGGTTAGTTTCGTTCAAATCATGCAAGAATGAAGCCAAAACAATAGCAAAAGTGTTTGGAAAAGTAGATACGTTTGAGACGTATCAACTCCCCCAAGCTTAGCTAGTGCTTGTCCTCAAGCAATTCAGTTCAACGAACTGGACGCGACAAACAAAACTTTGAAAAACTCTTTTGCTTCATTAGATGTATATAAGCATGTATTACGAAAGAGTTTAGCAAGTTTTGACACCATGCTACAAGGACAATGCACGAAGCAATCCTTCTTTGATGTAATCAGTCACAAACAAACAAAAAGTAAATAATATGCTGCTGAAAATCAATCTAAGATCACAATGCACAAAGCATGAACATATCAGAGTGGTATATCGCTAGCCTCCATGAGTGAAGCAAAACATAAATGCAGAAACTCCTCCAGATTTTTAAAGGAGACTAGAACTCAGAACTCAAAGTAAGGAACATCACAAGCATGCAGAAGACAATGTGATGCTTTGGGACAATGCATGTTACACTAAGAATGACAATTATCCTCTCATAGTCGGTGCTTTGGAAAAAGGAAGGTGGAGACTCTCGAACCGTGGCTTTTGATGGCAAGGTTGAAAACCCGTGAAAGGAAGCAAAGACTAAACAAGTACCAGAACTCTTGGTTTTGAAAACAAAGATAAAACTCTTTTGAGAGGTGCAACTTTCCAGTCAACGGTGAACGGTAAAGGTCTCTCAATATCTCCCATGCCAACCATATTAATGCCTTTTGCTTACACATGCTCCCTTATCCATGAATCTTTGATGGTCTACGGAACCTTTATTTTGCCTCAAGTATGGAAGGAGGGTATCGTTCCATCTATCATAAGCAGCATTTGGTCCATTTCGTTCCATCATCAAGTATGGGGGAGGTGTAAATCTCATATATTTTTTATTGACTAGTTAAAACTTCCGTCAAAATATTTTTGGCATGAAAGATACTGATTTTCCCTCACCGCACCATGACCTTGTATGGTTACAAAGGGGAAGCTTTTGAATAAATTTCGAGATGGCACAAGAAATTCTAAGTTAGGAGTGGCCGGTAAATACCACATATAGGTAGGTATGGTGGACTCAAATGGAACAACTGGTTTGAAAAGGAGTTTGGAAGCACAAGCAGAATTCCGCTTGGTGCTGGAGGAAGGCTAGCAAAAGACGGGGAAGCGACCAACTAGAGAGCATAATAGTCATAATCATGCAGAGCGACAAAGCAACATTGAATCGGGCATGAAAGTGATACAACTCACCCTGAAGTAAAAAGATCATCAAGGCATAACAGACTTTTTAGTCTTAACATGTGTGAACATGTGCCAAGTCAATCCAAGAATCCCCCGGAGGGAAATACCACTTCAATATGCCATACCATGAACAACGCAATGCATGTTAATCATTTCAAGCAAAACATTATAAACTCTAGCTATTTGAGACTAGCCACAAAGAAAGCATGAACCACTGGCAAAGCATTGTAAACATAGTACTATGTCGCTACAAGCTGGTCTCTAATCATAAGTACAGGCATATGTACAAAAGTAGAAACAAAAAGAGTTCATACCGGCTTTCCTTGTTGCATCCCTTCCGTCGATCTTCGTCATCACTGCCATGTCACTTGCACGATCAAACGTAGGAAATTATAATCAAATGCCATCACGGACTCGAGCTGAACTCTGAAACAAACCAAACTAAAGAGCAAAGGAAACATATTTTTTGGGTTTTTTAAAGGTTTAACGAAAGCAAAAGAAAGGAGAAATCTTTTTGGGTTTTTGCAAACGAAAAGAACAAAGAAGAACAGGCAAAAACTTTCAAAAAGATAAAAGCGAACCAACGGTAGATACAATGGAAAGGGGAGGAGAGCACGTACTCCCCCAAGCTTAGGATTTTGGCCTAAGTTGGGCTCTTCTACTGCGGTCCTGAGGAGCCTCCTGCTCCGGGGTAATGGTAATCCCAAGGGTTGTATGAGCCCTCCGGTGCGTACACTGAAGTCCTCGGATCCTCCCACGTGGAAGAGGAAGGTCCAGCCCCCCATCCAGAGGAAGACCCTTCACCCCAAGGGGTGACGGTCTCCTCCTGAACTGGTGGATATACCACATGCTCCTCCTCGTCTGGCTCGACCCCCTCCGTGGGGTTGTGAAACTGGTATCTCCCCTTGATCTCATCAAACTCGGACACTGAAAAACGAAATCCGTTCATGCGAGAAAAATAAAACACAAGTGGTGCAGGTAGACGGACAGTGCGCTCCACACCGTCTTTAAACCGCAAAATATAATCAAGTGCGTAGTGGTCAGAGGCCTTAGTAACAAAGAAATGCCTCTTCATGGCGGCCAAGTCAAGGCTAACAAAAGGAAAGATGGTATCATCTGGGCGCGGTTCTCCTTGGAGAAACTGCAAAAGAAGTGTGGCATAGACGCCACCAAAGAGGTCCCCCTTGTTACTATTAGTAGCAAGGTGTTTCGCAATAAGCGAACCTACATGATACTCGTGCTTCCCTGAGAGGGCATTTGCCATGATAGCAGTATCAGGCGTAGAAGTGCTGCTCGTGTTGTCTCGAGCCAACACTCCTCTAGCAATATAATAGGCGAAATACCTGAGGTGAGGGAACATAATGTTGGAAATCTTCTGACGGTTGGATGCCCTCACTTCAGTGTTACATAACGAGTCGAGGAGAGTGTTGAGTGCAACAGTTTGGACATTTTTCCTCTTCTTATTATCGGCCAAGCCTGGCAAACCTAAAGCTTCACAAAATATACTCATAGGCATGGTCAGCAATCTTTCATAAAGTTGAAACACCACAGTATCATTGTCAGAATAAAATCTGAAACTGTTGACAAAAATAACGGTGAGTGTCTCGTACTGTGGTACAGGGCTCGTAACAAGCCGTGTCAAACCTGCATTGGCACACAGAGCATAGAACTCTTCTCGTATGCCGGCATCCTCCATGAAATCTTCGAATGAAATGCCATGGCTCTCGTGGGTGACGCGTCCAACATCTCTATGGGTACGATATCTTCATTGTAGCTCACCCTCGTGGTCGAAGGTAAAGCTGCGGAACGCGTAACATGGCTAGAGCGCTCGGGTTTCTTCTTCCCAAGCCACTTTCCTAGCCTCTCCATTTCTGAAATTTTTAACAATTCACAAAAACGAAGATTTAAGCAAAACTAGTTTGGGAAAAACATTCTACTTACTTTACCAAGTCTCAAACTAGCAACAAAACTTGAAAAATAAATTTCTACACAAACATTTAAGCTAAACTAAACAGCACCAAGAACCACTAAATACTCACTAATGAAGCCACCAACTAGAAAACTAATTGGAGGGGTGAGGGAGTCACATACCAGAGAGTATTTGTTCCAAATTTCAGCTCAAATGAGTGGTTGTAGAAGGAGATCGAGGTTCCGTGCTCAAGAACAGCAAGAACAGCAGAACCAGAGCAAGAACACGAGTTTTTGGGAGGAACGAGAGAGAGTCAGGGAAGAGAGGCCACCAGGGGGTGCCTGTGGGCCCCAGGAGGGTGGGTGGCGCGGCCAGGAGCTTGGCCGCGCCACCCACCCTCCTGGGCCAGGGGTAGACCCCCCTGGTTAGCCACAGGTGCCTCCTGATGGCTTTTTACCTGGAAATTTTGATTTTGATTTTTTTTGGAATTTTCTGGGCAACTTCACTGTAGAGAATTTTTCAAAGTTCAAAAAGCTGCAAAAACTTTCGTGAACTTGAGACAAAAGTTAGAACAAGTGAAGCTTTAAACACAAAAACTTGGGTACAGCAAGGAGAATAAAAGCTAAAGGAAATGAAAACATAACAAGCTCAACTTTTTACCTATATAAAACATGCTAGTTAGTAAGGTTGATCAAGTCTTACCAACAAACCTATGGTATATAACGCAGAAAGTCTCGCCTCTTATGAAGTGATCATTTCACTCTCACTTTAATGGACATTGTCCCCACCATAATTGTCTTGTATTTATGGTATACATGTAGTGGACAATCCCATTCTCCAATCTTCACGGTCTCGATATTCTCAATGGAGTTAAGGCCATGCCTCTTGTCGATCTTCTTCGGAAAATACAGCATGTATTCTTTGTCATACACGTTGAAGGTAACCTTCCCTTTATTGCAATCAATAACAGCACCTGCAGTGTTAAGAAAAGGTCTACCAAGGATAATGGACATGCTCCCATCCTCGGGCATGTCAAGCACAACAAAATTAGAAAGTATTAAGCAATTGGCAACTTCAACAGGAACATCCTCACAAATACCGATCGGGATGGCCGTGGATTTGTCGGCCATCTGGAGAGAGATATCTGTAGGAATTAGTTTTTCTAAACAAAGTCTTCTGTAGAGAGAAAAGGGCATAACACTCACTCCTGCACCAAGATCACATAAAGAAGTTCTAACATAATTATTTTTTATGGAGAAAGGAATGGTGGGTATACCTGGGTCACCGAACTTTTCAGGAATCTTGCCACTGAAAGAGTAGTTAGCAATCATAGTAGATATTGCCTCATTGGGGACTTTTATTTTATTAGTAACAATATATTTCATATATTTAGAGTAAGGAGGTAACTTAATAGCATCAGTCAAAGGGATTTGAAGAAAAAGAGGTTTCATCCACTCAAAAAATTGTTGTAGTGCTCTTCTTCTTTGGTTTTGACGGACTTGCTTGGGAAAGGCATGGGTTTCTTTACCCATGGTTCTCGTTCCTTCCCATGTCTCCTTGCAAGAAAGTCTTCTCTAGTATACTTCTTGCGCTTATCTGGTGCTTATTCTTCTCGAACCTCAGGTGGATCATTCTTTTCAGCATCTTTTTCAGGTTCAGCACCGTCTTCAGTCTCAGCATCGGAGGTAGATATGTTGTTTGGATCAACAGCTTGTTCTTCTTCTTCTATTGGATCATTGGAATTGTCAGCTTCCTGCACTTGAGAATCTTGCTCGATCCTCTTTGGATGCCCTTCTGGGTAGAGAGGGTCCTGGGTGTGTGTTCCACCCCGGGTCTTTATACCATAAGCCTGTAAATTGTCCTGTTTGGCATTATTAGCAAGCAAATCTGTTTGCACATTAGAAATTTGTTCAAGCTGAGTTTGAACCATATTAAAATGCTTCACAAGGCATTTAACATCATTAACTTTTCTTCCTAGAACATCAAGCAAACTTTTGATAGCAAGAGTATTATCATGCAACTGACCTTGTATCTTCTCATTGAAGTGACTCTGCTTCATAATAAAATTATCAAGCTCATCTAAACATTGGTCAGGAGGTTTACCTTTAGGGATGTCACTTGCATTGAAATCTAAAAGAGAGTGTACCTCTACCATAGGTGGGTGAGTGGTAGGCTCACACAACTTCTCAATTGGAGGTAGATTCTTCACGTCTTTAGCTTTAATACATTTCTCTCTTATAAACTTCTTTGCTTCTTGCATATCTTCAGGGCTTAGGACAAGCATGCCCCTCTTCTTTGGTGGTGGAGGTGGTTCAGGCACGGACCAATCTTCATGGTTTTTGGCAATCTTGCCCATAAATTATTCCGCGTCGTCCGATGTTCTTTGCTTGAAAACACAACTGTTGGGATACGGGGCAGAAAACACAAATTTTTCATACCTACGGTACCCGAACCCAAGATCTATGCTATGGCGATATAAAGTAACGGAGGGAATCGGTGTTCATACCTTTGAAGACCGAAAGAGGGAAACGTTCTTGCGAACGTGGCTGGCGTAGACTCGGAACTACGACCTCCCTGTCGTGTAGAAGACCACCACCGGCGAGGATGACTCCCGGTAAACCTCCAGCGATGAAGTAGCACCACAGGTGTAGTGCCTCGAAGAGATTATACACGTACGGTACAATCGATGTTCCTCCCGGGCCCCGAACCAGGCGAGCAACGGAAGAAAGACGACTACGGATCCCGACTCCAGCAGAACGACGGCCTGCCTTATGGTGGAGAACTCCAATCCAGGTGCAGACTCCAAACAAGGGGAGTCCACTTCCAGGAAGGAGAAGGAGGAAGAAGGAGATATTGGTGTGTTGGAGAAAGGGGGGTCTACCCCTCCTTATATAGGCCAAGGGGGGTACCATCCTCCACCCCTCCCCCATGTGGGACTAAACTCCCAAGGGGGGGGGAGTGCGCCGGCCAAGGGGGGTGGTGGGCCCCACCCTTGGCGCCAAGCCCAAGGGGGGAGACCCCCTCCTCCCTTAATGGGCCCCATGGGCCCATTTAGCCTTTTCCCATTTTTTAATTTATTTAATATGTTTTAAATATTTAATTCAGATAATTAAATAATAAAACATTATTAAAACAATTAAACTTTATTTTGAACTATTCAAAATTTCCGGAAACTATTCCGGTGATTCCTCCTATTTCACCGATTGATCCCGTAACTGTCCTATGCATCGATTGCCCTTAAGTGTAGCACCCTAACGGTCCGGGAAACAGCAGACATGGTCGAGACTCTTCTCATTGACCAATGACTAGTCAGTTGGACCTGGTTACAATCCTTGACATCCCCTGCGCTTCCATCGAATGAACTTCGATCGCTTTTGGAAACCGTTAACGATACGACGTAATCCCTTTGTGCTGCGGTACTTTTTTTGTACGAGGTTTGATCGTCGGTATCCTACATACCGTGTTCACATCTCGTTCACAACAAACAACTTCTCTCGTCCATGATCATTGCATCTCTTGTGACCTAGTCACGTCCTTGCAAGGTGTTGATGCAATATCACCGAGTGGGCCCAGAGTACCTGTCCTGTCACAAGGACTGACAAATCCCGCTCTGATCTATTAACATACTCATCAACCATCTATTTCGGAATACCCAAAGTGCACCGTTATAGCCAGCATATTTCAGTCAGGCGGTCGGATACAAATCAAAGTCTCCTCATAGATGACAATTACGTATGATCATTACGGTCTAAGGACTAAGCCATATGTTACAAAGTCATAGCAACGCTAAACTATGTGACTCGATCACATTGCAATACTTTAGGTGGGTGTACGTCCATCACATCATTCCCCTTAACGATATGACCTCATTGTCAATGGACTTAAGTGTCGCCATGATCAGGAAATCTTGATCAATCAATTGCCCAATGAGATAGTTTACCCGAGTTAAACTACGGACCATGTTTTATACTACACCTGTATTAGTATTTCCAAGTAATACAGTTATAGCACAGTATAAAACGTATTATGAACAAAACGGATATGTGACAAATATCTTTATTAATTTGTCTCTAGGGCACATATCCAACAGTCTCCCACTTGCACTAGAGTACAAATTACACTAGTTTACGTCAGGTATGTATCTAACACCAATGGTCTCTCGGTGTTCTTCAAACTTGCCATGTGGAAGAGGTTTAGTCATCGGGTCTGCTGCGTTCAGATCCGTATGTATCTTGTGAATCCTAGTGTGTCCATCCCTGACGTAGTCTCGCGTCACATGGAACTTTCGGAGGATGTGCTTGGTTGTAGAGTGAGTTCTTGGCTCCTTCGCGTTAGCAATGGCACCCGTGTTGTTGCAGAAAATTCCCACGGGGTCAGTGCAGCTAGGAAAGACGCCAAGCTTGATCACGAACTTCTTCAGCCATAGCGCCTCGTTTGACGCTTCGCAAGCGGCAATATACTCCGACTCCATTGTAGATTGGGCGACGACTGACTGTTTGCCGCTCCTCCAGCTAATTGCGCCACCGTTCAACATGAAAACATATCACGTCTGTGATTTCGAGTCATCTAGATCTGAGCTGAGGCTTGCGTCAACGTAACCCTTTACAGGGAGCTCCTCATCAACTCCTCCATAAACGAGAAAGAGATCCTTGGTTCTTCTCAAGTACTTAAGGATGTTCTTTACTGCTGTCCAGTGAGCCATTCCCGGGTTACTCTGGTAGCGATTAGTCATACTAATGGCCAGCGCTAAATCCGGTCTGGTACATAACATAGCATACATGAGAGAACCTATGGCTGAGGCATAGGGCTTTGAGGACATCTCCTCCTTGTCTTTTGCTGTGGTTGGGCATTGAGTCACGCTTAATTTGACACCTTTTATAACTGGCAAGAGGCCTCTCTTGGAGTTACCCGTACTGAACCTTTTCAATATCTTGTCAATATAAGTGCTCTGACCCAAGGACAACCGTCGATTAGGTCTATATCTATAGATCTTAATCCCCAATATGTACGCAGCTTCACCTAGGTCCTTCATGGAAAATTGTCCATTCAGATATTCCTTCACTTCCTCTAAGAATTTCTTATCGTTTCCTATTAGTAATATGTCATCTACATATAACACAAAGAATGCTACAGAGCTCCCACTCAGTTTCTTATAGACGCAGAACTCTTCGACGTTTTGGACAAATCCAAAAGCTTTAATGACCTCATCAAATCTAAGATTCCAGCTCCGAGATGCTTGCTTCCACCCATAGATGGACCGTTGAAGCTTGCACACCTTACCAGCGTTCCTTGGATCGACAAACCCCTCTGGTTGCATCATATACAACTCTTCCTCAATGTTTCCATTTAGGAATGCAGTTTTCACATCCATCTGACATATCTCGTAATCATGATATGCATCTATTGCTAGTAGGATCCGAACAGACTTTATCATCGCTACAGGAGAGAACGTCTCCTCGTAGTCAACTCCTTGAATTTTTCGGAACCCCTTCGCAACAAGTCGAGCTTTGTAGACAGATACGTTTCCGTCTGCGTCAGTCTTTTTCTTGAAAATCCATTTATTCTCGACGGCCTTGCGGTCCTCGGGAATATCCACCAAAGTCCATACTTTGTTGGTGTACATGGAGTCTATTTCGGATTTCATGGCTTCAAGCCATTGCTCGGACTCGGGTCCCTCCATTGGTTCTTTGTAACTTGTAGGTTCATCCGACTCATCAGCCGAGATTGCATTCACAAGTTGTCCGTAAAACTCAGTAGGTTGACGGACTCTTGATGACCTACGGGGCATAAAAGGTTCCTCTTCATTCTCATCATGATCATCATCAATGTCATGATCGTTATGAATGTCGTTCTGGCCATTCTCTTCAGCTCCCACTGTGGAAGATGGTTCCAGAACAATTTCCGTAGCCGTTTCTTCCAATTGGAGTGATTGGTCAGTCACTTCATCGAGGTCTATTTTCCTCCCACTCAACTCTTTCGCGAGAAACTCCTTCTCAAGAAAGTGTCCCGTCTTGGCAACAAACGTTTTGCTGTCAGACTTGTTGTAGAAGGTGTATCCACAAGTTTCCTTGGGATAGCCCACAAAGATGCACTTATCCGCCTTGGATTCAAGTTTGTCAGGCTGTAGTTTCCTAACATAAGCCTCACAACCCCAAATCTTCAGGTGAGACAACTTAGGTTTCGTTCCATGCCATTCTTCAAATGGTGTTGTCTTTACGGATTTGGATGGTGCCCTATTAAGAATATGAGCGGAAGTTTCTAATGCATACCCCCAGAATGACACAGGCAAATCAGTATGAGACATCATCGATCGTACGCTATCCAATAGGGTTCGATTACGTCGCTCAGCCACACCGTTTCTCTGAGGTGTGCCTGTCGGCGTAAGCTGTGGTACTATGCCACAAGACTTCAGATGATTGCCAAACTCGTGACTCAAATACTCGCCACCTCGATCCGATCGAAGGTGCTTGATTTTCTTTCCGAGTTGATTTTCGACCTCATTCTGAAATTCCTTGAACTTTTCAAAGGTTTCAGACTTGTGATTCATCAAGTAAATATATCCATATCTACTCAAGTCATTAGTAAAGGTCACGAAGTACCGAAGACCATTGCGAGTGGGGACGTTCATGGGTCCACATACATCGTGTGTATGATCCCCAATAAGTCATCCGCACGCTCCATTATCCCATTGAATGGAGTCCTTGTCATTTTGCCCATGAGGCATGGTTCACATGTATCAAGGGATCCAAAATCCAATGACTCAAGAATTCCATCCTTATGGAGCTTCTCCATGCGCTTTATACCAATATGACCAAGTCAGCAATGCCACATCTTCATGTGATCTTCATCATTCTTCAATCTTTTGGCCTCAATATTGTTAATGTGACATACGTCACCATCGAGATCAAGTACGAATAAACCATGCAACTCTGGTGCGTGAACATAAAACATTTCATCCTTATAAATCGAACAACCAATTGTATCAGACTTAAAAGAATAGCGGTCTCGCTTCAAGCAAGAGCCACTAACGATGTTCACACTCAATGCGGGTACATAGTAGCAATTATTCAGAACTAAAACCAATCCCGAAGGGAGACTAAGATGATTCGTGCCGACCGCCAAGACTTAAATTTGACAGCCATTCCCCACGCGCATCGTCACTTCATCCTTGAGCAAGCGTCTCCTATTCCTTAGTCCCTGAATGGAATTAGAAATATGAGCGACAGATCCTGTATCAAGTATCCAGGATGTGTTCCCGGCGCTTGTCAAGAGAAGATCAACAATATGTATATCAAATATACCTTCGTCTCTCTTGGCGACCTTGCCAGCCTTCTTGTCCTTTAGGTACTTGGGGCAGTTGCATTTCCAGTGACCTTCACCCTTGCAGTAGAAGCACTCCACTCCGGGTTTAGGCTTGGGTGCCTTGGGAGGAGCGGCAACTGACTTGCCATCCCTCTTGGGGCCACCTCTCTTGGCCTTCTCCCGCCTGCTTGACTTCTTGAAGTCAGTGGTCTTGTTGACCATGAAGACGGTGTGCTCCTTCTTGATCTCAACCTCGGCGCTCTTCAGCATGGCGAACAACTCAGAAGGGGTTTTGGTCATCCCCTGCATGTTGTACTTCAGCACAAAGCCTTTGTAGCTAGGGGGAAGCGACTGCAACACCCTATCAACAGCAAGTTCATCTGGAATCTGGCATTCCAGAGCATTCAAGCGTTGAACGTAGCCAGACATTTTGACTACGTGCTCACTCACGCTGCCATGCTGGTCCATCTTTGCTGAGAAGAAGGCTTCAGAAGCCTCGTACCGTTCAGCCCTGGCTTGAGGTGCGAAGACCGACTTGAGGTCGGTGATAATCTCATATGCACCCATCCTCTCAAAGTGTTTCTGCAGCTCAGCCTCCATGGAGGAGAGATGCCACTCTGGACAAGGTTGTAATCATCAGTCCTGGATAGATAGACATTCTTCTCGTCCTGACTGGCATCATCTGCTGGTGCGTCACCTAATGCGCCCTCTAGTACGTATGCCATCTTGAGGGGAACGAGGAGAATCCTCAGGGTGCGGAACCAGTTGGTGAAGTTTGTCCCATCTGTTTTTAGCTTATCTTTCTCTAGGAATGATCCTAAGTGGAACGAGGGGCGAGGTGCTGCCATCTACAAGGTTGATTCACAAGGATACATATTTAGACTTTGTTCATAATGTGGAGTTTCAATTTAATCTCAAAATTCTAGAAAGCTCCCACTTAGATAAACACCTCTCAATTTAACTAAGTGATTACACAATCCCAGCCCCCATACCTCCCCCGATCTTCACGGCCATCAGTATGCGAACCAGGTAGGCCTCTAAGCCAATCACATTAGGCATGTGACTCGTGCTCGACCTTTCGGTCTCCTGTGTTCCAGGCCCGCATCTACATACGTCAAGCCTGCCAATCGAACCTTGATGTTAGCTGTTCAGCAAGGCCATATCTGCATATGCCAGGCTTGCCGAACCCAACCTCATGCGAACTCCGTTGAATATTTAGGACAACTCCGGTATGTACGGAGCATCAAGCCATATGGGAGAACCTTCCAGGCGGTGCCCACCAAGGGAGAACACAATGTTGGTATTGTGAGAGATGGTCCTGTTTCGTGCTACCGTTGATATATCTAGCATACTAGCATAAAATAGAAAGTAAAACTGTAAATCATACAACCTATGATCCCCCTTCATGCAAAGCAAAGTTAAACGCCTTTCTACTTTAGCTTGTGCAAGTTTTACGTGGCTGCTAGGGGTTTCGAGAGAGAGAACCATTTCTATCCTGCGAAAAACATGCCACAACACCGTCTCTCATCTGTCTCTATTACACCCCTGTCGAGGCCCTCCGTTGCAAACATCTTCGCATCGCTAATGCAGAGAGACAGACACCCCCCAGCCACTTTATATGGTACAAGCCATATGTCAAGCGTGGAACCAGTCTCGCGTAAACGCGTAAGGTCGGTCGGGGGCCGCTTCATCAAACATTGCCGCAACGCTAAATGAGTACACGTGGGAGGGTAACGAATGAAGATTCGATTCCCACATCCTAGATGTGTTCTACCCGTACAATACATCTACGCATAGCTAGCTCATGATACCACTGTTGGGATACGGGGCAGAAAACACAAATTTTTCATACCTACGGTACCCGAACCCAAGATCTATGCTATAGCGATATAAAGTAACGGAAGGAATCGGTGTTCATACCTTTGAAGACCGAAAGAGGGAAACGTTCTTGCGAACGTGGCTGGCGTAGACTCGGAACTACGACCTCCCTGTTGTGTAGAAGACCACCACCGGTGAGGATGACTCCCGGTAAACCTCCAGCGACGAAGTAGCACCACAGGTGTAGTGCCTCGAAGAGATTATACACGTACGGTACAATCGATGTTCCTCCCGAGCCCCGAACCAGGCGAGCAGCGGAAGAAAGACGGCTACGGATCCCGACTCCAGCAGAACGACGGCCTGCCTTATGGTGGAGAACTCCAATCCAGGTGCAGACTCCAAACAAGGGGAGTCCACTTCCAGGAAGGAGAAGGAGGAAGAAGGAGATATTGGTGTGTTGGAAAAAGGGGGGTCTACCCCTCCTTATATAGGCCAAGGGGGGGTGCCATCCTCCTCCCCTCCCCCATGTGGGACTAAACTCCCACGGGGACGGGGAATGCGCCGGCCAAGGGGGGGTGGGCCCCACCCTTGGCGCCAAGCCCAAGGGGGAGACCCCCTCCTCCCTTAATGGGCCCCATGGGCCCATTTAGCCTTTTTCCCATTTTTTTCATTTATTTAATATGTTTTAAATATTTAATTCAGATAATTAAATAATAAAACATTATTAAAACAATTAAACTTTATTTTGAACTATTCAAAATGTTCGGAAACCATTCCGTCCTCCTCCGGAACTATTCCGGTGATTCCTCCTATTTCACCGATTGATCCCGTAACTGTCCTATGCATCGATTGCCCTAAAGTGTAACACCCTAACGGTCCGGGAAACAACAGACATGGTCGAGACTCTTCTCATTGACCAATGACTAGTCAGTTGGACCTGGTTAAAATCCTTGACATCCCCTGCGCTTCCATCGAATGAACTTCGATCGCTTTTGGGAACCGTTAACGATACGACGTAATCCCTTTGTGCTGCGGTACTTTGTTTGTCCGAGGTTTGATCGTCGGTATCCTACATATCGTGTTCACATCTCGTTCACAACAAACAACTTCTCTCACAGAGTGTTGATGCAATATCATCGAGTGGGCCCAGAGTACCTGTCATGTCACAAGGACTGACAAATCCCGCTCTGATCTATTAACATACTCATCAACCATCTATTTCGGAATACCCAAAGTGCACCGTTATAGCCAGCATATTTCAGTCAGGCGGTGGGATACAAATCAAAGTCTCCTCATAGATGACAATTACGTATGATCATTACGGTCTAAGGACTAAGCCATATGTTACAAAGTCATAGCAACGCTGAACTATGTGACTCGATCACATTGCAATACTTTAGGTGGGTGTACGTCCATCACATCATTCCCCTTAACGATATGACCTCATTGTCAATGGACTTAAGTGTCACCATGATCAGGAAAGCTTGATCAATCAATTTCCCAATGAGATAGTTTACCCGAGTTAAACTACGGACCATGTTTTATACTAAACCTGTATTAGTATTTCCAAGTAATACAGTTATAGCACAGTATAAAACGTATTATGAATAAAACGGATATGTGACAAAAATCTTTATTAATTTGTCTCTAGGGCACATATCCAACAACAACCAGCACAACTATCTAGATAGGATTTAGACCCATCGGTTACACCAGCATAAAATATATCAAGTAATTCATTCTTAGGGATCTCATGTCCCGGTCTAGCCTTCAGCAAACTGCAAAATCTCCCCCAAGCTTTAGGGAGATGCTCATCCTGCAACTGTTTAAAGTTATAAATTCTTTGCAAAGCAGCATGTTGCATATGAGCAGGAAAATACTTATCAACGAAAGATATAGCCATATCTTGAGGACTTTGAATGGAACCACATGGTAGTGCATCATACCATGCTCTACCATCTCCTTTTAAGGAAAAAGGAAGAATCTTGGTCACATAAAAGTTCCGGATCCTTTCATCAGTAGTAAACAAGCCACCTAACTCAGTGAGTTTGGTCAGGTGCTCGATAGCATCATCAAATTCTCTGCCATAAAAGGGATCAGCTTCAACTGTGGATATAAGTGAAAGATCAACATAGAAATCATAATCAGGATCAGTGATGCATATAGGAGACGTAGCAAAAGTAGGATCAGGAGTAAACTTGTTCTTCAGGGAGTGCTTTGCTAGCAACTTCTTTATAGTAGCAGGGTCGGAATCAGCACATTCATTAATCTCCCTGCAAAAATCATCATCAAGTGTAATATAATCATCCTCAAGGAGTTTCTCCTTAAGGCCAGCAAAGTTATGAGTTTTTCCAATAGGTTTTTGGGTAACAGGAATTTCAACACCCGAGAATCGGGCAACAGCAGCAATCTGTTCTTCAATAAAAGAACCAAGTGAACCTGTAGTCTCAAGGGTAATAGAAGCATCATCAAAAGTATCTGACATATTGCCAGACTCAGCAGAAGTAGCATGTAACTGAGGTGAATCAAAATGACTCATAACTGAAGGTGAATCAAGTTTAGCACTAGTGCTAAGAGCAGTACCTCGTCTCGTACGGGATGGTAAGATCGGAACCTTGGGGTCTCCTTTCTTACCCATAGTGGATAGCGTGCAGCAGGTAGGATACTTCAAGTAGACCTGTAAATAAAGTTATGGTCCCCGGCAACGGCGCCAGAAAATAGTACTTGATAACCCTCAACTGTAGGGGATCGAGATAGTCTTCGCGGGCAAGATAACCCAATTTATTGATTTGACACTTGGGGACACAAAGAATACGTACAGGTTTTGACAATTGAGTTGTCAATTCAACCGCACCTGAAATAAACACTTTCTTGCACAAAGTTATTAGTAGCAACTGTGATACGGTGGTAGTAGTGGTGGTGATAATAGTGGTGATGGTGGTGGTGAAACAGCAAAAGTAAACAACTAGTAACCAGCAGGAAAGAAAACACTGTAGGCTAGGGAGATGGATGGTTGGGCACTTCTTGGATGAGAACGAACATGTAATAGATTCTAACACGGTCAAGGCTCACAGAAAAGAAAGGATCATCTAGGAAAATATCAAACATCAGGCGTGTATCCCAGGGTAGTTGTACGTGCTTGCAATAAGAACTTTGCACAACATCTTTTGTCCTACCCTCCCGCTACAAACGGGGCCAAAAGGAACTTAGGGATATTAAGGTACTCCTGTCAAAGAGCACCGGAACAAAGCATTAACAATTCATGGATACACGGAATCCTCAAATTATAGTCCATCCCCTTTGGTGTCCCAAGCTTTCACCATTGGAATCGCCGGTTCCGGACTATAATAGGTGCATACAACTCATAGATAGGATCAAGAACACCACAAACTCAAGAAACAAAAGGGTGATCAGATCTGAAATCATGGCACTCGGGCCCAAAGTGACAAGCATTAAGAGCGACAAGTTGTAACAGAGATGATAAACACCAAGTAGATGATAGGCAACATGCCCCCAACAATTTGATTGAACTATTACATGATCTAACTCATCCAATCCCTACCATCCCCTTTGCCTACAGCAGGGAATTACTCACACATGAGAGAGGAAGTCATGGAGGGGTGATGGAGAGGCGATGATGATGACGATGGCGATGATTTCCCCTCACCGGAGGCCAAAGCAGCCTCCAGATTAGCTCTCCCGGAGAAGAACAGAGGGTTGCGGCGGCTCCGCGACGTAGATTGGAAAAGCGAATTCTGTTCTGGGGTTTCTGTGTCGGGAGAATAAATAGGGCCAAAGTAGGGCACCGGGGGACGTGGGACCAGGCCAGGAGGGCAGGTGGCGCGGCCAGGGGATGGGCCGCACCAGGCACCCTCCTGGCTGCCCTGTGGCCCCCCTTTGGACTTGCGGAAGCTTCCGGAACGCTGATTTTTTTTATATATTTTTTGGGATTTTCCCAGCGTACCTAAATATCCAGAAACCTGCACAAAAGAAAACAGCACTGGTAGCTCTGCTGAAAACAGCGTCAGTCCGGGTTAGTTTCGTTCAAATCATGCAAGAATGAAGCCAAAACAATAGCAAAAGTGTTTGGAAAAGTAGATACGTTTGAAACGTATTACCCGGCTACGGTCGAGCTTGCCATGGCCACGAGCAGGCCGTGTCCATGGCCACGCACCCGCTGGTGCTCGCCGCGCACGGCTGCCCCCCCCCACCGCAACCAGCTCACCCTGCAGCCCCCCTCACCAGCCGGCCTGGTCGCGCCGCCGCTGGCCTGGGTGGCCACAGCCATGGCCGTTTTGTTAAACCACTAACCCCCCAGTTAACCAACCCCTGGGTCAATGACGTGTGGGCCCGAGGCCACTAATTATATGTCACTTAATATAAACTAGAGAAACCCCCCCCCCTAAGAATGACATGTGGGCCCAACACTAAGATAACCCCCTGGTTAAATTAAATATTGTGATTAAGACAACTGTCTAAGACAAGTGGGCCCCTTTCACTGTTTAAATAAGAAATGATTTATTAAAGCCTAGTCCATGACAGGGGGGCCCACCAGTCAGTTTGACTGGTAAACAATCACTATTCTGGATAATGTTGCAAATATTTAATAAAAGAAAATCCAGAAAATGTTTTTGAAATGATTTAAACTTCAGAAATCAATATCTTTTAAACCGTAACTCGGATCAAAAAACTTTATACATCAAAGTTGCTCAAAAAAATATAAAGAATAAGAATACGCTACCCGCATACCCACCGCACCCCTCTGACATACTGAACACGAGATCCCCCCCCTCTGGATCGTCTGTCCGATAATTACCCGGTACCGGTAAAACTTTCCTGATGGTTTTGTTCTGAACATAAAAGTTCTTTGGAATGCATCAACGATCACGGATACACTATCCACATGTCTGTCAGATGTCTCTATCACTACAGACATGGAACCTTCCCCCTTCGGGCTGTCTGTCCGGTAATCTCCCAGAGTCGGTATAATTTCCGGTTGAATTCCCGTTTCGTCTGCAACGTTTAGCACCGCGTTAGTTCACCTCTAGCTTGACGTTTTCCATGTCTTGTATTTGTATTGCTATTATTATCGTGTATTTATTGTTTCTTCCCCCTCTCTTATTGTCTGGTAGTCCCGACGACCGTTGTCGATGCCCCTGTGATCGACTACGTCTGTAAGGCCCGATATGCGGTACTGTTCCAGATCTAGACGTTTCCATCCAGATCCGGGGACGAAGCACATATCGGTCCCACCGCGACATATCACGGAGTCATATGCCCCGGATTTACAACATGATATCACAACATTACAAATACAAGGATACAACATCTCATACAATCGGCATACAACTGCCTTAATACGATACAACAGCGGAAGATACATGTCTGAGTACAGACTACAATCAAATGCCTAGTGGAAAAGAGAAAAACATCGGTCCCATAACCACACGGGTCCAGGCCCTCCGCTGGGATCCGCCTAACTAGTCGTCGTCGAGTCTCCGCGTGAAACGTCGATCACCATACCTGTTGTCGATCAAGAACCCTGAAAAAAGTTTGGGGGTAGTATCATGAGTACAGAAGTACTCAGCATCCAACTGTAGTGGTCATCTGACCCAGCAAGGACTTCATCACTCGTCATTCTAGGACAACTAGTAGTTTACGGTAAGGATGAGGTAAGTGGTGAGGTTGCTGCCGCACTAGCATTTATGAAGTGGCTAACGATCTAGAGAGTAAGGTAAGAAGCCAAGCATTCAATGAGGAATCGCCTCCAACAAGTCTTGCTATCAACTACTTATGCAAGCATAACACCTATCCTATCCTTGTCCTCCTCTTCGCATCCCAACGAAGAAGAAGCAGTCAAGGCACACACACACGTTGATCAAGTTATATTAAGATTATCTCAGTTGTTGTTGTCTATGAACAAGGAGTAGGTCTCAAGTCGTCCATAACCGTGGACACGGCTTCTCGAAAAGATTTAACCCTGCAGGGGTGTACCAACTTCCCATTACGAGGCTCCGCACGCACGTCCATCTCTCTCAGTTGCTACCCATTATAGGCAACCATTTTATGATTTAGTTCCAAGAGATCCGAAACGACAGGTCCCTCTAACTAACAACGAACAAATCCGGGTGGCCCCCGGTGAGTCGACATCCAGCTCAGGAGCCGGCCGCGCTCTCGATCTGGTCTCAACCGTCTGTCGCAGGTTTGGATAGCCGGTTAATCACACATGGGACACCGGGTCCTCAGCCGGACAAGGTGGGCCAGCAAGGGAACTAAGTCCTCACTGGTCCAGGTTGGTTTGTAAACAACTGGCGGCCGACCAGCACACACACGGTTTCAAATGGTAAATCAGCTTGGGCCACCACTAGAAATGTTTGAAGCTAGGTAGGTAAGAAAAGGGGACCCCATAAAATCCCACACGCGGTTAGGCACGCTCAGTCTTAAAACCAATACCCGGAACTCGGATCCTAGGTGACTCGAATGGAACAAAGCGTCGGGGCGGGATAGCCTAGACCTTCCATCCTTCGTCGAATATAGTCAACATTTATAATAATCAAATCATCAACAACAATATAATAGGGTGATATCCCAAACCAAGGAGTAACAAAGTAACATCGTAGCATCCTAAGCATGCATACTAAGCAGGGGCTGAGCAACGAGCAATAGTAACATAGCAGTACAAGGTTTGCTGGGAGGGGACATGGCTATATCGGTTTGAAAGAGGCTGTAAACATATGGTAGGATCAAACATCGAACCTAACCTAGACTAGCATGCAAACCGCTGGTTGAAATAGAATGGATCATAAGTAATGTGTAGTCCTTGCCTGTTGATAAGTCGGGTTCCGAAGGTGTAGTTGATCGCAAGCTCGCAACGTCTCCGAGAGGTACCCGCGGAAGCACACAAGACGGTAAACACTGGAAAGCAATCAACGAGCAAGCAACTATTACTACGAAGCAAACACGAGCAAGCATCAACAAGAAGGCAACACGAGACATCGCACCTACCGTCGAGAGCGGTTACTAACAGGTTAAGTGGAGTACTCGTCACACACGACGATACCGCACATTTACGGTGGTTCAAGTTGTTTAAATACAGGTGATCAACAAAGGTTGTTAACATGGCATCTCACTTAAGCATGGCATATCACACAAACATTACAAGAGGTGAAGCATAAATAAACTATCTAATCTAGTCACTTTAAGTGGGGGTAAAACCTATGCATGACAAACTATTGCGGACCCCACGATATTTATTGCATTTGGTACTGTTTTGCCCTAAACAATATTTTATTATTTTTATTTAGCAAGCAAGAACAGCATAAACACAATCTACATGCAATTCTAGTCAAGTTACATATAAAGAACATTTAAAACGGAGCAACGGTTAAAAAATTATAGCAATTACAGTTTACAGTGGCAAGCAGTGTAATTAGCAGTCAAACAGCATGTAAAAAAAGTCAAACATGACAAGAAACAACATTTTAATAATCTATGCGCAAAACGGAGCAACTTTCATGTAGAAAGCATCTCCATCGGAGCTACCGGTGAAAAGTTATAGCTACCGCAAAAAAACTACACAATCTGCCAAAACAATAAATAAACTCCTAGAAAAAAATACTCGGGCCGAAACTAGACTACTGGGCCCAACAGAAAAAAAAACAGAACTAATAAAAAAATAGAAAAAGGGGGGGGGGGCAGCCTCACCTAGCTGGGCTTGGCCCAGGTCGGCGGGCTGGGAGGCGGATCTGGCCGAGGCCGACGGCGGGGAAGGCATGGGAGGCGGATCGGGGAGGAGCACGGGCGGCTGCGGGAGAGAGAGAGAGAGGAGACGACGTGGCCAGATCTGGGCCGTCGGATCGCCAGATCTGACGGTCTAGATCGCCTGGGGGCTAGGGTTGCGAAAAGGGGGGCTTTTGGACGAAAATTGGGGGCAAAACTGGGGGTGTGGCTGCAAATTTGGACTAGGGAAACCCTAGAAAGGGGTGGGAGTGTGGTGGTCTTTATATAGCCCAGGTGGCTGGCAGTTTGCAAAAATATCCTCGGTTTTTCTCTCGCGCGTGCGGTGCTCACGTTTCTGACCGCCGGGGGTCCGCAGGACCTCCGATTCGGGTAAAACTTTGAACTGCGCAATCGGTGCGTCGAGCCAGTGGCGTTCACCTCGCACTGGAACCGTTCCGAGAACACTTTCCGACGCGCTATAAAAATAACCCATTTAATTATTAAACGGGGTTTTTCGTTCCGTTGGTTGCAGCTGGTCTCGTGCGGTTTTCGCGACGGTGATCGAGTGAAACCCGGTGTTGCAAAGGTCGAGTGTCAGGGTGGCAAGGGTCGGTCTCCGTCCGATACGAGATAAGAGGGGGGAAAATAATCGCCGATCGATAAATCGGGGATGCAAACACCGCAAACAAATCAGACAATCAAATAATTCACACCGAAAACAATTTTTTTTAGTTTTTGTGAAAACTGGGCTGTTACGACGTCGCCGACGACCGTACCCGTACCGTCGAGCTTCCAGGCAAGCAGATCCATTCTCTTCCCCAGATATCGCCTATCTTTCCATATATTTCTTGCACTAGGCATTGTTACTGCTGCTCCTATGTTGCTTACCTATTCAATTGCATAGCCTGTCAATGTCGACCCTTGATGTACCTTCCATATCCTATGCTGCCTATTATTACTTATGAATTATTTCAGCAGTGAGCCCTGCGCATTGTTGGTCAATTAGGATTAGATAGCGGGCCGTTATCACTCTGGGGAGTGAACGCGGATACGATGATTATAACTGCACAGGTACGGTACAATGCAGACACCGCCTAAGGACCCTACCTCGGCTCTGCCGAGCCACATCAAGTGGAGCTATCAAGGAGTAATCCTTGTACTCCACTCGTTGTTGACTCTGTATAGCCGCTCTAGGTACCTGAGAAACGGTTGTACTTAAAGGTAAGAGTCGGGCGACCCAACAGTGCCCGCGAGCGGTATTGCGTTGGGAACGATAAGGGGGGTACGACCGACGTTACTGGTGTGGTTGGCCCCTGATCGTATCTCGCGAGAGTTACCAAACCACGAAAAGTCAAGCTCTACCAAGAGCACACGCGAGACAAGGTAAGGAGACGGTTCACCTTGTTGGTAACCGCGTGCTTTGACGGGACGACATGGCAGGCCCCGACGTTACTGGTGGACCTTGTTGTTGTTCGTTGTCCGTTGTGTTGTTAGTCAGACAGCGATAACGGTTGTCTGCGAGATAATAATAAAATATTAAATGGTTCGGCGGATTACTTGAGAGCCCCGTTGGTCTGTACGCACTACCTTCACGTGGGATAAGGAGTTATGGGCTCCCCTGCGTCTTAGTTTGTCCGAAAGCTCTTCAGACGTCAGCAGTACCGCGGCCTGCACCGGGAAGTGGTGTCTTCTTCGTCCGGACGGTGTATTTGGATTTGCTTTTGCTTCACCGGCCTGCCACGCACAGTGAAGGAGCATGAAGGGTGAGGGTTCCTAGAACCCTGATCGCATAGGATATAGTCCGGTGGATGACCTCTTTTTTGAGCCTAAGATGGGTTGCGTCGTGTCGGATAACTTTGGTGGAGCGTTCCCTAACAAGGTGCCCGCTACCCTGGAGATCCGAGCGTGCAGGCTGAACAGTAGTGCACCCCTGCAGGGAGTTTAATCTATTCGAATAGCCGTGTCCACGGTAACAGGACGCTTTATGCTGAAGCTGGATCTTACCACTACAAACTACTACTATTAAACTGTATGGTTCCGGGTTTTCTTCCTCGCAAGGAAGTCGAGGAGGGGAACTCGGAGGCATTTATTATTATTAATCATTACAACTTACTATTATACAATGCTGCAGCAACTTCTGCTTCATTGTTACTTTATGCTTTATATAAACTATTGGCTGTTCTCATCTTGTGCTGCGAGACTCATCAGAAGATGCTAGTCTTCGATAGGCCTAGCTTCCTACCCTTATTCTGATTTCTACCTTGTAGTCCACTATATACAGCCTCCCTTTTCCATTTTATACAATGCATAAATGCTTAGTAGCGGATGTAAGACTCGCGGGTATGCTAGATACTCACCCTTGCTTTATTTCCCCCCTTTATGTTTTGCCTAATCGGCCGCTGCAGTCGACGTTGGAGCCTTGGAGTCCAGGAGCAGGAGATCCCCGATGCCGACCACCGCAACGTGAAAATCCGCTATGCCTACTACGACGTCGAGTTCCTCGTTGACCAGGAGTAGTTTGGAGGTTCCCAGGCAGGAGGCCTCGCCTTTTCGATCGTTGTTGTTTTCGTGCTAGCCTTCTTAAAGCAGATCATGTGTAACATGTGTCTGTACTCAGATACTATTGCTTCCACTAACTTTGTGCTCCCGAGCTGTTGTATTCGAGCCCTCGTGGCCCCTGGCTTGTAATTAAATAGCTTGTATTATTTTATTTGTAGAGTTGTGTTGTGATATCTCACCGTGAGTCCTTGATTTCGACCGTGTACCTTGCGTGTATGATTATCGTACACGGTCTGATTTTGGGGGCGTCACACCGGGATGGGGAGAGGAGAGGGGTGGGGTGGGCTTCTGCCCATGGACGATAGATATGGTTTTTTTTGTTTATGTTTTGTTTATGTTTTCTGTTTTCTTTTATTTTAGCTATTAAAAGGATTTTGTACAATATGGAACTTGTACCACAATTAGGGTTACACCTTATACTACTGCTACAAAAAGTTTAGACTTTAAATAAAATCATTTAGTAATTCAATTAAATAATATTTAATTAATTTGGACATTTTAAGCTACTGTTTTTATTGTTGGAATTAGTTTATGGCTCAAAAATTCCCCATATCCAAATGGGCATGAACCACCGGTTATTTGGGATTTTACAAAAGTGTTTGCACAATTTTTAGACAAGGTTTTATTTACCACTTTGTTTTTAATATTCATCAAAGGGGATTTTGAAATGATCCAATGCAAAGGTGATAAAAGGGAGATTAGTAACAGTGATTTGACTGTAGCAAAAGTAATTACTGTTACAAGACTCTGAGGGTGTTACAATCATGTATAACACTGCATGCCCCATCGGTGAATCTTTTCAGAAAGCAGGTGCAGGATGGGAATTAGGAGAATGCAATAGTTACCTTGAATAGACTTGGTCTTTTGGATGAAAACATTGTGAAGTCTGCGACCTTTTTGTTATTGAAGCAGAAATTCTTTGACCTTCTGAGAAATGACAATATCATGGGTGCTATAAAGACGATGCAAAGTGAAATATCCCCCCTTGGCATTAACAAAAAAAGAGTTCATGAAATGTCAAGCTGCTTAATTTCTTCTCCGCAAAATGTCTTGGTTGTTTTTTCAAAGCATGGAATTGAATCTTCTAACTCACGGTTTAAGCTCCTAGAGGAATTGCAAAAGGTGCTCCCCGTACTGTTATGGTACCTGAGAGGAGGTTAGAGAATTTAGTCGAACATGCACTTACTGTACAACGTGAAGCTTGCTATCTCCATAATTTTATTGATGACCTGTCACCGTATATCGATCATCACTGTGGGAGAGATCAGATACCATCTCGATCGCTGCAGGTAAGAAATCATGCTGATGCTCTGTTTCAGTACTTGCATTTATTACATGTTTTGAATAGAGAATTCTAAATCAAGGCTGCCTACTTGTCGGTTGACTGGACTGGTCACGCACCAATAAAAGCAGTAGTGTCCAATGTTCTGCTATTTCCTTCCCTGCCTGGATGCGTTTGGTTAGTAGGCTATCCCTCAATAGGACAAGGATAACCGTTTTTTGACTGGATACCACCCGTTTGGTTCGCGGACGAGTTGGGATGAGCCTGGATATGAGCAGTCGGATGCTTCGAATATTCCTCCAAATTCGGGCTCCGCACGTCCGCCAAAATGTCACGGACAGGGCATCCATCTCGGCTCCTCGCGTTGGGGAGTGTTTGGTTTCATGCCTCACACCTGGCTCGTACCCCGGCATGCAAATTTCTGGTTGTTTGGTAAACTACATGGCTTACTGAGCCAGGCTGAGCCGAACGCGAGAATTCCCCGCATCTTGGAGCCAGGCCCGTTCCTGCATGCGCATCATTTTTTCCTTTCTCTCTCTCACGCGTAGATTGGATCGAGGGCCACACCGGCCGCCAGTGAGCGACTAGCGACGTCCCTGATTCCTCTTTCTTCTCCATGCCCGGCGGCCCTGATTCCTCTTTCTTCTCCATGGCCGGCACCCCTGATTCCTCTTTCTTCTCCATGGCCGACGCCCTGATTCCTCTTTCTTCTCCATGGCGGCTGGGGATTGGAGCGTGAAGGTCGGAACCGGGGTGGAGGACCACGCCAGCCGCCACAGTGAGCCGCAGACGGCGCCGCTGGCTCCTCCACGCCCACGCCGGGGGCCATGCCGGCCGCCACAGATCGAGAGGAAGCAGGGGGAGCGGAGCACCTGCGCGCGTAGATTGGATCGAGAGGAAGCAGGGGATCGGGATCGAGAGGAAGCAGGGGCCGGGGAACATGGCCGGTGGCGTGCTCCTCCATGGCCATCTCAGAATTAAGCCCAATCCAACCTACCAAACAACATCTGCCGTTCATTGCAGCTCTTGTGCATCTGTAACATGCAGTCAACCAAATCCATATCTCACCCCATCCTTGCATGTTGCATCTGCTCAAGCAGGCCAGGCTCACCCAGGATGCCTCATACGATGCAGGCTAGAGCCATCCACACAACCAATGAACCAAACACGCCTTTGGTGAAGCGTTTTCCGCGCTCGTTCCCCATCTCCTCCCGCTTATCCCTCGGCGGCGGCCACCACAGATGAAGGTGAGCTCGCGGCGGCATGTCTCTCTCCTTCCTTATCTTCTGCATGCCGTGGCTCTCTCCTTCCTTCCTTCCTTATCTCTCCCGTTTGAGATGAAAGCTAGAAGAGCTCATGGCGGCGGCGGCAGAAACATGTGAGATTCGCATGGAGCCGACAGTGACCTGCAGATGGACGCGGTTCCGTTCGGTGTTCTTCGCGGCAGCATAGCGAGGCATGGGACTTTGGGAGAGAGGAGGCGCATGAGGCTGCTCCAGATCTACGTGTTTAATTTCTGGTTTTCTCTCGATCTGGCTTTCTCTCCTCTGGATCTCTCCTCAAACCAAACAAAAACTCGGCTAACCTCATCCATCCAGCCAAGCAAAGAAACGTGATATCCTTGTCCAGCTGGTTGGGGATACCACTAGCCACCCTATTCTGTCCATCCAACCAAACACACCCAATTTATTTGATGTCTCATTAGTAATTACTTCTTTGGCGTATGTTCTATTCTCTTTCCTTTTTCTTTGGCGTGTACGTGCGTGCAGCCGCGAATTTGTGTTTTTGACCACTAGTCTATACTTTGGTCTTACTATTGTTGAATAGTTGAGGCGTAAACCAATAGTCATCTTAACTGAAGAAGCAAAAGTCCACTTTACTTGCATTACATGCATAATAGGAACGTGTGATTCAGCTGTCATAACATATAAGCCTCTCAATTCTCGAACATCTTTACAGTCCCACCCTTCCCCTCCCTTCCTCCCCCTTCTGTCTTGCTGCTTGAATATTTCTACTCCCTCCGGCCCGAAATACTCGTCTCGGCGGCAATTTTACAAAAAAAACTCCTCATACTTTTCCCGACCGAACCCGCGGTCCTGATTGCTCCCCTCGCTCACTCCGTCGCCTGCTACCCTCCCCCAACATCGCCGTCTTCTTCGATCCGCCGTCGCCGGCCACTTCTGAGCTCGCCCACACCGCGCGACTCCCCAAGCCTCCTCCAGGACCCCTCCTCCACGGCATCCTCCTCCGCGCAGCTCCTTGGCTCCCTCCTCCCCGTGCAGCTCTCCGGCTCCAAAAAGGTAATCTTTCTCCACTGGACAAGGCCGGCGACGAGCGCGGTTGTTCAAAGAGGAGATCCGCCGGTGAGATTCCTTCCCAGCCTGCGTTAATGACTCGATTTACTCCCCCCCCACTTTGCTCCCAGATGAGGAAGATGATGGGCTCGTTCTGCGCGATGTTGGGAAGGCCGCGTAGGTCGTCGTCACCGTCGTCGTCGGCGCGCGGGGACGAGATGCGGATGAGCGGAGGTGCTCAGGTATCTTGAGGAGTTCGCGCGGCAGTTCGATCTCCACGGCCTGGTCCGGCTCGAGACGGAAGTGGTTAGCGTCCGTAGGGAGACGAGCGGGAGATGGAGGGTGTCGTACTGCTTGAGGAACCTCGCTGGCGCCGAAGGCAAACTGGAGGTGGAGGTGTTCGACGCCGTCGTCGTGTGCAACGGCCACTTCACCGAGCCCCGCCTCTCCGACATCGCGGGTAATGGCCGCTAGCTAGTATGCACGTGGTGTTAGTCTGGTCAGTACAATTTTTCATGGCGATGGGTGAATGATGTGCAGGCATAGAGGGTTGGCCAGGGAAGCAGATGCACAGCCACAGCTACCGTGCGCCCGACCCATTCCGCGGCCAAGTGTGTGCCATCCCATCTTCCATGCATCACCTGAATTTCTTCTCAATGTCTGACCTGACCGGCAGCATCTGTTGTTAATTTTGTGGGTAGGCTGATTGAATTTGAAACATGCGTTGTACGTGTTGCTAGGTGGTGGTGATTGTAGGGTACAATCCCAGCGGGATGGACATCTCAAGGGACATCGCCGGCGTCGCCAAACAAGTCCACGTCGCCGGCCTTTGAGGCTGCGCATCCTCATGATTAGAACAGAAGGCTGGTCTTCTTCGCCAGGTCCTCTTCTTCCCCAGTTCTTCAGTTTTGTGCTTGCTTGTTTGCTCCTGTACATAGCCAGTTCTTCTTTAGTTTTGTTGTATCTGGTTGCAAAAGTGTTGGTAATGCAGTCTACACCTCAGTTCTTCAGTTTTGTGCTTGCTTGTTTGATCCTGGTTGGAATCACCATGTTGTTGCTAACTGAATCTTTATCAAGTGTCAGTCTACACCTTAGGGTCAGTTAACTGAATCTTTATTCAGTAGATTGCAATTTGCATACTCCAGTGCATTGCTTGCATATTTAATTCAGTGGAAATAAATGTCCTTATTCTCTGAAAATATATTGTAAGGTTGTCCTGTACATCCAACTTGCTTAGGTACATCTTGCAAATACATGGCTACGGTTGAATAAAGTGTTGCAAATACATGGCAAGTGTTCAGTGGCACAGTGTAGAACATATATATTTAGCTTTCTATAAACATAGTGCAATGCACAAGACACAATTACATATATATTTGGCGATCAAGGTCAAGTGTCTGGCTCTGGAGCCTGGGGCGTTTCTGAAAAAATTCAGTTTGCACACTTGGATATGAACATTGAACTAAATTCAGTTTGGCTCTGAACATTGAACTAAATTCAGTTTGGCTCTGAACATTGAACTAAATTCAGCTTTATCACATCCCCTGTTTTTCCAATATCAGCAGAACTTGGGGCAAGATGAGAAGGAGATGGAGTGAATTGCCAGTTGCATATGTGAGCAGGAGCACATTGCCACTGATATCACCAAGGTGAATTTTATTTATCCCAGATGCACAACAATTTTTGAACACTTTGTCTGAATTCATATGTAAGCTGACAAAGATAGTGATATATCTAATTTTTTTGAATACTTTGTCTGAGCAGCAGAGCAACAAGAGCAGCAAAGCAACAAGAGGAGCAGAGCAACAACATCAAATCAATAGCAACCACAGTGTGAGTTCTACTCCAGTCAAGTGTTTTACTCCAGTGCTATACTCGTTGATGCTGCTACAGTTTTACTGACAGAGATGCAGAGCGGCAGAGCTAGAATGTCAAGTTTACTTTCAAATTCATGTGGAATTTCAAGTTTACTTATGTAGAATGTCAAGTTTACTTTCAATTTCAGATTATATATGTCGAATTTCAATTTTATTTTGAATTGCAGAGCATCATTCTACAGAGTGCTCCATCAGGGGAAGTCAACCTACCAGCAGCAGCATCAACGAGTGCTCGATCAGGGGAAGTCAGTGTCGCCCACTACCAGCAGCAGGTGTGGTCGCCGATCAGGGGGGCGTCGGCGTTGCGCACCATCACCAGCAACAGAGGTCCTCGATCAGGGGATCGAAATTGTTCGCGGCGCCGGCGGACGGGGCGGAGGGAGCACAAAGGCTACAGCAACGTAGGTGGGCGGGGCGGCTGCTCCCTGAGCCACGACGAAGATGGTCGCAGCTGCAGGTCGCCTCCGCAGGCGGCGGCGAAGTTGGGCGCAGGCGCCGGTTGCCTCCACGGCGGCGGCGCCGTTGGGCGGCGGTCGATTCTGCGAAGGGCAGAGAGGCCTCTGTGGGCGGCAGAGCATCTGGGCTTAGGCGGGAGAGGCGACCACCGTGGGCGGCTGAGCAGGTGGGTGCGGCAGCACAGCTGGGCGCCGGACCTTGGCCAGACGGCGGTGCCGGCCACAGTGCGGGCGAGTTGAAAAGGACGAAGGGGCTGTTGCTGTTGTTTTGGATTTTCCAGGTTTTTTTGTTGCAAAATCAATTTAATACTACGTGTGCGACATGTATTTCGGACCGGAGGGAGTACAATATATATTTAGGTTCGAAACGGTACAAACGGTTTGAGATTAGCATGAGGAAGTACTGGACTTGCTGTTTCTTTATGAAGACAACTGACCGAGAAAGATAGATGTGAGCTGAGTGCAATTTTTCTGTTCACGAAAACATCCTATCAGCTGAGGTTCCTGATGTGCCTTCCATTCCTAGTGTAAAACGGTAAATGCCTAAATTTAACAATCGAAACTAGGCAATGCTATGTTTTATGTTGCATGATTACACACTGCTAGATGCATATCTTATCATTTGTGACTAAAGCAGAAGCAAGTAAAATTATTGCAGGTTTTGTGTGCACACAGTGATGAAGTATGGTTTCTCCAATTTTCAAACAATGGAAAGTATTTAGCATCGGCATCAAATGATAAAACCGCAGTCATATGGAAGGTAACTATGCTTCCAACTTTTGACATTTTTAATTGGTGTTTAGCAGTGCAGTACTGTGTCATTTTTTATTTTGCACCTATGCGAAAAGTTGAAATTGCACACATTCATTAATGCTTGGATGTTCACCTGCTGTTTGTTCTGTCTAAAAAAATGTAATCTAGAATATTTTGTTATTTGTGTAAATGGAAGTCAAAGATAAAGGGTTACCATTTTTATATGTTTAGTTTCATTGGAGCATATTTGAGATTTTAGGCTTCAGAACCAAATATATTTGATTAATATGTTTGTTTGTCAGTTTTACTCCATGATCATGTAACCAGACACTTTTCTCTTGGCCTGTCCACCGTTGATTATGAAAGTGTATCTGTTGTTCTGGTTACACTTCAAAGAACAACTCCACAACCCTAGAGATTTGGTCTTTATGCATGCGTGGAATGGTTAGCTTGTCCGAAAGGTGTTCTGATTTTTCCTTTGTGGTCACACACTTATTGTTGCTTCTCATTTTAAAATGTCAAGACTTATTTCTGCATACAATTTCCACCATCTCTTTCAGCACATGAAATCCATCAGGATCTCCATGAACATGAACCCGATTTTCTGGTTTCCTCTGCATTGTTCCAGGAAGCTAGCTGTGCATTGCACGTGTGTGTTTACTGTTTACTGATAATGATGGATATGGTTACATTTTGACTGCCATCTCGATAGTTGATGCAACACAATTCAGTATTCTCCTTGCTTGCAGTAATGTGAGTATTTGTTATCCTAGGTCGATGAAGATGGAGAACTATTGCAGAAGCACATATTGAGTGGTCATGAGAAACCAGTAATGATGGTTGCATGGAGCCCTGATGATTGCCAGCTTCTCACATGTGGAATGGAAGAAGTCATCCGGCGCTGGGATGTTGAATCTGGCGAGTGTATTCATGTTTATGAAAAACCTGGCCTTGGTTTGATGTCATGTGGTTGGTTTCCAGATGGAAAACAAATATTGTCTGGTTTAGCTGATCAAAGCCTTTGCTTGTGGGATTTAGATGGAAAACAAGCAGATTGCTGGAAATGGCAGAGATCATCAAAAACATCTGATTTTGCTGTAGCAAAAGATAGCAAACTTATAATAACCTTCAATAGAGATTCCACAATTCTTTTATTCAATAGGGACACAAAAGAGGAGAGGCTGATTGAAGAGGAGCAAACAGTCACTTCATTTTCTCTTTCGGAAGATGGTGATTTCTTGCTTGTAAATCTTATAAATGAGCAGATTCATTTGTGAAACATAATGAACGATCCCATCCGAGTTAAACGGTACACTGGTCATAAGCGCAGCCGGTTTGTGATAAGGTCATGTTTCGGTGGATCTGAGCAGGCCTTTATTGCCAGTGGAAGTGAAGATGCAAAGGTAACCAACTTGCAGATAAATGCTGAATTCTAGAAACTGTGAAATCATATTTTCTACTCCCTCTGTTTTTGTATACAAGGCCACTCTTACCTGTCTATCTTTGGCCATTAATTTTACAAACAAAATGTGAGTTATATGCAACAAAAAGTATATCATTGTATGCACATTTTAAAGAACTTTTCGAAGATTTTTTAATGACATATAATCCATATTTTGTTGACCAAAATTATTAGTCAAAGTTTGACACAAAAAACAGAGTGACCTAGTATACGAAAACAGAGGGAGTATCTTACAAGTCAATGTTTACTGAAGAACCTAGTGACTGAACTGGAACAGTTCTCATCACACCGCCTTCCTACTGGAATGGAGATTTTTTGAGCTCGTTTTATAAATAAAATAAATAAATAACACTTTTTAAGTTTTAAAAAATTCTGAAAAAATATACATGAACATAGGGATATATACTACATTTTTGAAAAAAATTCATGATGAAATACGTTTTGGTGTGAGCTGCACAAAAAAACAAAGTCATGTACTTTAATAGTGAGTTGTACGTGTGCTAGAAATACAAGTTTTTGTTATTTTTGTGTAGCTCGCATACAATGTATTTCACTGTGGAACTTTGCAGATGAGTAATGTACATCCATATGTATGTGTATTTTTTTTCAGATATTCTTGAAACCTAAAAATTTGATTTTTGAATTTTCAAAATGAAGGGCTCCATGGAGCTCGGGACCAAAAGCAAGTTCCGTGTCTACTATATCTTATAAAACATACCAATATATATAACATTTGTGACATTTTCAATGTTGTTTGTTCAGTATGACAACTTAGCGTCATGCAATGTTCTTTATTTTGTCAGGTGTATATATGGCACAGAGCTAGTGGAGATCTTATCAAGACCCTGTCTGGCCACTCGGGTGCGGTCAACTGCGTAAGCTGGAACCCTACAAATCCGCATATGCTCGGGTCTGCGAGCGATGATCATACCATTCGCATATGGGCGGTAAAGAAAGCCACTGCGAAGCCAAGGGACACAGGCAGCAGCAGCAATAATGGGATCCACATGAACGGCAGCGCCAACGGCAACGGTTTCATTCACCAGTGCAACGGGAGCAGCAGCAAATGACTAGCCCATGCAACGCTTTGCTTTCTTTCTTCCAGGAAGAACACTAGTGCAGCCCCTGTGTAGGGGGAGTGCAAAACCTGCTTGGTTTCATGCACCCTCTCCCTTGCTCAGTTGTGTGTCACAATCGTCACATTTATTTCTCTATTCAAAGATGACACAAGTTCAGATATTGTTTCGCGCTTAAAATAGTTTTCTTCGATCTACTCTTGCGATGGTCAAGATAGCACCGTGCCGATGCCAGAAAGAATCTGTTTCATATTCTGCCTGGTTTCACCAAATCAATGTTAAAACGAAATGTAGATAAATTATGAACTGTGCACCTGGGCACATCTTCGGGAACACAGGAAATTCCATGCTTTTCTTTGAGGGAGAAATTCCATGCATTCTTATTCGCAGCAACACCTTCATCAGTATCCTCGGAAAATCATTGCCAGCTCAAACCAAAATGCCCTTTATTAGTGCACTTCCTCCTGCCATTATCTGTGTGTTTAGAACGAACAACTATTTCAGCCTGCCCAACTTTATCGATCTAAAACATTAAAAGGAATACAAAGCCCTTCAGGCATACTTGTAAGCAAATTGTACAAGTTTCGCTTTCCCCTAAGCATCTCGCTAGGATTTCTCTTTCCTTCGGCAGCGGCGAAAGCCTTTCGCTTCCGATCGATCTCTTGCTCCTCGGGCCTAATCTCTTCGATCACTCAGCCTGACTAAGCGAATACCTAGCGTTCTTCTCGGCCTTGGTCTGGTGAGACCTCAAGATAGTAAGTTCTCGCTGCTGGAATTGATCTGGAATGGCAACTGATGTAGAGGAAGACCAATGAGGAGGCAGAGGATTTGCTCCAACGCTTGGAACTTCACGAGAATGATAGAGATGACTTTGTTTGGGAGGAGGAATATGATCTATCGGATGTGAAGGCGACGTGGTTTCCAATGGCTTAGGGTTCACACAAACAAGGGTTTTATCCCTTCTGCTCTTTACACTGACATGAAGTCTACTTGGAACCATGGGATGGAGGTTCGCTGGATGCTGATTGAGAAGAATCTATTCACAGTTGAGTTTGGTTTCTTGAGAGATTGGAATACGACAATAACGAACCGTGTCTGTTTCGCAATCAGGCAGTGATCTTGTTGGAGTACGATGGATATACCAATCCGAAATCTATTTCTTTGGACAAGCTGGCGATATGGGCAAGAGTGTTGAAGTAACTGAATAACTATCTGAACGAGATAGTCATCAAAGGTATGTGCAGGAAGATGGGCAAGATCCTGGAACTAAGTTACATGCGGGTTATGTAGGATCTCTTGTTAGAGTAAAGGTAAATTTGGATGTGGATGAAAAAGTAAAGCGATTTGTGTTAATCACAAGCGCATGAAAGCAGGATGGGTACCAAGTAAAATATGATAAACTACCCATCTTTTGTAACAATTGCCGGCTTATAGGTCGGTACGAGGAATGTGGTACAAGTGAACTACTGGAAATATATGTCCTAGAGGCAAATAATAAAACATGTTTATTATCATATTTCATTAGTTCATAATAAGTGTAATACCATGATATAACTATATTAAGAGGAAACATTAATACATGTGTGGTATGTAAACGAACCAGGTCCCTAGTAGCCTCTATTCAACTAGTTCGTTGCTCAACTAATGATCAAGGTTTTCTGATCATGATACATTTATGTCTATTGACAATGGGGTCATATCATTAGGAGAATGATGTGATGGACACACACCTAATATAAGTATTGCAATGCAATCTAGTCACAAAGTTCAACCTTGCGATAATTGCTCTCAAAAGACAAGCGTTGGTTTTTTTCTCGGAGCAGCCAACCCACAAATGGGACTGGGGGCGGCTATTTATAACTGAAGAGCAACCCGATGTGAAAGGATGTAAATGCCCATATGCAGAAAGACTTAAATGCCCTCCATACCAAACCGTTGGCTGGACAGGTTCCATCCACTCCACACGCAACATGTGTCCGGTCGGAATATTTTCTCTCTCACTCACTTTCTTCAAAAATGCTGCATTGGCAGATTCCTGACTCCTCAAACGAAGTCAGTTTCGTCAGTGTCCTGAAGAACTACGTCTCAGACACTCGATGAAACTAAACTTCTTCTGCAAGAGATTTCCTCGGGGTTTTCCTTCAGGTTTAACTAAGTTGAGAATTTTATTCAGAAAATCAGAAACTCGTTTTCCTCAACCCCTCTGATAGTACGATGCTTCCCTATGACTCAATAAAGAAGAAAAGGGCTAACGAAGACTACGCTTTGAACTTCTTCTTCGATTCATTCTTCTTCAGGGCGCCAATCGGTTTCCTCGAGAACTTTAGTTTCTTCAGGAAAACCTTCCGTTATCTCAGGAAAATCGCGCCATCTTCTTTAAGGGAGACATCAGTTTCTTCAATGTTCCTCAACATTGGGGGGGGGGGGTAACAATGAAGGTTAAACCAACTCTTCAGGGACTTTTCTCCTATGTATACTCACAAACACATTAGTCCTTAACCGTTTTGTTTTCAATTCTCCAAAACCTCAAAGGGGGCACTAGATGCACTTACGGTGTCGCACTTCGGAAATGCCATGGGTGTCATCCTTTGAGAAGTTTGTAGCATCAACAACATCGACCTACGAGATCCTGACAATGAGAATGTGTGAATTCTATTGATAAAAAATGCACAAAATATTTAACATTCCGGAGGAGTACACCAACCTAGATGTTGAAATGAATATGATAAACAACATACAATAACCCACTTTTCCAACCATTTGAGAGCTTGGAAATTCAGGACCAAAAAGTAGTTCATTCATAGAGATTTCTCCAAGGTCGATGTGAAATGGCCAACGGTTTCTGAACCAAAGTGGGACATTTTCAAATCTCGACACATGCCTTAATTAAAATGGCCACACGTGTTACGAACATTGCAACCAACCAAAAGTGATGGTGTTGGGGTTTAGTCATGTATATGTAATCAAAGTTCTATATTATTTACATTCTTGTTAAGTATTAACATTCTTATGAACTTGACTACCTATCTTAACTATAAATACTCAGTTACATAATTGTCGTTCTTGCTTGTCAATTAATTAATGTTATTCCAAATTTATATATCATGAACTTAGTTTGAGGTAGCGGTAAAACGCTGTCATGGAAGCGCAATAACACTCCCACATGACCATAGAAAATACTGCCATGGCAGAGCTTGTTGGCTTCCTTTAAATTACATTAATGACATGCGGAGAAGGGAAATGCCACTAACATTCTGTCTATCTTGTGGCGTGGAGATATTTCAAATGCCAGCTATACATGCGCGACTAATGACGTGCACTTATTTGTCTTGCCACCAGTATCTAAATTAGCTATGGTGTGGGCATCCAATGCCACAACTTTTTTTAATCAATGGTGCCATATTGATGGCGTTGGGTTCCCACGCCATCAAGCCCCTTTTTTCCATGACACTGCTAGTCTTTTCTACACTAGTGACTCAGTGATGCCCCAGAGCTTTAGTTTCGGCATCGTTCCAACAGATTAGTACTCCCTCAAAAGAGTGCAAATCGGGATAAGTCATCGCGTTCCCAATTCACTTGTGATTTATCCTTTACCCACATCTTTACGTGATTTGCATGTTTGTAGGCTTGCTATTTAGATTGTTGCCTATCATAATTTCTATTGAGCTTGCTTGCAATGTAGGTTGTGTTCATCTAGTTGTGTATCTAGTGAAATTAATTTACCTGAATTATCCTAAAATTGGAAATTAGGCTTAAAATTTGTAGTTTCCTATTCACCCCTCTTTAGTCGATTGTATCGATCTTTTCGAAGGTATACCTACTATGGCATACACATACATATGGATACAGTGTTCTCTGAGCTTCTGAACATCCCAACATGACGATGTATTATCAATAAAATCACTGACACGCGTTGGTGGTGCCAAAATCAAACAGCCAATGGCCCTGGAATTTTCCTTCCTCTAGGTCCATAGTCCATTCCAAGCATGCATATTCTCTCTCATACCAATTCTTTAAATCAAACTTTTCTTTAACACCTCCTTGTCATCTATGATAACATTAAGGGTGAAAGTGGTTAGGATAATTTCTATCTGAAACCTTTTCAGAATCCGGTTGATAGGATACTGTAATAGACTTTGTACATCCGATAATAATCAGATCCGAATTGAATCCGACTGATAGGATCGGTATAGGATGTGTTATTACTAATATCCGACATAATAGGATAAACATTTTTTTAGTCGGATAATCTGATCTTTGAAATTCTGAATCCGATTTATGGGCGAAGTTTTAAGCATTAAGTAGCATTACGTGTATGCTATTTTTTTTCTTATGAGACAAGACATATCATTGTTAGTGATTTATTTGGCTTATTTCAATACTATCTAGTGCTTCATGTGTTCTTAAAGTGTGTAAGAACTAATATTTGTTAATGTTTATATATAGTTTTAGTTTAAAGTATTTATATATTCCTCATATATGAATATGGTAAATGACCGTTTTTGATCCATTGTTGCCCTGTTACCGTTCTGCTTCCGAATTCTCCTAACCCGGTATTCGAATCTGCACCCGCTTCGCTTCCAAATTCAAAAATAAATATGGAATAGGATACAGTATAAGGATTATCCGTCTGAATCCGATTCGGTTTCACCCCTAGATATGAAAAACATTTGAGACATGTGTACCAAGTTCATCTTGTAAGAAAGCTTCTTTAGGGTGATACACAACTCACAAAACACTACCACTCAAAAGTTATCGGGTTTTGGAGGATCCTCCAAGATTGATGAGGCATACCTAATTTAATGGTTCAATATCCAAAATGCTCAACTCCTTTGGGATTTTGGCTTCATCCTGTTTTCCCATGACACCCAACATGGCCTCCTCCTATTCCACTCTTTGCTCGTCCACCAAAAGTTCAAGAGCAACGAGTTTATGTGATGACATGATGACTAACTCCTCGTTGGTTACCCCAAGTGGAAGGTTAGATGTAGGATAGTGGCAAATTTCCCTTGGCAAAGATACCAAGGTTGAAAAGATCGTCTCCTGTAGGACTCCGAGGTTGACAAGTAGGTGGCAAGGAAACAAGGGCACCGTTTTTAAGACAAAAGTTACTTCCTTGACCTGGACATGCACACACAACAAGTAACTTTGCTCCCAACGAGTACAGAGAGGTTGTCAATCTCTCCGGCCTTGATGTTTACAAAGGATCAACGAAACAGATAATAGGTAGTGATAATTGCTACTGAAAAGTAAAAGAAGGAAATAAATTGAGCGTGTAAACAGTAATGAGAATATGGACCGGGGTCCCATGATGTTCACTAGTGATGTCTCTCTCCCAAAAGACGATAAAACTACTATGTGAGGTAAAAAGATCACATCTGGATAATTGACATGATTACGGGTGCAAACCAATGCTAACTATGCTACAAAGAAAGAAAGAGGCTCAAAAGCATGGGTGGTACGCCAAAATAAGTAGACCGAAATCCATCTACATCTACTACTAATCATCCACCTTGAGATATCTATCCAGAACATCTCGTTGGTATTAAGTTGCGAGCCCCACCCAAAGTGTAAACCGAAAGCAACAGACAACTGCATTAAAAGAACTATGCGTAAAGTAAACAATCCTTGCAACCGCGGTTACAAGCACCGTTGTTTCCCCCTTGTGGCAACAACACATCCCCTAGACTCATGTTTCTGTCACTCAAGCTAGTCATCAGGGGGCATGAACCCACAATCAAGCATAACACTCCCTCTTGGAGTCACTACCTACTACTTCGTGAAAGCAATAAACAGCAACGGAGAACATGCAAGAATTACTCAAGAACAAAAATATAAAAGATAATAACCAAATATATTACTCAACCACAATCTGAACATAGTCTCATAATCCATCAGATCCCAACAAACTCAGCATAGCAATAGCAGAAAGAATTACATAGGTACCTTGATCATGTAGGGAAGCTCACAAGGTCTAAGCCATGAAGAACAAAGAGGGGAGGAGAACATCACATAGCTATTGGTCATGGACCCATGGTCCAAGGTGGACTACTCACGGATCATCCGGGAAGCGTCCATGGTGATGGAGAAGCTCCCAGAGGTCAATCCTCCCTCCGGCAGGGTGCCGGGAAGAGGTCTGTTGGCGCTCCCGATCTTGGAAGCACGGTGGCGGCGGAACAGAGGCGAGATCGCGAAAAAGGGTTCCCTCCTCGGAATTTTCCTGTGACGGAGAATATATATGCGAAGGGGGGAAGCCAGGGGGGCACCAGGGGTCCAGGCGGCCACCTGGCGCGATCTCCCCCTAGGGCGCGCCACCAGGGAGCCTGTGCCCCTGGTGGTGGCCCTCTGGCCCCACTTTGGATCTTCCGAAAGCTTCCGGTGCGCTGATATTTTATTTGATTTTTCTGAATTTTTGGAGTACTTTTAATATGGGGGAAACCTGAAATAGAAAAACAACAGAAAACAGAAACTGGCACTGGGGTGCACTGAGTTAATAGGTTAGTCCAAATATGATCAAAAGTATATGAAAGTGTATGTAAAGCATAGCAATATCACCCAGAACATGCATGGAGCAAGCGGAAATTATAGATACGTTTGGGACGTATCAACATCCCCAAGCTTAATTCCTGCTCGTCCTCGAGTAGGTAAATGATAACAAGCATAATTTCTGTGGTGACATGCTAACAACCATATAAGAACTTTGTAAGTACAAAAATCAAGGTTTGTAATTCAATTCAAGTCTTAACATGCAAGAGTCTATATTAGCATTGAAACACGAACCATAAGAATATAAAGGTGCAAGAGCTCTTGCTTCCCGTGACTCGAATGTCTCCAGATGGTGTTTGCGTGCAAGAAGTGGGAGATGGTGATGGCGTGGAAGTGATAATGGCTTCTCGCCCTTTGTTGGTTACCCCAAGTTGAAGGTGAGATGTAGGATAGCAGCAAATATCCCCTATGTGGAGGATAGGGTTTGTCTCCCGTAGGATTCCGGAAGTGAGAAGTAGGTTGTCAACGGCGCAATTGACGTGGACCTGCACACAATACAAATAACTTTGCTCCCAACGAAGTTCAGAGAGGTTGTCAAATCTCCGGCCTTGTTGTTTACAAAGGATCAAACACAAGGGATAAAGGATAATAATGATAGTATCTGGAAAGTAAAAGCAGAAAATAAATTGAGCGTGTAAACAGTGATGAGAATATGGACCGGGGTCCCGTGATGTTCGCTAGTGATGTCTCTCTCCCAAAAGACGATAAAACTGCTATGCGAGGTAAACAAATTACAACTGGGCAATTGACAGGATTAAAAACGCACCGCAATGCTAACTACGCTACAAAGAAAGGAAGAGGCTCAAAAGCATGGTCGGTACGCATAAATAAGTAGAACGAAATCCAACTGCATCTACTACTAATCATCCTCCTTGAGATATCTATCCATAACATCTCGCTGGTATTAAGTTGCGAGGCCCACCCAAAGTGTAAACCCAAAGCAACAGACAACTGCATTAAAAGAACTTTGCGTAAAGTAAACAATCCTTGTAACCGCGGTTACAAGCACCGTTGTTTCCCCCCTTGTGGCAACAACACATCCCCTAGACTCATGTTTCCGTCACTCAAGCATGTCATCAGGGGGCATGAGCCCACAATTGAGCATAACGTTCCCTCTTGGAGTCACTACCTACTACTTGTCCAAAGCAATAAACAACAACGGAGAACATGCAAGAATTACTTAGGAACAAAAATATAAAAGATAAAAACCAAATATATTACTCTATCACAAACTGAACATAGTCTCATAATCCATCAGATCCCAGCAAACTCAGCATAGCAACAGCAGAAAGAATTACATATGTGCCTCGATCACGTAGGGCAGCTCACAAGGTCTAATCCATTAAGAACAAAGAGGGGAGGAGAACATCACATAACTGCTGATCACGGACCCATGGTCCAAGGTAGACTACTCACGGATCATCCGGGAAGCGTCCATGGTGGAGGAGAGGCTCCCGGAGGTCCTCCCTCCGGAAGGGTGCCGGGAATAGGTTTGTTGGCGCTCCCGATATTGGAAGCGCGGCGATGGCGGAACAGAGGCGAGATCGCGAAAAAGGGTTCTTTCCTCGGAAGAATCCCGTCACGGAGAATAAATAGGAGAAGGGGGGCAGCCAGGGGGGCCACTAGGTGTCCAGGCGGCCACCTGGCGCAGCCCAGCCCTAGGGCGCGCCACCAGGGCGCCTGGACCCCCGGTGGTGGCCCTCTGGCCCCACCCAGGTGTTTTCGGAAGGTTCTTCTGCGCTGATTTTTTATCTGATTTTCCCAAAATTTTGGAGCACTTTTAATATGGGGGAAACCTGAAATAGAGAAACAGCAGAAAACAGGAACTGGCACTGTGGTGCACTGAGTTAATAAATTAGTCCAAATATGATCAAAAGTGTATGAAAGTATATCTAGATCATAGCAATATCACACAAAACATGCATGGAGCAAGCATAAATTATAGATACGTTTGGGATGTATCAAAAACCCCAAGCTTAATTCCTGCTCGTCCTCGAGTAGGTAAATGATAACAAGCATAATTTCTGTGGTGACATGCTACCAACCATTTAAGAACTTTTGAAAGTAAAGCAATCAAGGTATGTAATTAATTTCAAGTCATTACAGGCAAGAGTCTATATTAGTATTGAAACAAGTAACATAAGAACATAAAGGTGAAAGAGCTCTTGCTGTCCGTGACTCGAATGTCTCCAGATGGTGTTTGCATGCAAGAAGTGGGAGATGGGAATACGAGAGAAAATATATAATTATTGAGAACTCAATCTACTAAAGTGTCACACTTAGTATTCTTTGGAATCTTATCTTGACTCGTCCCCAGACCACTAGCTAGGTACAAGTCAATTTGATCCACTCCTTTTCGATATTTTGAGCACGCATGCAATGGATGAGCGTAAGCACTAGAGTTGACACTTAGGATGGCAAAGAGAGAAATATGGTGGAGGAGGAAGGCAAAAAGGGTGAGAAAGGCTCACATCAATGAGGACAATCGTAGGATAGAAGGCCAAATGATAGATATGATGTGAGGAGTAGGGATTGCCATGCAACAGATGCACATATGAGGTAAGAAAAGCTCTCCAATGGAACTAGTGGGGGATGCATCCAACTTGCTCGCCCATGAAGACCTAGAGCTCGTTTGAGGAGGCTCATCCTTGGAATATGCAAGCCAAGTTCTATAGTGTGAAGGTCCCCACATAGCTATATGCATATATGATCATCTCTATGGAGTACAAGATATAGATGGAGTACGAGTGTGGATCTTTCAAAAGGAATAGTAGTGTTGCCCCTTTCTCTCTTTTTATTTCTTTTTCTCATTTTTCTATTTTTTTGTATTTTTTTGGTGCCCTCAATGGCTCTTTCTATTTAACTCTCATTTGTCCTCTTTGGGATCTTTTATTTTTGTCCTCTTTGGGATCTTTTCCTCACTTAAGGGAAACACTCTATTTTACAAGAAGGTATAGAAGATCTTCACACTTTACAAGGTACTCAACATAAAGAAGATGTAGCTATCATGATGTATGAAAATGTATGCCTCTGCCAGTGTAGCAGGAACATGTATGACATGAAGATCAAGTCACGAGAAGGTGGATGTTGCATGGCAATATAACTCGGAAAGTCTATGGAAATGCCTTGATATGTAGGTATGGTGGCTGTTTTGAGGAAGGATATAAGGAGGTTTATGATGACAGAGCGTATCATGCCAAGGGTTTGGATGCATCGGCGAGGTGGACGCCAACTCTCGGAGTGAGAAGAGGGCAATGCGCCGTACCGAAGAGGCTAGCGAAGTGTCAACTTTCAATACTTACATTAGTCCGAAGAACTCATGCACTTATTATCGGTAACTCTCAATCTAATAAGGAGGTTCACAAAGAGACAAGTACCCCGAGGAGGAGTGTATGGGGGTTTGGTTATCCTTGCGCATCCTCGACTCATGGTATGTGAGTGTACTCTAATATTCGATCCCTCAAAAGATTAGTGATCCATCTAGTAGCTAGAGTTCTCAACTAGTTTTTGTAGTTTTTGAAAATAAACATGGATTGCCCAAAATACGACACCTATCACTAATAGGCTAGAGCTCTTGACACCAAAATTTCAAACATTACTCACAACAATACTTCAAAACTATTGCAAGTTACTACTACAATTGAATAGCAACCTCAATTACCTACTTTCAAGACAAGACAGAACTCAGTGCAACAACCAATTCTTTTAACAAGATAAACATGAAAACTAAAGAGAGTTCCAGCAACAAACTAAACTTAACTAATGCTCTTGAAAAAGATAGACATGAAAACTAAGAGCTAAACATGACAGTAGCTACGAAAAGATAAAGAACACACAACAGAAGAAAGATAAGCATGAAGAATCCTATGATGTGTTCTAGTTGAAAGTGGAGCGTGTTTCTCTCCGACACAAAGTAAGCTGGGGTCTAACTTCTTATGAACAACAAGAAAGCTAAAGAAAACCAAAAAGGAAAGCTAAGAGCGAGACGCTCCAAGCATAGCACATAACGCATGAAGTGATAAAAATATAGTGAGACGAAGGACGAACTGATGATTATTGATGGAGAAGGGGATGCGCGGGGGCATCTGTCGTGGGAAAGTCACGGCAGATGTCCAAAGATTCGAACTTGACATGGGACCTTTGCTGCGAGGCGATTTCGTGGAGAGAGTTGACATAAACAAGAGACTTGGCGATTTACCCAGGTTTCAGCCCCTCTTTGTCTCGAGGTAAAAGCATACTCCTGCTTGCTATTATTATGGGTTCCGACTCTCGAAAGAAGAGTCGGGTGACCGATTACAAGAGAGTCGGTTTGTAAACTTAGTCTCGATGAGATCTAGGTTATGCCGACAAGTGTCTAATCCTATCTTAGGTTGAGATTTTTCTCTGGCCCTAGATCCCGTGGTCCTCGGCTTATAGAGGCACCGGGTCCAGGGATTCCGTGAGTCCGACTCCGACACGAGGTGGAGTCCTATTCTACTTTACAAATATTCTATGAGCTATACAAGTTAAGTCGAATTCCTTCTACAGCTTCGATCTTCTTTCCTTGGCGCAACCGGCCCAGGTCGGGTCTTCTCTTGTGGGCCTTCTGTAGGTGAGTCGGTACATAGACTTAATGCCGGGTCATGGGCTTAGTCCATCCCCTCGACATTAGCCCCCAGGATTGATGTGATGCTTTAGTCTTTGCATCAATCTTCTTGTCATCATCGTGGTTGTCGACTCTCTAATTTAGATGGACCGACTCTCACCTCTTTTGAGCTTTACAAAGAGTCGACATCTATCTTTTCTTTATTTCTTCATTTCATCTTCCAACTTAAAAATTTCTTTTGACCTTTTCAATCAAAGATCCGGTATGGTATTTATGATCACACTGCCCGAAACGCCGGTTGGAGGCATTGATGTTTGTAGTGGGAATCGAGGAGTCTTTCCATAAATTTCATCTACCATAGGTAGTTCATCTATGTCATTTATGGTATTGATTAACCTTCTCCTTGTAACTTCTATAAATAGCCACCGGGTAGCTTTATCTTTCAAGTTCCCGCATCTTCTTCTTCCTCCTCTCTCTCTACCAATTTTCCCCATGGCACCCAAGCTCGGCGCTCGTGTTCCTTTGACGGCGGATGAACCAGGTTCCAGCGCAGGCACTCGTGGTCGAGGTCGTGGCCGTGGTCGTGGTCGTGGTCGTGGCCGTGGGTGAGGTCGTGGACGTGGCAGAGGTAGGGGAAGAAGTGCTCGAGCCGCCTCTCCATCTGAATCTCCCCCTTATTCTCCTAAGAGGGGTGATTTCCTGATTCATGTTCAGACGAGTCGCCGTTGGATCAAGTTTCCTGATTCTTTTACTCAGCTTGTGGTTGATTCGAGGCCCTCGGGTCTTTGGATTCGTTCTGAGGGATGTCCTCATGGGCCTGCTTGGGTGGCTACTAGATTTTCTAGCCACGACTCTATGTTTTTTAGCGAGGTTGGAAAACTTTTCTTCGCTCCAAGAACATCTCAAGAGGAGACACCATTGTCTTCAGATTTGATGGTGAAGATACCTTGTGGGCTAGGATCTTTGACTCGGATGGTGACCGAGCCTGCTGCTGCATGGAGAGTTCCAGCAGTAGCGATGAAGAACTCCTCAATAATGAAGAAGAAGTCCATATTTCTTCAACTGAAGATGAAGCTGACTCTGAAGATGATGACTGAAGTTGTAGCTTTTTCTTAGTAGTATTTTGCCGAGTTTGGCTTTTACTTTTCTTGTAAGGTTGCCTCTTTTGATGTAAGACTCGGTTGTTTTGATGAATGAAAATTATGAATTTCCATCGAGTCCATAAGTGAGTTTAATCCCTGACTTTGAATGTTTTCTTTGCATAATGTATGAGAGCCGATATTTTTTGATAGTGTCGATATCTGTAGCCCCCCTGAGTCGATTAAGAATAGTTGTGTATCGGTAATCGACTCATAGGATATATCGACTTGTAGACCCCATGAGATGGTGTGGTCACGTTTTCGTGCCGTACCAGGTCATTTTATTGCTTAAATCATACCCCCAAGAGTTGCTATGGTCATTATGAGCCAAGTCCTCGAAGAAGAAATTTTCGAAGTTTTACTCCCCAAAAGTCGGTGTATGCATCTGGGTGTTGTACCGAGCCTTTGTTTTGAGAAGAAAACTTTCGAAGTGTAGTCCCCAAGAGCCGGCATGAACATCATTGTGTCATGTCGGGTCTTTGAGAAGAGAGATTTTTTTTGAAGTGTAGTCCCCATGAGTCGGTATATGCACCTGAGTGTTTGTGGCAAGTCACATAGGTCTAACTTTTATCTGTGAGAAAAAAAATGGGTTTATGCATGATGCTGTAAATGCAAGTGATGTAAAGGCTAGTAGAAGTCGACTTATACCTCATCTTCTCGCGTTGAGAGAGATTATTGGTTGAAAAAGTCGAAACATCTCTGTAGAGCCGGATTTCCGGTAACTAGCGTGCCCGGCTCTTAGGACTAAATTCGATAGATGGTTTATGTAAACCTCGAAGTTTAGACCAACCGGTTGCGCGTTAGTTATGGAAGATCTAAACTGTACAGGCCGGTCGGCGAGGCCAATTTCATGTGTATGCCAGGATATCTTTGGTTTTTAAGAGTCGATGGGACCATGTGAAGTTTTTACATGTATATGCCGGCTTTTTTCTGGTAGGAGTCGATGAGTATCATCAGGCTCCCCCGCTTTCACCTTATCAAAGCGATATACATGCTCAAAGTCGATAGAGGGTTGATCAAGCCCCCAGGTCTCTGTGAATTATGATATTTATGATGCAATATGCAATGCGATGTAATACGATGCAATATGTATGAAAGACTATGAAAATTTATTTTATGCATAAGTGTGGCGAGAGCCGGTGCGACAAAGTCGACTTTATGACGATAGCCTGTTTGCGACCAAAGTCGACTTTAATTGTGGCGATGGCCTAAATGCGATTTAAGATCGACTTTATTAATTTGACTGAGAGTCGGTTGCGATGAAAATCGACTTTATTATACGGCGGTGCCGGTTGAGACAAATGTCGACTTATATACATATATGGCGAAAGCCAGTGCGACGAATGTCGACTTTGTACAATAGTTTCCTACTCTACTCAGGTGTAATATGGACGGAGTTGTGCGATGTTCCACGGCCTGGGAGTCTCCTCCATCGAGGTGCGTGATTTTTCCTTCTCGCGTATATCAACCAAGTAGTAGGATCCATTGTACATGTTCTTGCTGACCACAAATGGTCCTTCCCATGGAGAAGACAACTTGTGCATTCCATCCTTCTTCTGGATGAGGAGGAGCACTAAGTCATCAACACCAAAGTTATTCCCTCTTCAACCACACATTCATTCAGGGAATTTATTTCGCGTTTAATGGCCTCAATCTCTTATTAGAAACTGGTGAACTTAATGTCGACCATTGACATTCGTGAACCGATCTCCTTCCACAACCTATAAAAAGAGGAGCCCAAGTAAACCTCACGTGTCTCTCTCTTTCCTTTTACATTTTCATTCTTACACTTTCTCCAAAGGATCTCTGTGGTGCTCGTACTCTTAATTCAAAGCTACGCGTACAATTTTCTAGTTCATCGAGTTCATCGTATCGATTTGTCAAATTCGGTGAGCCTTTGTCCAATTCCTTTTGCACGCCTTCTCAATATCACTCGTAGATTCTCCTAGATATCATAGTTTGATCTATTTCTTTAGTTGGCCGCGTGCACCCAAATCAGCGACCATCCGATGGCATTGACATATTCGCGTAGTTTTTATTCCTCGGATGACATCATGACCAATAGATGAATTGATTCATGTGATTATAGAAACCCTTTGATGAAGTTAGATTACTTGTTTGGTCAATAGTTTAGTGTAGATTTCATTTAGTCGTTCGTGTTAATTAGAATAATATATTTTGTACAATTTTGTGTAATAATTTCTTGCATCATGTAGTAGTGTGACATGTTTGTTTGTTCATTTTTTTTCTGAATTATGATCATGTGTAATAGTTGATTGATAGACTTTTGTGTTAGTATTACATTTTTTATATGTTCATGATATACCTAGAAGTCATGACTAATTATTCCATAATTCTAGAAATTAGATGTGATTGACTAGTTTATTATAAGAATTATTTTATTTGTTAATTATAGTTTTATATGTTATATCATGTTGTTATCTTGTTTAAAAATCATGTAGTTATTTATTGTAAGCGTACAATTTTTGGTGATGTTCGCCACACATATAATTTTATAGAATTATTCATAGCTTTGCTTGAATATTTCATCATAGAATAGTTAATGTCTTGATTATTTTGTTTTATTGCTTCGCACGGCGATATCTTAGATTGGTTACATATTCTTTTTTTTACATGTCACATGTTTGATTTATTGGTTTAAAGCATGCCATGTCTACGTAGATGTTTATATATTTTTTTGTGTATGTGTTGTTGCATAGTTTCTTTATGCTAGAAGTTATGAAATGATTTCTTGTGTGATAGCAAATACATCGTGGTTCTTTGCCGCATATCATATTATTGCCTAGATGATCCTCTTATTTTATAGATGATTGTTATGCAAGATTTCATGGTTGATTTCTTTGTGCCATGCTTAATTAGATTATTATTGCTACATATAGTTTATGCTTGTGACACATAACTTGGTTTATTTTATCCTGATAATTAGTAGGTGCGTTTATTTGTCCTAATTTATTTTCATGACATGTTAGCACTTGCTCGAAGTAAAATTCATATTTTGATTGTATCTTACAAATTGCTACTTAGTATCATAAGTGCATGAATATGGTTAGCCTTGCTTGGCAGAAATACATATTCGATCTTATCATGTTTATATAAATATTATTTCTTTTACTACATTAATATCATGCCATGATGTTATATGATTGTATAAGTAGACTACATAGTGTGGGTGTATCAATTCTTATTGTATGATGCCTAGTTGTGTATATTATGTCTTTGCATGTGTAGGATGTATTGGATAAAAATGCATGTCATCTTGTTATTTCTACTTTTATATTATGTGTTGATTTTCTTGATGTTTGTTATAGTCGACATGAACTAAGTTATGTCATAGTTATTAGTTGTACTATTTGTAGCATGATGTGATAACTCTCGTGTTACGATCATCCATGCTTAGCACTATTTCTGGTGTATCTATTGTTACATTGTTTTGTCTAGCAATTATTCATACATGTGATCGTCCATGCCTTACAATGTTCTATGTGTGATAGTTGTTCTTGTGCTACTTATATATATGATTTACTTGTCTCATATTACTACTATGAGTGTTTTATACTTGTTACAATAGACCGTCACATGATTAGGATAGTTTATTTTTCATGGTAGTTGAGTTGTGCCTTCCTCATATATGGTTTTGTGCGCATAGTTTTCTTTGTTGTTAAAGTATGTGGATGTAATCCTATAGCTAGTTGAATTTTGTTGGATATTTGTTGTTTCTTATTATTAAGAGCATGTCCTAGTTTACTATATTACCATGACAACTTGTATGATGGATGCTTGTGTTATTAGTTAAGACATCTTTATGATGCAATATTTCCATGCCTTCTATGATGCATATCTTGGTATTTAGTTGTTTAATTATGTTTCACCATCGTGTTGGGGATACTCTTGTTTTAGAAATGATTGGTAATATTTGTTATGGTTGATCTTTGATTATGCTTGAAGTTAACCATTATAAATATTTAGGATAAGCTAAATATTTATTTGTGGTTAAATGTTATTCCATGTTCTTGCTTCTTGTAAGACAATGTTACATTAGCATGTATTACCATGTCATGTATAGAGCAATTGTTATTTTTTTGATGTGTTGTTTAACTTGTGTATATTAGTTGACATGTGTTTGGTTTGTGATATTGGATCTATATGATTTACTATTGCTTAAGGACTGAACCTAGATACCACTCAATTCATGTTGTTGTATAATTTTCATTGTTTAACTAGTATGATTTTTAATGTTGGATTGTTCCTATAAAACAATTGTGTGTGCATTATTATATATGTTATGTATATGTTTGGATGCTATTAACCATTCTAAATATTTAGTTTCTATCTAAATATCTATTTGTGGTTAACTATTACCTTCTTCATGTCATGTTGTGTTTGTGTAGTTAAAATGCATAGGATGATTTCATTCTATGTGTTGATGTCATGGTGTTTGTTATATAGTAGTTTCTTATATAGTTAGTCGAGATGTGTAGTGGGCACTACTAGCTACTAGTAATCATAGTTCTTGTTTGAACGTTAGTCTTGATCGTCGAGCCTTCCTTATCCATGTCAATCCAATCCTTGCATATTCATTGAATCCTTTCAACTTATCTTCCTATCGTTCTACCTCATTTTGGAATCTCCATCTTAATCAATATCTTGGTATCCATCCAACCTTAATCTATTTTGGATGTTATTTGGATTTTGCTTCGGTATTTATTTGTTTCCATTTGCTATCGTTACGATGACTAGGGAGTGACGATGTCGAACATGGACATATTCAAGTAACCGAAGATGGACTCAACGATGAAGGCATGCCTCCCTCTTTGATCATGTTTATCCTATGTTTTAGAAAATTGCATTGTATTTTATAACCACTATTGCATGCTATTTTATCTCGTACCTAGCGTGTCGATTGACACATTACCCTGATCCTCTTGTCGCCTATTTATTTGACACCTGAGTAGAACTATATATTAATCTAGTAGAGTAGAAATGCTTAGCCATGCTAATTATTCTATAGGTGCTTATCTGAATGATCTTCGGATCATTAACACTTGAAACTTGTTACTGATCTTGCTAAGCTAGGCCGGTTGGCCATTGTTGACTTCCTCTACTCTCTTCTACTCTGGGTGAAACTTACCATCTAAATACTGGCGCGGGCGACAACTGGATCAAGGATTGAAGGAGCGATTGGCCGCCCTTCACGAGGAGAAGGGGGCAATCAGTCGTCCGTGCCGCATGAGGCCCAATAAGTCTTGGATTTGAAGATTGTGACAACCGTACAACCACATGCTATATGGGCACTGGCTTGATTAATTAGTTAGTTCATCCTTATTATGGTCATCGCCGTACCGCAGATGGGATAGCTGCCTTGCGAGGAGAACCTCGGCACAAAAGGGGGCAAGGACTGTGAACTGCGGTTACTACCTTGTGAAACCTAGTGGGCATGTCATAGTAAGGGTGGGTCTAATGAAAGACCTCGTCACAATCTCCCTGTCGGTATACAACATAGTGTACTACGCCAGCGGCCACTGGTGGCAACAAGACGAGATTGTGTCGTGTGGGTAAAGGGTACAATCTCTGCAGAGTGTAAAACTATTCGAATAGCCGTGTTCACGGTCATGGACGACACATGAATCTTTCTTGACATACGGGAACCTGTCTTGCTTATTCCCTCTTTGCCCCTATTCTTGGAACCTATGAAGGATGTGAGTGGATCGAGGATCCTCACCTTGTTGTAAGTTATGATGGATAAAATGTTGTGTTCATCTAAAACCGCTTTATCAAACTATTATGCTTTTCAAACAAAATTAGCTTTTATGCAAAAGAACCATACAACCTTCCTTTGAAGCCTCATGTAGTTACTAGGACCTTTCCCGGGAGGCATGTTGAGTACGAAATGTACTCATGGCAATAATTTTGTTGAACAGAGTTCCATGAAGGCAAAGGTGATGATTACGACTACTATGGCGATCCGTAGGAGTGAGGTCACGCGGACTACATCGACTGACTGTGGCTGAGATGGAGTCGCTACACATTTTTACTGTCCGCTGTTTCCTGATTGTAACAAATGTCATGAGACATTTTATATGTATGCCTTATGGAAGATTATGGTACTTGTAAAATCTTTATGTATTCTGCAATGATACCATTTCACTGTGTTGTCAACAATGATCCTGGGATTGACAATTAAACATAGGAGGTCCTGGAAATTATTTCTGGGTTCTTACAGAAGTGGTATCAGAGCCGATGTCGACCTAGTCGCGTGACCTTAGTTAGAAATGGAAAGCCTTAGAGATAATTTTTATAAGAAAAACTATTTAATTTTTTTTTCTCGTTATCTTGTTCTTCACTATTTATCTTCTTATCTTATCTTATTCAACTGAAGTTTAACTCTAATTCCTTACCCTCTTCTTTATAGTATGTGAAACCCTTTTCCCCGCACATGGTTTTGGAAAGTCTGAAGCTTCACAAGACATGACAAGAATTTCGACGTAACTTCAACCCTGAAGATTGGAGTAGCTTCATTTTGCAGAGAGAAGACACCTTGAGACCTCAAGGATTCAACAACTGTTCATCATGCTTCAATCGTCAACGTTGAAGGTCTGCACCAAGTTTATTATTGACTTGCCCTATAGGATTAGGTTGGTTAAATCCCTTGTAGTGGTAGAGCTCGTAGCTCGTAAACGCAGATCCTTTTTGTGTGAGTATCGACTTCATATTGTTCTTCTGGTTTTCTATGCGGTCATACTAAAACCCTATTTACCAAAACTATGTGAGTTTGAGTTTTAATTTTGATAGCCCCATGGCTATCTTGGTGTTTATCTTTTGTTTTTCTTTTGGTGTATATCTTGGCCTTGTGTAGGATTCTTTTACTCATCTTTATTCTTTTCCCTCGTATCTATAAACCCTTGGAGGCTAATGGATATGAAAAGAGTTGAAATAGGCTATTTGATGATCTATTACCAAAGTGAACCCTATGGAAAACCTCTTTTAAGGGGGGTAGTAGACGGTGATTCATGGCGAGATGGTAGATTTGAAGACCTTCATTCGCAAAGTAGATGAAGATTTGAATACCTTCGGTATGCCTACCACAAACTCCTTCGTTATGCCTACCACAAACTACAAGGCGAAAAAATGACCAGTGAATCCAACCGCACCAAAGCTTGACCTATAGAAGAACAAAAAGATCGAAGAATGTTCAACCACTAAGAGAAGCTATCCGATTGCCATCACCAAGACTGAAGGATTATTTACATGCTTTGATCAAGAAAGAATGGATTTCTATAAGAGACTTATCTTCAATCAAGACCCAAAGGTGCCCATCAACAAGTTCAGAATCGATCATGAGTCCGCATGTTTCTGGGAAGAACTATGTCGAAGATGAAGTTAACCCAAACCCATTCTCTTTAGTCAGCCCAAATCTCGGGGACGAGATTTCTTTTAAGGGGGGTAGATTTGTAACATCCCGATGCTCGGAATGTTTAAGAAAAAGTTTTCCAAAAATCAGGACCAGAAAATTTCGTTTGTTTTATTCGTTTAATAAAATCTTAAATTATATTTTTATAATTTCGAGGATTTAATTTTAACTAATGCCAACTTAAATTAAACTTTGAGTTTTATTGTTCTCTTTTCGCCGAATATTTTTTCTCTTGTCTTTGACATATGAAATTATGCGCATTTTTATTTTTGAGCTTTATTTAATTTTTGTTTGATCTTTTTTTTGATTATTTTTTCTTTATGAAAATCTAACTATTTGTATCTCTCAAACTCTAATCAAAATTCTCTAGAACAATATCTTTTAATTTTCTTTTCTATGTGAAGCCCACATATCTTCTATTCATGTTTCTTCTTTTATTTTTTCTTTGGGCCAGGTTTTCCCACTAAGGCCCATTCTTTTTTTGAGCCCACCCACCTTTCTTTTTCCTCCTCTCGACACAAGCAGGAACAGAAGCGACGCAGCATGCATCGGCCATGGCTGTAGATCTCCCTCTCCCTCTAACTCTTAATGCATTCGACGTTTCAACTTCACATCAACACTAAAGTTATTCCCTCTTCAACCACACATTCATTCAGGGAATTTATTTCGCGTTTAATGGCCTCAATCGCTTATTAGAAACCGGTGAACTAAATGTCGACCATTGACATTCGTGAACCGATCTCCTTCCACAACCTATAAAAAGAGGAGCCGAGGTAAACCTCACGTGTCTCTCTCTTTCCTCTTACATTTTCGTTCTTACACTTTCTCCAAAGGATCTCTGTGGTGCTCGTACTCTTAGTTCAAAGCTACGCGTACAATTTTCTAGTTCATCGAGTTCATCGCATCGATTTGTCAAATTCGGTGAGCCTTTGTCCAATTCCTTTTGCACGCCTTCTCAATATCACTCGTAGATTCTTCTAGATATCATAGTTTGATCTATTTCTTTAGTTGGCCGCGTGCACCCAAATCAGCGACCATCCGATGGCATTGACATATTCGCGTAGTTTTTATTCCTCGGATGACATCATGCCCAATAGAAGAATTGATTCATGTGATTATAGAAACCCTTTGATGAAGTTAGATTACTTGTTTGGTCAATAGTTTAGTGTAGATTTCATTTAATCGTTCGTGTTAATTAGAATAATATATTTTGTACGATTTTGTGTAATAATTTCTTGCATCATGTAGTAGTGTGACATGTTTGTTTGTTCATTTTTTTTTCTGAATTATGATCATATGTAATAGTTGATTGATAGACTTTTGTGTTAGTATTACATTTTTTATATGTTCGTGATATACCTAGAAGTCATGACTAATTATTCCATAATTCTAGAAATTAGATGTGATTGACTAGTTTATTATAAGAAATATTTTATTTGTTAATTATAGTTTTATATGTTATATCATGTTGTTATCTTGTTTAAAAATCATGTAGTTATTTATTGTAAGCGTACAATTTTTGGTGATGTTCGCCACGCATATAATTTTATAGAATTATTCATAGCTTTGCTTGATTATTTCATCATAGAATAGTTAATGTCTTGATTATTTTGTTTTATTGCTTCGCACGGCAATATCTTAGATTGGTTTACATATTCTTTTTTTTACATGTCACATGTTTGATTTATTGGTTTAAAGCATGCCATGTCTACGTAGATGTTTATATATTTTTTTGTGTATGTGTTGTTGCATAGTTTCTTTATGCTAGAAGTTATGAAATGATTTCTTGTGTGATAGCAAATACATCGTGGTTCTTTGCCGCATATCATATTATTGCCTAGATGATCCTCTTATTTTATAGATGATTGTTATGCAAGATTTCATGGTTCATTTCTTTGTGCCATGTTTAATTAGATTATTATTGCTACATGTAGTTTATGCTTGTGACACATAACTTGGTTTATTTTATCCTGATAATTAGTAGGTGCGTTTATTTGTCCTAATTTATTTTCATGACATGTTAGCACTTGCTCGAAGTAAAATTCATATTTTGATTGTATCTTACAAATTGCTACTTAGTATCATAAGTGCATGAATATGGTTAGCCTTGCTTGGCAGAAATACATATTCGATCTTATCATGTTTATATAAATATTCTCCGCCGGTGAGCGCATGCTCCATCCCCCCTTCCCCGCGAGATTTGGTCGCCGTTGCCGTCGGTGCGGGCCGCGCCTCGTCGGTCCGCCATTAATGGCCGTCCGAGCTCGGTTGGAGCTTCTGCTCGCCTTGCCGTTGTCCGCCTGGGCTTGGCCGCGCTCCCGTCGGCCTCCTGCCGCCGTGCTCGCCCCCTCCCCCCACACGCCTGCACGCGCGTGCCTGCTCAGGCCGCCTCTCACCGCCGGCGCCCTGGTGCCCGTGCGAGGCCAGCCGGCCTGGTCTCTTTTTGGTTAGGACACTAAACCCCCCTAATAAAAAAAACTGTTAGAGCTAATAACCCCCCCCCCCATGTCACTTACCAGTGGGCCCTGGCCTGTTTAAATAAAAGTTAACTGGGTTATTAGCTTAGACTGTATGAAACATGCCCCCCCTGAGATATTTGTTATATTAAAAGAAATATTAAATTGTGAATCTGACATGTGGGCCACCCCCTGTTTTTATTAATAAAAATGTTTTATTAGAATTGGGTCACTGACATGTGGGACCCCCATGTCAGGTTTGACCAATCAAACCCCTCTGTGGATAATGTTGGAATTTTGTAATAAAAATATTTTAGAAAATGATTTAAAATGCTTAAAACTTTAGAAAATCATAGAAAATAAACCGTAGCTCAGATCAAAAAAGTTTATACATAAAAATTGATCAGAAAAATATAACGAATACGAATACGCTATCCGTATGTCTACCACACCCCTCTAACACAACGAACATCGAACCGTCCCCCTTCGAACCGTCTGTCGGATAAATTGTCCGGTATTGCTAAAGTACCCGGATGAATTTATTCCGAACACGAAAGTTGTTCGGAATAGATCAACTAACCCGGATACACCACCCCCACGTGTGTCGGATGTCCACGACACCTCCGGCATGATCCCTTCCCCTCCAGACGTCCTGTCCGGTAATCACCCGGAGCTGGTAATTCATCCCCGGATGATTTTCCGCTCCGAGCATCACACATTGCACTGCGTTAGAACCCCGTAAACATGTCATCTGTCATGTCATGCATATGTTTGTATATTATTGTTGTGTATTTACTGTTTCCTCCCCCCTTAATCTCCGGTAGACCCCGAGCCTGCCGTTGACTACACCGCTGCCGAGTACGACTACGTCGTCGACGACCGTACCCCGACAGTCGAGCTTCCAGGCAAGCAGAGCCACTCTCTTCCCCAGATATCGCCTATCTTTCCGTACTTTTCTTGTACTAGGCATTACTACTGCTGCTACGATTACAATCCTATTCAATTGCATAGCCTTTTTTGTCGCCCCTTGATGTACCTTCCTTTATCCTATGCTGCCTATTATATATATTATATTCAGCAGTGAGCCCTGCGCATTGTTAGCTAGGATTAGATAGAGGGTCGTGATCACTCAGGGGAGTGAACGCGGATACAAATATTATAACTGCATAGGTACGGTACAATGCAGACACCACCTCAGGCCCCCTAGCTCGACTCTACCGAGCCACCATCAAGTGTGAGCTATCAAGGAGTAATCCTTGTACTCCACTCGTTGCTGACTCTGTATAGCCGTTCTAGGTACCTGAGTAACGGTTGTCCTTAAGGTAAGAAGTCGGGCGACCGAACGGTGCCTGCGAGAGGTATTGCGACGGGACGACAGGGAGGGTACGACCAGTGTACCGGTGTGCTTGGCCCCTGATCGTTGGCCGCGGGAGTTACCAAACTACGAAAGTCGAGCTCCCCCAGGAGCACACGCGAGACAAGGTAAGGAGACGATTCACCTTATTGGTAACCGCAGAGACTTGGTGGGACGACAGGGTAGGCACCGATGTACTGGTGGTCCTGACTGCTGTCGTTGTCCGCGGGTCAGTTAAGTCGAGGCAACGATAACGGTTGACCCGCAAATTAATAAAATACTAAATGGTTCGGCGGATGACTTGAGTAGCCTTTTGGCTTGTACGCGCTGCCTACACGTGGGATAATGAGTTATGGGCTCCTCTGCTTCATGGTGTCGTCCGAGGACTCTTCAAACGCCAGCAGTATCGCGGGCTGATTGCCAGGAAGTGCTGTGTCTTCTTTGGCTCGAGCTGTGTTGTTTTTGTTACGGCTTCCCGGCCACCCACGCACTGTGCAGGAGTACGTCAGGGTTGGGGTCCAAGGCCCTGCATACTTAGGATTTAGACCGGCGGATGGCCTCTCTGTTGAGTTTGAAAGATGGGCTGTGGAGTGTCGGCTAGCCTCGGTGGAGCGTTCCCTAACAAGGTGCCCAGCCACCCTGGAGATCCGTGCGTTGTAGTGTAACAGAAGTGCACCCCTGCAGGGAAGATTGATCTATTGGAATAGCCGTGTCCACGGTAACAGGAAGCTTTATGCTGAAGCTGGATCTTACCACTACAAACTATTATTATTAAACTGTATGGTTCCGGGTTCTCTTCCTCGCGGGGATGTCGAGGAGGGGATCTCGGAGGCATTGTTAATTATTACAACTTACTATTATACAATGCTGCAGCAACTTCTGCTGCATTGTTACTTTATGCTTTATATGAACTGTTGGCTATTCTCTCCTGATGCTGCAATACTCGTCGGAAGATGCTAGACTTCGTTAGGCCTAGCTCCTTACCCTTATTCTGATTTCTATCTTGCAGTCCACTATATATAGCCTCCCCTTCCATTTGATACAATGCATAATGCTTAGTAGCAGACGTAAGACTCGCGGGTATGCTAGATACTCACCTTTGCTTTATTTCCCTTTTTCGCTTTGCCTGATCGGCCGCTGCAGCCGACGTTGGAGCCCAGGAGCAGGAGTACCCCGGAGGAGACTACTACGACGTCGAGTTCCCCGTCGACCAGGAGTAGTTCGGTGGATCCCAGGCAGGAGGCCTCGCCTTTTCGATCTGTATCTCGGATGTGACTTGTGCTAGCCTTCTTAAGGAAAAACTTGACTAACTATGTCTGTACTCAGATATTATGGCTTGTATGACTTATGTATTCGGATCCTCGTGATCCCTGGTATTGTAACATATTTGTTTATCCTTTTGTGTTTAGTGTTGTGATGTGATATTCTCACCGTGACACCCTAATCTCAGCCGTGTACCCTGCGTGTATGATTACTGTACACAGGTTGATTTTGGGGGCGTCACAAGTTGGTATCAGAGCCGACTGCCTGTAGGAAGCCACCCCACCACTACTTGATCGAAGTTGAGTCTAGACTTTGAAAAACTATTTTTCTAACTTAATATTTGGCTTACGGGCCCACATCGATGTCACTACGTGTGATATCTATGGTATTAGAATCCTTTTCTCCTTACCTATGCTCTGGGACTCTGCTCTCTTATCCTTGCTGGTAAGTTTTACTAACTCTGACATTAGGATCACGTTCTCTTGATTCCACCCGGCGTTTTGGTGCTTCCCCATTGATTGAGTCGTGTCGCAGGAGTTCTACCCCAGGTCCCGGACCGCGGATCCCATTCTCATTCTGGGCATGCCGCGCGTCCTCTGGCATTAACTCCTGTGGCCAACAGTTTTCTTGCGGAGTGATTGACATAGTGGAATCTATGTCGCGTCGTGTAATCCTTACCGCGGTCTGCGCGCCGCCTAGTGTGTCCTTTTTCCTTAATTTCTACGACGTTACGCTACCCGGTTTTCGATTGATTCCGTGTGTGGATGTGTATGTCTTATATGACTACTCCTATATATCCGCGCCCCCTCTTCGTTGTCGCATTACCTCCTGCTTGTTTCCGGTATCTCGTTAAATTTTCATCGCTGAAATACCCCTGTTAAATTCTAGCAGGATGGCTGGTCGTGGTGGTCATGGTCGTGGACGTGGTCGTGGTGCCAACGACCCACCTCCTCCGCCGGATTACATGGCCGCGATGATGCAGTAGTTCGAGTTGAACCGTCAGTTCATGCAGAATGTCATGGCTCAGTTCCCCCAGCCGAATCAGAATGGGCACCACCATCAGCATGCCACCGTGACTCTGCACGACTTCACCCGCCTCAACCCCACTATGTTCCACAACACTGTTCAGCCGTTGGATGCTGATGACTGGCTTCGCGACATCACTCACGAGCTGGAGTCTGCTAATGTCGATCCAACCGACTATGTGAACTTTGCGTCTTATCATCTGAAAGGCGCTGCTGCCCAGTGGTGGAGCACCCACAAGCGTTCACTGCCAGTTGGAGAAGTCATCACTTGGGATGAATTTTCAGTCTGCCTTCCGCGCTCGCTACATTCCTCACGGGATCATGGACCGTAAGCAGGAAGAATTCCGCAACGTCACTCAGGGCAACATGACTGTTGAAGCCTATCAGCGCGAGTTCCTCAACCTCTCTCGCTATGCGGAAGGAGAGATCACCACTGATGCTCGCAGACAGCAGAAGTTCCGTCGTGGACTCAATGCAGACCTCAGGCTCGCTCTTGCCGTTCATGATTTTGCGAACTTCGCCACCATGGTGAACAAGGCTATCACCGTCGAGACTGCCCAGATGGAGTTCAAGGACACGCAGAAACGCTATCGTGACGTTGGCTCATCTTCGGGAGCAAAACAGAAGCGTCGCATCTGGCTCCCTCACAGTGTGACCCATTCACCTGCCCCTACTCCGAGGTCGTCTTATGCTGCACCCCGTCTGCCTCCGCCACCGCAGATGACAAGAGCTCTGCCTCCACCAACCAATGCTGCACCCCTTCGTCCTCAGGATGGATTATGCTTCACGTGCCGCCAGCCTGGTCATTTTTCTAGAGAGTGCCCCCAGAAACAGAAGCAACTGGTAGTCCACTCTACTGGCCGCGGAAATGGTCGTGGCAACAACAAGACCCCCAACTATAATACTGGGTCTGCCGCTCATGCTCATGGACATGCTTACAACATTAATGTTGAAGAAGCTCAGGAGTAACCCGCTACTGTGATGGGTACCCTTCTCGTTAATTCCGCACCTGCTACTGTTTTATTTGATTCAGGAGCATCACATTCATTCATGTCAGAAGCATTTGCATTATCGCGTAACATTAGTTTGAGAAGATGAACCCACCGATGATTGTTCGCACCCCTGGAGGTCGTTGCCAAACCTCGATGATGGTACACGATGTCACCATTGACTTCGAAGGGATTATATTCCTTGTCTCTCCCATCATCCTAAAAACCTCCACCATAGACCTCATTCTAGGAATGAATTGGTTGAAAGTCCATGATGCCGCACTGAATTGTGGAACCGGTTCTGTCCAACTTTTTCACCCCTCCGGCGAGATTGTTAACCACACCACCCGAATTACCCGTGATGCTGAAACGCAGATATTTATGATGAATTCTTTGAATGTCTGACCCCTAGAAGGAATTGAGAGCGCTCCGGTCGTTCGTGATTTTCCCGACGTCTTCCCAGAGGAACTGCCGGGAATACCCCCGACCAGAGAGGTGGAATTCGTCATCGAATTGAAGCCAGGCACTGTTCCTATTGCCAAGCGCCCTTACAAGATGCCGCCACATGAACTCCTTGAACTTAAGGAGGAAATCGACAAGGCACTTCAGAAAGGATTCATTCGCCCCAGTTCCTCTGCTTGGGGAGAACCTTCGCTTTTTGTCAAGAAGAGCGATGGGACAAACCGATTGGTCCAAGATTATCGGCCCATTAACCAAGCCACCATCCAGAACAAATACCCACTTCCCCGGATCAACGATATGTATGATCAACTTGCCGGATCCAAGGTGTTTTCTAAACTCGACTTAAGGTTGGGTTATCACCAAATCCGAGTCCGTGATGAGGACATTCCGAAGACTGCCTTCATTACTCGCTATGGTTCATACGAGTACACCGTCATGTCCTTTGGCTTAACCAATGCTCCAGCCACCTTCTCCGGATTGATGAATTATATTTTCATGGAGTACCTCGACAAGTTCGTCGTGGTTTATCTGGATGATATATTGATATATTCCAAGAATGAAGAAGAACATGCTGAACATCTTCGTCTTATACTGGAGAAGCTTCGAGAACACAAACTCTACGCTAAATATTCTAAGTGTGAGTTCTGGCTTCCCGAAGTAACCTACCTTGGACATGTGATTTCCAAGGATGGCATTGCCGTCACCCCAGAACGTATCCAGGCTATTCTTGACTGGACTCCTCCCAAGACCGTCAAGCAAGTCCGCAGTTTCCTCGGGATCGCTAGCTATTTCCGTCGTTTCGTCGAGAACTTCTCCAAGATTGCCAGGCCCCTAACTAATCTGATTCACAAAGGCGTCAAGTTCGAGTGGACAAACAAATGTCAGGAAAGTTTCCAAGCTCTCAAGGACAAGCTCACTTCTCCTCCGGTGCTTGCTCCTCCGGATACCCGGAAGGACTTCGTGATATATTGCGACGCGTCTCGTCAAGGATTAGGTTGTGTCCTAATGCAAGAGCGCAAAGTGATTGCTTATGGGTCTCGCCAGTTGCGTGCTCACGAAGAAAACTATCCAACACATGATCTCGAATTGGCAGCGGTGATTTATGCATTGAAGATGTGGCGACATTACCTCGTTGGTAATCGTTGTGAAATCTACACCGACCACCAAAGCCTGAAATACTTGTTTACTCAGCCAGATCTGAATCTCCGCCAACAAAGATGGCTCGAGACAATAGCCGATTTCAACATGGATATTCATTACACCCCTGGCAAAGCTAATGTGATGTCCGATGCCTTGAGCCGCAAAGCCTACTGTAGTGAACTTGAAGTTCAAGTACAACAGCCACTTCTGTATGAAGAGCTACGCAAGCTAAACCTTGAGATTGTTCCTCAGGGATATGTGAATAACCTTGTTGTTGATCCGGACCTCGACAACACCATCAAGTGGATACAAACCTGTGACTCTGACGTCGAGAAGATCAAGAAGTATATCGCTAGAGGAAAGCCATCATGCTTCACTGTTGCTAATGATGGAACGTTGTATTTCAAGAATCATTTAGTGGTCCCTAGGAGTAAGACCAATCTAAACTTGACCCGCGCGCGTCATGAAAGAAGCTCATGATACTCCTTTGTCGATTCACCCTGGTAGTACCAAGATGTACCAAGACCTTTGTCAGTGGTACTGGTGGTCTAACATGAAGCAAGACATCGCTCGATATGTTGACGAGTGTGACGTTTGCCGTCGCGTGAAAGCAGAACATCAAAGACCTGCTGGAACTCTGCAACCACTCTCTATTACTGAATGGAAGTGGGACAAGATCGAGATGGACTTCGTCAATGGTTTTCCCAGATCGCAGAAAGGCCACGATGCTATCTTTGTCGTCATCGACCGCTTCTCCAAGGTTGCTCACTTTCTGCCAGTCAAGGAGACGATCTCTCCTAGTCAGTTAGAAGACTTGTATGTTTCCAGAATTGTGTCACTCCATGGCATTCCGTTGGAGATCAGTTCAGACCATGGAAGCATTTTCACCTCAAGATTTTGGGATAGTTTCCAAGAATCTATGGGCACCCACCTGAATTTCAGCACCGCTTATCACCCCCAGTCGCAAGGACAAGTCGAACGAGTCAATCAAGTGCTTGAAGATATGCTCCGGGCTTGTGTCATCTCCTTCGGCAAGAAATGGGAGGAATCTCTTCGATTTGCTGAATTCTCTTACAACAATAGCTATCAGGCTAGTCTGAAGATGACACCCTTTGAAGTTATTTATGGACGTAAGTGTCGAACCCCTCTGAATTGGTCAGAAACTGGGGAACGAACTCTCGTTGGTCCGGAAATTATACAACATGCTGAAGATCAGGTACGCGTCATCCGTGAACAACTTAAAGCTGCTCAGTCCCGTCAAAACAGAAACTATGACCGCAAGCACAAGGAAATGGTCTATCAACCTGGTGAATACCCGTACCTCTGTGTCACTCCCATGAGAGGCACTCACCGCTTTGGGATCAAAGGCAAGTTAGCTCCTCGCTACATCGGCCCGTTCCGTATCCTTTCCAGGAGTGGACCCGTGGCATACCGATTGGAATTGCCGCCGAACCTCTCTCAAGTCCACAATGTTTTTCACGTGTCGCAACTCCGTCGCTGCTTCAAGGACCCTATTCGAGAAGTGGAACATGATATGATCGAGCAGCAACAAGACTTGACTTACCAAGAACATCTGAGCCGCATTCTTGACCAGTCTGAACGTCGAACCCGCAACAAGACCGTCAAGTTCCTCAAGGTTCAGTGGTCGAATCATTCTGAAGATGAAGCCACTTGGGAACGCGAAGATCGCCTTCGTGATGAATACCCCGATCTTTACCTCGCTACCACTTAAATTCTCGGGACGAGAATTCTTGTAGTGGGGGGAGATTTGTAACACTCTCACTGTCAATGAACAGTAATCACCATTACTGTTGATCACTACTGTTCAAAATTTTTGTTTGATCAACTTGGTTCAGCTCAAATTCAATACCCCTTTGTTATTGTTGAATGCAATGTGAACCTTGGGCCTTGATCATCATGGGTCAAAACAAAGTCCAACCCATAAACGTTTGAAATCAAATCAAATCTCAAAATGCCTTTGGTGGAATATTAAAACCAATGTGCAAAATAAACTTTCTCCAAAAATTGTGAAACTACTTTTATAAAATCACAAATATTAAGTGGACCAAATCCAAATGGGTTTGGGTATTTATTGAGTTATAGAAAATTCCAAACAATTCAAACAGTAGGTTAAAACCCTTACTTTGGGCATTTAATATTTAAAAGAAATATCTAATGATTTTCTTTTGCTGCAAAAACTTTTGTGGCACTGCTATATACTGTTATTCTAATTTTGAGGCACCTAACAAATTTTACAAAAATGTTAAACAGATAAAAGAAATGCAAAAGAGAAATTACAGAAAAGAAAAAAAGGAATTAAAAACAAAAGAAACCTATCTACCGCTCTGTGCGAGCCCAACCCACCCCTTCCCCCTGGGCCGGCCACCCCAGCCCAGCCCACCCCGGCCATCCCTAACCTCCCGCTACAGTGGGTGGCCATGGCATGGAGGGCATCCACGGTGCCATGGCTGCCGTGGCAGCCATCTGCGGTGGCGCCGGCGCGTATAGGGCCGAGGACCCTGCGCCCTAACCCCAGGTCGAGCCGCGCCCACGAGCTTCCCCGGTGAGCGCAGGCTCCACCCCCCTACCCCGCGAGATTTGGTCGCCGTTGCCGTCGGTGCGAGCCGCGCCTTGTCGGTCCGCCATTAATGGCCGTCCGAGCTCGGTTGGAGCTTCTGCTCGCCTTGCCGTTGTCCGGCTGGGCTTGGCCGCGCCCCCGTACGCCTCCTGCCGCCGTGCTCGCCCCCTCACCCCACACGCCTGCACGCGCGTGCCTGCTCAGGCCGCCTCTCACCGCCGGCGCCCTGGTGCCCGTGCGAGGCCAGCCGGCCTGGTCTCGTTTTGGTTAGGACACTAAACCCCAATAAAAAAACTGTTAGAGCTAATAAACCCCCATGTCACTTACCAGTGCGCCCTGGCCTGTTTAAATAAAAGCTAACTGGGTTATTAGCTTAGACTGTATGACACATGGCCCCCCCTGAGATATTTGTTATATTAAAAGAAATATTAAATTGTGAATATGACATGTGGGCCACCCCCTGTTTTTAATAATAAAAATGTTTTATTAGAATTGGGTCACTGACATGTGGGACCCCCATGTCAGGTTTGACCAGTCAAACCCCTCTGTGGATAATGTTGGAATTTTGTAATAAAAATATTTTAGAAAATGATTTAAAATGCTTAAAACTTTAGAAAATCATAGAAAATAAACCGTAGCTCAGATCAAAAAAGTTTATACATAAAAATTGATCAGAAAAATATAAAAAATACGAATACGCTATCCGTATGTCTACCACACCCCTCTAACACAACGAACATCGAACCGTCCCCCTCCGAACCGTCTGTCGGATAAATTGTCCGGTACTGCTAAAGTACCCGGATGAATTTATTCCGAACACGAAAGTTGTTCGGAATAGATCAACTAACCCGGATACACCACCCCCACGTGTGTCGGATGTCAACACCTCCGGCATGATCCCTTCCCCTCCGGACGCCCTGTCCGGTAATCACCCGGAGCTGGTAATTCATCCCCGGATGATTTTCCGCTCCGAGCATCACACATTGCACTGCGTTAGAACCCCGTAAACATGTCATCTGTCATGTCATGCATATGTTTGTATATTATTGCTGTGTATTTACTGTTTCCTCCCCCCCTTAATCTCCGGTAGACCCCGAGCCTGCCGTTGACTACACCGCTGCCGAGTATGACTACGTCGTCGACGACCGTACCCCGACAGTCGAGCTTCCAGGCAAGCAGAGCCATTATCTTCCCCAGATATCGCCTATCTTTCCGTACTTTTCTTGCACTAGGTATTACTGCTGCTGCTACGATTACAATCCTATTCAATTGCATAGCCTTTTTTTGTCACCCCTTGATGTACCTTCCTTTATCCTATGCTTCCTATTATATATATTATATTCAGCAGTGAGCCCTGCGCATTGTTAGCTAGGATTAGATAGAGGGTCGTGATCACTCAGGGGAGTGAACGCGGATACAAATATTATAACTTCACAGGTACGGTACAATGCAGACACCACCTCAGGCCCCCTAGCTCGACTCTACCGAGCCACCATCAAGTGTGAGCTATCAAGGAGTAATCCTTGTACTCCACTCGTTGCTGAATCTGTATAGCCGTTCTAGGTACCTGAGTAACGGTTGTCCTTAAGGTAAGAAGTCGGGCGACCCAACGGTGCCTGCGAGAGGTATTGCGGCGGGACGACAGGGAGGGTACGACCAGTGTACCGGTGTGCTTGGCCCCTGATCGTTGGCCGCGAGAATTACCAAACTACGAAAGTCGAGCTCCCCCAGGAGCACACGAGAGACAAGGTAAGGAGACAATTCACCTTGTTGGTAACCGCAGAGACTTGGTGGGACGACAGGGTAGGCACCGATGTACTTGTGGTCCTGACAGCTGTCGTTGTCCGCGGGTCAGTTAAGTCGAGGCAACGATAACAGTTGTCCCGCAAATTAATAAAATACTAAATGGTTCGGCGGATGACTTGAGTAGCCTTTTGGCTTGTACGCGCTGCCTACACGTGGGATAATGAGTTATGGGCTCCTCTGCTTCATGGTGTCGTCCGAGGACTCTTCAGACGTCAGCAGTACCGCGGGCTGATTGCCGGGAAGTGCGGTGTCTTCTTTGGCTCGAGCTGTTTTGTTTTTGTTACGGCTTCCCGGCCACCCACGCACCGTGCAGGAGTACGTCAGGGTTGGGGTCCAAGGCCCTGCGTACTTAGGATTTAGACCGGCGGATGGCCTCTCTGTTGAGTTTGAAAGATGGGCTGTGGAGTGTCGGATAGCCTCGGTGGAGCGTTCCCTAACAAGGTGCCCAGCCACCCTGGAGATCCGTGCGTTGTAGTTTAATAGAAGTGCACCCCTGCAGGGAAGATTGATCTATTCGAATAGCCGTGTCCACGGTAACAGGACGCTATATGCCGAAGCTGGATCTTACCACTACAAACTATAATTATTAAACTATATGGTTCCGGGTTCACTTCCTCGCGGGGATGTCGAGGAGGGGATCTCGGAGGCATTGTTAATTATTACAACTTACTATTATACAATGCTGCAACAACTTCTGCTGCATTGTTACTTTATGCTTTATATGAACTGTTGGCTATTCTCTCCTCATGCTGCAAGACTCGTCGGAAGATGCTAGTCTTTGTTAGGCCTAGCTCCTTACCCTTATTCTGATTTCTATCTTGCAGTCCACTATATATAGCCTCCCCTTCCATTTGATACAATGCATAATTCTTAGTAGCGGACGTAAGACGCGGGTATGCTAGATACTCACCTTTGCTTTATTTCCCTTTTTCTCTTTTCCTGATCGTCCGCTGCAGCCGACGTTGGAGCCCAGGAGCAGGAGTACCCCAGAGGAGACTACTACGACGTCGAGTTCCCCGTCGACCAGGAGTAGTTCGGTGGATCCCAGGCAGGAGGCCTCGACTTTTCGATCTGTATCTCGGATGTGACTTGTGCTAGCCTTCTTAAGGCAAAACTTGACTAACTAGGTCTGTACTCAGATATTATGGCTTGTATGACTTATGTATTCGGATCCTCGTGATCCCTGGTATTGTAACATATTTGGTTATCCTTTTGTGTTTAGTGTTGTGCTGGGATATTGTCACCGTGGCACCCTAATCTCAGCCGTGTACCCTGTGTGTATGACTACTGTACACGGGTTGATTTTGGGGGCGACAAAAGTTGATATCAGAGCCGACTGCCTGTAGGAAGCCACCCCACCACTACTTGGTTGAAGTTGAGTCTAGACTTTGAAAAACTATTTTGCTAACTTAATATTTGGCTTACAGGCCCTTATCGATGTCACTACGTGTGATATCTATGGTATTAGGATCCTTTTCTCCTTACCTATGCTCTGGGACTCTGCTCTCTTATCCTTGCTGGTAAGTTTTACTAACTTTGACATTAGGATCACGTTCTCTTGATTCCACCTGGCGTTTTGGTGCTTCCCCATTGATTGAGTCGTGTCGCAGGGGTTCTACCCCAGGTCCCGGACCGCGGATCCCATTCTCATTCTGGGCAGGCCGTGCGTCCTCTGGCATTAACTCCTGTGGCCAACCGTTTTCTTGCAGCGTGATTGACATAGTGGAATCTATGTCGCGTCGTGTAATCCTTACCGCGGTCTACGCGCCGCCTAGTGTGTCCTTTTTCCTTAATTTCTACGACGTTACGCTGCCCGATTTTCGATTGATTCCGTGTGTGGATGTGTATGTCTTATATGACTACTCCTATATATCCGCGCCACCTCTTCGTTGTCGCATTACCTCCTGCTTGTTTCCGGTATCTCGTTAAATTTTCATCGCTGAAATACCCCTGTTAAATTCTAGCAGGATGGCTGGTCGTGGTGGTCGTGGTCGTGGACGTGGTCGTGGTGCCAACGACCCACCTCCTCCGCCGGATTACATGGCCGCGATGATGCAGTAGTTCGAGTTGAACCGTCAGTTCATGCAGAATGTCATGGCTCAGTTCCTCGAGCCGAATCAAAATGGGCACCACCATCAGCATGCCACCGTGACTCTGCACGACTTCACCCGCCTCAACCCCACTATGTTCCGCAACACTGTTCAGCCGTTGGATGCTGATGACTGGCTTCGCGACCTCATTCACGAGCTGGAGTCTGCTAATGTCGATCCAGCCGACTATGTGAACTTTGCGTCTTATCATCTGAAAGGCGCTGCTGCCAAGTGGTGGAGCCTTCCCTTCCATTTGATACAATGCATAATGCTTAGTAGCGGACGTAAGACTCGCGGGTATGCTAGATACTCACCTTTGCTTTATTTCCCTTTTTCACTTTGCCTGATCGGCCGCTGCAGACGACGTTGGAGCCCAGGAGCTGGAGTACCCCGGAGGAGACTACTACGACGTTGAGTTCCCCGTCGACCAGGAGTAGTTCGGTGGATCCCAGGCAGGAGGCCTCGCCTTTTCGATCTTTATCTCGGATGTGACTTGTGCTAGCCTTCTTAAGGCAAAACTTGATTAACTATGTCTGTACTCAGATATTATGGCTTGTATGACTTATGTATTCGGATCCTCGTGATCCCTGGTATTGTAACATATTTGTTTACCCTTTTGTGTTTAGTGTTGTGATGTGATATTCTCACCGTGGCACCCTAATCTCAGCCGTGTACCCTGCGTGTATGATTACTATACACGGGTTGATTTTTGGGGCGTCACATGTTTGTTATAGTGGACATGAACTAAGTTATGTCATAGTTATTAGTTGTACTATTTGTAGCATGATGTGATAACTCTCGTGTTAAGATCATCCATGCTTAGCACTATTTCTGGTGTATCTATTGTTACATTGTTGTGTCTAGCAATTATTCATACATGTGATCGTCCATGCCTTACAATGTTCTATGTGTGATGGTTGTTCTTGTGCTACTTATATATATGATTTACTTGTCTCATATTACTACTATGAGTGTTTTATACTTGTTACAATAGACCGTCACATGATTAGGATAGTTTATTTTTCATGGTAGTTGAGTTGTGCCTTCCTCATATATGGTTTTGTGCGCATAGTTTTCTTTGTTGTTAAAGTATGTGGATGTAATCCTATAGCTAGTTGAATTTTGTTGGATATTTGTTGTTTCTTATTATTAAGAGCATGTCCTAGTTTACTATATTACCATGACAACTTGTATGATGGATGCTTGTGTTATTAGTTAAGACATCTTTATGATGCAATATTTCCATGCCTTCTATGATGCATATCTTGGTATTTAGTTGTTTAATTATGTTTCACCATCGTGTTGGGGATACTCTTGTTTTAGAAATGATTGGTAATATTTGTTATGGTTGATCTTTGATTATGCTTGAAGTTAACCATTATAAATATTTAGGATAAGCTAAATATTTATTTGTGGTTAAATGTTATTCCATGTTCTTGCTTCTTGTAAGACAATGTTACATTAGCATGTATTACCATGTCATGTATAGAGCAATTGTTATTTTTTTGATGTGTTGTTTAACTTGTGTATATTAGTTGACATGTGTTTGGTTTGTGATATTGGATCTATATGATTTACTATTGCTTAAGGACTGAACCTAGATACCACTCAATTCATGTTGTTGTATAATTTTCATTGTTTAACTAGTATGATTTTTAATGTTGGATTGTTCCTATAAAACAATTGTGTGTGCATTATTATATATGTTATGTATATGTTTGGATGCTATTAACCATTCTAAATATTTAGTTTCTATTTAAATATCTATTTGTGGTTAACTATTACCTTCTTCATGTCATGTTGTGTTTGTGTAGTTAAAATGCATAGGATGATTTAATTCTATGTGTTGATGTCATGGTGTTTTTTATATAGTAGTTTCTTATATAGTTAGTCGAGATGTGTAGTGGGCACTACTAGCTACTAGTATCATAGTTCTTGTTTGAACGTTAGTCTTGATCGTCGAGCCTTCCTTATCCATGTCAATCCAATCCTTGCATATTCATTGAATCCTTTCAACTTATCTTCCTATCGTTCTACCTCATTTTGGAATCTCCATCTTAATCAATATCTTGGTATCCATCCAACCTTAATCTATTTTGGATGTTATTTGGATTTTGCTTCGGTATTTATTTGTTTCCATTTGCTATCGTTACGATGAGTAGGGATTGACAATGTCGAACATGGACATATTCAAGTAACCGAAGATGGACTCAACGACGAAGGCATGCCTCCCTCTTTGATCATGTTTATCCTATGTTTTACAAAATTGCATTGTATTTTACAACCACTATTGCATGCTATTTTATCTCGTAGCTAGCGTGTCGATCGACACATTACCCTGATTCTCTTGTCGCCTATTTATTTGACACCTGAGTAGAACTATATATTAATCTAGTAGAGTAGAAATGCTTAGCCATGCTAATTATTCTATAGGTGCTTATCTGAATGATCTTCGGATCATTAACACTTGAAACTTTTACTGAGCTTGGTAAGCTAGGCCGGTTGGCCATTGTTGACTTCCTCTACTCTCTTCTACTCTGGGTGAAACTTACCATCTAAATACTGGCGCGGGCGACAGCTGGATCAAGGATTGAAGGAGCGATTGGCCGCCCTTCACGAGGAGAAGGGGGCAATCTGTCGTCCGTGCCGCATGAGGCCCAATAAGTCTTGGATTTGAAGATTGTGACAACCGTACAACCACATGCTATATGGGCAATGGCTTGGTTAATTAGTTAGTTCATCCTTATTATGGTCATCGCCGTACCGCAGATGGATTGCTGCCTTGCAAGGAGAACCTCGGCACAAAAGGGGGCAAGGACTATGAACTGCGGTTACTACCTTGTGAAACCTAGTGGGCATGTCATAGTAAGGGTGGGTCTAATGAAAGACCTCGTCACAATCTCCCTGTCGGTATACAACATAGTGTACTACGCCAGCGGCCACTGGTGTCAACAAGACGAGATTGTGTCGTGTGGGTAAAGGGTACAACCTCTGCAGAGTGTAAAACTATTCGAATAGCCGTGTCCACGGTCATGGACGACACATGAATCTTTCTTGACATACGGGAACCTGTCTTGCTTATTCCCTCTTTGCCCCTATTCTTGGAACCTATGAAGTATGTGAGTGGATCGAGGATCCTCACCTTGTTGAAAGTTATGATGGATAAAATGTTGTTTTCATCTAAAACCGCTTTATCAAACTATTATGCTTTTCAAACAAAATTAGCTTTTATGTACAAGAACCATACAACCTTCCTTTGAAGCCTCATGTAGTTACTAGGACCTTTCCAGGGAGGCATGTTGAGTACGAAATGTACTCATGGCAATAATTTTGTTGAACAGAGTTCCATGAAGGCAAAGGTGATGATTACGACTACTATGGCGATCCGTAGGAGTGAGGTCACGCGGACTACATCGACTGACTGTGGCTGAGATGGAGTCGCTACGCATTTTTACTTTCCGCTGTTTCCTGATTGTAAAAAATGTCATGAGACATTTTATATATATGCCTTATGGCAGATTATGGTACTTGTAAAATCTTTATGTATTCTGCAATGATACCATTTCACTGTGTTGTCAACAATAATCCTGGGATTGACAATTAAACACAGGAGGGCCTGGAAATTATTTCTGGGTTCTTACAGAAGTGGGTTGAACATAATATACTGCTCTTTGCCGGCTTCCATAGTTCAACCACAACTACGACACTGACTGCTCGGTTGATGGATGAAATATAGAGTAGCATCGGCTGTTTTGGCTTGGGGGCCGCAAGGATCGGGGCCTGGGAAAGTTTCTTATTTAGTGCTTCCAGGGCTTGATCGGCGTCATCATCCTAGACGAATTTTTCCGACTTTCGCAAGAGTCTGTACAAGGGGATTGCCTTTTCCCAAAGCCGGCTGATAAACCGACTTAGGGCAGCTACGCATCCTGTGAGTCGTTGGACTCCCTTCACCGAGGCTGGCTTCTAGAGAGCCATGATGGCATTGATTTTCTCCGGGTTTGCCTCAATGCCTCTTTCTGATACTATGTACCCGAGGTGCTTCCCTGCAGGGACCCCAAAGGTGCACTTGGCTGGGTTTAACTTCATCCGGTACTTGCGCAGATTTTTGAAGGTCTCTTGGAGGTCACTGATGAGTGAGTTGGCGACCTGAGATTTGATGACTATGTCATCCACGTAAGTGTGCACATTGCGCCCAATTTGCTCCTTGAGGCAGTTTTGTACTATTCACTGGTATGTGGATCCTACATTCTTCAAGCCGAAAGGCATAGAAGTATAGCAGTATATCCCAAAAGGTGTGATGAAAGGTGTTTTCTCCTGGTCTTCTAGGGCCATCTTGATCTGATGATAACTAGAGTAGGCATCGAGGAATCACAGGAGCTCACATCCCGCAGTGGAGTCGATGATTTGATCAATGCGAGGTAGTGCGAAGGGATCTTTTGGGCAGGCCTTGTTCAAGTCGGTGTAGTCAATGCACATACGCCAAGTCCCATTCTTTTTCAAAACGAGGACCGGGTTTGCAAGCCACTCCGGATAGAAAACTTACATGATGAATCCGGCAGCGAGGAGCCGGGCTATCTCTTCCCCAATGGCGTTCCTCCTTTCATCATTGAAGCGACGAAGAAATTGCTTGGCCGGCTTTAGTTTAGGGTCAATATTTAGGTGGTGCTCAGCGATTTCCCTCGGGACGCCTGGCATGTCAGAAGGTTTCCATGCAAAGATATCCCGGTTCTCATGAATGAACTCGATGAGCGCGCTTTCCTATTTGTCAGATAGCTCTGTCCCAATGATGAACTGCTTGGAAGCGTCACCAGGGACAAAATCGACTTTCTTCGTGTCCTGAGCCGGTTGGAACTTGGGATTGTTGTCAGGAGTCGGTTTCTTCAAGATGGTGGTGTCTACCGGGTCTACCTTCTCCGGGAATTCTGATAGGTCCTCTTTGGCGCAGGCCGAGTCTGCGAACTTGACGTGCTGCTCGTCACACTCCGTAGCTCTGGACCGGCTTCCATCCACTGTCATAGGGCCGTAAGGACCCGACATTTTCAGTTTCAGGTAAACGTAGCATGGTCTAGCCATGAACCTGGCGTAAGCCGGTCTGCCTAAGATGGCGTGACATGGGCTCTCGAGTTTCACCACCTCATAGGGTATTATTTCAGAGAATTTTTTTCCAGCAGTTCCGAAGGCTGTCTCCAGGTAGATTTTGCCTATCGGGCGTGCCGACTTCCCTGGGACTATTCCATGGAACACGGTGTTGGAGGTTTGCAGCTGTTTGTGGGTCAGTCCCATCCTACGGAAGGTCTCATAGTAAAGGATGTTGATGCTGCTTCCTCCACCGATGATTACTTTGTCCAATGTGTAGCATCCAGTTTGTGGAGAAACTATCAAGGCCAGAGAACCCAGGTTTTCTACCACAGGAGGTTGGTCGTCCCTTGTCCAGGTGATCGGCTTTTCAGACCAGTTAAGCCACCTGGGACAAGAGGGCTCTGTGGCCACAGACATAGCGGCTCTCTGCTGCAGCTCCCTGTCCCTTCGGAAACTGCTGGTGGTAAAGACGTGATAAGCCGAGTGATCTTGGAGCTGCTTTGGGTTTGATTGGTATCCAACGCCCCCTGATTGGTTTTGCTGTCCACCTCCCTGGGATCCCTGGTACTGTGGTGTTGCGCCAGCTCCTTGTTGACCAAAGTTTTGGTTGTTACTGTTTTGACCGGCTCCACCACCTGACCCAGGGGGGCTTGGCCTCCACGCCTTTGGAACTCCTTCATGAAATTGCATTGTTCCCAAGTATGGCTGGCTGGAAGGCCGGGTTTGCTATGCAACGGGCAAGGTCTTTTCACCGCTTCTACAAAAGTAACTGGGGGATGGAAATTTATTTCCTGCTTGCCGCAGTAGTCGTTGCCCCTTCTTCTGCCTTTGGGAGTCGACAGTTGTGTTGGCTACCAAGTCGGAAGTATTCTGATCGAGCCGTCGTTTACCCGATTGATTCTGGTTTTGTGACCCCTTGCCGTTGCTCTTTTTGCCCTGGGTGGCTTTATCTTCTTCCAGATCAGCATCCTTGGTTTTTTCAGAATCGGCATACTTGATGACCGCGTTCATGAGCTCTCCTATGTTGCTGACCGTCCTCTTGAGTCGGCCGAGCTTGTGTACTAGAGGCTCAAACTTGCTGTTTCTTTCTAGAAAAATTACTGCTATCTGTGCAGTGATGGTATCCGAGGAATGTATTATATTCGCGACTAGTCGTGCCCAATTCAGGGCCGACCCTCCTTCTTTCTAAACACAATGCTCCAAGTCAACTATTGTTGTGGCTCGCTGACAGGTCCCCTGAAAATTCTTGATGAACTTCTCTCTGAGATTCGTCCAAGAGGTGATGGAATTATCTAGGAGATTCTTAAACCATGTGCGAGCCGGTCCTTCTAGCATCATTGTGAAGTATCGAGCGCATACTTCTTCACCAGCGTGTAGCATATCCATGGCGAGGTCATATGTTTCGATCCAAGCCGCCGGGTCAATGTCAGCCGTGTAGTTTAGGATTTTGCGCGGCCCTTTGAAATCTGGGGGTAAGCGTGTGTTCCTCAAAGCCGGTACTAAGCATCGATTGCCCACGGATCTGCTGACGAACTCCGTGTTTGGTTCCTGTGGGGGAGGTTGGGCTGCCGGCTCTACGCGTTGATTGGTGTTGGGAGCCGGTAGGTCCATGATCCTCAGTCCTCCCGGAGGGGTCAAAGGTACTCTATGGTGGCGCTGGCTGCCTGAGACTGCTGGAGCCGGTGATTCTGCTTGCCGGCTCACGCTTCGGTATGGGGTTCCATGTATATATGGGAATCCTTCTGAGTACTGGCATTGTTGTGTGATCTCCGTCTTGAGGAAGTCGACAGCTGCACGAGCGGCACGATATGCTGGGGTGTCTCCCTGAATTGGTGCGTTGGGGAGGTACTGAGTACCTGCCATGAAATTGTCCATGAGGTTATTGAAGTGGTGGGGAGGTGTATGGAAGCGATCTTGGCGTGGTGAGGGAGCCGGCGGTCTAGGAGGCGAAAATCCTGGGGGATTCGACTGGTCAGGGCTGACGAATAGCGTTCACCCTCGATAGTCAAGGGGGAACCGACTTACGTGCCTCTGCGGGCGCGTGTAAGCGAGGCTTAGTCGATGAGCGTCTATCAGATCCGACTTCCCCCGGAGACGTGCGGCTTCCTGGACAAGCCGGGCTTCTTTCTCAATCATCTATTCTTTTTCGACGTTGGCCTCCGCTCGCGAATTTGCTATCCGATCCCTGACCTCGTTCACCCTCGTCTTCCAAGCCTCCAGATTCTCAAGTGTCATCAGTACTGCCAAGGCCTCATCGAGTGAGGTTAGGGCGTCAGCAAGGGTTTGGGATCTGGTAGGAACTTGTACCGATGGACGGGCTGCCGGTTCCCTATTTTCACTAGGGGCCCCAACGGTTGCCAAATCCGCACCTTGGTTCTGAGTTGCCTGATTCTCCAGTCCTTCGATGTCGTCCATGAATACCGTGGCACAATACGGAGGTTCCAAGTGAGGACAATTCAGGCTATATTCTAGCATTGCCAGTGCCGAGTCTGTTATTCCCTATAGGTCGAATGGACCCCTCGTCAGAGAAGCTTCCTTCGCTTGGAAATGAGTCGGCATCAGTTAGTTCTTCCGAGGCGTCATGCATTGGGGACTCGACAGAGCGCTCCGACTCTGGAGACTCATCAATGAATCCGGCGAAGGCGCGTTTGGAGCCGTCGTGTCACCGACTCGAAATTTTGACACGTACTTCGGGATCTGGCTCTGGCTCATATCCATCTGTCTTTCCAATGAAGACGTGGATGGACCCGATCGGGATCCGATATCCTGATTCGGCAGAATCGGCTTCAGGGCCCCAAGCGGAGTCGTCGATGCAGAGCCTCCTACGTCGTCTTCTGGTGATCCGTCCAGCGACGAATCCGTCCATGCCTTGTAGATCTCCCTCCAGAATTTCAACACCTGCGAGTGTAGGCCCCACGGTGGGCGCCAACGGTCGTGGGAAAGTCACGGCAGATGTCCGAAGAGTCGAACTTGACATGGTACCTTTGCTGCGAGGCTATTTCGCGGAGAGAGTTGACATAGACAAGAGACTCGGCGATTTACCCAGGTTTCAGCCCCTCTTTGTATGAGGTAAAAGCCTACTCCTGCTTGCTATTATTATGGGCTCCTACTCTCGAAAGAAGAGTCGGTTGATCGATTATAAGAGAGTCGGTTCGTAAACTTAGTCTCGATGAGATCTAGGTTACGCCGACAAGTGTCTAATCCTATCTTAGGTTGAGATTGTTCTCTGGCCCTGGATCCCGTGGTCCTCGGCTTATAAAGGCACCGGGTCCCGGGTTTCCATGAGTCCGACTCCGACACGAGGTGGAGTCCTATTATACTTTACAAATATTCTATGAGTTATACAAGGTAAGTCGAATTCCTTCTACGGCTTCGATCTTCTTTCCTTGGCGCAGCCGGCCCATGGCCGGGTCTTCTCTTGTGGGCCTTCTGTAGGTGAGTCGGTCGATAGACTTAATGCCGGGTCATGGGCTTAATCCACCCCCCGACAGCATCCCCAAGCTTAAACGCTTGAGTCTCTTTAAATATTTATTGGCGATGCATGGGGGTATCCCCAAGCTTGAGCGTTTGACACTCCTGGATCTTCTTTCATCATCTCCCCTCACACACTTGAAAACTCTCTTCATACATAATTCATCATAAGCTGATTAGAGAGGTTAGTACCCTTAATAAAATAATTTTTCTCCACTATAAATAAAGATATTCTTGAAGAGCTACTGTTTCTCAAGATTCCTAAAAAGTATTTGCAAAGAAAAAGCAAGCTTAAGGTTTAAAAAAGTAAGGAAAGGCAAAAATTGGAAAAATCTTTGAAAAACAGAACAACGGGTAGTAAATAATGTTTTCGGGGTACTTCTGCAACTCAAATAAAAAACTCAGAACATATGAAAGTTTCACAATTGTATAGAGCATGCTGTGTAAAAAAATCAGCTCAAAAAGATGAACTGGTGATTTGTTTTGATTTTTTCTGTCAAGCAGACAGAATCTGTTTTCTGGACAACATGTCACAACTTTTGCTTCCCTTATCATAAGAGGCTAGAACTTGGCACAAAGCGTGAAAATAACGATACAATGATGTTGCTAAAGTAGTAACAGTTATCAAGACCACTAAAAACAGAAATAAAAACATCTTGGGTTGCCTCCCAACAAGCACTTTCTTTTACGCCTTTAAGCTAAGCATAAAGCAAAAAGAAGAATCAAAGGTCCCCGAGATAACCGGAGTCATAAAAACCTTCAAATTGATTTTCAACAAGCTCATTCTTCTTTTTCCTAGGGAAGAGGTACTTACCTTTTGCTTTTCGACGTAAGCGTATGTACCCCTTACCAATATCAATGAAGCCTTTCATAGCTCGGAGGAAGTCCCTTCCAAGCACGATGTTACTTTTGTTTGGCTCCATGACGAAGAAATCCATCGTTGCAACCCTATTAAGGAATGTGACTTGGACTTCTTTTTCTTTTCTTTTAACCTCTGAAATATCTCCATTAGCATGTTCATGATAAGATAACAATTTATCCATGTTTAGTTTCAAAGAATCATAAACTATTTTTGGCATTGTAGAAACCATGGATCCAATATCACAAAAAGCAAGGAAGTCTTGGTTAGAGATGCTAATCCTAACAAAAGGCTCCCAATCATCATCTATCTCCAACATTTCTGTCTTGTTGGACTTAAGTTCCTCTACCTTTCTCAAGTCTAGAGCATCCATCCTCTTTTCAATAGTGGCAAGTCTATCTACAAAAGTGTCAATGTTGCGATCATAATCAAAATAGCTAGATAGACCATGCAAAATATCAAGAGCTCTAGCCTCATCACACTCTAAAAATTCTCCTTCATCTATAATATCAAGAGAGTGTTTACACCACTTAAAAAGACCATGGTAAAAATGTCAAAGCACAATTTTTATAGGTATCCAAGGCATAATTCTCTTATGTGCCTCGGAAATTCTGTCCCATGTCTTCTTCATATTCTCACCATCCTATTGACGGAAATCTAGAACTTCTGATTCCCTCAAAGAACCAAGTCCTAACATATTCATCTAAACAAGAAGGACTACTAAAAGCAAGATAAATATTGTTTTTGTGATTTTTGATAAAGGACACTAAGATAAAAACTAAAAGGTAAGCTAACAAGACTAAAAAGCAAAGGTAAAAGATAGTGTGCAACTCCCGTATCTTGGCACTCGGAATCCCCGGCAACGGCGCCGGAAATTTGCTTGATGGCGTGGAAGTGATAATGGCTTCTCGCCGTTCGTTGGTTACCCCAAGTGGAAGGTGAGATGTAGGATAGCAGAAAATTTCCCCTATGTGGAGGATAGGGTTTGTCTCCTGTAGGATTCCGGAAGTGAGAAGTAGGTTGTCAATGGCGCAATTGACGTGGACCTGCACACAATGCAAATAACTTTGCTCCCAACGAAGTTCAGAGAGGTTGTAAATCTCTCCGGCCTTGTTGTTTACAAAGGATCAAACACAAGGGATAAAGAGATAATAATGATAGCAAATGGAAAGTAAAAGCAGAAAATAAATTGAGCGTCTAAACAGTGATGAGAATATGGACCGGGGTCCCGTGATGTTCACTAGTGATGTCTCACTCCCAAAAGACGATAAAACTGCTATGCGAGGAAAACAAATTACAGCTGGGCAATTGACAGGATAAAAAAATCCACCGCAATGCTAACTATGCTACAAAGAAAGGAAGAGGATCAAAAGCATGGGCAGTACGACAAAATAAGTAGACCGAAATCCAACTGCATCTACTACTAATCATCCACCTGGAGATATCTATCCAGAACATCTCGCTGGTATTAAGTTGGGAGCCCCAACCAAAGTGTAAAGCCAAATCAACAGAAAACTGCATTTAAAGAACTTTTCTTAAAGTAAACAATCCTTGTAACCACGGTTACAAGCACCGTTGTTTCCCCCCTTGTGGCAACAACACATCCCCTAGACTCATGTTTTTGTCACTCAAGCGTGTCATCAGGGGGCATCACTAGTAGGAAACAGCCTACTGTTGGCATACAGAAGTTTGCTACCGCTGGCGGGCAGGCGTACGCCAGCGATGTCCCACCAGTGGTAACAGATACCGCTGGCGTACAATTTGTACGCCAGAGATATCTGCCATTACCACTGGCGTACAGAGCATCTGCCCATCAGAGATATCATCCTGTGCCTCTGGCGTTCAGATGTGACCACCAGTGGTAATGAATATGTCCGCCAGTAGTATTTTTTCTGGACTGGGTTCAAATGTTTCTGTACACCAGTAATATGTTTTCTGGTATTATATTTTTTGCTGAAACTTGTTATATTCCAGCAATACAAAGATCAAATATTTTCAGTAACATGCCAACAATACAAATACACAGAATACATAGGTTCAAATATAGAAGAGTGATGAAATATTGTTACATCCCATTACTAACCAAAATAGACAAGTTGTAATGGCATTACACATATTGTATCACACATAGATCACAAACATAAAAATAGACAAGTTGAGAGTTTCATCACCTACATTGTATCACACACAACTACATCTCGATCGAATTGGTAGTGTCATCTAATAACTACACACACATACAAGAGAATGGTAAAGACGATAAGAAAGAAGGGAATCACGATGACGTTGGACTTCATCCGGTGGTTCTTCCTCTCTTGCCCTTGCCGGTAGTTCAAGTACCGATCTTCCGCCTCCGCTTTACTCTTGTAGTTGTTGCCCTTGAACTTGTTCACTTTCTTGAAGCAGTCTTCCCAGTGCTCATAGACTCCTGCAACGCTACCTTCATACACCATGTACTACTTCTCCATCTCTGTAGTATAAAAGACATATACAAATATTAACCAAGATAGTTAAAAAGGCAGATGTGTGTACAATCATACATTATAAAATAAGACTTAGTTAAATGTAAAACTAGCTACATGTTCATCATGCATAAAAGAAGACTTAGTTCATGCATCAGCGGAACACACCCTCTCACTTCTTGCTCGGCTTCGGCTTCAACTTCAGCTTCGACTTCAGCGGAGGGAATGGGAGATAAGCTTGCAATGAGTTGAATAGTCTGTCATCACCATGTTGATGTAAGCGGGCTTCTATGTCAGCGTTAGGTAGTGGACGGTGACTGTAGAAGAACACCCCATCGCTATGTATGACATCCTTGGAGATTGTTCGCGTGATCATTTGCTGGATTCGGCCGAACTCTTGTCCTACTTCAGCATCGGAGGACCCCGCCAAGGTTCCGTATCATTTTGCGAGAGACGACAGATATTGTAGTCGTTGTTCGTCCTTTACGTACTCGCGCATATGATAGATGGCGTACCAGGCCTCCCTCGTACTGCCTGGCGCCTGCTTGATGCAGGCGAAGTCCGTTTTATGGATGAATGTGTACTTTCCTTGCCTTTGGTTTTTTATTTTTATGATGCCCTCCCTATAAGAGTAGCCAGTGAGAGCATCATCCAGAACATCCTTGATTAGCTTGTAGTCTTTGTACTTCTGATGAATCCCCGAGTCGAGATATATGGCAAGCGAGTCTTTCGGCTCTAGAGCGATGAGGGTGCCGTATTGGTTGCTACACAAAATAGTTTGTAGTTCAAAGAGATCATCAGCCTCAGATTAGTTTAATGATAGCAAAAACATGTTACAGCTGCAAGCGAGAATGACTTACTCAGAGAAGTAAGGCATGAGAAATATGTTCTTGGAAGGATGATCCACGAAGAAATCTTGGATGTACTTCGTTGCCGCAATCTTACCCTTAGGGTTGTTCAAGAACTTTTCTTGCATGTAGATGGGGTCCATTATAGCGATGTTCGGGGTATTCTCTTTGATGAGCTAGTGAGCCAAGCTGAGCGCAGCCAGGCGGACCATGGATTGTTGGAGCGCATTCATGTGGAACATGATAAAGATGCATTAAATCTCAAGAAGAACAAGTCCCCTGGGTATTTATCCACAAAGCCCAAGCCCTTCGGTACCTTTCGTATGTAAAGCAGGTATGTTGGATTGTCATCTTTGGCAAGATTTGTCTCCACATAAAGAATAACATTATGGAGGTTCCTCATATCCGAAGTGACAATTTCTAACAATTTTGGCAGCAACATCGGTTTACCCAACTCATGGATCTCATGCCAGTTTATGATGGGTACCTTGTCCTGGACCCGGATCGGCTTCCTAAACCCCTCCACCGGCTGGCTGCTGGAGTCAAAGGCACGTTTCTTCGATCTTTTCCGCCCCGTCATCTTCCTGCTAGCAGGCTGCACAAATGAATCTTGGAGCGCCTCTTGGAGTGTGTCTTGGCTGAGACCAGATGGATCACGAGAGCTGAAGGGGGTTGCTTCTAGTGTTCCTTGAGAAGAGAATAGACGCCTCGTCGAGCAGGGAGGACCCTGGCTAGGACCGGCGACTTGTGTATCATCAAGAGGACCCTGGCTGGGAGCAGGTAAGTCGTGGTAATCAACAAGGAAGTCTTCGATGCGAACATCATCGTCGTCGTGATGATCCGCAGGTTCAGCAAAGGCCTCGTTCTGCTCTGGGGTGATGAAAGAAGGGTCCACACGAATCAGATCTTTAGGCCATAGCATTGGCCAAGACAATCATTGTTCGAGGTTCAACTCGCTATCGGCTTGGGGGGTATGAGTCGGAGGATCCAAATTTGCGCAACCTGGGAACACCCGGTTGTAACACCCTCATGTCTTGTAACAGTAATCACTGTTGATGGAACATTAATCACCTTGCTACAGTTAAATCACTGTGCTTGATCTTTGCCTTGATCATCTTTGAATTCACACATGAAACCAATTCAAAATGTTTTTCTTTGATATTTAAAAAAACAACGTGGCAAATAAAACTTTGTCCAAAAATTGTGAAAGTAATATTGTAAAATGCCTAAAAGTTAGTGGGTCACATCCATATAGTTTTGGGAATTTATTAAGCAATAAAATAAATCCAACAAATAAAAACAGTAGCCTAAATTCCACTTTTGCCAATGACATAATTAAAACAAATGCCAAATGAATTATTTAAATGCCCAAGCCTTTTTATGGCATGTCTATGTGTGGCAACACAAATTTACAAACAAGTTTCACTTTGCACAAAATTCAAATGGAGATCAAATAAAACAGAAAAGGAAATGGAAAGAAAAGAAAATACCGAAAAGAATAAAAGCAAAAGGAGCCCACAACTGTTTCCCCCTAGCCCACTAGCCAGCCCACCCCGGCCCATCACGGCTCCTCCCCGTTGTCTTCTACCTTTGCCTTGCATGGAGGGCATCCCACGGCTGCACGACGATTGCCGTCGGCGTGGAGGCCATCCGGCGGCCGGCGCGCGCGTATAAGGTCCCCCCGTGACCCTGCCGCCCCCTGGAAACCCTAGTGCCCCATGCCCACTCAATTCCCCTCCCTCGCGCCGCCCCTGCTACTGCTCGAGCTCCGCCGTGAGCACGTCCGCGACACAGACCCGGCCAACGACAATGGCAGCCCTCCTCGGCATGTCCTGAGCGCTCCTCGTCGACGGCTACTTCCTCTAGGTGCATCAATTCGAGACAAGACACACGGGGCGCTCGCCATCTCGCCGTTCTCCTCCGCAGCTCCGCCGTACACCGGCGACAAATTCTCCGCCTCCGGTGCTCCCCCAAGCTCGCTGCCACCTCCACACGCACCGCGGTGAGCTCCCGCAAGTTCCCCTCTCGCAGCGCTAAGTTTAGCCCCTCCAATCGCCATCTTCACCCCTCCACACTCCGGCCGCCGCCATGGCCGGCCATGCACCCGCTCAGGGGCCACTCCGCGCGCTTCAGTGGCTCCGTTGCGCTCCTGGTGAGCCGTAGAGCCCGACCGGCTAGGTGGCGCTCGCCAAAACCCACCGGAACCGTGTTCCCACCGACGAACCGAAAGCTCCCACCATCACCGTTGACGTTGCGCTCGTCCCCGGCCGTCCCTGCTCGCGTTGATGGTACGGATCGACGCGGTTTTTGCTTCCGGTTCGATTAAGCCCCCCCCATGACCGCTCTCGTCGCCGGAGTCCAGCGCAAGCTCACCGTCGGCCTCCCTGCGTCCTCACCGTCGACGGCTGAGCCCATGGCAGGTGGCCCCTCCATGTCAGGTGGTTAATTGAACTGCTAGGTGTCACTTATAGGTGGGCCACCCCCTCTTAATTAACCTGCAAATTAAAACAATAAGAAAACTATTAGTTAAACAGTAAGTCACTTACAGATGCCCCCAACCCTTTTAAGCTTAATTATATAGATTAATTAGCGCTGTATGGCTTACTCATGGGCCCCACCCGTCAGATTATTATTTAAAATAATTAATTGAAATTCCAGTCAATGACATGTGGGCCCTGGCTCTATAATAAATTTAATTAAATGATTTATAAAACATGTGAGGCTGACCAGTGGGACGCAATGGTCAGGTTTGACCAGTCAACTCTACCGTTGTGGATAATGTTTATTTATTAAATAAAATAAATTCAGAAAATGATTTAAACTTGAAAATTGAATATCTTTTAAACCGTAAGTTTGATTAAAAAAACTTAATACATGAAAATTGATCAGAAAAATATAACGAATATGGATACGCTATCCGTATACCACCCACACCCCTCTAACACAACGAACATTGACATTCATCCCTCCGGGCCTTCTGTCGATAATCACCTGGAGCCGGTATTTCAACCCCGGATGAATTCCTGCTCCGAGAAACGTGCATTGTACTGCGTTAGAGCACCGTTAACATTGCATTTGTCATGTCATTCATCTGTTTGCTATGATTGCTTTGTATTTACTGTTTATCCCCCCCCTTTATTCTCCGGTAGACCCCGCTGCTACCGCCGACTACACTGCTTCTGGGTACGACTACTTCGTCGACGACCCTACCCCTACCCGCGAGCTTCCAGGCAAGCACATTCATTCTCTTACCCAGATATTGCCTATCTTTCCATACTTTTCTTGCACTAGGCATTGTTACTGCTGCTGCTACGTTACAATCCTATTCAATTTCATGGCCTGTTTTTGTCGCCCCTTGTTGTACCCTCCTTTATCCTATGCTGCCTGCTATAAATATATATTATATTCAGCAGTGAGCCCTGCGCATTGTTAGCTAGGATTAGATAGCGGGCTGTGGCCACTCAGGGGAGTGACACGGATACAAAATATATACAACTGAAACAGGTACGGATCAATGCAGACGCCCTAGGGAACCTACAACGGCGAGACTCTGCCCATTCGCTTCGAGTTTGACTTACGAGTGGAATGGATTCGTATTTCACTCTCGCCGGCTCGGTAGCGTAGCATCACCGGGATGATACGAGGTTTACCTCTTTAGTTCATTCCGTTGATGTCTCTGTCGAACCTATTTAAGTGTACCATCGAGGGTGATACCTCCTGTATTCACTTAATGGTAGGCACTCGAATCAACTGGTGTGCTTAAAGGTAAGAGTCGGGCGACCCAACGGTGCCCGCGAGTGGTATTGCGTCGGAAACGACAGGGAGGGTACGACCGACGTTACTGGGGAGCTTGGCCCCTCCTCGTATCACGCGAGAGTTACCAAACCATGCAAAGTTGAGCTCTACCAAGAGAAAACACGAGACAAGGTAAGGAGACGGTTCAACTTGTTGGTAAACGCGCGCTTTGACGGGACGACAGGGCAGGACTCAACATTACTGGTAGGCCTTGTTATTGTTCGTTGTCCGTTGTGTTGTTAGTCAGACAGCGATAACGGTTGTCTACGAGATAATATTAAAATGCTAAAGGGTTCGGCGGATGACTTGAGAGGCCGCAAAGGCCTGTACGCACTACCTTCATGTGTGATAAGGAGTAATGGGCTCCCATGCGTTGTAGTTTGTCCGAAGGCTCTTCAGACGTCAGTAGTACCGCGGTCTGCGCCGGGAAGTGGTGTCTTCTTCGCTCGAGCGGGGTGTATTTGGATTTGCTTTTGCTTCACCGGCCAGCCACGCACCATGCAGGAGCGTGAAGGGTGAGGGTTCCTAGACCCCTGATCGCATAGGATATAGTCCGGCGGATGGCCTCTCTATTGAGCCTATGATGGGCTGCGTCGTGTCGGATAGCTTTGGTGGAGCGTTCCCTAACAAGGTTCCCGCCACCCTGGAGATCCGAGCGTGAAGGCTGAACAGTAGTGCACCCCTGCAGGGAGTTTAATCTATTCGAATAGCCGTGTCCATGGTAACATGACGCTTTATGCTGAAGCTGGATCTTACCACGACAAACTACTACTATTAATCTGTTGGTTCCGGGTGTTCTTCCTCGCAGGTAAAGTCGAGGAAGGGAACTCAGAGGAATCTATTATTATTAATCATACAACTTACTATTATACAATGCTGCAGCAACTTCTGCTCCATTGTTATTACATTGCTGCTATTGAACTGTTGGCTGTTTCTCTTCTCATCTTGCAAGACACGTCAGAAGATGCTAGTCTTCGATAGGCCTAGCTTCTTACCCTTATTCTGATTTATACCTTGCAGTCCACTATATACAGCCTCCCTGTCACAACCCAAGTTTATGTATGTGCTAGGGTTAGCAAGTAACTTTGCATCATGTAAAAATTTCAAAAGAAATTCAAAAATGGAGAAGAAGAAAGCCCTAAGAAATTAATTCAAATGGCCAGATAAAAATTGCTTCCAAAAATTCCTCTGGTATTTTTGAAAAGTCTTAAAATATGCATGATCACATATAAAGTGAAGTCGGTCCCACTGGATGCTCCAAGATTTCTCAAAAATACCATAAGTTCCTTGGAAATTAAATAATACCACTATTTGATTTGAAATTCAAATTAATTGAATTTAAAAAATCTCCAAAACTTATGAGTGGCTAGCTATATGACTTCTAAGCCCACATAAAAGATTTGAAGATTTTATAAAATGCTTTGCTATTTTATCCAGAGCAAAACACAAGCCAGAAAAAGAAAAACAGAAGAAAAACTTAGAGAAAATAGAAAAGGAAAGTGAGCCCACCCTACCAGGCCTCGGGCCCAACTAAACCTTCCCCGGCCCAAGCCCACGCGGGGGCTTGTCGTCTACCCCAAGCAGCTCGCTGTCGAGCATGCCGGGGGCGACGACCGCCACCGCGACGCCGGCAATGTTCCAGGCCACCTCGGGCCTTCTAGGAGCGCCACGGAGACGCCCTAGCAGCCGTGCATCCTTTCCCCCTCCTCTGGCCCATTCTCCTCCTCTCCCCTCGTCGTATTCGTCGCCGCCCCGAGCAGCAGTGGATCGCCACCCTGCGCCGCCGAGGCCAACAGCCCCCACAAGCTACACCGAGATGTCTAGAAGACTCCCGGACGTCGCCTTCTTCTTCACGTGCGATTAATCGAGCCGGCGAGCTCCACAGACGCTGCACAATTCGTCTTCTTCATCGCCGGCTGCCATGGATCCCGGCGAGAAATTCCTCGCCTACGCACCTCCTCCGCCTTCTCCGTCTACGTCGTTGGCCTCAGGGTGGGCAGACGCGCAGCTTCCCCTTCTTCGTTCTCCTCCCCACGCTCCGAGTCGCCGTCTCGCCCAAGCAGCAGCTCCGGCCGCCGCGGGAGTCGCCACCGGCATGAACTCCGGCCTCCTCTCGTTCCCCAGTTAGCACCACGAGACGCGGGAGAGCACGAGGCACCCCCTGGTGCCCTCCTCTACCCCTCCCGTGGCATGTGGCCTAGTCCGGCGAGGCGCCGCCATGGCCCGATCCACCGCCGTCAAGCCGTCGGCCACTTAGGCCCTAATCCCCGGGCCTAATAAACCCCTGGGTCTGACAATGGGCCTCAGGCCCCTTAACTAACCACTGTTAGTTTAAAAAAAGAGGGGTTAATCCCCCCTCCCACTGACCAGTGGGACCCAGTCGTCAGAGCCCCTGACGTCACCCCTGCGTCACAGTGACGCAATAAAGGTTTTTTCAGATTAAAAATAATTCCAGAGAAATCAGAAAAATACAGAAAATAGAATAAACTTCAAAATTTCATATCTTTTAAACCACAAATCCAAATGAGACAAATAATATATGAAAAATTATCATAAAAATGCAAGGATTATGAATATGCAACTGTTTTCTATGTTTGACCATTTTAAAATGGGTGAACAGTAGCAAACATGCATATGGCATAATTTGAATTTGAATTTGAAGTTTGAATTTGCATTCCAAATGCAATACACTTCAATTAATATGAATTTGCCACAAACCAGTAGCATTCACATCATGGGAAACTATATCATGTGCTTGTGCATTCTATTTCAATGTTGTTCCCCCCTTTGTTGATGATTGTTCCGGTAACAGACTTTCCGAGACGGTGATCACCCACGAAGAAGAAGAAGTCCGTTAAACCCGTGTATCGTCAGCAAGGCAAGCAAACCCCATTGATCATGTCTATAAAATCCTACTTCCCTCTCAGTCTCGCTTATGCATGTTTAGGAGATCACCAAGACACGTTCTTTCACATAGTTGAATCCATTATGATGCGTGACCTATCATTTTGTCACCGTATTAAGCAAACCACAATCCTAGCAGATATAAGAGTTGAATGATGAGCATGTGGCCCCTGCAACTGTTATTGCTTATTGCTTCTTAGTGATACAATGAGGTTACATTATTTGTGAATCGGGATGGATATTCATAATGGTGCTGATGATAACGTGTTGGTGAATCCACCCTAAACAAAGGTGAACGATGAGAGGCTGTGTAGGAGTACACAGTGGGTTGTCTCGTTGAACACTGCCCTAGGCCCCGAGTTCCTGTTATGTGATCCAAGACAAAGAGTATGACCACATGTAGGGTTTATGGGAGCCCCGTTTGGCCTCTTTACTTACCCGATCCAGTCCAGGAGTCACACTAGATTCGGGCTTTCCATTTGGCACGTGCATAGAAAAAGAATGAAGAAAAGGTTGCATCATATAGATATGTGGGTGGACCTGTGAGGCAGTAAAACCATCTGACAGAGGTGGCGTCTCGGTCCCTTGCATTATCTGAGTCCGTTTCGTTGAACCGGCCGGACTCTCGAGCGGTGTCAAACTTAGGTAGTCGACTCCTGGATTAGAGAAGGTGATGTGAGGATAGTGCCTTGGTTTCATCCACGTCCGACACCCGCTTGAAGGGTGAAAAGAACGAGGCGATAAGTGATGACACGCATGTGAAGATGTACACCCCTACAGGGTTAATAAACTATTCGAATAGCCGTGTCCGCGGTTATGGACTACTTGGAGACCTCTACTTGATCATTAGACAACTTGAATGGATACTCTAAAACTCGCAAGATAATTGTGAGTGCTATGGTGTGCTTTCTCGTGGGGAAGTCGAGGAAGTATCCATAGTGGTGTACTGGTTGGAGACTTGGTAGTGGAATCGTGTACGCTTCTTACCTCAAGTCTGGTACTCGTAGTACAGGACTAGCCAAGAAAAAGCTGGCACTTCTGCATTGAAACCCCACCTCCCTTTACCTTGAAACTTGAGCATGAGTAGTATAGTTATGATTTAAGTCTTGCTGAGTACGACTTTGTACTCACGTTTTCTTATTCTATGTTTTAGATGAGAACCCGGAACTCGATGGAGTCACCTTCGTGAAGCTCGACGTTGACCTTTGTAGTATAGTTCCAGACAGCAGTCTGGTCCCTCGTGGAAGGGCATGTTTGTTGAACAAGGCTTCTCTAAGCCATTTGTTAAACTTGTGTGTACTCAGACCTAACTTGCTTCCGTGGTATGATGTAATGTTGATCACAGACATGTGATCTTTGTATGCTCTATGTGTAAGTTAATAAAGAAGTACTTTGTAGAGTTATGTGATGATACCTGCTGTTCATACTAGACATGTGTGCTGCTTGTATGATTATAACATGCATGTCTTAGTATGGGTTTTCGATAACTTAGTTGTGTTCTTGCCGGCGGTATTTTATACACCAAGTGGCCCTTAGATGTGCACAACTTGGGGCATCGCTATGCGATTGCTTGTGACTATGTCACGTGGAACACTTTGTTGTATGATTGAGCCCGCCCGAGATCCCGACTAAGTGATCGGGCTTGAGTCTGTTTATGTAAGTGCTATGATTCAATCGATATTATGGTTGAGGCGACTTGTCTATGAGTATGGGATTTCACCTCCCATAAGCATTTAGACTTGTGAGAGGACGATGAGGACCCATATCAGATGATCATCCGGGCCTGGATGGGATGCCCCTCACGTTCGATGCTTTCCGAGAGTGTTCTGTGCTTGGCCTTGTCTGCTTAGACAAGTGGGTACGGCTCTCGGCTCTCTATATGATTGTGTTATAACTGGAATTATATATGCATATTCCGGGTCCCGACACTCCCCTTTCCATTTGCTACAAATGCATAAATGCTTAGTAGCGGACGTAAGACTCGCGGGTATACTACATACTCACCCTTGCTTTATTTCCCCCTTTATGTTTTTCCTGATCGGCCGCTGCAGTCGACGTTGGAGCCCAGAAGCAGGATTACCCCAGAGGCTCCTACTACTAAGTCGAGACCCCCGCTGACCAGGACCAGGAGTGGTTTCAGAGGCTCCCAGGAAGGAGGCCTCGCCTTTTCGATCTGTATCTCTGATGTTATTTGTGCTAGCCTTCTTAAGGCAAAACTTGACTAACTATGTCTGTACTCAGATATTATGGTTTATATAACTTATGTATTCGGGTCTGTGCGACCCATTATCTTGTAACTTATTGGTTTATCCTTTTGTGTTTAGTGTTGTGCTGTGATATTCTCACCGTGGCACCCTAATCTCAGTCGTGTACCCTGCGTGTATGATTACTGTACATGGATTGATTTTAGGGGCGTCACAAGTTGGTATCAGAGCCGACTTCCTGTAGGAAGCCACCCACCCACTACCTGGTCGAAGTTGAGTCTAGACTTTGAAAAACTATTTTGCTAACTTAATGTTTGGCTTACGGGCCCACATCCATGTCACTACGTGTGATATCTATGGTATTAGGATCCTTTTCTCCTTACCTATGCTATGGGAATCTTCTTTCTTATCCTTGCTGGTAAGTTTTACAAACTCTGACATTAGGATCACGTTCTCTTGATTCCACCCGGCGTTCTGGTGCGTACCCCTTTGATTGATTCGGGTCGCAGGAGTTCTGACCCAGGTCCCGGACCGCGAATCCCATTCTCATTCTGGGCAGGCCGTGCGTTCTCTGGCACAAACTTCTGTGGCCAACAGTTTTCTTGCGGCGTGATTGACATAGTGGAATCTATGTCGCGTCGTTTATTCCTTACCACGGTCTACGCCGCCTAGTGAGTCATTTTTCCTTAATTTCTACGATGTTACGCTGCCCGATTTTTGGTTGACTCTATGTGTGGATGTGTATGTCTTATATGACTACTCCAATATATCCGCGCCTCCTCTTCGTTGTCGCATTACCTCATGCTTGTTTTTGGTATCTCATTAAATTTTCATTGCTGAAATACCCCTGTTAAATTCTAGCAGGATGGCTGGTCGTGGTGGTCATGCTCGTGCTCGTGGTGCCAACGATCAACCTCCGCCACCGGACTACATGGCCGCGATGATGCAACAGTTTTAGTTGAACCAAGTGTTCATGCAAGGAGTCATAGATCAGCTCCAGAACCAGAATCAGAACCAGCACCAGAACCAACCGCCTGTGGTTACTCTGCGGGATTTCATGCGTCTCAATCCCCCTCTCTTCCACCAACCTGAACAACCGCTGGATGCCGATGATTGGCTTCGTGACATCACTCGTCAGCTGGAGTTCGCTAATGTGAGCGCTGCTGATTACGTCAACTTCGCGTCCTATTTCCTGCGTGGCCCCGCTGCTCAGTGGTGGGACACCTACAAGGGCTCGCTAGTTGAAGGGACCGTCGTCACCTAGAATGACTTCAAGACTAACTTCCGTGCTCGTTATGTCCCCCAGGAAATTATGAACTGTATGAAGGCCGAGTTTCGCAACCTCGTTCAGGGCAACAAAACTGTCGAGGCATATCAGAGGGAATTCCTCCGCCTCTCCCGCTATGCTGCAAGTGACCTCCCCAATGATGCAAGTAGGCAAGAGAAGTTCCGTGATGGACTCATCTCAGATCTCCAGCTTGCACTGGCTTTGCACGTCTTCCCCGATGATACGTCCAAAATGTATCTATCATTTATGCTTGCTGCATGCCTCTTTTGTGTGATATTTCTATGATATTAATGAACTTCCATACACTTTTGATCATATTTGGACTAACCTATTAACTCAGTGCACCCCCGTGCCAGTTCCTATTTTCTGCTGTTTTTCTATTTCAGGTTTCCCCCTTATTAAAAGTACCAGAAAAATTCCGGGGAAAATATAGGAAAAATCAGCGTACCGGAAGCTTCGCGAAGAGTCCAGGAGGGGCCAGAGGGGAGCCAGGGGGGCCTAGGCGGCCAGAGGGCGCGGACAGGCCCTTGGCCGCGCCAGGGGGGCGCCTGGAGCCCCTGGCCCACCTCTGGCTGCCCCCTTTCGCCTATTTATTCCCCGTGAAGAGAAACCCTCGGGGACGGAATCCTTTTTCGCGATCTCTCCTCTGTTCCGCCACCGCCGCGCTTCCAAGATCGAGAGCACCAGAAGACCTCTTCCCGGCACCCTTCCGTAGGGAGGAATCACCTCTGGGAGCTTCTCCACCACCATGGATGCTTCCCGGATGAACCGTGAGTAGTCCACCTTGGACCATGGGTCCATGATCAGTAGCTATGTGATGTTCTCCTCCCCTCTTTGTTCTTCATGGATTAGACCTCGTGAGCTGCCCTACATGATCGAGGCACATATGTAATCTTTCTGCTGTTGCTATGCTGAGTTTGCTGGGATCTGATGGATTATGAGATTATGTTCAGATTGTGATTGAGTTATATATTTGATTCTCTTCTTTTATATTTTTGTTCTTGAGTAACTCTTGCATGTTCTCCGTTTCTGTTTATTGCTTTGGCCAAGTAGTAGGTAGTGACTCCAAGAGGGAGCGTTATGCATGATTGTGGGTTCATGCCCCCGATGACTAGCTTGAGTGACGGAAACATGAGTCTAGGGGATGTGCTGTTGCCACAAGGGTGAAAACAACGATGCTTGTACTTGCGGGTGCAAGGATTGTTTACTTTACGCAAAGTTCTGTAATGCAGTTGTCCGTTGCTTTGAGTTTACACTTTGGGTGGGATTCACAACTTAATACCAGCGAGATGTTCTTGATAGATATCTCAAGGTGGATGATTAGTGCGTAGATACCGATGGATTTCGGTCTACTTGTCTTGGCTTACCGCCCATGCTTTTGAGCCTCTTCCTTTCTGTTTTGCATAATTAGCATTGGTTTGCGCACATAATCCTTTCAATTGCCCAGCTGTAATTTGTTTACCTCGCATGGCTATTTTATCGTCTTTTGGGAGAGAGACATCACTAGTGAACATCATGAGATCCCGGTCCATACTTCCACCACTGTTTACACTATCAATTTACTTTCAGTATTTACTTTTCAGTTGCTATCACTATCATTATTATCCCGTGCGTTTTATCCTTCGTAAACATCAAGGCCGGAGGAATTGACAACTCCTCTGTACTCGTTGTGAAGCGAAGCTATCTGTGTGTGTGCAGGTCCAGGTGAAGTTAGCAACCTCGGTTGTAAACGGCGCCATTGTTCACTTCACCACCTACTTGTATCTGTTGGAGTCCTACTGGTCTGACACTGAACCTTAGCATCTTCGCTAAGGGAAACTTGCTGCTACGCTACATGTCACCTTCCACTTGGGGTAACCAACGAGGGACGAGAAGCTATCTCATGTCTAACTTTTTGTCTAGTTCCTTACTTGCCAATCAATGTCTAACTTTTTTTAAACTAGATCTTATTGTCATGGAGGATTCACCGAGGATCAACAAAAGTGGTACAAGGAACACCGCTTGTCTCAAAAGGGGATACACTTATGGAAACAAATACATCAACTGTATGAGTATGCTAGAAACTTGTGATCAATATATAATATATCTTTCTGCAGGGATGAATCTTGTTGCTTTATGAGGCACAAACACCTTGCTTTCCAATGTGAGTACAATATTGATGAAACCTTAGCTTCTTATGCTAAGAGAAAATATGATTTTTATGATGCAGAGGAAATAGAAGAATTTGTAGCTTATAAGGGTGCCTATGAAATTACTTCTCTTCTTAGAAATATTAATGATGCCCCTTATAAATCTGAGAGTCTTGCTATACTTAACTATTTTTTTGGAAAATTACAATGAAAATTATTATATTACTAATCATCTTTAGAGAATCTCTCCTCCAAAGGAAGAGACTAATGTTTTGCAAGACTCTATGGAAGAAGAAATTACTGAACCTGAAAGCTCCTTGGATGAAAAAGAGGAGGAGAGTGACAAACAAGAGGAGGAAGAATGGAGACATCCATGTCTACCTTCTAATGAGAGTAACTCTTTGACTCTTACCTTATATGAGTGTTATGATCCTATGGATTCTTTTGAAATATCCCTTTTTGATGAAGTTGATGCCTTCTATGTTTATGGCCGTGATGCCACTATGGATGATGCTTACGGAGATGAACTTGCTATAGTTCCTCATGTTAAAAATGAAATTGTTGCTATTTCACCCACACTTGATTGTCCTATTATCCTTTTGAAATCTCCAACTCATATTTCGGAGAACTATGCTTTTATTGAGAATCAATGTGTTGGGATGCATTTATCTTATGTTCCTAAAAACCGTGTTGAAAACTATACACGTGTGATTACAGGTCATGAACAACATGATTTATGTGATAGTTATATTCTTGATGTTGTTCATGATACTACTAAAAATTATTTTGAGAGAGGGAAGTTTGGTTGTAGAAACTTCCATATTACTAAAATACCTCTCTTCATGTTGAAAGTTTTGAAGTTGTTCTTTTTCGACCTTCCTATGCATGTCACTTTGTGCTTCTTTGATTTATTTTCTTACAAGATGCCTATGCATAGGAAGTGGGTTAGGCTTAAATTTGTTTCATATTTGCTTCTTGATGCTCTCTTTTGCTTCAAAATTCTTATTCTTGTGAGAGCATCTTCTATAATCATTAAGCCTAGCTAATGGCTTTAAAGAAGCACTTTTGGGAGGCAGCCCGCAACGAATTTAGGTTTTACTTTTCGTTTTTCTTCTGTTTTTAGTGGTCTTTATGATTGTTACTACTGTAGCCACATCATTTTATCTTTACTTTTCAAGCTTTGTGCCTTTTATAGCCTCATACGACAAGGGAAGTGAAAGTTGTGACATGCTGTTCAGAGAACAGATTTTGTCCTCGTGACTAGAAAAATCAGAGAAAAATCCCAGTTCATCTTTTTGAGCTGATTTTTTACACAGCATGCTCTATACAATTACGAAACTTTCGTATGTTCTGAGTTTTTTTATTTGAGTTGCAGAAGTACCCCTAAAAAATTCTTTACTACCCGCTGGTTTGTTTTTCACAGATTCTGTCCTGTTTTGTCTTTTCTTCGTTTTGCAAACCTTAAGCTTCCTTTTTTTTTTAACTTTTTGGGAATCTTTAGAAACAGTAGCTCTTAAAGGTTATCTTTATTTCCAGTAGAGAAAAAATTATTTTATTATGGGTACTAACCTCGCTAATCAGAGTATGATGAGTTATGTATGAAGGGAGTTTTCAAGTGTGCAAGGGAAGATGATGAAAGAAGATTAAGAAGTATCAAGCGTTCAAGCTTGGGGATGCCCCCATGCATCCCAAGAAATATTCAAGGAGGCTCAAGCGTCTAAGCTTAGGGATGCCCCCGTGCATCCCCTTCTCCATCGACAATTATCAGTTCGTCTCTCGTTTCACTATATTTTTATCGCTTCATGCGTTATATGCTATTCTTAGAGCGTCTCGCTCTTATGTTTTGTTTTTAGTTTTATTTAGCTTTGCTTGCTGTCCATAACAAGTTAGATCCCAACTTTCTTTGTGTGGGAGAGAAACACGCTCCACTTCCAAAATTTATAACACAACATAGGACTTTTTCCTGCTTATCTTTGCTGTGTTTGTTCTTTATCTTTCCATAGTTGCTGTCATGCTTTGCTCTTAGCTTTCATGTTTACCTTTTCAAAGAGCTTTTTGTTTAGTTTGTTGTTGGAACTCTCTTGAGTTTTCATGTTTATCTTGTTTATAGAGTCTTGCATGTTGCACTGAGTTTTGTGTCTTGACTTGAAGTAGGTAATTAAGGTTGCTATTCTTTTTGTAGTAGTAACTTGCAATAGTTTTGAGGTGTTGTCTTGAGTAATGTTTGGACTTTTGGTGTCAAGAGCTTTAGCCTATTAGTGATAGATGTCTTATTTTGGGCAATCCGTGTTTATTTTCAAAAACCTACAAATTACTTGAGAACTCTAGCTGCTAGTTGGATCACTACTCTTCTGAGGGGTCGAATATTAGAGTACACTCACGTACCATGAGTCGAGGATGCGCAAGGATAACCAAACCCCCATACACTCCTCCTCGGGGTACTTGTCTCTTTGTGAACCTCCTTATTAGATTGAGAGTTACCGATAATAAGTGCATGAGTTCATCGGACTAATGTGACTATTCGAAAGTTGACACTTCCACCTTCCCATATTTTGCTAGCCTTCCCTGTGCCGTGCATTGCTTTCTTCTCACTCCGAGAGTTAGCGTCCACCTTCGCCAGTACATCCAAACCCTTGGCACAATACGCTCTGTCATCATAAGCCTCCTTATATTCTTCCTCAAAACAGCCACCATACCTACCTATCAAGGCATTTCCATAGCCTTTCCGAGATATATTTCCATGCAACATCCATCTTCTCATGACTTGATCTTCATGTCATACATGCTACTTGCTTGATCGATGAGCCGCATGCTAGTTGGGCCTTGCCCTAATCATTGCTACATGACGCGCTAGTATCATTGCATATCCTGCTACACTCGCAGAGGCATACATTTGCATACATCATGATATTTACATTTTCTTTATGATTCGAGTACTTTGTAAAGTGTGAAAGATCTTCTATACTTTTTGTAATATATAGAGTGTTGCCCCTAAAAGTGAGGAAAAGATCCCAAAGAGGACAAATTAAAAGATCCCAAAGAGGACAAATTAAAAGATCCCAAAAAGGACAATTGAGAGTTAGATAGAAAGAGCCATTGAGGCCACCAAAAATACAAAAAATAGAAAAAATAGAGAAAAAAAGTGAAAAAAGAGAGAGAAGGGGACACACTACTATTCCTTTTTGAGAAGATCCACACTCGTACTCCATCTTCTACCTTGTACTCCATAGAGATTATCATTCATGCATATAACTAAGTGGGGACCTTCACACTATAGAAATTGGCTTGTATATTCCAATGACGAGCCTCCTCAAATGAGCTCTAGGTCTTCTTGACCAAGCAAGTTGGATGCACCCCCACTAGTTCCATTGGAGAGCTTTTAGCTCATATGTGCATCCGTTGCATGGCAATCCCTACTCCTCACATCATATCTATCATTTGGCTTTCTCTCGCCTATGATTGTCCTCATTGATGTGAGCCTTTCACACCTTTTTTGTCTTCCTCCTCCACCTTATTCTCTCTTTGCCATCCTAGGTGTCAACTTTCTTGCTTACGCTCATCCATTGCATGAGTGCTCAAAATATCGAAAAGGAGTGGATCATTTTGACTTGTACCTGACTAGTGGTCTGGGGATGAGTCAAAATAAGATTCCAAAGAAGACCAAGTGTGAAACTTTAGTAGATTGAGTTCTCAAAAATAAAAATACTTTTTCTCGTATATCCCTATTCCCTTTCTTGCACGCAAACACCATTTGGAGATATTCGAGTGACGGACAGTGAGAGCTCTTGCACCTTTATGTTCTTATGTTGCTTATTTCAATACTAGATATAGACTCTTACCTGTTATGACTTGAATTGAATAGCATGCTTTGATTGCTTTACTTACAAAGTTCTTATATGGTTTTTAGCATGTCACCACAGAAATTATGCTTGTTATCATTTACCTACTCGAGGACGAGCAGGAATTAAGCTTGGGGATGTTGATACGTCCAAAACGTATCTATAATTTCATCTTGCTCCATGCTTCTTTTGTGTGATATTGCTATGATATTGATGAACTTCCATACACTTTTGATCATATTTGGACTAACCTATTAACTCAGTGCACCCCAGTGCCAGTTCCTGTTTTCTGCTGATTTTCTATTTCAGGTTTGCCCCTTATTAAAAGTACCAGAAAAATTCCAGGAAAAATATAGGAAAAATCAGCGTACCGGAAGCTTCGCGAAGAGACCAGGAGGGGACAGAGGGGAGCCAGGGGGGCCCAGGCGGCCAGAGGGCGCGGCTAGGCCCCTGGCCGCGCCAGGGGGGCGCCTGAAGCCCCTGGCCCACCTCTGGCTGCCCCCTTTCGCCTATTTATTCCCCGTGACGAGAAACCCTCGGGGATGGAACCCTTTTTCGCGATATCTCCTCCATTCCTCCGCCGCGCTTGCAAGATCGGGAGCACCGAAAGACCTCTTCCCGGCACCCTGCCGGGTGGAGGAATCACCTCTGGGAGCTTCTCCACCACCATGGATGCTTCCCGGATGAACCGTGAGTAGTCCACCTTGGACCATGGGTCCATGATCTGTAGCTATGTGATGTTCTCCTCCCCCCTTTGTTCTTCATGGATTAGACCTCGTGAGATTCCCTACATGATCGAGGCACATATGTAATCTTTCTACTGTTGCTATGCTGAGTTTGCTGGGATCCGATGGATTATGAGATTATGTTCAGATTGTGATTGAGTTATATATTTTATTCTCTTCTTTTATATTTTTGTTATTGAGTAACTCTTGCATGTTCTCCGTTGCTGTTTATTGCTTTGGCCAAGTAGTAGGTAGTGACTCCAAGAGGGAGCGTTATGCATGATTGTGGGTTCATGCCCCCCGATGACTAGCTTGAGTGACAGAAACATGAGTCTAGGGGATGTGCTGTTGCCACAAGGGGGAAAACAACGGTACTTGTACTTGCGGGTGCAAGGATTGTTTACTTTACGCAAAGTTCTTTAATGCAGTTGTCCGTTGCTTTGAGTTTACACTTTGTGTGGGATTCGCAACTTAATACCAGCGAGATGTTCTGGATAGATATCTCAAGGTGGATGATTAGTGGTTTATATAGATGGATTTCGGTCTACTTGTCTTGGCGTACGGCCCGTGCTTTTGAGCCTCTTCCTTTCTATTTTGCAAAATTAGCATTGGTTTGCGCACATAATCCTGTCAATTGCCGAGCTGTAATTTGTTTACCTCGCATGGATATTTTATCGTCTTTTGGGAGAGAGACATCACTAGTAAACATCACGAGATCCCAGTCCATACTTCCATCACTGTTTAAACTATCAATTTACTTTCCATATTTACTTTTCAGTTGCTATCACTATCATTATTATCGCGTGCGTTTTATCCTTCGTAAACAACAAGGCCGAAGGAATTGACAACTCCTCTGTACTCGTTGGGAAGCGAAGCTATCTGTGTGTGTGCAGGTCCAGGTGAAGTTAGCAACCTCGATTGTAAACGGCGCCATTGTTCACTTCACCACCTACTTGTATCTGTTGGAGTTCTACTGGTCCGACACTGAACCTTAGCATCTTTTCTAAGGGAAACTTGCTGCTACGCTACATCTCTCCTTCCACTTGGGGTAACCAACGAGGGACGAGAAGCTATCTCATGTATCACCCGAGTTCGCGACCATGGTGAACCAGACTATCACTCTTGAGACCGCTCAGGCTAAGTTCAAGGGTTCGCTGAAGCGCCCCCGTGATGCTGGCTCATCTTCGGGCACAGCACAGAAGCAACGTGTCTGGATTCCGCACAGCGTATATCGTCCGCCTGCCTCTGCACAAAGGCCGTCGTATGTTGCACCTCGTCTGCCTCCGCCCCCGCCGAGACAGCCGAAGACTGAGACTGCACCCCTCCGTCCTCAAGATGGCGTGTGCTTCAAGTGCCATCAGCCAGGTCACTTTTCCAGAGACTGCCCCCAGTGACAGAATCAACTGGTAGTTCACCCTGCTGGCCGTGGCAACAACAGGACCCCCAACTATAACACTGGGTATTCTGCTCACACTCGTGGTCATGCTAACCACATTGACGTTGAAGAAGCTCAGGCACAACCCGCTACCGTGATGGGTACTCTCCTCGTTAACTCAATATGTGCTACTATTTTATTTGATATAGGAGCATCACATTCATTCATGTCGGAAGCATTTGCATTGTCGCATAACTTTACACTTGGAATGATGGACACACCGATGGTGGTTCGCACCCCGATAGGCCAATGCCGAACCACCATGATGGTTCCCAATACCACCGTTGAAATCGAAGAAGTTGTATTCCACATGTCCCCCATCATTCTGAAGTCTTCCACCATAGACCTCATCCTGGGAATGGATTGGTTGAAAGTCCACGATGCTGCACTGTATTGTGGTACCACATCTGTCCAACTCTTTCACCCCTCCGGTGAGATTGTTAACCACACCACCCGAATTACACGTGATGCTGAAACACATATCTATATTATGAATGCTTTGAACGTCTCGCCTCTTGAATGAATTGAGAAAGTTCCGGTTGTTTGTGATTTTCCCGACGTCTTCCCAGAAGAACTGCCGGGAATACCCCCGATTAGAGAGGTTGAATTCTTCATCGAATTGAAGCCTGGCACCGTCCCTATTGCCATGCGCCCGTATAAGATGCCACCTCACCACCTCCTTGAATTGAAGAAGGAGATCGACACGGCCCTCGAGAAAGGCTTCATCCATCCAAGTTCCTCTGCTTGGGGAGCACCTTCGCTCTTTGTCAAGAAGAGTGATGGCACGAACCGTTTGGTCCAAGATTACCGACCTATCAACCAGGCCACGATACAGAACAAGTACCCCCTCCCTCGGATCAATGATCTTTATGATCAAATTGCTGGATCCATGGTGTTTTCAAAACTCGACTTAAGGTTGGGTTATCATCAGATCCGGGTACGTGATGAGGACATCCCGAAGAGCACATTCATTACTCGCTATGGTTCATACGAGTACACTGTCATGTCATTTGGCTTGAACAATGCACCAGCCATCTTCTCCCGATTGATGAACTATATATTCATGGAATACCTCGACAAGTTTGTCGCGGTTTATCTGGATGATATATTGATGTACTCCAAGACCGATGCAGAACATGCTGAACATCTTCGCCTTGTGCTGGAAAAGCTTCGAGAACACAAACTCTATGCTAAGTACTCTAAGTGTGTGTTCTGGCTTCCCGAAGTAACCTACCTTGGTCATGTGATTTCCAAGGATGGCGTTGCCGTCAACCCCGAATGTATCCAGGCTATTCTTGACTGGACTCCGCCCAGGACCGTCAAGCAAGTCAGAAGTTTCCTCGGCCTTGCCAGCTATTGTCGCCGTTTTGTTGAGAATTTCTCCAAGATTGCCAAGTCTATGACTAATCTGCTTCACAAAGGCGTCAAGTTTGAGTGGACTGATAAATGCCAAGAAAGTTTTCAAGCCCTCAAGGACAAGCTCACTTCACCCCCAGTGCTTGCTCCCCCTGATACTCAGAAGGACTTTGTGATATATTGCGACGCGTCTCGTCAAGGATTAGGCTGTGTCCTAATGCAAGAGCGCAAAGTGATTTCTTATGGCTCTCGTCAGTTGTGTTCTCACGAAGAAAACTATCCGACACATGATCTCGAATTGGCAGCGGTAATTTATGTATTGAAGCTGTGGCGACATTACCTCGCTGGTAATCGTTGCGAGATCTACACCGACCACCAAAGCCTGAAGTACCTGTTTACTCAACCGGACTTGAATCTCTTCCAACAGAGATGGCTCGAGACAATAGCCTACTACAACATGGGAATTTCTTACACCCCTGGCAAAGCTAACGTGATGGCTGATGCCCTGAGCCGCAAAGCCTATTGTAGTGAACTGGAAGTTCAGGTAGAGAAGCCCCGTCTGTATGAAGAGCTTCGAAAGCTGAACCTCGAGATTGTTCCACAGGGATATGTGAATTCCCTTGTTGTTGAAGTAGACCTCGTCAAAGACATCAAGTTCATACAAAAAGCTGACTCTGATTACGAAAAGATGAAGCGATATCTCGCCACAGGAAAGCCCTCAGACTACAGGCTTGCTGATGATCAAGCGTTGTACTTCAAGAATCATTTAGTGGTTCCTAGCAAGGGCAATCTAAACTTGACTCCGGATGTTATGAAAGAAGCTCATGATACCCCATTGTCGATCCACCCAGGTAGCACCAAGATGTACCAAGACCTTCGTCAGCGGTACTGGTGGCCTGGCATGAAGAAAGACATTGCTCGTTATGTTGATGAGTGTGACGTTTGCCATCGCGTCAAAGCCGAACATCAAAGACCTGCTGGAAATCTGCAACCACTCTCTATCTTTGAATGGAAATGGGACAAGATTGAAACGGACTTCGTCACCGGTTTTCCGCGATCACAGAAGGGTCATGATGCGATCTTTGTTGTCATCGACCGATTCTCCAAGGTTGCCCAGTCGCAAGGACAAGTCGAACGAGTCAACCAAGTGCTTGAAGACATGCTTCGAGCTTGTGTCATTTCATTCGGTAAGAAATGGGAGGAATCTCTTCCATTTGCTGAATTCTCGTACAACAATAGCTATCAAGCTAGTCTGCAGATGGCACCTTTTGAAGTTCTTTATGGACGTAAGTGTCGAACCCCTCTGAATCGGTCAGAAACTGGGGAACGAACCCTCATTGGTCCGGACATTATCCAGCATGCCGAAGATCAGGTTCGTGTTATCCGTGAACACTTGAAGGCTGCTCAGTCCCGCCAGAAAAGCAACTATGACCGCAAGCACAAGGAAATGGTCTATCAGCCCAGCGAATAAGCTTACCTCCGTGTCACTCCCATGAGGGGCACTCATCGTTTCGGGATCAAAGGCAAGTGAGTTCCTCGCTATATTGGCCCGTTCCATATCCTTTCCAGAAGTGGACCGGTGGCATACCGTTTGGAATTGTCGTCAAACCTCTCAAAAGTCCACGATGTCTTTCACGTGTCGTAACTCCGTCGCTGCTTCAAGGACCCTATTCATGAAGTGGAACATGATATGATTGAATTGCAATAGTACTTGACTTATCAAGAACATCCGAGCCGCATTCTCGATCAGTCTGAACGCAAAACCCGCAACAAGACAACCAAGTTCCTCAAAGTTCAGTGGTCGAATCATTCTGAAGATGAAGCCGCTTGGGAACGTGAAGACCGCCTTCGTGAAGAATACCCCGATCTTTTTCCCGATCTTTGGGACGAGAATTCCTGTAGTGGGGGAGATTTGTAACACCCTCATGTCTTGTACTAGTAATCACTGTTGATGGAACAGTAATCACCTTGCTACAGTTAAATCACTGTGCTTGATCTTTGCCTTGATCCTCTTTGAATTCACACATGAAAAAAAATTCAAAATTCTTTTTGTCTGATATTAAAAAAAACAATGTGGCAAATAAAACTCTGTCCAAATTTTTTGAAAGTAATATTGTAAAATGCCTAAAAGTCAGTGGATCACATCCATATAGTTTTGGGAATTTATTAAGCAATAAAAACCATCCAACAAATAAAAACATTAACCTAAATTCCACTTTTGCCAATGACATAATTAAAACAAATGCAATATGAATTATTTAAATGCCCAAGCCTTTTTATGGAATGTCTATTTGTGGCAACACAAATTTACAAACAAGTTTCACTTTGCACAAAATTCAAATGGAGATCAGATAAAACAGAAAAGGAAATGAAAAGAAAAGAAAATACAGAAAAGAATAAAAGAAAAAGGAGCCCACCCCTATTTCCCCCTAGCCCACTAGCCAGCCCACCCCGGCCTATCACGGCCTCCTCCCCGTTGTCTTCTACCTCTGCCTTGCGTGGAGGGCATCCCACGACTGCACGGCGATTGCCGTCGGCGTGGAGGCCATCCAGCGGCCGGCGAGTGCATAAAAGGTCCCACGTGACCTCGTCGCCGCCTGGAAACCCTAGTGCCCCGTGCCCACTCCATTCCCCTCCCTCGTGCTGCCCCTGCTACTGCTCGAGCTCCGCCGTGAGCACGTCCGCGACGCCGACGCGGCCAACAGCAACGGAAGCCCTCCTCGGCATGTCCTGAGCGCTCCTTGTCGACGGCTACTTCCTCTGGGTGCATCAATTCCAAACAAGATGCACGGGGCGCTCGCCATCTCGCCGTTCTCCTCCACAGCTCCGCAGTACGCCGACGACAAATTCTCCGCCTCTGGTGCTCCCCCAAGCTCGCTGCCACCTCCACACGCACCGCGGTGAGCTCCCGCAAGTTTCCCCTCTCGCCGCGCTAAGTTTAGCCCCTCCAATCGCCGTCTTCACCCCGCCACACTCCGTCCGCCGCCATGGCCGGCCATGCACCCGCTCCGGGCCCGCTCCCCGCGCGCCAGTGGCTCCGTTGCACTCCTGGTGAGCAGTAGAGCCCGACCGGCTAGGTGGCGCTCGCCAAAACCCACCGGAAATGCGTTCCTGTCGACGACCCGAAAGCTCCTGCCGCCACCGTTGACGTTGCGCTCGTCCCCGGCCGTCCCAGCCCGCGTTGATGGTACAGATCGACGCGGTTTTTGCTCCCGGTTCGATTAAGCCCCCCACGACCGCTCTCGTCACCGAAGTCCAGCGCAAGCACACCGCCGGCCTCCTTGCATCCTCACAGTCGACGGTTGAGCCCGTGGCAGGTGGCCCCTCTCTGTCAGGTGGTTAATTGAACTGCTAGGTGTCACTTACAGGTGGGCCACCCCCTGTTAATTAACCTGCAAATTAAAACAATAAGAAAACTATTAGTTAAACAGTAAGTGACTTACAGATGGGCCCCAACCCTTTTAAGCTTAATTATGTAGATTAATTAGCACTGTGTGGCTTACACCTGGCCCCCACCAGTCAGATTATTATTTAAAAGAATTAACTGAAATTTCAGTGAATGACATGTGGGCCTGGGTCTATAATAAATTTAATTAAATGATTTATAAAACATGTGACCACTGGTCAGGTTTGACCAGTCAACTCCACTGTTGTGGATAATGTTTATTTATTAAATAAAATAAATTCAAAAAATGATTTAAACTTTATAATTTAATATCTTTTAAACCGTAAGTCAGATAAAAAAAACTTTATACATGAAAATTGATCAAAAAATTATAAAGAATACGGATACGCTATCCGTATACCACCCACACTACTCTAACACAACGAACATCGATATTCCCCCTCCGGGCCGTCTGTCGATAATCACCCGGAGCCGGTATTTCATCCCCGGATGAATTCCCGCTCCGAGCAACGTGCATTGTACTGCGTTAGAGCACCGTTAACATTCCATTTGTCATGTCATTCATCTGTTTGCTATGATTGCTTTGTATTTACTGTTTCTCCCCCCTTTATTCTCCGGTAGACCCCGCTGCTACCGCCGACTACACTTCTGCCGGGTACGACTACTTCGTCGACGACCCTACCCCTACCCGCGAGCTTCCAGGCAAGCACAACCATTCTCTTCCCCAGATATCGCCTATCTTTCCGTACTTTTCTTGCACTAGGCATTTTTACTGCTGCAGCTACGTTACAATCCTATGCAATTGCATAGCCTGTTTTTGTCGCCCCTTGTTGTACCTTCCTTTATCCTATGCTGCCTGCTATAAATATATATTATATTCAGAAGTGAGCCCTGCGCATTGTTAGCTAGGATTAGATAGCGGGCCGTGGCCACTCAGGGGAGTGACGCGGATACAAAATATATACAACTGCAACAGGAACGGATCAATGCAGACGTCCTAGGGAACCTACAACGGCGAGACTCTTCCGAGTCGCTTCGAGTTTGACTTACGAGTGGAATGGATTCGTATTTCACTCTCGTCGGCTCGGTAGCGTAGCATCACCGGGATGATACGAGGTTTACCTCTTTAGTTCATTCCGCTGATGTCTATGTCGAACCTCTTTAAGTGTACCATCGAGGGTGATACCTCCTGGTTTCACTTAATGGTAGGCACTCGAATCAACTCGTGTCCTTAAAGATAAGAGTCGGGCGACCCAACGGTGCCCGGGAGTGTTATTGCGTCGGGAACTGGCGTGCTTGGCCCCTGCTCGTATCTTGTGAGAGTTACCAAACCACACAAATTCGAGCTCTACCAAGTGCACACGCGAGACAAGGTAAGGAGACGGTTCACCTTGTTGGTAACCGCGCGCTTTGACGGGACGACAGGGCAGGCCCCGACGTTACTGGTGGGCCTTGTCGTTGTTCGTTGTCCGTTGTGGTGTTAGTCAGACAGCGATAACGGTTGTCTCCGAGATAATATTAAAATGCTAAATGGTTCGGCGGATGACTTGAGAGGCCGCAAAGGCTTGTACGCACTACCTTCACGTGGGATAAGGAGTTATGGGATCCCCTGCGTCATAGTTTGTTCGAAAGCTCTTCAGACGTCAGCAGTACCGCGGCCTGCACCGGGAAGTGGTGTCTTCTTCGCTCGAGCGGCGTGTATTTGGATTTTATTTTGCTTCACTGGCCAGCCATGCACCATGCAGGAGCGTGAAGGGTGAGTGTTGCTAGACCCCTGATCGCATAGGATATAGTCCGGCGGATGGCCTCTCTGTTGAGCCTAGGATGGGCTGCGTCGTGTCAGATAGCTTTGCTGGAGCGTTCCCTAACAAGGTTCCTGCCACCCTGGACATCCGAGCGTGCAGGCTGAACAGTAGTGCACCCATGCAGGGAGTTTAATTAATTCGAATAGCCGTGTCCACGGTAACAAGACGCTTTATGTTGAAGATGGATCTTAGCACTACAAACTACTACTATTAATCTGTTGTTTCCGGGTTTTCTTCCTCGCAGGGAAAGTCGAGGAAGGGAACTCGGAAGCATCTATTATTATTAATCATACAACTTACTATTATACAATGCTGCAGCAACTTCTGCTCCATTGTTATTACATTCATGCTATTGAACTATTGGCTGTTTCTCTTCTCATGCTGCAAGACACATCAGAAGATGCTAGTATTCGATAGGCCTAGATTCTTACCCTTATTCTGATTTCTACCTTGTAGTCCACTATATACAGCCTCCCCTTTCCATTTGATACAAATGCATAAATGCTTAGTAGAGGACGTAAGACTCGTGGGTATACTAGATACTCACCGTTGCTTTATTTCCCCTTTATGTTTTTCCTGATCGGCCGCTGCAGTCGACGTTGGAGCCCAGGAGTAGGAGTACCCCGGAGGCGCCTACTACTACGTCGAGACCCCCGCTGACCAGGACCAGGAGTAGTTTCGGAGGCTCCCAGGAAGGAGGTCTCGCCTTTTCGATCTGTATCCCTGATGTTATTTGTGCTAGCCTTCTTAAGGCAAAACTTGACTAACTATGTCTGTACTCAGATATTATGGTTTGTATAACTTATGTATTCGGGTCCGTGCGACCCCTTATCTTATAACTTATTGGTTTATCCTTTTGTGTTTAGTGTTGTGCTGTGATATTCTCAGCGTGGCACCCTAATCTCAGCCGTGTACCCTGCATGTATGATTACTGCACATGGATGGATTTTAGGGGCGTCACACCGGTCCAACGTAACCATAAACATGGTATCGGCCATAGGCACTGTGTGGAACACACGGTTAAGTGGTGTCACGATACGTGCCTTTGCCACGTCCTTCAACTCATTGGTGACTTGTAATAGCAATGTGCATCCTACCTCGTCGGCCTGCGAAAACATGTAAGGCGTTAGAGAGGGCAAGAAAGCGCCAATTAAACTAATCGAGACTTTTGCGGCGCTTATTTACCATCAGGGCATTGAGATCGTCTAATGACGAAGGACCGCGGACGGCCGCCGGCGTGTAAGAGATGGAAGGGCTGCTACGAGGCGCGGTGCCGGCCGACGATTCATCCCTCACACCTTGTGGTGTGTTGTCGGTCGCCGTCGTATTGATCTCCACAATAGGCGGCTCATTATTCGAGATGCTGGCACCTAAGGTGATCGTGGGGAGAGGCCCTTGTCGGCCTCCGTCGATCCAATCCGTGATCGACTTCATCATGGTATGAAGGAGGTTGTTGAAAGTCTGTGTCACTTGCGCATTGATTATGTTGGGCATGTCAGCTTTCACGGTCTCCAATTCTTCCCTCACATTCTTTTCCTCGTTCCTCTTCCTCTCCTATCGTGCCTCCTTGGTCTCGGGGTAGTAAAATGAATGTTTATGATTGAGTCCAGCGCCGACCACACGGCCACGATGCGGCGGCGCTGACACCGGCAAGTTCTTTACCTTGTTTATCGCCCTTTCAAAAGAGGCGTCATACGACACCTGGGTTGAGGATCCTTGAGATTGAGCTAATTCTTCCTCCCGAATTTTTTCTCAAGCTCCCTGACCTTCTCGTTCGTGCATAGCTCCTTGGTTTTGGGATTTACCTTGTATTTGGCCCACACAAATCGATTTCCGAGCGGGTTTTTAAATTTCGGGTAGGGGTCCGGCCCTTTCCTTTCCGCGTCCTCCTTATCCCAAACTGGCTGCTTTCCGGGGTAACCACGGCTTCCGAGATTCTGGGCAGCTACGTTCATCTTGTGCATATCTTTCCCCCACTTCCTAAGCGCCTTTGTTGCAGGTAGGTCATAGTTGGCCTTGAAAACATTGAAGTCCTCTTCTGAAATTTACGGCCAATGGCTTTGGATCTTATCAAAATCGGAACCCGCATCAAGCTCCTGCCTCACATACTATTTCCAACTGGACAAGGCTTTGCTGAACCTGCCTAGGGCAAATGTGTTCACCTGATTTTTCTTGATATCAAGGTTATCGTAGGGTTCCGGGATCTTGTATCGCGTGTGTAGCCTCTGAATGAGGAGGGTGGCCATAGGTTCCTTGCTTTTTGCCATAATGTCCTCTTCATCGATGTTGACGAGTTCTCGAAGGATGCATCCAATGCTGATGCCGTACCCTTTTGCAACATGAGTCGGCTGTGTAGGCAAACCGCTAGCGGGGTCCACCTCCATAAATTCTTCCCGGATGTTGCGGAGCTTGTTTGGGCCCCTTTCCTTACGCTGCCACTTGGCTTCGCTACCAGATGTTGCGTTGCCATCCCCGACACCACTAGTGTAGTGGTCGCGTTGCCATCCCCGCCACCACTAGTAGTGGTCTCGTTGCCATCCCGGGCCTTCATCATGTTGATCGTCAAGCTGTTGAGCCGCAAGCATTGAGAAATAAGGATGATCCTCTACGGGATCGACAGGTACCCGAGAACAACCGGCTTCCTTGTTTGACATCTATTATCACCATTTAAAAATACTACTAGTAAGTGGGATAGGTTAGTGCAAAATGTGTTATAAAAAAGTAGCATGTGTGTATACCAGGTCATCTATTATCACCGGGTATCATGTTCAGTTAAGTTCAGCAAAGTTCAAAATTCTTCACTAACTATAGAACAATTTACCTTTGCAGAACATGAAGTGCCAAATAAATTTCCATTTACCTATAGAATAATATATCACTAAGTTCCGTTCGTATCTTATATTAGGTCATTTAAACAGTACCAAAATGAGTTAAAGTTCTCATTTTCAGTATTTTTAGCATGTCCTATTTTTTGTATTTGCTTTTTTTCTATTCTTGTATTTGATTTCCTTTCTATTTTATTAAAAGGGTTGTTTTCATATAAAAATGGTCAAAAATGTATGACTTAATAAAATAATTGCAAGTCAAAAATATATATTACAAAAGAGAGGTACATATAATAAGAGTGTCATTGGATATTAGTTCATCGATACAACAAGTTTGTAGTCTCATACAAAAGAGAAATCAATACTAGCTAGTTTCTTCGCACACATTGCGTTTCTTTCTCAACGTTTGGTATTTTTCTTGCCTTTTGTTGTCGCAGTTGCATAATTTAGCCCGACATCGTGACTACTTCTTTTGAACGAACGACCTGACCTAGGTAGCGTTGTTCTGCTCCTTCTTGTGGTGTATTTTGCCTTATCATCATCATCTTCATCATCTTCAATATTTGGGTCGCCGAACATGTCGAAGTCGTCTTCGTCGGCCATTCCTATGATGTTTATTTTGCCTCTCCTCATGACCACGCGGCTAGGCCTACATGGGTCCGTTATGAAGAAGCATTGGGACACGTGCTTAGCCAATACCCATGGCTCATTTTGTGTAGTGACTTTCACGCTTGATGAAGTGCTGCCGGCTTCGGGTATAACCATGGTGGTGAAGTATTTTTTTTCATGACGGTTGATCTCCTAGCCCATCTGACACGAAACATCGGCACCTTCTCTCCAGAGTAGTCAAACTCCCATATCTCCTCTATGTAACGACCCAATTCACACCGAATTGAAGTCTCTGTGTTCAAGTGCCAGTCCCTGGATCGAACTCGCTGGCACACACAGTATAATAGATGTATATCAAAGTACAAGTGCATCATTGATACAACGTACGATCCAAGAGTAAATAAATAACAAGTTGCATAGCTCAAGGCTAGCTTAAACAATATAAATATAGCGGAAGCAAAAGCAAATAACGTGGAGTCCCATCAACAGCCACATGCGAACATGCTGAGTGTAGACTCGCAACCCCTAAACGCACCTTACTGATCGTCTGAAAAACCTGCAACACCGAAGGTTACAGCCCGACAACGGGTCAGTACATCTGATTTGTACGGCAAGTGACACGAAAAAGTTTATATAAAGGACCTACATCTACATGCAAGGTAAGTCAAAGGAAAGGCTTATGGTTTAGTTTTGCAGAAAGCCAATTTTCTCCTGAACTAAACTAGTCAAAATTTTAAGTTGAGTTCTACCTGAAACACACAGCAACCCATGCTACTCTTGTCCCAACCAAATTATTATTAAGTGTTCATCTGTCAAGATCATTCATCAACAGTACTGACTAGTTGCTCAAAGTTCGTCCGTAACCGTGGACACGGCTAATCATGATCAATTTATACGCTCTGCAGAGGTTTGTACACGTTCCCCACTGGACTCAACCCGAAGATTGAGACAAAGACTTTCTGAAGAGGTTGCCTCCACCCTTTGGTAGCCGGTACACCTAACACAATTCTACATCTGCTAGCTACCAGGGCCAGGTTCCCCACAACTTACTCATCTAAGCCAGAGCCCATATAGCCAGTGGCTGTACACGGAAGCTACTAGTAATATTGCATGTCTGATCTTTTTGAGCCTGGACGGCGCCCACTGCGTTCAGAGGGTAGACACCATGACGCACCCGGTTCACCACCAAACAAACCATTGGGTTCATTTAACCCCGGCATTGTCCTCAACCGAGCCACAACTACCAGGATGCAACCCGCCCGTCCAGAAGTGATTTCTATTTATTATAAAGTTGCTACACAGTTTATTAAATAGCTCACATGCACTCCATGAATTCTCACAACCCAACCTCGTCTACAAAGCATAGCAATAAAGTAACAACACGGCTAGGTTGATCTATAGTAGACAAGTCAAGACATATGGCTATCCTATCTGGTTTTGCAGCAACAGTAGAGTAAACTACCTATCATGCAATAGAGTGATATTTCCTAACATAATGCATATAGAAAATATAGGTATGAGTATGGTCAAAGTATCACTTGCCTTATACATTCGATGAAGATCCTCGCTCTCACGTTCCAGTCAACTCTACTCGTCACACTCCGAGCAATCTATCGTCAACGAGAGAACTCAATAAGAAATCACACCACAAGGACAACACATAAGATCAACAAAACAAACACTAAAGTTTTAGCAACAAAACAAAAAGGTTTTGAAGTGCAAAGGTGTGGATGTGCTCGAAGGTGATCGGTGAAATGTGAACTCGAGAGAGTCAACGGATAAGGAATTGTCAATACAAAAGTATGATCAAGGCATTATGAAATCAAGGTAAAGATCATAGCAATATGGATGGTATGTCGATATTGCCGATAAGATGTCTCATATGATTCAATATGCAAAAAGAATCACGTGAAACGAAATACTACAACGCAGGTCATAGAAATTGCAACATGGAATTGAATTTGAATTTAAATAGATCAATAAACTTGTGAAATTTTGTGCACACATGATACAAACAGAAGGTACAAGACACGAGTGATCCAACGCAAAAAGAAACGGTGCAAACGGGTGCACCGGTAAAAAGTTACGGCTGCCGGAAGTCCAAATTTGGATCAGCTTGGGACCCAAATTTAAATACTTCAAACTTCTGTAACACTAGGTCTACTGGCTAGAGAATTTCTACACGGTCACAACGCAACTGGAATCGCCCAATTCCGAGTTACGGTTTAAAAGTACTCGCGAAAACGGTTTCGGGTGAAAAACGGGGGTACCGGAGGGTCTACTGCAAAAAGGACCGATACATAACTAAATTTTTTACAAAAAACGCGATCGGGTCCCTGGGCGGTTTTGGATCTAGATCTGGAAAAAAAAATACCGAAACGTTTTTTTTTGGCTCATCTTCTTCCCACGCTACGGGCTGCACGGGCACAGCGGCCATGGCCCGGCTGGGAGCTCGGCTCCGGCCACAGCAGCCATGGGCGGCCGGCGGCGGTGGCCAAGGCCGGCGGGCGAGCGCGGCCGAGGGGGGCGGCGGCCAGCCGCGGTGGCGGCGGCCAGGGCGGCGCGAGGCGCGCGGCCTGGAGGCAGCGGCCACGACGGCCATGGCGCGGCCAGCGCGCGGCGGGGGCTCGTGGCGGCGGCCCGGCGGCGGCGCAGTGGCGAGCAGGCGGCGGGGCAGGGGCGCGCGGCAGCGGGGTCGGCTCCGGTGAGGCGGGTACAACGGCACACGGCGGCACACGAAAAAAAAATACCTCGAAAAAAACGCAGAAAAACGCACTCCGGCGAACTTTCCGGCGAAGCTCCGACGATGACGTCGGCGGCGGCGGGTCCCGCGGATTAGATTAGAGCTAACCCTAAAACGCCAGCGAAAATAAACTTTGCCCTAATCGGGGCTATTTATAGCCAGCCCCTAATCCCTCTTTTTTTTTGTAACTCCGAAATAAAAACAAATTCGGTCTGCTGGAAAAAAAAAACAGACCAGGCCCATTAGGCCCAAAACAATATTAGAAAAATCACGGAAATTTATTTTAAAATTCCGTCTTCGCCAATATTTTTAAAATAATAAAATTTAATTTTTGGCTTGACCAAAATAATAAAATAAAATAAAAACTTTGCAACTTATTTTTAAATACTTTTCTGGCATTTTAAAAATACCAAAAACTCCGAAAATTGATTTAAAAACTTTTCGAGAGCATAAATAAATTCCAAAAATAATTTTAGAAAATATTTATAACTCCAAAGTAAAATTAAAAAGTCTCACATAAATATTTTAAACTATTTTCCAACCAATTAAAAATGGGGATAAGTCCTTTTATATCCTCTCCAGCGAACTGCCATGTGTGGAAAAATGTTTAAAAATATTTTAAAAGAATTCCAATAAAAATTTAAAACATTTTCCAAACTTTTAAAATGTTGAAGGAGTCATATTACCTTCTCTCATTTTGTTTTGTTGGTTTTGTTTTTAAATAATAAATTCCAAAACACCAACGATGAATATTAGGGAAAGTCATTTTATTCCCTCTCGTTTTAATATTCAGTAAACTCCAAAAGTTTTAAATCCCAGAGAAAATCAAACACATCAAGCAAACAATCATTATCAATTAATTTATTAACATTCCAAAATTTGGAAAATTTTGGGATGTTACACACTACCACCCTTAAAAGGAATCTCGTCCTCGAGATTCGAGAAGGCTAGAGAGAGAAAGGTTAGGGTTCGGGTCTTCATGACAGTCCATCGATCCTCCGATGAGCTAGGGTGCTACCACCCTTAAAAGAAATGCGACTTGGTCTTCAAAAGCTTGCTCCCTCAGCGAGCTCCTCACACATAAACTTCATACTCCGTTGGGGCATGGAAATTCTTCATCACACGTGTGGGCTTCCGGTATCTAAATCCATCGATGACATTCCTCGTACAGGTTTCACCTTCGGTCTTCGAGGTTTCACGAATTCCTCCTTTGAGGTTTTTCGTTCCTTAGCAAGAGAGTGGTCTTCCAAGTACTGAGACTTCATGGCTGACAGCTCAGACGTCACTACTAAAAACTATCGATTTTCTCATGGTGGTCATCAAGAATATTATGGCGGGATACCTGCAGCAAATGGTCTTGGTCCATACTCACCGTATAATACAAACGGTAATCTCCTACAGGGGTCACACATCGTACCATTCTATGGTTCAGGCTTTAACATCGTCGTCTCTCAAACATAGGTAAGTCACTCAAGATTTACTATCCCGCATAGCAAGAGCGAATAATAAGGGTAGTCGTCATGGGGGCCAATCCATTACGCACCCATATCATTACCTTGTATATGGTTTAGTGAATCTCGCAATCTAACACTCGGTCATTCTCACAAGCATTGCAGAAGTCCTCCTTATCTTGAACTGGGTCCAGATAAATCCATGGTTCTGCAAGCCAAGCAAAAGATCTATCACTTCCTCAACACTCAGGTTTACGTAGCCTGCTATAAAACGTGCACTGATGGACTCCAACTTCCTCCGGGGTTCTTCCTTCAGCAAGATTGTGCTTGCTTGTTGTAAACTCCTGGGACCCGTGGGTTATCCTTGAACTCAGCATCGGTTGCATCCATCTTTATCCCAGTCTTGAAATTTGCAGCCATTGTAGTAGCTTCTTCAATTTAGGGATGAGGATGAGGGGGAACAGAATGTAGATAGCGAGGTAGAGAGATAGCGAGAGATACCCATACAAACATCACACTAGTTTTGAAACATAAGTTTTGATGTGTAGCTGTCAGGAAAACAAGAAATGACAGCTCACAGAACGATCTAACGGTAGAAACTTGAATCTTCCAGGTCTTCAAATCTTCAATGCCGGTAGCTTCAGTTTTGAAATCTCGAAACAGCCTTCATATCGTTGAGTCATTCGTCAAGTTATTCTTCTTGTTGTTGTGTCTTCTTTAGTCTTGAAGCATACTAAATAGATAAGAGGTCTACTGAAACGTAAACTTATTCTATTCGTCAAGAAAACCACAAAGCACAACACATCACATCAATCAAAACGAGACATAACAGGGTCACAGGGTGCAAGACAACACTTAACAAAACAATCATGACATAAAACATCTAGTCAATCCATAGCAAACATGCATCGATACACATCCCAACTAACATAAAAAGGTAGCACCGTGCACTTAGTGCACACCACGAAAAAATTCTATCCTCCCATTGCAAAACATAACCTTCTACAAGTCAGCATCCTTGCTTCCACATTCACAACCTCTTCTTCCCCTCCAACTCTGGGCACATATTGCTGTAGTGTCCCATGTTCCTGCACCAAAAACACTCAATTTGGCTGAGGTCTTTTATCTTCTTCTTCATGAGTGCTTCCTTTAATTCTGGACACATGTTGGCGTAATGTCCCATATTCTTGCACCGGAAACACTGAATGTGGTTAATGTCCTTCTTTTTCTTCTTCACGGGTGCTTCCTTCAATTCCTGGATAGCTTTCTTCATTTCTTCCTTTTGATGTTGAACCACTTGTTGTGTCACGATGAAAAATTTGCACTGAGCGGGGTAATGATCAGTTCCTTCACACGTAAAACATGTGACTTGTGCAGTGGGGCATTCTTCACCCGAGTGAATTTCTTCACAATAGGGACATCCATCTTGGTGTCCTTCATGGAAGTGTCCTACTTCCCCACAAATTTTGCAGGCACGAGGCCTCTTACGGGTTACCGTCCTTTGCGTCGGGGTGACAAGGCGAGATCCCAACAAAATCTTAGTGAACTCCTTCCAAGTAATCTTCCTTCGTGATTCGTCAATTGCTTGATGCATTATCCTCCAAGTAGCAGCCTCTTCTACAAAGTACTTGACAGCATAGGGAACCATGTCCTCACTCCCAATCTTTTTTATCTTCATGTGCTCCTCCATTCTACGAATCCATTGCTCCACCTTCAATCTCGACATCGCCCCAGAAAAGGCGAGTCCTACTCCATACTCCATCTATTAAACCCATACGACAAGGGTTAGGGCAAACCTATAACACCGACAAGAAAACAACTAGAGATAGCACCAAACATATGCACTCAAACAAGAAAGCAGCAAAACACCTACGTTCGACAGTAACACATAACAACAAACAATACAGTCACAACAGTCAAAACACCCAAACAACACCTAGGGTAAGGTCATATGTACAAGACATACGATCTCATCATACTACGCGAAAATTCGTTCATCTAACTTCACATAAAAGGTGGTGGTCTGATTCTAAGCTTCATCCATCTCAGCTAAGCTGATCTTAAAGGTTCCTCTCACAACGTCAAACTTATTGATCACCGTAGGTTATTCCTTCTAGTTCCGGTAATCATAACTCCAATTGATCCCCGAGGGTGATGATGTTCTTCTCAAATGTCTTGTCTTTCGAGGGCATACGCAACTCAGAGGGGTATTTACAGTAAAACAAGATGAGAAGTTTTAGAAGATGAATAATAGATGAGAAATACTAGTGGAGAGAGTAAGTAATCAAAGAGTGATAAAATATTTTTGTTCCTATGGCTGTTTCTATCCATTTTCTAGGGTCACGAACCTACAGTCAACACACTGCTCTGATACCATCTGTAACGACCCAATTCACACCGAATTGAAGTCTCTGTGTTCAAGTGCCAGTCCCTGGATCGAACTCGCTGGCACACACAGTATAATAGATGTATATCAAAGTACAAGTGCATCATTGATACAACGTACGATCCAAGAGTAAATAAATAACAAGTTGCATAGCTCAAGGCTAGCTTAAACAATATAAATATAGCGGAAGCAAAAGCAAATAACGTGGAGTCCCATCAACAGCCACATGCGAACATGCTGAGTGTAGACTCGCAACCCCTAAACGCACCTTACTGATCGTCTGAAAAACCTGCAACACCGAAGGTTACAGCCCGACAACGGGTCAGTACATCTGATTTGTACGGCAAGTGACACGAAAAAGTTTATATAAAGGACCTACATCTACATGCAAGGTAAGTCAAAGGAAAGGCTTATGGTTTAGTTTTGCAGAAAGCCAATTTTCTCCTGAACTAAACTAGTCAAAATTTTAAGTTGAGTTCTACCTGAAACACACAGCAACCCATGCTACTCTTGTCCCAACCAAATTATTATTAAGTGTTCATCTGTCAAGATCATTCATCAACAGTACTGACTAGTTGCTCAAAGTTCGTCCGTAACCGTGGACACGGCTAATCATGATCAGTTTATACGCTCTGCAGAGGTTTGTACACGTTCCCCACTGGACTCAACCCGAAGATTGAGACAAAGACTTTCTGAAGAGGTTGCCTCCACCCTTTGGTAGCCGGTACACCTAACACAATTCTACATCTGCTAGCTACCAGGGCCAGGTTCCCCACAACTTACTCATCTAAGCCAGAGCCCATATAGCCAGTGGCTGTACACGGAAGCTACTAGTAATATTGCATGTCTGATCTTTTTGAGCCTGGACGGCGCCCACTGCGTTCAGAGGGTAGACACCATGACGCACCCGGTTCACCACCAAACAAACCATTGGGTTCATTTAACCCCGGCATTGTCCTCAACCGAGCCACAACTACCAGGATGCAACCCGCCCGTCCAGAAGTGATTTCTATTTATTATAAAGTTGCTACACAGTTTATTAAATAGCTCACATGCACTCCATGAATTCTCACAACCCAACCTCGTCTACAAAGCATAGCAATAAAGTAACAACACGGCTAGGTTGATCTACAGTAGACAAGTCAAGACATATGGCTATCCTATCTGGTTTTGCAGCAACAGTAGAGTAAACTACCTATCATGCAATAGAGTGATATTTCCTAACATAATGCATATAGAAAATATAGGTATGAGTATGGTCAAAGTATCACTTGCCTTATACATTCGATGAAGATCCTCGCTCTCACGTTCCAGTCAACTCTACTCGTCACACTCCGAGCAATCTATCGTCAACGAGAGAACTCAATAAGCAATCACACCACAAGGACAACACATAAGATCAACAAAACAAACACTAAAGTTTTAGCAACAAAACAAAAAGGTTTTGAAGTGCAAAGGTGTGGATGTGCTCGAAGGTGATCGGTGAAATGTGAACTCGAGAGAGTCAACGGATAAGGAATTGTCAATACAAAAGTATGATCAAGGCATTATGAAATCAAGGTAAAGATCATAGCAATATGGATGGTATGTCGATATTGCCGATAAGATGTCTCATATGATTCAATATGCAAAAAGAATCACGTGAAACGAAATACTAAAACGCAGGTCATAGCAATTGCAACATGGAATTGAATTTGAATTTAAACAGATCAATAAACTTGTGAAATTTTGTGCACACATGATACAAACAGAAGGTACAAGACACGAGTGATCCAACGCAAAAAGAAACGGTGCAAACGGGTGCACCGGTAAAAAGTTACGGCTGCCGGAAGTTCAAATTTGGATCAGCTTGGGACCCAAATTTAAATACTTCAAACTTCTGTAACACTAGGTCTACTGGCTAGAGAATTTCTACACGGTCACAACGCAACTGGAATCGCCCAATTCCGAGTTACGGTTTAAAATTACTCGCGAAAACGGTTTCGGGTGAAAAACGGGGGTACCGGAGGGTCTACTGCAAAAAGGACCGATACATAACTAAATTTTTTACAAAAAACGCGATCGGGTCCCTGGGCGGTTTTGGATCTAGATCTGGAAAAAAAAAATACCGAAACGTTTTTTGTTTGGCTCATCTTCTTCCCACGCCACGGGCTGCACGGGCACAGCGGCCATGGCCCGGCTGGGAGCTCGGCTCCGGCCACAGCAGCCATGGGCGGCCGGCGGCGGTGGCCAAGGCCGGCGGGCGAGCGCGGCCGAGGGGGGCGGCGCGAGGCGCGCGGCCTGGAGGCAGCGGCCACGACGGCCATGGCGCGGCCAGCGCGCGGCGGGGGCTCGTGGCGGCGGCCCGGCGGCGGCGCAGTGGCGAGCAGGCGGCGGGGCAGGGGCGCGCGGCAGCGGGGTCGGCTCCGGTGAGGCGGGTACAACGGCACACGGCGGCACACGAAAAAAAAATACCTCGAAAAAAACGCAGAAAAACGCACTCCGGCGAACTTTCCGGCGAAGCTCCGACGATGACGTCGGCGGCGGCGGGTCCCGCGGATTAGATTAGAGCTAACCCTAAAACGCCAGCGAAAATAAACTTTGCCCTAATCGGGGCTATTTATAGCCAGCCCCTAATCCCTCTTTTTTTTGTAACTCCGAAATAAAAACAAATTCGGTCTGCTGGAAAAAAAAAACAGACCAGGCCCATTAGGCCCAAAACAATATTAGAAAAATCACGGAAATTTATTTTAAAATTCCGTCTTCGCCAATATTTTTAAAATAATAAAATTTAATTTTTGGCTTGACCAAAATAATAAAATAAAATAAAAACTTTGCAACTTATTTTTAAATATTTTTAAATACTTTTCTGGCATTTTAAAAATACCAAAAACTCCGAAAATTGATTTAAAAATTTTCGAGAGCATAAATAAATTCCAAAAATAATTTTAGAAAATATTTATAACTCCAAAGTAAAATTAAAAAGTCTCACATAAATATTTTAAACTATTTTCCAACCAATTAAAAATGGGGATAAGTCCTTTTATATCCTCTCCAGCGAACTGCCATGTGTGGAAAAATGTTTAAAAATATTTTAAAAGAATTCCAATAAAAATTTAAAACATTTTCCAAACTTTTAAAATGTTGAAGGAGTCATATTACCTTCTCTCATTTTGTTTTGTTGGTTTTGTTTTTAAATAATAAATTCCAAAACACCAACGATGAATATTAGGGAAAGTCATTTTATTCCCTCTCGTTTTAATATTCAGTAAACTCCAAAAGTTTTAAATCCCAGAGAAAATCAAACACATCAAGCAAACAATCATTATCAATTAATTTATTAACATTCCAAAATTTGGAAAATTTTGGGATGTTACACTCTATCCTTCCGTAGTATCTTAATTTTTCTTTACCGATTGAGGATACCATCGTTATTCCTGAGTTTTGATAAGAAGAACTTTTATCCTATTCATCCGTGTAGTATGTGAACCCATTTATATCATATGCCTGAAACGTCGCAAGGTTGGGTGAGGGACCATGTGACAAAGCATATAAGAGTCTGCCTTCTGGACAATCCATCGGTGGATTAGAAATAAGGCGTTCTTTGAACCAACGCAAGAAAGTGGAGTTGTGCTCTCTGATTACTTCCCCATCTGTCCTTTCCCTACCCGTGTCAGTGTACTTATTCCTAATGATGTTTTCGTGCTCTTTGCACCATGGATCGGCCATTTCAAGGTGTTGTAGGGCTACCAAGTTTTCCCTGTTAAAGTCGACGCGTCGTTTTTCAAAGTCCACATGCAATTCCCTACGACCATTCTTTTGGCCTACTCCGTCGAGCCTGCCAAGGTGCCTGTTTCTGGGCAGGCCAACAGGGTCATCGACTTCGCCCAGGAGATTCGTGCAGAAAGAGATGCACTCTTCGGTGAAGTAGCCCTGAACGATGCTTCCTTCCGGACGGGCCCTGTTACGAATGAATCCTTTGATGACTCCATTCATCCTTTCGAACGACATCATGTTGTGCAGGAATGCCGGTCCGAGGTGGATGATATCTTCCACGATATGGACCAACAGATGCACACAAATATCAAAGAATGCGGGTGGAAAGTAAATCTCAAGTTCACATAATATCACAACGATCTCTTCCTGCAACCTTGAGAGTTGCTTCCGTATAATGGACTTTCGAGAGATCACGTCGAAAAATTTACAGAAATCAAAAAGGGATTCACATACGTGCTTGTCCATTATCCCTCGAATCGCAACCGGAAATATCTACGTCATCATCACATGACAGTTCATAGACTTCATCCCGCTGAACCTTTGTTTCTGTTGGTCTAGTTATCTGCTTATCAACCCACAGTAACCGAAAGGGGGTTTGACTCCTAGAAGGCACTTGATTAATTGTTGGAGCTCGTTCTCACTTAGAGTGAAATGAGACGGGGGGCAGTGATAGTCATTTTTCTTAACCTTTTTTCCCTTGTGTCGGTTCGTCTCCTCATCCGATGACTCAATTCCCCCGTGAAGCTCTTCCCTGATACCTAGATGTATCAGGTCATTACTTGCTTTCGGCCCATCTTTGGTTTTTTCCCGCATGTTGAGAAGAGTGGCAAACAAACTCTTGAACACATTCTTCGTGATATGCATTAGATCAAGGCAATGAGGCATATCGAGAACGGGCCAGTACTTCAAGTCCCAAAAGATGGACCTCATCTTCCATACATCCAGGAGCGGTTTTGGTGCCTTTTTCTTCTTTCCTGGCTTAGGGCACTAATCCCAATCATTCAACAACTCATATATTTCTTCGCCGCACCTCTTACGTGGAGGTCCCCAGAGCTCATCTTCACCATTGAAAAGGTCTCCACGCCTTCTCCACGGGTCATCCTTGTGTAACCACCTTCGATGCCCCGTGTAGACAGTTTTTGAAGACCCGAGATCTTTCTTAAGCTTCATAAACGTTTGATCATCCATGCACCTCATACATCCCCAATGTCCGTGGCAAACCTGGCCTGCGACATATCTGTGGCCGAGATATTCATGCACCGTACAAAGAAAGGCGACTCTCATAGGGAAATATTCTTCTACGACGGCGTCCCATGTGTTCACCCCTTCCCATAATGTGTCTAGCTCATCTTTCAGTAGCTTTAGATACAGATTGATGTCGTTGCCTAGTTTTTTGGCCCTTGAATTAGCACGGGCCAAGTGCTATGTGTGCTGCTCTGGTTGCTGTATGCATTCACTCGGTCGGTGCTCACACCCAACTTGAGGTTCCTTGGATCTGCCGCGAAACTTGCATCTACGTAGTCTAATGCTCTCCACTGGCTTGCATCCGAAGGGTGTGTCAGAACTGCCTTTTCACACCGTTTTGGATCTTTCAATACTACATTTTTTCTGTCCGCGTGCCACCGCATGATCTTGGCTTCCTTGTATTCCGCGAAATACCGCTGAAAATGGGGAATGAGCGGAAAGTACCACTCAACTTTCCGAGGTTCTTTCTTCCCTTTCTTGTATCGAGTGACATTGCACACAGGACATGTGATCATGTCTGCGTCCTCTTTCCGATAACTGTAGCAATCATTGATGCACACGTGGTATTTTTCATGCGGTAAATCAAAGGGGCACACGACTTTATTGGCCTCATCACAATTTGTAGGACACGAGTTGCCCTCCGAAAGCTTACTCTGCCAGTATTGCAGGCTAGCGTCGACGCTTACGTCAGTCCATTTGTGTTTTTCCTTCATTTTTAGAACATCGAGCGCTATTTTCAAGCGAGAGTCTTCCGATCCGCAACCTGGATACAACAGAGTATTCGAGTCTACCTCCAGTTGTGCCAGCTTAGCTTGCTCTATACTAGCAGATATGCAGTTAGCCGTCTTCTTTAGAGGTAGCTCTTTGAGACGAGGGTCCCGCACGACTGAAGCTAGCAGTGTTTTCATGTCATCGTCTTCGGTTATGTGTTGTTCATCATCTTCTAGATCTCCAACATCATGTGCGGGAGGATCATCAGGCGGCTCTTCGTCTTCTTGCCCGTGATCGTTATTATTGTCATGCTGATCATGATCATCCACTGCACCATCATCGACTTCATCATCATCATCTTCATCAAGCCACCGAGTGTGGCCATCCATGAAACCATGTATGAGCATATGCTCCAGAAACTCTCCCGAAAAGGGGTTCAGCAAGCCCACTTTTTTGCATTTTCGACACGGAGATCTTATCTCCCTGCGGTTATTTTGTATCATGTCGTCTGTAGCGTATCTCAAATATTTGTTCACGACATGTTCACTCATACGGCCGGGCGCCATATCAATCGCCTGCACGTGATAGAACCACAAGACAAGTAAAACAATCATTTTTCATTAAAAAATTCGGCATGACCTTCCTACAAATAGGACTAAGAGAGTGCCAAAATTTGCCGAAACGGAAATGAATCAACATTCCGGAAAAATATTGACATCATTTCCTGCACAATAAGAATAGAACATATATGCATCATCACATATCCGGCAAAAATTCATCATCTCATATATGCATGCATGCATGATCATTAAGAATACATAGAACATATATATGCATCATCACATATCCGACACAATACAAGAATAACACATATGTGTTGATCCCTCACCTTAAGAGAGACAATCTGGGAGAGAAGAGAGATGTAGATAGATCTAGCTAGACCGATAGAGATGATATATTTGGATCTCACCAAAAGGAGCTAAATTTGGTTCTTTTGTGGACATTTCTTTTGGTAGAAAGGACATTAGAAGGGTAATGGAGCTAGATCTATCACATAAACTAGTTTTAATTGGTTAAAAAGAGTGGTGGAGATGGGGGGAAGGGGAGGAACTTTGAGCTAGTGAGAAGAGCAATAATGGAGGTGCAATAATGGAGGGAATTGCTGGCAGCCCGAGCACCAATAATTGCACAGGATACCTCCGGCATACAAGCCACCAGTCCGCCATAGGTAACAAAATTACCGCTGGCATGCAAACCATCGGCCCGCCAGCAAAAACATCTGCAATTTAAAATATTTCGGGGGCAAGCTTCCTCTGGCGTACAGGCTAAAATGTACGCGAACGACAACATAAATAGTGCTGGCGGGCAGGGCTTCTGTATGCCAGTGGCAGTTGGATCCGATGCCTAGCCCGGGGCAAGTCGTGCCTCTGGCGTTGATACGTCCAAAACGTATCTATAAATTCTGCTTGCTCCATGCCTCTTTTGTGTGATATTGCTATGATATTGATGAACTTCCATACACTTTTGATCATATTTGGACTAACCTATTAACTCAGTGCACCCCAGTGCCAGTTCCTGTTTTCTGCTGTTTTTCTATTTCAGGTTTCCCCCATATTAAAAGTGCTCCAAAAATTCGGGAAAATCCAATAAAAAATCAGTGCAGAAGAAGCTTCGGGAATCACCGAGGGGGGCCAGAGGGGACCCACCAAGGCCCCAGGCGCTCTCCCGGCGTGCCCTGGGGTGGGGCCGCCTGGACCCCTGGTGGCCCCCCTGGCTGCTCCCCTTCGCCTATTTATTCCTCGTGACGTGACACCCCCGTGATGGGAACCCTTTTTGGCGATCTCTCCTCTGTTCCACCGCCGCCGCGCTTCCAAGATCGGGAGCACCAGAAGACCTCTTCTCGGCACCCTGCCGGAGAGAGCAACCAGCTCCGGGAGCTTCTCCACCACCATGGATGCTTCCCGGATGAACCGTGAGTAGTCCACCTTGGACCATGGGTCTATGATCAGTAGCTATGTGATGTTCTCCTCCCCTATTTGTTCTTCACGGATTAGACCTCGTGAGCTTCCCTACATGATCGACGCACATATGTAATATTTCTTCTGTTGCTATGCTGAGTTTGCTGGGATCCGATGGATTATGAGATTATGTTCAGATTGTGTTTGAGTAATATATTTGATTCTCCTCTTTTATATTTATATTCTAGAGTAATTCTTGCATGTTCTCCGTTTCTGTTTATTGCTTTGGCCAAGTAGTAGGTAGTGACTCCAAGAGGGAGCGTTATGCATGATTGTGGGTTCATGCCCCCTGATGACTAGCTTGAGTGACAGAAACATTAGTCTAGGGGATGTCCTGTTGCTACAAGGGTGTAACACCCCGGGTGTCACGCTATAGTAATCACCTTGTGCTAAGGCCAAGTCACCTTGATTAACTTGTGATGATCACCTTGATCAAAGCTTGCTGAAATTCAAACCAAATAAAAATTCCAAATACAAGTGGAAAATAAACCTTAACCAAATATTTTGCAATCATTTTTATTAAATAGCAAATAATCATTGGGTCATATTAAAATAGCAGTGGTAACTTATTACAATATTTTGAGGACTTAAATAAACCTAAACAGTAGCAAAAATAGCTCCAGTTATTATTTTGTGCATTGAATAAAATCTTAATGAATTTTATTATGGGCCAAATTTTTTGTGGCATCATGTTTCAGTGTAACACTAATATTGGTGCAAGTATAATATTTAAAAAAAATCAAAACCTAGCTAAACAAAGTACAAACAGAAAATAAAGCAAAGGAAACAAATATAAAAAGAAAAATCCTATTCTACGCCCGGGGCGAAGCCCACCGCAGGCCTCCCCCACTCCTCACTGGGCCGGCCCACCCCCACCCCTGCCCAGCCTTCCCCTGCCTCCCTCCCTGTTCCCATGGATCGAGCCATGGCGACAGAGGGGAAGAGCGTCGTCGCAGCCGGACCTCCTCGCAGCGCCTCGGTCGCTACAGGTGTCGTAGAGGATAAGGCCGCGCCATCCCCCCCCCCCCCCCGCGAACCCTAAATCGCCCCATATATTCCCCCCATCCCCCTCGCTCGCCATTGTTTTGCCTGCTCGAGCTCGAGCGCGCCCGTGGCCGCGGCTCCGTCATTGGCGTGGCCAACGAACGCCATTCGCCGCTCCAAGGTGTCTGGAAGGACCGCGGCGTTCAACTCCGTCGGCTGCTTCACCTAATCGGGCGAGGAGACCACCTGGGCGACGCCCTCCTCTTCTTCCTCGTCTGCGACCACCACCGCCGCGCCTCCCGATTCACCGTCGGCGGCGCCTCTCCGGCCACTCGGGCACGTGGAGATCCTCCCAATGAGCCTCGCTGTCGATCCCCCCCTCCCCCATCCGTCGTGTCGCACCGTAGCTTCCCCCCCAGTCGTGGCTCCGGCCACCACCGCGCTGCCATGGCCACGCCCGAGCTCCCTTGGATTTCCTTACCGCGCCCCACCGCGCCGGTCTATGCACCCCCAGTTCGGCCGCCTCCCATGGACCCCACACCCCAGCACCCAGCACCCCACAGTTGCGCCCCCTCGTCGAAACGGCCAGCCCCGCTGCCCTGTGGTCGCCGGCGGGCACACCAGTGGGCCCCAGGCCCTTAATTAAATAAAAACTTATTAGTTAGCTCTGGGCAACTTACACATGAGCCCCATTGGATTACTAGTTTAATTAAAATGCAATTAATAAAATGAGTGTATGACATGTGGGACCCCACTGTTATTTAAATTTAATAAAATGGTTTTATTAACTGTGAGGATGACCAGTGGGACCCACTGGTCAGGTTTGACCAGTCAACCCTCTGTGGATAATGTTGCATTTTATTAATAAAATAAAATCCAGAAATTGATTTAAAATAATTTAAATTTGAATTTGAATATCTTTTAAACCGTAAGTCGGATACAAAAACTTTATACATCAAAATTGATTAGAAGAATACAAAGAATAAGAATACGCTATCCGTATGCCAACCATCCCCCTCTAACATACCGAACATCGAACCGTCCCCCTCCGGACCGTCTGTCCGATGATTTGTCCGGGACTGTCAAAGTATCCAGATGAATTTATTCCGAACATGAAAGTTGTTCGGAATGTTTCAACTAGCACAGTCACACCATCCACACGTTTTTCGGATGTCCACGACACCTCCGGCCTGATCCCTTCCCCCTCCGGACTCCTTGTCCGGTAATTACCCCGGAGCCGGTATTTCATCCCCGGATGGATTCTCGCTTCGTGCAACGTGCATTGCACTGTGTTAGAACACCATTAACATTGCTTTTGCCATGTCTTGTATGTGTATTGCTATTATTGTTGTGTATTTTTGTTTCTCCACCCTCTCTTATTGTCCGGTAGTCCCGACGACCACTCGTCGATGACCGTGCACCCCTACCGTCGAGCTTCCAGGCAAGCAGAGCCATTCACTTCCCCAGATATCACCTATCTTTTCCGTAGTTTTTTGCACTAGGCATTTTTACTGCCGTTGCTACGATTACAATCGTATTCAATTGCATAGCCTGATTTTGTCGCCCCTTGTTGTACCTTCCTTATCCTATGCTGCCTGCTATATCTATATATTATATTCAGCAGTGAGCCCTGCGCATTGTTAGCTAGGATTAGATAGCGGGCCGTGGCCACTCAGGGGAGTGAACACGGATACGATATATTAACTGTTATAGGTACGGTACAATGCAGACACCGTCTAAGGCCCCTAGCTCGGCTTTGCCGAGCCACCATGAAGTGTGAGCTATCGAGGAGTAATCCTCGTACCTCCATTCGTTGTTGACACCGTATAGCCGCTCTAGGTACCTAAGCAACGGTTGTCCTTAAAGTTAAGAAAGTCGGGTGACCCAATGGTGCCCGTGAGCGGTATATTGTCGGGAGCGACAGGGAGGGTACGACTGACATTACTGGCGTGCTTGGCCCCTACTCGTATCTCGCGAGAGTTACCAAACCACGAAAGTTGAGATCTACCAAGAGCACACGCGAGACAAGGTAAGGAGAAGGTTCACCTTGTTGGTAACCGAAGAGACTTGGTGGGACGACAGGGCAGGCACCGATGTACTGGTGGTCTTGACTACTGTCGTTGACCGCGGGTCAGTTAAGTCGAGGCAACGATAACGGTTGCCACGCAGGTTAATTGAAATGCTAAATGGTTCGGCGGATGGCTTGAGTAGCCTTTTGGCTTGTACGCACTACCTACACATGGGATGAGGAGTGTGCGCTCCCCTGCATCGTAGTCTCGTTCGAGGGTCTTCAGACGTCAGCAGTATCACGGGCTGATTGCCGGGAAGTGGTGTTGTCTTCTCTTTCTCGAGCGGTGTATTTGTATTTGCTTTGATTTTGCTTCACCGGCCAGTCACGCACCGTGCAGGAGTACGTTCGGGTTAGGGTCCAAATCCCGGCGTACATAGGATATAGTCCGGCGGATGACCTCTCTGTTGATTGCCGAAGGATGGGCTACTTTGTGTCGGATAACTTTGGTGGAGCGTTCCCTGACAAGGTTCCCGCCACCCTGGAGATCCGAGCGTTGTAGAGTCACGCCAGTGCACCCCTGCAGGGAAGATTAATCTATTCGAATAGCCGTGTCTACGGTAACGGGACGCTTTATGCTGAAGCTGGATCTTACCACTACAAACTATTACTATTAAACTGTATGGTTCCGGGTTTTCTTCCTCGCAGGGAAGTCGAGGAGGGGAACTCGGAGGCATTATTATTATTAATCATTACAACTTACTAGTATACAATGTTGCAGCAACTTCTGCTTCATTGCTACTTTATGCTTTATATAAACTGTTGGTTGTTCCTCTTCTCATGCTGCAAGACATCGTCAGAAGATGCTAGTCTTCGATAGGCCTAGCTTCTTACCCTTATTCTGATTTCTACCTTGCAGTCCACTATATACAGCCTCCCATTTCCTTTGATACAAATGCATAATGCTTAGTAGCGGACGTAAGACTCGCGGGTATGCTAGATACTCACCTTTGCTTTATTTCCCCCTTTTCGTTTTGCCTGATCAGCCGCTGCAGTCGACGTTGGAGCATTGGAGTCCAAGAGCAGGAGATCCCCGATGCCGACCACCGCAACATGAAGATCCCCGATGCCTTCTGCGACGCCGAGTTCCCCGTTGACCAGGAGTAGTTTGGAGGTTCCCAGGAAGGAGGCCTTGCCTTTTCGATCGTTGTTGTTTATGTGCTAGCCTTCTTAAGGCAGATCATGTGTACCTTGTGTCCGTACTCAGATACTGTTGCTTCCGCTAACTTTGTGCTTTCGAGCTGTTGTATTCGAGCCCTCGTGGCCCCTGGCTTGTTTTAAATAGCTTGTATTATTTTATTTGTAGAGTTGTGTTGTGATATCTCATCGTGAGTCCCTAATCTCGGTCGTGTACCTTGCGTGTATGATTACTGTACACGGCTTGATTCCGCTTGAAACTTCTCATACGTTCTTTGGTTCTCTCGATATATTCCCATGAGTATAAACTCAGAAGATACGTTGTACCCCATTCCCTTGGACCGCCTTGGTTGATTAACCGGGTACCGATCCGACCCCCTGAAGTTTTCCCCCCTAATCTATTCGTAAGTACGATGAAGCCCCGAAGGAAGTATGACAACTCGTCCAGATGCAGTGATGCAGAGGAATGAAGACTTCAGCAAGAAGGACAACAAGCACCAGAATAATCGTTAGAATACGAAACCGAAACCTTACCCCTTACACTACTTTAATTCTCGGGACGAGAATTCTTTGTAGTGGGGGAGATTTGTAACACCCCGGGTGTCACGCTACAGTAATCAACTTGTGCTAAGGCCAAGTCACCTTGATTAACTTGTGATGATCACCTTGATCAAAGCTTGCTCAAATTCAAACCAAATAAAAATTCCAAATACAAGTGTAAAATAAACCTTAACCAAATATTTTGCAATCATTTTTATTAAATAGAAAATAATCATTGGGTCATATTAAAATAGCAGTGGTAACTTATTACAATATTTTGAGGACTTAAATAAACCTAAACAGTAGCAAAAATAGCTCCAGTTATTATTTTGTGCATTGAATAAAATCTAAATGAATTTTATTATGGGCCAAACTTTTTGTGGCATCATGTTTCAGTGTAACACTAATATTGGTGCAAGTATAATATTTTACAAAAATCAAAACCTAGCTAAACAAAATACAAACAGAAAAGAAAGCAAAGGAAACAAATATAAAAAGAAAAATCCTATTCTACGCTCGGAGCGAAGCCCACCGCAGGCCTCCCCCACTCCTCACTGGGCCGGCCCACCCCCACTCCTGCCTCCCTCCCTGTTCCCCTGGCTCGAGCCTTGGCGACAGAGGGGCAGGGCGTCGTCGCAGCAGGACCTCCTCGCAGCGCCTCGTTCGCTACAGGTGCCGTAGAGGATAAGGCCGCGCCATCCCCCCCCCCCCCCCCGTGAACCCTAAATCGCCCCAGATATTCCCCACCCATCCCCCTCGCTCGCCATTGTTTTTCCTGCTCGAGCTCAAGCGCGCCCGTCGCCGCGGCTCCGTCATTGGCGTGGCCAACGAATGCCATTCGCCTCTCCAAGGTGTCTGGAAGGACCGCGGCGTTGAACTCCATCGGCTGCCTCACGTAATCGGGCGAGGAGACCACCTGGACGACGCCCTCCTCTTCTTCCTCGTCTGCGACCACCACCGCCGCGCCTCCCGATTCGCCGTCAGCGGCGCCTCTCCGGCCACCCGGGAACATGGAGATCCTCCTAGTGAGCCATGGCCACGCCCGAGCTCCCCAGGCTCTTCTCACCGCGCCCCACCGCGCCGGCCTCTGCCCCCCAGTTCGGCCGCCTCCCATGGACCCCACAACCCAGCACCCAGCACCCCAGAGCTGCGCCCCCCTCGTCGGAACGGCCAGCCCCGCCACGCTATGGTCGCCGGCGGGCACACGGCTGGTGCCCTGGGTTAACCCCCGCCCCCATGCTAATTACCCCCTCCATCTCTATGACCAGTGGGGCCCAAACCCCCCCTAATTGCCTGTTAAGATAAATAAAAGAAATAACCCCTTGTTGTTAATAACATATGTCACTGACCAGTGGGCCCCAGGCCCTTAATTAAATAAAAACTGATTAGTTAGCTCTGGGCCACTTACACATGGGCCCCATTGGATTACTAGTTTAATTAAAATGCAATTAATAAAATGAGTGTATGACATGTGGGGCCCCACTGTTATTTAAATTTAATAAAATGGTTTTATTAACTGTGAGGATGACCAGTGGGACCCACTGGTTAGGTTTGACCAGTCAACCCTCTGTGGATAATGTTGCATTTTATTAATAAAAGAAAATCCAAAAATTGATTTAAAATGATTTAAACTTTGAATTTGAATATCTTTTAAACCATAAGTCGGATACAAAAACTTTATACATCAAAATTGCTTAGAAAAATACAACGAATAAGAATATGCTAACCGTATGCCAACCATCCCCCTCTAATATACCGAACATCGAACCGTCCCCCTCCGGACAGTCTGTCCGATGATTTGTCCGGGACTGTCAAAGTATCTGGATGAATTTATTCTGAACACGAACGTTGTTCGGAATGTTTCAACTAGCACGGTCACACCATCCACACGTTTGTCGGATGTCAACGACACCTCCGTCCTGGTCCCTTCCCCCTCCGGACACCTTGTCCGGTAATTACCCCGGAGCCGGTATTTCATCCCCGGATGGCTTCTCGCTCTGTGCAACGTTCATTGCACTGCGTTAGCACACCGTTAACATTGCTTTTGCCATGTCTTGTTTTTGTATTGCTATTATTTTTGTGTATTTATTGTTTCTCCCCCCCCTCTCTTATTGTCCGGCAGTCCCGACGACCGCTGTCGATGCCCTTGTGATCGACTACGTCGTCGACGACCGTGCACCCTACGGTCGAGCTTCCAGGCAAGCAGAGCCATTCTCTTCCCCAGATATCACCTATCTTTTCCGTACTTTCTTGCACTAGGCATTGTTACTACTGCTGCTACGATTACAATCCTATTCAATTGCATAGCCTGATTTTGTCGCCCCTTGTTGTACCTTCCTTATCCTATGCTACCTGCTATATCTATATATTATATTCAGCAGTGAGCCCTGCGCATTGTTAGCTAGGATTAGATAGCGGGCCGTGGACACTCAGGGGAGTGAACACGGATACGATATATTAACTGTTACAGGTACGGTACAATGCAGACACCGTCTAAGGCCCCTAGCTCGGCTCTGCCGAGCCACCATCAAGTGTGAGCTATCGAGGAGTAATCCTTGTACCTCCACTCGTTGCTGACACCGTATAGCCGCTCTAGGTACCTAAGCAACGGTTGTCCTTAAAGTTAAGAAAGTTGGGTGACCCAACGGTGCCCGCGAGCGGTATATTGTCGGGACCGACAGGGAGGGTACGACAGACGTTACTAGCGTGCTTGGCCCCTGCTCGTATCTCGCGAGAGTTACCAAAACCCGAAAGTCGAGCTGTACCAAGAGGACACGCGAGACAAGGTAAGGAGACGGTTCACCTTGTTGGTAGCCGTAGAGACTTGGTGGGACGACAAGGCAGGCACCGATGTACTGGTGGTCTTCACTGTTGTCGTTGACCGCGGGTCAGTTAAGTCGAGGCAACGATAACGGTTCCCACGCAGGTTAATTAAAATGCTAAATGGTTCGGCGGATGTCTTGAGTAGCCTTTTGGCTTGTACGCACTACCTACACGTGGGATGAGGAGTGTGGGCTCCCCTGTATCGTAGTCTCGTTCGAGGGTCTTCAGACGTCAGCAGTATCGCGGGCTGTTTGCCGGGAAGTGGTGTTGTCTTCTCTTTCTCGAGCGGTGTATTTGTATTTGCTTTGATTTTGCTTCACCGGCCAGTCACGCACCGTGCAGGAGTACGTTCGGGTTAGGGTCCAAAGCCCGGCGAACATAGGATATAGTCTGGCGGATGACCTCTCTGTTGATTGCCGTAGGATGGGCTACTTTGTGTCGGGTAGCTTTGGTGGAGCGTTCCCTGACAAGGTTCCCGCCACCCTGGAGATCCGAGCGTCGTAGAGTCACGCCAGTGCACCCCTGCAGGGAAGATTAAGCTATTCGAATAGCCGTGTCTATGGTAACGGGACGCTTTATGCTGAAGCTGGATCTTACCACTACAAACTATTACTATTAAACTATATGGTTCCGGGTTTTCTTCCTCGCAGGGAAGTCGAGGAGGGGAACTCGGAGGCATTATTATTATTAATCATTACAACTTACTATTATACAATGTTGCAGCAACTTCTGCTTCATTGCTACTTTATGCTTTATATAAACTATTGGCTGTTTCTCTTCTCATGTTGCAAGACATCGTCAGAAGATGCTAGTCTTTGATAGGCCTAGCTTCTTACCCTTATTCTGATTTCTACCTTGCAGTCCACTATATACAGCCTCCCCTTTCCTTTGATACAAATGCATAATGCTTAGTAGCGGACGTAAGACTCGCGGGTATGCTAGATACTCACCTTTGCTCTATTTCCCCCTTTTCGTTTTGCCTGATCGGCCGCTGCCGTCGACGTTGGAGCCTTGGAGTCCAGGAGCAGGAGATCCCCGATGCCGACCACCGCAACATGAAGATCCCCGATGCCTTCTGCGACGTCGAGTTCCCCGTTGACCAGGAGTAGTTTGGAGGTTCCCAGGCAGGAGGCCTCGCCTTTTCGATCGTTGTTGTTTATGTGCTAGCCTTCTTAAGGAAGATCATGTGTATCTTGTGTCCGTACTCAGATACTGTTGCTTCCGCTAACTTTGTGCTTTCGAGCTGTTGTATTCCAGGTCTCGTGGCCCCTGGCTTGTATTAAACAGCTTGTATTATTTTATTTGTAGAGTTGTGTTGTGATATCTCATCGTGAGTCCCTAATCTCGGTCGTGTACCTTGCGTGTATGATTACTGTACACGTCTTGATTTTAGGGGCATCACAAAGGGGGAAAACAACGGTGCTTATACTTGCAGGTGCAAGGATTGTTTACTTTACGCAAAGTTATTTAATGCAGTTGTTCGTTGCTTTGAGTTTACACTTTGGGTGGGATTCGCAACTTAATACCAGCGAGATGTTCTGGATAGATATCTCAAGGTGGATCATTAGTAGGTAGATGCAGATGGATTTCGGTCTACTTGTCTTGGTGTACCGCCCATGCTTTTCAGCCTCTTCCTTTCTTTATAGCATAATTAGCATTGGTTTGCGACATAATCCTGTCAATTGCCCAGCTGTAATTTGTTTACCTCGCATGGCTATTTTATCGTCTTTTGGGAGAGAGACATCACTAGTGAACATCAGAGGACCCCGGTCCATATTTCCAATACTGTTTACACCCACTATCAATTTACTGCTTTATTTACTTTTCCGTTGCTATCACTATCATTATTATCCCGTGAATTTTACCCTTTGTAAACAACAAGGCCGGAGTCACTACCTACTACTTGCCAAAGAAATAAACAACAACGGATAACATGCAAGAATTACTTAGGAACAAAAATATAAAATATAAGAACCAAATATATTACTATATAACAAACTGAGCATAGTCTCATAATCCATCAGATCCCAGCAAACTTAGTATAGCAACAGCAGAAAGAATTACATATGTGCCTCGATCATGTAGGGCAGATCACGAGGTCTAATCCATGAAGAACAAAGAGAGGAGTATATCATCACATAGCTACTTATCACGGACCCATGGTCCAAGGTAGACTAATCACGGATCATACGGGAAGCGTCCATGGTGGAGGAGAGGCTCCCGAAGGTCAATCCTCCCTCCGTCAAGGTGCCTGGAAGAGGTCTGCTGCCGATCCCGATCTTGGAAGCGCGGCGGCGGCGGAACAGAGGCGAGATCACGAAAAAGGGTTCTGTCCTTGGAGGAATCCCGTCACGGACAATAAATAGGCGAAGGGGGCAAACAGGGGGGCCACCAGGTGTCCAGGCGGCCACTTGGCGTGGCCCAGCCTTAGGGCGTGCCACCAGGGCACGTGGACCCCTGGTGGTGGCCCTCTGGCCCCACCAAGGTGTTTCCGGAAGGTTCTTTTGCGCTGATTTTTATCTGATTTTCCAAAATTCTTGGAGCACTTTTAATATGGGGGAAACCTGAAATAGAAAAACAGAAGAAAACAGGAACTGGCACTATGGTGCACTGAGTTAATAAGTTAGTCCAAATATGATCAAAAGTGTATGAAAGTGTATCTAGATCATAGCAATATCACACAAAACATGCATGGAGCAAGTAGAAATTATAGATACGTTTGGGACGTATTAGATGGGAATACGAGAAAAACTATGTATTTGTTGAGAACTCAATCTATTAAAGTTTCCCACTTAGTCTTCTTTGGAATGTTATCTTGACTCGTCCCCAAACCACTAGCTAGGAACAAGTCAATTTGATCCACTCCCTTTCGATATTTTGAGCACTCATGCAATGGATGAGCGTAAGCACGAGAGTTGACACTTAGGATGGCAAAGAGAGAGATATGGTGGAGGAGGAAGACAAAAAGGGTGTGAAAGGCTCACATCAATGAGGACAATCATAGACGAGAGAAGCCCAAATGATAGATATGATATGAGGAGTAGGGATTGCCATGCAACGGATGCACATATGAGCTGAGAAAAGCTCTCCAATGGAACTAGTGGGGGTGCATCCAACTTGCTCGCTCAAGAAGACCTAGAGCTCGTTTGAGTAAGCTCATCCTTGGAATATGCAAGCCAAGTTCTATAGTGTGAAGGTCCCCACATAGCTATATGCATAAATGATCATCTCTATGGAGTACAAGGTACATGAGGGAGTACGAGTGTGGATCTTTCAAAAGGAATAGTAGTGTTGCCCCTTTCTCTATTTTTATTTCCTTTTTCTCTTTTTTCTATTTTTCTATTTTTTGGTGGCCTCAATGGCTCTTTCTATTTGGGATCTTTTCCTCACATAAGAGCAACACTCTAATCATGACAGCAACTACGAAAAGATAGGGAACACACAACAAAGAAAGATAAGCATGAAATCCTATGATGTGTTCTAGTTCGAAGTGGAGCGTTGACGAGGGGGTGACCCCACGACTCCTGCGTGTGAGGATACCTGGTGCACACGAAGACAAAAGGCCCGCTGGAAGATTTGACAGGCCCACGACTGGCCCATTCTAGGCACCGACGTAGGAGTCTGCGACCAATATGGAAGTCTAGAGTTGGCATTCAAGGCAAGGCTAGAATTAGGCAATCGTCCCTGTAACCTGAGACGGACTCCCCGAGGCCCAGCCTAATATATAAAGGCTGGGAGGGGGACGCCTCAGGTACATCCAATCTACAATCAACACCTCTGGTCTTGTGTGAATTCTCCTAGACTTCCACTGTAATCGCCCCCTCTCATAATACAATCGAGCAGGAAGTTCTTCTCTTGTTAGACGACGAGTATTGCCAACCTGTTCCTTCTCTACGATCTAACCCAGGGTCCCTGACCATGGGATTTTCCAAGGCTGATCCTCGTCAATTGGCACCGTCTGTGGGAACTTCGCAGGTTGGAATCACGATCTCGGCGGCCCCTTCAGCAGCACCCAGTAAGTCAACGACTCCTTCATCACTCGTCGACTCCATGACTCGAGCAGATTACGATCTGTTCGGGTCCCTCGGCTTCGTGGCTCATCTTCCGATCCTGCGACCAGCCTTCGCCGACCTGCGCACTGGCGTCGACCTGACCTTCGACGGGTACCAAATCTACATCACCCATTGGGGCACTCTCCGCCTTGCGGATCGCGCTCGAGCACCCGCACCAACAATCGTTACGACGCAAACAGTCAAAGAATAAGCACCCTCCCACGAGGCAACTCCGCGAGTCCGCCACGACTCCCACCCCAACACAAAAGACTGCACCACTCGCGACTACATGAGTGGATTGCCAACATGGAAGAAACGCAGCACAGACGCGACCGAGCTAGCAACTAGGGCACCGTTCCAGGTGTTCATGGCAGACACCCGCGAGGCAACCTCAGACGACAAAGGCCAAGACGATGACCCGAGAAGTCATAGAGCCTCAAAAGCAGTGATCCTGACAATACTAGACAGATTACCGTCACCCTTGGAGAACCAGGAACCATACCAAGAAAATCATTTAAAGGACAGGAGCATATCAACCGCAAGAACGACGAGCCGGAGAGCAGCAAGCGCCAGATCTCAGAAGCGGCAAAAGAGTACCAACCCATAGAGAAAATCTACCTATCCAAAGAAGCAATCGCCAGAGTAAAGGACGCAGTAAAGCGTGGAAAACTACTCCCAGAGAACGCAACTCGCGACGAGCTTAGAGCATACAACAAGCTCTCGAGCGATATCACCAAGAAAACAAGACAATAGCGACTAGAACTGGAGAAGCAAGGAAAAATCGCTATCGACTCGAGGTCCAACCGCAAAGCACCGCCCAAAAGAGACTCATCCGACTACGGCTCCCCCGCCCGAGGCAAATCTAAATTCATCAACTTGAGACGCACCGATAAGAAGAAAGTTGCCCATAAACTAGACGATGACTTCAGGCTCGAAGAGGACGACGAAGAAGAAGAACAACTCACACCAGCAGAAGCTCTCATAACTTCCCAAGCATATCTTTCTCGCGCTTAGAAGGGCAGAAAGGGTGCAGTAGATCGCAATACGACGATGGCACTCAAGGTGATCAAGGACGCCATCACCACCTCGGCACTCAAAAAAGCAGGCACAAGACGAGTGCCTCGTGAACAGACACCGGACATGGATCCCAGCTCATCTGACGACGACGAAGACGACAACAACGATGACTGGCGCAAGCGCTCAAACAGAAGCAAAGACCATGACAGGGACGACAATGGCAACCGACGTAGCAACAATCGACGAGACGCACACGACGACATAACACAAAACAAAGTCAATTGAGGAAGACGCAGACGCGCAGCCCGGGAAGAGTACTCAGATGAGCACGCATCCGACGAAGACATCGAAACGTGCGGCACACTATGCTTCACACGATCCATACGCTAGACGCGGATGCCGAAAGGCTTAAATTAAATTCTACAACGCACAAATATGAAGGACTGGAGGAGCCAGAGGCATGGCTCGATGACTACCTAACAACCGTCAAATTCCAACTCGGAACCAACATCACGGCAAAGCATTACGTACAACTCATGCTCGAGGGTTCGTCACGGCACTGGATGAAGAACCTACCATGAGGATCGATCAGTTCCTGGAAAAAAATTCGCAGCGCCTTCATCGAGAATTTAAAATCCACCTACGAACGACCAGCATCACTCGAGGAGCTGAGAGCCTGCAGGAAAGGGACCAGAGAGTCCCTGAGAGGGTACATTCAGCGGTGGACCATACTCAAAAACTCAGCTGAGGACATATAAGACGAAAGTGTGATCGAGGAATTCAGAAGGGGCCTACAGCGCATCGACTTCAAAGAGCAACTCGGGCAGATGAAGGTCCGAACACTCGCGCGGTTACTAGAGCAAGCCAACAACTGGGCCGACGGAGAAGACTCCATACGGAACGAATCAAACATCCAGTCAGCACGCCCGGAACGCGACTACGACTATTACACCGGAGACAGAGGGTACGACAGAAGAAGAAATCTTCTCAGGCGTAACTTCTACGACGACAGAGGACCCGATATGGTCGCGGCCGGTTTTCCAGACGACAGAGACGGCAGACATCACGACGACAGAAGAAAGCAGCGGAGGGACAACCAAGAAGAAGGACGTAAGTCTAGAAACGAGACTGGAGATCAAGGAAGCCATGATATGACACCCGAGCATTCCGCTCGTCTAAGGAACAACTCGATGGGCCCTGCACACTACACGGGTTAAAAAACAAGCGCAAAGAACTCAGATCAGGACACACCCTAAGAAACTGCAGGCGTTTCACTGAACTCTCAGAAGAAAAAAGCCGTTTCACTGCACCAACAGCACAACCTCTCGCAAGTGTAGGAGTCAGAACAATCGCCCACAATGCACCACCCGCACCCGCCACACCAACAAGACAGGAAATGCTCATCCAAAATTCAGCACTAAAAACCTCAGGCACAACCTTCCGCGGAATCGTGCCAGGCAAAGCAGTTTACCCCCTCGGGAAAATAAGCCTGGAAGTGGTCTTCGGCAACGCGAGTAACTTCCTCAAGGAAACACTGGACTTCGAAGTGGTCGAATAGAAATCACAATATCATGCCATCCTCGGCCGATCAGCCTTCGCACGCTTCATGGAAGTACCGCACTACGCTTACCTCAAGCTGAAAATGCCAGGCCCACGAGGATTCATCAAAGGCAGCGGCAGCTTCATCAGATCCGACCGCTGCGACAGAGAATTCCACAAGATATCAGAAACCTTCGGAGCACACCAAACCGGCAGAACCGCGACACAAGAAGAAGAAGCGCTCCCTTAGAAGCCAAGGCGCAACGAGAGGACACGCCGGCATCACTCGCCAAAGACTCTAGTTATCTTACCAGCAACTTTACATTCCTAGGGCTGTCAAGCCATCGACCCAAATAAAAGGTTGTCTTCAACAGCCCCCTCGTGTAAGAACAATAGGAAAGATACTGAAAATATTTTTCCAAAAATGTGCTTACGTGACTTGAAAATTGGCACTCGGGGGCTCGCTCGCAGCAGCAACCCCCGAGGCGTTATTCGCTTACGCGACTTGAAAATTGGCACTCAGGGGCTCGCTCGCAGCAGCCACCCCCCGAGGCGTTATTCTCTTATGCGACTTGAAAATTGGCACTCGGGGGCTCGCTCGCAGCAGCCACCCCCCGAGGCGTTATTCTCTTACGCGACATGAAAATTGGCACTCGGGGGCTCGCTCGCAGCAGCCACCCCCCGAGGCGTTATTCGCTTACGCGACTTGAAAATTGGCACTCGGGGGCTCGCTCGCAGCAGCCAACCCCCGAGGCGTTATTCGCTTACTTGACTTGAAAATTGGCACTCGAGGGCTCGCTCGCAGCCGCCACCCCCCGAGGCGTTATTTGCTTACACGACTTGAAAATTGGCACTCGAGGGCTCGCTCGCAGTAGCCACCCCCCGAGGCGTTATTCGCTTACACGACTTTAAAATTGGCACTCGGGGGCTCGCTCGCAGCAGCCACCCCCCGAGGCGTTACTCGCTTACGCGGCCGCAAAACTGGCACTCGGGGGCTCGCTTGCATCTGCAGCCCCTTAGGACGATACCCATTTACACGACTCAGTTTCCCAACACTCGGGGACTCCATTCATAGCAACGGCTCAGCAAAACAATACAACAAAAACCCAAGGGGACTCGACCACAACTGCAGCACATGCCTCCCAGAAGAAGAAATCCTAAAAAAGAATACAACTGTACAAAGGAGAATCTACAAAAATCAAGCAATTTCTAATCTCCAGGCTCCGACTTCACTTTGCACAGAGCACCCAGAAGACGGTCATTCTCCGCGCAAACCCACTTCACAACCTTGCTCGCCGGCTTGTCCGCTACGGCATAATGATCATCCATCGGCTGATCTCGACCACCAGGAGGACCTTGAGCTGCTAGCATAATATCTACCCAGGCCAATGACTATGGACAAAGGCAAAAGCACAACGAGCTCCTGCATGAATCTAGTGATTTACTACGCGGCGAAGCTCCGCGGGTTGAGAGAACACCCGGCAAAGCCTCTCAAGTGACGATGGAACATGATTCAGTGGATAAAATTTAGAGAAAATCCCACCAAGTACCCTGCAACAGTACTCAAGAGCTCGCGGCACCCTTTCAACCCGCAGCCGAAGAATGGAGAACACTCGAGCACGCGCCCTATCCATCCAAAAAGGATTGTTCGCCTGTACGACTAGCTCATCCAAACGCAACAACTCTGACTGTACGGCCTCCTCCTCCTCGCGAGATCGCCCAGCGAATACTTTGTAAAGAAGAGCAAAGATCAGCAGCAAGCACAAGGAAAAGACCTCGTGCAGTCGAGCAGTCGAAGGAAGACAAACTCACCCTTCAAAAGATCAGACAACTTTACCACCCAAGCTACCACGCTATCCACAACATCTTCAGCGCGTTCACGTTTTGAGCGCTAGACTGCGACAGCACCCTTGAGATGAACAATCTCACGCACGACCTCTTTTAGCCTCAAACAAACAGACTCATAGGCACCCTCGCAAGCATCCTCCTTCAGCAAATTCCAAGCCCGAGAAACGCCCAGGGTGGCCTACCGCAAAGGAGAACAAGTCAAAGAAAAGGGGACAACAAGCAGCACAAAAAGGACAAAGCGGTTTCACCAATTAAGAGATCCATCATCCCGCAGGAGGCACATTACAACTCAAGTTCCAAGACAAAGCACAAAAAACCAGTTTCCCCTACTCCCCGCCCTGAGAATTACGGACATCAGCCTCCACAACCAGTTGTAGCTGGCGGGCAAGCCGAGTGGCTCGAGCACTCTGCTCATCTGTATAATCAGGCAGACTATCCACCATGGAATCTTCAATAGGAACACCAAGCCCCAGAAGAACAACAAAAGACCTGGCAAGCCCACTCACCACGTTCTCATGAACCAAGCCCTCCAACTGGTCGCCGTTCGGTCCGAATGCAGCAACCTGCGAGTCGAGACACTCTGGCTTCTTCTCCTCATCTGGGAACATATGTTCATGAAGAAGCTTCAGAAGAATCGAAGCACGAGCACATACATCCCTCAGGGCTCCAGCAGCACCTGACACAGCATCCGCAGCGCCGCAAAGAGTGCTCGATCCGGCAGCGGCTACCTCCACCGCCTCAACAACCACGGAGCCTGCGCCAAGCGGGAAGATTCAGTAGTTACAAAATGTCAGAAACCTAATTTAGGTTTGTGCTTTTCTAAGATTGCATTTTTGCATCATGAAAATTTTTGCAAAAGAAAAAGAATTGGGGAAAAGAAAAAAGCCCCAAAGCATTTTAAATAAAAGGCCATAAATAAATCTTTTTCCAAAATTCTTTTGGATATGTTGAAAAGTCCTAAAAATGAGTGTGATCATTTTAAAAGTGATTTGGGATTAATCCCATGCTCATAGATTTTTCAAAAAATACAAACAGTGGCTTGGAAATTAAATCAATTGTCTATTTGAATTGGAATTCAAATAATTTGAATTTCAAAATTTCCCAAAACTTGGGGTTGACTTCTATAGAGTCATATAGGTTTTATAAAAATGATTGGGAATTTTATTAAATGCTCTAGCTATTTTTTTTAAAGAGCAAAAAACAAACAGAAAGAATTAAAAGAAAAACAAAGAAAAAGGGCAAAAGCCCACCTTACCTGGCCCAGCCTGGCTAGAAGCCGGCCCAGCCCACCAGGGGCAGGGTCGTCTTCTACCCGTGGCCAGGCAGGCAGCTGGCCACCGTGGCGAGCATGCCGTCGCCCAGGCCACGGCCTGCCTCCCCCGTCCCTATCCCCTCGACACCACACCCCCTGGACGCCCTCTCCAGTTTCCCTCTCTCTCTAGCCTGTTTCCCCTCCGTTTCCGTGCGGACCCGCAGCACACCGCCGGGCACCGTAGTGCGCAGCCGTGGCCAACAGCGACGAGGGGCTCCGCCTTTGTGTCCGAACGCTCCGCAGATGTCGTCCTCGTCGACCCCCGAGCGGAATCGAGCCCCGGAGCACAGGAGACATCGCCCCCTTCTCCAGTTCGCCGCCGGCCACCATGGACGCCATCGACGAATTCGCCGCCGTCTCTACCTCTCCGGCCTCCCCGAGATCGTCATCGTCTTCCACGTGAGCTTCGCGTCTTTTCCCCTCTCTCCGCACCTCTCCCCGTCCCCTCTGCTGCCCGGCGCCATGAACAAAGGCCACGGCCGCCGCTGGGCTCGTTGCAGCCATGGCCACAGGCCTCACCGAGGTCCCCCTGGTGCTCCACTAGATGCGCAAGCGCGCGGGGCACACACCTGTGCCCTCCGTTCCCCTCCCCGTGGCCCCTAGACGATTCCGGCGAGGGCACCGCCGTGGAAAAGCCGCCGGCCTGTTAGCCCCTAACCCGCAAGCTAACCACCCCCAGAGGCTGACAGATGGGCCCCAGCCCTTTAATTAAACCCAGTTTAATTTAAACAGAAGATTAATTAACCCAGAGAGGCTGACCAGTGGGACCCCTCTGTCAGGCCAGCCCCTGCGTCAGCATGACATCACCCTTATGCAATAATTAGAAATTCTTTAATTTTAATCCAGAAATTCCAGAAATTATCCAAATTTTTTGAATTTGAATAACTTTTAAACTGTAACTCCAATTGAAATGTTTTTTATATGAAAATTGATCAGAATAAAATGCTCTATCCAAATATCAAACTTTCAACCAAGTTTGAACAAGGTATCTTAGTGAACAAGTAGCATTTTTCTATTTGGATCATTTGGGTTAAATCATAAAATGCAATGCTCTTTTGAACTTGAACCCTTGCAATGCTAATGTGATCACCTACACTTCAGAAGAATTTCACATACATGATCACATGGTTTACAATATTCAAACTTTAGCAAATGCAAATTGGACCAATTAGAATACATTTGGAGTTTGAATTTGAATTTACTTTTCAAATCAACTTCAATTAACATGTTGCAATTTAAACTTTGGTCACCTTAGCACCTTGCCATGCTATGTTTTTCATATTGATTGTGCATTGTACTATGTTGAATGTGCATTACTTTCAGTGCTTCGGTGATTGCATCTTTTCGGTAGAGTTGATCTCGGAGACGAGTTTAACTTCATGACAGAAGACTAGAACCTCCTGATCGTCAGCAAGGCAAGCACCCCCTCTTTGATCATGTCGATAAAATCCCAGTTCCCTCTCATTCTCGCAAATGCATGTTTAGGATCACCATGATACGTTCTACCGCTAATTGAACCGATTCCTTTGCATGACCTATCATTTTGTCATAGTAGTAATCAAACCACAATCCTAGCAGATGTAGGAGTTGGTTGATACCATGTGGCCCCTGCAACTGTTACATCTTATTGCATGCTTAGAGTTGTTACCTGAGGCTATTTTGATGTGAGTCGGGATGGTAGTGATCATGTGAATGATAGTGGTAACGTGTTGGTGAATTGAACTAAACAAAGGTGAACGATGAGAGGCTGTGTAGGAGTACACAGTGGGTTGTCTCGTTGAACACTGCCTTAAGCCCGAGTTCTTGTGTTGTTATCCAAGAATAAGAGTACGACCACACATTGGGCTCACTGACCCCTCTTGTCCTAGTACCTCACCCCGGACCAGTCCAGGAGTCGCAAGTAGTTCGCCCTTTAACGATCTCAAGCAGGTGGAACCAAGGTAAGTGGTTGGCGTAGGTTGTGGGCACGTTGTATCAAGTGATCATGATCGAGTTGAGCTTGATGGCGGTCACACAACGTTTGAGTCCGCATCGGAAAAATCGGCCGAATTCCGATTGTGGTCCCAACTCAAATAGGCGACTCCCTAGGACTAGAGATGGTGCCGTGAGTGAAGTGTCGTGGCAGCATCCTCGCCAGTACTCACTTGAAGGGTCCATCCCCAGGCGGTAACTGATGAGGCGTGTGTGTAGCAGTACACCCCTGCACGGTTATTGAACTATTCGAATAGCCGTGTCCGCGGTTATGGACTACTTGGAGACCTTTACTTGATCATAGAAAACTTCAATGGTTACTCTTAAAACTTGCCATGATAAGTGTGAGTGCTATGGCGTGCTTCCTCGTGGGGAAGTCGAGGAAGTAACCATAGTGGTGTTTTTGGTTGGAGATTTGATACTTGGACTCGTGTACGATCCTTACCTCATTCTGGTATTCGTAGTACAGGACTAGCCAAGTCAAAGCTGGCACTTCTGCAATGAAACCCCACCTCCCTTTGCCTTGATACATGTGCATGAGTAGTATAGTTCCTATGTAAGTCTTGCTGAGTACGACTTTGTACTCACGTTTTCCTATTCCATGTTTTAGAGACGAGACCACTAACCCTGATGGTGGCATCTACCTTGAGCTCGACGTGGACCAGGTCGTATAGTTCCAGACAACAGCCTGTGCCCTTTGGAGGGTCGTTGTATTTTCTTTCAGGCTTCTTAAGCCATTTGTTAACCTTGTCTTTACTAAGACATACTTTGCTTCCGTTGATGTTTGATGTAATGTTGGATCACAGACACGTGATATCTGCTTGTAATATAAATACTATGTCTGCTCTGTTTAGCAGAAGTTATAAAGACTATGAGTTTTTAGAGTTCATGTTGTGATTACCATCTGTTTATACTAGACATGTGTGCTGCGTGTATGATTATAACATGCATGTCTTAGTATGGGTTTTCGTGACCTTAGTTGTGATCTGGCTGGCGGTATTTTATACACCAAGTGGTCCTTAGATGTGCGCAGCTTGGGGCATCACGATGTGATTGCTTGTGACTCTGTCACGCGCACACTTTGTTGTATGATAGAGCCCGCCCTAGAACCCGACTAAGTGATCAGGCTCGAGTAAGTCTATGTAAGGGTTATGATTCAATCGATAACATGGTTGAGGCGACTTGTCAATGAGTATGGGATTCACCACCCATAAGCATTTAGACTTGTGAGCGGACGATGAGGACCCATCTCAGTTAATCATCCGGCCTGGATGGGATGCCCCTCATGTTCGATGCTTACCGAGAGTGATCTGTGCTTGGCCTTGTCTGCTTAGACAAGTGGTACGGCTCTCGGCTCTCCATGTGATTGCATTGTGACCGGAATTACATACGCTAACCCCGGGTCCCGACAGACTTGGTATCAGAGCAGGACTGTCTGTAGGATTATCAAACCCTTGGACGATGTCGAGTCTAGCATTCTATAGTTATATAGCTACTTTGGGTATAAGGGAACAACGTAAGACTTCTTTTTTCTCCTTACCCTCATCGATCTGAGTTCTGAGTCATCCTCGACTTGTTCTACGGGAAGATAGGACTAGGCTCTTCTATGTCTGATTAGCACATCTCGCTGCTTGCTTCCTTGTAGCCGTAGGAAAGTTGTGTTCGGTTTACTAGAGTTGTTGTGCTTCCTGATTTCTTACATCGTATGTTAGTGTTGTTTTTATGTTGTAAGAAAATTGCCATTTCTTACAATTACAACCGTTATGTTGTCCGAGTCATCCCAGGTTTCTACATAATCTGATGCCTTTGCAAAATCCTTCTATCCTTTTCGGATGTCTTTCCAGAAGAACTTCTAGGTGGTATGCCTGACAGTTCCTTAGAGTTTGTTGTAGGTTTTCTTCTAGAAACCTATACTGATTCATTTGCAGCTCTTCCTCCCCGCTTAGATGTCTTCTAACCAGAATAACCACACTAACCATCGTGTTGGGGTAATTTTCTACTCTGAAATATCGGTTCTAACCCCTAGTAAGCCATGGTCATCCTCAGAAAAACCATCCAGTAACCCAACCCCTTAAATCATACCACGTGACAGATCTGTAGAGTTTGTGGTAGATCTTATCCCAGGAACCGCCCCAATATCCGGACGCCCATATAGAATGGCCCCACGTGAGTTAGCTGAGCTTAAAATCCAACTTGAAGCTTCGTTGGCAAAAGGCTTCATCCGCCCTAGCTCATCGCCATGGGGTTGCCCCGTTCTGTTCGTAACTAAGAAAGATGGAACAGAAAGGATGTGCGTAGACTATCGCCCGCTAAATCTAGCGACGATAAAGAACAAGTACCCACTGCCAAGGATCAATGATCTTTATGATCAACTTGCTGGATCCTCTGTCTTCTCCAAGATGGATTTGAGATTAGGCTATCATCAAATCAAAAATCAGAAACGAGGACATTCCCAAAACGGCTTTCACTACTCGTTATGGTCTTTATGAGTACACCGTCATGTCCTTCGGTTTAACCAATGCCCCTGCCACATTCTCGCGTTTGATGAATTCGATCTCATGGAGTATTTAGATAAATTTGTTGTATTTTATCTTGATGACATTCTCATCTACTCGAAGAACGAAGAAGAGCAGGCAGAACATCTTAGGCTGGTATTGATGAAACTCCGAGAGCATCGCCTTTATGCCAAGTTATCCAAGTGTGAGTTCTGGCTACCAGAAGTGACCTACTTAGGCCACGTGATTTCTGCCAAAGGCATTGCTGTCAATCCCGAGAGAGTTTAGGCCGTCCTTGAGTGGACTCCACCTGAATCGTTTAAGCAACTTAGGAGTTTTCTTGGCTTAGCAAGCTATTGTCGCCGCTTCGTCGAGAACTTCTCCAAAGTTGCAAAGCCTCTTACTGAACTCCTCAAGAAAGATAAGAAATTCCAATGGACCCCCAAGTGCGAGGAAAGCTTTCAAGAGCTAAAAAGAAGATTGACTTCTGCACCCGTACTTGCGCCTCCAGACACCAAAAAGGATTTCGAGATCTTTTGTGACGCCTCACGGCAAGGGTTAGGATGCATACATATGCAAGATCGACATGTGGTAGCTTATGCTTCATGCCAGTTGCGTCCACATGAAGAGAACTATCCTACCCATGATCTTGAACTCGCTGTCGTAGTTCATGCCCTAACAACTTGGCGACATTACCTCCTTGGTAATCGTTGTGAGATCTCACTACTAGGGAAATAGCTATACATGGAAAGCTTATTAGTGGCGCATATAGAAAGCCATGCGCCACCATCTGTTAGGGGTGGCGCACTGGAAAATAATGCGCCACCCATAAGACCTTATGGGTGGCGCATTATTTTCCAGTGCGCCACCCCTAAGAGTGGGCCAGCCTAGATGATCTTATACGTGGCGCATCTAGCAATATGCGCCACCCCTAAGAATCTTATAGGTGGCGCATCTACAATATGCGCCACCCCTAAGCTCTTAGGGATGGCGCATATTGTAGATGCGCCACCCATAAGGTCCTTAGGGGTGGCGCGTTTACCTAATGCGCCACCCATAAGAGCTTAGGGGTGGCGCATTTCACCAATGCGCCACCATTGACTTTATATATGCGCCACTAAATGCCTAGAGCTGCCCTTATCTACTCCACCCCACCTACCACCTCTCATTCACTCCACACAATTCTCAAACTAGATCCACTCTTCTCACCCTAGATCTATTCGGTTTTCTCCTCCTCCCCACCTCATTTCTTCCATTTATCCATCGATACTTGGCATTACATCTATTTTGTTTCATATTGAAGTTAGTGGACCTCCTCCCAAACTCTTTTGTTCCATTTATGACCCATATACTTGCCTTTATTAGCTTGGGGTTTGTTGTATATGTGAAGCTTGGGTTCGATGTATATGTGAAGCTTGTGGTGGTTTGATGTATATGTGAAGCTTATGGTGGTTTGATGTATATGTGTATCTTGAGTGGCAAATGTTTTGCCGAAATGTCGATTCATTTCCGTTTCGGCAAATTTCTAGCACACTCTCCGCATGCTCCCATGCATTATTAGGGAAGGTCATGCCGAATTTTTCCGGCGACGACTGTGATATATAATTGTGTTGCTCTCTCCGTGCACGCAGGTGATCGACCATGGTCCGCGAGATGCTGAGCGATATCACCGTGGCTAGGTGGATGCAATGTGCGACAAACGACATGCTAAGGAATAATAGGTCGGATATAAGATGTCCGTGTCGGAGATGCAAACTGCAGTGCGTGACCGAGCCTGATTCCGGAATATTGCAAAGACACCTGAAGCGTAATGGTTTGATGGATGGCTACACACGATGGATAAGTGATGAAGCATGTGAGGAGGAGGACGTCAATGGTGGGGCGCCAGTAAATGAGGAAGGGCAACCAGAAAACAGCGGCGGGCGAGATGACGAAGAGCATCCCGTACATGATCATGAAGAAGATGCCGAAGCGGATCATGTAGATCAAGATGCCGGACATGAAGATCAAGATGTCGGACATGATGATTCAAGCTGGGTGCGGGACCCTCATGTTCAAGAGCTGCTTGTCAAAGAGGCGTTGAACGCAAGAGGTGCAGCTAGAGAGAAAGCCAAGATGGCGCAACTCGAGAAAGACGCGATTACGAAGTTGTACGAAGGATGCAACGACGGGGATACCCGCTTGAATGTAACACTTGGGGCTATGGAGATGAAAGCTTCGATGATAACATGGCATTCTGGCACGATCGTCTTCCGAAGGGCAACACGTGCCCAACTAGTATCGCTGAGGCCAAGAAAGTCCTTTGCCCTCTCGATCTTCCGCACGTTAAATACCACGTCTGCATAAATGATTGCATGATCTATCGGGGTGAGGACGAAGATAAACAACATGTTCGGTGTGCGGTGTTAGTCGATACAAGAGAGGGAAGAAAGTTCCTAGAAAAGTGGTATGGTACTTTCCGATTACTCCTCGTCTGCAGAGGTATTTCGTAGATCCCGAGGAAGCAAAGCTCATGACCTGGCACGCGGATAGAAAGAAGATAAAAGAGGATGACCCGAACCCGGATCCGGAAAAGGAGGACATGCTGAGGCACCCTTCAGATGGTAGCCAATGGACTGCGTTGGACCTCGAATACCCAGATTTTGGGAAAGAACCAAGGAACCTCAGGATTGGTGTGAGCGCCGATGGATACAATCCGTTTTGCGGCCAGAGCAGCACACACAGTACCTGGCCCGTGTTTGTATGCATATACAACCTTCCCCCTTGTAAGTGCATGAAGAAAAAGTACATAACAATGTGTATGCTAGTGTTATGCCATGTTTAGGATTGTGCCTCACTTAAATTGTCTAGCATAGATAGTTTACTTTATGCTTTACCTCTTGCCACGTTTGTGTGCTATGCCATCCTTGAGTGAGATTCCATGTTAACAAACTTGCTCACCTTGAGTAGCTAAACAACTTGAACCAATATAAACGTGCGGTATCGTCGTGTGTGACGAGTACTCCACTTAACCTCTTAGTAACCGTTCTCGACGGTAGGTGCGATGTCTCGTGTTTCCTTCTTGTGGATGCTTGCTCGTGTTTGCTCCGTAGTAATAGATGCTTGCTCATTGATTGACTTTTCTAGTGTTTCCTTCTTGTGTGCTTCCGCGGGTACCTCTCGGAGACGATGCGAGCTTGCGATCAACTACATCTTCGGAACCCGACTTATCAACAGGCAAGGACTATACATTACTTATGATCCATTCTATTTCAACGAGCGGTTTTCATGCTAGTCTAGGATAGGTTCGATGTTTGATCCTACCAAATGTTTACAGCCTCTTTCAAACCGATACAGCCATGTCCCCCTCTCAGCAAACCATGTACTTCTATGTTACTATTGCTCGTTGCTCAGCCCCTGCTTAGTATGCATGCTTAGGATGCTAAGATGTTACCCTGCTACTCCGTGGTTTGGGCTATCACATTATTATATTGTTGTTGATGATATGATTATTATTATGTTGACTATATTCGATGAAGGATGGAAGGTCTAGGCTATCCCGCCCCGACGCTTTGTTCCATTCGAGTCACCTAGGACCCGAGTTTCGGGTATTGGGGTTAAGACTGAGCGTGCCTAACCGCGTGTGGTATTTTATGGGTTCCCCTTTTCTTACCTACCTAGCTTCAAACATCTTTAGTGGTGGCCCAAGCTGATTTACCATTTGAAACCGTGTGTGTGCTGGTCGGCCGCCAGTAGTTTTCAAACACCCCGGGCCAATGGGGACATGGTTTCCTTGTTGGTCCACTTTGTCCGGCTGAGGACCCGGTTTCCCATGTGAGATTAACCAGCTATCCAAACCTGCGTCAGACGGTAGAGACCGATTCGAGAGCGCGGCCGACTTTTGAGTTGGGTGTCGACTCACCGGGGGCCACCCGGATTTGTTTGTTGTTAGCTAGAGGGACCTGTCGTTTCGGATCTCTTGGAACTAAATCATAAAATGGTTGCCTGTGATTGGTAGCAACTGAGAGAGATGGGCATGCGTGCGGAGCCTTGTAATGGGTAGTTGGTACACCCCTGCAGGGTTAAATCTTTTCGAGAAGCCGTGTCCACGGTTATGGACGACTTGAGACCTACTCCTTGTTCATAGACAACAACAAGCGAGATAATCTTAATATAACTTGATCAACGTGTGTGTGTGGCGCCTTGGCTGCTTCTTCTTCGTCTGGATGCGAAGAGGAGGACAAGGATAGGATAGGTGTTATGATTGCGTAAGTAGTTGATAGCAAGACTTTTTGGAGGCGATTCCTCATCGAATGCTTGGCTTCTTATCTTACTCTCTAGTTCGTTAGCAACCTCACCACTTACCCCATCCTTACCTTAAACTATTAGTTGTCCTAGAATGACGAGTGATGAAGTCCTTGCTGGGTTAGTTGACCACTACGGTTGGATGCTGAGTACTTCTGTACTCATGTTACTACCCCCAAACTCTTTTCAGGGTTCTTGATCGACAATAGGTATGGTGATCGATGTTTCACGTGGAGACTCGACGAAGACTAGTTAGGCGGATCTCGGAGGAGGGCCTGGACCTGTGTGGTTATGGGGATCGAAGTTTTTCTCTTTGCCACTAGGCATTTGCTTGTAGTCTGTACTCAGACATGTATCTTCCGTTGTTGTATTGTATTAAGGGAGTTGTATGCCGATTGTATGAGATGTTGTATCCTTGTATCTGTAATGTTGTGATATCATGTTGGAAATCCGGGGCATACGGCTTTGTCATATGTCGCGGTGGGACCGATATGTGCTTCGTCCCCGGATCTGGGTGGAAACACCTATATCTGGAACAGTACCGCATATCGGGTCTTACACCAATCTTCATGGTTCTTGGAAATCTTTCCCATTAATTCTTCGGCTTCGTCCGGTGTTCTTTCCCTGAAAACACAACCAGCGCAGCTATCCATATAGGATCTAGATTCATCGGTTAGGCCAGCATAAAATATATCAAGTAATTCATTCCTTGGGACTTCATGTCTCGGTCTAGCCTTGATTAAATCACAATACCTCCCCCAAGCTTTAGGGAGGTGCTCATCCTGCAATTTTTTAAAGTTATAGATTCTTTGCAAAGCATCATGTTGCATATGAGCAGGAAAATATTTATCAACAAAGAATTGAACTAAGTCCTGAGGACTCTCGATGGAACCATAGGGTAGTGCATCATACCATGCTTTGGCGTTTTCCTTCAAAGAAAAAGGAAAAAGATTGGCCACATAAAAGTTTCGTATCTTTTCATTAGTAGTAAATAAGTTACCCAACTCAGCAAGTTTGGTCAGATGTGCTATAGCATCATCATTTTCTCTGCCATAAAAGGGGTCAGCCTCGACTTTAGATATAAGTGAAAGATCAACAGAGAAATCATAATCAGGATCAGTGATGCATATAGGGGATGTGGCAAATTTAGGATCAGGAATAATCTTATTCTTCATGGAGTGCTTTTCAAGCAGCTCCTTAACAGCACCAGGGTCAGAGTCGACACACTCTTTGAGTTCCCTGCAAAAATCATCATCAAGAGTAATATAGTCATCATCAAGGATCCTTTCCTTGAGTTCATCTAAGTCCGGGTAACCAAAGGTTTTGCAAGTAGGAATATAGGTAGCAGGAGTCTCGGTCTCGGATTCTGCTGCAACCTTAGCAGTCTGAGTTTCAATATAGTGAACAAGAAAACTAGTATCATCAAGAGTAGTGGAAGCATCATCAAAAGTATCAGACATAGTAACATACTCAGTAGAAGTAGCATGTGGTGGTAATGGTGAAGCAAACTTACTTATAACAGAAGGTGAATCAAGCATAGCACTGGTACTCAGAATGGTACCTTTTCTTGTAGTAGATGGTAGGATCGGAACCTCGTGGTCTCCTTTCTTACCCATAGCGGATGAAGTGTGGCTGCCAGAATACTTCAAGTAGACTTGTAAATATTTCTATGCTCCCAGGAAACGACGCCAGAAAACAGTACTTGATGACCCTCAACTGTAGGGGATCGATTGTAGTGTTCTCGCGGCTAAGTTAACCCAATTTATTGATTCGACACAAGGGGAGACAAAGAGTATTTATAAGCTTTGATAGTTGAGTTGTCAATTCAACCGCACCTGAAATATACTTGCTTGCAAAAAAGTAGTAATATCAACTGTGGTATGATAGTGATAGCGATGGTGATAACAGCAAAAGTAAAACAACGTAAATAAACTAGTAGTAACCAGCAGGATTAAAACACTGTAGGCTAGGGATATGGATGGTTGGGCGCTGCATGCATAAGAGTGAACATGTAATAAATTCTAACATGGGGCAACGCACACAAAAAAGCAATGACCATCTAGGCAAATATGAAACATTAGGCATGTATCCCGTAGGTAGTTGTGCGTGCTTGCAATAAGAACTTGCACAACATCTTTTCTCCTACCATCCCACTACGAACGGGGCCAAATGGAACGTATGGAGATTAAGGTGCTCCTGTCAAAGAGCACCGGAACAAAGCAATAAAATCAATGGATACATGGAATCCTCAAATTATGGACCATCCCCTTTGGTGTCCCAACCTGTCACCTTTGGGATCGCCGGTTCCGGACCATAATAGGTGCATACAACTCATAGATAGGATCAAGAACATAAATATACTCATGAAAACAGAATTGGTTCAGATATGAAAACATGGCACTCGGGCCCAAAGTGACAAGCATTAAGACCAACAAGTTGCAGTGAAGATAATAAACACCACATTAGATGATAGGCAACATGCCCCCAACAATCTGACGAACTATTACATGATCAAACTCATCCAATCCCTACCACCCCCTTTTCCTACAGCAAGGAATTACTCACACGTGTGAAGAGAAGTCATGGAGGGGGGATTTAAAGTCCAAGTATGTGATCAGATGGGGAGAGGGTGAATGATCACTTCAAATTTTTGACTGAAGCTTTGAAGTGAAGCATAAGTAAATCTGAAAAGGGAAGCAGAAACAAGTGACAGGGAAGTAAAACTGGAAGCGAAACTAAATGCAGTGAATCAACATGCATTGAAGGGAAGCAAATGCAATGCGGAAGCTAAATGCTTGAAATAAAATGAACTATGACTCGATGATGTTTGTTCGACCAGTTAACGCTCTGCAAAGCGCTACGTCTGGTTGGAGGGATGATGGCTTCTCGCCCCTTGTTGGTTACCCCAAGTGGAAGGTTTGAGATGCAGTGCAGCAGAAAGTTTCCCTCGGTGAAGATACCAAGGTTATCGAACCAGTAGGACTCAGGAGATACAAGTAGGTGGCAACATCGCCAGAAATTGCTTCCTGACTAGGGTGTTGTCGTGGACCTGCACACAACAACAAATAACTTTGCTCCCAACGAGTACAGAGGAGTTGTCAATTCCTCCGGCCTTGTCGTTTACAAAGGATCAACGCACGAAATAAAAGGTGCAAAGGAAAGTAAAAGCTGAAAGTAAATTGAGGGTGTGAACAATAATGTGAAGATGGACCAGGGTCCCGTGATTTTCACTAGTGATGTCTTTCTCCAAAAAGACGATAAAAATGATAGCGAGGTAAACAAATCAAAGTTGGGCAATTGACAGGATTATGAAGGCACCGCAATGCTAACTATGCTGCAAAGAAACGAAGGGCTCAAAAGCAATGGGCAGTACGCCAAGGTAAGTAGACCAAAATCCATCTGCATCTACTACGAATCATCCACCTTGAGATATCTACCCAGAACATCTGGCAGGTATTAAATTGCGAATCCCACCCAAAGTGTAAACTCAAAGCAACAGACAACTGTATTAAAAGAACTTTGCGTAAAGTAAACAATCCTTTCACCCGCAGGTAGAAGCACCGTTGTTTTATCCCTGGTGGCAACATCACATCCTCTAGTCTCATGTTTCTGTCACTCAAGCTAGACACGGTGGCAACATCACATCACATCCCTGGTGGCAACATCACCACAATCGAGCATAACGCTCTATCTTAGAGTTGCAAATAAAATACTTGGCCAAAGAAAATACCGCAACGGAGAACATGAAAGAATTTACTCAAGAACAAAATATAAAAGAGAATAACCAAATAAATTAATCATCACAATCTGAACATAGTCTCATAATCCATCAGATCCCAACAAACTCAGCATAGCAACAGCAGAAATTACATAGATGCCTCGATCATGTGAGGCAGCTCACGAGGACTCGAAAGTGGAAGCACAAAAGGGGGAGAGATAGATCACATAGCTACTGGTCACGGACCCATGGTCCAAGGGAAACTACTCATGGTACATAAGGGAGGCGTCAATGGCTATGGAGGGTGTCCCGGAGGGGGTAGCTTCTCCCGGCAGGGTGCCGGAGCAGCTTCTCCAGGCAGCCCCGATCTAGAAACGGCGGCGGTGGCAGAACAGAGGCGAGATCGCGAAAGAGGAGTCCGTATTAGGGGTTTCCACCCCGAGGGGTAAATATAGGCGAAGGGGGGCGTCGAGGGGACCCACGAGGCAGTCAGGAGGGTCCTTGGCGCGGCCCAGGGTGGGGCCGCGCCACCTGCCCTCCTGGCTGCCGAGTGGTGGCCCCCCTTCCCTCTCTTGGTGATTCCGGAAGCTTCTGTTGCGCTGATTTTTTATATATTTTTCCCGGAATTTTTGGAGCACTTTTAATGGCCGGAAAACCTGAAATACAAAAACAGCAGAAAATAGAAACTGACAACTGGGTGCACTGAGTTAATAGGTTAGTCCAAATAGGTTCAAAAGTGTATGAAAGTTCAAGCAAAACATGGCAAAGTCACACAAAACATGCATGGAGCAAGCAGAAATTATAGATATGTTTGGGACGTATGAACATCCCCAAGCTTAATTCCTGCTCGTCCTCGAGTAGGTAAATGATAACAAGCATAATTTCTGTGGTGACATGCCACACAACCATAAAAGGACTTTTAATTAAAGCAATCAAAGCATGCAATTCAATTCAAATCTTAACAAGCAAGAGTCTATATTAGCATTGACACAAGCAACAAAAGAACAAAAGGTGCAAGAGCTCTCGCTGTCTGTGACTCGAATGTCTCCAGATGGTGTTTGCGTGCAAGCAAGGGATAGGGAAATACGAGAGAAAAAATAAGGTTGTTGAGAACAACTATCTACTAAAGTTTCACACTTGGTCTCCTTTGGATTCTTATCTGGACTCGTCCCCAGACCACTAGCCAGGTACAAGTCAAACTGATCCACTCCCTTTCGATATTTTGAGCACTCATGCAATGGATGAGCGTGAGCAAGAAAGTTGACACCTAAAAGGCGAAACAGAAAGAAGGTGGAGGAGGAAGACAAAAATGTGTGAAAGGCTCACATCAATGAGGATAATCATAGGCGAGAGAAGGCCATATGATATATATGATGTGAGGAGTAGGGATTGCCATACAACGGATGCACATGTGAGCTAAAAGCTCTCCAAGGGAACTAGTGGGGGTGCATCTAACTTGCTTTCTCAAGAAGACCTAGAGCTCATTTGAGGAGGCTCATCATTGGAATATACAAGCCAAGTTCTATAGTGTGAAGGGTCCCCACATAGCTATATGCATGATGATGATCTCTATGGCATACAAGGGATAGGAGATGAAGTACTAGTGTGGATCTCTCAAAAGGAATAGTAGTATGCCCCCTTCTCTATTTTTTTTCTTTTTCTCTTTATTTTTTATTTTTTTGGTGGCCTCAATGGCTCTTTCTATTTAACTCTCATTTGTCCTCTTTGGGATCTTTTGATTTTGTCCTCTTTGGGATCTTTTCCTCACTTTAGGGGAAATATTCTATATTTTACAAGAATATAGGAGATCTTTCACACTTTACAAAGGTACTCACATAATGAAAATGTAACTATCATGATGCAAATGTATGCTTCTGCCAGGATAGCAGGATATGCAATGATACTAGCGCGTCATGTAGCAATGATTAGGGCAAGGCCCAACTAGCATGCGGCTCATCGATCAAGCAAGTAGCATGTATTCCATGAAGATCAAGTCATGAGAAGGTGGATGTTGCATGGCAATGTATCTCAGAAAGGCTATGGAAATGCCTTGTAGGTAGGTATGGTGGATTTTTTGAGGAAGGATATAAGGAGGCTTCTGATGACAGAGCGTATCGTGCCAAGGGTTTGGATGCACCGGCGAAGTATGCTCCAACTCTCGAGGTGAGAAAAGGCAATGCACGGTACCGAAGAGGCTAGAAAAAGTATAGGTGGGTGGAAGTGTCAACTTTTGAATACTCACATTAGTGCGAAGAACTCATGCACTTATTATCGGTAACTCTCAATCTAATCAGGAGGTTCACAAAGAGACAGGTACCCCGAGGAGGAGTGTATGGGGGTTTGGTTATCCTTGCGCATCCTCGACTCATGGTACGTGAGTGTACTCTAATATTCGAACCCTCTAGAGGTTAGTGATCCATCTAGTAGCTAGAGTTCTCAACAGGGGTTTTTTGGTTTTCGAAAAACACACGGATTTCCCAAAATACGACATCTATCACTAATAGGCAAGACCTCTTGACACCATAAGTTCAAACATTACTCTAGTCAATACCTCAAAACTATTGCAAGTTACTACTACAAAGAGAACAACAACTTTAACTACCTACTTTCTGTCAAGACACAGAACTCAGTGCAACAGGCAAACTCTCTAACAAGATAAAACATGCAACCTATAGAAAGTTCAACCTAAGACAAAATAAAAGCTCTAGAAAAACTAAAGCACTACAACTAAACAGAACAACAGCTAAGAAAAGAAAAAGAACAGCTCACAGCTAAAAGAATAAGCATGCAAATCCTATGAGGAGTTCTAGTTCAAGAGGAGAGTGAATATCTCCCACACAAAAGAGTAAGTTGGGGTCTAACTTGTTACTACAGAAAGGAAAGCAAAACAAACCTAGAAAAGTAAAGAGCGAGACGCTCCAAGCAAAGCACATAACGCATGAAGTGATAAAAATATTGTGTAACGAGAGACGAACTGATAGTTGTTGATGAAGAAGGGGATGCACGGGGGCATCCCCAAGCTTAGACGCTTGAGTCTCCTTGAATATTTAATGGGGGTGCACATGGGCATCCCCAAGCTTGAGCGTTTGACACTCCATGATCTTCTTTCATCATCTTCCATCGCGCACTTGAAAACTCCCTTCATACATAACTCATTGTAGACTGATTAGAGAGGATAGTACCCTAATAAAATATTTTTTTCTCCACTGGAAATAAAGATAATCTTGAATAACTAATGTTTCTCAAGATCGGCAAAAAGTTTTTGCAGAGAAAAACAAAGCTTAAGGTTTGCAAAAGTAAGGAGAGACAAAACGTGGCAGAATCTGTGAAAAACAGAACATCAGATAGAAAAGAATTTTTTAGGGATACTTCTGCAACTCAAATAAAAAAACTCAGAACATACGCAAGTTTCGTAATTGTATAGATCACGATGTGTATAAATTTCAGCTCAAAAAGATTAACTGGGATTTTTCTCTGATTTTTCTAGTCACGAGGACAGAATCTGTTTTCTGGACAACATGTCACAACTTTCACTTCCCTTGTCGTATGAGGCTATAAAATGCACAAAGCTTGAGAAGTAAAGATACAATGATGTTTATACAGTAGTAACAATCATCAAGACCACTAAAAATAGAAGAAAAACAAAAATAAAAACCTAAATTCGTTGCGGGCTGCCTCCCGAAAGCGCTTCTTTAAAGCCATTAGCTAGGCTTAAAGATTATAAAAGATGCTCACGTAAGAATAAGGATTTGAAGCAAAAGAGAGCATCAGGAAGAAAACATGAAACACATTTAAGCCTAACCCATTTACTATGCATGGGAACCTTGTAAAGAAATAAATCATGAAAGCACAAAGTAACAAGCATAGGAAGGTGCAAGAAGAACAACTTAAAAACTTTCATCATAAAGAGAGGTGTTTTTGTAAAATGAAAGTTTCTACAACCAAACTTTCCTCTCTCAAAGTAATTTTCAGTAGCATCATGAACAACATCAAGAATATAATTATCACATAAATCATGTTGTTCATGACCTACAAGCACACGTGTATTGTTTTCAACACGGTTTTTAGGATCATAAGATAGATGCAACCCATCACATTGAGCCTTGATAAGAGAAAAATTCTCTGCAATAGTTGGAGATTTCAAAATGATAATAGGGCAATCATGTGTGTGTGGAATAGCAACAATTTCATGCTTAACATAAGGAACTATAGCAAGTTCATCTTTGTAATCATCATCCATAGTGGCATCATGGCCATCAACAAAGCAAGTATCAAAATCATCAGAACGGGATGTATCAAGTGAGTCCTCGGAATCATAGGACTCCTCATCATAGCAATCATTAGCCTCTTCTCGGGAGCAAGCATTCTATTTTTAAAATCATCAATATAAGCATTGGAAGTATAATTCTCAAAGCAATAAGCAAGAACAGCATAAGCACATTTAAAAGCAACAAACTCTTCAATCTTTTCAACATCAAAGTAATCATAAACACCTTTGGCATAAGAAGATAGGATCTCATTTTCATTAAACTCACATTGGAAAGGAAGGTTTTTACGTTCTATATTAGAGCAGCAAGTAAAATCATAAATGTGGCATAAAGATTCAGCATAGCAATAAGAAACTTATATTTGATCCCATAAGTGTTTCCCTTTCTGAGATAGGCGGTGCCGCGTGTAATGAGCATGCTCATCCAATGATTTTCCCTCAACCAAGTCGGTTGGGTTTTTAGCGCGAGCACAAATTGATCGAAGACGATCCAAGTGAAACAGGTCCATCCTACCATATTTGGGTGGTTCCACACCCATGGTGAAGATAACATTAGTAGGTACTTTTGGTATTTTTGATAAGGGACACAAAAGTAACAAGACTAAAAAGCAAAGGTAAAAGATAGTGTGCAACTCCCCTATCTTGTAGACTTCAGTCCCCGGCAATGGCGCCAGAAATTTGCTTGATGGCTTCTCGCCCCTTGTTGGTTACCCCAAGTGGAAGGTTTGAGATGCAGTGCAACAACAAGTTTCCCTCGGTGAAGATACCAAGGTTATCGAACCAGTAGGACTCAAGAGAAACAAGTAGGTGGCAACGTCGCCAGAAATTGCTTCCTTACTAGGGTGTTGTCGTGGACCTGCACACAGCAACAAATAACTTTGCTCCCAACGAGTACAGAGGAGTTGTCAATTCCTCCGGCCTTGTCGTTTAGAAAGGATCAACGCAAGAGATAAAGGTGCAAAGGAAAGTAAAAGCTGAAAGTAAATTGAGGGTGTGAACAATAATGTGAAGATGGACCAGGGTCCCGTGATTTTCACTAGTGATGTCTCTCTCCCAAAAGACGATAAAAATATAGGCGAAGGGGGCGTCGAGGGGACCCACGAGGTAGTCAGGAGGGTCCCTGGCGCGACCCAGGGTGGGGCCACGCCACCTGCCCTCCTGGCTGCCTGGTGGTGGCCCCCTTCCCTCTCTTGGTGATTCCGGAAGCTTCTGTTGCGCTGATTTTTTATATATCTTTCCCGGAATTTTTGGAGCACTTTTAATGGCCGGAAAACCTGAAATACAAAAACAGCAGAAAACAGAAACTGGCAACTGGGTGCACTGAGTTAATAGGTTAGTACAAATAGGTTCAAAAGTGTATGAAAGTTCAAGCAAAACATGGCAAAGTCACACAAAACATGCATGGAGCAAGCATAAATTATAGATACGTTTGGGACGTATCAAGGGACGGGTGATTGAATACCTGGAGAAAATCTCTCTCCGTCTGTTGCTCCACTGCACCAATCTCCTTGAGCTTGGTCAGTTTTGACTCGGGATAGAATATCAAGGAAATGTCTGAAACCTTTGACAAACTTGATCTTCGAGGCGACATTTACTCTTCGCTCTCTAAAGTCAACACTCTAACCATCTTGGAAAATTGCAGTTCTCCAAGACAAAAGGCTAGTTAGCTTTCACCTAAGTCATCTTGAATCTACTCAGATCAATGGGACTTAGGCTTCAGTATTCTAGGTTCTGGGTTTTGCTTCGGTGGCGTTCTTGGGGTTGCTCTGTTCAGTCTCTCTCAGGAATATTCTTAGAGCAGCCACCCGCAAATGGAGGAGGGGCGTCGTATTTATAGTTGGCGATCCCGAGGTGCGAAATGACCAATTTGACCCGAAGTGACAGTTTCACACGTGTCCACAACGGTCGGATTTTTCATTACTGCGCAACTTTACTTGCGGAACAAGTAAAGCTGACTCACGGACTTAGTTCTGCTTCGGAAGCCAAAGAACGAAGTCTTTGCTACCGAAACTTAACTCAGTGCACATGAGATTTCTTCACTCTGGCTTCTCACTTGATTTAGATTTGATCTGAGCATTTTCTCAATAACTTCGGTGTCCACAAACTAAAGACCCCTCTTGATAGTACGGTTTGTCCTATGACTCAAAGAACAGAAAAAGAATTACATAAAAACATCTAACTCTTGCTCCGTCTTCTTCATTTCCTTCGATGAGTTGAGCTTCAGGACATCTTCATTTTTGGGGTTCATCCTCCGTGATTAAGCGTCGCTCAAGGGGTAATGCTTCGATAACTTGAAAATCTTCCCTGAAGCTTTATCACCTAGCTTGTCCTTCAGGAACCTATTCAACTGTTTACACTAGAAAACATTGTTAGTTCCTCTACTGTCTTGTCCAAAAATATCCAAAACACACAGGGGAAAAACGTTGCTCTTACAATCTCCCCCTTTTTGGACTATTGTTGACAAAACATGCATTGATAAAAGATATTGAAGTTTTTGTGAAGAGATAGGACAAACTCTAAGATATGAAGTTTTTGGCTCCCCCTGAATGCAAGCATCGAAGATTTATACAATCGAAGTTAATGCTTGAGAGAAAGTTCTTCGGTGGAGAGAAAAACAAATATCTTAGCGAAGAAAATTGCATTTAATGATAAATGTCCAGATATGTGTGCAATTGCTTCCAATGACCTGTGGCTTAGAAAATAATAACCATCTGCAAGATAGAGGATACAAAGCAATACTTGCAAGCAAAGGGTTATTAACACGTAAGAGTAGCACAGGAGTATCATGACCGAATGTAAACTTGAGTTACAACCCAATCGAAGAGAATGGAATGTTTGTTGTAACTTAAACCAAGTGAAGCAAAATGCAAATGGCAAAAGCCCTTTCCCCGATGCAAATCTAACTCATCGATGCCCTCATTCTCCCCCTTTTTGTCAATTATTGGACAAAAGGTTGGGAAGAGGTTCGAGATATCTACTTCAGGGCATCAGCACCCTTGGAGCCCGACGAGGCAGAACTTGACGAAGACTCATCCGGAGAAGATTGATATCCTGAAGATTCTTCTTCCGATGCAGGCGAAGGAAGAGCTTCAAGATTCGTCTGGGTGATGAGGTTGATGTCGAGGTCGCTGTCGTTGAGGCCGTCGTCGTCCTTCGAGGTGATGGAGTCGTTTTGGGAGACGGTGTCCGGCCTTATGGGATCTGGCTCATTGATGAAGAATAGTTCATCAATCTTGTGCAGGGGAGGGAGCTTCTGGTTCGGACGGTCAACAATATCGTCTCGGGAAATTTTTTGCTGGAGGTGCTCATACTCTTTGTAAATGTGATCTTTGCGAAGGTCTTTAACTGAGTTGAACTTCCGAAGTCCCTTCCAGGAATGACGCTTGAGCAAACGAAGATACTGTTTTTTTAGAGCTATGTTGCCTACGCGATTGATTTCATCAGCAAGGAATTGCATCTGGTATTGATTGGCTTCAATGAAGTTTTCTAGCAATTGCTACGACCGAAGATTGACTTCAAAGTGATGGCAGTCCTTCTAGAATTTCTTCGAGATATTTCGCTCATTGACTTCATGGTGCACCCCAACATATGTAGCAAAGATGTCGTTGGGTTTCCTCAACAATTCCAAAGTGTCTCGCACTGGAGGAATGAAAAGCTTCGGATGGTGACGAGACACAAAGTCTTCATTTTGGCCATGATCGCAGAAAAGTTGCAGCTAAGGAGCATATGGCTTCAGTGTATAGGGCAGCTCTGCAGCATGTACCAAGTTCCGAATGAAGGATTCCTCGAAGTCAAATACGAGGCCATGTGTAAGCTTCATGATTGCATGCCTTGTATCAGGATATATATTGGATTCCTCTGAAGCAGTAATCAATGGAATTAAAGATTTCGACAGTATGTAAGACCATGTCTTGGAGATGAAGTGCAAATGCTTCGGGTGAATATTTTCAGGAATATAAGTTGCAGTGACTTCAGTATCCAACAAGGTAGCAAATTTTTCTTCAGTCAGTTCTGGCTCTAAGTGAATCTTTTCTAGTTCACCAGTATGCCTTGGGATATTGACTATTTCCATGAACTCTGCAGAAGACATTCTGAAGATTTCACCTTGGATCATCCATTCCAGTATCCATGAGCGAGGTTCATTTGCAACGCCCGAAACATATAAAGTGGCATAGAATTGCTTAATGAGTTCAGAATTGAAGGGAGTGCTCAAAGCAAACATCTGAGTCAAATTCTGATTCTCAATTGTTTCGGCGATGTTCTGAAAGAAGGTGGCACTTGAAATACTTCTCATATCCAGATACCTGTGGCGAAACGAAACACCTTGCTGACATAAAACCTTGGTGTATAAGATTTGTTGTTCCTTAGTCCAGAAGCGAAGATCATCGGCAGTTCTGTCGAAAGCATATGGACTTACACCAAAGAATCGGTGCCGCTTCTGATGTTGTTCCAAACTGAATTCTGGACCATGCCTTGAAGAACAGCCAGCGCCCTTTAAGATTGGAAAAGTTTCACGAGGTTAATTTGAATCCAGCTGGGTGTCTTGGCAGGGACGTGAACGAGCGCGAATCCTTTGCAGAGGAGCTATTGGGTTGGCTCTTGAAGGGCCAGCAGTCTGAGCGACTATCAAAGCTTTCTCTTGGGAAGGATTCAGAATCTGCACTTGCTCATCTTCATCTCCACGTGCTTCGGTGCGAGGCACATTTGCTTCAGATTCTTGAGTAGTCCTGGTAGGGGAAAAGTCTCGGGAGTCGCGGGTTCTGGAGTTGGAGGGTGAGGGATCATTGGCTTCCGGGTGATTTGATGGGGGTGGTGCGGGAGCAGCCGGTGGTGTAGGGGTCATTTGCGGTGAGGGGGATGGAACACGTGTTGGTTTGGTCGCTCGAGGTGTGCAGGCGTTGGTGCAGGTGTTGGAGTTGGGGTTGGGGTTGGAGCTTTTGGAGGTGGAGTGGGAGTGTGTGTGGCGGGTGTTTGCTTGGGAGTGGATTTGGTAGGAGGAGGTGTAGGGGTTTTAGTGCGTGGAGCTGAAGGTTTTGGCATGGGCTTTGAAGGCTTTGGTTGGGCAGCAGGAGTGGGAACTGCTTTAGTGTTTTCCTTCGGCTGGCTGGTTGGTTCATCACTCGTATCCATATCAGCAGTCGAGGCCAAAGTAACCTTCCGTTTCTTGGTGGTCCTTTTCTTCGGAGAAGGGTCAGAAGGCTTGGCTTCAACAGGCTGTGCAGCAGCTGGTTTAGCTTCTAGCGGGGCCTTGCGCTTCCGGGAATCCCTTTCCATAATTGAAGCATTATGCGTTTTGACCATTTCATCCACTGCAGCCTTGATATTTACCTTGTAGGTTGTAATGTTTTCCTTGGTGGTGGTGTTGACGTCTGTCACCTTTTGAAGCAACTTCAAGGCGTGATGTTTAAATTCTATATCTGTCTCAGCTTCAGCATGCTTTTTATAGTTGTGAATCTTTTCAACTTCAGCACTATCTATTGAGTGCAAGTCCTTCAGCTGACTGATCATAGTAGTGATCATTTCTTCGATGGAGCCTGAGTTGTAGACTTCACCGAGATCAACAACTTCAGGATCTTCTGCCGCACACTTATTCCAAAGGGCTTCAGTTACTCCCAATTGATCCAATAGTTCGCCTTCACGAGGATCAGGGAATTGATGTTCACTATGGCGATCTGCTTCAGCTTGAGCTTCATGCATATAAATACCTTTCTGCTTTGATGGAATTGCTTCAGCAGAGGGAGTCATATCGAACACTGCCTTCCTCTGGGAAGCCCTGGCTGCTTTCTCAGCCTTCTTCGTTCTGAGGCCATCTAGTGAGGCCTTGCGTTTAGCGTCGAGTTCTGCTAAATGTTTGGCTTCAGCAGCAGCTTTTTCCTCATTCTTATCGGCTTCGGCGAGCTTTCGCTTCGTCTCAGCCTTCTCAGCAGCAAATTTTGCGGAGTCTAGCTCCCTTTGTTTTCTTGCGGCTGCTTCAGTTTCCTTCTGCTTCTCTGCAGATTCTCTGGCAAGGATGCTGCGGTTCAGTGCCTCCTCAAGGTCTTGCTGTTGTAGTTAAACTTCAGTGGGCTTTCGCTTCAATGAAGGGTTTGGTGCTTCTGACTGCTTAGGCTTCACTGATGCAGTTTACTTAGCAGATTATTGATGCTTCGCTAGGTCGTGCCTCAGCTTGGATCGCCTCTCAGTGTTGAGAGCTTCAGCCGGTGGCTTGGAGGCCAAAGGCTTCTCAACCACCAAGTTGGACAAGTCGATGGTGGGGTGAGAAACGGTCTTATCTGTAGGGTCTTGAATTTTTATCCCCTTTGCAGCCAGTTTCTCTCCTAGCTTCTTCTTTAAAGGGATCTGAATCCTTTGCTTCTTGGGGGAGCCGGTTCGGACTCATCATCAGCTTCAGTCTCTGATTAATCATCAGCTTCAGCATTTGAATCATCAATAATGGAATCTTCTAGATCTGCTCGCTCCAGTCTAGCTTGCTCTTCGTCATCGGTGGAAGCATGAGGGGGTGAAGCAGATTTCTTCTTGAGCTTCCTCTTCTTCTTTGAGCTCTGGCATGCTCCATGAGTTTCAGCGGCAGCTAACTTGGCTGCCTTCTTTGCTTCCTTGGGTCTTTTCTTTTCGGCAGCGAGTCTCAATCGCTTTTGCTCTTCAGAATAATCATCCAGAGTATTGAGGGTGTTGGGGTGAGGATATTTGGGTGGAACTGGATAGTACATGTAACAGCCCAGTTATCACAAAAATAAAAAAATTTGTTTTCGGTGTGAATTGTTTGATTGTCTGATTTGTTTGCGGTGTTTGCATCCCCGATTTATTGATCGGCGATTATTTTTCCCCTCTTATCTCATACCGGACGGAGACCGACCCTTGCCACCCTGACACTCGACCTTTGCGACACCGGGTTTCACCCGATCACCGTCGCGAAAACCGCACGAGACCAGCCGCAGCCAACGGAACGAAAAACACCGTTTAATAATTAAACGGGATATTTTTATAGCGCGCCGGAAAGTGTTCTCGGAACGGTTCCAGCGCTAGGTGAACGCCACCGGCTCGACGCGCTGATCGCGTAGTTCGAAGTTTTACCCGAATCGGAGGTACTGCGGACCCCCGGTAGTCAGAAACGTGAGCACCGCGCGTGTGAGAGAAAAACCGGGGATGTTTTTGCAAACTGCCAGCCACCTGGGCTATATAAAGACCACCACACTCCCACCCATTTCTAGGGTTTCCCTAGCACAAAATTTGCAGCCACCCCCTCAAACATAGCCCCAATTTTCGCAGCCTAGCCCCTCAGATCTGAAACATCAGCCCCAGGCGCTCTGGACCGTCAGATCTGGCGATCCGATGGCCCAGAGGCCGCCACGTCACCCCCTGGAGGGCTCCTCTCTCCTCCAGCCCATGCCCGTGGATGCCGCTGCAGCCCCGAGATGACCACGCCACCGGCGAGCCGGACGCCCCTCGGCCCCCTCCTCCACCGCACCGGCCAGGCCGGGCACCGCCGCCCCTCCTCGCCGCTGTTGCCGGCCGGCAGCGCCGCCGCCGCTCGGCCCCTGGCCGGGATCGGGCGAGACCCTGGATCGGGCAGCCACCAGCCCCAAACCGAGTCGGCCTCCCAGGCCACCTCCTCTGCGATTTGGGCCGGCCCGATGGGTGAGGCCCGTGCCCCTTTTTTTTCTGTGATTTTCCTTTTTTTCCATTTTCTGCTAATTTCACTAAGTCTTTTTATTACTGCTGCTGTTTCAATTTTGCAACGATGATTGCGAGTAATCCGTAGCTCCGATGAACGTGCTGCCAAAAGGAAATTTCTTAGAATTGGGTGTACTTTAATTCATCTTTTGTGAGCATTTGCATTCGAGCTCATCTTGATTGTGTAATTATGTGTTGAAGTGGGCCCCAGGCCGTTAAACTGCTACAAATTCCAGTTAAGTGCTGCTGTTTATATTTTGTTGCAACTTTGCATGATGATTGTGACTAATCCATGAGGCCTGTTGCATTGATTCTTTCTCCTATGTGTTAAGCATCATGTGTACTTCATTTCCATGCTTTAACATGTCATGTTTGGGTGCTCGAGATATATTAAATCTTGCTCCAAAGTGGTGATCCTGATGTTAATGTGCTGCTGTTGCTGAAACTGTTATTTTGTTGCAACTTCGGTCGACGAGTGTGTCGCGACCGTTTATCGGAATTGAGTGATTCCAATTGCCTATTGTTATGCATCATGTCTACTTTCATTAAATGTATTGCATCTTCATGTTAGCATTACTGGTCATATAGATATTTAGCTCCAAAGTTGCTATGCTGCTGTTTTTGACAGCCACCTCTGTTTTTCTCCAAGTCTGTTACTTTGCGATGCCATGTTGTTTGCCTAATATCTTTTGATCTATGATTCCTTTTTGCATGATTCTTTTTGCCATGCCTTACCTGTCATGTCTAATTTATTGCATATCATTTGTGAGCATGTTTGCATTGATCAACCTGTTTAAGCATGGCTCTAAAGTGTGCTTCGTGATGTTGGCAGATTGTGCCCGTAACTTGTTTTGCTTATATCTTTTTAACCGTAACTCCGTTTGGAGTGTTCTTTATATGTAACTTGATTAGCTTTCCATGTACTTTGTGTTTATGCTATTAATTGCTGTTGTTAACCAACCTAAAATATGGTTTAGGACAGAACAGTACCAAATCTTTTAATCATCATGCGGCACTTAGTGTTATGCCATGTTTAGGTTGTGCCTCACTTAAATTGACTAGCATAGATAGTTTACTTTGTGCTTCACCTCTTGACCTGTTTTTGTGCTATGCCATGCTTGCTTGAGTTGCCATGTTAATAACAGTTGGTTGATCACCTGTAGCTAAGCAACTTGAACCACTGTAAACGTGCGGTATCGTCGTGTGTGACGAGTACTCCACTTAAATTGTTAGTAACCGTTCTCGACGGTAGGTGCGATGTCTCGTGTTGCTTCTTGTTTATGCGTGCTCGTGTTTGTCCCGTAGTAATAGAGTGCTTGCTCGTTGATTGTTTTCCAGTGTTTACCGTCTTGTGTGCTTCCGCGGGTACCTCTCGGAGACGATGCGAGCTTGCGATCGACTACACCTTCGGAACCCGACTTATCAACAGGCAAGGACTATACATTACTTATGATCCATTCTATTTCAACCAGCGGTTTGCATGCTAGTATAGGTTAGGTTCGATGTTTGATCCTACCACATGTCTACAGCCTCTTTCAAACCGATACAGCCATGTCCCTTCCCAGCAAACCTTGTACTGCTATGTTACTATTGCTTGTTGCTCAGCCCCTTCTTAGGTATGCATGCTTAGGATGCTACGATCTTACCCTGTTACTCCTTGGGTTGGGATATCACCTTATTATAATGTTGTTGATGATATTCTTATTATAATGTTGACTATATTCGACGAAGGATGGAAGGTCTAGGCTATCCCGCCCCGACGCTTTGTTCCATTCGAGTCACCTAGGATCCGAGTTCCGGGTATTGGTTTTAAGACTGAGCGTGCCTAACCGCGTGTGGGATTTTATGGGGTCCCCTTTTCTTACCTACCTAGCTTCAAGCATTTCTAGTGGTGGCCCAAGCTGATTTACCATTTGAAACCGTGTGTGCGCTGGTCGTACGCCAGTAGTTTTCCAACCAACCCGGACCAGTGAGGACATAGTTCCCTTGCTGGCCCACCTTGTTCGGTTGAGGACCCGGTTTCCCATGTGTGATTAACCGGCTATCCAAACCCGAGACAGACGGTAGATACCAGATCGAGAGAGTGGCCAGCTCTTGAGCTGGATGTCGACTCACCGGGGGCCACCCGGATTTGTTCATTGTTAGTTAGAGGGACCTGTCGTTTCGGATCTCTTGGAATTAAATCATAAAATGGTTGCCTGTGATGGGTAGCAATTCCAGTGAGAATGTTTCCCTTGATCGTCGCTTTGAATTGTCGTTCTTCCTCTTGACACTGATGGTTTCGTTTTCCGACGTTGCCATCTCTCTGCGGAAATTTATCTCGACAGAAGTTCGACGTCGACGTGAAGCAGAGTCCATTGTTGGTGGTGTTGAAGATCGTCAACTCTTTTCTTTCCCCCTTCCCCTCTCCCTCGGATCGTCCTGGATCTCGGGACGAGATCACTTGTTGCTGGTGTTGTATTGTAACAGCCCAGTTTTCAGAAAAATTAAAAATTTTGTTTTCGGTGTGAATTGTTTGATTGTCTGATTTGTTTGCGGTGTTTGCATCCCCGATTTATAGATCGGCGATTATTTTTCCCCTCTTATCTCATACTGGATGGAGACCGACCCTTGCCACCCTGACACTCGACCTTTGCGACACCAGGTTTCACCCGATCACCGTCGCGAAAACCGCACGAGACCAGCCGCAGCCAACGGAACGAAAAACCCCGTTTAATAATTAAACGGGATATTTTTATAGCGTGTCGGAAAGTGTTCTCGGAACGGTTCCAGCGCTAGGTGAACGCCTCCGGATCGACGCGCTGGTCGCACAGTTCGAAGTTTTACCCGAATCGGAGGTACTGCGGACCCCCGGCGGTCAGAAACGTGAGCACCGCGCGCGTGAGAGAAAAACCGGGGATGTTTTTGCAAACTGCCAGCCACCTGGGCTATATAAAGACCACCACACTCCCACCCATTTCTAGGGTTTCCCTAGCACAAAATTTGCAGCCACCCCCTCAAACATAGCCCCAATTTTCGCAACCTAGCCCCTTAGATCTGAAACATCAGCCCTAGGCGCTCTGGACCGTCAGATCTAGCGATCCGACGGCCCAAAGGCCGCCACGTCACCCCCTGGAGGGCTCCTCTCTCCTCCAGCCCACGCCCGTGGATGCCGCTGCAGCCCCGAGATGACCACGCCGCCGGCGAGCCGGACGCCCCTCGGCCTCCTCCTCCACCGCACTAGCCAGGCCGGGCACCGCCGCCCCTCCTCGCCGTTGTTGCCGGCCGGCAGCGCCGCAGCCGCTCGGCCCCTGGCCGGGATCGGGAAGCCACCAGCCCCAAACCGAGTAGGCCTCCAAGGCCACCTCCTCTGCGATTTGGGCCGGCCCGATGGGTGAGGCCCGTGCCCCTTTTTTCTGTGATTTTCCTTTTTTTCCATTTTCTGCTAATTTCACTAAGTCTTTTTATTACTGCTGCTGTTTCGATTTTGCAACGATGATTGCGAGTAATCCGTAGCTCCGATGAATGTGCCGCCAAAAGGAAATTTGCTTAGAATTGCGTGTACTTTAATTCATATTTTGTGAGCATTTGCATTCGAGCTCATCTTGATTGTGTAATTATGTATTGAAGTGGGCAGCAGGCCGTTAAACTGCTACAAATTCCTGTTAAGTGCTGCTGTTTATATTTTGTTGCAACTTTGCATGATGATTGTGACTAATCCATGAGGCCTATTGCATTGATTCTTTCTCCAATGTGTTAAGCATCATGTGTACTTAATTTCCATGCTTTACCATGTCATGTTTGGGTGCTCGAGCTATATTAAATCTTGCTCCAAAGTGATGATCCTGATGTTAATGTGCTGCTGTTGCTGAAACTGTTATTTTGTAGCAACTTCGGTCGACGAGTGTGTCGCGACCATTTATCGGAATTGAGTGATTCCAATTTCATATTGTTAATCATCATGTCTACTTTCATTACATGTATTGCATCTTCATGTTAGCACTACTGGTCATATATATATTTAGCTCCAAAGTTGCTATGCTGCTGTTTTTGACAGCCACCTCTGTTTTTCTCTAAGTCTGTTACTTTGCGATGCCATGTTGTTTGCCTAATATCTTTTGATCTATGATTCTTTTTTGCATGATTCTTTTTGCCATGCCTTACCTGTCATGTCTACTTTATTGCATATCATTTGTGAGCATGTTTGCATTGATTAACCTATTTAAGCATGGCTCTAAAGTGTGCTTCGTGATGTTGGCAGATTGTGCCCGTAACTTGTTTTGCTTATATCTTTTTAACCGTAACTCCTTTTGGAGTGTTCTTTATATGTAACTTGATTAGTTTTCCATGTACTTTGTGTTTATGCTATTTTTTGCTGTTGTTAACCAACCTAAAATATGGTTTAGGACAGAACAGTACCAAATCTTTTAATCATCATGCGGCACTTAGTGTTATGCCATGTTTAGGTTGTGCCTCACTTAAATTGACTAGCATAGATAGTTTACTTTGTGCTTCACCTCTTGACCTGTTTGTGTGCTATGCCATGCTTGCTTGAGTTGCCATGTTAATAACAGTTGGTTGATCACCTGTAGCTAAGCAACTTGAACCACTGTAAACGTGCGGTATCGTCGTGTGTGACGAGTACTCCACTTAAATTGTTAGTAACCGTTCTCGACGGTAGGTGCGATGTCTCGTGTTGCTTCTTGTTGATGCGTGCTCGTGTTTTCCCCATAGTAATAGAGTGCTTGCTCGTTGATTGTTTTCCAGTGTTTACCGTCTTGTGTGCTTTCGCGGGTACCTCTCGGAGACGACGCGAGCTTGCGATCGACTACACCTTCGGAACCCGACTTATCAACAGGCAAGGACTATACATTACTTATGATCCATTCTATTTCGACCAGTGGTTTGCATGCTAGTATAGGTTAGGTTCGATGTTTGATCCTACCACATGTTTACAGCCTCTTTCAAACCGATACAGCCATGTCCCTTCCCAGCAAACCTTGTACTGCTATGTTACTATTGCTCGTTGCTCAGCCCCTTCTAAGGTATGCATGCTTAGGATGCTACGATCTTACCCTGTTACTCCTTGGGTTGGGATATCACCTTATTATAATGTTGTTGATGATATTCTTATTATAATGTTGACTATATTCGACGAAGGATGGAAGGTCTAGGCTATCCCGCCCCGACGCTTTGTTCCATTCGAGTCACCTAGGATCCGAGTTCCGGGTATTGGTTTTAAGACTGAGCGTGCCTAACCGCGTGTGGGATTTTATGGGGTCCCCTTTTCTTACCTACCTAGCTTCAAGCATTTCTAGTGGTGGCCCAAGCTGATTTACCATTTGAAACCGTGTGTGTGCTGGTCGTACGCCAGTAGTTTTCCAACCAACCCGGACCAGTGAGGACATAGTTCCCTTGCTGGCCCACCTTGTTCGGCTGAGGACCCGGTTTCCCATGTGTGATTAACCGGCTATCCAAACCCGAGACAGACGGTAGAGACCAGATCGAGAGAGTGGCCAGCTCTTGAGCTGGATGTCGACTCACCGGGGGCCACCCGGATTTGTTCGTTGTTAGTTAGAGGGACCTGTTGTTTCGGATCTCTTAGAACTAAATCAGAAAATGGTTGCCTATGATGGATAGCAACTAAGAGAGATGGGCGTGCGTGCGGAGCCTTGTAATGGGCAGTTGGTACACCCCTGCAGGGTTAAATCTTTTCGAGAAGCCGTGTCCACGGTTATGGACGACTTGAGACCTACTCCTTGTTCATAGACAACAACAACTGAGATAATCTTAATATAACTTGATCAACGTGTGTGTGTGCCTTGATTGCTTCTTCTTCGTCGGGATGCGAAGAGGAGGACAAGGATAGGATAGGTGTTATGTTTGCGTAAGTAGTTGATAGCAAGACTTGTTGGAGGCGAGTCCTCATCGAATGCTTGGCATCTTACCTTACTCTCTAGATCGTTAGCCACTTCATAAATGCTAGTGCGGCAGCAACCTCAGCACTTACCCCTTCCTTACCGTAAACTACTAGTTGTCCTAGAATGACGAGTGATGAAGTCCTTCCGGGGTCAGATGACCACAACAGTTGGATGCTGAGTACTTCTGTACTCATGATACTACCCCCAAACTCTTTTCAGGGTTCTGATCGACAACAGGTATGGTGATCGACGTTTCACGTGGAGACTCGACGACGACTAGTTAGGCGGATCCCCGCGGAGGGCCTGGACCCGTGTGGTTATGGGATCGATGTTTTTCTCTTTGCCAGTAGGCATTTGATTGTAGTCTGTACCCAGACATGTATCTTCCGCTGTCGTATTGTATTTGAGGCAGTTGTATGCCGATTGTATGAGATGTTGTATCCTTGTATCTGTAATGTTGTGATATCATGTTGGAAATCCGGGGCATATGGCTATGTCATATGTCGCGGTGGGACCGATATGTGCTTCGTCCCTGGGTCTGGATGGAAACATTTAGATCTGGAACAGTACCGCATATCGGGCCTTACAGTATAGATGGCGATTTTCTTCAGTGTAGCTTCCACACATGTGTGAAGTGTAAAGGAAGGGTGGATTGAAGGAAAACTGCATTGCCCATTTCAAGTTAGGGATACTCTTGTATTTGTACCACCTGATGGCCCAGTAGCGGCGAATGTTTTGCAAACGAATCTTGCGCTGATCCTTGGTCTCATGAGGAGGTGTATCATATCCAAGTTCAATCCTAATAGACTCGGGAATGCCTCTAGCATTGTTTGTTTCCTTCGTTCTGCCTCATTTTCTCTTGGGAGCAGCCTGTTCTGCTTCGTTGAGGTGATCAAGAACTGGGGACTCATCACCGAAGCCTAGATCCTCAGACATCCTGTGAAAGAGAAGAAGGTAGCGAGGGAAAAAGACAAGTATGGTCTGTGCACTAGCAAAAGTTTCGACCAAATCAACAGGATTTTGACAAGAGATTCAGTTGAATATGGGTGATGTTTCCGGCCTGTTCTGAGCTAGACTTAGCAACATCAATTGAGCAATGATAAACTGCACGCCCTAACACAGAACAAATGACATCAAATCCTCACTACGAACCTGAATCGTGATGGGAATCTTTTGCTTGATAAAACAAGATTCCCAAAGGAGCAAGGATCCAACGGATCGAGAAACCCTAAGGAAATCCAAAGAAAAACTTACTAAGAACACAGATCCAATCGGGAGGGGAACGAACAGAAAATAAGATTGGATCGGTGGCCTCGACGTACCCTAACTTGGTGTCGTCGAGCAGCTACGGCGGCGAGGAGCGGAGAGGAGATGCTCGTCGACGGCGTGAAGTCCACCGCGGCAGCTGTTCGGCAGCAAAGTGGCACAGTCGTCGTCGGGGAGGAGGAGCTCGGCGGAGCGCTCGGGATAAATTAGGGTTCCGGAGAGGTTGAGGACGAAGTGATGAATCGGTTTCGCTAGGGTTGGATGCCTTATATAGGGATGGTTTGACAGGAGTTGTCAGATCAGATCGATCGGCCCCCAGCGACCGTCTCTCAGGATTCTACGGCGAGGATTTCGTGGCGTTTTGCGAGAAAATCTCAACGACCCAGAATTGACGGGATCTCAACGACCAAAGAATATGTCTTGGTCTTGAGTAAAACTTCGATAAAAATTGGAAGCATTTGATTCGGAACACAATGACGTTCGAAGCAAAATACTTTCCGTTTCAAATGTGCTCAACCATTTTAGACAGATAGAGTAAGAGGGAAAAAAGAACAGAAGGGGTAGGGTCCGAAACTTATCACCTCGAATAAAAACTAAGCGAAGCAAAAGGTGATAAGCATTGAGGACTAAATCCATGCAAAATAAAAAATATAAATTGAAGCAAAAACAAATATCGAAACCAAAAACAAACAACGAAGTAATTGAATATATACATGGAGGTAAAGGTTCAATCTAACAGTACATTTCGTGAGTCCAAAATATTGAGCTCACACCTTAACGCACAGAACCTTTTCTCATCCAATGACTTCGTGAATATATCAGCAAGTTGATCTTCAATTCTAACATGACTAATCACAATATCTTCACTCTGAACATGATCACGAAGAGAATGATGGCGAATGTCAATATGCTTCGTGCGAGAGTGCGGCACGGGATTGTGAGCAATTTTGATTGCACTCTCATTATCACATAGAAGGGGAATTTTCTTCACATGAATACCATAATCCTTCAGCGTCTGCTTCAGCCAAAGAATCTGAGTACAACAAGACCCAGCAGCAATGTATTCGGCTTCAGCAGTAGATATTTATACACAGTTTTGCTTCTTGGAAGCCCAACACACAAGTTATCTTCGAAGGAAATGAGAAGTCCATGAAGTTGATTTCCTGTCCACACGATCACCAGTCCAGTCTGAATCAGAATAGCCAATAAGTTTGAACTGAGCACCCTTGGGATACCACAAGCCCAAGGTAGGTGTGTGAGCAAGATACTGAAGAATTCGCTTTACTGCAGTATGATGTGATTCCTTTGGACTGGCCTGAAAACGAGCACAAATACATACTGAAAGAATAATGTCAGGTCTAGATGCACAAAGATATAAAAGAGAGCCAATCATAGACCGATATTTCTTCTGGTCGAAGGCTTTGCCCTTTTCATCTGCATAAAGGAAGCCATTGGTAGGCATTGAAGTCTTAATTGTTTTGCGATCAGTGAGACCAAACTTCTTCAGGCAATCCTTGAGATATTTTTCTTGAGAAATAAAGGTGCCATTCTTCTGTTGACGGATTTGAAGTCCAAGGAAGAACTTCAATTCTCCCATCATAGACATCTCATATTTCTTCGACATCATTTTGGCTAATTCTTCGTTGATTTCAGTGTTACTGCAGCCAAAAATAATATCATCTACATATATTTGACAAACAAAAAAATCACCATTATAAGATCGAGTGAAAAGAGTTGGGTCAGTTGTTCCTGGTTTGAAGCATTTCTTCAGAAGGAAGTCCTTCAGGGTGTCGTACCAAGCACGAGGTGCTTGCTTCAACCCATAAAGTGCCTTGTGCAACCTGTACACCATGTCAGGATTCTTCAAGTCTTCAAAACCCGGAGGCTGCATAACATACACTTTGTCTTCGATTTCTCCGTTAAGAAAAGAACATTTCACATCCATTTGATAAAGTAGGATACCATTGAAATTTGCAAAAGCAAGCATAACACGAATGGATTCAAGACGAGCAAATTGAGCATAAGTTTCACCGAAATCAATACCTTCGATTTGGGTGTACCCTTGTGCTACCAGTCTAGCTTTGTTTCTTACCACGATACCATCTTCATCTTGCTTGTTGAGAAAAATCCACTTTGTACCGATAATGTTGTGCTTCGTTGGATTAGGCCTTTCGACTAAGGACCAACCTTTGTTTTTCGCTCGAACTGATTAAGTTCTTCGAGCATGGCAGTTAACCAGTCTTGATCCTTCATGGCTTCATCAAACTTTGAAGGTTCTAGCATGGAGACAAATGAAAAGTTTCCACAGAAGTTACCCAAACGAGTACGTGAAAGAGTTGTGAGACGACTTGGTTGTTGACTTTCTTCGTGGATCGAATCAACATCGACTCTTCTTCACACTCGTGTCAGTGCATTTTAAATGACTTGTGGCTCTGGTTGTTCTTCAGGATCATTTCCTTCAGGACCAGCATCTCCTTCCGGATCTGCATTTTCTTTGTTTCTGGGTTCTTCTTCGTCCTGTTCATCATTTGCTTCAGGATGTTGATCTCCAGCGCCCCGGGCTATGTGTGGGAACATTGGATCATCATCATCTTGATTAGCTTGATGAGAAACTGTTTCAATAGGTCGAATATCTCCAATAGCCATAGACCTGATTACTTCATCAAGAGAAGGTTCATCTAGATCATGAGGTAAATTCTCTTTTTGAGAGCCATTAGTTTCATCAAACCTCACATTTACAGTTTCCATATCCTTCCCAAAGTGGGAGTTATACACTCTGTAAGTGTGAGAATTTGAACCATAACCTAGAGTAGAAAACCTTCATGTGCCTTAGGGGCAAATTTGGAGCTATGATTCATATCTCTAATAAAGCAAGGAGCACCAAATACACTAAGATACAAAACATTTGGCCTGTTACCAGTGATAATCTCATGTGAAGTCTTCTTCAGAAATTTGTGAAGGTAAACCTTGTTGATGATATGACATGCAGTGTTAATTGCTTCGGCCTAGAACCTGATTGCAGTCTTGTATTCAGCAAGCATAGTTCTGGCCATTTAAATAAGAGTTCTATTCTTCCTTTCAACTAAACCATTTTGTTGAGGTGTATAAGCAGCAGAGAATTCATGAGTAAATCCATGATCATCAAGAAATTCTTCAATATGAGTATTTTTTAATTCAGTTCCATTATCACTTCGGACATGCTTCAGAGATAATTCATATTCTATTTGAGCTCTCTTATAGAATGACTTGAAGATTTCAACAACTTTGCTCTTGTCATCCAGAAAGAAAACCCAAGTATAACGAGAAAAATCATCAACAATAACGAGACCATATTTGTTTCCTCCCAGACTTGCATAATTTTGAGGACCGAAAAGGTCCATGTGAAGAAATTCAAGGGGACGAGTAGTAGTCATGATAGACTTCGCTGAATGATGTTTCTTCGTAATTTTACCAGCTTCATAAGCACTGCAGAGACGATCCTTGTCGAATTTTACTTCGTTAAGGCCAATAACATGCTTCTTCTTCTTCACTAGATTTTGAAGATTTCTCATCCCTGCATGACCAAGTCTTCGATGCCATAACCAACCAGATGAAGCTTTTTCCATTAGGCATGTGGATACATCAGCGCCCGAAGAAAAATCAACAATATATAAATCTCCTTTTCGGTAACCCTCGAAGACAAACGTATAGTCATCCTGTGAAAATACAACACAGCGCGAAGGAGAAAATAGAACAAGCATAGCCATATCACATAACTTAGAAATATACATGAGATTATAACCAAGAGATTGAACTAGCATAACCTTGTCAATATGCTTATCTTTCGATATGGAAACCTTACCCAAACCTAAAACTTTACCCTTGTTGTTATCACCGAAGTTAATGTACTTCTGAGAAGATTGAGATAGTTTTTCTTCGGTGAATAACTCCTTGTCTCCGGTCATATGATCTGTGCAACCACTGTCCATGACCCATTCGGATCCACCGGAGACATAGCCCTGCAGAAGAATTAGTTCTTCTTAACCACCCCCAAATGAGCAGATGACTGAGAAGAGGTGGAAGCACTTGTTGAAGCAATATCAAATCGAATAGGGTTATATTGCCTAGGGGGACCAGCAAGTACACCATAAATGTAAGTCCTCTGGGAAGGGTTAGGATATGACTGAGCATATGCAATCTTATCATTGTTATCACGGTGACGGTAAGTATAACGACCGGTGCGATAGTATTCCTTTTGAGGAACATTTGATTCAGGCACCAGTGAATCATTTCTCTCTTCCAGAGGATAGAAGTGTTTCGGTGGTACCGAAGACTTTCCCTGCATAGAATGGTTAGCAGGAAAAATTTTAACGAGTGACTTGCGCACCCAGATTTGTCTCTTATAGAAACCATTCTTTGGAGGGGCACCAATGTATTCGGCTGTAAACTTCCCTTCCTAGTTCTTGATAAGCTTGTAGTCAAAATCAAGTGATTCATCAACAATAGCCTTATCAATTTTGCAGTTATAACCTGAAAGATTAGCAATATCTATAGGCTTATCCTTTGCTAGGACCCATACAGTTTTTTGGTACTGCTCAGGTTCCCAGTACGTGCCATCAGGGTTTAGCTTCCTTTCAAAGCCAACACCTTCGTTCCTAGGATTCCTGTGAAGTAGTGACTTCTTCAGGATATCACAAAGGCGCTGGTGTCCCTGGACACTTTTGAACAAACCTGTTTCAAACAAATCTTTCAACCTGAGGAGTTCCTCGGTAACAACAGAGTTTTCCTCATTTGAGACATTACTGTCATCAATAAAATAGGAGCTTTGCCTTTGGAATCAGTTTTGCTTCGTTCCAGACAATTTAAGCAAGGTGAATCAATTTTATGATTAGCTTCAGAACCTTGTTGAGCCATGAGAGAGAGATTGATGTTTTCCAACTCTTCATGAGCCTCTTTCAGTTTTTCGAGAGCCTTTTTCCTTTGAAGAAACTCATAGGTGAGCTTCTCATAATCAACTGAAAGAAGATCATGCTGAGAGGATAATTCTTCAAACTTTTCTTTCAGAGCAGCATGCTCATTAGTTAAAGTTTGACCTTTCTCTATCTCATCAATCAACAGGGTCTCTGATTTCTTAATGGTTTTGCTTAGCGAATCAAGTTCATCTTGTTGGATTGAAGCAATTTTAGCAAGTTTAGCATATCTTATCTTGGAATCACTGTCATATGAAGAACAATCAGAAGTATCATAGGTAACTTTGGATAAAGATACCTTTGCTTTGGCCATGAAGCAATATGCAGGAGTTTCATCTTCCCTGCTGTTGTTGCTGAAGAATGAGCTCGAAGCACCGACCGAAGCAAATGCTAATCCAGCAAGACCATCAGACTCGGACCCAGATGCAGATCTTGAGCCTGATTCTTCTTCGGAACCGGAGGCTTCTTCTTCAGAGTTCATCTCCTTTCCCAGATAGGCCTTAGCACGATGAGAATTGCTTCGACAAGAAGAATGTGTCTTTGAAGAAGAACTCTCACGCTTCTTGTGAAACTTCTTTTTCTTTTCATCATCTGAATCTTTCTTCTTTTCTCTTCTTGAACTGGAATCATGTCTCTTGGACTCATAGCTTCTGGAGGATCTGTGGGACTTGCTTGAAGAATCTCTGAGTGAATGCTTTGATTTGTTTTCAGCTTCCCACAATGGGCAATCAGCAATGTAATGACCTGGTTTCTTGCACTTGTAGCAGCAGGTTTCCTTCAATGGAGAGTTTCTTGAGGATGAACGGTGAGATAAGTAACTTGAGTTCCTTGACGAATAATTCTTCTTGGGTGAAGAAAAACCTTTTCCTTGGAAGCGGATGAAGCGTCTGATGATCAATGCCAAATCCTTCCCAATGCTTGCAGGATCATCAGATTCGACACCGGAAGAAGAACTAACTTCGGGTGAAGAATGATGTGAAGCTTTTGCTTTTAAAGCATGTGATCTTCTTCGAGAGCCATTTATGTCACGTTTCTCATCTTCTTCCATTTCAAAAGTATTGAGTCTCTCAAGGATATCAGCGGCAACAAGATTTCTGAAATCAGTTTTTTCCTTGATCATCAGCACAATGTGATCAAAAAAATCATCCAATGAGCGAAGCAAAGTTCCTACAACCGAGTGAGGAGTGATGTCATCAGCACCGAGGTAAATCAGCTCATTTGCAAGAGCAATGAGTCTGCTGTAAATGGAGTTGACTTTCTCGCCCTCATTTCTCTTGAATCGATAGAATTTGCTTCGGAGAGTGTCAATTCTGGCATCTTTCTGAGTGGATACTCCTTCTCCAATCTTTTCCAGGTAGTCCAAGACACGTTTGGCAGATGGGATATTCTTCACTTCATGATACTTCTCTGGAGTCAAATGGTTGGTGATGAATACCCAGACTTCAGAATCAAGATCAATCCATTTTGCTTCAGCAGGAGTGATGGCCTTCTCATCCTTGATTGTGACTCCTTTCAAGACAACTTGACAAGCAGCTGAATTGATAGCCATGATATTTCTCTTCATTTTGTCCTTCCAGTAAGGGTAGTCCTTCCCATTGAAAATAGGAATGGGTTCGCCGGAGCGAATAGCTGTGAAAGACATACTTGAAAGCACTCTAGGAGGTTAATCCAAAACACACAGAGTGTAGGGAGTGACTAGATCTGATACCAATTGAAAGTCCAAGTATGTGATCAGAGGGGGAGGGGGTGAATGATCACATCAAATTTTCGGATGAAGCTTTGAAGTGAAGCATAAGTAAATCCGAAAAGGGAAGAAGAAACAAGTGACAGGGAAGTAAAACTGGAAGCGAAACTAAATGCAGCGAATCAGAATGTATTGAAGCATAATTGGGAAGCAAATGCAATGCGGAAGGTAAATGCTTGAAGTAAAACGAAGTGTGACTCGACGATGTTTGTTCGACCAGTTCACGCTCTGCAAAGCGCTACGTCTGGTTGGAGGGACTAGTGATTGAACACCTGGAGCAAATCTCTCTCCGTGCGTTGCTCCACTGCACCAATCTCCTTGAGCTTGGTCAGTTTTGACTCGAGGTCGATTATCAAGGAAATCTCTGAAACCTTTTACAAACTTGATCTTCGAGGCGACAATTACTCTTCGCTCTCTGAAGTCGACACTCTAACCGTCTAGAAGAATTGCAGTTCTCCAAGATAAAAAAAAGGCTAGTAAGCTTTCACCTAAGTCATCTCGAATCTACCAAGATCAATGGGACTTAGGCTTCAGTATTCTGGGTTTTGGGTTTTGCTTTGGTGGCGTTCTTTGGGTTGCTCTCTTCAGTCTCTCTCAGGAATATTCTTAGAGCAGCCACCCGCAAATGGAGGAGGGGCGTCGTATTTATAGTTGGCGATCCCGAGGTGCGAAATGACCAATTTGACCCGAAGTGACAGTTTCACACGTGTCCACAACGGTCGGATTTTTCATTACTGCGCAACTTTACTTGCGGAACAAGTAAAGCTGACTCACGGACTTAGTTCTGCTTCGGAAGCCAAAGAACGAAGTCTTTGCTACCGAAACTTAACTCAGTGCACATGAGATTTCTTCACTCTGGCTTCTCACTTGATTTAGATTTGATCTGAGCATTTTCTCAATAACTTCGGTGTCCACAAACTAAAGACCCCTCTTGATAGTACGGTTTGTCCTATGACTCAAAGAACAGAAAAAGAATTACATAAAAACATCTAACTCTTGCTCCGTCTTCTTCATTTCCTTCGATGAGTTGAGCTTCAGGACATCTTCATTTTTGGGGTTCATCCTCCGTGATTAAGCGTCGCTCAAGGGGTAATGCTTCGATAACTTGAAAATCTTCCCTGAAGCTTTATCACCTAGCTTGTCCTTCAGGAACCTATTCAACTGTTTACACTAGAAAACATTGTTAGTTCCTCTACTGTCTTGTCCAAAAATATCCAAAACACACAGGGGAAAAACGTTGCTCTTACAATCTCCCCCTTTTTGGACTATTGTTGACAAAACATGCATTGATAAAAGATATTGAAGTTTTTGTGAAGAGATAGGACAAACTCTAAGATATGAAGTTTTTGGCTCCCCCTGAATGCAAGCATCGAAGATTTATACAATCGAAGTTAATGCTTGAGAGAAAGTTCTTCGGTGGAGAGAAAAACAAATATCTTAGCGAAGAAAATTGCATTTAATGATAAATGTCCAGATATGTGTGCAATTGCTTCCAATGACCTGTGGCTTAGAAAATAATAACCATCTGCAAGATAGAGGATACAAAGCAATACTTGCAAGCAAAGGGTTATTAACACGTAAGAGTAGCACAGGAGTATCATGACCGAATGTAAACTTGAGTTACAACCCAATCGAAGAGAATGGAATGTTTGTTGTAACTTAAACCAAGTGAAGCAAAATGCAAATGGCAAAAGCCCTTTTCCCGATGCAAATCTAACTCATCGATGCCCTCATTCTCCCCCTTTTTGTTAATTATTGGACAAAAGGTTGGGAAGAGGTTCGAGATATCTACTTCAGGGCATCAGCACCCTTGGAGCCCGACGAGGCAGAACTTGACGAAGACTCATCCGGAGAAGATTGATATCCTGAAGATTCTTCTTCCGATGCAGGCGAAGGAAGAGCTTCAAGATTCGTCTGGGTGATGAGGTTGATGTCGAGGTCGCTGTCGTCGAGGCCGTCGTCGTCCTTCGAGGTGATGGAGTCGTTTTGGGAGACGGTGTCCGGCCTTATGGGATCTGGCTCATTGATGAAGAATAGTTCATCAATCTTGTGCAGGGGAGGGAGCTTCTGGTTCGGACGGTCAACAATATCGTCTCGGGAAATTTTTTGCTGGAGGTGCTCATACTCTTTGTAAATGTGATCTTTGCGAAGGTCTTTAACTGAGTTGAACTTCCGAAGTCCCTTCCAGGAATGACGCTTGAGCAAACGAAGATACTGTTTTTTTTAGAGCTATGTTGCCTACGCGATTGATTTCATCAGCAAGGAATTGCATCTGGTATTGATTGGCTTCAATGAAGTTTTCTAGCAATTGCTACGACCGAAGATTGACTTCAAAGTGATGGCAGTCCTTCTAGAATTTCTTCGAGATATTTCGCTCATTGACTTCATGGTGCACCCCAACATATGTAGCAAAGATGTCGTTGGGTTTCCTCAACAATTCCAAAGTGTCTCGCACTGGAGGAATGAAAAGCTTCGGATGGTGACGAGACACAAAGTCTTCATTTTGGCCATGATCGCAGAAAAGTTGCAGCCAAGGAGCATATGGCTTCAGTGTATAGGGCAGCTCTGCAGCATGTACCAAGTTCCGAATGAAGGATTCCTCGAAGTCAAATACGAGGCCATGTGTAAGCTTCATGATTGCATGCCTTGTATCAGGATATATATTGGATTCCTCTGAAGCAGTAATCAATGGAATTAAAGATTTCGACAGTATGTAAAACCATGTCTTGGAGATGAAGTGCAAATGCTTCGGGTGAATATTTTCAGGAATATAAGTTGCAGTGACTTCAGTATCCAACAAGGTAGCAAATTTTTCTTCAGTCAGTTCTGGCTCTAAGTGAATCTTTTCTAGTTCACCAGTATGCCTTGGGATATTGACTATTTCCATGAACTCTGCAGAAGACATTCTGAAGATTTCACCTTGGATCATCCATTCCAGTATCCATGAGCGAGGTTCATTTGCAACGCCCGAAACATATAAAGTGGCATAGAATTGCTTAATGAGTTCAGAATTGAAGGGAGTGCTCAAAGCAAACATCTGAGTCAAATTCTGATTCTCAATTGTTTCGGCGATGTTCTGAAAGAAGGTGGCACTTGAAATACTTCTCATATCCAGATACCTGTGGCGAAACGAAACACCTTGCTGACATAAAACCTTGGTGTATAAGATTTGTTGTTCCTTAGTCCAGAAGCGAAGATCATCGGCAGTTCTGTCGAAAGCATATGGACTTACACCAAAGAATCGGTGCCGCTTCTGATGTTGTTCCAAACTGAATTCTGGACCATGCCTTGAAGAACAGCCAGCGCCCTTTAAGATTGGAAAAGTTTCACGAGGTTAATTTGAATCCAGCTGGGTGTCTTGGCAGGGACGTGAACGAGCGCGAATCCTTTGCAGAGGAGCTATTGGGTTGGCTCTTGAAGGGCCAGCAGTCTGAGCGACTATCAAAGCTTTCTCTTGGGAAGGATTCAGAATCTGCACTTGCTCATCTTCATCTCCACGTGCTTCGGTGCGAGGCACATTTGCTTCAGATTCTTGAGTAGTCCTGGTAGGGGAAAAGTCTCGGGAGTCGCGGGTTCTGGAGTTGGAGGGTGAGGGATCATTGGCTTCCGGGTGATTTGATGGGGGTGGTGCGGGAGCAGCCGGTGGTGTAGGGGTCATTTGCGGTGAGGGGGATGGAACACGTGTTGGTTTGGTCGCTCGAGGTGTGCAGGCGTTGGTGCAGGTGTTGGAGTTGGGGTTGGGGTTGGAGCTTTTGGAGGTGGAGTGGGAGTGTGTGTGGCGGGTGTTTGCTTGGGAGTGGATTTGGTAGGAGGAGGTGTAGGGGTTTTAGTGCGTGGAGCTGAAGGTTTTGGCATGGGCTTTGAAGGCTTTGGTTGGGCAGCAGGAGTGGGAACTGCTTTAGTGTTTTCCTTCGGCTGGCTGGTTGGTTCATCACTCGTATCCATATCAGCAGTCGAGGCCAAAGTAACCTTCCGTTTCTTGGTGGTCCTTTTCTTCGGAGAAGGGTCAGAAGGCTTGGCTTCAACAGGCTGTGCAGCAGCTGGTTTAGCTTCTAGCGGGGCCTTGCGCTTCCGGGAATCCCTTTCCATAATTGAAGCATTATGCGTTTTGACCATTTCATCCACTGCAGCCTTGATATTTACCTTGTAGGTTGTAATGTTTTCCTTGGTGGTGGTGTTGACGTCTGTCACCTTTTGAAGCAACTTCAAGGCGTGATGTTTAAATTCTATATCTGTCTCAGCTTCAGCATGCTTTTTATAGTTGTGAATCTTTTCAACTTCAGCACTATCTATTGAGTGCAAGTCCTTCAGCTGACTGATCATAGTAGTGATCATTTCTTCGATGGAGCCTGAGTTGTAGACTTCACCGAGATCAACAACTTCAGGATCTTCTGCCGCACACTTATTCCAAAGGGCTTCAGTTACTCCCAATTGATCCAATAGTTCGCCTTCACGAGGATCAGGGAATTGATGTTCACTATGGCGATCTGCTTCAGCTTGAGCTTCATGCATATAAATACCTTTCTGCTTTGATGGAATTGCTTCAGCAGAGGGAGTCATATCGAACACTGCCTTCCTCTGGGAAGCCCTGGCTGCTTTCTCAGCCTTCTTCGTTCTGAGGCCATCTAGTGAGGCCTTGCGTTTAGCGTCGAGTTCTGCTAAATGTTTGGCTTCAGCAGCAGCTTTTTCCTCATTCTTATCGGCTTCGGCGAGCTTTCGCTTCGTCTCAGCCTTCTCAGCAGCAAATTTTGCGGAGTCTAGCTCCCTTTGTTTTCTTGCGGCTGCTTCAGTTTCCTTCTGCTTCTCTGCAGATTCTCTGGCAAGGATGCTGCGGTTCAGTGCCTCCTCAAGGTCTTGCTGTTGTAGTTAAACTTCAGTGGGCTTTTGCTTCAATGAAGGGTTTGGTGCTGCTGACTGCTTAGGCTTCACTGATGCAGTTTACTTAGCAGATTATTGATGCTTCGCTAGGTCGTGCCTCAGCTTGGATCGCCTCTCAGTGTTGAGAGCTTCAGCCGGTGGCTTGGAGGCCAAAGGCTTCTCAACCACCAAGTTGGACAAGTCGATGGTGGGGTGAGAAACGGTCTTATCTGTAGGGTCTTGAATTTTTATCCCCTTTGCAGCCAGTTTCTCTCCTGGCTTCTTCTTTAAAGGGATCTGAATCCTTTGCTTCTTGGGGGAGCCGGTTCGGACTCATCATCAGCTTCAGTCTCTGATTAATCATCAGCTTCAGAAAAAGACACGTTTAAGACGTATCGGTTCCCAACCATCTTCTAGCTTCCTAGGTATGGAGGCTTCTAATCTAAGCTTCTCCTCCCTAGCTTTAATGAGAGCATTAGTGATATGCTCTGTGAAGGCAAGATTTAGTGTGCTAGTGTGGGGGTCTCTCGACATTTTGTGTAGTAAGCTAATTACTTTTGAGAGGGTGCAACTATCAAAATAAATGTCACTACTATCAAAGGTGGTAGTGGTGTCATCTAGGATCACTTATTTGAAAGATTCTATGTTCATAGGAGCTTCTTCTTCAATGGTTGAGGTAATAGCATCACCATTAATAGGTCCAATGGGACTAGGAGTGTGTTGGGTGCTAAAAGTTTGGGTATCCTCAACAACTTCGATAGTAGCAACAGTGTGGTGTGTAGGAAGGCTCTTAATTCTATCCTCTTCCTCTTTTTCTCTAGCCCAAATTTCTTTAAGTTTAGCCATCATCCTAATATTTTCATTAATTTGCAATTGTATAGCATTAATAGGGGTGGCCTTACTCTCCTCGAGGGGAGAAGTTCTAATGTTAAGAATCTCAATATCAAGGGCTAAGTTGTCCTTCAAAGAGAGATTATCTAATTTGTCAAATCTTTCCTCTACACTCTTGTTGAAGGCTTTTTGGGCACTGATAAATTCTTTAAGCATGTTTTATAATTCAGAAGTGGGGTTCTTGTTGCTAGGATAGGTGTTGTTGTTCCCATAGTTGGATGGGAACGGTCTAGGATTGCTAGCAAAATTACCCCTATAAGCATTATTGTTGAAGTTGTTTCTAGAGATAAAGTTCACGTCTACTTGTTCTTGAGAAACCAAAGAATTTAAAGGAACATCATGAGGATCAATAGGAGATTGCTTGATAAGTAGAGACATGATCAAGTCAACTTTTTCATTTAGGGAGGAAATCTCCTCGACAGAGTTTACCGTCCTACCTGTTGGAGCTCGTTCGGTGTGCCATTGGGAATAGTTGGTCATCATCTCATCTAAAAGTTTTGTGGAAGCACCAAGTGTTGTTGACATAAAGGTTTCTCCCACGGCCAAATCTAACAGGTTCCGCGAGGTAAAGTTCAAGCCTGCATAAAAAGTCTGGATAACCATCCAACTAGTCAAACCATGTGTAGGGCATTTCTTAACAAGAGATTTCATTCGTTCCCAAGCTTGGGCAATGTGTTCATTATTCAATTGCTTAAAATTCATAATGTTACTCCTCAATTGGATAATTTTAGCAGGTGGGTAGTACTTTCCAATAAAAGCATCTTTGCACATATCCCAAGAATCTATGCTATTCCTAGGCAAGGATTGAAACCAAATTTTAGCTCCTTCCCTCAAAGAGAAAGGAAAAAGCTTAATCTTAACAATATCACCTTCTACTGCCTTATACTTTTGCATATCGCAGAGTTCAACAAAATTATTTAAGTGTAAAGCAGCATCATCTCCGACACCGGAGAATTGATCTGTCATAACAAGGTTCAGCAAGGCAGGTTTAATTTCATAAGAGGTAGATGAAGTAGCAGATGTAGCAATAGGAGTGCAGTTAAAATCATCGTTTTTGTGACTAGTGAAGTCACACAACTTGGTGTTTTCAGTGGAACCCATAGTAGCAGCAAGTGTGACAAGCAATTTTTTTGTGATTTTCTATAAAGGACACAAAGATAAAAAATGAAAGGTAAACTAACAAGACTAAAAAGCAAAGGTAAAAGATATTGTGCAACTCCCCTATCTTGAAGATTGGAGTCCCCGGCAACGGCGCCAGAAATTTGCTTATGTCGGGGGGGGGGGGGGGTGGATCAAGCCCATAACCCGGCATTAGGACTTATGGGTCGACTCACCTAAGGAAAGGCCCACAAAAGAAGACCCGGCTACTAGCCGGCCGCGCAAGGCAAGGAGATCGAAGACATGGAAGGAATTCGACTTACCTTGTATAGCCCATAGCATATTTGTAAAGTAGAATAGGACTCCACCTCGTGTTGGAGTCGGATTCGGAGAACCCCGGGACCCGACGCCTTTATAAACCGAGGTCCACGGGATCCAGAATCAGAAAAATCTCAATACATGATAGCACTAGACACTTTTCGGTGTGACCTAGATCTCCTCAAGACTAAGGTTACGATCCGGCTCACTTGTAATGGATCCACCGACTCTTCTATTCGGAGAGTCGGAACCCATAATAATAAGAAGCACGAGTAGGCTTTTACCTCGAGACAAAGAGGGGCTGAAACCTGGGTAAATCTCGGAGTCCCTTGTTAATGTCGACTATCTACTCATATCCATCTCACAACAAAGGTTCCATGTCAAGTCTGACTCTTCGGACATCTGCCGTGGCTTTCCCACGACAGTTGGCGCCCACCGTGGGGCCTGCGCATGTGGGTGTTGAGATTTTGGAGGGAGCTCTGCAAGGCATGGAAGGATTCGTCGCCGGATGGACCACCAGAAGCCGGCGTGGGAGGCTCTGCATCGACGACTCAACTTGGGGCCCTGAAGCCGATTCAGTCGAATCCGGATATCGGGTCCCGATCGGGTCCATCCACATCTGCATCGGCAGGACGGCCGGATCTGAGCCAGAGCCAGATCCTGAAGTCCCCATCGAAACCTCGAGTCGGCGACACACCGACTCTAAGCACACTTTAGTTGGATTCATTGATGAGTCTCCAAAGGTGGAGCGCTCTGTCGAGTCCCCAATGCACGACGCTTCAGAAGAACTAACTGATGCCGACTCATACCCAAGTGAAGGAAGTTTCTTAGATGAGGGTTCTATCCGATCTGTGGGGAGCAATAGACTCGGCACAGGTGTGCCAGAGTATGACCCGGATTATCCTCGCTTTGAGCCTCCATATTGCACTACGGTGTTTATGGCTGACAGTGCATCCCAAAACCAGGGCGCAGAGCCGGCTGCCAGTGCGGTCCCCAATTCAAATAGGGAGCCGGCAGCCCGCTCATCGGAACAAGTCCCGACTAGAGTAGAAGCCCTTGCAGATGCCTTGAACTCCCTTGACGAGGCCTTGGCCATGACGGTGACAACTGAAAACCAGGAGGCCTGGAGAACAAGGGTCAACGGACTCAAGGCACGGGTAGCAAGCATACGGAGGGAAATCAACACCGAGAAGGAGAAAATGGCCGAGAGAGAAGCTCGGCTCCTTCAGGAAACCACACACCTCCGGGGAGAGTCGGAACTAATAGAGGCCCAATGACTAAGCCTCGCCCATACGCGCCCACAGGGGTATACGAGTCGGCTCCCCCAGGTTACCAAGGAAGAACGCTATTCCACAGCCCTGACTAGTATCCTCCGGGATTCACGCCTCCTAGACAGTCGGATCCTTCGCCACGCCAAGATCGTTTCCATACACCTCCTCATCACTTCGACAACCCCATGGCTAATGTCATGGGGGCAACTCGTTTCCTCACCAACGCGCCAATTCAGGGGGACACTCCAGTAGATCGTGCCGCTCGAGAAGCCGTTGACTTCCTCAAGACTGCGATCACACATCAAGCCCAATACTCACAGGGGGGGCCATACATACATGGAACTACATATCGAAGTGTGAGCCGGCAAGCAGAGTCGCCGGCTCATGCAGCCTCAAGCATCCATCGCCACCACGGAGCACCTCCGCCTCTGAACCCTCAGGGTGCACTGAGGATCATTGACCTACCGGCTCAAAACACCGACCGCCGTATAGAGCCGGCGGCCCAACTTCCCCCACAAGATCAAAACACCGGGGTTCATCGGCAGATTCGTGGGTAACTGGTGTCTAGTGTCGGCTTTGAGGAACACACGCTTGCCTCCAGATTTCAAGGGACCGCGTAAAATCCCAAACTACAAAGCTGACATGGACCCGATGACTTGGATCGAAAGCTACGACCTCGCCATGGACATGCTGCAAGTCAGCGAAGAAGTTTGTGCACGTTACTTCACAATGATGTTGGAAGGGTCGGTTGTACATGGTTCAAAAATCTCCCAAAGAATTCCATCACCTCCTGGGCGGACCTCAGAGAGAAGTTTATCAAGAATTTCCAAGGCACCTGCCGGCGAGCCACCACGATCGTTGACTTGGAGCACTGTGTCCAGAAGGAAGGAGAGTCGTCCCTAAGCTGGGCACGACGAGTCGCATATATAGTTCACTCTTCAGACACCATTACTGCTCAAACAGCAGTGATCGTCTTGGAAAGAAACTGCAAGTTTGAGCCCCTAGTGCACAAGCTTGGCCGACTCAAGAGGACGGTCAATAACATGGGAGGGCTCATGAATGCAGGCATCAAGTATGTAGAGTCTGAAAAAACCAAAGATGCTGACCTAGAAGAGGACAAAGCTGCCTAGAATAAAAAGAATAGTAACAAAGGATCCCAGGGCCAGAATGAACAGACCAAGCGTCGACTCTATCAGAATGCTTCCGACTTGGTAGACAAAACAAATGTCAACTTCCAAAGGCATAAGCAGGGGGGCAACAACTACCGCAAGCCGGAAGGAGGTTTCCGACCCCAAACAGCTTTGAAGAAGCTCTGAAAAGACCTTGCCCAACACATAGTAAACCCGGCCGTCCATCCAACCACACTTGGGAAGATTGCAACTTCATGAAAGAGTTCGCAAGACGTGGAGGCCAGGGACCCCCTGGGTCAGGTGGCGGAGCCGGTCAAAACAACAATAACCAAGATTTTGGGCATCAGGGAGCCGACGCAGAACCTCAACACCAAGGATCTAGGGGAGGAGGATATCAAAACCAGTCAGGACTTGTTGGATTCCGATCAAACCCAAAACAAATCCAAGACCACTCAGATTACCATGTTTTCACCACCAGTAGCTGACGGAGGGACATGAAGCTGCAGCAAGGAGCCGCCATGGCCGTGGTCACAGAGCCGGCTTGTCCCAGGTGGCTCAATTTGTCTGAACAGCCAATCACTTGGACAAGGGATGATCACCCCCAGTGTTAGAGAACCCGGGGAACCTAGCCCTGGTAGTTTCTCCACAAATTGGGTGTTACACACTTGACAAAGTGCTCATGGACGGAGGAAGCAACATCAACATCATGTACTACGAGACCTTCCGCAGGATGGATTGACTCATAAACAACTGCAACCCTCCAAAAGTGTCTTCCATGGAATAGTCCCAAGAGAGTCGGCATGGCCGATAGGCAAAATCTACCTGGAGACAGCCTTCGGGACTGCTGAAAAATTTCGCTCTGAGATCATACCCTATGAAGTGGTGAAACTCGAGAGCCCCTATCATGCCATCCTGGGCAGACCAGCTTATGCCAGGTTCATGGCTCGTCCATGCTATGTTTATCTAAAGCTCAAAATGTCAGGTCCAAACGGGCCAATCACGGTAAACAGGAGTCGATCCAGGGCTTCGGAGTGTGACGAGCAACACGTCAAGTTTGCTGAGTCGGCCTGTGCTAAAGAGGACCTATCGGTGTTCCAAGAGAAGGTAGACCCGACAGACCCCACCATCCTGAAGAAACTGACTCCCGACAACAACCCCAAGTTCCAACCGGCTCAGGACACAGAGAAAGTCGACTTTATCCCTGGTGACGCTTCCCAGCAGTTCATCATTGGGACAGGATTATCTGATAAATAGGAAAGCACGCTCATTGAGTTCCTCCGTGAGAATCGAGACATTTTCGCATGGAAACCTTCTGACATGCCAGATGTCCCGAGGGAACTCGCAGAGCACCACCTAATTATTGATCCAAAATTGAAACCGGTCAAGCAATTCCTTCGTCGTTTCAATGACGAAAGGAGGAACACCATTAGGGAAGAGATAGTCCGGCTCCTAGCCGCCGGGTTCATCATCAAAGTTTTCTATCCGGAGTGGCTTGCAAACCCGGTCCTCATTTTGAAAAAGAATGGGACTTGGCGTATGTGCATTGACTACACCGACTTAAACAAGGCCTACCCAAAGGATCCCTTCGCACTACCTCGCATTGATCAGATCATCGACTCTACTGTAGGATGCGAGCTCCTGTGTTTTCTCGATGCCTACTCTGTATATCACCAGATCAAGATGGCTCTAGAAGACCAGGAGAAAACATCTTTCATTACTCCCTTTGGGATATATTGCTACACTTATATGCCTTTCGGCTTGAAGAACGCATGAGCCACATATCAGCGAACCGTACAGAATTTCCTCAAGTAGCAAATTCGGCGCAATGCGCATGCTTATGTGGACGACATAGTTATGAAATATCAGTTGGCCGATTCACTCATCAGTGAATCCAGGGATCATTCAAGAATATGCGCAAGTATCAAATGAAGTTAAACCCGACCAAGTGCACTTTCGGGGTCCCTGCAGGAAATATCCTTGGATACAAAGTATCTGAGAGAGGAATTGAGGAGAACCCGGAGAATATCAATGCTATCATGGCCCTCCAAAAGACGGCCTCGTTGAAGGGAGTCCAACGACTCACATGATGTGTAGCTGCCCTGAGTCGGTTGATCAGCCGACTTGGAGAAAAAGAAAGTCACCTGTACCGACTCTTGAAAAAGTCGAAAAAGTTCGTCTGGGATGACGAGGCTGATGAAGCTATGGAAGCACTGAAGAAACAATTGTTCCAGGCTCCAATACTGGCGGCTCCTAAGCCAAAAGAGCCGATGCTACTCTATATTTCGTCCAACAATCAAGCAGTCAGTTCTGTGGTTGTGGTTGAACGTATGGAAGCCATTAAAGAGCACCCCTTACAGAGGCCAGTCTATTATGTTAGTGAGTTCTTGACTTCATCAAAGCAACGCTACCCTCACTGGCAGAAACTGGTCATTGGTGTATTAATGGCAAGTCGTAAACTCAAGCACTACTTCTAGGAGCACACCATAACTGTAGTCAGCTCATCATCTCTTGCAGATATCATCCAGAACCGAGAGGCTACATGAAAGATTGCAAAGTGGGCTATCGATTTGGGGGCTTATCACATCAAGTATGAACCACGCACGGCCATCAAATCTCAGGTGTTTTGTCGACTTCATCAATGACTGGACAGATATCCAAGCACCCCCAGAAAAGTCGGTTACGAAATATTGGACGATGCACTTTGATGGGAGTCGGCAGCTCCAAGGATCGGGAGTCAGCGTGGTCCTCACCTCACCTAAAGGAGAGAAGTTCCGCTATGTCCTGCAACTGCAGTTCACTTGCACCAACAACGCAACAGAATAAGAGGCTCTACTTCATGGGCAGCGACTGGCTCGTGAGATGAACATAAGTCGGATCCAATGCTACGGCGATTCCAAACTTGTTTCTCAACAAGTGTCGGGAAAGTGGAACTCCAAACATGCCACCATGGAAGCTTATCAGCGTGAGGTAGAAAGACAAGCTGATTTCTTCGTGGGATACCAGGTAGACTATGTGGAGCGCAAGCTTAACGAATCCGCAGACGCTTTGTCCCGACTCAGCTCTCAACGAAAGCCGGTTCCACCAAATGTGTTCCTGGACGTCTTAACAAGGTCGTCTATGCAGATACCAATGGAGCAAGACATAGCAGAGCCGGATCTAGAACAAGATCTGGTGGCCGCAATACATGCCACCCCTTCATGGGTCTTGCCTTATTTGGATTAAAAGACCCGGGGAATTCTACCCACTGATGAGGTACTGGCCAGGCAAATTGTCAGGAGAAGAAAATCTTTTGTACTCATCAACGGTGAGTTACATCGGCGAAGACCTGCAGACGTTTTTCAGAGATGTGTGTCACCAGAAGAAGGCAAAGAAATCCTCAATGAAATAAACTCTGGAGACTGCGGGCATCAAGACGGATCTCGTTCTCTAGTGGGTAAAGCTTATAGACACGGATTCTACTGGCTCACAGCACATGCGGACACAGAGGATATACTCAAAAAATGCGACGAATGTCAACGTTATGCAAAGCAGGCACATGTGCCGGCTCAAGAACTCAAATGATCCCTATCACTAGGCCCTTTGCAGTGTGGGGGCTTGATATGGTGGGACCTTTCAAAAGGCCAGCCAACAAGAATACACACTTGTTAGTGGAGGTGGATAAATTCACCAAGTGGGTCGAGGCAGAGCCGGTCAGCAAATGTGATGCAGCAATGGCTCTAAAATTCTTGAAAAAGATAATATACAGATTCGGCTACCCCCACAACATCATCACTAATAATGGGTCTAACCTATCAAAGGGGGTTATGCAACGATTCTACCAGAAGGAGCACATCCGACTCAACCTTGTGTCAGTGCCTCATCCACAGACCAATGGACAAGCCGAGAGAGACAAACAAGAGTTGCTCCGAGGCATCAAACCCCGACTTTTTGTCCCTTTGGAAAGGACGCCGGGTTGCTGGGAGGGAGAATTACCCTCAGTATTGTGGAGTAGCAGGACAACTCCTAACAGGTCGACAGGCTACACACCCTTCTTCCTGGTCTATGGAGCAGAAGCCGTTCTCCCAAGTGACATCTGTCACGACTCACCAAGGGTCACAACTTATGTGGAAGCCGACAATGAGAAAGCAAGACAGGACGTCCTGGATGTTCTTGATGAAAAGATAGAACTATCAGCAGCTCAGTCGGCTATCTACCAACAAGATCTGCGACGACACCACAGCAGTCACATCAAAAGTCGTACTTTCTAGGAAGGTGACTTAGTGCTCCGCCTCATACAAAAAAAGGATGGAATGCACAAGTTATCCTCTCCATGGGAAGGACCGTTTGTGGTCAACAAGAACATGTACAATGGATCCTACTACCTGGTTCATATACACGAGAAGGAAAAATCACGCACATCCATGGAGGAGACTCCCAGGCCGTGGAACATTGCACAACTCCGTCCATATTACACTTGAGTAGAACAGGAGCACTATTTTACATCATATAAGTCGACATTCGTCGCACTGGCCTTCGCCATATTTAACATAAAAGTCGATTTTCATCGCATGGGGCTTTCGCCATATATATATATAAAGTTTATTTTCATCTCACTAGGCTTTCGCCATAAAATTCAAGTCAACTTTCGTCGCAACTAGTCTTTCCCCAAAATTTTATCTAAGTCGATTTTCATCGCACTCGGCTCTCTCCAATCTACCTGTCATAACAACTTTGTTACTTTATTATCTTCATATTTTTTGCATCATACATTGCATATTTTTACAACTTTTCTCAGAGACCTGGAGGCTTGATCAACCCTCTACCGGCTCTGAGCATGTATATTTCTTAGTCAGGAGAATCGGGGAGCTCGATGATACTCATCGACTCTTATCTGAGAAGCCGACATATATATGTAAAACCCCACATGTGTATGACTTATTCAGGGGAAGTAGGGGAGTTTGATGGTACCCATCGACTCTTAACTGAAGAAATTCCGGCATATACATAAATTGGCCACCCACGCCGTCTGGCCTGTATAGCTAAAGCTTGTGACGCCCCCAAAATCAGACAATGTACAGTAATCATACACGCAAGGTACACGATCGAGATTAGGGACTCACGGTGAGATATCACAACACAACTCTACGAATAAAATAATACAAGTTGTTTAATACAAGCCAGGGGCCACGAGGGCTCGAATACAACAGCTCGAGAGCACAAAGTTAGCGGAAGAAAAAGTAACTGAGTACAGACACAAGAATACAAGGTTTCCTTAAGAAGGCTAGCACAAATAACAACAGATCGAAAAGGCGAGGCCTCCTGCCTGGGAACCTCCAAACTACTCCTGGTCATCGGGGAACTCAACGTCGTAGACGGCATCGGGTATCTTCACGTTGCGGTGGTCGACATCGGGGATCTCCTGCTTCTGGACTCCAAGGCTCCAACGTCGACTGCAACGGCCGATCAGGCAAAACAAAAAGGGGGAAATAAAGCATAGGTGAGAATCTAGCATACCCGCGAGTCTTACGTCCGCTAGTAAGCATTATGCATTTGTATCAAATGGAAAGGGAGGCTGTATATAGTGGACTGCAAGGAAGAAATCAGAATAAGGGTAAGAAGCTAGGCCTATCGAAGACTAGCATCTTCTGACCTGTCTTGCAGCACAAGGAGAGAATCTGCCAACAGTTTATATAAAGCAATAAAGTAACAATGAAGCAGAAGTTGCTGCAACATTGTATAATATAAGTTGTAATGATTAATAATAATAATGCCTTCGAGTTCCCCTCCTCGACTTCCCTGTGAGGAAGAAAACCCGGAACCATACAGTTTAATAGTAGTAATTTGTAGTGGTAAGATCCAGCTTCAGCATAAAGTGTCCCGTTACCGTGGACACGGCTATTCGAATAGATTAAACTCCCTGCAGGGTTGCACTACTGTTCAACCTGCACGCTCGGATCTGCAGGGTGGCGTGAACCTTGTTAGGGAACGCCCCACCGAGACTATCCGACACATCGCAGTTCATCCTAGGCTCAGCAGAGAGGCCATCTGCCGGACTATATCCTAGGCGCCAAGGGGTCTAGGTCCCTCGCCCTTGCACGCTCCTGCACGGTGCGAGTCTGGCCGGTGAAGAAAAATCAAATCCAAACACACCTGCTGCAGCAAAGAAGACAAGACCACTTCCCGGCGATCAGGCCGCAGTACTGTTGACGTCTGAAGAGCTTTCGGACAAACTACGATGTAGGGGAGCCCATAACTCCTTATCCCACGTGAAGGTAGTGCGTACATACCAACGGGTCTCTCAAGTCATCCGCCGAACCATTTAGCATTTTAATTAACCTGCGTGACAACCGTTATCGTTGCCTCGACTTAACTGACCCGCAGTCAACGACAACAGTACATCGGTGCCTGCCCTATTGTCCCACCAAGTCTTTGCGGTTACCAACAAGGTGAACCGACTCCTTACCTTATCTCGCGTGTGCTCTTGGTAGAGCTCGACTTTCGTGGTTTGGTAACTCTCGCGAGATACGAGCAGGGGCCAAGTACGCCAGTAACGTCGGTCGTACCCTCCCTGTCGTTCCCGACGCAATACCGCTCGCGGGCACCGTTGGGTCGCCCGACTTCTTACCTTAAGGACAACCCTTTCTCAGGTACCTAGAGCGGCTATACAGAGTCAACAACGAGTGAAGGTACGAGGATTACTCCTCGGTAGCTCCACTTGGAGGTGGCTCGGCAGAGCCGAGCTAGGGGCCTTAGGCGGTGTCTGCAATGTACCGTACCTGTTGCAGTTATAAAAAGACGTATCCGCGTCACTCCCCTGAGTGGTCACGGCCCGCTATCTAATCCTAGCTAACAATGCGCAGGGCTCACTGCTGAATAATACATAATTATAATAGGCAGCATAGGATAAAGGAAGGTACATCAAGGGGCGACAAAAACAGGCTATGCAATTGAATAGGATTGTAATCGTAGCAGCAGCAGTAAAAATACCTAGTGCAAGGAAGTACGGAAAAGATAGGCGATATCTGGGGAAGAGAATGGCTCTGCTTGCCTGGAAGTTCGACGGTAGGGGCAGGGTCGTCGACGAAGTAGTCGTACCCGGCAGTAGTGTAGTCGGCGGTAGCAGCAGGGTCTACCGGAGAATAAAGGGGATAAACACAGTAAATACAAAGCAATCATAGAAAACAAATACATGGCATGACGTATGCAAAGTTAACGGTGTTCTAACGCAGTGCAAAGCACGTTGCTCGGAGCGGGAATTCATCCGGGGATGAACCACCTGCTCCGGGTGATTACCGAACAAGGTGTCCGGAGGGGGAAGGGTTCATGCCGGACGTGTCGTGGTCATCCGACAAAGATAAGGGGGGTGTAACCGTGTTAGTTGAACCATTCCGGACAACTTTCGTGTTCGGAATAAATTCATCCGACAGGTTTTTACCGGCACCGGGAATTATCGACAGACAGCCCGGAGGGGGGGATGTCGGTGTTCGTTGTGTTAGAAGGGTGTCGTTGGTATACGGATAGCGTATTCGTATTCGTTATATTTTTCTGATCAATTTTCATGTATAAAGTTTTAATCATTTTAAAAGATTTTCTGAATTTAATTTAATAATTAAATAACAACATTATCCACAAGTTCTGTTGACTGGTCAACTGACAGAGGGGACCCACCTGTCAGCCTCACAGTATTAATAATATACATGATTAAATTTAATAAAGTGGGGTCCCACATGTCATACATAGAAACATTAAATTCAGTTTTATTTAAACAAATAACACAGAGGGCCCACATGTCATACACTCATCACTTTAACATGGATTATCTCTGCCTTTAAATATCAATTAAGGTGTGGGGGATGAACGTGGCCGCAGCACGCAACGGGCAAAGCGACGCGGCGCCAGCAGGGGCTCGAGCTCGCGACCCCGCCAATGGAGCCCCGGGCGGGTCTCGGTCCTACGGTGGCGGAACGGCGAGGGAGAGTGGGGGAATCGGTGCGGCTTACCAAGGGGAGGATGACGGAGAACTCGGGCGAGGTCAGGCTTGCCCGGAGGCAGAGAATCGACGGCGACATGCGCCGCGGCCATGGCGGAGGGGGATGCTCGATTCTCAGTGCGCAGCGGACGAAGACGAGGAAGTAGTGTGGGTGCGTCGAGGAAGAGGCCGGGGAGGCGTCCGGACCAGGCGGCACGGCTTGCCGTCGCCGTTGGCCACGACGATGGTGAAAGCACGGCCATGGCTCCGCCATGGGTGAGCTCGAACAGAGACCGGGAGTGGGGAATTGGGGGATCTGGGAGGGCTAGGGTTCGCTGCTTGGCTCGGGGTCTCCTTATACGAGCCGGCGACCGGGGGATGTCCGCCACAGCGACGTCCGTGGCCAAGACCGGCCGGATGTGCGCCACGGTGCCGAATCCTCCTGTAGCAAGGAAGAAGAATGGGAGGGGAGTGGATGGGACCAGGGTGGGCTTCGCCCAGGGCGCCATATAGACATTTTCCATTTTTTTGTTTTCCTTTCAATTTTTCTTTTCTGTTGCAATTGTTTTATTAGCTTTTGTATTTTTTGTAAAATGTGGAACATGCTCCATAATTAGTATTGCATCATATTGAAGTGCCCCAAAAAGTTTGGGACTTTTCTAAAATCTTTTTCATTATTGTTTTATCTAAAAGGAATTAAATGCCACTGTTTTGCTATTGTTTTTATTTATTTACAATATTAAAATATTTTAATAAATCCCCAATTCAATTTTAATAAGGCCTACTGATTATTAGGCATTTAACAAAATAGGTTTCATCATTTTTAGAGAAACTTTATTTTATCACTTTGTTTTATTATCAAGAAAAATGGATTTTGGATTTTGATTTGAACCATGATGATCAAGGCATAGTTGGCACATTGGTTTTAATATCAACCATCAAGATTATGGATATGATCAAATGCAAAGTTGATCAAGGCATGGTTAGCAACAGTAATGATCATTATCAACAGTGATTACTGTTCCATGAAAGTGAGGGTGTTACAAATCTCCCCCACTACAAGAATTCTCGCCCCGAGAATTAATAGGTAGTGGAAGGGGTAAAGCTTTGGTTTCGTATTCTAACAATTCTTCTGGTGCTTGTTGACCTTATCGAAGAAGTTAATCCATCTCGTTGATGTCTTCATTTCTCTGCCTCAGTGGATCTCGACGGAATGTCATCCTTCTTTCGGGGCTTCATCGTACCTACAGATAGACTAGGAGGGGACACTTAGGGGGTCGAATCGACACAAGGTCAATCAGCTGGGGTTGTCCAAGGGAATGTGGCACGGTGTATCTCTCGAGTTGAAATACAGGGAAACACATCGAGAGAAGCAAAAGAAGGTATGAGAAATTTCAAGCGGATAGGCATGCATTCGATGCCGATGACAGACGATGAGAAGGGGTCCAGGGCATCAGGCATGAGTACTGAGTCTGACATCGGACTGAATATCACAAGGTAGGTGATAAGAGTCTGGTTTCGATCCTGTGGAACTGTGGGTTATGGGCCCACATTGAATAATAATGGTGGTGACAAACAATGCGATCAAGTTGCAAGGTAAGTCAGAGAACATCTTGTTAGCTATGTCGGCAACAACGTCGGTACCAAGGGCGAGGGACGAAGAGAACCATTTTCCTTCTCGTTAAGACGAGGCGGACCAATAGGCAAAGTTCTCGTCCATCGGTGGTCACCGAAATGTTATCAACAGTAGTAACAGGTTGTACGGGCAAAGTAGTACACCGAAGTGTTTACATTAGCAGGGAAGTATCACTGCTCAGATAATTTATATTCAAAGAAAGGTTAAACCAACCAATTGAAAGGAAAATGTGATGATACACAAGTATCAGGTGTATATCTTTCCCAAGGGAAAGCAGAGCAAGATATATGACCAAGCTTGTATTGACAAGGAGTCAACGGAGGTTGTCAAGGATAACATAAATCATCGAGGGGCAAGGATGGCATTTCTCACCATGAATTCAATAGACACATGTGAGAATTCAAAACGTTGACGATGACCACGACACTTTATGTTGAGAGGTTTCAAGAGAAAGCAATCGAACAACGGCGACATCAAGCGAAAGGAATGGTGAAGCAAAAGGTATTCGATGTTCTCGGTTGACATCTACCCAGAACCCATAGAGTGGTTACGACATGGAAAAGTATTGTTCCATCAACATTCATTCGATGTAGTGCAAAGGTATGATATCCTCGAGGTTCCAGGAGGTAATACTCGAAGGTAGAATGGTGGATCATAGGTGCGGCAGAATTCATAACAAGGGGAGAATTATCTTTACGAGAAGCTTTCATGATAAGTTCTACATCGTATCCATGGGCATGAACACAAGTTCAAGGTCGACTCCCACTTCTTTAATGCATAGCCTCTCATTCACTTCACGTTGTCGATGAATTTTTAGCGTTCAAAAGTTTATCTGGAATAACACCAGTAGAGTCCGACCCGCAGAATTTTGTGGGTTCACATAGATGGCTGAATCACAGATACAACCCATAGGGACATTTTATGAATCTATATGACAATCAACAGGAACAAGAGATACATATTTGAAAGCAAAAGGCTGATGACACAGAGCATATGATACCGGTCGCCAAAGGCATTTCGTATCAGGGGAAGCTTGTCAATGATTTAGGACACAATGGGACGGCAGGTACTAATCCACCAAAAAGGTCAGGCGGGGGGTACCGAGAGTCTGGTGTGAGTATCGGTACTCAACCGTAAGAAGAAAGGATGCAAAAGCATCGGATAATAAAAGCATCGGAATAATTCAATGCTTAAGTACAAAGGAATTATGATTTCCAATATCGGTGTATCAGATTCAGATACATCGATCAAACATGGATAAGTTGAATAGAAGCTTGACGGTTAATCTATTAAGGTTTCATTACCGAGAACCAGCTCATGTCCGGAATGACGTCTGAGCCAGAAGAATGGATTCATAGGGATCAACTGAGTATTGCGTGCACTAGCACACATGATGATTCAATAGATCAGAACGGCAATGCCAAGGGAGGTCATCAAAGACTACAAGACAAACGGGATTGATCATAGTGCAAGCAGGTAAGAAGAACCTCCAAATAGTAGGCTGCCGAGGATTGTCGCGAGATTGAATAGTATTTAAAAGAATTTTGGGAATCACAGGAACCACTTAGGATAAACGGATCCTCGTCAAATGTGAGGAATTATCCGCATGGTGAAAAGAAGCTGCAAGGCAGTAGGCTCAAAGGATTCCCGAAACAACAGAAAGTATTTTGATGCATCTTCTCAACACAAGAGCAACTGGGATTGAATGGATGAACGGAACGTGTATGTGGTTATACATACGGACTTATCGGTGGCAGTGAATTATAAAGGTGACAGGCACATATGGTCTTGGGAAATTATCGGAGAGTAATCTTTGGCATCTTCTCATGAAGAAAGCGATCATCTGTAATGAGGGGCTCTCCTGGAAGAAGTAGTCACGAGAACCTAATGTCAAAGTTAGAAAAATCTTTAACCCGAAAGGAAGAGAGAGCAAAGTCCTAGAGTAAAGGTACGGAGAAAAATGATCCTAATACCACCCAATTTTGCGACGTGGGCCGATAAGCCACACGACAATGTTAGTAAAGTAGTTTTGCAAGGACTAGACTCGACTTTGACCAAGGAGTTGGAAGGGGGTTTCCTACAGGCAGTCGGATCTGATACCAACTTGTGACGCCCCCAAAATCAGACCATGTACAGTAATCATCCACGCAAGGTACACGATCGAGATTAGGGACTCATGGTGAGATATCACAACAGAACTCTACAAATAAAATAATACAAGCTGTTTAATACAAGCCAGGGGCCACGAGGGCTCGAATACAACAGCTCGAGAGCACAAAGTTAGCGGAAGCAAAAGTAACTGAGTACAGACACAAGAATACAAGGTTGCCTTGAGAAGGCTAGCACAAATAACAACAGATCGAAAAGGCGAGGCCTCCTGCCTGGGAACCTCCAAACTACTCCTGGTCATCGGGGAACTCGACGTCGTAGAAGGCATCGGGGATCTTCACGTTGCGGTGGTCGACATCGGGGATCTCCTTCTTCTGGACTCCAAGGCTCCAACATCGACTGCAGCGGTCGATCAGGCAAAAAAAAAGGGGGAAATAAAGCAAAGGTGAGTATCTAGCATACCCGCGAGTCTTACGTCCTCTACTAATCATTATGCATTTGTATCAAATGGAAAGGGGAGGCTGTATATAGTGGACTGCAAGGAAGAAATCAGAATAAGGGTAAGAAGCTAGGCCTATCGAAGACTAGCATCTTCTGACGTGTCTTGCAGCACAAGGAGAGAATCAGCCAACAGTTTATATAAAGCAATAAAGTAACAATGAAGTAGAAGTTGCTGCAACATTATATAATATAAGTTGTAATGATTAATAATAATAATGCCTCCGAGTTCCCCTCCTCAACTTCCCTGCGAGGAAGAAAACCCGGAACCATACAGTTTAATAGTAGTAGTTTGTAGTGGTAAGATCCAGCTTCAGCATAAAGAGTCCTGTTACCGTGGACACGGCTATTCGAATAGATTAAACTCCCTGCAGGGGTGCACTATTGTTCAGCCTGCACGCTCGGATCTCCAGGGTGGCGTGAACCTTGTTAGGGAACGCCCCACCGAGGCTATCCGACACATCGCCGTTCATCCTAGGCTCAGCAGAGAGGCCATCCGCCGGACTATATCCTAGGCGCCAAGGGGTCTACGTCCCTCACCCTTGCACGCTCCTGCACGGTGCGAGTCTGGCCGGTGAAGCAAAAGCAAATCCAAACACACCTGCTATTGCAAAGAAGACAAGACCACTTCCCGGCGATCAGGCCACAGTACTGCTGACGTCTGAAGAGCTTTCGGACAAACTACGACGCAGGGGAGCCCATAACTCCTTATCCCACGTAAAGGTAGTGCGTTCAGACCAACGGGTCTCTCAAGTCATCCGCCGAACCATTTAGCATTTTAATTAACCTGCGTGACAACCGTTATCGTTGCCTCCACTTAACTGACCCGCGGTCAACGATAGAAGTCAGGACCACCAGTAAATCTGTGCCTGCCCTATCGTCCCACCAAGTCTCAGCGGTTACCAACAAGGTGAACCGACTCCTTACCTTATCTCGCGTGTGCTCTTGGTGGCACTCGACTTTCGTGGTTTGGTAACTCTCGCGAGATACGAGCAGGGGCCAAGTACGCCAGTAACGTCGGTCGTACCCTCCCTGTCGTTCCCGACGCAATACCGCTCGCGGGAACCGTTGGGTCGCCCGACTTCTTACCTTAAGGACAACCCTTGCTCAGGTACCTAGAGCGGCTATACAGAGTCAACAACGAGTGAAGGTACGAGGATTAATCCTCGGTAGCTCCACTTGGAGGTGGCTCGGCAGAGCCGAGCTAGGGGCCTTAGGCGGTGTCTGCAATGTACCGTACCTGTTGCAGTTATAAAAAGACGTATCCGCGTCACTCCCCTGAGTGGTCACGTCCCGCTATCTAATCCTAGCTAACAATGCGCAGGGCTCACTGTTGAATAATGCATAATTATAATAGGCAGCATAGGATAAAGGAAGGTACATCAAGGGGCGACAAAAACAGGCTATGCATTTGAATAGGATTGTAATCGTAGCAGCAGCAGTAACAATGCCTAGTGCAAGAAAGTACGGAAAAGATAGGCGATATCTGGGGAAGAGAATGGCTCTGCTTGCCTGGAAGCTCGACGGTAGGGGCAGGGTCGTCGACAAAGTAGTCGTACCCGGCAGCAGTGTAGTCGGCGGTAGCAGCAGGGTCTACCGGAGAATAAAGGGGATAAACACAGTAAATACAAAGCAATCATAGCAAACAAATACATGGCATGACGTATGCAAAGTTAACGGTGTTCTAACGCAGTGCAAAGCACGTTGCTCGGAGCGGGAATTCATCCGGGGATGAACCACCGGTTCCGGGTGATTACCGGACAGGGTGTCCGGAGGAGGAAGGGTTCATGCCGGAGGTGTCGTGGTCATCCGACAAAGATAAGGGGGGGGGGGTGTAACCGTGTTAGTTGAACCATTCCGGACAACTTTCGTGTTCGGAATAAATTCATCCGATAGGTTTTTACTGGCACCGGGAATTATCGACAAACAGCCCGGAGGGGGGATGTCGGTGTTCGTTGTGTTAGAGGTGTGTGGTTGGTAGACGCATAGCGTATTCGTATTCATTATATTTTTCTGATCAATTTTCATGTATAAAGTTTTTGAATCTGACTTATGGTTTAAAAGATATAAATTCAAAGTTTTAATCATTTTAAAAGATTTTCTGAATTTAATTTAATAATTAAATAACAACATTATCCACAAGTTCTGTTGATTGGTCAACTGACAGAGGGGACCCACCTGTCAGCCTCACAGTATTAATAATATACATGATTAAATTTAATAACAGTGGGGTCCCACATGTCATACATAGAAACATTAAATTCAGTTTTATTTAAACAAATAACACAGAGGGCCCACATGTCATACACTCATCAATTTAACATGGATTATCTCTGCCTTTAAATATCAATTAAGGTGTGGGGGACATGTGTAAGTGTCACAGGGGTATTCCATTTAACTTAATAGTGGGTAATTAGAAGGGGGGTAGGGGCCACCGGTCAGTGGCCCAGGCCACACACAGCACACCGGCCACGACCATGGCCGGACAGCGGCGATCCACGGCGGCCAGCACCGGCGAGGTGGGCCGGCGAGGGATCCGCGGCGTCCCAGGGGCAGCGCGGCGCCGGGGGGGGGGCGTTAAACGTGGCCGCAGCGCGCAGCGGGCAGAGCGACGCGGCGCGAGAAGGGGCTCGAGCTCGCGACCCCTCCAATGGAGCCCCGGGCGGGTCTCGGTCCTACGGCGGAGGAACGGCGAGGGAGAGTGGGGGAATCGGTGCGGCTTACCAAGGGGAGGACGATGGAGAACTCGGGCGAGGTCGGGGTTGCCCGGAGGCAGAGAATCGACGGCGACATGCGCCGCGGCCATGGCAGAGGGGGATGCTCGATTCTCAGCGCGCAGCGGACGAAGACGAGGAAGTAGTGTGGGGGTGTCGAGGAAGAGGCCGGGGAGGCGTCCGGTCAAGGCGGCACGGCTTGCCGTCGTCGTTGGCCACGACGATGGTGACAGCACGGCCATGGCTCCGCCATGGGTGAGCTCGAACAGAGACCGGGAGTGAGGAATGGGGGGATCTGGGAGGGCTAGGGTTCGCTGCAGGGCTCGGGGTATCCTTATACGAGCCGGCGACCGGGGGATGTCCGCCACAGCGACATCCGTGGCCAGGACCGGCCGGATGTGCGCCACGGTGCCGCATCCTCCTGTAGCAAGGAAGAAGAAGGGGAGGGGAGTGGTTGGGCCCAGGGTGGGCTTCGCCCAGGGTGGGCTTCGCCCAGGGCGCCATATAGACATTTTCCATTTTTTTGTTTTCCTTTCAATTTTTCTTTTCTGTTGTAATTGTTTTATTAGCTTTTGTATTTTTTTTAAAATGTGGAACATGCTCCATAATTAGTATTGCATCATATTGAAGTGCCCCAAAAAGTTTGGGACTTTTCTAAAATCTTTTGCATTATTGTTTTATCTAAAAGGAATTAAATGCCACTGTTTTGCTATTGTTTTTATTTATTTACAATATTAAAATATTTTAATAAATCCCCAATTCAATTTTAATAAGGCCTACTGATTATTAGGCATTTAACAAAATAAGTTTCATCATTTTTAGAGAAACTTTATTTTATCACTTTGTTTTATTATCAAGAAAAATGGATTTTGGATTTTGATTTGAACCATGATGATCAAGGCATAGTTGGCATATTGGTTTTAATATCAACCATCATGATTATGGATATGATCAAATGCAAAGTTGATCAAGGCATGGTTAGCTACAGTAATGATCATTATCAACAGTGATTACTGTTCCATGAAAGTGAGGGTGTTACAAAGCTCATATGACTAACGCAAACCCGGTTAGTCTAAACTTTGGGGGCTTACAAAAAACGCCTATCGAGTTTAGTCTTGGGAGCCGGGCATGCTAGTCATATAAGCCGGTTTACAAAGAAGTTTCTACTCTTGAACCAATAATCTCTCTCAACGCAAGAAGATGAGGCATGAGTCGGCTTCTACTAGTCTTTGCATAAAAACATCTTATTATACTTTCTTTCAGTAATGGATAACAAAAAAATTATTTTTCAGATAAAAAGTTAAGACCTATGTGACTCGGCGCAGCACCCAGATGCATATACCGAATCATGGGGACTACACTTCAAAATTTCTTCTCAAAATACCCGACACGACGCAATAATGTTCGTGCACACTCTTGGGGAGTAACACTTCAGAATTTCTTTTCAAGATTCGATAAGACGCAATGATGTTCGTGCCGGTTCTTGGGGAGTATCACCTCAAAAAAAAACTTGAATGATTTGGTTTGACACACAAGGTGACCACACCAAATCATGGGGGCTACAAGTCGATCTATCCTATGAGTCGACACAAGATGCAAGTAAGTTTCAATCGGCTACAGATACAAGACAGCTCTCATGCAATATTCAACATAAGGTATCAAACCTACTTATAGATCTGATGGTTAAAATTTTCATTCATCAGTAGCCAAATCTTACATCAAAAAAAGGGCCTTACATCAAAAGGAAACAAGACCAAAGTCGACAAATACTACTAAGTAAAAACTACAGCTTCAGTGGTCGTCTTTAGAGTCGGCTTCGTCCTCAGATGAAGAGACTCGGGCCTCCTTTGCATTGTTGTAGAATTCTTCATCACTACTGCTGTAACTTTCCATACATCAGCCGGCTCGGTCGCCATCCGAGTCGAAGATTCTGGCCCATAGGGTCTCATCACCATCATATCTGAAGATGATATTGTCGCCCTTTTGAATATCCCTGGAGCGAACAAAAGTTTTCCAACCCTTCTCCAGGAACATGGAATCCTGACTAGCAAAACCCGTGGCCACCCAGATGGTTCCATGGGGGCACCCCTCGGAGCGGAGCCACAGACCTGAAGGCTTGGAATCCATCATAATTTGGCCAAAGGATTCAGGAAGTTTTACCCAATGACGGATTGACTGAACCTTTACCAAGAACTCACTCCTCTTAGGAGAAGAAGGTGGAAATTTAGATGGAGATACAGTACGCGTGCCTCTTCCTCTACCCCTACCACGGCTATGACCCCGTCCACGGGCACGACGGCGGCCACGGCCTCAACCACCATGAGAACCTGCACTGGAATCAGGATCATCGGTAGCCAAAGGAATGCGAGTGCTAAGCTTGGAAGCCATGGAGAAAAGCAGCTAAGGGAGAAGAGGAAAAAGAAGATACGGGCACTTGGAAGATAAATTACCCAATGACTGTTTTTATAGCCACGAAGGAAAGGTAAATCAATGCCATAAAGGCATGAGTAAAAATTACTCATGGTAGGTAACACTTATAAAAAGACACCTCGATTCCCACCACGATATCAATACTTTCAACAGTGGCGCTTCGAGCAGTGAAATCATAAATACAATGACGGATCTTTGACTAGAAAAGCCAAAGGAAATTCTCTTGTTGGAAGGGGAAACAAAAAGACAGAAGAATTGGCACCGACTCCTTATAAACCTCACAGGTATGAGAGTCCTTCTGACCAATTACAGAGTCAACAACTACAATAGAATCAAAAAAGATTGATGCGAAGACTGAAGCATCACACCAAGCCTGGGGGCTACTGTCGAGGGGATGGATCAAGCCCATAACCCGGCATTAGGACTTATGGGCTGACTCACCTAAGGAAAGGCCCAAAAGAGAAGACCCGGCTACAAGCCGGCCGCGCAAGGCAAGGAGATCGAAGCCATAGAAGGAATTCGACTTACCTTGTATAGCCCGTAGCATATTTGTAAAGTAGAATAGGACTCCACCTCGTGTTAGTGTCGGATTCGCGGAACCCCTGGACCCGACGCCTTTAAAAGGCGAGCTCCACGGGATCCAGAATCAGAACAATGTCAATCCACGATAGGACTAGACACTTTTCGGCGTGACCTAGATCTCTTCGAGACTAAGGTTACGATCCGGCTCATTTGTAATCGATCCACCGACTCTTATATTCAGAGAGTCAGAACCCATAATAATAAGAAGCAGGAGTAGGATTTTACCTAGAGACAAATAGGGGCTGAAACCTGGGTAAATCGTTGAGTCCCTTGTTAATGTCGACTCTCTCCTCATATCATCTCGCAGCAAAGGTCCCATGTCAAGTCCGACTCTTCGGACATCTTCCGTGACTTTCCCACGACAAACTCCTCGTTGGTTACCCCAAGTGGAAGATTAGATGTAGGATAAAGGCGAATTTCCCTGGCAAAGATACCAATTTTGAAAAGATCATCCCCCGTAGGACTCCGAGGTCAACAAGTAGGTGTCAAGGAAACAATGGCACCGTTTTTAAGACAAAAGTTGCTTCCTTGACCCTGACCTGCACACACAACAAGTAACTTTTCTCCCAACGAGTACAGAGAGGCTGTCAATCTCTCCGGCCTTGCTGTTTACAAAGGATCAACGCAACAAATAATAGGTAGTGATAATTGCTACTGAAAAGTAAAAGCAGGAAATAAATTGAGCGTGTAAACAGTAATGAGAATATGGAACGGGGTCCCATGATGTTCAGTAGTGATGTCTCTCTCCCAAAAGACAATAAAACTGCTGTGCGAGGTAAAAAAATCACAGCTGGGAAATTGACAGGATTACAGGCGCAAACCAATGCTAACTATACTACAAAGAAAGGAAGAGGCTCAAAAGCATGGGCGGTACGCCAAAATAAGTAGACCGAAATCCATCTGCATCTACTACTAATCATCCACCTTGAGATATCCCAGAACATCTCGCTGGTATTAAGTTGTGAGCCCCACCCAAAGTGTAAACCCAAAGCAACAGACAACTGCATTAAAAAGAACTTTGCGTAAAGTAAACAATCCTTGTAACCGCGGTTACAAGCACCGTTGTTTTCCCCCTTGTGGCCACAGCACATCCCCTAGATTCATGTTTTTGTCACTCAAGCGTTTCATCATGGGGCATGTACCCACACTCGAGCATAACGTTCCCTCTTGGGGTCACTACATACCACTTGTCCAAAGCAATAAATAGCAACGGAGAACATGCAAGAATTACTTTGGAACAAAAATACAAAAGATAAGAACCAATTATATTACTCTATCACAATACGAACATAATCTCATAATCCATCAGATCCCGTCAAACTCAGCATAGGAAAAGCAAAAATAATTACGTATGTGCCTCGATCATGTAGGGAAGATCATGAGGTCTAATCCATGAAGAACAAAGAGGGGAGGAGAACATCACATAGCTACTGATCACGGACCCATGGTCCAAGGTAGACTACTCATGGCACATCCGGGAAGCGTCCATGGTGGAGGAGAAGCTCCCGGAGGTCAATCCTCCCTCCGGCAAAGTAAACAATCCTTGCAACCGCTGTTACAAGCACCGTTATTTTCCCCCTTGTAGAACCAACACATCCCCTAGACTCATGTTTCTGTCACTCAAGCTAGTCATCAGGGGGCATGAACCCACAATCAATCCTAACGCTCCCTCTTGGAGTTACTACCTACTACTTGGCCAAAGCAATAAACAACAGCGGAGAACATGCAAGAATTACTCAAGAACAAAAATATAAAAGAAAAGAACCAAATATATTACTCAATCACAATCTGAACGTAGTCTCATAATCCATCAGATCCCATCAAACTCAGCATAGCAACAACAGAAAGAATTACATATGTGCCTTGATCATGTAGGGCATCTCACAAGGTCTAATCCATGAAGAACAAAGAGGGGAGGAGAACATGACATAGCTACTGGTCATGGACCCATGGTCCAAGTTGGACTACTCACGGATCATCCGGAAAGCGTCCACGATGGTGGAGAAGCTCACGGAGGTCAATCCTCCCTCTGACAGGGTGTCGGGAAGAGGTCTGTTGGCGCTCCCGATCTTGGAAGCGCGGCGGCGGCGGAACAGATGCGAGATCATGAAAAAGTGTTCCCTCCTCGGAAGTTTCCCGTGGCGGAGAATATATAGGCGAAGGAGCTGCAAGGGGGGCCATCAGGGGTCCACGCGGCCAACTGGCGCTGCCTCCCCCTAGGACGCACCACCAGGGCACCTGAGCCCCTGGTGGTGGCCCTCTGGCCCCACTTTGGCTCTTTTGTAAGCTTCCAGTGCGCTGATTTTTTTATTGTATTTTCCCGGAATTTTTGGAGCATTTTTAATATGGGGGAAACATGAAATAGAAAAACAACAGAAAACAGAAACTGGCACTGGGGTGCACTGAGTTAATAGGTTAGTCCAAATATGATCAAAAGTGTATGAAAGTGTATGTAAAGCATAGCAATATCACACAAAACATGCATGGAGCAAGCAGAAATTATAGATACGTTTGGGACGTATCATTACACAAGCCTCGAGGAAGACGAAAACAATCCATTTAATAAGTTTGTATTGATTGAACTACTAATTTTGTAAGGCATATGTTATGTGTCAATCGGATGATAATCCTAAAATATCAACTGCCCTAGAATCCGTTTGATGGAGCCACGAACAACCATTCGATCCCTCCCTATGAGCGCTAAGCCTTTGAAACAAGTCTCGTGTTACAATAATGCTTTGCAACATGTGCCTTGTTGCTATTCCCCTGAACATTTATTTTCCATTTTTTTGCATGAAATCCATCCAGTTAAAAACTATTTAGAACATGGTTCGTGGTGCGCTCGTGGTTTTGTAACATGAGGCATGTTGTGATCTGTTCAAAGAATTTTCTCAGTGGATCCCATGTGCTCGCCTGTGTTACAACAAGGACCACATTGCAAATGAATATAGGGTAGAATTATTGTGTGTGTGGCCTTCATCCCTCTACAACATAGTTCTTGTTGCCCTCACACGTTTTTTTAACAAAGACCACATTGCCTATGGATCAGTCAGGGGCACATGATTTGCGGACAATGTGGTGGACGTTCCGTGTCTAATCGAGTGATCGAATAGAAGTATTTTACCACTTTATAGGGAAAATCTTCCCCTCATTCGAGTGATGGATTGACACACACGTTGACAGTCTCCGAAACCGTTCAATCAATTTTGATCGTACGATGTGTATCCCAACGTGAATCATCCACCAGGTTTGTAGCATAGATCTTCTTGAAAATATATGTGGCCCAACATGCTGGCAGTCTCCGCTGGACAATGGATGCCTCCTACGTGTGCCACATGTCCCCTATGAAACCCATGCACTGCCCATCCATCTCTTCCCCTTTATCCTCATGCTACACAAAAAGTGTTCCTTTCCTTTGTTCCCTAACTTGATCCCCTTCTTATATCCTGCCTTCTCCTCTCCACCATGGACACACTCTCCCTCTCTTTGTTCCCTTCCCAACTCTCTGGCATGGGACACACTCTCCCTCTCCCTTCCATCATCAGCGCCCAATCATGTTGCATCACTGTCTCACTCCTACCTCGATCGCTTAGAGCCTCTCCCCAAGTATTGGATCCCGTCGGCAAGGGACAAGTTGTCCCCATGGTCGATGGCCGATGCGGAAAGTCAAGGGGAAACTTGTGTGTGTTTTTTCTGCAATGGTTGTCATGCTACAATGGGAGCGGTGAAACAACGATGACACCATTATTCTATAGTGGTTGTCATCTCTCGTTCAAAGTGGTCACCGCAACATCACTTATGCTGCAGATAGGTGTCAGCGTTTGCAACACCATCAATGTTGCAGAGTGGGACAACATCACTCCTATTGTATAACAGAGAGAAGCGCTCACAACACCATCAGTATTGTAGGGTCGTCACCGCAACATCATCTTTGTTGATTGGACGGGAGCGCAATATGATCCATGTTACAAAATGACATATTGAAAAATGACACAACTAAGTAACTACTATGAAAAAACCACATGGTTGTTCGCACGCTATCCAATGATTGCTAAGGCGGACGCTCTGACAAGATTATTGATACGTCCCAAACGTATCTATAATTTCTGCTTGTTCCATGCCCTTTTATGTGACATTGCTACATGTTTTGCTACAGTTTTATATCATTTTACACATATTTGGACTAACCTACTAACTCAGTGCAACCAGTGCCAGTTTCTGTCTGCTCATGTCTGTAAGTTGCAGGTATTTTACCCCAATTTCCAAAGCTCCAAAAATTCCAGAAAAATCATATAAAAAATAAGCAAGACGGAAGATTCTGGAGGCCCTAAGGAGGACCTGGGGGTCCCACCTGGCACCCAGGCGGCCAGGTGGAGCGACCCCCTCCCTGGCCGCGCCATCAGGGCGCCTGGGAGGTGGGGCCACCCCCTTTGGCCTATATTACCTCCTTTTTCGGAAAACCCTCGAGGAGAACCCCGCATCGCAAATTTCCACTTTGTTCTGCCGCCGCCGTGCTTCCAAGATCAGGAGCACCAGAAGACCTCTTCCCGGCACCTTGACGGAGGGAGGATTGACCTCCGGGAGCCTATCCACCACCATGGACGCTACCTGGATGTGCCGTGAGTAGTCCCCCTTTGACCATGGGTCCATGACCAGTATCTATGTGATGTCTTCTCTCCAATATTTTTCTTCAATTCTTAGTCCTTGTGAGCTTCCCTACATGATCAAGGCACCTATGTAATTTTCTTGTTGTTGCTATGTTGTGTTTGCTGGGATCCGATGGATTATGAGATTATGTTCAGATCGTGATGAGTTATATATTTGGTTTACCTTTTATATTTTGTTGTTGAGTAATTCTTGTGTGTTCTCCATTACTTTTTATTGCTTTGACCAAGTAGTAGATAGTAACTCCAAGAGGTAGCGTTTATGCATGATTGTGGGTTTGTGCCCCCCGATGTCTAGGTTGAGTGACAAAAACATGAGACTAGGGGATTGGATGTTGCCACGAGGGAGAAAACAATGGTGCTTGTAAACGCAGTTGCAAGGATTGTTTACCTTAAACATAGATTGTTAATGCAGTTGTCTGTTGCTTTGAGTTTAAACTTTGGGTGGGGCTCGCAACTTAATACCAGCGAGATGTTCTGGATAGATATATCAAGGTGGATGATTAGTGAGTAGATGCAGATGGATTTTGGTCTACTTTTCTTGGCATACTGCCCATACTTTTGAGCCTCTAACTTTCCAGTAGCATAATTAGCATTGTGGTGCGTTTAAAATTCTGTCAATTGCCCAACTGTAATTTGTTTACCCAACTTAGCTATTTTATTGTATTTTGGGGGAGAGGCGTCACTAGTGAACATCATGGGACCCCGGTCCATATTGCCACCACTGTTTACACCTTCACTTTATTTCCTTCTTTTACTTTCAGTTGCAATTATCACTATTATCCTCTTGCGTTTGATCCTTTGTAAACAACAAGGCCGGAGGGATTGACAACCCCTCTGTACTCTTCGGGAAAAAAGTTACTTGTTATGTGTGCAGGTCCACGTCTTCTGTAAGCGTCAGAGCAGCAGACACCTACTTGTCGACCTTGGAGTCCTACTGGAGACAAACCTTGTTATCTTCACCGAGGGAAATTTGCTACTATCTACATCTCAACCTTCCACTTTGCGTAACCAATGAAGGGCGATAATCCGTTATCATCTCTCGTACCATCACGCAAATTTCTGGCTCCGTTTCCGGGGACTCCAATCTTCAAGATAGGGGAGTTGCACACTATCTTTTATCTTTCCTTTTTAGTCTTATTAGTTTACCTTATAGTTTTTATCTTAGTGTCATTTATCAAAAACCACAAAAAATTGTTTGCTTTGTTCTTGCTTGCTACTGTTAATATTGGTTTGACTGAAAACACTAAGTTGTGTGAATTCACTAGTCACAACAACAATGACTTTATCAGCACTCCTATTGCCCCACCTGCCACTTCAGCACCCTCTTATGAAATTAAACCTGCTTTGTTGAATCTTGTTATGAAAGATCAATTCTCCGGTGCTGGAGATGCTGCTGCATTACACTTGAATAATTTTGTTGAGATTTGTGATATGCAAAAGTATAAAGAAGTAGATGGTGATATTGTTAAAATTAAGCTTTTTCCTTTCTCCTTGTGAGGAGGAGCTAAAATATGGCTTCAATCATTGCCTAGGAATAACATAAATTCTTGGGATAAGTGCAAGGATGCTTTTATTGGGAAGTACTGCCCACCTGCTAAGATTATCCAATTGAGGAGTAATATTATCAATTTTAAGCAATTGGATAATGAACGCGTTGCCCAAGCTTGGGAACACATGAAATCTCTTGTTACCAAGAAGGGGAGTTAGGCAGGGTGATCCTTTCTCACCTCTGCTCTTTGTTCTTGCTGCTGACTTGTTGCAATCAGTGATCAATGATTTACTAAAAAGGGACTCCTCAATTTGCCTATTCCTTGCCATGACCCTGACTTCCCTGTAGTGCAATATGCTGATGATACTACTTTGGTGATGCCTGCTGAAGTTAAACAATTGTTGGTGTTAAAAGAGGCTCTACAGAGATTTTCTGAGACAACTGGCCTAGATATCAATTATAATAAATCATCAATGATCCCCATTAATATTGATGAGGCTAGGCTTTCCCAATTGGCTACTGCTTTTGGGTGTCAAATGGGGAAATTGCCCTTTACTTACTTAGGGCTACCAGTTGGAACCACTAGGCCTAAAATGGTGGATCTCCTTCCTCTGGTTGACTGCATGGAGAGAAGACTCACTGCCAGTTCTTGCTTTCTTACTCAGGGAGGAAAGTTGCAATTATTGAATTCAGTTATATCTTCCATGCCCATCTATTTCCTTTGCTCTCTGCATATACCCATTGGTATAATTAAGCAGCTTGAAAGGATTCAAAGACAGTTCCTGTGGAGAAAATATGGCCAGGACTCTGGTAAATCTTTGGCTGCTTGGGATCTGCATTGCAGGCCCAAAAACAAAGGGGGTCTGGGTATCTTGAATTTACAGCTGCAGAATCAGGCACTGCTTATGAAATATCTGAAGAAATTCTATAACAAGGAGGAGGTGCCCTAGGTAGCTCTCATTTGGAACTCTTACTATCACCAAAGAGTACCCAATGCAACTGAGCTTTGTGGTTCTTTTTGGTGGAGAGATGTAGCCAAATACATGGATATTTTTGTGGCTGTTTCCAAGATCCAGATTGGCCCTCGGTATTCTGTGTTATTGTGGCATGATTTCTGGATGGAACATATGAATAGATCACTGTCTCATAAATTTGCTGTTATCCTATGATAAAGATCCTCTGATATCTTTTCAGGAGGTTTTGGGCACATCTGAGCTCACTGATCTATTCAACATGCCACTCTCTGTTCAGGCTTATGAGGAGCTTATGGAGTTAACCTTGATACTCCAAAACCACACATCTGAGTTGTTTTCTTGTTGCTGGACCTGGAGGCAAAATACCAAGGAACCATATACTGCAAAGAAAATTTACACCATGGTCCATGCTCCTATCCAATCCAACCCCCTTCTCAATTGGATTTGGAAATCCTGCTGCATCCTCAAAACTAAAGTGTTTGCCTGGTTAGTGATTATGGATCGTCTCAACACCAAGGTCATGATCATCAAGAGACACTGGAACATTGAGGATGGGCCAGAATGTGTGTTATGTCCCACTCAACACCTGGAGACCAGAGATCACTTGTTCTTCCAATGCAACTTCAGTGCTAGAATTTGGACATATCTTCAAATCGACTGGTCATTGGGGAATGATATGGTGCAGGTGGCCACAAAGGATAGAGAGGCTTTTCAGAAACCTTTCTTTGTTGAGGTAGTGTTCACTGCCTGGTGGAATATCTGGATGGTGAGGAATGCCAAATGTTTCAAACATGAGAGGCCATCTTTTGCAAAGTGGAAAATGGGCTTCACCCATGATCTCACTCTGCTTAGCTACCGGATTAAACCTAGGTTTAAAGATGAATTACTTAGATGGATTGACTTCCTGCCCCCTTGAGGGGCCATTTTTTTGAAGCTTTTGTTGTAAATTCTCTAAATATTGTGGTGCATTAATAAAATGTTGGGGGTGTTTTACCCTTCAGTCTTAAAGCTTCAAAAAATGCTTATAGGAGTAATTTTGGTAGCAATCCTAGACCGTTCCCATCCAACAACTTTGGGAACAACAACACTTATCCTAGCACCAAAATCTCCACTTCTGAATTAGAGAGCATGCTTAAGGACTATATCACTTCTCAAAAAGCCTTCAACGAGAGTGTAGAAGAGAAAATAGAAAAACTAGATAGCCTCTCTTTGAAGGTAGAAAATATAGCTCATGAGGTAGAATTGCTTAAAATAAGAACTTCTCCCCTAGAGGAAAGAAAAACTACACTCATGAATGCTATCCAAGTCCAAATTAATGAGAATATTAGAATGCTAGCCAAACTTTAAGATAGATGGGCTAGAGAGAAGGAAGAGGAAGATAGAATTAAGATCCTTCCTACACACACTACTGTCTCCACTATACAAGTTTTTGAGGATGTCAAAACTTTTAGCACCAACACATCCCTAGTCCCATTGGACCTATTAATGGTGATGCTAATACCTCAACTTTAGGACAAGAAACTCCCATCAATCGAGAGACTACCAAGAGAATGAGCTTAGATGACATCACCACCACTTTAATTAATGGTAGTGATCTTGATTTTGATAATTCTAGTCTTTCTGAAGTTATCACATTTTTGCAAATAATGGATAAAGACCCCCACACTTGTTGCCTTTACCGAGCATATTACCAATGCTCTTATCAAACCTAGGGAGGAGAAGCTCAATCTTGAGACTTCCATCCCTAGCAAGCTAGAAGATGGTTGGTATCCCATAGTCAAAATTAAATTGAATATTTTTTTCTTACTTTGCTTTATGTGATGTTGGAGCTAGTGCCTCCGTTATGCCCAAAAGAATGTATGATATGCTCAATTTGAAACCTTTTGATACATTTTTGTTTGTTGTTGGTCTTGTTGATTCTTCCGTAAAGAAACATTTAGGAAGGATCGATGATGTTCTTATTATTTTCAATGATAATTATGTTCCCGTTGATTTTCTTGTTATGGACATTGAGTGTGATCCCTCATATCTAATTATTTTGGGATGTCCTTTTCTTCGCACCGTTGGTGCTATCATTGACATGAAAGAAGGGGCCATTAGATTACAATTCCCCCTTAAAAAGGGAATGGAACACTTCCCTCGAAAGAAGATTAAGTTACCTTATGAGTCTGTTACACGGGCAAGCTATTCTTTTGATATTGACAAAACTTGATCTTCTTTGTATCGTTCCTAGCTAAAAGGCATAAAAGAAAGTGCTTGATGGGAGGCAACCCAACATGTTTTTACTTTCAGTTGTAGTGGTCTTGATGCTTGTTACTACTGTAGCAACATCATTGTATCTTTATTTTCAAGCTTGTGCCAAGGTTTAGCCTCCGATTGCAAGAAAGTTCAAAAGTTGTGACATGCTGTCCAGGAACAGATTATGTCCCCTCGACGAAAAAAATAGCCAAAAATCACCAGATCATCTTATTGATCTGAATTGTTTTTACAGCATGCTCTATACAATTAGCTTTCATGCGTCTGTTCTGAGTTTTTTGATTTGAGTTGCAGAAGTACCCTGAAAAAATTATTTACTACATGTTGGTCTGTTTTTCACAGATTCTGCCACGTTTTGCGTTTTCATCATTTTAAAAATCTTAAGCTTGCTTTTTATTTGCAAAAACTTTTTGGCAATCTTGAGAAACAGTAGCTCTCCAAGAATATCTTTATTTCCAGTGGAGAAAAATTATTTTATCATGGGTACTAACCACTCTAATCAGCTTATGACGAGTTTCATATGAAGGGAGTTTTCAAGTATGCAGAGGAAGATGATGAAAGAAGATTCGGAAGTGTCAAGAATTCAACCTTGGGGATGCCCCCATGCACCCCCAATAAATATCCAAGGATACTCAAGCATCTAAGTTTGGGGATGCCCCCGTGCATCCCCTTCTCCATCAACAATCATCAGTTCGTCCTTCTCCATGCTTTATATTTATGACTTCATATGTTACGTGCTAATCTTGGAGCGTCTCGCTCTTTACTTTTTAGTTTGTATCAGTTTCGCTTGTTGTTCATAACAATTTGGATCCTAGCCTTCATTGTTTGGAAGAGAAACACGCTCCACTCCACCGTAGAACACAACATAGGCTTGCATTCTTATCTTTCTTTTTTTGTGTGTGTACTATATCTTTTCATAGTTGTTGTCATGCTTAGCAATTATTTTTCATGGTTATATTTTTGAGAGATTTTATTTAGGTTGTTCCAGGAACTCTCTTAGTTTTCATGCTTATCTTGTTTAGAGAGTGTTCTTGTTGCACTGAGTTGTGTGTCTTGCATGAGTAGGTAATTAAGGTTGCTATTACAAGTGTAGTAGTTACATGCAATAGTTTTGAGGTATTTATTTGAGTAATGGTTGGCCATTAGAGTGCAAAGAGGTTGAGCCTATTAGTGATAGGTGTCGTATTTTGGGAAATCCGTGCCTATTTTCAAAAACTACAAAAATTAGTTGAGAACTCTAGCTACTAGATGGATCGCTAACCTCTAGATGGGTTGGAATATATAGAGTACCCTCACATACCATGGATCGAGGATGCGCAAGGATAACCAAACCACCATACACCCCTCCTCGGGGTACTCGTCTCTTTGATAACCTCCCGAATAGATAGAGAATTACCGATAATAAGTGCATGAGTTCTTCGGACTAATGCGAGTATTCAATTGTTGGCACTTCCACCTTCCCATATTTTGATAGCCTCTTCGGTACCGTGCATTGCCCTTTCTCACCTTGAGAGTTGGTGCATACTTCGCCGGTGCATCTAAACCCTTGGCATGATACTCTTTGTCGTCTTAAACCTCCTTATATCTTCCTCAAAACAGCCACCATACCTACCTATCAAGGAATTTCCATAGCCTTTCTGAGATACATTGCCATGCAACATCCACCATCTCATGACTTGATCTTCATGTCATACATGCTTTTGCTTGATCGAGGAGCCGCATGCTAGTTGGGCTTTGCCCTTATTATTTCTACATGAATCTCTAGTATCATTGCATATCCTGCTACACTAGCAGAGGCATACATTTGCATACATCATGATAGTTTTCATCTTTCTTTATGTTGCGTACTTCTTATAAAGTGTGAAGATCTTATATACTCTTGTAAAATATAGAGTGTTGCCCTTAAGTGAGGAAAAGATCCCAAAGAGGACAAATTAAAAGATCCCAAAGAGGAAAAATGAGAGATAAATAGAAAGAGCCAATGAGGCCACAAAAATGCAAAAAAATAGAAAAAAGAAAAAAAGAAATAAAAAGAGAGACGGGGCAAAACTACTATTCATTTTGAAAGATCCACACTCGTACTCCATTGTCATATTTGTACTCCATAGAGATTATCATTCATGCATAACTATGTGGGGATCCTTACACTATAGAACTTGGCTTGCATATTCCAAGGATGAGCCTCCTCAATGAGCTCTAGGTCTTCATAAGAAAGCAAGTTGGATGAACTGATGGAACTGAAGTACTGCTCCTCGTTGGCTACCCCAAGTGGAAGGTTGAGATGTAGCTAGCAGCAAATTTCCCTCGGTGAAGATACCAAGGTTATCGAACCAGTAGGACTCCAACTGCTGCAAGTAGGTGTCAACGGCGCCAGATAATAAGTTGACGTGGACCTGCACACTGATAGAAATAACTTTGGTCCCAACGAGTACAGAGAGGTTGTCAATGTCTCCGGTCTTGTCGTTTACAAAGGGTCAAACGCAAGAGATAATGGTAGTGATAATTGCAACTAGAAAGTAAAACAGAAAGTAAATTGAGGGTGTAAAAAGTAGTGGAAATATGGACCGGGGTCCCATGAAGTTCACTAGTGATGTCTCTCTCCCAAAAGACGATAAACATCTATGTGAGGTGAACAAATTACAGCTGGGCAATTGACAGGATTAAAAACGCACCACAATGCTAATTATGCAACAAAAGAAAGGAAGAGGCTCAAAAGCATGGGCAGTACGCCAAGACAAGTAGATCGAAATCCATCTGCATCTACTCACTAATCATCCACCTTGAGATATCTATCCAGAACATCTCACTGGTATTAAGTTGCGAGCCCCACCCAAAGTGTAAACCCAAAGCAACAAACAACTGCATTAAAAGAACTTTGCGTAAAGTAACAATCCTTGCAACCGAGGTTACAAGCAACGTTGTTTTCCCCCTTGTGGCAACAACACATTCCCTAGACTCATGTTTCTGTCACTCAAGATAGTCATCAGGGGGCATTGTGACGCCCCCAAAATCAGACCGTGTACAGTAATCATACACGCAAGGTACACGATCGAGATTAGGGACTCACGGTGAGATATCACAACACAACTCTACAAATAAAATAATACAAGTTGTTTAATACAAGCCAGGGGCCACGAGGGCTCGAATACAACAGCTCAAGAGCACAAGGTCAGCGGAATCAATAGTATCTGAGTACAGACACAAAGGTACAAGGTTGCCTTAAGAAGGCTAGCACACAAAAAAAACAGATCGAAAAGGCGAGGCCTCCTGCCTGGGAAACTCCAAGCTACTCCTGGTCAACGGGGAACTCTCGTAGAGGGCATCGGGGATCTTCACGTTGCGGTGGTCGACATCGGGGATCTCCTACTCCTGGACTCCAACGTCGACTGCAGCGGCCGATCAGGCAAAACAATTAAGGAAATAAAGCAGGTGAGTATCTAGTATACCCGCGAGTCTTACGTCCGCTACTAAGCAATATGCATTGTATCAACGGAAAGAAGAGGTTGTATATAGTGGACTGAAAGACAGAAATCCAGAGCAAGGATAAGAAGCTAGGCCTAACAAAGACTAGCATCTTCCGACGATGTCTTGCAGCATGAGGTAAGAATCAGCCAACAGTTTATATCAAGCAATAAAATAACAATGAAGCAGAAGTTGCTGCAACATTGAATAATAATAAGTTGTAATAATTAACAATGCCTCCGAGTTCACCTCCTCGACATCCCCGCGAGGAAGAGAACCCGGAACCATACAGTTTAATAATAGTTTCTAGTGGAAAGATCCAGCTTCAGCATAAAGCGTCCTGTTACCGTGGACACGGCTATCCGAATAGATTAATCTTCCCTGCAGGGGTGCACTTGTGTTACGCTACACGCACGGATCTCCAGGGTGGCGGGAACCTTGTTAGGGAACGATCCACCGAGGCTATCCGACACTTCATAGCCCATCTTTCAAACTCAACAGAGAGGTCATCCACCGGACTATATCCTATGTACGCGGGGCTTTGGACCCTAACCCCGACGTACTCCTGCACGGTGCGAGGCTGGCCGGTGAAGTTAAAGCAAATCCAAATAAGACACCACCGTGCGAGCAAATAAGACAACACCACTTCCCGGTGCAGGCCGCGGTACTGCTGACGTCTGAAGAGTCCTCGGACGACACTAAGAAGCAGGGGAGCCCATAACTCGTAGTTCCCACGGGTAGGTAGTGCGTACATGGCATATAGCCAACTCAAGACATTCACTGAACCATTTAGAATTTTAATTAACCTGCGAGACAACCGTCATCGTTGCCTCGACTTAACTGACCCGCGGACAACGACAGCAGCCAGGACCACCAGTACATCGGTGCCTGCCCCGTCGTCCCACCAAGTCACTGCGGTTACCAACAAGGTGAACCGTCTCCTTACCTTGTCTCGCGTGTGCTCCGGGAGGAGCTCGACTTTCGGAGGTTGGTAACCCTCGCGGCCAACGATCAGGGGCCAAGCACACCGGTACACTGGTCGTACCCTCCCTATCGTCCCGTAGCAATACCACTCGCGGGCACCGTTGGGTCGCCCGACTTCTTACCTTTAAGGACACCAGTTGGTTCGAGTCCCTACCGTTAAGTGAAACCAGGAGGAATCACCCTCGATGGTACACTTAAGAGGTTTGACAGAGACATCAGCGGAATGAACTAAAGAGGTAAACCTCATATCATCCCGGTGATGCTACGCTGCTGAGCCGACGAGAGTGAAATACGAGTCCATTCCACTCGTAAGTCAACCCGAAGCGACTCGGCAGAGTCTCGCCGTTGTAGGTTCCCTAGGGTGTCTGCATTGATCCGTACCTGTTGCAGTTATAATACTTGTATCATCCGCGTTCACTCCCCTGAGTGATCACGGCCCTCTATCTAATCCTAGCTAACAATGCGCAGGGTTTACTGCTGAATAATGCATAACAATAATAGGCAGCATAGGATTAAAGGAAGGCACATCAAGGGGCTACAATGACAGGCGATGCAATTGAATAGGATTGTAATCGTAGAAGCAGCAGTAACAATGCCTAGTGCAAGAAAGGTACGGAAAGATAGGCGATATCTGGGGAAGAGAATGGCTCTGCTTGCCTGGAAGCTCGACGGTAGGGGCAGGGTCATCGACGAAGTAGTCGTACCCGGCAGCAGTGTAGTCGGCGGTAGCAGCGTGGACTATCGGAGAATAAAGGGGGGAAGGAGAAACAATAAATACACAACAATAATAGCAATACAAATGCAAGACATAGAAGATACAAAGCAACGGAGCTCTAACGCAGTGTTAAGTATTTTTCGGCGGAGCGGGAATTTATCCGGCGATGACTCATCAGTACCGGGTGATTACCGGACAGATGATCCGGAGGGTAAGGTATCATGCCGGAGGTGTCGTGGACATCCGACACATGTGTGGGTGTTGTATCCGGGTTAGTTGATCTATTCCGAACAACATCCGTGTTCGGAATAAATTCATCCGGGCACGCTAACAGTACCGGACCATTTATCGGACAGTCGGTCCGGAGGGGGAATGTTCGATGTTCGTTGTGTTAGAGGGGTTTGGTGAGGATACGGGTATCGTATCTGTAATCGTTGATCCGTTCTGAGTAACTTTCGTATACAAAGTATTTTGATCCGGGCAATTTTTATCGGTACCGGGAATTATCGACAGACGGCCCGAAGGGGGGAATGTCGATGTTCGGTACATTAGAGGGGGGTGGTAGACATACAGATAGCGTATCCGTAACCGTTGTATTTTTCTGATCAACTTTCATGTATAAAGTTTTTGAATCTGACTTACGGTTTAAAAGATATTCAAATACAAAGTTAAATCATTTAAAAAGAATTTCTGAATTTCTTTTATTAATAAACCAACATTATCCACAAGTTCTGTTGACTGGTCAACTGACAGATGGGACCCACCTGTCAGCCTCACAGTATTAATAATACACATAATTAAATTTAATAACAGTGGGGTCCCACATGTCATTGACTCACACATTTTATAAATCAATAATTTTAAATACTGAGAACTGGGGCCCAGGTGTCATAGACACAGAGTTTAATTAACCTGTTTAATTAAGTTAAAGGGGCATGGGGCCCATATGTAAGTCTGACATTTTTAATCCAACCCCAATTAATCTTAAGCTAATGGCCTTGGGCCCACTCGTCAGTGAGATTAGTGGGCGGTTAGGTGATTAACTGCCGGATTAAGCCACGGGGCCCACCCGTCAGTGAGGTTAGCCCCTGGCTTAACTACGCGGGCACGCCGGCGAGGCCGAACTCCGGCGAGGTGGCCGCTTCGGCCGACTCCGGCCACGGTTCGAGGCGTCGTTTCCTCCGTTTGATCGAGCAGAGCGCCGCCAACCGATCTGTGGTGGTGGGGGTTGACGGGGATGACCGGGGCGAGCTTGAAGACGACAATGGCAGAGCTGCGCTCGGGCTCCAATGGTGAAAGGCAACCCCTGACGAAATCGAGCGCGCAAACAGGCCAAATCTCACCCACCGCATACAAGGGTCTTGATGGTGCACTTGGCGCGGACGGAAGCACGGCGGAGCGAGCACATGGTCGCCCACGACGTCGGACAGAGTGTGCGAAAGAGGAGAATCATCTACGGGCTAAACCGGCGGCTACGGGTACATGGAGATGGTGCGGAAGCTCACCCTGAACGCGTCGAGGGGGAAGCGGGGTCGACGGAGGCTCGGAGTGGCCTGAATTTGCGGCGGCGAGCGGCGAGGCAGAGGAGGGGAACGACGGCGTAGCGCGCGATGTAGAGGTCCACGGCCCGATTCCTTGGGCGAGGCGACGAAGACGAGGACCGCGCACACGCTGGACACGACGGCGGGGTCGGGGGAGGTCAGTGGCCGCACGGGCTCGAGGTGGCGTCCATGGCGGTCTCGGGTGCGCTGCGGGAGAGGAGAGGGAGAGGCAGGGGAGGGAATGGGGGCGTCCGTCCTCGACCTTGTCTCCATGAGGTAGACGGTGAGGGAGGGGGCAGGTGAGGGGGCAGGTGAAGAGGGGGGGAGCAGGTGAGCGGAGGGGGCCGGCCAAGCAGTGGCCATGGCCATGGCCGTGACGCCACGGGGGGGGGGGGGGCAGGTGAGGGAGAGAGAGAAGAGACGGGTGGGCTGGGCCCTGGGGTGGGCTGTCACCCCAGGCGTTAGATTAGGGTTTTGTTATTTTTTTGTGTTTTTCCCCTTTTTGTTTTCTTTTCTGTTAGTTCTGTTTGTAATTAGTTTAATGTCTTTTATATTTTTATACCACATAAAATTTGTTCCAAAATTATGGTTGCATCATAGTTAAGTGCCACAAAAAGTTTGGGCATTAATAAAAATCATTTAAATATTGTTATTTATGTTGAAAGGCTTTTTGGCATTGTTTTTCTACTGTTTTTATTTATTTATAATATTAAAACATTACAATAAAACCCTAATTCACTTTTATTATGGCCTAATGATTATTAGGCATTTAATAAAAATGATTGCATAATTTTTAGTTCAATTATTATATCCACTTATTTATTATAATTTCCATGGCAATTCAACAATTCCCAACTATTGTTTTTTTTTATTTAAATATTATTCCTTTATATTACTATACCATTTTTAATAAAACAACCATTGCTATATTATCATGGCTTAAGATTGCTAGGAATTTTATAAAAAGATTCCATTATTTTGGTTCAACCAAGATTTCCACTTTTATATTAACTTTCAAAATAATTTTTGATGACACCACAAGATTGGTTTCACAATCAACACCGACTTGTGATTATTGTAATGGTTAGTTGGATTTCGTTTACCCATGGTCAAGTAGATTGACATGCATCCACAACTCTTGGAGCAAAGTTTTATCATCCACTTTTATTTGAAAATTTTAACAGGGTGAGAATCTGACAGAGCTATGATCAAAGGTGATCATGGCTTGATCATCACCAGTAATGATCACTAACAGTGGAATCACTGTACTGATTACTGTTACTGATTCCGAGGGTGTTACAAATCTCCACCACTACAAAGAATTCTCGTCCCGAGAATTAAAAGTAGTGTAAGGGGTAGAGTTTCGGTTTTGCCTTCTAAAAAAAATCTTCTTGTTCTTGTTGTCCTACTCGAAGAAATTAATCCTTCACGTTGAGGCCTTCACTGCACTGTATCGGTGCATCTCGATGGGTTTTCATCCTTTCTTCGGGGCTTCATCGCACTCACGAACAAGTTAAGAGGTAAAGCTCAAGGGGGTCGGATCGATACAAGATCAGTCGAATGGGGTTGCTCAAGGGTATGGGGTACAAAGTCCTTCCGAGTTTAAGCTCAGGGAAGTACGTCGAGAGAATTTTTAAGCGGATAGGCACGTATTCGATGCCGATGACGGAAGATGGGAAAAGGGCCCCGATCATCAGACACAAGCACTGAGTCTGATATCGGACGGAATATCACAAGGTATAGGACAAGAGTCAGGTTTCGTCCCTGTGGATCTGTGGGTTATGGGCCCCATTGAACCAGGGTGGTGACATTCAATGCGATCAAGTTGGAAGGGTATGACGGAGGTCAACTTGTAAACTATGTCGGCAACAACATCAGTGCCAAGGGCGAGGGACGAAGAGAACCATTTTCCTGCTCGTTAAGACGAGGCGGACCAATTGGCAAAGTTCTCGTCCATCGGTGGTCACCGAAAATTCATCAACAATCGTAACTAGTTGTACAGACAATGTAGCACACCAAAGTGTTTACATAAGCAGGGATTTATCACTGCCCAGATAATTTATATAAAAAGAAAGATTAAACAGACCAATGAAAAGGAAAAGCTGATGATACACAAGTATCAGGTGTATATCTTTCCAAAGAAAAGCGGAGCACGATATACACGACCAAGTTGTATTGGCAGAGAGTCAAGGGGGTTATCGATGATAACACAAATCATCGAGGGGTATGGAGGGTATTTCACACGATGAATCCAATTGAAACATGGAAGAAGCCACGTAAGCTTAGTCGGATAATAATCCATAAAAAGGTCGGATGGTTCGCAAAGGATCCGATGTGAGTATGGGCACGCAACCAGAAGGGGAAAGAATACCAAGGCATCGGGTGACAGAAGCACCGGAATAACTTGATGCTTAAGTACAAGGAAATTGTGATTTCCCGATCGGGAGGTGGACGCAATTATCCACACGGACTTATCGGTGGCAGGGGATTGCAAAGGCGATGATTACGCAGGTTCTCGGGAATTTATCAGAGAGTAATCTTCGAAATCTTCAGGTGGATCAGGCGATCATCGGGAAGGCAGTGCTCTCCGGAAGGAAGGAGGTACGTGAACCTAAGTCAGAGTTATTAAAACTTTACCAGCAAGGATAAGAGAGCAGAGTTGCAGAGCATAGGTACGGAGAAAAAAGATCCTAATACCATAGATATCACACGTAGTGACATCGATGTGGGCCCGTAAGCCAAAATTAAGTTAGCAAAGTAGTTTTGCAAATACTAGACTCGACTTCGACCAAGGAGTGGTTAGGGGCTTCCTACAGGCAGTCGGCTCTGATACCAACTTGTGACGCCCCCAAAATCAGACCGTATACAGTAATCATACACGCAAGGTACACGATCGAGATTAGGGACTCACGATGAGATATCAAAAAACAACTCTACAAATAAAATAATACAAGCTGTTTAATACAAGCCAGGGGCCACGAGGGCTCAATACAACAGCTCAAGAGCACAAGGTCAGCGGAAGCAATAGTATCTGAGTACAGACACAAAGGTACAAGGTTGCCTTAAGAAGGCTATCACAAAAAAAAACAGATCGAAAAGGCGAGGCCTCCTGCCTGGGAAACTCCAAGCTACTCCTGGTCAACGGGGAACTCGACGTCGTAGAGGGCATCGGGGATCTTCACGTTGCGGTTGTCGACATCGGGGATCTCCTACTCCTGGACTCCAACGTCGACTGCAGCGGCCGATCAGGCAAAACAGTAAAGGAAATAAAGCAGGTGAGTATCTAGTATACCCGCGAGTCTTACGTCCGCTACTAAGCAATATGCATTGTATCAACGGAAAGAAGAGGTTGTATATAGTGGACTGAAAGACAGAAATCCAGAGCAAGGATAAGAAGCTAGGCCTAACGAAGACTAGCATCTTCCGACGATGTCTTGCAGCATGAGGTAAGAATCAGCCAACAGTTTATATAAAGCAATAAAATAACAATGAAGCAGAAGTTGCTGCAACATTGAATAATAATAAGTTGTAATAATTAACAATGCCTCCGAGTTCACCTCCTCGACATCCCCGCGAGGAAGAGAACCCGGAACCATACAGTTTAATAATAGTTTCTAGTGGTAAGATCCAGCTTCAGCATAAAGCGTCCTGTTACCGTGGACACGGCTATCCGAATAGATTAATCTTCCCTGCAGGGGTGCACTTGTGTTACGCTACACGCACGGATCTCCAGGGTGGCGGGAACCTTGTTAGGGAACGATCCACCGAGGCTATCCGACACTTCATAGCCCATCTTTCAAACTCAACAGAGAGGTCATCCACCGGACTATATCCTATGTACGCGGGGCTTTGGACCCTAACCCCGACGTACTCCTGCACGGTGCGAGGCTGGCCGGTGAAGTTAAAGCAAATCCAAATAAGACACCACCGTGCGAGAAAATAAGACAACACCACTTCCCGGCGCAGGCCGCGGTACTGCTGACGTCTGAAGAGTCCTTGGACGACACTAAGAAGCAGGGGAGCCCATAACTCGTAGTTCCCACGGGTAGGTAGTGCGTACATGGCATATAGCCAACTCAAGACATTCACTGAACCATTTAGAATTTTAATTAACCTGCCAGACAACCGTTATCATTGCCTCGACTTAACTGACCCGCGGACAACGACAGCAGCCAGGACCACCAGTACATCGGTGCCTGCCCCGTCGTCCCACCAAGTCACTGCGGTTACCAACAAGGTGAACCGTCTCCTTACCTTGTCTCACGTGTGCTCCGGGAGGAGCTCGACTTTCGGAGGTTGGTAACCCTCGCGGCCAACGATCAGGGGCCAAGCACACCGGTACACTGGTCGTACCCTCCCTGTCGTCCCGTAGCAATACCACTCACGGGCACCGTTGGGTCGCCCGACTTCTTACCTTTAAGGACACCAGTTGGTTCGAGTCCCTACCGTTAAGTGAAACCAGGAGGAATCACCCTCGATGGTACACTTAAGAGGTTTGACAAAGACATCAGCGGAATGAACTAAAGAGGTAAACCTCATATCATCCCGGTGATGCTACGCTGCTGAGCCGACGAGAGTGAAATACGAGTCCATTCCACTCGTAAGTCAACCCGAAGCGACTCGGCAGAGTCTCGCCGTTGTAGGTTCCCTAGGGTGTCTGCATTGATCCATACCTGTTGCAGTTATAATACTTGTATCATCCGCGTTCACTCCCCTGAGTGATCACGGCCCTCTATCTAATCCTAGCTAACAAATCGCAGGGTTTACTGCTGAATAATGCATAACAATAATAGGCAGCATAGGATTAAAGGAAGGCACATCAAGGGGCTACAATGACAGGCTATGCAATTGAATAGGATTGTAATCGTAGCAGAAGCAGTAACAATGCCTAGTGGAAGAAAGGTACGGAAAGATAGGCGATATCTGGGGAAGAGAATGGCTCTGCTTACTTGGAAGCTCGACGGTAGGGGCAGGGTCGTCGACGAAGTAGTCGTACCCGGCAGCAGTGTAGTCGGCGGTAGCAGCGTGGACTATCGGAGAATAAAGGGGGGAAGGAGAAAAAATAAATACACAACAATAATAGCAATACAAATGCAAGACATAGAAGATACAAAGCAACGGAGCTCTAACGCAGTGTTAAGTATTTTTCGACGGAGCGGGAATTTATCCGGCGATGACTCATCAGTACCGGGTGATTACCGGACAGATGATCCGGAGGGGAAGGTATCATGCCGGAGGTGTCGTGGACATCTGACACATGTGTGGGTGTTGTATCCGGGTTAGTTGATCTATTCCGAACAACATCCGTGTTCGGAATAAATTCATCCAGGCACGCTAACAGTACCGGACCATTTATCGGACAGTCGGTCCGGAGGGGGAATGTTCGATGTTCGTTGTGTTAGAGGGGTTTGGTGAGGATACGGGTATCGTATCTGTAATCGTTGATCCGTTCTGAGTAACTTTCGTATACAAAGTATTTTGATCCGGGCAATTTTTATCGGTACCGGGAATTATCGACAAACGGCCCGAAGGGGGGAATGTCGATGTTCGGTACGTTAGAGGGGGGTGGTAGACATACAAATAGCGTATCCGTAACCGTTGTATTTTTCTGATCAACTTTCATGTATAAAGTTTTTGAATCTGACTTACGGTTTAAAAGATATTCAAATACAAAGTTAAATCATTTAAAAAGAATTTCTGAATTTCTTTTATTAATAAACCAACATTATCCACAAGTTCTATTGACTGGTCAACTGACAGATGGGACCCACCTGTCAGCCTCACGGTATTAATAATACACATAATTAAATTTAATAACAGTGGGGTCCCACATGTCATTGACTGACACATTTTATAAATCAATAATTTTAAATACTGACAACTCGGGCCCAGGTGTCATAGACACAGAGGTTAATTAACCGGTTTAATTAAGTTAAAGGGGCATGGGGCCCATATGTAAGTCTCACATTTTTAATCCAACCCCAATTAATCTTAAGCTAATGGCCTTGGGCCCACTCGTCAGTGAGATTAGTGGGCGGTTAGGTGATTAACTGTCGGATTAAGCCACGGGGCCCACCCGTCAGTGAGGTTAGCCCCTGGCTTAACCACGCGGGCACGCCGGCGAGGCCGAACTCCGGCGAGGTGGCCGCTTCGGCCGACTCCGGCCACGGTTCGAGGCGCCGTTTCCTCCGTTCGATCGAGCAGAGCGCCGCCAACCGATCTGTGGTGGTGGGGGTTGACGGGGATGACCGGGGCGAGCTTGAAGACGACAATGGCGGAGCTGCGCTCGGGCTCCAATGGTGAAAGGCAACCCCTGACGAAATCGAGCGCGCAAACAGGCCAAATCTCACCCACCGCAAACAAGGGTCTTAATGGTGCACTTGGTGCGGACGGAAGCACGGCGGAGCGAGCACATGGTCGCCCACGACGTCGGACAGAGTGTGCGAAAGAGGAGAATCATCTACGGGCTAAACCGGTGGCTACGGGTACATGGAGATGGTGCGGAAGCTCACCCTGAACGCGTCGAGGGGGCAGCGGGGTCGACGGAGGCTCGGAGTGGCCGGAATTTGCGGCGGCGAGCGGCGAGGCAGAGGAGGGGAACGGCGGCGTAGCGCGCGATGTAGAGGTCCACGGCCCGATTCCTTGGGCGAGGCGACGAAGACGAGGACCGCACACACGCTGGACACGACGGCGGGGTGGGGGTGCTCAGTGGCCGCGCGGGCTCGAGGTGGCGTCCATGGCGGTCTCGGGTGCGCTGCGGGAGAGGAGAGGGAGAGGCAGGGGAGGGAATGGGGGCGTCCGGCCTCGACCTTGTCTCCATGAGGTAGCAGGTGAGGGGGCAGGTGAAGAGGGGGGGAGCAGGTGAGCGGAGGGGGCCGGCCAGGCAGTGGCCATGGCCATGGCCGTGACGCCACGGGGGGGGGGGGGGGCAGGTGAGGGAGAGAGAGAAGAGACGGGTGGGCTGGGCCCTGGGGTGGGCTGTCACCCCAGGCGTTAGATTAGGGTTTTGTTATTTTTTTGTGTTTTTCCCCTTTTTGTTTTCTTTTCTGTTAGTTCTGTTTGTAATTAGTTTAATGTCTTTTATATTTTTATACCACATAAAATTTGTTCCAAAATTATGGTTGCATCATAGTTAAGTGCCACAAAAAGTTTGGGCATTAATAAAAATCATTTAAATATTGTTATTTATGTTGAAAGGCTTTTTGGCATTGTATTGCTACTGTTTTTATTTATTTATAATATTAAAACATTACAATAAAACCCTAATTCACTTTTATTATGGCCTAATGATTATTAGGCATTTAATAAAAATGATTGCATAATTTTTAGTTCAATTATTATATCCACTTATTTATTATAATTTCCATGGCAATTCAACAATTCCCAACTATTGTTTTTTTTATTTAAAAATTATTCCTTTATATTACTATACCATTTTTAATAAAACAACCATTCCTATATTATCATGGCTTAAGATTGCTAGGCATTTTATAAAATGATTCCATTATTTTGGTTCAACCAAGATTTCCATTTTTATATTAACTTTCAAAATATTTTTTGATGACACCACAAGATTGGTTCCACAATCAACACCGATTTGTGATTATTGTAATGGTTAGTTGGATTTGGTTTACCCATGGTCAAGTAGATTGACATGCATCCACAACTCTTGGAGCAAAGTTTTATCATCCACTTTTATTTGAAAATTTTAACAGGGTGAGAATCTGACAAAGCTATGATCAAAGGTGATCATGGCTTGATCATCACCAGTAATGATCACTAACAGTGGAATCACTGTAGTGATTACTGTTACTGATTCCGAGGGTGTTACAGGCATGAACCCACAATGATGCATAATGCTACCTCTTCGAGTTACTACCTACAACTTGGCCAAAGGAATAAATAGCAACGAAGAACATGCAATAATTACTCAAGAACATAAATATAAAAGGAGAAGAACCAAATATATTATTCATCACAATCTGAACATAATCTCATAATCCATCAGATCCCAGCAAATTCAACATAGCAACACCAGAAAAATAACATATGTGCATTGATCATGTAGGGAATCTCACAAGGTCTAATCAATGAAGAGCAAAGGTGGAGAAAAGACATCACATGTCTACTGATCATGGACCCATGGTCCAAGGTCGACTACTCACTCTCATCCGAGAAGCGTTCATGGTGGTGGAGAAGCTCCCGGAGGTCAATCCTCCCTCCAGCAGGGTGCCGGAAAGAGGTCTTTTGGTGCTCCCGATCTTGGAAGCGCGGCGGCGGCGAAACAGGGGCGACATCGTGAAAAAGGGTTCTGTCCTCGGGGGTTTCGGGACGAGAGGTAAATATAGGCGAAGGGGGGCAGCCAGGGGGCTACCAAGGAGTCCAGGAGGCCTCTCAGCGCGGCCCCACCCTAGACCGCGCCCCTGGCCGCCTGGGCACCTTGTGGGGCCCCTCTGGCCCCCCTTCGGGACCCTGGAATCTTCCGTGTCGCTGATTTTTTATATATTTTTCCCGGAACTTTTCTGGCACTTTAAGTAACGGGATAACGTGAAATACAAAAACAGCAGAAAACAGAAACTAGCATTATGGTGCACTGAGTTAATAGGTTAGTCCAAATATGATCAAAAGTGTATGAAAGTGCATCAAAAGCATAGCAATACCACCCAAAACATGCATGGTGCAAGCAGAAATTATCGATACGTTTGGAAGTATCAACATCCCTAAGCTTAATTCCTACTCGACCTCGAGTAGGTAAATGATAACAAGCATAATTTCCGTGCTGACATGCTACCAACCATAAAAGGACTTCTAAGTAAAGAAAGCAAGGCATGTAATTCAATTCAAGTCATAACAAGCAAAAGTCTATATTAGAATTGAAACAAGCAACATAAGAACATAAAGGTGCAAGAGCTTTTGCTGTCCGTGACTAAAGATGGCAATTTTATCCATAGACATGGATTCCCGCGGATATCCGACCCGAATGGATAGGGTTTGGGTACGTTTTTACGTCCATGGGCTACACCCGAACCCGACCCGATTATTCATGGGTAGGGCATGGATATAATTATTTATCCGTGGATATACCCGAACCCGACCCGATAATATAACATGTATGTCAGAATTAATTGATCCACACTATGCCATTTTTAATGGAGTATTTTAAAAAAAATGGAAAATACATTGCGCAATCCCTCCCCATCGTAAAATATTTTTGGGGCTCCCCATCATAACATTACTCCACTGTCTCTTCGCATTCTTCATTTTTTTGAACAGACTCATCCTTGAATTTCCTCGTCAAAGGATTCCTCGTTAAGTAGCGAGTCTGTCTCCTCGAGTTTCTCCTCCTGTAGCGCTAGGTATAGCCCCTACTTATGATGCTGCACTTCAGCAGCCCGACACCCCAACTCCATACTCATCGACTACTCTATCTCCGCTTCTCCACGCACGCACGGGAAGGTCAGCGGGCTGACGATGACGGCGGGCCGGAGCGAGGCTTTGAGCTGCGATGCGGAGCGGTGCGACGAACAAATGGCACTATTATGACCAGGCCCAGGAGCACGATGGCGCGACTGTGCCAGGAGGCAGCCGCAAAACACGACGTTAAACCATGCCAAGGAGGTGACGGCCACACCAAACAGACGCTCAGGTGATACATGAGAGATTATAATTGTTTCTCGCCCTTTGTTGGTTGCCACAAGTGGAAGGTGAGATGCAGCGTAGCGGCAAGTTTCCCCTATGTAGAGGATAGGGTTTGTCTCCCATAGGACTCCGGCAATCATAAGTAGATGTCAACGGCGCAACTGACGTGGACGTGCATACAAAACAAATAACTTTGCTCCCAACGAAGTTTAGAGAGGTTGTCAATCTCTCTGGTCTTCTTGTTTACAAAGGATCAAAACACAAGGGATAATGATAATGATAGCAACTGAAAGTAAAAGAAGAAAAGTAAATAAGCATGTAAACAATGATGAGAATATGGACCGGGGTCCCGTAATGTTCACTAGTGATGTCTCTCTCCCAAAAGACGATAAAACTGCTATGCGAGGTCAAAAAATTACAGATGGGCAATTGACAGGATTATAAACGCACCGCAATGCTAACTATGCTACAAAGAGGGGAAGAGGCTCAAAAGCATGGGCAGTACACCAAAATAAGTAGACTGAAATCCAACTTCATCTACTAATAATCATCCACCTTCAGATATCTATCCAGAACATCTCGCTGGTATTAAGTTGTGAGCCCCACCCAAAGTGTAAACCCAAAGCAACAAACAACTGCATTAAAAAGCACTTTGCGTAAAGTAAACAATCCTTCCAACCGCGGTTACAAGCACCGTTGTTTTCCCTCTTGTGGCAACAACACATCCCCTAGACTCATGTTTCTGTCACTCAAGCGTGTCATCAGGGGGCATGAACCAACAATAGAGCATAACGTTCCCTTTTGGAGTTACTACCTACTACTTGGCCAAAGCAATAAACAACAACGAAGAACATGCAAGAATTACTTAGGAACAAAAATATAAAAGATAAGAACCAAATATATTAATTTATCACAATCCGAACATAATCTCATAATCCATCAGATCCCATCAAACTTAGCATAGCAACAGCAGAAAGGTTACATATGTGCCTCGATCATATAGGGCATCTCACGAGGTCTAAACCATGAAGAAAAAAGAGGGGAGGAGAACATCACATAGCTACTGATCCCGAACCCATTGTCCAAAGGAAACTACTCACGGCACATCCGGGAAGCGTCCATGGTGAAGGGGAAGCTCCCGGAGGTCGATCCTCCCTCCGGTAGGGAGCCGGGAAGAGTTCTGCTGGCGCTCCCGATCTTGGAAGCGCGGCGGCGGAGGAACAGAGGCGAGATCGCGAAAAAGGGTTCCGTCTTCGGCGGTTTCGCGTAACGGGGAATAAATAGGCGAAGGGGGGCAGCCAGGTGGGCACCAGGTGTCCAGGCGCCCACTCGGCGCGGCCCCACCCTAGGTCGCGCCACTTGGCCGCCTGGGCACTAGGTGGGGCCCCTCCAGCTCTCCTTCGGGACTCTGGAAGCTTCCGTTACGCTGATTTTTTATCTGATTTTTCCCGGATTTTTGGAGCACTTTTAATATGGGGGAAAACTAAAATAGAAAAACAGCAGAAAACAGAAACTGGCACTGGGGTGCATTGAGTTAATAGTTTAGTCCAATTATGATCAAAAGTGTATGAAAGTGTATCTAGATCATAGCAATATCACACAAAACATGCATGGAGCAAGAAGAAATTATAAATACGTTTTAGACGTATCAACATCCCCAAGCTTAATTCCTGCTCGTCCTCGAGTAGGTAAATGATAACAACATAATTTATGTGGTGACATGCTAGCAACCATATAAGAACTTTGAAAAGTAAGGCAATCAAGGTATGTTATTCAATTCAAGTCATAACATGCAAGAGTCTATATTAGCATTGAAACAAGTAACAGAAGAACATTAGGTGCAAGAGCTCTCTCTGTCCGTTACTCAAATGTCTCCAAATGGTGTTTGCGTGCAAGAAGGGGGATAGGGAATACGAGAAAAGGCATTTATTTTGAGAACTCAATCTACTAAAGTTTCACACTTGGTCTTCTTTGGAATCTTATTTTGACTCGTCCCCAGACCACTAGCCAAGTACAAGTCAATTTGATCCACTCCTTTTCGATATTTTGAGCACTCATGCAATGGATGAGCGTAAGCACGAGAGTTGACACTTAGGATGGAAAGAGAGAAATATGGTGGAGGAGGAAGACAAAAATGGTGAGAAAGGCTCACATCAATGAGGACAATCATAGGCGAGAAGGCCAAATGAAAGATATGATGTGAGGAGCAGGGATTGCCACGCAACGGATGCACATATGAGCTAAAAATCTCTCCAATGGAACTAGTGGGGGTACATCTCACTTGCTCGCTCATGAAAACCTAGAGCTCTTTTGAGGAGGCTCATCATTGAAATATGCAAGCCGAGTTCTATAGTGTGAAGGGTCCCCACATAGCTATATGCATGAATGATCATCTCTATGGAGTACAAGGATAAGTGGGAGTACTAGTGTGGATCTTTCAAAAGGATAGTAGTTTTGCCCCTTTGTCTCTTTTAATTTTTCTTTTTCTCTTTTTTCTATTTTTTTGTATTTTTTGGTGGCCTCAATGGCTCTTTTATTTAACTCTCATTTTTCCTCTTTGGGATCTTTTATTTTTTCCACTTTGGGATCTTTACCTCACTGAAGGGCAACACTCTAATTTACAAGAGGGTATAGAAGATCTTTCACACTTTACAAGGTACTCAAAACATAAAGAAGATGTAGCTATCATGATGTATGCAATGTATGCCTCTACCAGTGTAGCGAGAACATGTATGACATGAAGATCAAGGCATGAAGAGGTGGATGTTGCATGGCAATATATCTCGGAAAGGCTATGGAAATGCCTTGATAGGTAGGTATGTGGCTGTTTTGAGGAAATATATAAGGAGGTTTATGATGACAAAGCGTATCATGCCAAGGGTTTGGATGTACCGGCGAATGTGGATGCCAACTCTCAGAGTGAGAAGAAGGCAATGCACGGCACGAAAGAGGCTAGAAAATATGAGGAGGTGGAAGTGTCAACTTTCAATATTAACATTAGTCTGAAGAACTCATGCACTTATTATCGGTAACTCTCAATCTAATAAGGAGGTTCATAAAGAGACAAGAAACCCGAGGAGGAGTGTATGGGGGTTTGGTTATCCTTGCGCATCCTAGACTCATGGTTCGTGAGTGTACTCTAATATCCGATCCCTCCAAAGATTAGCGATCCATCTAGTAGCTAGAGTTCTCAACTAGTTTTGTAGGTTTTGAAAATAAACACAGATTTCCCAAAATACGACACCTATCACTAATAGGCTAGAGCTCTTGACACAAAAAGTTCAAACATTACTCACAACAATACCTCAAAACTATTGCAAGTTACTACTAAAATTAAATAGCAACCTCAATTACCTACTCTAGAGACAAGACACAACTCAGTGCAACAACCAACTCTCTTAACAAGATAAACATGAAAAGTAAAGAGAGTTCCAGCAATAGACTAAACAAAAGCCAAGGCTCTTGCTAAAGACAAACTAAGACTAAAAGTAAACATGGCAGCAGCTATGAAAAGGTAAAGAATACACAACAGCTGAAAGATAAGCATGAAAAATCCTATGATGTGTTCTAGATTGGAGTGGAGCGTGTTTCTCTCTCACACAAAGTAATCTGGGGTATAACTTGTTATTAACAGAAATAAAATCTAAAGAAAACTAAAAATAAAACCTAAGAGCGAGACGCTCCAAGCATAGCACATAACGCATGAAGTGATAAAAATATAGTGAGACGAAGGACGAACTGATGATTGTTGATGGATAAGGGGATGCACGGGAGAATCCCCAAGATTAGACACTTGAGTCTCCTTGAATATTTATTGGGGATGCATGGGGGTATACCCAAGCTTGAGCGCTTGACACTCCTGGATCTTCTTTCATCATCTTCCATCGCACACTTGAAAACTCCTTTCATACATAACTCATCATAAGCTGATTAGAGAGGTTAGTACCCTTAATAAAATAATTTTTCCCCACTGGATATAAAGATATTCTTGAAGACGTACTGTTTCTCAAGATTTCCAACAGGTTTTTTCAAAGAAAAAGCAAGATTAAGGTTTGCAAAAGTAAGGAAAGGCAAAACGTGGCAGAATCTGTGAAAAACAGAACAGCAGGTAGGAGAGAATTTTTTCGGGGTACTTCTCCAACTCAAATCAAAAAACACAGAACATATGAAAGTTTGACAATTATATAGATCATACTGTGTCAAAAATTCATCTCAAAAAGATGAACTGGTGATTTGTTCCGATTTTTTCCGTCAAGAAGACAAAATTTGTTTCCAGACATGTCACAACTTTTGCTTCCCTTATCATAAGAGGCTATAACTTGGCACAAAGCTTGAAAATAAAGATACAATGATGTTGCTACAGTAGTAACAATCATCAAGACCACTAAGAACATAAGTAAAAACATCTTGGGTTGCCTCCCAACAAGCGCTTTCTTTTACGCCTTTAAGCTAGGCATAAGGCAAAAGAAGAATCAAGTTTTATCAAGAGAAAGAGAATAGCTAGCCCGTGTAACGGACTCAAATGGTACCGTGATTTTCTTTCTAGGGAAGTGTTTGATGGCGTGGAAGTGATAATGTCTTCTCGACCTTTGTTGGTTACCCCAAGTTGAAGGTCAGATGTAGGATAGCAGCAAATTTCCCCTATGTAGAGGATAGGGTTTGTCTCTCGTAGGACTCCGGCGAGGATAAGAAGGTGTCAGCGGCGCACCTGACGCGGACCTGCACACAATACAATTAACTTTGCTCCCAACGAAGTTCAGAGAGGTTGTCAATCTCTCCGGTCTTGTTGTTTACAAAGGGCCAAACACACAAGGGATAATGATAATGATAGCAACTGAAAGTAAATGATGAAAAGTAAGTAAGCTTGCAAACAGTGATGAGAATATGGACCGGGGTCCCGGGATGTTCACTAGTGATGTCTCTCTCCCAAAAGAAGATAAAACTGCTATGCGAGGTAAAAAAATTACAGATGGGCAATTGACAGGATTATAAACGCACCGCAATGCTAACTATGCAACAAAAGAAAGGAAGAGGCTCATAACCATGGGCAGTACGCCAAAATAAGTAGACCGAAATCCATCTTCATCTAATCCTAATCATCCACCTTGAGATATCTATCCAGAACATCTCGCTGGTATTAAGTTGCATGCCCCACCCAAAGTTTAAACCCAAAGCAACATACAACTGCATTAAAAAGAACTTTGCGTAAAGTAAACAATCCTTGCAACCGCGGTTACAAGCACCTTTGTTTTCCCCCTTGTGGCCACATCACATCCCCTAGACTCATGTTTCTATCACTCAAGCGTGTCATCAGGGGCATGTACCCACAATCGAGCATAACATTCCCTCCTGGAGTTACTACCTACCACTTGGCCAAAGCAATAAATAGCAACGGAGAACATGCAAGAATTACTTAGGAACAGAAATATATGAGATAAAAACGAAATATAGTACTCTATCACGATCTGAACATAATCTCATAATCCATCAGATCCCATCAAACTCAGCATAGCAACAGCAGAAGAATTACATATGTGCCTCGATCATGTCGGGTAGCTCACGAGGTCTAAACCATGAAGAACAAAGAGGGGAGGAGAACATCACATAGCTACTGATCACGGATCCATGGTCCAAGGTAGACTACTCACGACACATCCAGGAAGCGTCCATGGTGGAGGAGAAGCTCCCGGAGGTCGATCCTCCCTCCGGCGGGGTGCCGGGAAGGGTCCTGACGGTGCTCCCGATCTTGGAAGAGCGGCGGCGGCGGAACAGAGGCAATACTTTGAAATAGGGTTCTCTCTTCGGAAGTTTCTGTGGCGGAGAATAAATAGGCGAAGGGGGCAGCCAGTGGGGCCACCAGGGGTCCAGGTGCCCCCCTGGCGCGGCCAGGTCCCTGGCCGCGCCAGGTGGCCACCTGGGCGCCTGGTGGTGGCCCCTTGGCCCTCCTTTCGGGGTTCTGGAGGCTTGCGACACGCTGATTTTTTATCTGATTTTTCCCGGATTTTTGGAGCACTTTTTATATGGGGAAAAACTGAAATAGAAAAACAGCAGAAAACAGGAACTGCCACTGGGGTGCACTGAGTTAGTAGGTTCATCCAACTATGATCAAAAGTGTATGAAAGTGTATCTAGATCATAGCTATATCACACAAAACATGCATGGAACAAGCAGAAATTATCGATACGTTTGGGATGTATCAGTGTTCCATCCCCTTTTTGAGAGGGAATTGAAATTTTATATTCCCCTCTTTCATGTCAATAACGGCACCAATGGTGCGAAGAAAAGGATGTCCCAAAATAATTGGACATAAAGGTTCACACTCTATATCCATAATAATAAAATCAACGGGAACATAGTTGTCATTGACAATGATAAGAACATCGTCAATCTTCCCCAATGGTTTCTTTACGAAAGAATCAACAATACGAACACCAAAAGAACAAGAATCAAAAGGTTTCAATTCAAACATATCATACATTCTTTTGGGCATGACGGAGGTACTAGCTCCAATGTCACATAAAGCATAGCAAGAGAAGTTATTTAATTTAATTTTTATCATAGGGTCCCAACCATCATCTAGCTTCCTAGGTATGGAGGATTCTATCCTAAGCTTCTCCACCCTGGCTTTGATGAGAGCATTTGTGATATGCTCCGTGAAGGCAAGATTAAGTGTGCTAGTGTGGGGGTCTCTAGACATTTTGTGTAACAAGCTAATAACTTCTGAGAGGGTGCAACTATAAAAATCAATATCACTACTATCAAAGGTGGTAGTAGTGTCATCTAGGCTCTCTTGTTTGAAACCCTCTATGTTCATAGGAGTTTCTTCTTCTATGGTTGAGGTATTAGCATCACCATTAATAGGTCCAATGGGACCAGGAGTGCATTGTGTGCTAATAGTGTCAGAACCCTCTATTAGGTAATGTGCTAGGGTTAGCAAGTCACTTGCATCATGTTAAAAATTTCAAAATAAATCTTTGAAATCAAAATCAAAAGCAAAATGGGAGAAGGAACCCCCCAGATGAATTAATTCAAAAGGCCAGATAAAAATCTTCTCCAAAAATTCATGTTAGATTTTTGAAAAGTCTTATAAATGAGTGTCATCACATATCAAGTGATGTGGGACCCACACCATGCTCATGGATTTTTCAAATATTCAAACAGTGCCTTGGAATTAATTAAAAATCCCTATTTGAGTTAAGATTCAAATTATTTGAATTTTAAAAATGTTGAAACTTTATAAGTGGCTAGTCTATATTATTATGAGGCCATATAAAAAATTTCAGCATTTAATAAAATGCCTAGCTATTTATTTAGCACAGCAAAACAAAAAGACAGAAAAGAAAAACAGAAAAAGAAACAGAAAACCTTACCAGACGCCCAGACGAAGCCGGCAAATCCAGCCCACCCGACCCAGAGGGGCAGCAGGGTCTTCTTCCCCGCCCCGCGCCTCCAAGCTGCTCGGTGGAATGCCACCGAGCCAGCCGTGGACGACACGTCGCCGCCAAGCACCTTCCAGGCCTCCCCGTGCCTCCTTCTCGCGCCTGGAGACGTCTCTCGCCCGTCCCGATCCATTCCCCCCCTTCATAGCTTCCTCCTCCTCCTCCCGTGCTCGTTTTCGTCGCTGCCCGAGAACTCGCCGGAGCACCGAAGCGCCTCCGCGTAGCCATCGACGCCGAGGAGCCCGTCCAAGCTGTCCAGCGTGATCGCCATCCTCGACTACGACGACTAGCAGCAGGAGGCGCATCAATTCGGGCCAGACGAGACGCAAGCTTCACAGAGAACTCGTCGGACCCGCGAGCTCGCTGTCGTCGATTCGCCGCCGTTGAAGCCTCCCCGAGCTTACTGTTGCTTCTGTTCGATCCGCGGTGAGCTTCTGACATTTTCCCCCAAGCTCCTAGCACCCCGTAGCCCCTCTAGCCAAATCCTCCATGAGAACCCGAGCTCCTCGCCGCCATGGTTGAGCTAGAGCTCGCCCTCGTGCTCCTCGTGGTGCCCCAGTGCGCGCGTTTGACTCGCGGGCGTTCCAGCTTTCGAACGAGCGCAAGTTCAGCCCAAGCCGTGCACTCTAGCCTTTTCCCCAACCTCGCCGTCGTTCTGTTTCCGCCCAGCACGTCGCCGTCGTCTCTCCCGACCTCCCCGTGACCCCCTGATGCCTCCTCTCGACGCGGAAGACCTCTAGGAGCACGCCCATGCCCTCCGTTTCCTCTTCCGTGGCCTCTAGTCGATTCCGGCAAGGGCGCCGTCGTGGCCAGGCCACCGGTGTGAAGCCGCCGGTGGGTTAGCCCTTAACCCCGCTCTAATCCACCCCCTGGGTCACTTACAGGTGGGGCCCCCAGCCCTTAACCCCTCTGTTATTTTTAAACAGAGAGGGATTAACCCCACTATGGCTGACCACTGGACCCCACACGTTAGACCCCCCCACGTCAGCCTTGCTCAAGCATGACGCAGTAAACCCTTTTTCCAGAATAAAAAGAATTCAATAAATCACAGAAAATTCAGAAAATAGCCCAAACTTTGGAAATTCATAGAAAATTCATATTAACTCCAAATTGGACAAATAATATATGAAAAATGATCAGGAGAAAATAAGCTATCCAAATATCCAACTTTCAACTTTGTTTGAGTTGATTTTCAATTGGGATCAGTAGCATTTGCTATTTTATTTAAATGGAATTAAATCAAATTCAATTCAAAAGTTTTTGCAACTTGAACCATGGCAACATGCTACATTTCACTTACACATGAGAGGCATATCATACACATTTCAAAATGATTCAAATTGATCAAACAATGTCACATGTAACTTGGCTAAGTTTGAATTCAAATTGGAGTTTGAATTTGCAATTCAATTTGCAATATACTCCATTTAAATGGATTTGCTTCACACATCAAAGCATATACATCAAGTTTCAACCTTCCATCATGTGATTGTTCATTGTATTTACTTTGCTACCTTGTTTGTTGTTTGTCGAGTAGAGGTGGAACCGGAGCAGGAGGCTGCCCCCTTCGTTGAAGACACCGTTATCGAAACCTCGTCAGCAAGGCAAGCAAACCCCCATTGATCATGTCGATAAAATCCCACTTCCCTCTCATGTCTCTCTTATGCATTGTTTAGGATGATCACCATGATAATGTTTCTATCGCATAGTTGAACCCATATCCTTTGCATGACCTATCATCTTGTCACAGTAGTAAGAAAACCACAATCCTAGAAGATGTAGGAGTTGGTTGATATCATGTGGCCCCTACAAATGTTATTGCTTATTGCATGCTTAGAGTGATACCATGATGATACTTTTATGTGAGTCGGGATGGTAGTGATCATGATGATGATGGTAGAAAGGTGTTGGTGAATCTACCCTAATACAAGGTGAACACTGAGAGGATGTGTAGGACTACATGGTGGGTTGTCTCGTTGAACACTGCCCTAAGTCCGAGTTCTTGTGTGGTGATCCAAGATGAAGAGTACAACCACACATTGGGCTCACTGACCCCTCTCAGCTTACTAACTCATCCCTTTCGATGTCCAGATGTCGCAATAGTTCGGAGTTCTGGTAGGTCTGTGGCCTGGCTGGTAAGTGAGAGAACGGCTCATCCGAGACCGGCTTATGCACCACGGACACATCACTTGGGTCCACTTCGGTAAACCGGCCGGGTTCACGATAGTGGTAGCCCACCCAGGTAGGCGGCTTTCTTGGACTAGATCGGCTATGAGGTAACAGTTGTGGTGGCATCCTCGCTGTCATCTCTTGAACGGTGACACACAAAAGGCGGTAAATGATGACACGTGTGTGTAGCGGTACACCCCTGCAGGGTTAACAAAACTATTCGAATAGCCGCGGCCGCGGTTATGGACTACTTGGAAAGCTTAGCTTGATTATTAGACAACTTGAACTGGATACTTCTAAAACACAACAAGATAAGTGTGAGTGCTATGGCGTGCTTTCTCGTGGGGAAGTCGAGGAAGGCACCATAGTGGTGTAATTGGTTGGAGAAAGTAGTGGACTCGTGTACGCTTCTTACCTCAAAGTCTGGTACTCGTAGTTCAGGATTAGCCAAGTCAAAGCTGGCACTTCTGCAAGTGAAACCCCACCTCCCTTTACCTTGATACATGTGCATGAGTAGTATAGTTCCTATGTAAGTCTTGCTGAGTACGACTTTGTACTCACGTTTGCTTATTCTATGTTTTAGATGAACCCATCGACCCCCATGGTGGCTTCTACCCGAAGCTCGAAGAATGAAGACTCAGACCAAGACCAAGCTAGTGTAGTCCCAGTCAGACGACTGGTTCCCTCGTGGAGGGCTTGTTTTTAGATAAGGCTTCTCTAAGCCATTTGTTAAACTTGTCTGTACTCAGACCTACTTTGCTTCCGCATGTTTGATGTAATGTTGGATCACAGACTTGTGATCTCTGTGTGCACTCTGTAAGAGTTATTAATAAAGATGTATACATTGTAGAGAATTGCAATGATACCTGCTGTTCATACTAGACATGTGTGCTGCGTGTATGTTTATAACATGCATGTCTTAGTATGGGTTTTCGAGACCTTAGTTGTGATCTGGCTGGTGGCCTTTTATACACCAAGTGGCCCTTAGATGTGCGCAGCTTGGGGCATCGCGATGCGATTGTTCGTGACTCCGTCACGTGCACACTTTGATGTATGATCGAGACCGCCCTAGACCCCGACTAAGTGATCGGGCTGGAGTAAGTCTATGTAAGGGTTATAATACAATCGATAGTATGGTTGAGGCGACTTGTCTATGAGTATGGGAGTTCACCACCCATATCATTTAGACTTGTGTGCGGATGATGAGGACCCATTTCAGTTGATCATCCGGCCTGGATGGGATGCCCCTCACGTTCGATGTTTTCCGAGAACGTTCTGTGCTTGGCCTTGTCTGCTTACACAAGTGGGTACGGTTCTCGGCTCTCCATATGATTGTGTTGTAGCGAGGCTTGCATACGCTAACCCCGGGTCCCGACAAATAGTTTCGGTATCCTCAACAATTTGGATAGTGGCAACTGTGTGGTGTGTAGGAAGGCTCTTAATTCTATCATATTCCTCTTTTCTCTCTAGCCCATCTTTCTTTAAGTTTAGCCATCATCCTAATATGTTCATTAATTTGTAATTGGATAGCATTAATAGGAGTGGCCTTACTATCCTCAAGGGGGGGGTTGATTTTTAGCATCTCAACATCAAGGGCTAGGCTATCTACCTCCAAAGAGAGATTATCTAACTTAGCTAATTTCTCTTCTACATTCTTGTTAAAGGCTTTTTGGGTAGTGATAAAGTCTCTAAGCATGTTTTCTAGTTCAGAAGTGGGGTTCTTGTTGCTAGGGTAAGTGTTGTTGTTCCCATAGTTGAATGGAAACGGTCTAGGATTGCTAGCAAAATTACCCATATAAGCATTGTTGTTAAAGTTGTTTATAGCAATAAAGTTCACATCTACTTGTTCCTGAGAAACCAAGGAATTTAAAGGAATACCATGAGGATCAATAGAAGGTTTCTTGGTAAGTAGAGAAATAATTAAGTCAACCTTTTCATTTAGAGAGGTAATCTCCTCGACAGAGTTTACCTTCCTACCTGTTGGAGCGCGTTCGGTGTGCCATTGGGAATAGTTGGTCATCATCTCATCGAGAAGTTTTGTGGCAGCAGCAAGTGTAGTTGACATAAAGGTTCCTCCCATGGCCGAATCTAACAGGTTCCGCGAGGTGAAGTTAAGGTCTGCATAAAAAGTCTGGATAACCATCCAGGTAGTCAAACCATGTGTAGGCAATTTCTTAACAAGAGATTTCATGCGTTCCCAAGCTTGGGCAACATGTTCATTATCCAATTGCTTAAAATTCATAATTTTACTCCTCAATTGGATAATTTTAGCAGGTGGTAGTACTTCCCAATAAAAGTATCTTTGCACTTATCCCAAGAATCTATGCTATTCCTAGGCAAAGATTGAAACCAAATTTTAGCTCCTTCCCTCAAAGAGAAAGTAAAAAGCTTGAGCTTAACAAGATCACCTTCTACTTCTTTATACTTTTAGATATCACATAACTCAACAAAATTATTTAAGTGTAAAGCAGCATCACCAGCACTAGAGAATTGATCTCTCATAACAAGGTTTAGTAAAGCAGGTTTAATTTCATAAGAGGTAGCTAAAGTGGCATGTGTGGCAATAGGATTGCAGTAAAGTCTTTGTTGTTGTGATTAGTGAAGTCACACAACTTGGTGTTTTTAGTGGAACCCATAGTAGCAGCAATTGCGGCAGATTTTTCGTAAATTTTGATATAAGACACAAAGATAAAAACTGAAAGGTAAACTAACAAGACTAATAAGAAAAGGTAAAAGATAATGGGACACTCCCCTATCTTAGCACTTGGAGTCGCCGTCAACGGCGCCAGAATTTTGTTTGATACGCGAGAGATGATAATTGCTTCTCTCCCTTCTTTGGTTACCCCAAGTGGAAGGTGAGATGCAGCGTAGCGGCAAGTTTCCCCTATGTAGAGGATATGGTTTGTCTCCCGTAGGACTCCGGAAATGATAAGTAGGTGTCAACGGCGCAACTGATGTGGACCTACACACAACACAAATAACTTTGCTCCCAACGAAGTTCAGAGAGGTTGTCAATCTCTCCGGTCTTGTTGTTTACAAAGGATCAAAACACAAGGGATAATGATAATGATAGCAACTGAAAGTAAAAGAAGAAAAGTAAATAAGTGTCTAAACAATGATGAGAATATGGACCGGGGTCCCATGATGTTCACTATTGATGTCTCTCTCCCAAAAGACGATAAAACCGCTATGCGAGGTAAACAAATTACAGATGGGCAATTGACAGGATTATAAATGCACCGCAATGCTAACTATGCGACAAAGAAAGGAAGAGGCTCAAAAGCATGGGTGGTACGCCAAAATAAGTAGACCGAAATCCAACTGTATCTACTACTAATCATCCACCTTGAGGTATCTATCCAGAACATCTCGCTGGTATTAAGTTGCTAGCCCCACCCAAAGTGTAAACCCAAAGCAACAGACAACTACATTAAAAATCACTTTGTGTAAAGTAAACAATCCTTGCAATCACGGTTACAAGCACCGTTGTTTTCCCCATTGTGGAAACATCACATCCCCTAGACTTATGTTTCTGTCACTCAAGCATGTCATCAGGGGGCATGAACCCACAATCGAGCATAATGTTCCCTCTTGGAGTTACTACCTACTACTTGGCCAAAGCAATAAACAACAACGGAGAACATGCAAGAATTACATAGGAACAAAAATATAAAAGATAAGAACCAAATATATTACTCTATCCTAATCTCATAATCCATCAGATCCCATCAAACTCAGCATAACAACAGCAGAAAGGTTACATATGTGCCTCGATCATTTAGGGCACCTCACGAGGTCTAAACCATCAAGAACAAAGAGGGGAGGAGAACATCACATAGCTACTGATCACGGACCCATGTTCCAAAGGAAACTACTCAAGGCACATTCGGGAAGCTTCCATGGTGAAGGGGAAGCTCCCGGAGGTCGATCCTCCCTCCGGTAGGGTGCCGGGAAGAGGTCTGCTGGAGCTCCTGATCTTGGAAGCGCGGCGGCGGCGGAACAGAGGCGGGATCGCGAAAAAGGGTTCTGTCTTCGGGGTTTCATGTCACGGGGAATAAATAGGCGAAGGGGGCAGGCAAGGGGGCACCAGGTGTCCAGGCGGCTACCCGACGCGGCACCACCCTAGGCCGCGCCACCTGCCCACCTGGGCACCAGGTGGGGCCCCTCCGGCCTCCTTCAGGACTCTGGAAGCTTCCGTTGCCCTGATTTTTTATCTGATTTTTCCCAGATTTTTGGAGCACTTTTAATATGGGGGAAAACTGAAATAGAAAACATTAGAAAACAGAAACTGGCACTAGGGTGCACTGAGTTAATAGGTTAGTCCAAATATGATCAAAAGTGTTTGAAAGTGTATCTAGATCATAGCAATATCACACAAAACATGCATGGAGCAAGCAGAAATTATAGATACGTTTGGGACGTATCATCAGGGTAATCTTTTGTTCCATCAATTATTCAATCTCTCTCTTGTATACATATTGTTCATGTACGTGGGTGTGCAGCATGTGATGTTCATGAATTTTTTGCAAAGTACTGTTGACTTCAGTTTACAGTACCAATTGGAGCAAAGTACCATTGTTTTTCAGTTTATACTTTATAGTAGAAATTGGAGTAGAGTACTCTTGTACTTCAGTTAGGCCTTACCTTCAGGTTACAGTACTAATTTCTGCAAATAATCTTGTATTTCAAATCTATACAATTTGCCTTTTTGACTGAAACTGTACAGTCTAGATATTATGAACCATGTCCCACTTTAAAAGAAACTGAAGATTGCTTCTTTACATGTATAGATCAATAGCTTCAAATGATGGAGAACAAGGCCCTATTGTCGTCAGCGATGGAAATGTTAACTCAGCTGGTAGCCCAATGTCTAACGCTCAAGCTACTGGTGTTATGGGAGCATCGCAAGTTCTGTCTAGCAATAAGAGAAAGCTCACGTCAGTTGTATGGGATGGTAATTTTGAGAAAAAGTTTGTTGATGGAGAATGGAAGGCTGAGTGCATGTATTTTCATGTGGCCAGAGAATTGTGTACTTATGTTTATTTGATATAATGTTATTTTGTAATAATCCAAGATATTTTTTGATGTGCACTTTTCTATGTCATTTTGTTAGAATACAATAGATGATTTGATGTTGTGCACTTGTTTTATGTTGTTTTGTAAGAAATTGAAAGCTTATGTGAATCTTGTATAGTTGTGATGTGTCTTATGTATACGTGTTGAGAGAACCCGATTGATATTCATCGGGTTTGGACATGGACAAAAAAATCGCCCATGGATTTTCTCATGGACGGGCACATAAGGTCTTCAAGGATTTGGATATGGAATTGATATTGTTCAACCCGAGCCGAACCCGACCCATTGCCATCCTTATCCGTGACTCGAATGTCTCTAAATGGTATTTGCGTGCAAGAAGTGGGAGATGGGATTATGAGAGAGAAAAACATACTATTTAATTTAGTTGAGAACTCAATCTACTAAAGTTTCACACTTGGTCTTCTTTGGAATCTTATCTTGACTCGTGCCCAGACCACCAGCCAGGTACAAGTCAAAATGATCCACTCCCTTTTGACTTTTTGAGCACTCATGAAATGGATGAGCGTAAGCAAGAAAGTTGACACTTAGGATGGCAAAAAGAGAAATGATGGAGGAGGAAGACAAAAAGGTGTGAAGGGATCACATCAATGAGGACAATCATAGGGGAGAGAAAGCCAAATGATAGATATGATGTGAGGAGTAGGGATTGCCATGAAACGGATGCACATATGAGCTAAGGAAAGATCTCCAAAGGAACTAGTGGGGGTGCATCCAACTTGCTTGCTCATGAAGATCTAGAGCTCATTTCAGGAGGCTCATCATTGGAATATACAAGCCAAGTTCTATAGTGTAAAGGTCCCTGATACGTCCCAAACGTATCTATAATTTCGGCTTGCTCCATGCATGTTTTGTGTGATATTGCTATGATCTAGATACACTTTTGATCATGTTTGGACTAACTTATTAACTCAGTGCACACCAGTGCCAGTTCCTGTTTTCTGATGTTTTTATATTTCAGGTTTCCCCCATATTAAAAGTGCTCCAGCAATTCAGGAAAAACCAGATAAAAAATCAGCATAGAAGAACCTTCCGGAATCACCTGGGTGGGGCCAGAGGGCCACCACCAGGGGCCCAGGCGCCCTGGTGTCGCGCCTTAGGGCCTGGCCGCGCCAGGGGGTAGCCTAGACCCCTAGTGGCTCCCTGGTTGCCCCCCTTCGCCTATTTATTCTCCGTCACGGGAAACTTCCGAAAAGAGAACCCTTTTTCGCGATCTCGCCTCTGTTCCGCCGCCGCCGCGCTCGAAGATCGGGGGAGTCAGCAGACCTCTTCCCGGCACCCAGCCGGAGGGAGGATTGACCTCCGGGAACTTCTCCTTCACCATGGACGATTCCCGAATTATCCATGAGCAGTTCACCTTAGACCATGGGTCCATGATAAGTAGCTATGTGATGTTATCCTCCCCTTTTTCTTCTTCATGGATTAGAACTTGTGAGCTACCCTACATGATCAAGGCACATATGTAATTCTTTCTGTTGTTGCTATGCTGAGTTTGCTGGGATGTGATGGATTATGAGACTATGTTCAGATTGTGATTGAGTAATATATTTGGTTCTTATCTCTTATTTTTTTTTTCCTAAGTAATTCTTGTATGTTCTCCGTTGCTGTTTATTGCTTTGGGAAAGTAGTAGGTAGTGAATCCAAGAGGGAACGTTATGCTCGATTGTGGGTTCATGCCCCCTGATGGCACACTTGAGTGACAAAAACATGAGTCTAGGGGATGTGTTGTTGCCAAAAGGGGGAAAACAACGGTGCTTGTAACTGAGGTTGCAAGGATTGTTTACTTTACGCAAAGTTCTTTGTAATGCAGTTGTATGTTGCTTTGGGTTTACACTTTGGGTGGGGCTCGCAATTTAATACCAGCGAGATGTTCTGGATAGATATCTCAAGGTGGATGATTAGTAGTAGATGCAGTTGGATTTCGGTCTACTTATTTTGGCGTACCACCCATGCTTTTGAGCCTCTTCCTTTCTTTGTAGCATAGTTAGCACCACGGTGCGTTTTTAAACGTGTCAATTGCCCAGCTGTGATTTGTTTACCTCGCATAGCAGTTTTATCGTCTTTTGGGAGAGCGACATCACTAGTGAACATCAGGGGACCCCGGTCCATATCCTCATCACTGTTTACACGCTCAATTTGTTTCTTGCTTTTACTTTCCAGTCAAAATTACTATTATCCTTTATCACTTGCGTTTGATCCTTTGTAAACAAGAAGACCGGAGAGATTGACAACCTCTCTCAACTTCGTTGGGAGCAAAGTTATTTGTGTCTGTGCGCAGGTCCATGCCAACCGCTAAATTTCTAGCGCCGTTGTCACCTACATTGTCGCCTTCTGAGTCCTACGGGAGATACACCCTATCCTCTACATAGGGGAAATTTGCTGCTATCGTACATCTCACATTCCACTTGGGGTAACCAACAAAGGGCGAGAAGCCATTATCATCTCTCGCACATCAGTCCCCACATAACTATATGCATATATGATCATCTCTATGGAGTACAAGATATAAGAGGAAGTACGAGTATGGATCTCTCAAAAGGAATAATAGTGTGCCCCCTTCTCTCTTTTTATTTTCCTTTTCTATTTTTCTATTTTTTCTATTTTTTGGTGGCCTTAATGGCTCTTTCTATTTAACTCTCATTTGTCCTCTTTGGGATATTTTAGTTTGTCCTCTTTGGGATCTTTTCATCACTTTAGGGGCAACACTCTATATTACAAGGAGTATAGAAGATCTTTCACACTTTACAAAAGTACTCAGCATATAGAAGATGAAGCTATCATGATGTATGCAAATGTATGCCTCTGCCAGTGTAGCAGGAACATGTATGACATGAAGATCAAGTCATGAGAAGGTGGATGTTGCATGGCCATATATCTTGGAGAGGCTATGGAAATGCCTTGATAGGTAGGTATGGTGGATGTTTTGAGGAAGGATACAAGGAGGTTTATGATGACAGAGCGTGTCATGCCAAGGGTTTGGATGCACTGGCCAAGTATGCGCCAAATCTCGAGGTGAGAACAGGGCAATGCACGGTACTGAAGAGGCTAGAAAAATATGGGAAGGTGGAAGTGTCAACTTTAGAATACTTACATTAGTCCGAAGAAGTCATGCTCTTATTATCGGTAACTCGCAATCTAATCAGGAGATTCACAAAGAGACAAGTACCCCGAGGAGGAGTGTATGGGGGTTTGGTTTTCCTTGCGCAACCTCAACTCATGGTACGTGAGTGTACTCTAATATCCGATCCCTCCAAAGATTAGTGATCCATCTAGTAGCTAGAGTTCTCAACTAATTTTTGTAGGTTTTCGAAAATAAACACGGATTGGCCAAAATACGACATCTATCACTAATAGGCTAAAGCTCTTGACACCAAAAGTTCAAACATTACTCAACACAATACCTCAAAACTATTGCAAGTTACTACTACAATTGAATAGCAACCTCAATTACCTATTTCAAGTCAAGACACACAACTCAGTGCAACAAGCCAACTCTCTAAACAAGATAAACATGAAAACTCAAGAGAGTTCCAGCAACAAACTAAACAAAATCTCTTAAAAAGATAAGCATGAAAACTAAGAGCTAAGCACAACAGCATCTACGAAAAAAATAGAGAACACGCACAACAAAGAAAGATAAGCATGAAAATCCTATGATGTGTTCTAAGTTAAAGTGGAGCGTGTTTCTCTCCCACACAAATAAAGTTGGGTTCTAACTTGTTATGAACAGCAAGCAAATCTAAATAAAAGTAAAAGGTAAAGAGCAAGACACTCCAAACATAGCACATAACGCATGAAGTGATAAAAATATAGTGGAACGAAGGACGAACTGATAATTGTTGATGGAGAAGGGGATGCACGGGGGCATCCCCAAGCTTAGATGCTTGAGTCTCCTTGGATATTTCTTGGGTTGCATGGGGCATCCCCAAGCTTGAGCGTTTGACACTCCTGAATCTTCTTTCATCATCTTCCCTCGCACACTTTGAAACTCCCTTCATACATAACTCATCATAAGCTGATTAGAGAGGTTAGTACCCATAATAAAATAATTTGCCTCTACTGGAAATTAATATATTCTTGAAGAGTTGTTGTTTCTCAAGATTGCCAAAAAGTTTTTGCAAAGAAAAAGCTAGCGCAACACTTGCAAAACAAAGAAAAGGAAAAATAGGGCAGAATATGTGAAAACCAGATCAGCAGGTAGTTAATATTTTTTTGGGGTACTTATACAACTCAAATAAAAAACTCAGAACATACACACGAAAGCTAATTATATAGAGCAAGATTTCAAAAAAAATCAGATAAAAAATATGATCTGGTGATTTTAGCCGAATAAAATCTGTTTTCTGGACATCACGTCACAACTTTTGAACTTTCTAGCAATCAGAGGCTAAACTTGGCACAAATCTTGGAAATAAAGATACAATGATGTTGCTACAGTAGTAACAACCATCAAGACCACTAAAAAAAGAAGGAAAAACAAATTGGGTTGCCTCCCAACAAGCGCTTTCTTTATGCCTTTGAGCTTGGCATGAAGATTATAGAAGATGCTCTCACAAGAGAATAAGAGTTTAAGCAAAAGAGAACATCATGAAGCAAATATGAGACACATTTAAGTCTAACCCACTTCCTATGCATAGGAACCTTGTAAAGAAATAGATCATGAAAACACAACTTAACAAGCATAGGAAGGTAAAAGAAGAACAACTTCAAAACTTTCATCATCAAAATAGGAGTTTTAGTAACAAGAAAGTTCTACAACCAAACTTTCCTCTCTCAAAATAATTTTCAGTAGTATCATGAACAACATTAAGAATATAACTATCACATAAATCCTATTGTTCATGACCTACAAGCACACGTGTATAGTTTTCAACACGGTTTTCAGGAACATAAGATAAATGCAACCCATCGCTATGAGCCTTAATGAGAGCAAAATTCTCCAAAATATGAGTCAGATATTTCAAACAAATAATAAGACAATCAAGCGCGGGTGCAATAGCAACAATTTCCTGCTTAACATGAGGAACTATGGAAAGTTCATCTCCGTAAGCATCATTCATAATGGCATCATGGCCACAAGTATAGAAGGCATCAACTTCATCAAAAAGGGATATTTCAAAAGAATCCATAGGATCATAACACTCATATAAGGTAAGAGTCAAAGAGTTACTATAATTAGAAGGTAAACATGGATGGATCCATTCTTCCTCCTTTTGTTCGTCACTCTCCTCCTCTTTTTCATCCAAGGAGCTTTCAGTTTCAGCAATTTCTTCTTCCATAGAGTCCTGCAAAACATTAGTCTCTTCCTTTGGGGGAGAGATTATCTCAAGATGATCAGTAATATAATAATTTGCATTTTAATTTTAAAAGCAATAGTTAAGTAGAGCAAGACTCTCAGATTTCTAAGGGACATCATCAATATTTTGAGAGAGGAAAGCAAAGACGGGACATCATCAGTAATATCATAGGAACCCTTAAAAGCAACAAATTCTTCTATTTGCTCTGCATCATAAAAGTCATAATTTCCCTTAGCATAAGAAGTTCATTGTACTCACATTTGAAAGAGAGGTGTTTATGCCTCATAAATAAAAAAGATTCATCCCTGCAGAAAGATATATTATATATTGAGCACAAGTTTCTAGCATACTCATACAACTGATGTATTTGTCTCCATAAGTGTATCCCCTTTTGAGACAAGCGGTATTCCTTGTAATATTATTGTTGATCCTTAGTTAATCTTCCATGCCAATAGGATGTGGTTCCAAAGAAGTTAGGCATTGGTGGCAAGCAAGTAACTAGACATACTATTTTTTGGGTTTTGGGTATAGGACACAAAAGCAAAAATTGAAAGGTAAACTAACAAGAAAAGAAAGCAAACATAAAAGATAGTGTGCAACTCCCCTATCTTGAAGAGTGGAGTCCTCGTCAACGGCGCCAGAAATTAGCTTGATGGCACTGAAGTAGTGCTCCTCGTTGGCTACCCCAAGTGGAAGGTTGAGATGTAGCTAGCAGCAAATTTCCCTCGGTGATGATACCAAGGTTATCGAACCAGTATGACTCCAACTTCTGCAAGTAGGTGTCAACGGCGCGAGATAATAAGTTGACGTGGACTTACACACAGATACAAATAACTTTGCTCCCAATGAGTACATAGAGGTTGTCAATCTCTCTATCCTTGTCGTTTAAAAAGGGTCAAACGCAAGAGATAATGACAGTGATAATTTCAACTAGAAAGTAAAACAGGAAGTAAATTGAGGGTGTAAACAGTGGTGGAAATATGGAGTGGGGTCCCATGAAGTTCACTAGTGATGTCTCTCTCACAAAATACGATAAATAGCTATGCGAGGTGAACAAATTACAGCTAGGAAATTGACAGGATTAAAAACGCACTGCAATGCTAACTATGCTACAAAAGAAAGGAAGAGGCTCAAAAGCATAGGCAGTACGCCAAGACAAGTAGACCGAAATCCATCTGCATCTACTCACTAATCATCCACCTTAAGATATCTATCCAGAACATTTCACTGGTATTAAGTTGCGCGCCCCACCCAAAGTGTAAACCCAAAGCAACATACAACTACATTAAAAGAACTTTGCGTAAAGTAAACAATCCTTGCAACCGCGGTTACAAGCATCGTTGTTTTCCCCCTTGTTGCAACCGCACATCCCCTAGACTCATGTTTCTGTCACTCAAGCTAGTCATCAGGGGGCATGAACCCACAATCATGCATAACGCTCCCTCTTGGAGTTACTACCTACCCCTTGTTGCAACCGCACATCCCCTAGACTCATCACAATCTGAACATAATCTCATAATCCATCAGATCCCAGCAAACTCAACATTGCAACAGCAGAAAAATTACATATGTGCCTTGATCATGTAGGCATCTCACAAGGTCTAATCAATGAAGAGCAAAGGTGGAGAGAAGACATCACATAGCTACTGATCATGGACCCATGTTCCAAGGTGGACTACTCACGGCTCATCAGGGAAGCGTCCATGGTGGTGGAAGGGTGCTAGGAAGAGGTCTTCTCATGCTCCCGATCTTGGAAGCGCGACGGCGGCGGAACAGAGGCGAGATCGCGAAAAAGGGTTTTGTGCTCGGTGGTTTTGGGAAGAGAGGTAAGTATAGGCGAAAGGGGCAGCTAGGGGCCACCAGGGAGTCCATGCGGCCTACCGGCGCGGCCCCAGCCTATGTCGTGCCCCCTGGCCGCCTGGGCACCAGGTGGGGGCCCTCTCCCTCCCCCCCTTCGGGACTCTAGAAGCTTCCGTGTCTCTGATTTTTTATATATTTTCCCGGATTTTTTCTGGGACTTTAAGTAATGGGAAAACCTGAAATACAAAAACAGCAGAAAACAGAAACTGGCACTATGGTGCACTGAGTTAATAGGTTAGTCCAAATATGATCAAAAGTGTATGAAAGTGCATCAAAAGCATAAAAATATCACCCAAAACATGCACGGAGCAAGCAAAAATTACAGATACGTTTGGGACATATCATGCACCCCCACTAGTTCCATTGGAGAGCTTACCTTAGCTCATATGTGCATTCATTGCATGGCAATCGCTACTCCTCACATCATATCTATCATTTGGCTTTCTCTCGCCTATGATTGTTCTCATTGATGTGAGGCTTTCACACCTTTTTGTCTTCCTTCCCCATCATTTTTCTCTTTTCCATCCTAAGTGACAACGTATCTTGCTCGCGCTCATCCATTGCATAAGTGCTCAAAGTCAAAAGGGGGAGAATCAGTTTCATTTTTACATGACTAGTGTTCTGGGGATGAGTCAAAATAAGATCCCAAAGGATACTAAGTGTGAAACTTTAGTAGATTGAGTTATCAATTAAACTATATATTATTTTTTATTCTCTAAACCCATCTCCCATTGCTTGCACGCAAACACCATTTGGATACATTCGAGTCACGGACAGAGAGAGCTCTTGCACCTTTACGTTCATACTTTGCTAGTTTCAATACTATATATTGACTCTTGCTTGTTATTATCTTGACTTGAATTGCACATCTTACTTGCTTTACTTTGGAGTTATTATATGTGTGTTAGCATGTCACCATAGAAATTATCTGTGTTATCATTTACCTACTCGAGGACAAGCAGGAATTAAGATTGGGGATGTTGATACGTCCCAAACGTATCTATAATTTCTTCTTGTTCCATGCCTTTTATTTGACATTGCTACATGTTTTGCTACACTTTTATATCATTTTACACATACTTGTACTAACCTACTAACTCAGTGCACCCATTGCCAGTTTTTGTCGGCTGATGCCTGTAAGTTGCACGTATTTTACCCCAATTTTTAGAGCACCAAAAATTCCAGAAAAATCATATAAAAATTCAGCGAGATGGATGCTTCCGGAGCTTCGAAGGAGGACCTGGGGGCCCACCTGGCACCCAGGCGTCCAGGTGGCGCGCCCCCCTCCCTGGCAGCGCCACCAGGGCACCTAGGAGGTGGGGCCACACCCTGGCTGCCCCCTTTGGCCTATATTACCTCCTCATCCAGAAAACCCTCGAGGAGAACCCCGCATCGTGAATTTCCTCTCTGTTCCGCCGCCGCCGCGATTCCAAGATCGGGAGCGCCAGAAGACCTCTTCCCAGCACCCTATCGGAGGGAGGGTTGACCTTCAGGAGCCTCTCCACCACCATGGACGCTTCCCGGATGTGCCATGAGCAATGTTGGGGATGTCGCTTATCGGGAACTTGTCGGTCTACCCAAGGTAAAGGGTAAATCGGATGATTTCTCGTTATATCGGGCCATTCATCGGCCAATTTATCTTATCGGTGAGACACCAAGAAGGGATAAATCGGACGATTTATCGGAATATCGGAAGATATCTGGAATAGTGGCCATGATTAGTGTTGGATATATGCTCTAGAGGCAGATAATATATGATTATTCCAATATATCTAAGCAAGTTCATAACCAGTTTCATACTGTGCTAGAACTGTATCAGTGAAACAATGATACATGTGTGGTATAGAAACAACCAACGTTCCTAGTTAGCCTCTTTCTATATAACTAGTTCATGGTCAACTGATGATCATGGACAATCAAGTCAATTGGCTGTGAGGTCTCCTCGTTAGATGAATGACATGATGAACATTACCCAGCGTAAGTATTGCAACATGATCAAATCATGAAGGTTTAGTTTTGTAATTAAAGAACGTAGTAGACCGTTCCTTAGACCGTGAGATCATGCATAATTGCTATCTTCTTGGATGCTTTGACCTACATCCATCGCCAAACTAAAATATGCTGGCCATAAATGTGTATCTTGGGTATTCCGTTGAGATATGTTGAGGAGTTTTGATTCAAGAGAAGGATTTGTCAATCGATGTAATGGAAAGATACTAAGGGCCCACTCGGTGAGATTGCATCCATAAAGCTGCGCAGCATGTGACTAGGTCACGGGGATGAATATCACGGAACGAGTGAAATAAGATTTGTCGGTAACGAGATAGAACCAGACAGAGGATTTCATTGATCGAATCTCGGACTAATCTAGTATCGATGACAAAGGGAATGCTCACTACTAGGGAAATAGCTATACATGGCAAGCTTATTAGTGGCACATATAACAACCATGCGCCACCATCTGTTAGGGGTAGCGCACTCGAAAATAATGCGCCACCCATAAGACCTTAGGGATGGCGCATTATTTTCCAGTGCGCCACCCCTAAGAGTGGGCCATCCTGGATAAGCTTTTACGTGGCGCATTTGGTATAATGCGCCACCCCTAAGAACCTTATAGGTGGCGCGTTCCTAGAATGTGCCACCCCTAAGAGCTTAGGGGTGGCGCATTTCAACAATGCGCCACCACTGACTTGCTATATGCGCCAATAAATGCCTAGAGCTGCCCTTATCTACTCCACCCCACCTACCACCTCTCATTCACTCCACACAATCCTCAAACTAGATCCACTCTTCTCACCCTAGATATATTCGGTTTTCTCCTCCTCCCCACCTCATTTCTTCCATTTATCCATCCATACTTGGCATTAAATCTATTTTGTTTCATATTGAAGTAAGTGGACTGTAACAGCCCAGATTTCACAAAAATTAAAATTTTTGTTTTCGGTGTGAATTGTTTGATTGTCTGATTTGTTTGCGGTGTTTGCTTCCCCGATTTATCGATCGGCGATTATTTTCCCCCTCTTATCTCGTACCGGACGGAGACCGACCCTTGCCACCCTGACACTCGACCTTTGCGACCCCGGGTTTCACCCGATCACCGTCGCGAAAACCGCACGAGACCAGCCGCAGCCAACGGAACGAAAAAATCCCGTTTAATAAGTAAACGGGATATTTTTATAGCGCGCCAGAAAGTGTTCTCGGAACGGTTCCAGCGCGAGGTGAACGCCACCGTCTCGACGCGCTGATTGCGCAGTTCGAAGTCTTACCCGAATCGGAGGTCCTGTGGACCCCCGGCAGTTAGAAACGTAGACACCGCGTGCGCGACAGAAAAACCGGAGATGTTTTTGCAAACTGCCAGCCGCCTGGGCTATATAAAGACCACCACACTCCCACCCCTTTCTAGGGTTTCCCTAGCCACAAAATTGCAGCCACCCCCTCCACTTTGCCCCAAGTATCCCCATTTTTATCCAAACCCTAGCCAGAGGCAATCTCAGCCATCGGATCGCAGATCGGGTGGATCTGAGTGCGCCACGTCAGCCCCCTGGAGCTCCACCAACCTCCTCTCTCCTCTCTCCTCACGCAGCCGCGCCGCCCGATCCGGCCGAGGCCGCCGCCGCGCCATCGTCGTCGGGTGCCGCCGCCACCAAGCCCGGTGAGCCTCCCCGTTAGCCGCACGCCTCCCTCTCCTCTCACCTCCTCCTTTTCCTCCACACAGGGCCGCCGGAGAGCCTCGCTGCCATGGTCGTGCCACCATGGACGGCTGGTCCGAGCTCTGCCGTCCTCTGCTCGCGGCGCCGCACCACGACCTGCCGCATGCCGCCGCCCGGAAGGGATCCGGCGGGATCCGGCCGCCCCTTCCCCTCTACACCGCACCCCGTCTCGCCCCTCACCGGAGCCGGCGACCCGCGCCGCCGCTGGCCACCGGACGGCCCCCATCGGGATCGAGCAGCCGCTCGGGAGGGAGCCGGCCACCTCCAGCTGGGCTGGCCCAACCGCCATGCGCCCACGTGGTCCAGCGCGGCCACGGCCCAACAAACCCTAGCGCCAGCCACGGTCTGATGGGCCGAAGCCCATGGGTGAGCCCGTTATTTTTTTTGTGGTTAGACCCTATGAAAATTTTCTAAGTCCTGTAAGTTTTTGCTGCTGATCCCGTTTTGCAAAGCGATTTCCCGTTGACTCGTAGGTCGGAATGAAGTGATTCTTTTTTTGTTTGGTTGTGATTTGTGTGCTCTAGAGTTCATATTTAGGAAGTTAATTATTTTGAGGTCGTCCTGATGGTTCAAATCTGTGTAGAAGTAGGCACCAGACTGTTAACTGTTGCTAAATTCTGTCAAGTGCTGCTGATGTTATTTTGTTGCAACTTTGGCTGATGATTGTGACAAATCCATGAGGCATATTGCATTGATTATTTTTCCTATGTGTTAAGAATCATGCATACTTCATTTCCATGCTTTAACTTGTCATGTTTGGGTGCTTTAGCTATATTAAATCTTGCTCCAAAGTGGTGATCCTGATGTTAATGTGCTGCTGTGCTGAAAACTGTTAATTTGTTGCAACTTCGGGTGACGGTTGCGTCGCAACCGTTTATCGGAATTGAGTGATTACAATTGCATATTGTTAAGCATCATGTCTACTTTAGTTCCATATTATTTGTGAGCATGTTTGCATTGATTATCCTGTTTATGCATTGCTCTAAAGTGTGCTTCCTGATGTTGGCAGATTGTGCCCGTAACTTGTTTTGCTTATATCTTTTTAACCGTAACTCCGTTTGAGGTGTTCTTTATATGTAACTTGATTAGTTTTTCGTGTACTTTGTGTTTATGCTATTGTTTGTTGTTGTTAACCAAACTAAAATATGGTTTAGTACAGAACAGTACCAAATGTTTTAATCATCGTGCGGCACTTAGTGTTATGCCATGTTTAGGTTGTGCCTCACTTAAATTGACTAGCATAGATAGTTTACTTTGTGCTTCACCTCTTGAAATGTTTGTGTGCTATTCCATGATTTCTTGAGTTGCCATGTAAATAACCGTTGGTTGATCACCTGTAGCTAAGCAACTTGAACCACCGTAAATGTGCGGTATTCGTCGTGTGTGACTGATACACCACTTAAACTGTTAGTAACCGTTCTCGATGATAGATCCGTATCGCGTTGCCGTGTCGTGTGATGTCTTATTGATCTTGTGTTGCCCCGTAGTAATAGAGTGCTTGCTCGTTGATTGCTTTCCAGTGTTTATCGTCTTGTGTGCTTCCGCGGGTACCTTCGGAGACGATGCGAGCTTGGGAGCCACTACACCTTCGGAACCCGACTTATCAACAGGCAAGGACTATGAATTACTTATGATCCATTCTATTTCAACCAGCGGTTTGCATGCTAGTCTAGGTTAGATTCGATGGTTGATCCTACCACATATTTACAGCCTCTTTCAAACCGATACAGCCATGTCCCTTCCCGGCAAACCTTGTACTGCTATGTTACTATTGCTGGTTGCTCAGCCCCTTCTTAGTATGCATGCTTAGGATGCTACGATGTTACCCTGTTACTCCTTGTTTTGGGCTATCACATTATTATATTGTTGTTGATGATATCGATTATTATAATGTTGACTATATTCGACGAAGGATGGAAGGTCTAGGCTATCTCGTCCCGACGCTTTGTTCCATTCGAGTCACCTAGGATCCGAGTTCCGGGTATTGGTTTTAAGACTGAGCGTGCCTAACCGCGTGTGGGATTTTATGGGGTCCCCTTTTACCTACCTAGCTTCAAACATTTCTAGTGGTGGCCCAAGCTGATTTACCATTTGAAACCGTGTGTGTGCTGGTCAGCTGCCAGTAGTTTTTAAACCAACCCGGACCAGTGAGGACATAGTTCCCTTGCTGGCCCACCTTGTTCAGCTGAGGACCCGGTTTCCCATGTGTGATTAACCGTCTATCCAAACCTGTGACGGACGGTAGAGACCAGATCGAGAGCGCGGCCGGCTCCTGAGCTGGATGTCGACTCACCGGGGGCCACCCGGATTTGTTCGTTGATAGCTAGAGGGACTTGTCGTTTCGGATCTCTTGGAACTAAATCATAAAATGGTTGCCTGTGATGGGTAGCAACTAAGAGAGATGGGCGTGCGTGCGGAGCCTTGTAATGGGCTGTTGGTACACCCCTGCAGGGTTAAATATTTTCGAGAAGCCGTGTCCAAGGTTATGGACGACTTGAGACCTACTCCTTGTTCATAGACAAAAACAACTGAGATAATCTTAATACAACTTGATCAACGCGTGTTTGTGCCTTGACTGCTTCTTCTTCGTTGGGATGCGAAGAGGAGGACAAGGATAGGATAGGTGTTATGTTTGCGTAAGTAGTTGATAGCAAGACTTGTTGGAGGCGATTCCTCATCGAATGCTTGGATTCTTACCTCACTCTCTAGATCGTTAGCCACTTCATAAATGCTAGTGCGGCATCAACCTCACCACTTACCCCTTTCTTACCGTAAACTACTAGTTGCCCTAGAATGACGAGTGATGAAGTCCTTGCTGGGTTAGTTGTCCACTACAGTTGGATGTTGAGTACTTCTGTACTCATGATACTACCCCCAAACTCTTTTCAGGGTTCTTGATCGACAACAGGTATGGTGATCGACGTTTCACGTGGAGACTCGACCGACTAGTTAGGCGGATCCCGGCGGAGGGCCTGGACCCGTGTGGTTGGGGATCGATGTTTTTCTCCTTGCCACTAGGCATTTGATTGTAGTCTGTACCCAGACATGTATCTTCCGCTGTTGTATTGTATTTGAGGCAGTTGTATGCCGATTGTATGAGATGTTGTATCCTTGTATCTATAATGTTGTGATATCATGGTGGAAATCCGGGGCATATGACTTCCTCATATGTCACGGTGGGACCGATATGTGCTTCGTCCTCGGATCTGCATGGAAACATCTAGATCTGGAATAGTACCGCATATCGGGCCTTACAACCTGGTATCTGAGCCTTACCGACCGTAGGATCCCTTCTCTGGCCGAAGTCGAGTCTAGACAAAAACTATTTTTGTAGTTAATAAGTTAGTTATCGGAGAGTAGGAATCTTTTTACTCCTTACCCTTTCTCTGGTCAGGACAAGTGTCGTAAGTGTTTAAACTCTCACCTTATCCCCTTTCAAACTTTAGGATCTCGAGAATGTGGAGCTTTGGAACCGTTACAATGCCTTGCTTGCAGCGTATTGTCTCGATTCCGATCTCAGGTTTGGGAATTCCTATAGTATCTTTAGCTTCTCCGGATTTGGGTATCATCGGGGTCATCCATTGCCATCCCTCCTTTTGCCGGTGTTTTTACGACTTGCGTCGAAAATCACTATCCCTTGATCTGGTTTTCGCGATCTTTCTTCCTCTTGTCGCTGACGATTTCGTTTTTCCGACGATGTCGTCTCTCTGCGGAAAGTTTCTCGATGGAAGCTCGACATCGAAATGGAGCAGAGTCCCTTGTTGGTGGTGTTGAAGATCGTCGACTCTCTTCTTTCCCATTCCCCTCTCCCACAGATCTTCCTGGATCTCGGGACGAGATCCCTTGTTGGTGGTGTTGTTTTGTAACAGCCAGATTTCACAAAAATTAAAAAATTTGTTTTCGGTGTGAATTGTTTGATTGCCTGATTTGTTTGCGGTGTTTGCATCCCCGATTTATCGATCGGCGATTATTTTTCCCCCTCTTATCTCGTACCGGACGGAGACCGACCCTTGCCACCCTGACACTCGACCTTTGCGACACCGGGTTTCACACGATCACCGTCGCGAAAACCGCACGAGACCAGCCGCAGGCAACGGAACGAAAAACCCCGTTTAATAAGTAAACGGGATATTTTTATAGCGCGCCGGAAAGTGTTCTCGGAACGGTTCCAGTGCGAGGTGAACGCCACCGGCTTGACGCGCTGATCGCGCAGTTTGAAGTTTTACACGAATCGGAGGTCCTGTGGACCCCCGGCAGTTAGAAACGTAGACACCGCGCGCGCGAGAGAAAAACCGGAGATGTTTTTGCAAACTGCCAGCCACCTGGGCTATATAAAGACCACCACACTCCCACCCCTTTCTAGGGTTTCCCTAGCCACAAAATTGCAGCCACCCCCTCCACTTTGCCCCAAATATCCTCATTTTCGTCCAAACCCTAGACAGAGGCAATCTCAGCCATCGGATCGCAGATCGGGTGGATCTGAGTGCGCCACGTCAGCCCCCTGGAGCTCCACCAACCTCCTCTCTCCTCTCTCCTCACGTAGCCGCGTCGCCCGATCCGGCCGAGGCCGCCGCCGCGCCATCGTCGTCGGGTGCCGCCGCCACCAAGCCCGGTGAGCCTCCCCGTTAGCCGCACGCCTCCCTCTCCTCTCACCTCCTCCTTTTCCTCCACGCAGGGCCGCCGGAGAGCCTCGCTGCCATGGTCGTGCCACCATGGACGGCCGGTCCGAGCTCCGCCGTCCTCTGCTCGCGGCGCCGCACCACGACCTGCCGCATGCCGCCGCCCGGAAGGGATCCGGCTGGATCCGGCCGCCCCTTCCCCTCTACGCCGCGCCCCGTCTCGCCCCTCGCCGGAGCCGGCGAGCCGCGCCGCCGCTGGCCACCGGACGGCCCCGGTCGGGATCGAGCAGCCGCTCGGGAGGGAGCCGGCCACCTCCAGCTGGGCTGGCCCAGCCGCCATGCGCCCACGTGGCCCAGCGCGGCCACGGCCCAACAACCCCTAGCGCCAGCCACGGTCTGATGGGCCGAAGCCCATGGGTGAGCCCGTTATTTTTTTTTTGTGGTTAGACCCTGTGAAAATTTTCTAAGTCCTGTAAGTTTTTGCTGCTGATCCCGTTTTGCAAAGCGATTTCCCGTTGACTCGTAGGTCGGAACGAAGTGATTCTTTTTTTGTTTGGTAGTGATTTGTGTGCTCTAGAGTTCATCTTTAGGAAGTTAATTATTTTGAGGTCGTCCTGATGGTTCAAATCTGTATAGAAGTAGGCACCAGACTGTTAACTGTTGCTAAATTCTGTCAAGTGCTGCTGATGTTATTTTGTTGCAACTTTGGCTGATGATTGTGACAAATCCATGAGGCCTATTGCATTGATTATTTTTCCTATGTGTTAAGAATCATGCGTACTTCATTTCCATGCTTTAACTTGTCATGTTTGGGTGCTTTAGCTATATTAAATCTTGCTCCAAAGTGGTGATCCTGATGTTAATGTGCTGGTGTGCTGAAAACTGATAATTTGTTGCAACTTCGGGTGACGGTTGCGTCGCAACCGTTTATCGGAATTGAGTGATTACAATTGCATATTGTTAAGCATCATGTCTACTTTAGTTCCATATTATTTGTGAGCATGTTTGCATTGATTATCCTGTTTATGCATTGCTCTAAAGTGTGCTTCCTGATGTTGGCAGATTGTGCCCGTAACTTGTTTTGCTTATATCTTTTTAACCGTAACTCTGTTTGGGGTGTTCTTTATATGTAACTTGATTAGTTTTTCGTGTACTTTGTGTTTATGCTATTGTTTGTTGTTGTTAACCAACCTAAAATATGGTTTAGGACAGAACAGTACCAAATGTTTTAATCATCATGCGACACTTAGTGTTATGCCATGTTTAGGTTGTGCCTCACTTAAATTGACTAGCATAGATAGTTTACTTTGTGCTTCACCACTTGACATGTTTGTGTGCTATGCCATGATTTCTTGAGTTGCCATGTTAATAACCGTTGGTTGATCACCTGTAGCTAAGCAACTTGAACCACCGTAAATGTGCGGTATTCGTCGTCATGTGACTAATACCCCACTTAAACTGTTAGTAACCGTTCTCGATGATACATCCGTATCGCGTTGCCGTGTCGTGTGATGTATTCTTGATCTTGTGTTGCCCCGTAGTAATAGAGTGCTTGCTCGTTGATTGCTTTCCAGTGTTTATCGTCTTGTGTGCTTCCGCGGGTACCTTCGGAGACGATGCGAGCTTGGGAGCCACTACACCTTCGGAACCCGACTTATCAACAGGCAAGGACTATGCATTACTTATGATCCATTCTATTTCAACCAGCGGTTTGCATGCTATTCTAGTTTAGATTCGATGTTTGATCCTACCACATGTTTACAGCCTCTTTCAAACCGATACAGCCATGTCCCTTCCCGGCAAACCTTGTACTGCTATGTTACTATTGCTGGTTGCTCAGCCCCTGCTTAGTATGCATGCTTAGGATGCTACGATGTTACCCTATTACTCCTTGTTTTGGGCTATCACATTATTATATTGTTGTTGATGATATCTATTATTATAATGTTGACTATATTCGACGAAGGATGGAAGGTCTAGGCTATCCCGTCCCGACGCTTTGTTCCATTCGAGTCACCTAGGATCCGAGTTCCGGGTATTGGTTTTAAGATTGAGCGTGCCTAACCGCGTGTGGGATTTTATGGGGTCCCCTTTTACCTACCTAGCTTGAAACATTTCTAGTGGTGGCCCAAGCTGATTTACCATTTGAAACCGTGTGTGTGCTGGTCAGCTGCCAGTAGTTTTTAAACCAACCCGGACCAGTGAGGACATAGTTCCCTTGCTGGCCCACCTTGTTCAGCTAAGGACCCGGTTTCCCATGTGTGATTAACCGTCTATCCAAAACTGTGACAGACGGTAGAGACCAGATCGAGAGCGCGGCCGGCTCCTGAGCTGGATGTCGACTCACCGGGGGCCACCCGGATTTGTTCGTTGATAGCTAGAGGGACTTGTCGTTTCGGATCTCTTGGAACTAAATCATAAAATGGTTGCCTGTGATGGGTAGCAACTGAGAGAGATGGGCGTGCGTGCGGAGCCTTGTAATGGGCAGTTGGTACACCCCTGCAGGGTTAAATATTTTCGAGAAGCCGTGTCCAAGGTTATGGACGACTTGAGACCTACTCCTTGTTCATAGACAAAAACAACTGAGATAATCTTAATACAACTTGATCAACGCGTGTGTGTGCCTTGACTACTTCTTCTTCGTTGGGATGCGAAGAGGAGGACAAGGATAGGATAGGTGGTATGTTTGCGTAAGTAGTTGATAGAAAGACTTGTTGGAGGCGATTCCTCATCGAATGCTTGGATTCTTACCTCACTCTCTGGATCATTAGCCACTTCATAAATGCTAGTGCGGCATCAACCTCACCACTTACCCCTTTCTTACCGTAAACTACTAGTTGTCCTAGAATGACGAGTGATGAAGTCCTTGCTGGGTCAGTTGACCACTACAGTTGGATGTTGAGTACTTCTGTACTCATGATACTACCCCCAAACTCTTTTCAGGGTTCTTGTTCGACAACAGGTATGGTGATCGACGTTTCACGTGGAGACTCGACCGACTAGTTAGGCGGATCCCAGCGGAGGGCCTGGACCCGTGTGGTTGGGGATCGATGTTTTTCTCCTTGCCACTAGGAATTTGATTGTACTCTGTACCCAGACATGTATCTTCCGCTGTTGTATTGTATTTGAGGCAGTTGTATGACGATTGTATGAGATATTGTATCCTTGTATCTATAATGTTGTGATATCATGTTGGAAATCCGGGGCATATGACTTCGTCCTGTGTCGCGGTGGGACCGATATGTGCTTCGTCCTCGGATCTGGATGGAAACATCTAGATCTGGAACAGTACCGCATATCGGGCCTTACAACCTGGTATCAGAGCCTTACCGACCGTAGGATCCCTTCTCTGGCCGAAGTCGAGTCTAGACAAAAACTATTTTTGTAGTTAATAAGTTAGTTATCGGAGAGTAGGAATCTTTTTACTCCTTACCCTTTCTCTGGTCAGGACAAGTTTCGTAAGTGTTTAAACTCTCACCTTATCCCCTTTCAAACTTTAGGATCTCGAGAGTGTGGAGCTTCGGAACCGTTACAATGCCTTGCTTGCAGCGTATTGTCTCGATTCTGATCTCAGGTTTGGGAATTCCTATAGTATCTTTAGCTTCTCCGGATTTGGGTATCATCGGGGTCATCCATAGCCATCCCTCCTTTTACCGGTGTTTTTACGACTTGCGTCGAAAATCACTATCCCTTGATCTGGTTTTCGCGATCTTTCTTCCTCTTGTTACTGACAATTTCGTTTTTCCGACGATGTCGTCTCTCTGCGGAAAGTTTCTCGACGGAAGCTCGACATCGACATGGAGCAGTGTCCCTTGTTGGTGGTGTTGAAGATCGTCGAATCTCTTCTTTCCCCTTCCCCTCTCCCACAGATCGTCCTGGATCTCGGGACGAGATCCCTTGTTGGTGGTGTTGTTTTGTAACAGCCCAGATTTCACAAAAATTAAAAATTTTGTTTTCGATGTGAATTGTTTGATTGTCTGATTTGTTTGCGGTGTTTGCATCCCCGATTTATCGATCAGCGATTATTTTTCCCCCTCTTATCTCGTACCGGACGGAGACCGACTCTTGCCACCCTGACACTCGACCTTTGCGACACCGGGTTTCACACGATCACCGTCGCGAAAACCGCACGAGACCAGCCGCAGGCAACGGAACGAAAAACCCCGTTTAATAAGTAAACGGGATATTTTTATAGCGCGCCGGAAAGTGTTCTCGGAACGGTTCCAGTGCGAGGTGAACGTCACCGGCTCGACGCGCTGATCGCGCAGTTTGAAGTTTTACCCGAATCGGAGGTCCTGTGGACCCCCGGCAGTTAGAAACGTAGACACCGCGCGCGCGAGAGAAAAACCGGAGATGTTTTTGCAAACTGCCAGCCACCTGGGCTATATAAAGACCACCACACTCCCACCCCTTTCTAGGGTTTCCCTAGCCACAAAATTGCAGCCACCCCCTCCACTTTGCCCCAAATATTCCCATTTTCGTCCAAACCCTAGCCAGAGGCAATCTCAGCCATCGGATCGCAGATCGGGTGGATCTGAATGCGCCACGTCAACCCGTGGAGCTCCACCAACCTCCTCTCTCCTCTCTCCTCACGCAGCCGCGCCGCCCGATCCGGCCGAGGCCTCCGCCGCGCCATCGTCGTTGGTTGCCGCCGCCACCAAGCCCGGTGACCCTCCCCCATAGCCGCACCTCACTCTCTAGATTGTTAACCACTTCATAAATGCTAGTGCGGCAGCAACCTCACCACTTACCCCTTCCTTACCGTAAACTACTAGTTGTCCTAGAATGACGACTGATGAAGTCCTTGCTGGGTCAGTTGACCACTACAATTGGATGCTGAGTACTTCTGTACTCATGATACTACCCCCAAACTCTTTTCAGGGTTCTTGATCGACAACAGGTATGGTGATCGACGTTTCACGTGGAGACTCGACGACGACTAGTTAGGCGGATCCCGGCGGAGGGCCTGGACCCGTGTGGTTGGGGATCGATGTTTTTCTCCTTGCCACTAGGCATTTGATTGTAGTATGTACCCAGACATGTATTTTCCGCTGTTGTATTGTATTTGAGGCAGTTGTATGCCGATTGTATGAGATGTTGTATTCTTGTATCTGTAATGTTGTGATATCATGTTGGAAATCCGGGGCATATGACTTCTTCATATGTCGCGGTGGGACCGATATGTGCTTCCTCCCCGGATCTGGATGGAAACATCTAGATATGGAACAGTACCGCATATCGGGCCTTACATGGACCTCCTCCCAAACACTTTTCTTCCATTTATCACCCATATACTTTCCTTTATTAGCTTGGGGTTTGTTGTATGTGTGAAGCTTGGGTTTGATGTAGATGTGATGCTTGTGGTGGTTTGATGTATATGTGAAGTGTATATATGAAGCTTGTGGTGGTTTGATGTATATGTGAAGTGTATATGTGAAGCTTGTGGTGGTTTTGATGTATGTGTGAAGTGTATATGTGAAGCTTGTGGTGGTTTGATGTATATGTGAAGCATATGGTGGTTTGATGTATATGTGAATCTTGAGTGGCCAATGTTTTGCCGAAATGTCGATTCATTTCCGTTTCGGCAAATTTCTGGCGCACTCTCCGCATGCTCCCATGCATTATTAGGGAAGGTCATGCTCCCATAATTGTGTTGCTCTCTCTGTGCACACAGGTGATCGACCATGGTCCGCGAGATGCTGAGTGATATCACCGTGGCTAGGTGGATGCAATGTGCGACAAACGACATGCTAAGGAATAATAGGTTGGATATAAGATGTCCGTGTCGGAGATGCAAACAGCAGTGCGTGACCGAGCCTGATTCCGGAATATTGCAAAGACACCTGAAGCGTAATGGTTTGATGGATGGCTACACACGGTGGATAAGTGATGAAGCTGCTGAGGAGGAGGACGTCAATGGTGGGGCGCCAGTAAATGAGGAAGGGAAACCAGACAACAGCGGCGGGTGAGAAGACGAAGAGCATCCTGTACATGATCATGAAGAAGATACCGAAGCGGATCATGTAGATCAAGATGTCGGACATGATCAGGATTCAAGATGGGTGCGGGACCCTCATGTTCAAGAGCTTCTTGTCAAAGAGGCGTTGAACGCAAGAGGTGCAGCTAGAGAGAAAGCCAAGAAGGCGCAACTCGAGAAAGACGCGGTTACGAAGTTGTATGAATGATGCAAAAACGGGGATACCCTCTTGAATGTAACACTTTGGGTTATGGATATGAAGGCAAAACACAAATGGACCGAGGAAATCTTCGATGATAACATGGCATTCTGGCACGATCGTCTTCCGAAGGGCAACACGTGCCCAACTAGTATCGCTGAGGCCAAGAAAGTCCTGTGCCCTCTCGATCTTCCACACGTTAAATACCACGACTGCATAAATGATTGCATGATCTATCGGGGTGAGGACGAAGAGAAAACCACATGCTCGGTGTGCGGTGTTAGTCGATAGAAGAGAGGGAAGAAAGTTCCTAGAAAAGTGGTATGGTACTTTCCGATCACTCCTCGTTTGCAGAGGTATTTCGTAGATCCCGAGGAAGCAAAGCTCATGATCTGGCACGCAGATAGAAAGAAGCTAAAAGAGGATGACCCGAACCCGGATCCGGAAAAGGAGGACATGCTGAGGCACCCTTCAGATGGTAGCCAATGGACTGCGTTGGACCTCGAATACCCAGATTTTGGGGAAGAACCAAGGAACCTCAGGATTGGTGTGAGCGCCGATGGAGTCAATCTGTTTGGCGGCAATATCAGCACACAGAGTACCTGGCCCGTTTTTGTATGCATATACAACCTTCCCCCTTGGAAGTGCATGAAGAAAAAGTACATAACAATGTGTATGCTAGTTCAAGGGCCGAAACAACCAGGTACGGACCTCAATCTATATCTGCAGCTATTGAAAGAGGAACTAGAAACTTTATGGAAAGACGGAGTAAATACGTGGGACGCAGCCGCAAAAGAATATTTCCCAATGAAAGCCGCGGTGATCACGGCGGTGCATGACTATCTCGGATACGGATATTTCTCAGGGCAGGTGGTCCAAGGATTATGTGCATGCATTAGGTGCATGGATAATACAACGTATCGCCAGCTACCAAAAGATCCCGGATCTTCAAAAACCGTGTTCCAGGGGTCTCGGAGGTGGCTTCCCAAGAAACACACGTGGAGAAAATAGGGACATCTGTTCGATGGAAGAGAGGAGCGCCGAGCACCCCCAGCTCGAAGAAGCGGCAAAGAAATCGACAACTTGCTGAAAACTTGGAACGAGTGCCCCGCGCCGGGAAAGAAAAAAAAGAAGACTCAGCCGTTGATGAGGGTATGGAAAGCGAGGTTTGTTTTCTGGGATTTGGCATACTAGAGTCTCCTACGCAGTCCTCATAGCCTTGATCTCATGCATATCACAAAGAACGTGTGTGAGATCTTGTTTGGCACGCTGCTCAACATGCCGGGGAAGACCAAGGACGGGCCAAAAGCAAGGAATGACTTGAAATTTATGGGCATCAGGAGGGAACTTCACCCCCTAGTGACGACGAGGATGAGCCGGGGTAGGAAGAGGATACGGAAACGCAAAACTCTCGCAAACAAAAAAGGGCGACCAAGAAGAAGACCGGTATTGATCACTGCCCCCCGGCATGCTTCACTCTGTGCGAGGAGGAGATCAAGCGGTTTATCCACTGCCTCATAGGAGTAAAATTTCAGAACGCCTATGCGGGGAAGATAAGTAGATACCTAGACGAGGCAAAGCAGCGTTTCCGCGGGATGAAATCTCACGACTGTGCCGTGCTGATGACGCAGATTCTCCCGGTTGCGATCCGAGGGATAATGGACGAGCACGTCCGTAAAACGTTGTTTGGCCTTCGCAACTTTTTTGACGTCATCTCCCGGACGTCGATAGCTAGCTCCAAATTTAAGAAAAATATTTTGTAATTCATGATCACTTTGTGTATGCATGGATTTACTCTGCACTTTGCTGTTGTTTGTTGGTGTTGCTTCTTGTGCTTGCTCCCCTCTCACATTACACCTAGTATTTTGTTAAAGCTTTTCCTTGTTTGCATCCACTTCATGACTCCACCTACATATTATAACCATCAGGGGTTTGTGTTTTCATCATAATCATTATGGCACTGCCAGAATACAGGGCTTGGTTGGTGATTCTTACTTATCTTAAAGAGCTAGGAGGAGAGGAATCCTGATTAATATTCATAGCCCAATGGCTCCATGGCCAAGAGAGAACCTGAAGCAAGCAACACACATTAAACACAATCTTTGTTGTTACTTACTTACAATATACTCCAAGAAGAAGAAATGGAAATATTCATTCATAATATGACAAGGCATGTTTAATAAAAAAATAATTCAACAAAAAAATAAAAAAACTCTTAGGGGTGGCGCATATTGCCGCAATGCGCCACTAAGTGCTCGTATGCTCGGCGCATTTTTCTGAAATGCGCCACCAAAAGGTTTCTTATGCGTGGCGCATTTCGCCAAAATGCGCCACGCATAAGAAACCTTATGCGTGGCGCATTTCAGCAAAATGCGCCACCCCTAAGCCTTAACCTCCATCACGCCTCCCCTTTCCCGTGCCCACACCCATTCGATCCCCACCGGCCAACCGCACTCGTCGCCGCCGTCCGCCACCGGAGCCACCCTCGCCGATCGAGCCCCCATCTCCGGCCATCGCCCTCGCCACCACCGGAGCTGCCACCGGAGCCTCGTCGGGGTCGTCTCCTTCCTCTCCACCGCAGAACCCGAGTCGGGAAGCTCGTTGACGCCACTAGAGCCGCCGTGGACATCGTCGTCGATCCCGTCGTCTCCACCACCCCGGAGCCCCCGCGACGCCACCGGAGCCGCCACCCCAACGCCCCCGTGGTGAGCACGGCGCCGGCCCCCTCCATCTCCATCCACCCCGGCGCCGACCCCCTGCTCCCCTGTCCCCATGGATAGGGTTTCCCTCTGAGGAGCACAAGCACCAACATAATCTGATAGATTATGCATTAAAACTAAAGGCATGATCAACATCAATTTGATTTAATCATCCAGTGGGTTTTATTGACATACTTACACACACATGCACTATATTTTTACCCAAACAAAGATCCATGTAAGATGAAGAACTAGATAAATTATTTCCAGTCAAGATGATGAACTACATACATTATTTGCAGTCAAAAGATATCTACTAGTGCAGGAGGCATTTTGATGGCATCTTCTTCCAGACATCAATAAGTAAAAACAACTACTGCCCTCTCACCTCTTGGGTTTGGAGTTGAATAAAACCAAAGGCAGAGGAGGAACCATCGATACATCCTCCCATTGAAAAAAAAGAATCAAACATGCAATAAAAATAGAAAAAGTAGCACCCCAACAGGGCAACCAACTAGTAAACTTTGGACATCTCCTGCTCTACTACCATTCCTCCAATTACTTCATATATATTCTGGTTGGGGAATTTTTATCCACTGTTTTTATCTACTGTTTTGTGTATTTCCAAAATAGAGAGATAGTTAGATGGTGCTCTATTTTTTGAACTGAAATTGGTCATGTCTTTGAGGAATTTGATGGTGCTCTGTTTATGCCATTGTGCTTTGTTTAATTTCTTGTATGTTTAAGCATATATCCACTGTTTTACTTGATATTTGGTGCCTCTGGTTATGAAATCTGATAAGAACAAATGCTATGTTGCTCGTTATTGTCACATACATGTTATTATATATGTTGTGCAGGGACTCTCATTATCCCCTTTCTCCCGAAATGTTGATTAACTTCCGTTTCGGTTGAGAATGGGGCACTCTCATGTTAAGAAAAATAGCAAAGGTCTTGACAAATTTTTCCGTGAATTCGTGCATGACCTTTGCTATTTTTCTTAACATGAGAGTAGTTGCATTTATTTATTGTGCTAATTAATTAAGTAGTTGTATTTCTTAATATTGTACTAGTGCAAACATGTCGACCAGAGCCGACGCCGGTCCTTCTTCTCAGCTGGGAAAAAAAAGGAAGCAATTTTGGGAATACTCCCAGGAGGAGGTCGAGGAGTAGAGAGAAGAGGAAGTACCTCCAGGCGAGGAGGAGTATGAGGAGGAGATAGAATCGGAGTCCGACTCATCGGATGATGACATGGAGGAGGAGGCCGGTACGACAGACGGCGAGAGGAACACCGGCGAGGATGATGGGACCGGTGGCTCCAACACAGATGGTACCCAGTCGAAGAAGAGGAATCGGAAACCGACCAAGGTCGGCACCATCAGGCAAGAGTTTACTGTTGTGACCGCCGTCGGGATTCCTAAACAGCCCGAACGTTTTTCGGAAGGGTACGGCCGTCAAGCCGCGGCGATCCTCCGCAACACCGTGCCGATCACCACGATTAACCTCAGGAGTCGTGAGAATATTCATTATTGTCAGCTTCTTATCAACAAGTTGCACGAACGATACAAGTTTCTAGAGCCGTACGATAACACCAAACTCAAAGGGAACAAAGTAAACACATGGGCCCTCAGGAAGATGAGAAAGGCCTTGTCTAGTTGGAAAACCCGGGTGAAGAGGGCAATTATTGAAAAGAACAAAACCTGGGAGGAGCTCAAGGAGAAAGAACCGTTGATCGATGAAGCTACCTACAACCTTTTTAAGGCTATGTGTGAGTCTGAGCCAGCCAAGGCCGCGAGTGCAAAGGGCAAGGACATGCGGTCGCAGGTCATAGGTAACCACCGTCTCGGAGCCGGTGGTTACAGAAGTTCCAAGCCTAAATGGGACAAGGAGGATGCTGAGTACGCCACTGCGGGCATACCTAACCCCTTCCAGCCATACAAAGATGATCCGCAGACCAAATTCTTTGTGAGGGCCCGGAGCTATAAGGACAAAGCAACCTCGAAAATAGTTATCGATCCTAAGATTCAGGAGTTTACGACTGCCGTGGTAAGTAGTTTACCACGCGACCTTGTCGATTGAATTCTCCAGTGAAGTTCACAATTTCTTACTGTTTCACATTCTTTCTGCTGCAAGCGGAAATGAAAATCGCCTCATCGCAGGAGTCGTCGGTTAAGTCGGCCGGCCCGTGGGACAATGCCTTTAATAGGGCGTTTGATAGAGGCCGGGTGTCCCGATCTTTCGATGAGAGATAAGTATAGATTTGTGGAGTCGACTTTGACGATTCGACTACAAACGTGCAACGACATTGCGCCTTAGAAATCGCTAAACCAATCTCCTGAAGGTTATTGACCACGCCGGAGCACGATCAACCTGACCACGAAGGTCTAGTACCTGCAAGCAATCGAAGAACAAGCAAGAACTATGGTAAAGCAATCTGAATATTGCAAATATGTAGATGAAGTATTAATAAAGTTGGGATTCCAAAAGCGGTCTTGATCTGGTCGTTGGACACAAACCGAGTACACGAAGATGCAGCATTTAGCTAAGCAGTCTTTTTAACTAAAAGAAATCCAAAGAAACCCTTGGGTTGATCTACTTACATAGGACTAAAAGGTGGAGGCCAAGGGGGTGGAAATACGTCCCAAGGAGTCCTAAAACTAAAACTAGGTCGTACAAGGCACTTGGGCCCATGTGGTAGTGATGCAACACCTATTGAGTTGGACTTTGATTCGGATTCTGCTGTTGGGTCGCACCATTTTCGCAATATTTGCAAGCTCCGAAGGAATTTGAAGGTGAAACCAGGTGCGTTCGAAATTAGACGAGATAATCTATCACCAGAAAAAAGAATCACCCAATTTGGAGTTCGTATGTAGAAACGGCGGCTGTTTGAAGTTGGGTATATCTCTGAAGTCCGAATCTGGGTCCACGACGTGAGGGACTTGGTCTCTATCTTCTCTTGGGCCAAACGTGACGTGAAAGAACTTCTTGTACAGCACACAATCATGACCCTTTGTATTGACTTCATTTCTGGATCAAATATTGAGAAATTAATTGTCATATCCATGGTAGTGATGTCCTCATCATCTTCACGCTTGAACATGCTCCAATGCTCATCCTTCTTGTCCATGCTAGGTCCTTCATTTGTTAGCAACAGAAATATATCTACGTTAGGAAGCATCATATTCACTTGAACATTAGAAACATTACCAAGAAACGAAAGTACCTGATAATTTAATCGGTGTGCACGATCTCTAGTAATTGGTCCAGTAGGTATATTAGCAGGGGTTGTGGGTGTAACTATGGTAGCCATGTCCTCATCATCCTCCCCTTCTTGAAAACAAAGCCGTCCCAGGCGTTGCTTAATCTGAAATGTGGCTAACAAAAGAGATAAGGTGTACATGTTGTATATATATATGTCATCCATTCTTACTTCCCTTAGTTTTTGGACATGTAACACATGTATATATGAGTAACTTTCGTATGTCGTCAAATATAAAGATATATGATCATCACAATACGTAAACGACATGAAAGTATTGCAACTCAGTTTCCATATATAAGTGAAGCTCTTATTCATATCTAAAGATGTACAATGCTCATCATTAAACCATCCCAACACCGGTGAATAAACGTTAATGTTTTTCGAAGGACATGCTACAACAGGCTTAACTAAGTAGTCATGCAACAAGTCATTCAACGCAGAATCATCACCAAGATTAGAGGTCATATCAAAATGATTAAGCATTGGCAGTTTCATAATAGTAACATGATTATCCAGAATAGATGGTGTGCTCAAATCAACAGGTAACTCAACACATGATTTATTTAACTCTACTATGCATGCATCATCCTCATGTGAAGTTATGTCATCAATACCTTTGTTGTTACCTTGTTGCAACGACTCAGATGATGTAGGTACGGATGGTGGCAAGGTCATAGAGACTGAAGGAGATATCACGCTCACAATAGGACTCTTGGTCGTCGTAGAAGGTGCAACAGCGAAGGAGACAATTGATGGTGGTGGACATGGTCTAGAATAGTAGGCGTCGTAGTCGCCCAAAGCATCCTCCTGTATTTGTCTGTCAAACGTACAAGCACGAACAAACATACCAATAATGCAACGAGGATTATAATGAAATCATGCGCGAATATCATTGTTCAAACCATGAAAAAAAATCTATTCTTTCTATCATCCTCGGATTCTTTTATGTCACACTTATGCATATAAGATTTAAACTCTTGATAGTAAGCATGAACAGTGTTACTTCCTTGTTTTAATTGTTCTAATTTACAAAGCAGTTCACGACGATAATAAGGAGGAACAAATTTATGTCTCATTATTTCTTTCAAATCTTTCCAAATTGTAGGTTTATTATCAACATTTTGCTTAATATACACACTCCACCAAATGGAAGCAAAACCAGTAAATGCGCGAGTGGTAGCTCGTACTCTCTCAAGTTCAGAAAAATTATTACTCGCAAAAATTTGTTCTACTTCAAGCTCCCAATCAAGATAAACAACAGGATTAAATCTACCCTCAAAAGATGGCAAGGAAATAACCTGTCCATATGCTTCTTTGTGTGGGCGCATCGCTCGTGGTGGTGAACATGTCTCCGTCAGCCAAGAACTTGTAACTCCGGAAACTGCCATTGTTAGTAGAAACAAGAAACAAAGAAAATGTTCCTATGAACTACTAGGATGTGGTGGAAAAGCGCTCACAGGAAAGCAAATATCAGTGTCTTAAAAGTTCTTACCATGCTGCAGGTGGTGATCGACAACCGGCGGTGTCAAATAACTCCAAAGATTGAGTAGAGCGATTGCCAGGTGAACATACGTATACACAATGTAGAAATATGTGGCGCTTGGAAGGATTTAATATGGTGGCAAAAATATCAGCAATAATCAATTCAGAGATGAAAAATCGAATTAACGCTCAACGACGATACTGTCTTGGTCCTAGTCTAGACCGGACTAGAGACGCGAGCCTAGAACACTAATGTGGTCACGGCGTAGCACAACTAGCAGCAATGAATGATATGAAGTAGCTCTGGATAGCAAGATATAAGTGAAGATCATCAAGAGAGTACAGATAATGTTGAAAATAGGCTCCAAATCAAGATACACCAATACTCTCGCTACAACTTTCCTCCGAAATATATTTGATATTTTTTTGCTATTTTTTCTCCAACAGTGCACTGACTTAAGATTGCCGACGCAATAAGAATCACTCAATTTGGAGGTCGGATGAGGTGTCAAAAAATTTGAGAATCAGCCCGAAATTTCCCAAAAACTGTGTTCGAAAACTTTAGAGGTCAAAAAGTCTGTCTTAGAAGTAGATCTGGAGTTTCAAATAACACACTAGCTCCAAAACTATTTAGAAGCGTCATGGAAATATCTTTAATTTGAGTACTCGTGGAGCCAAACGGACATCATATGACAAAGTTGTGCCCGTTTTACTGGACACTGCTCAAAACCGATTCCGACAAGAATTCAAATACGAGCTCAACTAGAGATAGATCCGAATTTTTTCTTCTTTTTTCTCTTTCTTCCTTTTTTCTTTCTTTTTTTTTATTTTTCTTTTTTCTCTCTTTTTTCAACTTTTTTTCTATGGTGGATTGTAGAAGTAGGCAGCGGATGGGATGATGGTGCAGCAACGGCGGTGACTAATGTGAACAGAACTCGAAACTCTAAAGGACTAGATACTAAGACCAGCAACTGAACATGATGATGCAACCGATAATTCAATAACGCAAAGCACCGTAAAGAAAATTGTGAAGGCTCGGATTGGTTTGGATATGATGATCTAATCCTATTTTTATGGTTTTTTGTGTGGATGATAGGTGATAAAGAAACAGATCTACTATATGGATATGGAATTCTCACCGAGCAACCTGAAAACTGATACCACTTGATAGATGCGGGGTGTCTCGATCATTCGATGAGAGATAAGTATTGATTTTTGGAGTCGACTTTGACGACCCGACTACAAACGTGCAACGGCGTTGCGCCTTAGCAATCGCTAAACTAATCTCCTGAAGGTTATTGACCACGCGAGAGCACGATCAACCTGACCACGAAGATCTAGTGCCTACAAGCAATCGAAGAACAAGCAAGAACTATGATAAAGCAATCTGAATATTGCAAATATGTAGATGAAGTATTAATAAAGTTGGGATTCCAAAAGTGGTCTTGATCTGGTCGTTGGACACAAATTGAGTACACGAAGATGCAGCAATTAGATAATCAGTCTTTTTAACCAAAAGAAATCCAAAGAAAACCCTAGGGATTGATCTACTTATATAGGACTAAAATGTGGAGGCCAAGGGGGTGGATGGACGTCCCAATGAGTCCTAAAACTAAACCTAGGTCGTACAAGGTACTTGGGCCCATGTGGAGGTGATGCAACACCTATTGAGTTGGACTTTTATTCGGATTCTGCTGTTGGGTCGCACCATTTTCGCAATATCTCCACACTCCGATGGATTTTGAAGGTGAAACCGGTTGCGTTGGAAAGTAGACGAGATAAGATATCACCAGAAAAAAGAATCACTCAATTTGGAGTTCGTATGTAGAAACCGCGGCAGTTTGAAGTTGGATATATCTCTGAAGTCCGAATCTGGGTCCATGACGTGAGGGACTTGGTCTCTATATTCTCTTGGGCCCAAAGTGACGTGAAATAACTTCTTGTACAGCACACAATCATGCCCCTTTGTATTGACTTCATTTCTTGATCAAATATTGAGAAATTAATGGTCATATCCATGGTAGTGATGTCCTCATCATCTTCATGCTTGAACATGATCCAATGCTCATCCTTCTTGTCCATGCTAGGTCCTTCATTTGTTAGCAACAGAAATATATCTACGTTAGAAGCATCATATTCACATGAACATTAGAAACATTACCAGGAAACGAAATTACCAGATAATTTAATTGGTGTGCACGATCTCTAGTAATTGGTCCAGTAGGTATATTAGCACGGGTTGTGGGTGTAACTATGGTAGCCATGTCCTCATCAGCGTTCAACAAGGTCAAGAAGGTTGACGACGTTACGGAGAAGCCATCGTCAGCCGACCGTGTGTTCGGCTTTGGTGCGGACCTAAATTGGTCCGAATATTATGGAAAACCGACGGAGCAGTCCGGTTCAAGGGGGCGCAAGGCGAGAAGGACCGAAGAAGACGCCGCTTATGTTCGTGGACTGGAGGAGAAGGTGAACATGCTTCCGCAGCTTGTCCAGGACGAAGTGGCGAAGACGATGAACGCTCTCCTTCCAGACATGATGCATTCACTCACGAATTGGCAAGCGCGTGGTGGACAATGGCCCATACCGGTCCCCAGCATGGTTGGCAGCAACTCGGGCACCACGGCGCCTGCAGTCCCGACTCCCGCCGTAGTGGTGGCTCCCGCACCGACTCCCGGCATATTGGTGACTCCGGCCGCCAACACCGCGGCGGCGGCGCCGGACGTGATGGTAACTCCTCCAGCCACGATCGAGCAACCGGGGCATAACAATAATGCACCCCGCGGCAGCGCAAATAGGGCGACCGACGCCACTGGAGGCAGCGCGCCCTCCTTCTCTTGCATGCCCGCCGTCATCGGTGGGGTCTCTTCATTGGCAGACCTCGATGCCCTCAAGGTAACTATAAGCGTCTGCAACTCAAACGAGGACTTAATCTCCTTGCCTTTTTAGTGGAATCTCTCTGATGCCCTACATGCATATATCTCTTTCGCAGGAGGACACTCCATGCATTCTATTACAAGTCGTGGACGGCGAGTTGAAGGATGTTGCCAAAGGTAAAATCATTCAACCACAAAATCGAATCATGAAAAATATGCTGATGGCACCGGAGATGCATAGGGTTCAAATCTCTCTCGTGATTTCGGGCTACGAGAGAGTTGAACCTCCCATTCAACCCCCCGGATACGATGAGGACGAGCCGGCAATCCTCAGTGACTGTTTCGGCCAAATATGCCTCTGGCCTAAGACCCAAATGCGTTTAATGACGGGGGAAAGGGGCACCACACCTAGGACAACACCGGTAGTCATCGTGTCGGCGCCACATGATGGCTTCTCGCCCCTCCTTGGTTACCCCAAGTGGAAGGTTTGATGTAGCACAACGGCAAGTTTCCCTTAGCGAAGATGCTAAGGTTTAGATTGTCTCCAGTAGGACTCAAGAGATACAAGTAGGTGGTAAAGTGAACAATGGCGTCGTTCACAACCGAGGTTTCTAACTTCACCTGGACCTGCACACATATACAAATAACTTTGCTCCCAACGAGTACAGAGGAGTTGTCAATTCCTCCGGCCTTGCTGTTTACAAAGGATTAACGCAAGAGATAATAATGATAGTGATAGCAACGGAAAAGTAAATACTGAAAGTAAATTGGTAGTGTGAACAATAATGTGAAGATGGACTAGGGTTCCGTGATTTTCACTAGTGATGTCTCTCTCCCAAAAGACGATAAAAGTGCTAGCGAGGTAAACAAATCACAATTGGGCAATTGACAGGATTATAAAGGCACCGCAATGCTAACTATGCTGCAAAGAAAGGAAGGGCTCAAAAGCAATGGGCAGTACGCCAAGGTAAGTAGACCGAAATCCATCTGCATCTACTACGAATCATCCACCTTGAGATATCTATCCAGAAAATCTCGCTGGTATTAAGTTGCGAATCCCACCCAAAGTGTAAACTCAAAGCAACAGACAATTGCATTAAAAGAACTTTGCATAAACTAAACAATCCTTGCACCTGCAAGTACAAGCACCGTTGTTTTATCCCTGGTGGCAACAGGACATCCCATAGTCTCATGTTTCTGTCACTCAAGCTAGACATCAAGGGGCTGAACCCACAATCGAGCATAACGCTCTCTCTTGGAGTTGCAAATAAAATACTTGGCCAAAGCAAATACCGCAACGGAGAACATGCAAGAATTTACTCAAGAACAAAATATAAAAGAGAAGAACCAAATATATTACTCATCACAATCTGAACATAGTCTCATAATCCATCAGATCCCAACAAACTCAGCATAGCAACAGCAGAAATTACATAGATACCTCGATCATTTGAGGCAGCTCACGAGGACTCGAAAGTGGAATAACAAAAGAGGGAGAGATAGATCACATAGCTACTGGTCACGGACCCATGGTCCAAGTGGAACTACTCACGGTACATACGGGAGGCGTCCATGGCTATGGATGGTCTCCCGGAGGGGGTAGCTTCTCCCGGCAGGGTGCCGGAGCAGCTTCTCCAGGCAGCCCCGATCTTGAAACGGCGGCGGCGGCGGAACAGACGCGAGATCGCGAAAAAGGAGTTCGTCTTGAGGGTTTCCGTCACGGGGGGGGGGGGGTAAATATAGGCGAAGGGGGTAGTCAAGGGGACCCACCAGGCAGCCAGGAGGCCTCCTGGCGCGGCCTAGGGTGGGGCCGCGCCAGGGACCCTCCTGGCTCCCTGGTGGTGGCCCCCCTTCGCTGCTTTGGTGTTTCCGGAAGCTTCCACGAGGCTGATTTTTTATCTGATTTTCCTCGATTTTTTGAGCACTTTTAATGTCCGGAAAACCTGAAATACAAAAACAGCAGAAAACAGCAACTGGCAGCTGGGTGCACTGGGTTAATAGATTAGTCCAAATATGTTCAAAAGTGTATGAAAGTTCAAGTAAAACATGGCAAAGTCACACAAAACATGCATGGAGCAAGCAGAAATTATAGATACGTTTGGGATGTATCAACATCCCCAAGCTTAATTCCTGCTCGTCCTCGAGTAGGTAAATGATAACAAGCATAATTTCTGTGGTGACATGCCACACAACCAAATAAGGACTTTTAAGTAAAGCAATCAAAGCATGCATTTCAATTCAAGTCTTAACAAGAAAGAGTCTATATTAGAATTGACACAAGCAACAAAAGAACAAAAGGTGCAAGAGCTCTTGCTGTCCGTGACTCGAATGTCTCCATATGGTGTTTGCGTGCAAGCAAGGGACTGGGAAGAAAGAGAAAAAATGTTGTTGAGAACAACTATCTACTAAAGTTTCACACTTGGTCTCCTTTGGATTCTTATCTGGACTCGTCCCCAGACCACTAGTCAGGTACAAGTCAAACTGATCCACTCCCTTTCGATATTTTGAGCACTCATGCAATGGATGAGTGTGAGCAAGAAAGTTGACACCTCAAAGGCGAAACAGAAAGAAGGTAGAGGAGGAAGACAAAAAGGTGTGAGAGGCTGACATCAATGAGGACAATCATAGGCGAAAGAAAGCCATATGATAGATATGATGTGAGGAGTAGGGATTGCCATACAACGGATGCACATGTGAGCTAAGGTAAGCTCTCCAATGGAACTAGTGGGGGTGCATCCAACTTGCTTGCTCAAGAAGACCTAGAGCTCATTTGAGGAGGCTCATCATTGGAATATACAAGCCAAGTTCTATAGTGTGAAGGTCCCCACATAGCTATATGCATGATGATGATCTCTATGGAGTACAAGGGATAGAAGATGAAGTACTAGTGTGGATCTATCAAAAGGAATAGTAGTATGCCCCCTTCTCTCTTTTTATTTTTCTTTTCTCTTTTTTCTTTTTTTTATTTTTTTGGTGGCCTCAATGGCTCTTTCTATTTAACTCTCATTTGTCCTCTTTGGGATCTTTTGATTTTGTCCTCTTTGGGATCTTTTGATTTTTTTCCTCTTTGGGATCTTTTGATTTTGTCCTCTTTGGGATCTTTTCCTCACTTTAGGGGCAATACTCTATATTTTACAAGAATATAGGAGATCTTTCACACTTTACAAAGGTACTCACATAAAGAAAATGTAACTATCATGAAGTATGCAAATTTATGCCTCTGCCAGTGTAGCAGGATATGCAATGATACTAGCGCGTCATGTAGCAATATTTAGGGCAAGGCCCAACTAGCATGCGACTCATCGATCAAGCAAGTAGCATGTATGACATGAAGATCAAGTCATGAGAAGGTGGATGTTGCATGGCAATGTATCTCGGAAAGGCTATGGAAATGCCTTGTAGGTAGGTATGGTGGCTATTTTGAGGAAAGATATAAGGAGGCTTATGATGACAGAGCGTATCGTGCCAAGGGTTTGGGTGCACTGGCGAAGTATGCGCCAACTCTCGAGGTGAGAAAGGGCAATGCACGGTACCGAAGAGGCTAGAAAAAGTATAGGTGGGTGGAAGTGTCAACTTTCGAATACTCACATTAGTCCGAAGAACTCATGCACTTATTATCGGTAATTCTCAAACTAATCAGGAGGTTCACAAAGAGACAGGTACCCCGAGGAGGAGTGTATGGGGGTTTGGTTATCCTTACGCATCCTCGACTCATGGTACGTGAGTGTACTCTAATATTCGAACCCTCCAGAGGTTAGTGATCCATCTAGTAGCTAGAGTTCTCAACAGGGGTTTTTGGTTTTCGAAAAACACACGGATTGCCCAAAATACGACATCTATCACTAATAGGCAAGAGCTCTTGACACCATAAGTTCAACCATTACTCTAGTCAATACCTCAAAACTATTACAAGTTACTACTACAAAGAGAACAACAACTTTAACTACCTACTTTCAGTCAAGACACAGAACTCAGTGCAACAGGAAAACTCTCTAACAAGATAAAACATGAAACCTTTAGAAATTTCAACCTAAGACAAAAGAAGAGCTCTAGAAAAAAAACTAAAGCACTACAACTAAACAGAACAGCAGCTAAGAAAAGAAAAAGAATAGCTCACAGATAAAAGAATAAGCATGCAAATCCTATGAGGAGTTCTAGTTCAAGCGGAGCGTGAATCTCTCCCACACAAAAGAGTAAGTAATCTGGGATCTAACTTGTTACTACAGAAAACAAAGATAAAGAAAACTTAAAACGAAACAAAACCTAAGAGCGAGACGCTCATAGAAAAGCACATAACGCATGAAGTGATAAAAATATAGTGCAACGAGGGACAAACTGATGATTGTTGATGGAGAAGGGGATGCACGGGGGCATCCCCAAGCTTAGACGCTTGAGTCTCCTTGAATATTTGTTGGGGATGCATGGGGGCATCCCCAAGCTTGAGCGCTTGACACTCCCGAATCTTCTTTCATCATCTTCCATCGCGCACTTGAACACTCCCTTCATACATAACTCATTGTAGACTGATTAGAGAGGTTAGTACCCTAATAAAATAATTTTTTCTCTACTTAAAATAAGTATTTACAGGAAGATCTACTGTTTCTCAAGATTTCCAAAAAGTTTTTGCAAAGAAAAAGCAAGCTTAAGGTTTGCAAAAGTACGGAGAGACAAAATGTGGCAGAATCTGTGAAAAACAGACCAGCAGAAAGAAACGAATTTTTTAGGGGTACTTCTGCAACTCAAATAAAAAAACTCAGAACATACGGAAGTTTCGTAATTGTATAGAGCACTCTGTGTAAAAATTTCAGCTCAAAAAGATGAACTGGGATTTTTCTGTAATTTTTATAGTCACGAGGACAGAATCTGTTTTCTGGACAGCATGTCACAACTTTTACGTCCCTTGCCGTATGAGGCTAAACTTGGCACAAAGCTTGAAAAATAAAGATACAATGATGTTTCTACAGTAGTAACAATCATCAAGACCAATAAAAACAGAACAAAAGCAAAAAGAAAAACCTAAATTCGTTGCGGTCTGCCTCCCGAAAGCGCTTCTTTAGAGCCATTAGCTAGGCTTAAAGCAGAAGATCAAGTTGCATCTATTTAACCATTATCATGATCATCAAAAAGCTCTTCAATAGTACTCCCTCCGTAAAGTAATATAAGAGTGTTTAGATCACTATTTTAGTTGTCTAAACTCTCTTATATTACTTTACAGAGGGAGTACAACTAGTCTTAATGCGTTTCTCAAATAAAGGACGAATGAAAATGCTTCTTGGAATATAATCAAAAGGAGGGAAATCAATTGGAGTTTCATTAAAGTAAAAGATAATTGTCTCCTCCAAAGTTTTCACCGTTTCAATTCTCTTGGCACTGGGTGTGCAAGCTTTAGCTCGGGGAACCTTGGGTACTTAAACAGACTTAGGTTCCTTCTTTGCTGGAGTTTCATCCTTTTTGGTTTTGAGTGAGGAAAAGGTAGTTCCTAAAGTTTCAATAACTTCCTCAATCTTTTCTATCCTAGAAGACTTTTCATCAAGGGATTTCATAGTCTCCAAAGTTTTGACAATTTTCTGCATGGAATTATCTAGCCTATTCAAATTCCCTTGAATCTTACGATCCAACTCATTCACCCTATCGATACTTGGCATCTCTAGCTCTATTTTTTCAAGTTTTCTCATAATGTGAGCTAAAGTAATGTTCTCCTTAATACTAACAATGGGGAGACTTCCAACAAGATTTTCAATAACATTAAGGGCTTCCAAAACTGGGGCCTCTATGAAGTTCCCATTGATAGCAATGTCTAAAATAAACCTATTCCAAGAATTAATCCCAACATAAAAATTTCTAAGCAGGATAGTAGTGGATTGCTTCTTGGTGGCTCTATTTTGAGAATCATTAATTCTATACCAAGAATCTTTCAAACTTTCACCACCTCTTTGTTTAAAGATGAGTACTTCTGACTCACCAAAGGCAAAAGGGCCAAACATACTGATAACTATTAGCAAGGTAACTATTTTTTTGATTTTTGATAAAAGACACTAAAGCAAAAACTGAAAGGTAAACTAACAAGACTAAAAAGCAAAGGTAAAAGATAGTGTGCAACTCCCCTATCTTGTATACTTGAGTCCCCGGCAACGGCGCCAGAAATTTTCTTGATGGCTTCTCGCCCCTCGTTGGTTACCCCAAGTGGAAGGTTTGATGTAGCACAAAGGCAAGTTTCCCTTAGCGAAGATGCTAAGGTTTAGATTGTCTCCAGTAGGACTCAAAAGATACAAGTAGGTGGTAAAGTGAACAATGGCGCCGTTCACAACCGAGGTTGCTAACTTCACCTGCACCTGCACACAGATACAAATAACTTTGGTCCCAACAAGTACAGAGGAGTTGTCAATTCCTCCGGCCTTGTTGTTTACAAAGGATTAACACAAGAGATAATAATGATACTGGTAGCAACGGAAAAGTAAATACTGAAAGTAAATTGGTAGTGTGAACAATAATGTGAAGATGGACCAGGGTTCCATGATTTTCACTAGTGATGTCTCTCTCCCAAAAGACGATAAAAGTGCTAGCGAGGTAAACAAATCACAGTTGGGCAATTGACAGGATTATGAAGGCACCGCAATGCTAACTATGCTGCAAAGAAATGAAGGGCTCAAAAGCAATGGGCAGTACGCCAAGGTAAGTAGACCAAAATCCATCTGCATCTACTACGAATCATCCACCTTGAGATATCTCTCCAGAACATCTCGCTGGTATTAAGTTGCGAATCCCACCCAAAGTGTAAACTCAAAGCAACAGACAACTGCATTAAAAGAACTTTGCGTAAACTAAACAATCCTTGCACCCGCAAGTACAAGCACCGTTGTTTTATCCCTGGTGGCAACAACACATCCCCTAGTCTCATGTTTCTGTCACTCAAGCTAGACATCAAGGGGCTGAACCCATGTGACGCCCCCAAAAACAGACCGTGTACAGTAATCATACACACAGGGTACACGACTGAGATTAGGGTGCCACGATGATAATATCACAGCACAACACTAAACACAAAAGGATAAACAAATATATTACAATAGAGGGGGTCACGCGGACCCGAATATATAAGTCATACAAGCCATAATATCTGAGTACAGACATAGTTAGTCAAGTTTTGCCTTAAGAAGGCTAGCACAAATCACATCAGAGATACAGAACGAAAAGGCGAGGCCTCCTGCCTGGGATCCACAGTACTACTCCCGGTCAACGGGGAACTCGACGTCGTAGTAGGCGCCTCCGGGGTACTCCTGCTCCTGGGCTCCATCGTCGGCTGCAGCGGCCGATCAGGCAAAACAGTAAAGGAAATAAAGCAGGTGAGTATCTAGTATACCCGCGAGTCTTACGTCCGCTACTAAGCATTATGCATTGTATCAACGGAATGAAGAGGCTGTATATAGTGGACTGAAGACAGAAATTTAGAGCAAGGGTAAGAAGCTAGGCCTAACGATGACTAGCATCCTCCGACGATGTCTTGCAGCATGAGGTAAGAATCAGCCAACAGTTTATATAAAACAGTAAGGTAGCAATGAAGCAGAAGTTGCTGCAACATTGAATAATGATAAATTTTAATAATTAACAATGCCTCCGAGTTCACCTCCTCGACATCCCCGCGAGGAAAAGAACCCGGAACCATACAGTTTAATAATAGTTTCTAGTAGTAAGATCCAGCTTCAGCATAAAGCGTCCTGTTACCGTGGACACGGCTATCGATAGATCAATTCTTCCCTGCAGGGGTGCACTTGTGTTACGCTACACGCACGGATCTCCAGGGTGGCGGGAACCTTGTTAGGGAACGCTCCACCGAGGCTATCCGACACTTCATAGCCCATCTTTCAAACTCAACAGAGAGGTCATCCGCCGGACTATATCCTATGTACGCGGGGCTTTGGACCCTAACCCCGACGTACTCCTGCACGGTGCGTGACTGGCCGGTGAAGTTAAATCAAAGCAAATACAAATCACACGCCGCGGCAAATAAGACAACACCACTCCCCGGCAATCAGCCCGCGGTACTGCTGACGTCTGAAAAGTCCTCGGACGACACTAAGAAGCAGAGGAGCCCATAACTCGTAGTTCCCACGGGTAGGTAGTGCGTACATGGCATATAGCCAACTCAAGACATTCACTGAACCATTTAGCATTTTAATTAATCTGCGTGACAACCGTTATCGTTGCCTCGACTTAACCGACCCGCGGTCAACGACAGCAGCCAGGACCACCAGTACATCGGTGCCTGCCCTGTCGTCCCACCAAGTCACTGCGGTTACCAACAAGGTGAACCGTCTCCTTACCTTGTCTCGCGTGTGCTCCTGGAGGAGCTCGACTTTCGTGGTTCGGTAACTCTCGCGGCCAACGATCAGGGCCAAGCACACCGGTAGACTGGTCATGCCCTCCCTGTCGTCCCGTCGCAATACCTCTCGCGGGCACCGTTGGGTCGCCCGACTTCTTACCTGAAGGACAACCGTTTACAGGACCCTATGGAGGTAAGACAAAGTCAGCCTCGAGTGGAGTACAAGGATTACTCCTTGATAGCTCACACTGGAGGTGACTAGGCATAACCCAGATAGGGGCCTTAGACGGAGTCTGCATTGTACCGTACCTGTGCAGTTATATTATTTATATCCGCGTTCACTCCCCTGAGTGATCACGGCCCTCTATCTAATCCTGGCTAACAAGGCGCAGGGCTCACTGCTGAATAATGCATAATAAAATTAATAGGCAGCATAGGATAGACGAAGGCACATCAAGGGGCGACAAAATTCAAGCTATGCAGTTGAATAGGATTGCAATCGTAGCAGCAGCAGTAACAATGCCTAGTGCAAGAAATGTACGGAAAGATAGGCGATATCTGGGGAAGAGAATGGCTCTGCTTGCCTGGAAGCTCGACGGTAGGGGCAGGGTCGTCGACGACGTAGTCGTACTCAGCAGCGGTGTAGTCGACGGCAGCAGCGGGGTCTACCGGAGATTAAAGGGGGAAGAAAATAATAAATACACAACAATAATATACAAACATATGCAAGACATGACAGATGAAAAGTTAACGTTGTTCTAACGCAGTGCAATGGAATAGGCTCGGAGCGGGAATTCGTCTGAGGATGAACTACCGGCTCCGGGTGATTACCGGACAGGGTGTCCGGAGGGGGAAGGATCAAGCCGGAGGTGTCGTGGTTACCGGGACAACATAAGGGGGGTGTATCCGTGCTATTTGAACCATTCCGGACAACTTTCGTGTTCGGAATAAATTCATCCGGGCACTCTAACAGTACCGGACAATTTATCGGACAGACGGTCCGGAGGGGGAATGTTCGATGTTCGTAGTGTTAGAGGGGGGTGGTAGACATACGGATAGCGTATTCGTATTCGTTGTATTTTTCAGATCAACTTTCATGTATAAAGTTTTTGAATCCGAGTTACGGTTTAAAAGTTATTGAATTTCAAAGTTTAAATCAATTTAAATGATTTTCTGGATATCTTTTATTATTTATTTAAACATTATCCAAAACATTATCCACAACATTATCCAGAACAGTGCTGTCATGTGGGACCCACATGTCAGCCTCTGTTATTTATAAAACACTTAATTAAATTAGAAAATACCCCTGGACCCACATGTCAGTGACTCAATTTTTATTATTTGATTAATCCAAATCATTAAGTTTTATTAATCCAGGGGGACCCACATGTCAGTGACTGGGGTTGCCCAGTCAGCACAGTTGACTGGTCAACCCAGTCAACTGGTCCACGGGGACCCACTGGCAGTGACCCAGGGGGGTTGCCCCAGGGGTGCCACGTCAGGGGGCGCCGGCGGCTAGTCGCCGGCGAGCCCAACACGGCGGAGGCCACGGGAGGGCGTCGGGATTCGGCTAGGGGGCTCCATTTGGGACGCGGTTGGTCGCAAACGAACCAGAGGAGCGGGGCGCGTCGATTGGGGGTGATGGCGTCGCCGGGGGTTCACCGGAGCGACGACGGCGACAAGGTCAGGCGGCGGCCGGAGCACGGGTTTGACAACGGCGACGTTCTAGGGGCTATTAGTGAGCGTGCCCTACGGGGATCAGTTCCTGAGGTTCCGGGGAGTAAGATGACGCGCGTGGAGTGTCAAATGGGAGAGCTAGGCCACGGCGGCGAGCTCGTCGGCGGCTGGGCGCTTCTGCCCTAATGGCGGATCGGCACATGGGGTACGGGAGAGGGAATGGGGCGTTGCCGGTGGTAGAGGTGCTCACCAGGAGTGGGTTGAGGCTGGCAGCGGGCTCGTCGCGGGCTTGTGGTGGCCGGAATTGGTCGCGGATCCCGCCGGAGCCGAAGACGAAGACGACGAAGCAGAGCTCGCCGTGGTGGACTAGAGCTCGATTCCTTGCGGGCCTTGACGAAGACGACGATGGCGCGGCTCCTGGACAACTCGGTGAGGCGGCTGGAGCGCGTTGGCCGCGCGTGGCCACGGTAATGGCGACGGCGGCCCTCGGCTGCTTTTCCCCGAGGCGCGAGAGAGGAGGAGGAGGGGAAGGAGAGGGGGAGTGTGTCCAGGGGGTCGGAAGCTGCGTTCTTATCGCGTCCATGGCGTCAGGGGGCAGTTGGAGGGCGGGGCCGGGCTGGCGGCGACGTGGCCACGGCGGCCGCCGTACGGGCAGGTGGGGGTGGTTGGAGGAGGAAGAAGACAAGGGGGAGTGGGCCTGGGCTGAGGTGGGCTTCGCCACAGGCGAGTTATAGCGTTTTCCATTATCTGGTTTTCTGTTTATTCAAAACCTTTTCTGTAATTTATTTGCTAACCCTAGCATTTTTGAAAAATATAATTGGTGTTTGTAAATTAGTTTTATATATTACTGAGGTGCCTCAAAAGTTGTGCAGCAAAAATAAATTCATTAGGTATTCCTTTTAAATATTAAATGCCCAAAGTAGGGATTTTAACCTACTGTTTGAATTGTTTGGAATTTTTGTAACTCCCAAAAATTACCAAAGTTGTTCCAACATGGTTATAATGATTTTAGGCAATTTAATAAAATGGTCCCATGATTTTTGGAATAACTTTATTCCAGCACTTTTGTTTTATTTTCCAATAGAGGTTGTTTCATCTAGGGTTTGATTTCATGATGAACAAAATGCATGGGGCTTTGTGTTTGATTACCAACCCACATGGTTTGAAAAGAGCAGAAGCAAAGTTTGAACAGGGACAGGGGATAACAGTGATTAGCAAACAGTGATAGTCAACAGTGATGATGATTACTGTTACAAGCATCTGAGGGTGTTACAAATCTCCCCCACTACAAGAATTCTCGTCCCGAGAATTTAAGTGGTAGCGAGGAAAAGATCGGGGTATTCATCGCGAAGGCGATCTTCGCGTTCCCAAGTGGCTTCATCTTCAGAATGATTCGACCACTGAACCTTGAGGAACTTGACGGTCTTGTTGCGGGTGCGGCGTTCAGATTGATCGAGGATGCGGCTCGGATGTTCTCGATAAGTCAAGTCTTGTTGCAGCTCGATCATATCATGCTCCACTTCGCGGATAGGATCCTTGAAGCAGCGACGGAGTTGCGACACATGGAAGACATCGTGGACTTGGGAGAGGTTCGGCGGCAATTCCAACCGGTATGCCACGGGTCCACTCCTGGAAAGGATACGGAACGGGCCAATGTAGCGAGGAGCCAACTTGCCCTTGATACCGAAGCGATGAGTGCCCCTCATGGGAGTGACACGGAGGTAAGCGTATTCACCAGGTTGATACTCCATGTCACGGTGTTTGCGGTCATAGTTGCTCTTCTGGCGAGACTGAGCGGCCTTCAAATGTTCACGGATGACGTGAACTTGGTCTTCAGCCTGCTGAATAATATCCGGGCCAATGAGTGCACGCTCTCCAGTTTCTGACCAACTCAGAGGGGTCCGACACTTACGTCCATAGAGAACTTCATAGGGTGCCATCTTCAGACTAGCGTGGTAGCTATTGTTGTACGAGAATTCAGCAAATGGAAGAGATTCCTCCCATTTCTTGCCGAAGGAGATGACACAAGCTCGAAGCATATCTTCAAGTATTTGATTGACGCGTTCGACTTGGCCCTGTGACTGGGGGTGATAAGCGGTGCTGAGGTGCAGAGTAGTCCCCAGAGCTTCTTGGAAACTCCGCCAATATCTTGAGGTGAAAAGGCTGCCACGATCTGAACTGATCTCCAACGGAATACCGTGGAGCGACACGATTTGGGCGATATACAACTCCGCTAACTGAGCCGCCGTGATCTTCTCCTTGACTGGTATAAAGTGAGCAACCTTGGCCTTGGAGAACCGGTCGATGACGACAAAGATAGCATCGTTACCTTTCTGGGATCGGGGAAAACCGGTGACGAAGTCCATCTGAACTTTGTCCCACTTCCATACAGGGATTTCAGGTGGTTGTAGTTTTCCCGAGGGTTTTTGATGTTCCCCCTTGACGCGACGACAAACGTCACATTCAGAAACATATCGGGCAATGTCTTGCTTCATGTTGGGCCACCAGAATTGCTGACGAATGTCTTGGTACATCTTGGTGCTCCCAGGATGAATGGACAACGGGGTATCGTGAGCCGCTTTCATGACCTTCGGGGTCATATCCAGATTCTCATGCCTGCCCTTGCTGTGAGTAACCACTAAACGGCTCTGGTAGAACGCCGCACCATTACTATCAAGGGTGAAGGGTGAGGGTCTCCCATTGGCGATATCGCGCTTAATCTTGTGTACGTAATCATCATAGAACTGTATACACTTGACGGATTTGACGAGATCCGGCTCAATGACCAGGTTATTTGCACAACCTTGAGGAACAATCTCGAGGTTCAACTTTTGAAAGTCTTCATACAGAAGTGGTTGCTGTACCTGAACCTCAAGCTCAGAGCAGTAAGTTTTGCGGCTCAAGGCATCAGCCATCACATTAGCTTTGCCAGGGGTGTAATGAATATCCATATTAAAATCGGCTATTGTCTCGAACCATCTTTGTTGGCGGAGATTCAGGTCGGGCTGAGTAAACAAGTATTTCAGGCTTTGGTGGTCGGTGTAGATCTCGCAACGATTACCAACGAGGTAATGTCGCCACAGCTTCAATGCATAAATTACTGCTGCCAATTCGAGATCATGTGTTGGATATTTGTCTTCGTGAGCACGCAACTGACGAGAGCCATAAGCAATCACTTTGCGCTCTTGCAATAGGACACAGCCTAATCCTTGACGAGACGCGTCGCAATATATCACGAAGTCCTTCTGAGTATCAGGGGGAGCAAGCACCGGGGGAGAAGTTAGCTTGTCCTTGAGGGCTTGAAAACTTTCTTGACATTTATCTGTCCACTCAAACTTGACGCCTTTGTGAAGCAGATTAGTCAGCGGCCTGGCAATCTTGGAAAAATTCTCGACGAAACGGCGGCAATAACTAGCGAGCCCGAGAAAACTGCGGACCTGCTTGACGGTCTTGGGAGGAGTCCAGTCAAGAATAGCCTGGATACGTTCTGGGGTGACGGCAATGCCATCCTTGGAAATCACATGTCCAAGGTAGGTTACTTCGGGAAGCCAGAACTCACACTTAGAAAACTTGGCGTAGAGTTTGTGTTCTCGAAGCTTCTCCAGTATAAGACGAAGATGTTCAGCATGTTCTTCTTCATTCTTGGAATATATCAAGATATCATCCAGATAAACCACGACGAACTGGTCGAGGTACTCCATGAAAATATAATTCATCAGTCTGGAGAAGGTGGCTGGAGCATTGGTTAAGCCAAAGGACATGACAGTGTACTCGTATGAACCATAACGAGTAATGAAGGCAGTCTTCGGAATGTCCTCATCGCGGACTCGGATTTGGTGATAACCCAACCTCAAGTCGAGTTTAGAAAACACCTTAGATCCGGCAAGTTGATCATACAGGTCGTTGATCCGGGGAAGTGGGTATTTGTTCTGGATGGTGGCTTGGTTAATGGGCCGATAATCTTGGACCAATCGGTTTGTCCCATCGCTCTTCTTGACAAAGAGCGAAGGTGCTCCCCAAGCTGAGGAACTGGGGCGAATGAATCCTTTCTGAAGTGCCTTGTCGATTTCCTCCTTAAGTTCAAGGAGTTCATGTGGCGGCATCTTGTAAGGACGCTTGGCAATAGGAACAGTGCCCGGCTTCAAGTCGATGACGAATTCAACTTCTCTGATCGGGGGTATTCCCGGCAGTTCTTCTGGGAAGACGTCGGGAAAATCGCGAACGACCGGAACGTTCTCGATGTCTTTCAAAGGTGAGACATTCAAAGCATTCATCATAAAGATCTGTGTTTCAGCATTACGGGTCACTCGGGCGGTGTGGTTAACAATCCCACCGGAGGGGTGAAAAAGCTGGACAGACTTGGTGCCACAATAAAGTGCGGCATCGTGGAACTTCAACCAATCCATTCCCAGAATGAGGTCTATGGTGGAAGACTTCAGAACGATGGGGGAAGCACGGAAATCAATCCCTTCAATTTCAACAATGGTTCCGGGCACTATCTTGGAGGTGTGGGCATGGCCTATCGGGGTGCGGACAACCATCGGTGGGTTCATATCCTCAAGCGTAAAATTATGCGACAATGCAAATGCTTCCGACAAGAATGAATGCGATGCTCCTGTATCGAATAAAACAGTAGCAGGTACGGAATTAACGAGAAGGGTACCCATCACGGTAGCGGGTTGTTGATGAGCTTCATCAACACTGATGTTGTTCGCGTGACCACGAGTATGAGCGGCAGACCCAGTATTATAGTTGGGGGTCCGGTGGTTTCCACGACCATTTCCACGGCCAGCGGGGTGAACTACCAGTTGCTTCTGTTTCAGGGGACACTCTCGAGAATAATGCCCAGGTTGGCGGCACGTGAAGCATAATCCATCCTGAGGACGAAGGGGTGGTGCATTGGGGGGTGCAGGCAGAGCTCTTGGCATCTGCAGTGGCGGAGGCAGACGGGGTGCAGCATAAGACGGCCTTGGAGCAGGGGAAGCTGAGTGGGTCAAACTGGTAGGGAGCCAGATACGACGCTTCTGCGTTGCGCCCGAAGATGAGCCAACGTCACGATAACGCTTCAGAGAGGTCTTGTGCTCCATCTGGGCAGTCTCGACGGTGATAGCCTTGTTCACCATGGTGGCGAAGTTGGCGAAATCATGAACGGCAAGAGCGAGCCTGAGTTCGGGGTTGAGGCCACGACGGAACTTCTGCTGCCTACGAGCATCAGTGGCTATCTCTTCTTCCGCATAGCGAGAGAGGTTAAGGAACTCGCGCTGATAGGCTTCAACAGTCATGTCACCCTGAGTGAGGTTGCGGAATTCTTCCGCCTTACGGTCCATGATCCCCTGAGGAATGTAGCGACCGCGAAAAGCAGACTGGAATTCATCCCAAGTGATGACTTCTCCGACTGGCAGGGAACGCTTGTGGGTGCTCCACCACTGAGCAGCGGCGCCTTTCAGATGATAAGACGCAAAGTTCACATAGTCGGCTGGATCGACATTAGCAGACTCCAGCTCGTGAGTGATGTCGCGAAGCCAGTCATCAGCATCCAGCGGCTGAACAGTGTTGCGGAACATAGTGGGGTTGAGGCGGGTGAAGTCGTGCAGAGTCACGGTGGCATGCTGATGGTGGTGCCCATTCTGATTCGGCTGGGGGAACTGAGCCATGGTATTCTGCATGAACTGACGGTTCATCTCGAACTGCTGCATCATCGCGGCCATATAATCCGGCGGCGGAGGTGGGTCGTTGGTAGCACGACCACGACCACGACCACCACGACCAGCCATCCTGCTAGAATTTAACAGGGGTATTTCAGCGATGAACAACTTAACGAAAATACCGGAAACGAGTAAGAGGTAAAGCGACAACAAGGAAGAGGCGCGGATATACAGGAGTAGTCATATAAGACATACACATCCACACATAGAATCAACCGAAAATCGGGCAGCGTAACGTCGGAGAAATTAAGGAAAAAGGACCCTCTAGGCGGCGCGCAGACCGCGGTAAGGATTACACGACGCGACATAGATTCCACTATGTCAATCACGCCGCAAGAAAACGGTTGGTCACAGGAGTTGATGCCAGAGAACGCGCGGCCTGCCCAGAATGAGAATGGGATCCGCGGTCTGGGATCTGGCGTACGACGCCTGCAACACGACTCAATCAATGGGGGATGCACCAGAAAAACGCCGGGTGGAATCAAGAGAACGTGATCCTAATGTCAGCTTTTGTAAAACTTACCAGCAAGGATAAGAGAGTAGATTCCCAGAGCATAGGTAAGGAGAAAAGGATCCTAATACCATAGATACCACCGTAGTGACATCGATGTGGGCTCGTAAGCCAAATATTAAGTTAGCCAAAATAGTTTTTCAAATTCTAGACTCAACTTCGACCAGATAGTGGTGGGGTGGCTTCCTACAGGCAGTCGGCTCTGATACCAACTTGTGACGCCCCAAAAAACAGACCGTGTACAGTAATCATACACACAGGGTACACGACTGAGATTAGGGTGCCACGATGATAATATCACAGCACAACACTAAACACAAAAGGATAAACAAATATATTACAATAGAGGGGGTCACGCGGACCCGAATATATAAGTCATACAAGCCATAATATCTGAGTACAGACATAGTTAGTCAAGTTTTGCCTTAAGAAGGCTAGCACAAATCACATCAGAGATACAGAACGAAAAGGCGAGGCCTCCTGCCTGGGATCCACAGTACTACTCCCGGTCAACGGGGAACTCGACGTCGTAGTAGGCGCCTCCGGGGTACTCCTGCTCCTGGGCTCCATCGTCGGCTGCAGCGGCCGATCAGGCAAAACAGTAAAGGAAATAAAGCAGGTGAGTATCTAGTATACCCGCGAGTCTTACGTCCGCTACTAAGCATTATGCATTGTATCAACGGAATGAAGAGGCTGTATATAGTGGACTGAAGACAGAAATTTAGAGCAAGGGTAAGAAGCTAGGCCTAACGATGACTAGCATCCTCCGACGATGTCTTGCAGCATGAGGTAAGAATCAGCCAACAGTTTATATAAAACAGTAAGGTAGCAATGAAGCAGAAGTTGCTGCAACATTGAATAATGATAAATTTTAATAATTAACAATGCCTCCGAGTTCACCTCCTCGACATCCCCGCGAGGAAAAGAACCCGGAACCATACAGTTTAATAATAGTTTCTAGTAGTAAGATCCAGCTTCAGCATAAAGCGTCCTGTTACCGTGGACACGGCTATCGATAGATCAATTCTTCCCTGCAGGGGTGCACTTGTGTTACGCTACACGCACGGATCTCCAGGGTGGCGGGAACCTTGTTAGGGAACGCTCCACCGAGGCTATCCGACACTTCATAGCCCATCTTTCAAACTCAACAGAGAGGTCATCCGCCGGACTATATCCTATGTACGCGGGGCTTTGGACCCTAACCCCGACGTACTCCTGCACGGTGCGTGACTGGCCGGTGAAGTTAAATCAAAGCAAATACAAATCACACGCCGCGGCAAATAAGACAACACCACTCCCCGGCAATCAGCCCGCGGTACTGCTGACGTCTGAAAAGTCCTCGGACGACACTAAGAAGCAGAGGAGCCCATAACTCGTAGTTCCCACGGGTAGGTAGTGCGTACATGGCATATAGCCAACTCAAGACATTCACTGAACCATTTAGCATTTTAATTAATCTGCGTGACAACCGTTATCGTTGCCTCGACTTAACCGACCCGCGGTCAACGACAGCAGCCAGGACCACCAGTACATCGGTGCCTGCCCTGTCGTCCCACCAAGTCACTGCGGTTACCAACAAGGTGAACCGTCTCCTTACCTTGTCTCGCGTGTGCTCCTGGAGGAGCTCGACTTTCGTGGTTCGGTAACTCTCGCGGCCAACGATCAGGGCCAAGCACACCGGTAGACTGGTCATGCCCTCCCTGTCGTCCCGTCGCAATACCTCTCGCGGGCACCGTTGGGTCGCCCGACTTCTTACCTGAAGGACAACCGTTTACAGGACCCTATGGAGGTAAGACAAAGTCAGCCTCGAGTGGAGTACAAGGATTACTCCTTGATAGCTCACACTGGAGGTGACTAGGCATAACCCAGATAGGGGCCTTAGACGGAGTCTGCATTGTACCGTACCTGTGCAGTTATATTATTTATATCCGCGTTCACTCCCCTGAGTGATCACGGCCCTCTATCTAATCCTGGCTAACAAGGCGCAGGGCTCACTGCTGAATAATGCATAATAAAATTAATAGGCAGCATAGGATAGACGAAGGCACATCAAGGGGCGACAAAATTCAAGCTATGCAGTTGAATAGGATTGCAATCGTAGCAGCAGCAGTAACAATGCCTAGTGCAAGAAATGTACGGAAAGATAGGCGATATCTGGGGAAGAGAATGGCTCTGCTTGCCTGGAAGCTCGACGGTAGGGGCAGGGTCGTCGACGACGTAGTCGTACTCAGCAGCGGTGTAGTCGACGGCAGCAGCGGGGTCTACCGGAGATTAAAGGGGGAAGAAAATAATAAATACACAACAATAATATACAAACATATGCAAGACATGACAGATGAAAAGTTAACGTTGTTCTAACGCAGTGCAATGGAATAGGCTCGGAGCGGGAATTCGTCTGAGGATGAACTACCGGCTCCGGGTGATTACCGGACAGGGTGTCCGGAGGGGGAAGGATCAAGCCGGAGGTGTCGTGGTTACCGGGACAACATAAGGGGGGTGTATCCGTGCTATTTGAACCATTCCGGACAACTTTCGTGTTCGGAATAAATTCATCCGGGCACTCTAACAGTACCGGACAATTTATCGGACAGACGGTCCGGAGGGGGAATGTTCGATGTTCGTAGTGTTAGAGGGGGGTGGTAGACATACGGATAGCGTATTCGTATTCGTTGTATTTTTCAGATCAACTTTCATGTATAAAGTTTTTGAATCCGAGTTACGGTTTAAAAGTTATTGAATTTCAAAGTTTAAATCAATTTAAATGATTTTCTGGATATCTTTTATTATTTATTTAAACATTATCCAAAACATTATCCACAACATTATCCAGAACAGTGCTGTCATGTGGGACCCACATGTCAGCCTCTGTTATTTATAAAACACTTAATTAAATTAGAAAATACCCCTGGACCCACATGTCAGTGACTCAATTTTTATTATTTGATTAATCCAAATCATTAAGTTTTATTAATCCAGGGGGACCCACATGTCAGTGACTGGGGTTGCCCAGTCAGCACAGTTGACTGGTCAACCCAGTCAACTGGTCCACGGGGACCCACTGGCAGTGACCCAGGGGGGTTGCCCCAGGGGTGCCACGTCAGGGGGCGCCGGCGGCTAGTCGCCGGCGAGCCCAACACGGCGGAGGCCACGGGAGGGCGTCGGGATTCGGCTAGGGGGCTCCATTTGGGACGCGGTTGGTCGCAAACGAACCAGAGGAGCGGGGCGCGTCGATTGGGGGTGATGGCGTCGCCGGGGGTTCACCGGAGCGACGACGGCGACAAGGTCAGGCGGCGGCCGGAGCACGGGTTTGACAACGGCGACGTTCTAGGGGCTATTAGTGAGCGTGCCCTACGGGGATCAGTTCCTGAGGTTCCGGGGAGTAAGATGACGCGCGTGGAGTGTCAAATGGGAGAGCTAGGCCACGGCGGCGAGCTCGTCAGCGGCTGGGCGCTTCTTCCCTAATGGCGGATCGGCACATGGGGTACGGGAGAGGGAATGGGGCGTTGCCGGTGGTAGAGGTGCTCACCAGGAGTGGGTTGAGGCTGGCAGCGGGCTCGTCGCGGGCTTGTGGTGGCCGGAATTGGTCGCGGATCCCGCCGGAGCCGAAGACGAAGACGACGAAGCAGAGCTCGCCGTGGTGGACTAGAGCTCGATTCCTTGCGGGCCTTGACGAAGACGACGATGGCGCGGCTCCTGGACAACTCGGTGAGGCGGCTGGAGCGCGTTGGCCGCGCGTGGCCACGGTAATGGCGACGGCGGCCCTCGGCTGCTTTTCCCCGAGGCGCGAGAGAGGAGGAGGAGGGGAAGGAGAGGGGGAGTGTGTCCAGGGGGTCGGAAGCTGCGTTCTTATCGCGTCCATGGCGTCAGGGGGCAGTTGGAGGGCGGGGCCGGGCTGGCGGCGACGTGGCCACGGCGGCCGCCGTACGGGCAGGTGGGGGTGGTTGGAGGAGGAAGAAGACAAGGGGGAGTGGGCCTGGGCTGAGGTGGGCTTCGCCACAGGCGAGTTATAGCGTTTTCCATTATCTGGTTTTCTGTTTATTCAAAACCTTTTCTGTAATTTATTTGCTAACCCTAGCATTTTTGAAAAATATAATTGGTGTTTGTAAATTAGTTTTATATATTACTGAGGTGCCTCAAAAGTTGTGCAGCAAAAATAAATTCATTAGGTATTCCTTTTAAATATTAAATGCCCAAAGTAGGGATTTTAACCTACTGTTTGAATTGTTTGGAATTTTTGTAACTCCCAAAAATTACCAAAGTTGTTCCAACATGGTTATAATGATTTTAGGCAATTTAATAAAATGGTCCCATGATTTTTGGAATAACTTTATTCCAGCACTTTTGTTTTATTTTCCAATAGAGGTTGTTTCATCTAGGGTTTGATTTCATGATGAACAAAATGCATGGGGCTTTGTGTTTGATTACCAACCCACATGGTTTGAAAAGAGCAGAAGCAAAGTTTGAACAGGGACAGGGGATAACAGTGATTAGCAAACAGTGATAGTCAACAGTGATGATGATTACTGTTACAAGCATCTGAGGGTGTTACAACCCACAATCGAGCATAACGCTCTCTCTTGGAGTTGCAAATAAAATACTTGGCCAAAGCAAATACCGCAACGGAGAACATGCAAGAATTTACTCAAGAACAAAATATAAAAGAGAAGAACCAAATATATTACTCATCAAAATCTGAACATAGTCTCATAATCCATCAGATCCCAACAAACTCAGCATAGCAACAACAGAAATTACATAAGAGGGAGAGATAGATCACATAGCTACTGGTCACGGACCCATGGTCCAAGTGGAACTACTCACGGTACATACGGGAGGCGTCCATGGCTATGGATGGTCTCCCGGAGGGGTTAGCTTCTCCCGGCAGGGTGCCGGAGCAGCTTCTCCAGGCATCCCCGATCTTGAAATGGCGGCGGCGGCGGAACAGAGGCGAGATCGCGGAAAAGGAGTTCGTATTGAGGGTTTCCGTCACGGGGGGTAAATATAGGCGAAGGGGGTAGTCGAGGGGACCCACCAGGCAGCCAGGAGGCCTCCTGGCGCGGCCTAGGGTGGGGCCGCACCAGGGACCCTCCTGGCTCCCTAGTGGTGGCCCCTCTTCGCTGCTTTGGTGTTTCCGGAAGCTTCCACGACGCTGATTTTTTATCTGATTTTCCTGGATCTTTTGGAGCACTTTTAATGGCCGGAAAACTTGAAATACAGAAACAGCAGAAAACAGCAACTAGCAGCTGGGTGCACTGGGTTAATAGATTAGTCCAAATATGTTCAAAAGTGTATGAAAGTTCAAGTAAAACATGGCAAAGTCACACAAAACATGCATGGAGCAAGAAGAAATTATAGATACGTTTGGGACGTATCACCACATGATCCCATCGGCGCACAACAAGAAGACGATGATCTTGATGATGATATCAACGCCGACCAGTTCGTCAATACTTTGTATGATGCTGATGACTTATTCATGCCTCCTGCCGAAGGATCCTATCAGCATGGCGAGGAAGCTCGCGGTCCAGCTGATCCTGCGGCGAAGCCTGCTTGCTCCACGCGTCTCTTCACTGCTTCTCAGGAGATTTCTCCAGCAGCTTGCGCCTTCACCGAGCCTCAAGCAGATACCACAAGGAGATCTATTCTCAGCCCGTCCACACTCCATAAGGCGGCCACTGAGCAGATAAACACTGATGACTGCTCGAAATCAGAAAAGAAGAAGGGACGGAAAAGAAAGAAGAGCATCACTTCGAGCAGCCAACCTTCGATGCCGATCCGGGCTCAGGACGGGCCACCAAGACCCAAGGATCTCTCGTTTGAAATCCATGTGGCGGGTAGGGTGATGCTACCTAAGGACATGCTCGACCTTGCAACTTTGGATATGCATAGTGTGCATCATAGTATTATGGAATTAGAGAAGATTCTTCTTCGAGAAGAGAATCCCTCGTACCCGGTTTTCATCGCCAAGGTGCCACTCAACATGGGCTTCATCAACACTATCCCCGCGGATATGATAATCCTGCGGTTTTCGGAGATCTTCAATTTTTACCATCTCAAGTGGCTAGACCATATCCTTATCCGTCTATTCTCACTCAGCCTTTCTATGAGTATAAGGAGAGATAAGACCCCGAGCGTCGCGATATTGGACCCCTTCTACATGCGTGAAACCATCTTGATGGACGACGGGGACGCGGATCTCGCGGAGGGGTACATCACAGGCTTCATGCTACAGAACGTCGGCAAGGATTCATTTCTTATGACCTACTCTCCCAAGTAAGTCATTCGCTTGCCACCGTAGCATATATGCTTTCTTAGCTTTCCATTGTCCTCTTCCAACATTCCTTTTGGACTGTTTTAATTATGAAGTGAGGATCAAGACTGCATGCTCATCTGCTTTTCACCGCAACACTCGCATGCCGTGTATTTAGACTCGGGGAGTGTGAAGAAGAAAGATTACAAGTATATCATGAGAGTTTTGGATGATGCTCTCGCCGTCTACATAAAAGCCGGAGGAAAAATGGTGAAGCACAAGTTCAGGAAGAACCAGCCTGACGTGAACGTGTTCAGCCACGTAACGCAGTTCCAGTGCGTCAAGCAGCCGGCTGGCAGTGTGAGGGATGCTTACTACGCCGTTCATCACATGAGGGCGATTGTACATGAACAACGCAACCTTACGCTGCCAAGTCATCTCAGAGCGTGGGCCGAAAGGAAGGCAGAAATCGCCGATGCAAATCTTAAGGAGGAGTTCTTTCACATCCAAGCGCAGATGGCGACTATCATCCATCATGAATTACAAATGAGGGGGTCGATCTTCCATTCCAACATTGCACCATCCAATGGGGAGATAGAAGTCCGCCTAAAGACCTTGCGTGACACAAGGCCTTTCATGACGACAGAAGGATGCCTCCCATTCCCCGAGCCGAGTCAGAATATGTGACCAATTTATATTATATATGGCAGTCGTTTGATGAATGTGTGCCCTACATGTAACTTGGATGTACTTTTTGTGTAGTAGACGATGGTAGTGTCAAATACTCTTGGTGCTCTTTATGTATAAAGGTCACTTCATATGCATTTTTATGCATATGTGCATGCTCCTGGCCATTGATCGACTTGCTTTATGTTGTTGATAAAAATAGATGCTATATTGCGTTGTTGTCCTTTGCTATGAATTCATATGGATGCGACCTCTAAAATCGTTGTTTTGTGCAGGTTGAAGAGCAAACAAGAGATGATGAAGAAAGTAGCTTTCTGTTTTCAATAATTGTTGGGCTCATTGTAATATTGTGATGGATGTAATCTTGTGAATCTTGTTGGCCTCTAAACCTTAGACGATGATGGATGTAATCTCTTGTAAATCTTTGTAATAAGAATTATAATGCAATTCTTTTGTATCAATAATTGTTGGGCTCATTGTAATATTGTCTTTTGAATTTCTGTAATATGGTAAAAATATCTATAATGTTTGTAATTCGGTACTATTTTATTCTTTTCTGTAATTCTTTTTTGTTTTGTTTTCTGTAACCAATTTAGTGGCGCATTATGTCTGGATTTAGTGGCGCATTTCAGAATGCGCCACCCCTAAGAGCTTATAGGTGGCGCATTCTAAGATGCGCCATGCCTAAGGGCCTTAGGGGTGGCGCATCCAGAATGCGCCACCTCTAAGCCCTTATTAGTGGCTTGTAGTTAGTGGCGCATCCATAATGCGCCACGAAACAGAAAAAAAGGACGCCACTATAAGGGTAATCCCTAGTAGTGGCTATACGACGTGACGGTTCAATCAGTGTTAATATCCGAAATGCACAGGGGTCATTATGGGCATCCAGGTCCCGCTGATGATCATTGAACGTAGCCTCATCTCGGTCATGACTGGAGTATTCTTGGACCGTAGGTAACACACTTAAGGGTTCGATGTTATCGGAGACCTTTTCGAAACTATAGGAGTTACCGGAGAATAAGGGAAGACACACTGGAAAAGTTCTGTGTTGGTCCGAAGGATGTTCAGAGTGAGCCGGAAGGTATTTCGGATCACCAGGAGAAGAAATAATATGTTTTATTTATTAATTAAATGAATTAATAATTAAAAACATTTTATTTATAGTTTAAAAGTGCAATGGGCCTTATTTATGAAAGAATCCCATTAAGGGAATACAAGGGAAAAGGAAAAAGAAAAAAAAAGGAAGGGGGAGGCGCCATGGGCCCTAGGGCCCATGTGGGGTGCGCCCCCCTCCCCTCCTTGGCCGACCACCCCCCCCCCCCTTGGGCAAGGGACTTTAGTCCCACATTGCTTAGGGAGGGGGTTGACTCCCTCCCCTCCCCCTATATATAGATGTGGTGGGTGGCTTTATTTAAAGACATCAATTCGTGGAGAAATAAATATAATCCCGAATTGAGATCGGTTTTCTCTGGTCTTCTCCACTTCCTCGTCTCTGCCACGGTGGGCTCCCCTTGTTTGGAGCCTGTAGTGGGATTGAGACTTCTCCACCAAACAGACACCGTCGTGCTGCTGAAACTCCGGTTTTGAAGGTCTACTTCCGCCACCTTCGCTGGATCGGAGAACGGAGGTCGTCATCGAGTTCCGTATGTGTGCGAGTACTACGAGGTGCTACACGTGTGGCACTCCACCCGACAGGGTGCTAACACAACCAGGGGGCTGTGAACTTCGATCGACTACATCGACCACGTTTGCGTGAACGTTTCCCGCGCAACAGACTACACCCCAAGGTATGTTATCCGCAAGTCTCTTTGTTACAGTAATACGACTAGATAGATCTTGGGCAATCATGGACGCTACTTAGAAAAATTATTGTTTTCTGCCACGAACCCGAAAAAGTAGTCCCCCTTGGATCATGGGTCCATGACCAGTAGCTATGTGATGTCTTCTCTCCAATCTTGTTTTTCAATTCTTAGTCCTTGTGAGCTGCCATACATGATCAAGGCACCTATGTAATTTTTCCTATTGTTGCTATGTTGTGTTTGCCGGGATCCGATGGATTATGAGATTATGTTTAGATCGTGATGAGTTATATATTTGGTTTACCTTTCATATTTTATTCTTAAGTAATTCTTGCATATTCTCCGTTATTTTTTATTGATTTGTCCAAGTAGTAGATAGTAACTCCAAGAGGGAGCGTTTATGCATGATTGTGGGTTCATGCCCCCGATGTCTAGCTTGAGTGACAGAAACATGAGACTAGGGGATGTGTTGTTGCCACCACAGAGAAAACAACGGTGCTTATAATCGCGGTTGCAAGGGTTGTTTACCTTATGCATAGATTGTTAATGCAATTGTCTGTTGCTTTGAGTTTACACTTTGGGTGGGGCTCGCAACTTAATACCACAGAGATGTTCTGGATAGATATCTTAAGGTGTATGATTAGTGAGTAGATGCAGATGGATTTCGGTCTACTTGTCTTGGCGTACTGCCCATACTTTTGAACATCTAACTTTCGAGTAGCATAATTAGCATTGCGGTGCGTTTATAATTATGTCAATTGCCCAGCTGTAATTTGTTTACCCAGTTTAGCTATTCTATCGTCTTTTGAGAGAGAGGCATCACTAGTGAACATCATGGGACCCCAGTCCATATTTACACCATTATTTACACCTTCACTTTATTTCCTGCTTTTACTTTCCGTTGCAATTATCATTATTATCCTCTTGCGTTTGATCCTTTGTAAACGACATGGCCGAAGGGATTGAGTACCCCTCTGTACTCGTTGGGAGCAAAGTTACTTGTTGTGTGTGTATACGTCCACGCCTTCTGTAAGCGCCAGAGTAACAGACACCTACTTATCGACCTTGGAGTCCTACTGGAGAAAAACGTTGGTATTTTTACCGAGGAAAATTTACAACTATCTACATCTCAACCTTCCACTTGGGGTAAATAACGAAGAGCGATAAGCCGTTATCATCTCTCGTACCATCAATTAACGCCCAACCAATGCGTAGTACCTTTTTTCTTGTGTAAAGTAGCTATTTCTCCAACCATCATCCCTTTGTTTATGTATTTCCTTTGGGCAATGCTCAGCGCCGGTCGACCGGCCCACTTTCGGCAGGTCGCCGCGCAGCCCTCGGATTCCAGTGATTTAACGGTTCAGATCGTTGTGTACCGCTTCGTTCGTATATGGTTGTAACATTTATTTGCGGTACCGTTGCAATTTTTTTGGTATATGAATGCACCAAAAAATTATTGCGTCTATTTTTTTAAGTTTTTTCACGGCTGTAGCAGAAAATTAACAAAATTGTTGCGTACCATATTTACCATTGATTCATGGCAACAAATTTGATCAATGGTGGTAACATTTTTAATAATAGTTGCAACAAAATTCGGAATCCATCATCATCAATCACACTTCTTCTTTTTTGTTGTAGCAAAAGTCATGAGTAACATTTTCATATCATGTTATCGAATGAATGTGCTTAGCACTAAAATACATCTACATACATCCGTTTAGCAAAAAATAAGATAGATCAATATAGTAGCATTTTAAGTATGATAGTTGTACAGTTGGTAGCATTTTAATACCATAGTTGTAGCATATTCGCGCAATGGAGCGTAAGCCGCCGCAGGAGGAGAAGCAGCAGGCGCGAGAAGGAGATCTGGGGCCGACCGATCATGAGGGCCAAGGTATCATCTCGATCCCCGTGCTCTAATCCCCGTGCGCCTATTCACTTCGTCCCTTAGATCCACGCGATGCCCGCCATGGTTTTGTTCTTTCGTTCTTGGTCGGGGCCTATGGTTACAAAGATAGTGGCTCTACTGGCTTGAATTCCTGGGAAACCCTTGCGAGCGGCAGATCTCGCTGATCTTTTCCTGTGCGCCTGTTGCTTCTGCGGCTGCGATGGGGTGAGCAACTCTGCCCGGTTTGGGATGGTACGCATGTCGGAGAATTTTTATATCATGTGACCTTACATCCATCGATTTATAGTATGTGCTTGGTATCTCGTGTTCCGTTGCTCCCATCCTAGTGCCCGCGTTGCTATTTGTCGTCCTTGTGCGAGCGTGCGTCAGTCGTCGTCTCGTTTGGGTTGCCCTGCCACAGTGAAATTTTCTTTAACGAATACACTTATGTGAGCCCTCCAGATGCTGGACCAACAATCCGATGAATCACTCTGTTGATCTTGCATTATGTATTGTGGTTCTTGGTCGGCTAGTGATTTGTGGTCGTCATGTTGTGCAAATTTCGTGTTTTTCTTATTTGATGGTGATCCGTGTACTAAAATAAATTGGTTTATTTGTTCTAGTACCATATGTTTATTTTTCGGAAATGATACATACCACACGTGTGGGAATTTTGGTTCATAATTGCCATCTATGCATAACTAAAATTGCCATCTAAAAACGTGTGGGCGGAAGTGCTCCGCCCACACGTGTGGCAACTATCGGGGTCCTTATTTTTTTGTGTGAATCATCCATTGGTTGACAATCAGCTCGTCTTCTTGCTATGGCCTTAGATGCGTGATATTGAATATAATTAATAAATTTCATGTAGATCAATAATATGGGTAATGACGATGACGCTTGTGTGCTGCTTTGGCGAGGCGTGCGTGGTTTTATTTTTTGTGTACCGCTCAGAGGTTGTGATGGTTTTTGTCCGGTTCTCCATAATCAACTGGGCAATCTGGTTTTCGCTCGGTTTTCTCAAATTAACTGACTAACTCTTTTCTTCTTAATGAATGCAAGATAACTGTCATTTCAAAAAAATAATATGGGTAATTGATGGACTCAAATGTTGAACTGTTTGTAGTCTGATTTTAGTTGTACCATGCACAGTGTTTTCAGTCATGGAACTTAGCAGTTACCTATAAATTGTTTGCAGTCTATTTCTGGATAGACCACTGATTATATTTGTTATCTTGCTAAGCGCTATTGGTTGCTTCTGACTTCATGTAGTTGACCATTTAGGTTCATGCGGTTACTTGGTTTATTATTTGCAAAGAGGATGCCTAGGCAACCATTTCTTGTAGTATTGAGTATTTGCTGCTATTCTAAACTGCTAAAGTGTCTGATGTTTCTGTTTTGAATAATTTTCGTTTGATGCCATTTTAACTTGTTTATATCTTGATTCAGTGGAAGAAGAAGCGGATGAGGAGGCTGAAGAGGAAGCGCCGAAAGATGAGGCAGCGATCCAAGTAGGCTGATGGATGGAGATGGTGATACGCATTGTAGGCTATGCTGTGGCTAACAGTTGATATACCTAATTTTGCGCGGTTCCACCATTCATCTGTCAATTTTCTTATTCCAGAAACCAGCACTTAGTAGGCCCGTTATCGTTGCTTTTAGTTCTATCATGTGTTTTGTCATCAGGACCAATCAGCTATCGTATGAACTTTGTTTCGGAGTATGTTATGTGCTGATGTACGGCCATCAAGTATTTCCTTTGTTGGTATATTTTCATTTGCTTGCGTCCTCTATGCTCTTATCCGTTGATTATTACTTAGTAGTAAATGCAACTCTAACCGAGTGATCCAAACAGATGTTGATTTTGTTTGTTTATTTCATGGGAAACGTTCCCTGCGGGCTGACCGGCTTAAACTTTCTGCTGGTTGTCTTCTTCGCGATGGTCTTCAAGAGACCAGCTGCCGGCCCCCATCCCTACCTGTCTCTGCAGCAATCGCTGAACCCTGCCCCAGAGCCATGCCGCCGTTCCTGTTGTTGCGTGCCCGCCGGCGGCCCCATTGTTGGCGGCGCTCACCGCCAATTTCGTTCCTGCGCACGGCATCTCGATCTGGTGCGCCCGACGCCAGCCCCGCTCCACACACGGCCTGTCGTTGGTCTCCCACCCCCGCCTCGTCCTCTTGCTTCCTCCCTCTCCGCCATGGCCGTCGCTCCTTCATCTTTTTTTGGCTGCGAGCAATGAATTGACTAAGATTTTTTGCTACATCCATTACGACGGAACTGCGACCTCGATGATGGCGATGATGAATTGTTGCAAACCGTTGTCCTTTGCACTAAGATTGACGTTCTATTTTGCTATATCCATACATTCAACTGGCGACGACGACAATTATCTGGGAAATATATGGGGATCTTTTTTACCCACAATGTTGCAACCGGTTTTTTTTTGCTTTCACCGTTATCTGTTTTTGCTATTTTCATTGAGTTTTTGCTACAACCAAAAACGATAAAGTGATTAGCGACGATGAATTATGATTTTTTGTTGCAACCGATAGTAAAAAAGCTACCACCATCGATTAAAATTTGCTATCACCATATTTTTCCTACAAAAAGTGTTAAAAATAAAAATGTTACATCAATGTATAGTTGCAAACGTATTGCAAATATTACAACGATACCGCAAATGTTGCAACCGTATAAAACAAATGGATACGCATGAATCTGGTCCATTGAATCGCGGCGATCAGATGGTCATCGTTTGACCGGCCCAATTGGGCGCTGGTCGGCCGGCGCAGAGCGCGGCCCTTTGTTCATTTGGATCGGGGGATACACGAACTTCGGTTGGGGATAAACAAACGGTTCGATTCATCTTGGTCATCATGAATCAAAACAATTTCAAGCTCAAGTCAATTGCCTTTTGTAACGCCCCCAAAATCAATCCGTGTACAGTAATCATACACACAGGGTACACGACTGAGATTAGGGTGCCACGGTGAGAATATCACAACACAACACTAAACACAAAAGGATAAACCAATATGTTACAATAAAGGGGGTCACGCGGACCCGAATACATAAGTTATACAAGCCATAATATCTGAGTACAGACATAGTTAGTCAAGTTTTTCCTTAAGAAGGCTAGCACAAATAACATCAGAGATACAGATCGAAAAGGCAAGGCCTCCTGCCTGGGAGCCTCCGAAACTACTCCTGGTCCTGGTCAGCGGGGGTCTCGACATAGTAGTATCCGCCTCCGGGGTACTCCTGCTCCTGGGCTCCAACGTCGACTGCAGCGACCGATCAGGCAAAACAGTAAAGGAAATAAAGCAGGTGAGTATCTAGTATACCCGCGAGTCTTACGTCCGCTACTAAGCATTATGCATTGTATCAACGGAAAGAAGAGGCTGTATATAGTGGACTGCAAGATAGAAATCAGAATAAGGATAAGAAGCTAGGCCTATCGAAGACTAGCATCTTCCGACGATGTCTTGCAGCAAGAGGTAAGAATCAGCCAACAGTTCATATAAGCAATAAAGTAACAATGAAGCAGAAGTTGCTGCAACATTGTATAATATAAGTTGTAATGAGTAATAATAATAATGCCTCCGAGTTCACCTCCTCGACATCCCCGCGAGGAAGAAAACCCGGAACCATACAGTTTAATAATAATAGTTTCTAGTAGTAAGATCCAGCTTCAGCATAAAGCGTCCTGTTACCGTGGACACGGCTATTCGAATAGATTAAACTCCCTGCAGGGGTGCACTACTGTTCAGCCTGCACGCTCGGATCTCTAGGGTGGCGTGAACCTTGTTAGGGAACGCCCCACCGAGGCTATCCGCACATGACGCAGCCCATCCTAGGCTCAACAGAGAGGCCATCCGCCGGACTATATCCTATGCGCCAAGGGGTCTAGGTCCCTCACCCTTGCACGCTCCTGCACGGTGCGAGTCTGGCCGGTGAAGCAAAAGCAAATCCAAACACACCTGCTGCAGCAAAAGACAAGACCACTTCCCGGCGATCAGGCCGCAGTACAGCTGACGTCTGAAGAGCTTTCGGACAAACTACGACGCGGAGGGCCCACACCGTAATCCCACGTTTAGGTAGTGCGTACAGACCAACGGGCCTCTCAAGTCATCCGCCGAACCATTTAGCATTTTAATTAACCTGCGTGACAACCGTTATCGTTGCCTCGACTTAACCGACCCGCGGTCAACGACAGCAGTCAGGACCACCAGTACATCGGTGCCTGCCCTGTCGTCCCACCAAGTCACTGCGGTTACCAACAAGGTGAACCGTCTCCTTACCTTGTCTCACGTGTGCTCTTGGTAGAGCTCGACTTTCGTGGTTTGGTAACTCTCGCGAGATACGAGCAGGGGCCAAGCACGCCAGTAACGTCGGTCGTACCCTCCCTGTCGTTCCCGACAATATACCTCTCGCGGGCACCGTTGGGTCGCCCGACTTCTTACCTTAAGGACAACCGATGCTCAGGACCCTATGGCGGCAAGACAAAGTCAGCCTCGAGTGGAGTACAAGGATTACTCCCGGATAGCTCACACTTGAGGTGACTAGGCATAACCCAGATAGGGGCCTTTGGCGGTGTCTGCTTTGTACCGTACCTGTGCAGTTGTATATATGGTATCCGTGTTCACTCCCCTGAGTGATCATGACCCGCTATCTAATCCTAGCTAACAATGCGCAGGGTTCACTGCTGAATATATGCATAATTATAATAGGCAGCATAGGATAAGAAAGGTACATCAAGGGGCGACAAAATCAGGCTATGCAATTGAATAGGATTGTAATCGTAGCAGCAGTAGTGAACATGCCTAGTGCAAGAAATGTACGGAAAGATAGGCGATATCTGGGGAAGAGAATGGCTCTGCTTGCCTGGAAGCTCGACGGTAGGGGCAGGGTCGTCGACGAAGTAGTCGTACCCGGCAGCAGTGTAGTCGGCGGTAGCAGCGGGGTCTACCGGAGAATAAAGGGGGGGAGAAACAGTAAATACAAAGCAAGCAATGCAAACATATTATTGACATGACAATTGTAAAGTTAACGGTGTTCTAACGCAGTGCAAAGTACGTTGCTCGGAGCGGGAATTCATCCGGGGATGAACTACCGGCTCCGGGTGATTACCGGACAGGGTGTCCGGAGGGGGAAGGGTTCATGCCGAAGGTGTCGTGGACATCCGACAAACATAAGGGGGGTGTATCCGTGTTAGTTGAACCATTCCGGACAACTTTCGTGTTCGAAATAAATTCATCCGGGTACTTTTTATCGGTACCGGGAATTATCGACAGACAGCCCGGAGGGGGGAATGTCGATGATCGGTGTGTTAGGGGGGCGTGGTGAGGGTATGGATAGCGTATCCGTATTTGTTATATTTTTCTGATCAACTTTCATGTATAAAGTTTTTGAATCTGACTTACGGTTTAAAAGATATTAATTTCTGAAGTTTTAAATCAATTTAAATCATTTTTTTGGATTTTCTTTATTATTAAAATGCAACATTATCCACATAGGGTTGACTGGTCAAACCTGACAGAGGGGACCCACCTGTAAGGTTGACTGGTCAACTGACCAGTGGGTCCCACATGTCAACCTCTAGCCATTTTATTAAATCTTTAATTTTATTCTAAAAACTACTGGACCCACATGTCAGTGGCACATATTACTTAATAGGGGGTTTAATTTTTCGTTAACCACGGATTAGGGGATAATCCCCTCGGGCTGGCCCACCAGTCAGTGGGACAAGCCCACTGGCTTAGCCAAGACATGCCCGCCGGCGAGCAGGACATGCGGCGAGGGGGAAGGCAGCGGCGGTGGAGTTGTCCGGCGGCCGGAGCCACGGCGAGTGGCAGGGGGGCCAGGGTGCGGCGGCCATCGCGAGCGAGCGCCCGTCGAGCCGCAGCAGATAGCTACAGCGGGGTCGACAGGGGAGCGGCGCGGCCATGGCCACCGGGCGCAGAGGTCCGGTCACGGGGGAGCGGCCAGGGCCAGCAGCACCGCGGCTGCAGGCGCGCGCGTGGCGCGGCCAGAGCGCGGCCAGGTGCAACGGGCGCACACGCGGGGGGGCAAGGCCGAGCAGCAGGAGCTCGAGCTTGAGAAGCCATCAATGGCGGCCCGGGCGGGGCCATGGAACCATGGCGTTCAATTGAACGGGGAAAAGGGAGAAATCGGGGTTGCTCACAGCGGGAGGGCAGTTGGCGAGCTCGGGCGAGGTTGGGGTGGGCCGGAGGCGGCGAATCAGCGGGAATCTTCACGGCGGCCGGAGGTGAGAGGGGTGAAGGGGGCATCGTCCACAGGGCCTTCCGGAGCGATTCCTTGTGCGTGGTGAGGAAGACGACCACGAGGAGCACGCCGGACATGCCAGCGCAGACTCCGGCGGCCGTTGGCCACGACGGCGCGGTGGCGCAGCCACTGGTGTGGGCGGCCGTGGAGGAGTAAGAGGAGGGCGACGACGCGAGGAAGGAGAAGCAGGGGGGCAGCTAGGGTTCGCAGCCAGGGCGAAAGGGGTCTTATCGACGCCGGGGAGCCGCCCGATGGCCTCCACGGCGACAACCGTGGCCGTGGCGCCATGGTTGGCCGCCACCGCGCGGTGAACAGGGGAGAGGGGTGACGATTGGGGGGGTGGGCCAGATGGGCTGGGTGTTGGGCTTGGCCCAGTGGGGGGAGAGGAGAGGGGTGGGGTGGGCTCCTGCCCATGGGCGTTAGATTAGGATTCCCCTTTTTTTATTTCTTTTCTGTTAAATTTTCTTTTGTATTTGTTTTAAATACTTAGACATTTTTGTTAAGCATGAAAGATGCTCCAAAATTATTGTTGCACTATAAGCCATTGTCACAAAATGTCTTGAGCACAAATAAAATCCTTTAATATTTTAATTAAATATTAAATGATTAAAATGGAATAAACAAGCTACTATTTTGATTGTTCCAATTAATTTAGAGATTAATAAAATCCCCAAATTGATGTGACATGCTCCACTGAATATTAGTGAATTTATATAAGTGGTTTCAAGATTTTTGGAAAAGATTTATTGTCACCATATTTTTAATATTCAACAAAAGGCATTTAGGGTTTGTTTGAATTTCAATTCAAATGGCTTGGACTTGTTTTGATTCCTGATGATCCAGATCCATGATCATATGCATTCAAGAACATCAAAGTGGAATTTGAAATTTGAACTGTTCCAAGTTGATCAACAAAAGTTTTGAACAGTACAGATGAACAGTAATAGTGATTACTGTTCACTGACAGTGAGGGTGTTACACCTTTGAGTTGAATTCAAATCAAATGCTCATATTGCCTTTGGTGGAATATTAAAACCAAAGTGCAAAATAAACTTTCTCCAAAAAATTGTGAAACTACTTTTATAAAATCACAAATATTCAGTGGACCATGTTACACCAATTTTTGGAATTTATTAATCTCTAAATTAATTGAAACAATTAAAATAGTAGCTTGTTTATTCCATTTTAATCATTTAATATTTAATTAAAATATTAAAGGATTTTATTTGTGCCCAAGACATTTTTTGTGGCACTCGCTTATAGTGCAACAATAATTTTGGAGCATCTTTCATGCTTAACAAAAATGTCTAAGTATTTAAATTAAATACAAAGAAGAAATCACAGAAAAGAAAATTATAAAAAGAAAAAAAATGGGGGAAAACTCCTCCCTATCCCTCACCTAGGGCGAAGCCCACCCTACGGCCCAGCCCAGCTCCCACTCCCATCCCCTACCTACAGCTCACGGGAGGTCGTGGCGGCCATCCAGGCCGGCCACGCCGCGCCGTGTCGCCGTGGCCGCCATCCGGCGGCTCCCCGTCAAAGCTAAGACCCCCAACGCCCCTGAAACCCTAGCCACGCCCCCTGCTCCTCCTCACTCGCGCCGCTGCCTCCCCTCCCTCTCTGCTGCCCCTGCCTGGGCTCACCAGGCGCGGCCGTCGCCGCCCGCCGCGCATGGCCGTGGCCACGGGCCTCTCTGGTGACCACAAGCTCGTGTAGGAGGCTCCCCATCGTCGCCCTCGTCTACCCAGCTAGCCCATCGACGCTGGAGGCCCCCGCATCAACGGAATCATGCCTTCCTCCCCGCCATGGCCGCCGACGATGCCCGCTCCGATTCGCCACCGTAGCTACCACCAAGGTCTCCCCGAGAAGCTCCCCGTCCCCGATGTGAGCCGCCGCGTGCCCCCTCCCAGCGCTCGTTTTTTTCGCCGTAGTGGTCTCCTGGTTCGAGCCCGACGTCGCCGGCCGCCATGGCAGCGCACGTCCTCACCTCGCCTGACGCGCCCTGGCTCGCGCTCGGACGCGCCCCGTGCGCGCGGTCACCGCTTGCTGGACGCGCCAGGGCCACGCCAGCAGCCCCTCCTGGCCGCGGCCACCATGACCCGCGGCCACCCCCTCTTCCTCATCGTGCTCGCCATGGCCGGGCCTCGAGAACCTCCGTGGATGCGTGCCCCTGCCTGCGGGTAGCCGCAACCCCCGCCGGCGAGGCGTGGCTAGAATAGCCCCTCACCGCCGTCTCCCCTGTGGCTCGCCGCCGGCGAGTGCGGTGTGTGCACGGCCGTGGGCTAACCGCCCTGTTAATCGGCCTTCTAATTAAACTGTTGTTAAGATAATGTAATACCCCCTGTGACACTTACACATGGCCCCCACAACTTAATTGATGTTTAAAGAAATGGATAATCCTTGTTAAAGTGATGAGTGTATGACAGGTGGGCCCTTTTACTATTTTGATAAATAAAATGGATTTTATTAAATAACCAGTGACTTACATATGGGACCCACAAGCCAGGGTTGACCAGTCAAAGCACCTAGCCTATGAAAGTGTGGCCCCACCTGTCAGTTGACCAAGTCAACATGGCTTTTCTGGATAATGTTATTTTTATAATAAAAGTTATAAAAAAATTGATTTAAATGATTGAAACTTTGAAATTAAATATCTTTTAAACCGTAAATCGGATTCAAAAACTTTATACATCAAAATTGATCAGAAAAATATAACAAATACGGATATGCTACTGTTTGCTAACCACCCCCCTCTAACATACCGAACATCGAACCACCCCCACCTCCGGACCGTCTATCCGATGATTTGTCCGGTACTGTTATAGTATCTGGATGAATTTATTATGAACACGAAAGTTGTTCGGAATGGTTCAACTAACATGGATACACCCCCCTTATCTTTGTCGGATGTCCACGACACCTCCGGCATGATACCTTCCCCCTCCGGTCGCCCTGTCCGGTAATCACCCGGAGCCGGTAGTTCATCCCCGGATGAATTCCCGCTCCGAGCAACGTGCTTTGCACTGCGTTAGAACAACGTTAACTTTTCATACGTCATGCCATGTATTTGTTTGCTATGATTGCTTTGTATTTACTGTGTTTATCCCCTTTATTCTCCGGTAAGACCCTGCTGCTACCGCCGACTACACCGCTGCCGAGTACGACTACTTCGTCGACGACCCTGTCCCTACCGTCGAGCTTCCAGGAAAGCAGAGCCATTCTCTTCCCCCGATATCGCCTACCTTTCCGTACTTTCTTGCACTAGGCATTGTTACTGCTGCTGATACGTTACAATCCTATCCAATTGCATAGCCTGATTTTGTCGCCCCTTGTTGTACCTTCCTAACCTATGCTGCCTGCTATATCTATATATTATATTCAGCAGTGAGCCCTGCGCATTGTTAGCTGGGATTAGATAGCGGGCCGTGACCACTCAGGGGAGTGACGCGGATACAAATTATATACAACTGCAACAGGTACGGATCAATGCAGACACCCTAGGGGACCTACAACGGCGAGACTCTGCCGAGTCGCTTCGAGTTTGACTTACGACGGGACTGACTCGTAATTCACTCTCGTCGGCTCAGTAGCGTAGTATCACTGGGATGATATGAGGGTATTCCTCTTTAGTTCATTCCGCTGGTGTCTCGGCACCACCGGGGTGATACGAGAATATTCCTCTTTAGTTCATTCCGCTGATGTCTCTGTCGAACGTCTTTAAGTGTTCCATCGAGGGTGATTCCTCCTGTTTTCACTTAATGGTAGGCACTCGAATCAACTAGTGTCCTTAAAGGTAAGAGTCGGGCGACTCATCGGTGCCCGCGAGCGGTATATTGTCGGGAGCGACAGGGAGGGTACGACCGACGTTACTGACGTGCTTGGCCCCTGCTCGTATCTAGCGAGAGTTACCAACCCACGAAAAAGTCGAGCTCTACCAAGAGCACACGCGAGACAAGGTAAGGATACGGTTCACCTTGTCGGTAACCGCGCGCTTTGACGGGACGACAGGGTAGACCCCGACGTTACCGGTGGGCCTTGTTGCTGTTCGTTGTCCGTTGTGTTGTTAGTCAGACAGCGATAACGGTTGTCTGCGAGATAATATTAAAATGCTAAATGGTTCGGCGGATGACTTGAGAGACCCGTTGGTCTGTACGCACTACCTACACGTGGGATTACAGTGTGGGCCCTCCGCGTCGTAGTTCGTCCGAAAGCTCTTCAGACGTCAGCAGTACTGCGGCCTGATCGCCGAGAAGATGTGTTGTCTTATTTGCTGCAGCAGGGGTGTTTGGATTTGCTTTTGCTTCACCGGCCAGACTCGCACCGTGCAGGAGCGTGCAAGGGTGAGGGACCTAGACCACTTGGCGCATAGGATATAGTCCGGCGGATGGCCTCTCTGCTGAGCCTAGGATGGGCTGCGATGTGTCGGATAGCCTCGGTGGGGCATTCCCTAACAAGGTGTACGCCACCCTAGAGATCCAAGCGTGCAGGCTGAACAAGAGTGCACCCCTGCAGGGAGTTTAATCTATTCGAATAGCCGTGTCCACGGTAAGAGTACGCTTTATGCTGAAGCTGGATCTTACCACTAGAAACTATTACTATTAAACTGTATGGTTCCGGGTCTTTTTCCTCGCAGGGAGTCGAGGAAGGGAACTCGGAGGCATTATTATAATTAATCATTAAAACTTATATTATACAATGTGGTAGGAACTTCTGCTTCGTTGTTACTTTATTGCTTTATATGAACTGTTGGTTGTTTCTCTTCTCATGCTGCAAGACATCGTCGGAAGATGCTAGTCTTCGATAGGCCTAACTTCTTACCCTTATTCTGATTTCTATCTTGCAGTCCACCTATATACAGCCTCCCCTTTTCATTGATACAAATGCATAATGCTTAGTAGCGGACGTAAGACTCGCGGGTATGCTAGATACTCACCTTTGCTTTATTTTCCCCCTCTATGTTTTGCCTGATCGGCCGCTGCAGTCGATGTTGGAGCCTTGGAGTCGAGGAGCAGGAGATCCCCGATGTCGACCACCGCAACATGAAGATCCCCGATGCCTTCTACGACGTCGAGTCCCCCCGTTGACCAGGAGTTGTTTGGAGGTTCCCAGGCAGGAGGCCTCGCCTTTTCGATCTGTTGTTATTTGTGCTAGCCTTCTTAAGGAAACCTTGTATTCTTGTGTCTGTACTCAAATACTATTGCTTCCGCTAACTTTGTGCTTTCGAGCTGTTGTATTCGAGCCCTCGTGGCCCATGGCTTGTATACCTTATGTATTAGGGTCCGCGTGAGCCCCCTTTATTGTAACATATTGGTTTATCCTTTTGTGTTTAGTGTTGTGCTGTGTGTGACGCCCCCAAAATCAGACCGTGTACAGTAATCATACACGCAAGGTACACGATCGAGATCAGGGACTCACGGTGAGATATCACAACACAACTCTACAAATAAAATAATACAAGCTGTTTAATACAAGCTAGGGGCCACGAGGGCTCGAATACAACAGCTCGAGAGCACTAAGTCACCGGAAGCAATAGTATCTGAGTATAGACACAAGGATACAAGGTTGCCTTAAGAAGGCTAGCACAAATAACAACAGATCGAAAAGGTGAGGCCTCCTGCCTGTGAACCTCCAAACTACTCCTGGTCAACAGGGAACTCAACGTCGTAGAAGGCATCTGGGATCTTCACGTTGCGGTGGTCGGCATTGGGAACTCCTGCTCCTGGGCTCCAACGTCGACTGCAGCGGCCGATCAGGCAAAACAGTAAAGGAAATAAAGCAGGTGAGTACCTAGTATACCCGCGAGTCTTACGTCCGCTACTAAGCATTATGCATTTGTATCAACGGAAAAGGGAGGCTGTATATATAGTGGACTGCAAGATAGAAATCAGAATAAGGGTAAGAAGCTAGGCCTATCGAAGACTAGCATCTTCTGACGATGTCTTGCAGCACAAGGAGAAAATCAGCCAACAGTTTTATATAAAGCAATAAATTAACAATGAAGCAGAAGTTGCTGCAACATTGTATAATATAAGTTGTAATGATTAATAATAATAATGCCTTCGAGTTCCCTTCCTCGACTCCCTGCGAGGAAGAAGACCCGGAACCATACAATTTAATAGTAATAGTTTCTAGTGGTAAGATCCAGCTTCAGCAGAAAGCGTCCTGTTACCGTGGACACGGCTATTCGAATAGATTAAACTCCCTGCAGGGGTGCACTACTGTTCATCCTGCACGCTCGGATCTCCAGGGTGGCGTGAACCTTGTTAGGGAACGCCCCTCCGAGGCTATCCGACACGACGCAACCCATCCTAGGCTCAGCAGAGAGGCCATCCGCCGGACTATATCCTATGAGCCAAGGGGTCTAGGTCCCTCACCCTTGCACGCTCCTGCACGGTGCGAGTCTGGCCGGTGAAGCAAAAGAAAATCCAAACACACCTGCTGCAGCAAAAAGACAAGACCACTTCCCGGCGATCAGGCCGCAGTACTGCTGACGTCTGAAGAGCTTTCGGACGAACTACGACGTGGAGGGCCCACACCGTAATCCCACGTGTAGGTAGTGCGTACAGACCAACGGGTCTCTCAAGTCATCCGCCGAACCATTTAGCATTTTAATTAACCTGCGTGACAACTGTTATCGTTGCCTCGACTTAACCGACCCGCGGTCAACGACAGCAGTCAGGACCACCAGTACATCGGTGCCTGCCCTGTCGTCCCACCAAGTCACTGCGGTTACCAACAAGGTGAACCGTCTCCTTACCTTGTCTCGCGTGTGCTCTTGGTAGAGCTCGACTTTTTCGTGGTTGGTAACTCTCGCGAGATACGAGAAGGGGCCAAGCACGCCAGTAACGTCGGTCGTACCCTCCCTGTCGTTCCCGACAATATACCTCTCGCGGGCACCGTTGGGTCGCCCGACTCTTACCTTTAAGGACACCAGTTGGTTCGAGTGCCTACCATTAAGTGAAACCAGGAGGTATCACCCTCGATGGCACACTTAAAGAGGTTTGATAGAGACATCAGCGGAGTCTCGCCGTAAGTCAAACTCGAAGCGACTCGGCAGAGTCTCGCCGTTGTAGGTTCCCTAGGGCGTCTGCATTGATCCGTACCTGTTGCAGTTGTATATATTTTGTATCCGCGTCACTCCCCTGAGTCGCCACGGCCCGCTATCTAATCCTAGCTAACAATGCGCAGGGTTCACTGCTGAATAATGCATAATTATAATAGGCAGCATAGGATAAAGGAGGTACAACAAGGGCCGACAAAAACATGCTATGCAATTGAATAGGATTATAATCGTAGCAGCAACAGTAACAATGCCTAGTGCAAGAAAGTACGGAAAAGGTAGGTGATATCTGGGGAAGAGAATGGCTCTGCTTGCCTGCAAGCTCGACGGTAGAGGTACGGTCGTAGTCGATCACACGGGCATCAACAACGGACGTTGAGACTACCGGACAATAAGAGAGGGGGAAGAAACAATAAATAAACAACAATTATAGCAATACAAATTCAAGACATGGCAAACACAAAGTTAACAGTGTTCTAACGCAGTGCAATGCACGTTGCACGGAGCGGGAATCCATCCGGGGATGAACTACTGGCTCCGGGGTGATTACCGGACAGGGGTCCAGAGGGGGGATCATGCCGGAGGTGTCGTGGACATCCGACACACGTGTGCGTGGTGTATCCGGGTTAGTTGATCTATTCCGAACAACTTTCGTGTTCGAAATAAATTCATCCGGGTACTTTAACAGTACCGGACAAATCATCGGACAAGCGGTCCGGAGGGGGGCGGTTCGATGTTCGGTGCGTTATGGGGGTGTGGTAGACATACGGATAGCGTATTCTTAACCGACATATTTTTCTGATCAATTTTCGTATATAAAGTTTTTGAATCTGACTTACGGTTTAAAAGATATTCAAATTCAAAGTTTAAATCATTTTAAATCAATTTCTGGATTTTCTTTTATTAATAAAATTCTAACCTTATCCACAAGCAGTTGACTGGTCAAACTGACATATGGGACCCACATGTCAGGCTCAAGTCAAATAAAACATTTTTATTAATTTAAATTACCCTGGACCCACATGTCATAGTCTGATTAATTCAAAAATTGTTTTTATTAATAAAATGCAGTGGGGCCCAGGTGCCATAGTCTATTTGCTTAATTAACTATTTAATTAGAGTTAACCAGTGGGTGGGTCCACTTGTCATGGACACATGTATAAAATTAATAGTTAATTAAACCAAAGGGTTATTTAAGTGGTTGGACCCACATGTCATGGGCTTAGTTTTACTTTAACACTTATTTAAATTGGGGGCAATTATCCAGGGGGATGGCCCACCTGTAAGTCACAGTGGGGGGGGGTGGTAATTAACTCCTAATGAAGTTACTGACGACGTGGGCCCACATGGCATGGCACAGGGAGCTCGCCGGCGAGACCAGTGCACGGCGAGGTCGCCGTTCTGGCCAGCTCCGGTGGCCTCTTGATGCGTGGCGGGGCTCGTTCGAGAGCTGGGAGTACGCTCCGTCGGCTGGTGACGTTGGGCTTGCCGGAGACGTGCCGGAGCACCAACGGCGGCGAGCGGGGCGGAAGTCAGTGCGCGGCTTTGGAGGCAAATGTCGATGCGAGACGATTTCAAGCGCGCAGTTGGGCCAAATCGAACAAACGGCTCGCTACGAACATGATGGTGCCCACAGACGAAGCAAAGGAGCACCGAAGCTCGCGTGTCGCCGGCCATGGCGGCGGCCAGAGCACGGTGAAAGGGGAAAAATGACTGGTGCTTAACGGGCGGCCGAGACGAGTTGGCGATGGTGCATTTGCTCACCATGAACGTGACAAGGGGGCAGCGGGCTCAGGGACTACCCGAGGTAGCCGGAATCGCCCGGGGATCTCGTCGGGGTCGAAGGCGATGACGACGTCGATTCGCAACGAGCAGTGGCTCCGGACACGTCTCCTTCCGCGTGAAGACGAAGGCGGCGTCGACGCATCTACTGGACAAGTTGGCTGGAGCTGGGAGGCAAGGTGGCCGCGGGCGTTCATGGAGCTGCGCCCATGGCGACTCTGGTGCTGCGTGAGAGATGAAGGCGGCGCGAGGGAGGGGGGAAACTGGGCTAGGGTTCGCCACAGTGTGCACGGGGGCATCTTTAACCCTAAGGCAGGCTCTGTAGCGCCTCAGTGGCGATCATCGTGCGGCGGATCGGCATCGAACACCTGCCATGGCGCCACGCACGGGAAGGGGAACAGTGGGTAGGGGATGACCCGGGTGGGCCAGATGGGTTGGGCCAAGGAGGATTGTGTACTAGGGGATCAAGTGGGGTGGGCTTCTATCCCTTTATTCTTTTTATTTTTGTTTTCTTTCTTTTCTGCTAGCAATTATTTTATTTGCTTTTGTATTTTTATAAAACATGTAATATGTTCCATTATTAGTATGGCACAACAATAGAGTGCCACAAAAAGTTTTGGCCCTTTATAAATTCTTTTGATAATTCTTTTTAATATGCAACCTAATAAAAGGGGCTTTTAGTTGATGTTTATATTTGTTTGGATTAATTTATAGCTCCATAATTTCCATGACCACCTAGGCATGATCCACTGAATATTTCTGATTTAATAAAAGTGGAATCACAATTTTTGGACAAAGTTTATTTTGTACTTTGTTTTTTTTATATTTCACCAATGGCATTTTGAGCATTGGATTTGATTTCAATTCAAAGGGGTTAGACTTGTTGTGATTCAAGATGATCAAGGCCCATGGCCATATTGCTTTCAGTAACATCACAAGGGCAATTTGAATTTTTGAACTGACCTAGGTTGATCAAAGAAAAATTTTTAACAGTAATGATCAACAGTAATTGTGATTACTGTTCACTGACAGTGAGAGTATTACACTGTGATATTCTCACCGTGGCACCCTAATCTCAGCCGTGTACCCTGCGTGTATGATTACTGTACACGGATTGATTTTGGGGGCGTCACAAGTTGGTATCAGAGCCGACTGCCTGTAGGAAGCCACCCAACCACTACCTGGTCGAAGTTGAGTCTAGACTTTGCAAAACTACTTTGCTAACTTAACGTTTGGCTTACGAGTTTACATTGTTATCACTACGTGTGATATCTATGGTATTAGGATCTTTTTCTCCTTACCTATGCTCTGGGACTCTGCTCTCTTATCCTTGTTGGTAAGTCTTATTAACTCTAACCTTAGGTTCACGTACCTCCTTCCACCCAGAGAGCTCTGCATTCTCGATGATCGTCTGATCCACCTGAAGATTTCGACGATTACTCTCCGATGAATTCCCGAGATCCTACGTGTTCATCGCCTTTGCAATACCATGACACCGATAAGTCCGTGTGGATAATTGCATCCACCTCCCGATCTGGAAATCACAATTCCGGTGTACTTAAGCATCGAATTATCCCGATTCTTCGATCACCCGATGTCGTTGCATTTTTCCCCTTCTGGTTGAGTGCCGATACTCACATCGGATCCTCTGCGAATCATTCTACCTTTTCGTGGATTATTATCCGACGAATCTTTCATGGCTTCTTCCATGTGTCAATTGGATTCATCATGTGAAATGCCATCCATGCCCCTCGATGATTAGTTTTATCATCGACAACCTCCCTTGACTCTCTACCAATACAACTTGGTCATGTGTATCGTGCTCTGCTTTCCCTTGGGAAAGATATACACCTGATACTTGTGTATCATCACCTCTTCCTTTCCATTGGTCTGTTTAACCTTTCTTGTGATATAAATTATCTGAGCAGTGATAATTCCCTGCTTATGCAAACACTTTGTTGTACTATTTTGTACGTACAAGTTGTTCTCTGTCATACCTTGCAATTTGATCGCATTAAACGTCACCACCCTTCTTATTCAACGTGGGCCCATAACCACCGGTTCCACATGATCGAAACCTGACTCTCCTTTACCTTCCTATTGCCGAGGTTATTCCTCGCACTTGACCTCTTGACCTCGTATGCAATTCGCGGGTCACCTACCTTGTGATATTCAGTCCGATAGCAGACTCAGTGCTTATGCCTGATGCTCTGGAACCCCCTTTTTTCCTCATCTATCATCGGCATCGAATGCATGCCGATCCGCTTGCAACTCTCCAATTTTCTTTTGATTCTTTCGAGGTATTTCCTGAGTTTGAGCTAGGGAGATACTCTGTACTCTTTAACCTCAAACAACCTTGGTTGATTGACCAGGTATCCATCCGACCCCCTTGAATTTTCCTCCTAGCTTGATCGTAAGTACGATGAAGACCCCGAAGAAAGGATAACAACTCGTCGAGATGCACCGATGCAGGTAAATGAAGACATCAACGAGGAGGATTAACTTCATCGAGAAGAGAAACAACAACCAGAAGACTCACTAGAATACGGAACCGAAACCTTATCCCTTTCCCTACTTTTAATTCTCGGGACGAGAAATCTTTGTAGTGGTGGAGATTTGTAACACCCCGGGTGTCACGCTACAGTAATCACCTACAGTAATCAGGATTACTATTGCTATCACTGTTGATAATCACTCTTTCTCAAAATGGCCTGGATCAAAATTTTGTTTTGGTCAACTAGGTTCAGTTCAAATTCAATTTCTCCTTTTGATATTGTTGAATGCAATGTGATCATGGATCTTGGTCATCATGAATCAAAACAATTCCAAGCTCAAGTCAATTGCCTTTGAGTTGATTTCAAATCAAATGCTCATATTGCCTTTGGTGGAATATTAAAACCAAAGTGCAAAATAAACTTAAAAAATTGTGAAACTACTTTTATAAAATCACAAATATTCAATGGACCATGTTACACCAATTTTGGGATTTTATTAATCTCTAAATTAATTGAAACAATTAAAATAGTAGCTTGTTTATTCCATTTTAATCATTTAATATTTAATTAGAATATTAAAGGATTTTATTTGTGCCCAGGCATTTTTTTGTGGCACTTGCTTATAGTGCAACAATAATTTTGGAGCATCTTTCATGCTTAACAAAAATGTCTAAGTATTTAAATTAAATACAAAGAAGAAATCACAGAAAAGAAAAATATAAAAATAAAAAAATGGGGGAAAACTCCCTATCCCTCACCTAGGGCGAAGCCCACCCAACGACCCAGCCCAGCTCCCACTCCCATCCCCTACCTACTGCTCACGGGAGGCCGTGGCGGCCATCCAGGCCGGCCACGCCGCGCCGTGTCGCCGTGGCCGCCATTCGGCGGCTCCCCGTCAAAGCTAAGACCCCCAGCGCCCCTGAAACCCTAGCCACGCCTCCTGCTCCTCCTCACTCGCGCCGCTGCCTCCCCTCCCTCTTTGCTGCCCCTCCGTCGGCTCGCCAGGCGCGGCCGTCGCCGCCCGCCGCGCATGGCCGGGGCCACGGGCCTCCCCGGCGACCACAAGCTCGTCTAGGAGGCTCCCCATCGTCGCCCTCGTCTACCCAGCTAGCCTATCGACGCTGGAGGCCCCCGCATCGCCAGAATCGTGCCTTCCTCCCCGCCATGGCCGTCGACGATGCCCGCTCCGATTCGCCACCGTAGCTACCTCCACGGCCTCCCCGAGCAGCTCCCCGTCCCCGATGTGAGCCGCCGCGTCCCCCCCTCCCAGCGCTCGTTTTTTTCGCCGTAGTGGTCTCCTGGTTCGAGCCCGACATTGCCGGCCGCCATGGCAGCAAACGTCCTCACCTCGCCTGACGCGCTCTGGCTCGCGCTCGGACGCGCCCCGTGCGCGCGGTCACCGCCTGCTGGACGCGCCAGGGCCACGCCAGCAGCCCCTCCTGGCCGCGGCCACCATGACCCGTGGCCATCCCCCCTCTTCCTCATCGTGCTCGCCATGGTCGGGCCTCGAGCGCCTCCGTGGATGCGTGCCCCTGCCTGCGGGTAGCCGCAACCCCCGCCGGCGAGGCCTGGCTGGAATAGCCCCTCACCGGCGTCTCCCCTGTGGCTCGCCACCGTGCCAGGCTCGCCGCCGGCGAGTTGTAACACCCTCACTGTCAGTGAATAGTAATCACTGTTACTGTTCATCTGTACGGTTCAAAACTTTTGTTGATCAACTTGGAACAGTTCAAATTTCAAATTCCACTTGGTTGTTCTTGAATGCATGGTGATCATGCACCTTGATCATCTGGGATCAAAACAAGCCCAAGCCATTTGAATTGAAATTCAAACAAACCTTAAATGCCTGTTGATGAATATTAAAAATATTGTGACAATAAATATTTTCCAAAAATCTTGGAACCACTTTTATAAAATCCCAAATATTCAGTGGACCAAATCCATATGGGTTTGGGTATTTATAGTGCTATGAATAATTCCAAACAAATCAAAATAGTAGCTAAAAACCCCAATTTAATCATTTAATATTATAATAAAATATTAAATGAATTTTATAAGTGACCAAATCTTTTGTGGCACTAACCCTAGGTATAACAATATTATTGGTACAACTTCCACTTTTAACTAAAATGCCTAAGGTATTAAAGAAAGGGAAATTACAGAAAAGATAAAGGAAATAAAAACAAACAAAACTAAACCTAATCTAGCGCTGGGGGCAGAACCCCCTCCCCTCTCTCCATCGGGCCGTCCCACTCCCCACCCGGCCCACCTCCCCGGCCCCTTTCTTCTCCCTGTTCACCATGGAGTCGTGGCGCCCATCGCCATGGCCGGCGTGCCGTGTCGCGCATCCGGCGGTCGCCGGCGTCGATAAGACACGGCCCCCCCGCGCCCCCGCTCCAGGAACCCTAGCTACCCTCAGATTGCCCCATTCCCCTCGCGCTTGCCCCTGCCCCTCCTTCCTCCCGCACGGGCCCGAGCACCGTCGTCGCCGCCGTTGCGTACTGCCGCGGCCAACGGCCACCTCCGACCGAGCGAGCACGTCTAGGAGGATCCCAGGGCTCGGCTTCTTATTCCCGCGCATCGGACAAGAGCTCCCGGACGCCGTGCGTCGCGAATCAGACCGTTCCCCAACCACGGCCGTCGCCGCAATTCTGCCGATTGCCTCGCCTGCACGCCTCCCCGCGCTTCTCCTAGCGCTCCATCGAGTTCCCTGTGAGCATTCGCGCCGTTTCCCCTCTCTCCTCTCGCCTGAACGTCGCCGTAGCTCCTCCCCGTCGATGCCGTGCTCCGGCCGCCGCGGTCCGTCGCCGTCGACGTTCTGTAGGTCGCGCCCGCCCGTCTCGCTTGCGCCAGTGGACGCACGGCCTCGAGCCCGTTCGATTCCTGCCCGCGGCCGGCCAAACGGTGGCCGGGGACACCATCCCGTGTTCCTCGCCGTCGTCCTGTAGGTCGCAGCCGCCCCGGCTCGCCGTAGCACCACGCCGTGCGCCCAGGCGGCGTTCTGGACGCGCCGAGCCACACCCCCCCGCCCCCATGAACCCCACCGCGCGCTAGACGGCCGCCCCTAGCACCACTAGGGACTCCGGTCATGGCACGGCTCGCCGGCGGCGTAGCCGCTGTGGCCAGGCCACTTCCCGGTGGGCCCGCGGCGTCAGTTGGCTTAACCCCCCCCCCCTAACCACCCCCCTGCCCACTGACAATGGGCCCCGCACCCCCTTAATCCCTCTGTTTAATAATAAACAGAGGCTAACCCCCCCCCTCTGACTTACATGTGGGCCCTGTTTTTTTTATAAATAAAAACTATTTAATAAAAACTGTTACACTGACATGAGGGGCCCACCTCTGATTAATCACATTTTGGTTAAGTTAATAGCTAATTAGTTTATTCTGTTAGTATGACATGTGGGACCCCACTGTATTAGGTATAATTAAAACGTTTAATTAGCATGTGAGGCTGACCAGTGGGTTCCACTGGTCAGGGTTGACCAGTCAAACTGCACTGTTCTGGATAATGTTGATTTTAATAATAAAAGAATTTCCAGAAATTCCAAAAAAATCATTTAAATATTAGAAATTCAATATCTTTTAAACCGTAACTCGGATCGAAAAACTTTATACATGAAAGTTGATCAGAAAAATACAACGAATAAGAATACGCTACCCATACCCTCACCACACCCCCCTAACACACCGATCATCGACATTCCCCCCTCCGGGCTGTCTGTCGATAATTCCCGGTACCGATAAAAAGTACCCGGATGAATTTATTTCGAACACGAAAGTTGTCCGGAATGGTTCAACTAACACGGATACACCCCCCTTATGTTTGTCGGATGTCCACGACACCTCCGGCTTGATCCTTCCCCCTCCGGACACCCTGTCCGGTAACCACCCCGGAGCTGGTAGTTCATCCCCGGATGAATTCCGGCTCCGAGCAACGTGCATTGCACAGCGTTAGAACACCGTTAACATTTCATCTGTCATGTCATGCATATGTTTGTATATTATTGCTGTGTATTTACTGTTTCCTTCCCCCCTTATTCTCCGGTAGACCCCGCTGCTACCGCCGACTACACCGCTGCCGGGTACGACTACTTCGTCGACGACCCTGCCCCTACCGTCGAGCTTCCAGGCAAGCAGAGCCATTCTCTTCCCCAGATATCGCCTATCTTTCCGTACATTTCTTGCACTAGGCATGTTCACTACTGCTGCTACGATTACAATCCTATTCAATTGCATAGCCTGATTTTGTCGCCCCTTGATGTACCTTTCTTATCCTATGCTGCCTATTATAATTATGCATATATTCAGCAGTGAACCCTGCGCATTGTTAGCTAGGATTAGATAGCGGGTCATGATCACTCAGGGGAGTGAACACGGATACCATATATACAACTGCACAGGTACGGTACAAAGCAGACACCGCCAAAGGCCCCTATCTGGGTTATGCCTAGTCACCTCAAGTGTGAGCTATCCGGGAGTAATCCTTGTACTCCACTCGAGGCTGACTTTGTCTTGCCGCCATAGGGTCCTGAGCATCGGTTGTCCTTAAGGTAAGAAGTCGGGCGACCCAACGGTGCCCGCGAGAGGTATATTGTCGGGAACGACAGGGAGGGTACGACCGACGTTACTGGCGTGCTTGGCCCCTGCTCGTATCTCGCGAGAGTTACCAAACCACGAAAGTCGAGCTCTACCAAGAGCACACACGAGACATGGTAAGGAGACGCTTCACCTTGTTGGTAACCGCAGTGACTTGGTGGGACGACAGGGCAGGCACCGATGTACTGGTGGTCCTGACTGCTGTCGTTGACCGCGTGTCGGTTAAGTCGAGGCAACGATAACGGTTGTCACGCAGGTTAATTAAAATGATAAATGGTTCGGCGGATGACTTGAGAGGCCCGTTGGTCTGTACGCACTACCTACACGTGGGATTACGGTGTGGGCCCTCCGCGTCGTAGTTTGTCCGAAAGCTCTTCAGACGTCAGCAGTACCACGGGCTGATAGCCGGGAAGCGGTCTTGTCTTATTTGCTGCAGCAGGTGTGTTTTGTATTTGCTTTTGCTTCATCGGCCAGTCTCGGACCGTGCAGGAGCGTGCAAGGGTGAGGGACCTAGACCCCTTGACGCATAGGATATAGTCCGGCGGATGGCCTCTCTGTTGAGCCTAGGATGGCCTGCGTCGTGTCGGATAGCCTCGGTGGGGCGTTCCCTAACAAGGTTCACGCCACCCTGGAGATCCGAGCGTGCAGGCTGAACAGTAGTGCACCCCTGCAGGGAGTTTAATCTATTCGAATAGCCGTGTCCACGGTAACAGGACGCTTTATGCTGAAGCTGGATCTTACCACTAGAAACTATTACTATTAAATTGTATGGTTCCGGGTTTTCTTCCTCGCGGGGATGTCGAGGAGGTGAGCTCGGAGGCATTATTATGGTTAATCATTACAACTTATATTATACAATGTTGCAGCAACTTCTGCTTCATTGCTACTTTATTGCTTTATAGGAACTGTTGGATGATTCTCTTCTCATGCTGCAAGACAACGTCAGAAGATTGCTAGTCTTCGATAGGCCTAGCTTCTTACCCTTGCTCTGAATTTTTGTCTTTCAGCCCACTATATACAGCCTCTTCTTTCCGTTGATACAATGCATAATGCTTAGTAGCGGACGTAAGACTCGCGGGTATACTAGGTACTCACTTGATTTATTTCCTTTACTGTTTTGCCTGATCGGCTGCTGCAGTCGACGTTGGAGCCCAGGAGCAGGAGTACCCCGGAGGCGGATACTACTACGTCGAGACCCCCGCTGACCAGGACCAGGAGTAGTTTAGGAGGCTCCCAGGCAGGAGGCCTTGCCTTTTTGATCTGTATCTCTGATGTTATTTGTGCTAGCCTTCTTAAGGCAAAAGTTGACTAACTATGTCTGTACTCAGATATTATGGCTTGTATAACTTATGTATTCGGGTCCGCGTGACCCCCTTTATTGTAACATATTGGTTTATCCTTTTGTGTTTAGTGTTGTGCTGTGATATTCTCACCGTGGCACCCTAATCTCAGCCGTGTACCCTGCGTGTATGATTACTGTACATGGATTGATTTTGGTGGCGTCACAAGTTGGTATCAGAGCCGACTGCCTGTAGGAAGCCACCCCACCACTACCTGGTCGAAGTTGAGTCTAGACTTTGAAAAACTATTTTGCTAACTTAATAATTGGCTTACGGGCCCACATCGATGTCACTACGTGGGATATCTATGGTATTAGGATCCTTTTCTCCTTACCTATGTTCTGGGAATCTGCTCTCTTATCCTTGCTGGTAAGTTTTACAAAATCTGACATTAGGATCACGTTCTCTTGATTCCACCCGGCGTTTTTGGTGTTTCCCCCCATTGATTGAGTCGTGTCGCAGGAGTCGTACCCCAGATCCCGGACCGCGTATCCCATTCTCATTCTGGGCAGACCGCGCGTTCTCTGGCATCAACTCCTGTGGCCAACAGTTTTCTTGCGGCGTGATTGACATAGTGGAATCTATGTCACGTCGTGTAATCCTTACCGCGGTCTGCGCGCCGCCTATTGTGTCCTTTTTCCTTAATTTCTACGACGTTACGCTGCCCGATTTTCGATTGATTCTATGTGTGGATGTGTATGTCTTATATGGCTACTCCTATATATCCGCGCCTCCTCTTTGTTGTCGCTTTACGTCTTACTCGTTTCCGGTATCTCGTTAAAATGTTCATCGCTGAAATACCCCTGCTAAATTCTAGCAGGATGGCTGGTCGTGGTGGTCGTGGTCATGGTCGTGGTGCCAACGATCCACCTCCGCCGCCGGACTACATGGCCGCGATGATGCAACAGTTTCAGATGAACCAGGTGTTCATGCAAGGAGTCATAGATCAGCTCCAGAACCAGAACCAGAACCAGCACCAGAACCACCCGCCTGTGGTTACTCTGCGGGAGTTCATGCGTCTCAATCCCCCTCTCTTCCACCAACCGGAACAGCCGCTAGATGCTGATGATTGGCTTCGTGACATCACTCGTCAGCTGGAGTTCGCTAATGTGAGCGCTGCTGATTATGTCAACTTCGCGTCCTATTTCCTGCGTGGTCCCGCTGCTCAGTGGTGGGACACTTACAAGGGCTCGCTAGCTGAAGGGATTGTCGTCACCTGGAATGACTTCAAGACTGCCTTCCGTGCTCGTTATGTCCCCCAGGCGATTATGAACCGTATGAAGGCCGAGTTCCGCAACCTCGTTCAGGGCAACAAAACTGTCGAGGCATACCAGAGGGAATTCCTCCGCCTCTCCCGCTATGCTGCAAGTGACCTCCCCAATGATGCAAGTAGGCAAGAGAAGTTCCGTGATGGACTCAACGCATATCTCCAGCTTGCACTGGCTTTGCACGTCTTCCCCGACTTCGCCACCATGGTGAACCAGACTATCACTCTTGAGACCGCTCAGCTTAAGTTCTGTGGTTCGCCGAAGCGCCCCCGTGATGCAGGCTCATCTTCGGGCACAACACAGAAGCAACGCGTTTGGCTTCCGCACAGTCTTATGCGTCGAACTGCCCCTGCACCAAGGCCGTCGTATGTTGCACCTCGTCTTCCTCCGCCCCCGCCGAGACAGCCGAAGACTGAGACTGCACCCCTTCGTCCTCAAGATGGCCTGTGCTTCAAGTGCCGTCAGCCAGGCCATATTTCCAGAGACTGCCCTCAGCGACAGAATCAACTGGTAATTCACCCTGCTGGCCGCGGAAATGGTCGTGGCAACAATGGGACCCTCAACTATAATACTGGGTCAAATACTCATGCTCGTGGTCATGCTTACAACATTGATGTTGATGCAGCTCAGGCACATCCCGCTACAGTGATGGGTACTCTCCTCGTTAACTCAATACCTGCTACCGTTTTATTTGATACAGGAGCATCGCATTCATTTATGTCTGGAGCATTTGCATCTAAGCATGGCATATACCACGAAAAGATGCGCACCCCCTTGGCCGTTAAAACACCCGGCGGCATGTGTCACGTTGACATGCTGGCACCTAACATCACCGTCGAGATCGAAAGGATTGAGTTCCTTGTCTCCCCACATATTCTGAAGACCTCCACCATCGACCTTATCCTTGGCATGGATTGGCTGAAAACCCACGATGCCGCACTTTATTGTGGCACCAAGGCCATCCAACTTTTTCATCCTTCTGGCGCGATTGTGAGTCACACTGCCATTGTGTCGATGAATGCCGAAGCTCGTATATATGCTCTGAATGCCTTGAATGTCGCACCTCTCGAAGGGATTGAGAAAGTCCCAATCGTTTGTAATTTTACCGACGTATTCCCAGAAGAACTGCCGGGGATACCCCCGATTAGGGAAGTTGAATTCTTCATCGACTTGAAGCCCGGCACCGTCCCTATTGCCAAGCGCCCATATAAGATGCCACATCACCACCTCCTTGAATTGAAGAAGGAGATCGACACGGCCCTCGAGAAAGGCTTCATCCGTCCTAGTTCCTCTGCTTGGGGAGCACCTTCGCTCTTTGTCAAGAAGAGTGATGGCACGAACCGTTTGGTCCAAGATTACCGACCTATCAACCAAGCCACGATACAGAACAAGTACCCCCTCCCTCGGATCAATGATCTTTATGATCAACTTGCTAGATCCACGGTGTTTTCAAAACTCGACTTAAGGTTGGGTTACCATCAGATCCGGGTACGTGATGAGGACATCCCGAAGACCGCATTCATTACTCGCTATGGTTCATACGAGTACACTGTCATGTCCTTTGGCTTGACGAATGCCCCAGCCACTTTCTCCAGATTGATGAACTTTATATTCATGGAATATCTCGACAAGTTTGTCATGGTTTATCTGGATGATATATTGATTTACTCCAAGACCGATGCAGAACATGCTGTACATCTACGTCTTATATTGGAAAAGCTTCGAGAACACAAACTCTATGCTAAGTATTCTAAGTGTGAGTTCTGGCTTCCTGAAGTAACCTACCTTGGTCATGTGATTTCCAAGGATGGCGTTGCCATCAACCCCGAACGTATCCAGGCTATTCTTGACTGGACTCCGCCCAGGACTGTCAAGCAAGTCCGAAGTTTCCTCGGCCTTGCCAGCTATTGCCGCCGTTTTGTCGAGAATTTCTCCAAGATTGCCAAGCCTCTGACTAATCTGCTTCACAAAGGCGTCAAGTTTGAGTGGACTGATAAATGTCAAGAAAGTTTTCAAGCTATCAAGGACAAGCTCACTTCTCCCCCAGTGCTTGCTCCCCCTGATACTCAGAAGGACTTCGTGATATATTGCGAGGCGTCTCGTCATGGATTAGGCTGTGTCCTAATGCAAGAGCGCAAAGTGATTGCTTATGGCTCTCGTCAGTTGCGTGCTCACGAAGATAAGTATCCAACTCATGATCTCGAATTGGCAGCGGTAATTTATGCATTGAAGCTGTGGCGACATTACCTCGTCGGTAATCGTTGCGAGATCTTCACCGACCACCAAAGCCTGAAGTACCTGTTTACGCAACCAGACCTGAATCTCCGCCAACAGAGATGGCTCGAGACAATAGCCGACTACGACATGGGAATTTCTTACACCCCTGGCAAAGCTAATGTGGTGGCCGATGCCTTAAGCCGCAAAGCCTATTGTAGTGAACTTGAAGTTCAGGTGCAACAGCCACGTCTGTATGCAGAACTCCGCAAGCTGAACATCGAAATAGTTCCGCAGGGATATGTGAACTCCCTGGTGGTCCAACCAGACCTCGACACCCGCATCAAGACGGTACAACATTATGACTCCGACATTTGGAAGATTAAGCGTCATGTCGCCAGCGGAGAGCCCTCATTCTTCACTATTGATGCAAATGATGATAATGCGGTGTACTTCAAGGGTCGTTTAGTGGTTCCGGTAGCCAAGGCCAACCTGAATTACGCCTCTGATGTCATGAAAGAAGCTCATGATACTCCTTTGTCGATTCACCCTGGTAGTACCAAGATGTACCAAGACATTCGTCAGCGGTACTGGTGGTCTAACATGAAACAAGACATTGCTCGTTATGTTGATGAGTGTGACGTTTGCCGTCGCATGAAAGCCGAACACCAAAGACCTGCTGGTACTCTGCAACCACTCTCTATTCTTGAATGGAAATGGGACAAGATTGAAATGGACTTCGTCACCGGATTTCCCCGATCACAGAAAGGTCATGATGCAATCTTTGTCGTCATCGACAGATTCTCCAAGGTTGCTCATTTTCTGCCTGTCAAGGAGACGATCTCTGCTAGTCAGTTAGCAGACTTATATGTTTCCAGAATTGTTTCCCTCCACGGTATTCCGTTGGAGATCAGTTCCGACCGAGGCAGCATTTTCACCTCAAAGTTCTGGGATAGTTTCCTAGAAGCTATGGGCACTAATCTGAATTTCAGCACCGCTTATCACCCCCAGTCGCAAGGACAAGTCGAACGAGTCAACCAAGTGCTCGAAGATATGCTCCGAGCTTGTGTCATCTCATTCGGTAAGAAATGGGAGGAATCTCTTCCGTTTGCTGAATTCTCGTACAACAATAGCTATCAAGCTAGTTCGAAGATGGCCCCCTTTGAAGTTCTCTATGGACGTAAGTGTCGAACCCCTCTAAATTGGTCAGAAACTGGAGAAAGAGCTCTCATTGGTCCGGACATTATTCAGCAGGCTGAAGATCAGGTTCGCGTTATCCGTGAACACTTGAAGGCTGCTCAGTCCCGCCAGAAGAGCAACTATGACCGCAAGCACAAAGAAATGGTCTATCAACCTGGCGAATACACGTACCTCCGTGTCACTCCGATGAGGGGCACTCACCGCTTCGGAATCAAAGGCAAGTTAGCTCCTCGCTACATTGGCCCGTTCCGTATTCTTTCTCGGAGTGGACCAGTGGCACACCGATTGGAATTGCCGGCAAACCTCTCTCAAGTCCACGACGTATTCCACGTATCGCAACTCCGACGCTGCTTTAAGGACCCTATTCGCGAAGTGGAACATGATATGATTGAATTGCAACAGGACTTGACTTATCAAGAACATCCAAGCCGCATTCATGATTAGTCTGAACGCAAGACCCGCAACAAGACAACCAAGTTCCTCAAAGTTCGGTGGTCGAATCATTCTGAAGATGAAGCCACTTGGTAACGCGAAGATCGTCTTCGTGAGGAATACCCCGATCTTTTTCCCTCTACCACCTAAATTCTCGGGACGAGAATTCTTGTAGTGGGGGAGATTTGTAACACCCTCACTGTCAGTGAACAGTAATCACTGTTACTGTTCATCTGTACTGTTCAAAACTTTTGTTGATCAACTTGGAACAGTTCAAATTTCAAATTCCACTTTGTTGTTCTTGAATGCATGGTGATCATGCACCTTGATCATCTGGGATCAAAACAAGTCCAAGCCATTTGAATTGAAATTCAAACAAACCCTAAATGCCTGTTGATGAATATTAAAAATATTGTGACAATAAATCTTTTCCAAAAATCTTGGAACCACTTTTATAAAATCCCAAATATTCAGTGGACCAAATCCATATGGGTTTGGGTATTTATAGTGCTATGAATAATTCCAAACAAATCAAAACAGTAGCTAAAAACCCCAATTTAATCATTTAATATTATAATAAAATATTAAATGAATTTTATAAGTGACCAAATCTTTTGTGGCACTAACCCTAGGTATAACAATATTATTGGTACAACTTCCACTTTTAACTAAAATGCCTAAGGTATTAAAAAAATAAAAAAGGGAAATTACAGAAAAGATAAAGGAAATAAAAACAAACAAAACTAAACCTAATCTAGCGCTGGGGGAAGAACCCCCTCCCCTCTCTCCATCGGGCCGTCCCACTCCCCACCCGGCCCACCTCCCCGGCCCCTTTCTTCTCCCTGTTCACCATGGAGTCGTGGCGGCCATCGCCATGGCCGGCGTGCCGTGTCGCGCATCCGGCGGTCGCCGGCGTCGATAAGACACGCCCCCCCCCCCGCGCCCCCGCTCCAGGAACCCTAGCTGCCCTCAGATTACCCCATTCCCCTCGCGCTTGCCCCTGCCCCTCCTTCCTCCCGCACGGGCCCGAGCACCGTCGTCGCCGCCGTTGCGTACTGCCGCGGCCAACGGCCACCTCAGACCGAGCGAGCACGTCTAGGAGGATCCCAGGGCTCGGCTTCTTCTTCCCGCGCATCGGACAAGAGCTCCCGGACGCCGTGCGTCGCGAATCAGACCGTTCCCCAACCACGGCAGTCGCCGCAATTCCGCCGATTGCCTCGCCTGCATGCCTCCCCGCGCTTCTCCGAGCGCTCCATCGAGTTCCCTGTGAGCATTCGCGCCGTGTCCCCTCTCCCCTCTCGCCTGAACGTCGCCGTAGCTCCTCCCCGTCGATGCCGTGCTCCGGCCGCCGCGGTCCTTCGCCGTCGACGTTCTGTAGGTCGCGCCCGCCCGTCTCGCTTGCGCCAGTGGACGCACGGCCTCGAGCCCGTTCGATTCCAGCCCGCGGCCGACCAAACGGTGGCCGGGGACACCGTCCCGTGTTCCTCGCCGTCGTCCTGTAGGTCGCAGTCGCCCCGGCTCGCCGTAGCACCACGCCGTGCGCCCAGGCGGCGTTCTGGACGCGCCGAGCCACACCCCCCGCCCCCATGAACCCCACCGCGCGCCAGACGGCCGCCCCTAGCACCACCAGGGACTCCGGCCATGGCACGGCTCACCGGCGGCATAGCCGCTGTGGCCAGGCCACTGCCCGGTGGGCCCGCGGCGTCAGTTGGGTTAACCCCCCCTAACCACCCCCTGCCCACTGACAATGGGCCCCGCACCCCCTTAATCCCTCTGTTTAATAATAAACAGAGGCTAACCCCCCCCCCCTCTGACTTACATGTGGGCCCTGGTTTTTTCTTTTATAAATAAAAACTGTTACACTAACATGAGGGGCCCACCTCTGATTAATCACGTTTTGGTTAAGTTAATAGCTAATTAGATTATTCTGTTAGTATGACATGTGGGACCCCACTGTATTAGGTATAATTAAAACGTTTAATTAGCATGTGAGGCTGACCAGTGGGTCCCACTGGTCAGGGTTGACCAGTCAAACTGCACTGTTCTGGATAATGTGGATTTTAATAATAAAAGAAATTCCAGAAATTCCAAAAAAATCATTTAAATATTAGAAATTCAATATCTTTTAAACCGTAACTCGGATCGAAAAACTTTATACATGAAAGTTGATCAGAAAAATACAATGAATAAGAATACGCTACCCATACCCTCACCACACCCCCCTAACACACCAATCATCGACATTCCCCCCCTCCGGGCTGTCTGTCGATAATTCCCGGTACCGATAAAAAGTACCCGGATGAATTTATTTCGAACACGAAAGTTGTCCGGAATGGTTCAACTAACACACCCTGTCCGATAACCACCCCGGAGCTAATAGTTCATCCCCGGATGAATTCCGGCTCCGAGCAACGTGCATTGCACTGCGTTAGAACACCGTTAACATTTCATCTGTCATGTCATGCATATGTTTGTATATTATTGCTGTGTATTTACTGTTTCCTTCCCCCCTTAATCTTCGGTAGACCCTGCTGCTACCGCCGACTACACCGCTGCCGGGTACGACAACTTCGTCGACGACCCGACCCCTACCGTCGAGCTTCCAGGCAAGCAGAGCCATTCTCTTCCCCAGATATCGCCTACCTTTTCCGTACTTTCTTGCACTAGGCATGGTTACTGCTGCTGCTACGATTACAATCCTATTCAATTGCATAGCCTGATTTTGTCGCCCCTTGATGTACCTTTCTTCTCCTATGCTGCCTATTATAATTATGCATATATTCAGCAGTGAACCCTCCGCATTGTTAGCTAGGACTAGATAGCGGGCCGTGATCACTCAGGGGGGTGGACATGGATACAATATATACAACTGCACAGGTACGGTACAAAGCAGACACCGCCAAAGGCCCCTATCTGGGTTATGCCTAGTCACCTCAAGTGTGAGCTATCAAGGAGTAATCCTTGTACTCCACCCGAGGCTGACTTTGTCTTGCCGCCATAGGGTCCTGAACCTCGGTTGTCCTTAAGGTAAGAAGTCGGGCGCCCCAACGGTGCCCGCGAGAGGTATATTGTCGGGAACGACAGGGAGGGTACGACCGACGTTACTGGCGTGCTTGGCCCCTGCTCGTATCTCGCGAGAGTTACCAAACCACGAAAGTCGAGCTCTACCAAGAGCACACACGAGACATGGTAAGGAGACGGTTCACCTTGTTGGTAACCGCAGTGACTTGGTGGGACGACAGGGCAGGCACCGATGTACTGGTGGTCCTGACTGCTGTCGTTGACCGCGTGTCGGTTAAGTCGAGGCAACGATAACGGTTGTCACGCAGGTTAATTAAAATGCTAAATGGTTCGGCGGATGACTTGAGAGGCCCGTTGGTCTGTACGCACTACCTACACGTGGGATTACGGTGTGGGCCCTCCGCGTCGTAGTTTGTCCGAAAGCTCTTCAGACGTCAGCAGTACCACGGGCTGATAGCCGGGAAGCGGTCTTGTCTTATTTGCTGCAGCAGGTGTGTTTTGAATTTGCTTTTGCTTCACCGGCCAGTCTCGGACCGTGCAGGAGCGTGCAAAGGTGAGGGACCTAGACCCCTTGACGCATAGGATATAGTCCGGCGGATGGCCTCTCTGTTGAGCCTAGGATGGCCTGCGTCGTGTCGGATAGCCTCGGTGGGGCGTTCCCTAACAAGGTTCACGCCACCCTGGAGATTCGAGCGTGCAGGCTGAACAGTAGTGCACCCCTGCAGGGAGTTTAATCTATTCGAATAGCCGTGTCCAAGGTAACAGGATGCTTTATGCTGAACCTGGATCTTACCACTAGAAACTATTACTATTAAACTGTATGGTTCTGGGTTTTCTTCCTCGCGCGGATGTCGAGGAGGTGAACTCGGAGGCATTATTATGGTTAATCATTACAACTTATATTATACAATGTTGCAGCAACTTCTGCTTCATTGCTACTTTATTGCTTTATAGGAACTGTTGGCTGATTCTCTTCTCATGCTGCAAGACAACGTCAGAAGATTGCTAGTCTTCGATAGGCCTAGCTTCTTACCCTTGCTCTGAATTTCTGTCTTTCAGCCCACTATATACAACCTCTTCTTTCCGTTGATACAATGCATAATGCTTAGTAGCGGACGTAAGACTTGCGGGTATACTAGGTACTCCCTGCTTTATTTCCTTTACTGTTTTTCCTGATCGGCCGCTGCAGTCGACGTTGGAGCCCAGGAGCAGGAGTACCCCGGAGGCGGATACTACTACGTCGAGACCCCCGCTGACCAGGACCAGGAGAAGTTTCGGAGGCTCCCAGGCAGGAGGCCTTGCCTTTTCGATCTGTATCTCTGATGTTTTTTGTGCTAGCCTTCTTAAGGCAAAACTTGACTAACTATGTCTGTACTCAGATATTATGGCTTGTATAACTTATGTATTCGGGTCGGCGTGACCCCCTTTATTGTAAAATATTGGTTTATCCTTTTGTGTTTAGTGTTGTGCTGTGATATTCTCACCGTGGCACCCTAATCTCAGCCGTGTACCCTGCGTGTATGATTACTGTACATGGATTGATTTTGGGGGCGTCACACGAGTGCGGTGTGTGCACGGCCGTGGGCTAACCGCCCTGTTAATCGGCCTTCTAATTAAACTGTTGTTAAGATAATGTAATACCCCCTGTGACACTTACACATGGCCCCCACAGCTTAATTGATGTTTAAAGAAAAAGATACTCCATGTTAAAGTGACGAGTGTATGACAGGTGGGCCCTTTTACTATTTTGATAAATAAAATGGATTTTATTAAATAACTAGTGAGTTACATATGGGACCCACATGCCAGGGTTGACCAGCCAAAGCTCCTAGCCTATGAGAGTGTGGCCCCACCTGTCAGTTGACCAAGTCAACATGGCTTTTTTGGATAATGTTATTTATATAATAAAAGTAATAAAAAAATTGATTTAAATGATTTAAACTTTGAAATTAAATATCTTTTAAACCGTAAATCGGATTAAAAAACTTTATACATCAAAATTGATCATAAAAATATAACGAATACGGATACACTATCTGTTTGCTAACCACCCCCCTCTAACATACCGAACATCGAACCGCCCCCCCCCTCCGGTCCGTCTATCCGATGATTTGTCCGGTACTGTTAAAGTATCCGGATGAATTTATTTTGAACACGAAAGTTGTTCGGAATGGTTCAACTAACACGGATACACCCCCCTTATCTTTGTCGGATGTCCATGACACCTCCGGCATGATACCTTCCCCCTCCGGTCGCCCTGCCCGGTAATCACCCGGAGCCGGTAGTTCATCCTCGGATGAATTCCCGCTCCGAGCAACGTGCTTTGCACTTCGTTAGAACACCGTTAACTTTGCATACGTCATGCCATGTATTTGTTTGCTATGATTGCTTTGTATTTACTGTGTTTATCCCCTTTATTCTCCAGTAAGACCCTGCTGCTACCGCCGACTACACCGCTGCCGAGTACGACTACTTCGTCAACGACCCTGCCCCTACCGTCGAGCTTCCAGGCAAGCAGAGCCATTCTCTTCCCCCGATATCGCCTAACTTTCCATACTTTCTTTCACTAGGCATTGTTACTGCTGCTGGTACGTTACAATCCTATCCAATTGCATAGCCTGATTTTGTCGCCCCTTGTTGTACCTTCCTTATCCTATGCTGCCTGCTATATCTATATATTATATTCAGCAGTGAGCCCTGCGCATTGTTAGCAAGGATTAGATAGCGGGCCATGACCACTCAGGGGAGTGGCGCGGATACAAATTATATACAACTGCAACAGGTACGGATCAATGCAGACACCCTAGGGGACCTACAACGGCGAGACTCTGCCGAGTTGCTTCGAGTATGACTTACGAGGGGACTGACTCGTAATTCACTCTCGTCGGCTCAGTAGCGTAGTATCACTGGGATGATACGAGGGTATTCCTCTTTAGTTCATTCCGCTGGTGTCTCGGCACCACCGGGGTGATACGAGAATATTCCTCTTTAGTTCATTCCGCTGATGTCTCTGTCGAACGTCTTTAAGTATGCCATCGAGGGTGATTCCTCCTGGTTTCACTTCATGGTAGGCACTGAATCAACTGGTGTCCTTAAAGGTAAGAGTCGGGAGACCCATCGGTGCCCGCGAGCGGTATATTGTCGGGAGTGACAGGGAGGGTACGACCGATGTTACTGGCGTGCTTGGCCCCTACTCGTATCTCGCGAGAGTTACCAACCCACGAAAAAGTCGAGCTCTACCAAGAGCACACGCGTGACAAGGTAAGGAGATGGTTCACCTTGTCGGTGACCGCGCGCTTTGACGGGAGGACAGGGCAGGCCCCAACATTACCGGTGGGCCTTGTTGCTGTTCGTTGTCCGTTGTGTTGTTAGTCAGACAGCGATAACGGTTGTCTGCGAGATAATATTAAAATGCTAAATGGTTCAGCGGATGACTTGAGAGACCCGTTGGTCTGTACGCACTACCTACACGTGGGATTACGGTGTGGGCCCTCCGCGTCGTAGTTTGTCCGAAAGCTCTTCAGACGTCAGCAGTACTGCGGCCTGCTCGCCGGGAAGCCGTCTTGTCTTATTTGCTGCAGCAGGTGTGTTTGGATTTGCTTTTGCTTCACCGGCCAGACTCGCACCATGCAGGAGCGTGCAAGGGTGAGGGACCTAGACCCCTTGGCGCATAGGATATAGTCCGGCGGATGGCCTCTCTGCTGAGCCTAGGATGGGCTGCGATGTGTCGGATAGCCTCGGTGGGGCATTCCCTAACAAGGTGTACGCCACCCTGGAGATCCGAGCTTTTAGGCTGAACAGTAGTGCACTCCTGCATGGAGTTTAATCTATTCGAATAGCCGTGTCCACGGTAACAGGACGCTTTATGCTGAAGCTGGATCTTACCACTAGAAACTATTACTATTAAACTGTATGGCTCCGGGTCTTTTTCCTCGCAGGGAGTCGAGGAAGGGAACTCGGAGGCATTATTATTATTAATCATTACAACTTATATTATACAATGTTGCCGCAACTTCTGCTTCGTTGTTACTTTATTGCTTTATATGAACTGTTGGCTGTTTCTCTTCTCATGCTGCAAGACATCGTCGGAAGATGCTAGTCTTCGATAGGCCTAGCTTCTTACCCTTATTCTGATTTCTATCTTGCAGTCCACCTATATACAGCCTCCCCTTTCCGTTGATACAAATGCATAATGCTTAGTAGCGGACGTAAGACTCGCGGGTATGCTACATAATCACCTTTGCTTTATTTTCCCCCTCTATGTTTTGCCTGATCGGCCTCTGCAGTCGACGTTGGAGCCTTGGAGTCCAGGAGCAGGAGATCCCCGATGTCGACCACCGCAACATGAAGATCCCCGATGCCTTCTACGACGTCGAGTCCCCCCGTTTACCAGGAGTTGTTTGGAGGTTCCCAGGCAGGAGGCCTCGCCTTTTCGATCTGTTTTTATTTGTGCTAGCCTTCTTAAGGAAACCTTGTATTCTTGTGTCTGTACTCAGATACTATTGCTTCCGCTAAGTTTGTGCTTTCAAGCTGTTGTATTCGAGCCCTCGTGGCCCTTGGCTTGTATACCTTATGTATTCGGGTCCGCGTGACCCCCCTTTATTGTAACATATTGGTTTATCCTTTTGTGTTTAGTGTTGTGCTGTGATATTCTCACCGTGGCATCCTAATCTCAGCGGTGTACCCTGCGTGTATGATTACTGTACACAGATTGATTTTGGGGGCGTCACAGTAGCAGAGAGGTGGGCCTTTTGCGGAGGGGGTGTGCAAAAGGAGAAGATGTGAGCGAGGTGACAAGACGCATCATACAACTCTAGAGGGGGCCAGCCGAGAGTTGGTGTCGGTCGATCGACGCCCAGCACTAGCCTTTAGATAGGCAGTCTCTATACAATATGACATGGATATGTTCTGATTTTTATATTGGAACGACTATTATTTAAATTGGCTTGTAAGTAGTAAGATACTAAAATGGTTTATTGTGCACTCTTTCTTATATATGGTTTATTGTTTGTGTTATTATATCAACAATAATGTGTTCCCCAAATTATGATGCAACAAAAAAAAGGCCCCTCTATCATGCAACATTCTGTGACATCCAAACCTGTTGCAATACAACACTCACATGTTCTTAAAAACTGTATGCAGCTAACACTACGGCACAACACGGATACGCCGACGGCCGGCCACCGTCGGCATAGAGCCAAATGCCGTCGGCGTAGGCCTACGCCGAGGGCCGCCGTCGGCGTGTCGCCGTCGGTGTACGTCTTCCTCGGGTTAGCCTCCGATGCCGTCGGCGTAGAAATATACGCCCGACGGCCAGGCCGTTGGCGTATTCGAGCGCAGAGACTAACGGCCGTTTGGCCTGGTGGTCACCTACGCCGACGGCCTGATCGTAGGCGTATCCCCATTTGATTTTTTTAAATCAAAATATATTTATTAAATTTTTTAAATTATAAATTATTATTTTATTGCTACGCCGATGGCAAGGCCGTAGGCGTATCTCCGTTTGATTTTTTTTAAATCAATTTTATTTTGTAATTTTTAAATTGTTAATTATTATTTTTAAATCAATGCCGACGGCCCGCTCGTAGGCATATCCCCGTTTAAAAAAAATTGATTTTTTTTCAATTTTTTCAACTTCTTTTTCAATTTGTTTTTCCACATTTTTCTTAATCAGAGATAATTATGCTTAATCACGGATCACTATGCTTAATCTCAATTCAAACTAACCTTCACATTACTCCAGCCCCAGCACGCTTAACTTCTCGGTTTCATTCAACTCCAAGTCCAGCTCGCTTAACAGACACTTGTTGATATATGTATCATATCAATCCTATTAAACCTTGTTGATATCTAGGACCTTGTTGATGTCCATGGTTGTGATGAAATTTTTATTTTTTTTAAACTTCCCGATCCGTTACCTATCAAATTATGAAAACATTTTTTAAATATATTTTTGATTTTTTTAATTTTTTTTGTCTATTACTAGTGGCGTACTTAGCCAATAGTGTGCCACTATTTAGTGTGTGAATTTGAACCACTCCATTTTTGGAAAATACTAGACCATATTTTATTCATAATTGACCAAAATTTCCATGTAAAATATTTTTTATATATCTTAAAAAAATTTGAACAACATGTGTTGATAGTTTGCTCTTTATTTCTTAAAAAAATCATTTCTAGGTAAACAAGTAGTCATTTCATCATAGATCCACCAATAGTTTTGCAAGATTTCACCCCTATCTATCACCGGCCATGCCCCCTTGTCACAACCCTAGTTTTGGTATATGCTTTTATTATTAGAATAATTGCATCATGTTTATTTTCCTTGGTTTAATAATTGGGGATTTGGAAAAGCCTCAAAAAGAATTTTTAAATAAAAGGCCAGATAAAAAGTTTTTCCAAAATTCCTCCAAACAATTTTGAAAAATCCTATAAATGAGTATGATCATTTTAAAAATGATTTGGAGTCAAACCCATGCTCCTGGATTTTTCAAATATTCAAACAGAGGCTTGGAAATTAAATTTAAATGCTATTTGAATTGGATTCAAATAATTTGAATTCCAAAAATCTCCAAAACTTGGGAGTGACTAGTACTAGGTCACATATGTCCAAGATAAAAATTTGGGGATTTTTAAAATTGCTTTGATATTTTTTCAGAGCAAAACAAATAAAACAGAAAAGCAGAAAAATAAAAATAAAAGAGAAAGGCCGAAGCCACTTACCTGGCCCACCTGGCCCAGCAGAGGAGGCCCAGCCCAAAAGGGCAGGGTCGTCTTCCTCCACTGGCCAGGCAGGCAGGCAGGACGCCGGCGAGCCCGGCATGGCCGCCAGCGAGCTGCCTGCTTCCCCCCTCGTCCCTATCTACTCGCCGTGGAGCCCCTCGAAGCTCCCCTTCCATTCCCCCCCTCTGGAATCCTCTTCCCCGTCTCTTCCGTGCGATCTCGCGAAGAACAGAGAGCCCACCGTCGCCGCCGTGTGCGCGCAGCCGTGGCCACCGTGCCCCTCCCGCCGCACCAGGTTGTCCAGAGCGCGCAACGTTGCCGTCTTCATCACCGGGGCCGTCCAATTGAAGCCGAGAGGCCCTCAAGGCCACGCCATCGTCGTCGTTCTCATCCACGGCCGCCGGCACGCCGCCGTCGAATTCGTCGCCGCAGCTACTCCTCCGGCCTCCCCGTCCACTCCGGCATGATCAGGGTGAGCACGCGCTCGTTTCGCCCCAAACCCCGACCCCTCTCGCGCTTTGTTTCTCCATCGCCTCCGAGCTCCACTCCGGCCGCCGCCTGTGCTCGACGCCGGCAAGCCTACGGTGCCCCCCGTGCCTCCCCGTGGGCACCAGAAGAAGCGGAAGTGCACGAGGAGCACTCCGGTGGTCTCCCCGCACCTCCCCATGGCCGGAGCCGTCCTCCCGAGCGGACGCCTGAGTTAATTAGGGGCTAACCCCCTGGTTACCGAGCCCCAAGTCATTGACAGGTGGGACCCATCCCCCCACTAATCCCCTGTTAAGCTTAACCAAAACGGGATTAAACCCAGAGTGGATGACAGATGGGCCCGACATGTTAGTTGACCAGTCAACGCCCATGACGTCATACTGATGTCATGCTTGCGCAATAATGCCTTTTCTATTTATCAGAATTCTAGAAAATGCTTAAATCTTTGAAATTCAATAACTTTTTATCCCTAACTCCAAATCAAATAAATTATATATGAAAAATCATCAGGAAAATGCAAGGATTCCAAATATCATACTTTCATGGATGAAAAACACATCTATGATGATGAACCAGTAGCATTTAGCTATATGGCTTATTTGGAATAATTCAAATTAAATGTTTAAATCATTTCAAATTAAATCTTTGCAATGCCAACCTTATCACTTGAACATCAGAGGCATGTCATACACATGACCACATGGTTTACCATATCCAAACATTAGCAAATGCAACTTTGGCTAAATTGAACCACATTTGGAGTTTGAATTTGAATTTCTTATTCAAATCAACTTCAATTAAATTGTTACAATTTAAACATAGATCACATCAGTACCATGCCATGTTTCATTCTTGAATGTGCATTGCAATGTGATGTTTATACTTTGTTGTCTTGGTGTTTTCTTCTTCTCGATAGATCCATCGCCGGACGTAGTCCCTGTTTTCTCCGAAGAGTGGCACCCCCGAGTCTCGACAATAAGGCAAGCATACCCCTTTGATCATATCTATAAAAACCCAGTTTCCCCTCTTGTTCTCTTATGCATGATTAGGTGATTCACGTGTTACCGTTCTACCGTTAGATGAACCCATCCTTTGCATGACCTATCATTGCTACCACAGTATTAAGCAAACCTCAACCTAGCAGATACCAGATTGTTTGTGCTCATCATGTGGCCCTTCATCCATGTTATGCTATGCCATGCTAGAGTTGTTTGCAATAAAGTTGATCCATCTGGGTGATGTATCGGGATGGTAGTGAACACATGCAACAAGGAGGTAACGTGTTGATGAAGTCACCCTAATATAAGTGAACAATGAGAGGCTGTGTAGGAGTACACAGTGGGTTGTCTCATTTACACTGCCCTAGGCCCTGAGTTTTTGTGTTGTGATCCAAGACACAGATTACTACCACATGTTGGGCTCATTGACCCCTCTCGACCTATTAACTCACCCCGACTAAGGTCCAGGATTCACATGGGTTAACTTTATTCTATCTGCTTTCCTAATGTAGCACGGTTTTAGGAAAGCGCAGCACCATCCGTCGAGGTGGGCTTGTCGGACCGTCCATACATCGTCTGGTTCCTGAACGGAAACCCCGGCCGGATTCCTGATTGGGGTACAACTCAGATAGGCGATTCCCTGGACTAGAGTTGGAGTCGTGAGGTAAGTGTCGTGGTACTATCCTCGCCGACACCGCTTGAAGGTGACGAGTTCTAGGCGATAAGTGGTAGCTACGTATGTGAAGAAGTACACCCCTGCAGGGTTAATGAACTATTTGAATAGCCGTGTCCGCGGTTATGGACTACTTGGAGATCTTTACTTGATTATTAGACAACTCGAATGGATACTCTAAAAATCACAAGATAAGTGTGAGTGCTTTGGTTTGCTTCCTCGTGGGGAAGTCGAGGAAGGATCCATGGTTGTGTATTGATGTGGTGATCCAGATTAGATGGACTCGTGTGCGCCTCTCATCTCAACTCTATGTAGTCGTAGTACAGGATAGCCAAGTCAAAGCTTTCTGCATTACAACCCCACTTGCCTTACCTTGACATCTGAGCATGAGTAGTATAGTTCTGACGTAAGTCTTGCTGAGTACGACTTTGTACTCACGTTTGCTTATTCTATGTTTTAGAGACGAGACCACTGACCCTGATGGTGGCCTCCCCCTTCAAGCTCGACATCGACGAAGTTATGTAGTCCCAGACAGCAGCCTGGTCCCTCTGGAGGGTCTTTGTGTTTTCTTAAAGGCTTCTTAAGCCATTTGTTAACCTTGTCTTTACTAAGACATAATTTGCTTCCGTTGTTGTATGATCTAATGTTGGATCATAGTGATGTGATCTCTGCTTGTAACACTACTATATCTGCTCTGTTTAGCAGATGCAATAAAGCTATGAGTTTGTAGAGTTCATGTTATGTTACCTGCTATTATACACTTGGCATGCATGCTGCGTGTATGTTTATATAATGCATGTCATGTGTGGGGTTCGATACCTTAGTTGTGTTCTCGCCGGCGGTCTTTTATACACCAAGTGGCCCTTAGAGGTGCGCAGCTTGGGGCATCGCGATGCGATTGCTCGTGACTCTGTCACGTGGCACACTTTGTTGTATGATTGAGCCCGCCCGAGACCCCGACTAAGAGATCGGGCTGGAGTCTGTTTATGTAAGTGTTAGGATTCAATCGATAATATGGTTGAGGCGACTTGTCTATGAGTATGGGATTTCACCACCCATAATCATTTAGACTTGTGAGCAGGCGATGAGGACCCATCACAGTTGATCATCCGGCCTGGATGGGATGCCCCCTCACGTTCGAGCTTTCCGAGAGTGTCTTGTACTTGGCCTTGTCTGCTTAGACAAGTGGGTATGGCTCTCGGCTCTTCATATGATTGAATTGTGACTGGAATTACATATGCAAACCCCGGGTCCCGACAGACTTGGTATCAGAGCAGGACTGCCTGTAGGATTAGTAAACCTTGGCCGAAGTCGAGTCTAGCACTCTATAGTTATATAGTTACTTTGGGTATAAGGGAACAACGTAAGGCTTCATTTTTCTCCTTACCCTTATCGATCCGAGTTCTGAGTCACCCTCATCTTGTTCTACGGGAAGATAGGACTAGGCTCTTCTATGTCTATACTAGAACATCTCGTTATTTGACTCTCTTTAGCTGTAGGATTGTTTTGGTTGTCTAGAGTCACCTTTCCATCAAGCCTTTTGAAAAAGTTCTGATCATTCTTGCAGATTGATTCATTCTTCCACCCCGGTACAGCCGTTATGCTGTCCGATTTGTCCCGTGTTTCCAGTGATTCCAATGCTTTTGCGTTATAATCTTGTCCGCTCTTAAATTATGTCATCTTTTCTTTGATTCCATCGTAAATCCTACTCTGATCGTTGATTTTTATCACACAGAATGTCAGGTGGAACTAGAGGTGTTGAATCTGGTCACAGTAATCAAAGTGATGATGATGATCCTCCTTCACCGCCTTCTGCAGCGGAAATCATGATGGAGGCCGAGCGAAATCGACGTGATCAAACACGCCTTTTGGAACTCATTGAGAAGAATACTTCTCTCCAGCGAGATGCGGTAATATCCATCCAGGATTTTATCCTTTTGAACCCGCCAGTTTTCCGATGTTCATCTGAGCCCCTTGATGCCGATGATTGGCTCCGTTCCATCGAGCGTAAGCTTGAGACGGCGCATGTTTCTCCAGACGATCGTGTGATGTTTGCGGCATACTTTCTGGAAGGTGCTGCTAGCGAATGTTGGGAAAGTTTTGTTGCAATGCAGCCTGATGGTCACGTAGTGACTTGGCAGGAGTTCCGTGATGCCTTCCAAGGGTACCACATTCTGGATGAGCTGATGGAAAGAAAGAGGGAAGAGTTCTGCACCCTATCTCAAGGAAATATGACTGTTCATCAGTACAGGACTGAGTTCAACCGACTTTCTCGTTATGCCCCTGAGAAGATATCAACCGATGCCAAGAAGCAAGCAAGGTTCCGCAAGGGACTTAGCCCTGTCCTTCGTCATGATCTCAATCTCCTTGAATTTGTCAACTTCGAGGATTTGGTCAATAGATCATTCAGAGCTGAGCATGGAAATGAGGTCTTTGAAGAGTCTCGCAAGCGTGATCGTGATCTTGCTTCCTCTTCTAGTTTGGGTTCTCAGAAACGTCGATTTTGGATCCCAACTAGTGCCATTCCTTCGCACTTGATTCCAAGACCATCTCCACAAAGCAAGAAAACCCAGAAAGATAGTAGAGATCTTGCCATACAAACTCCACAACCTAACACCCGTTTGTGCTACAAGTGTGGTAATCCTGGCCACATTGCACGACAATGTTCATTGCAAGAGAAGGTTCCTCCTCGTCCAAAACATAAAGCCAAAGCTAAGCCATCAAAGCCTTCCAAAGCCAAGTCCGCTATTGTTGAATACGGACGTGTGACCATGCCACCATCAAAGAAGCCCAAGAGGATACGAAGGTTGTACTCGGTACACTTCCTGTCAACTCCAAACCTGCTTCTGTTCTATTTGATTCTGGAGCTTCTCATTCCTTTTTGTCGGAAAAGTTCGCACTCCTGCATGATATTTCATTTGAGGAGCTGCCTAACCCTTTCATGATTAAAACTCCAGGATCCACATGGCGTACCAGTAGGGTAAGTCATGGCAATGAAATTGCTGTTGAGGATGTTGTATTCCTTGCTTCTCTCATAGCCCTCAAATCTTCAGATATCGATATCATCTTAGGTATGGATTGGTTATCCAAACACCGTGCCAAGATTGATTGTGCCACTAAATCAGTCCAACTCACTCATCCTTCCGGCAAGATAGTCCATTTCACATCCCAAGGTTCAGAAACCCAGCTATATTCGTTGAATGAGCATCCCCTTCCTAACCTTGAAGATATTCCGATAGTTTGTGACTTTCCGGATGTCTTTCCTGAAGAGCTGCCAGGAATGCCACCCGACAGGTCTGTGGAATTCATTGTGGATCTTATACCAGGCACGGCCCCAATTTCCAGACGCCCATATAGGATGGCCCCACATGAGTTAGCCGAGCTAAAAACCCAACTTGATGCTTCGTTGGCAAAAGGCTTCATCCGCCCTAGCTCATCGCCATGGGGTTGCCCCGTTCTGTTCGTAACGAAGAAAGATGGAACATAAAGGATGTGCGTAGACTATCGCCCGCTAAATCTAGCGACGATAAAGAACAAGTACCCACTGCCCAGGATCAATGATCTTTATGATCAACTTGCAGGATCCTCTGTCTTCTCTAAGATGGATTTGAGATTAGGTTATCATCAAATCAAAATCCGAAATGAGGACATTCCAAAAACGGCTTTCACTACTCGTTATAGTCTTTACGAGTATACCGTCATGTCCTTTGGTTTAACCAATGCCCCCACCACATTCTCGCGCTTGATGAATTCGATCTTCATGGAGTACTTAGATAAATTTGTTGTGGTTTATCTTGATGACATTCTCATCTACTCGAAGAATGAAGAAGAGCACGCAGAACATCTTAGGCTGGTATTGATGAAACTTAGAGAGCATCGCCTTTATGCCAAGTTCTCCAAGTGTGAATTCTGGCTACCAGAAGTGACCTACTTAGGCCACGTGATTTCTGCGAAAGGTGTTGCAGTCAATCCCGAGAGAGTTCAGGCCGTCCTTGACTGGACCCCACCTGAATCGGTTAAGCAAGTTAGGAGTTTTCTTGGCCTAGCGAGCTATTGCCGTCGCTTCGTCGAGAACTTTTCTAAAGTTGCAAAGCCTCTAACTGAACTCCTCAAGAAAGATAAGAAATTCCTATGGACTCCCAAGTGCGAGGAAAGCTTTCAAGAGCTAAAAAGAAGATTGACTTCTGCTCCCGTACTTGCACCTCCAGACACCAAAAGGGATTTCGAAATCTATTGTGATGCTTCATGGCAAGGGTTAGGATGCATACTTATGCAAGATCGACATGTGGTAGCTTATGCTTCACGCCAGTTGCGTCCACATGAAGAAAACTATCCTACCCATGATCTTGAACTCGCTGCCGTAGTTCATGCCCTGAAGACTTGGCGACATTACCTCCTTGGTAATCGTTGTGAAATCTATACCGATCACCAAAGCCTCAAATACATATTCACCCAGCCAAATCTTAATCTCAGGCAAAGACGCTGGATAGAGTTGATAAAAGATTACGACTTGAGTATCTCTTACACCCCAGGCAAGGCCAATGTCATGGCCGATGCACTAAGTCGTAAGTCGTATTGTAACAACCTCATGTTACAACAGTATCAACCATTTCTCTGTGAGGAATTTCGAAAGATGAATCTCGAGATTGTTCCTCATGGATTCCTTTCCACCTTGGTTGTGAAACCAACCCTTGAGGATCAAATCAAATCTGTTCAACAACGCGCTCGAGGTATCCGACATATCAAACAGAACATTGCTAGCGGCAAGGCAAAATGTTTTACCCTAGACAATGAAGGTACTGTGTACTTCGAGAATAGGATGGTAGTTCCGAAGAATAGGAATCTAAGGTAGCAAATCCTTAAGGAATCCCATGACACCCCTCTCTCGATTCATCCTGGTAGTACTAAGATGTATCAAGATCTACGCCAGAGATTTTGGTGGACTAGGATGAACCGAGAAATCGCTCAATTTGTTGCTGAGTGCGATGTTTGTCGTCATGTGAAAGCAGAGCATCAAAGACCTGCTGGTACTCTTCAACCTTTAGCCATTCCTGAGTGGAAATGGGATAAAGTCAGTATGGATTTCATCACTGGCTTTCCAAAGTCTCAGAAGGGAAACAATGCCATCTTCGTGGTCATTGACCGTCTTTCCAAAGTTGCTCATTTCCTTCCTATTCGTGAGAGTATAACTGCTAGCCAGTTAGCGGACTTATATGTCTCCCGGATCGTTTCCCTCCATGGTGTTCCTTTGGAAATCAATTTAGACCGTGGAAGTCTTTTCACCTCTCGATTTTTGGAAAGTTTTCAAAATGCTATGGGAACCCATCTCTCCTTTAGCACCGCCTTTCATCCCCAGTCAAGTGGTCAAGTAGAAAGAGTCAATCAAATTCTCGAAGACATGCTCAGAGCCTGTGTTATCTCATTCGGAAAGAGTTGGGAGAAATCTCTTCCATTTGCCGAGTTTGCTTATAACAACAGCTTCCAATCTAGCTTGGGCATGGCACCCTTTGAATTTCTCTATGGACGAAAATGTCGAACACCTTTGAACTGGTCAGAAACTGGTGAAAGACAATTCTTTGGACCGGATATGATCCAGGAAGCAGAAGAGAATGTTCGCATTGTTCGTGAGAAATTGAAGACAGCCCAGTCTCGTCAGAAAAGCTACTATGATCGTCATCATAGACCAAAGAGCTACGAGCTGGACGAGAAGGCTTACCTCCGGGTTACTCCTCTGAAGGGAACCCAACGTTTCGGTATCAAAGGCAAGTTGGCCCCACGTTACATAGGCCCCTTTCTTATTCTAGCTAAACGTGGAGAAGTTGCCTACCAACTTGAACTTCCACCGCATCTTTCTCAGGTTCACGATGTCTTCCACGTATCTCAACTCAGGCGTTGCTTCAAGGACCCCATCCGCGAAGTAGACCACGAAACGCTTGATCTCCAAGAAAACCTGTCGTATCGAGAGTATCCCGTCCGTATCCTCGATGAAGCTGAGCACATCACCAGACGTCAGAAGATCAAGTTCCTTAAAGTGCAGTGGTCCAACCATTCTGAGAAGGAAGCCACCTGGGAACAAGAAAACCGTCTCCGTGTCGAGTACCCCACCCTCTTCCCGACTACTTCTGAATCTCGGGACGAGATTCTTTTGAGTGGGGGCGAGTTGTCACAACCCTAGTTTTGGTATGTGCTTTTATTATTAGAATAATTGCATCATGTTTATTTTCCTTGGTTTAATAATTGGGGATTTGGAAAAGCCTCAAAAAGAATTTTTAAATAAAAGGCTAGATAAAAAGTTTTTCCAAAATTCCTCCAAACAATTTTGAAAAATCCTATAAATGAGTATGATCATTTTAAAAATGATTTGGAGTCAAACCCATGCTCCTGGATTTTTCAAATATTCAAACAAAGGCTTGGAAATTAAATTTAAATGCTATTTGAATTGGATTCAAATAATTTGAATTCCAAAAATCTCCAAAACTTGGGAGTGACTAGTACTAGGTCACATATGTCCAAGATAAAAATTTGGGGATTTTTTAAATTGCTTTGATATTTTTTCAGAGCAAAACAAATAAAACAGAAAAGCAGAAAAATAAAAATAAAAGAGAAAGGCCGAAGCCACTTACCTGGCCCACCTGGCCCAGCAGAGGAGGCCCAGCCCAAAAGGGCAGGGTCGTCTTCCTCCACTGGCCAGGCAGGCAGGCAGGACGCCGGCGAGCCCGGCATGGCCGCCAGCGAGCTGCCTGCTTCCCCCCTCGTCCCTATCTACTCGCCGAGGAGCCCCTCGAAGCTCCCCTTCCATTCCCCCCCTCTGGAATCCTCTTTCCCGTCTCTTCCGTGCGATCCCGCGAAGAACAGAGAGCCCGCCGTCGCCGCCGTGTGCGCGCAGCCGTGGCCACCGTGCCCCTCCCGCCGCACCAGGTTGTCCAGAGCGCGCAGCGTTGCCGTCTTCATCACCGGGGCCGTCCAATTGAAGCCGAGAGGCCCTCAAGGCCACGCCATCGTCGTCGTTCTCATCCACGGCCGCCGGCACGCCGCCGTCGAATTCGTCGCCGCAGCTACTCCTCCGGCCTCCCTGTCCACTCCGGCACGATCAGGGTGAGCACGCGCTCGTTTCGCCCCAAACCCCGACCCCTCTCGCGCTTTGTTTCGCCGTGGCCTCCGAGCTCCACTCCGGCCGCCGCCTGTGCTCGACGCCGGCAAGTCTACGGTGCCCCCCGTGCCTCCCCGTGGGCACCAAAAGAAGCGGAAGTGCACGAGGAGCACTCCGGTGGTCTCCCCGCACCTCCCCGTGGCCGGAGCCGTCCTCCCGAGCGGACGCCGCCGCGTCCAGAGGTCGCCGGCGGCTAACCGTCGGCCGACTGAGTTAATTAGGGGCTAACCCCCTGGTTAATTAGCCCCAAGTCATTGACAGGTGGGACCCACCCCCCCACTAATCCCCTGTTAAGCTTAACCAAAACGGGATTAAACCCAGAGTGGATGACAGATGGGCCCGGCATGTCAGTTGACCAGTCAACGCCCATGACGTCATACTGATGTCATGCTTGCGCAATAATGCCTTTTCTATTTATCAGAATTCCAGAAAATCCTTAAATCTTTGAAATTCAATAACTTTTTATCCCTAACTCCAAATCAAAGAAATTATATATGAAAAATCATCAGGAAAATGCAAGGATTCCAAATATCATACTTTCATGGATGAAAAACACATCTATGATGATGAACCAGTAGCATTTAGCTATATGGATTATTTGGAATAATTCAAATTAAATGTTTAAATCATTTCAAATTAAATCTTTGCAATGCCAACCTTATCACTTGAACATCAGAGGCATATCATACACATGACCACATGGTTTACCATATCCAAACATTAGCAAATGCAACTTTGGCTAAATTGAACCACATTTGGAGTTTGAATTTGAATTTCTTATTCAAATCAACTTCAATTAAATTGTTACAATTTAAACATAGATCACATCAGTACCATGCCATGTTTCATTCTTGAATGTGCATTGCAATGTGATGTTTATACTTTGTTGTCTCGGTGTTTGCTTCTTCTCGATAGATCCATCGCCGGACGTAGTCCCTGTTTTGTCCGAAGAGTGGCACCCCCGAGTCTCGACAATAAGGCAAGCATACCCCTTTGATCATATCTATAAAAACCCAGTTTCCCCTCTTGTTCTCTTATGCATGATTAGGTGATTCACGTGTTACCGTTCTACCGTTAGATGAACCCATCCTTTGCATGACCTATCATTGCTACCACAGTATTAAGCAAACCTCAACCTAGCAGATACCAGATTGTTTGTGCTCATCATGTGGCCCTTCATCCATGTTATGCTATGCCATGCTAGAGTTGTTTGCAATAAAGTTGATCCATCTGGGTGATGTATCGGGATGGTAGTGAACACATGCAACAAGAAGGTAACGTGTTGATGAAGTCACCCTAATATAAGTGAACAATGAGAGGCTGTGTAGGAGTACACAGTGGGTTGTCTCATTTACACTGCCCTAGGCCCCGAGTTCTTGTGTTGTGATCCAAGACACAGATTACTACCACATGTTGGGCTCATTGACCCCGCTCGACCTATTAACTCACCCCGACTAAGGTCCAGGATTCGCATGGGTTAACTTTATTCTATTTGCTTTCCTAACGTAGCACGGTTTTAGGCAAGCGCAGCACCATCCGTCGAGGTGGGCTTGTCGGACCGTCCATACATCGTCTGGTTCCTGAACGGAAACCCCGGCCGGATTCCTGATTGGGGTACAACTCAGATAGGCGATTCCCTGTACTAGAGTTGGAGTCGTGAGGTAAGTGTCGTGGTACTATCCTCGCCGACACCGCTTGAAGGTGACGAGTTCTAGGCGATAAGTGGTAGCTACGTATGTGAAGAAGTACACCCCTGCAGGGTTAATGAACTATTTGAATAGCCGTGTCCGCGGTTATGGACTACTTGGAGATCTTTACTTGATTATTAGACAACTCCAATGGATACTCTAAAAATCACAAGATAAGTGTGAGTGCTTTGGTTTGCTTCCTCGTGGGGAAGTCGAGGAAGGATCCATGGTTGTGTATTGATGTGGTGATCCAGATTAGATGGACTCGTGTGCGCCTCTCATCTCAACTCTATGTAGTCGTAGTACAGGATAGCCAAGTCAAAGCTTTCTGCATTACAACCCCACTTGCCTTACCTTGACATCTGAGCATGAGTAGTATAGTTCTGACGTAAGTCTTGCTGAGTATGACTTTGTACTCACGTTTGCTTATTCTATGTTTTAGAGACGAGACCACTGACCCTGATGGTGGCCTCCCCCTTCAAGCTCGACATCGACGAAGTTATGTAGTCCCAGACAGCAGCCTGGTCCCTTTGGAGGGTCGTTGTGTTTTCTTAAAGGCTTCTTAAGCCATTTGTTAACCTTGTCTTTACTAAGACATAATTTGCTTCCGTTGTTGTATGATGTAATGTTGGATCACAGTGATGTGATCTCTGCTTGTAACACTACTATATCTGCTCTGTTTAGCAGATGCAATAAAGCTATGAGTTTGTAGAGTTCATGTTATGTTACCTGTAGTTATACACTTGGCATGCATGCTGCGTGTATGTTTATATCATGCATGTCATGTGTGGGGTTCGATACCTTAGTTGTGTTCTCGCCGGCGGTCTTTTATACACCAAGTGGCCCTTAGAGGTGCGCAGCTTGGGGCATCGCGATGCGATTGCTCGTGACTCTGTCACGTGGCACACTTTGTTGTATGATTGAGCCCGCCCGAGACCCCGACTAAGAGATCGGGCTGGAGTCTGTTTATGTAAGTGTTAGGATTCAATCGATAATATGGTTGAGGCGACTTGTCTATGAGTATGGGATTTCACCACCCATAATCATTTAGACTTGTGAGCAGGCGATGAGGACCCATCACAGTTGATCATCCGGCCTGGATGGGATGCCCCCTCACGTTCGAGCTTTCCGAGAGTGTCTTGTACTTGGCCTTGTCTGCTTAGACAAGTGGGTATGGCTCTCGGCTCTTCATATGATTGAATTGTGACTGGAATTACATATGCAAACCCCGGGTCCCGACACCCCTGTTTTGATCACTTTTTGAAATCGATAAAAATAATTCAAAAAAATTCAAAAAAATGTAAAACCTTCGCGTTACATCCTAATTTATGTCCTAGTAACCATACAAAACAACAAACTTAGAATAAGGCAAACATCTTAAAAAATCTTTTCAAAATGAGCTATCGAGTATGAAGATTCATGACTTTCAAGCCAAATGACCGATTTTATAGCTAGATTCAAATGATAGTTTTTCCAAATGAAGTTATATGTTGCACATGTGTGTATATTATACTAGCAAACAAGTTTAACAAAGAAAGTTTTTATTTTCTTTGCACGAAAAATCCATGTTTCATTCTTCGAGTGACAAAAGTAGGGGTTTTTTGTGAAGGATGTACCAAATATTTGATGTCAACTTGAATTACTCCATTTTTGTAAAATATTAGACCATATTTTATTCACAATTGACCAAAGTTTCCATGTAAAATATTTTTTATATACCTCTCCTGAAAAAGACAAGTTTATGCAGATTCAGTTGGAACGTGGTCAAATTTGAACTACATGTGCTTGATAGTTTGCTCTTTATTTTTTCAAAAAATCATTTCTAGGTACACAAGTAGCCATTACATCATAGATCCACCAATAGTTTTGAAAGATTTCACCCCTAGCTATCACTAGCCATGCCCCCGTTTTGATCACTTTTTGAAATCGATAGAAATAATTCAAAAAAAATAAAAAAATGTAAAACCTTCGCGTTACATCCTAATTTATGTCCTAGTAACCATACAAAACAACAAGCTTGGAATAAGGCAAATATCTTAAAAAAGTCTTTTCAAAATGAGCTATCGAGTATGAAGATTCATGACTTTCAAGCCAAATGACCGATGTTATAGCTAGATTCAAAGGATAGTTTTTACAAATAAAGTCATATGTTGCACATGTGTGTATATTATACTAGCCAACAAGTTTAACAAAGAAAGTTTTTATTTTCTTTGCACTAAAAATCCATTTTTCATTTTCCGAGTGCCAAAAGTAGGAGATTTTTGTGAAGGATGTACCAAATATTTGATGTCAACTTGAATTAATCCATTTTTGTAAAATACTAGACCATATTTTATTCACAATTGACCAAAGTTTCCATATAAAATACTTTTTATATACCTCTCCTGAAAAGGACAAGTTTATGCAGATTCAGTTAGAACGAGGTCAAATTTGAACTACATGTGCTTGATAGTTTGCTCTTTATTTTTTTTAATCATTTCTAGGTACACAAGTAGCCATTTCATCATAGATCCACCAATAGTTTTGCAAGATTTCACCCCTAGCTATCACCGGCCATGCCCCTCGTTTTGACCACTTTTTGAAATCAACTAAAATAATTCAAAAGAAAATAACAAAAAATTGTAAAACCTATACGTTGCATCCTAATTTATGTTCTAGTAACCATAGAAAACAAGAAAATTGTAATAAGACAAATATCTTAAATAAGTCTTTTCGAAATGAGCTATCGAGTATGAAGATTCATGACTTTCAAGCCAAATGACCGATGTTATAGCTAGATTCAAAGGATAGTTTTCTCAAATGAACTCATTATTTTGACATGTGTGTATATTATACTAGCCAACAAGTTTGCCAAAGGAAGTTTTTATTTTTTTTGCACGAAAAATCAATTTTTCATTTTCCGAGTGACAAAAGTAGGGGTTTTTGTGAAGGATGTACCAAATATTTGATGTCAATTTGCATCACTCCATTTTTGTAAAATACTAGACCATATTTTATTCACAATTTACCAAAGTTTCCATGTAAAATATTTTTTATATACCTCTTCTGATAGTTTGCTCTTTATTTAAAAAAAATCATTTCTAGGTACACAAGTACTAATTTCAGTTTTTTAAGTTTTTTTTTCGATTTTTTTATTGATACACCGACGGCCTAGCCGTAGGCGTATCCCCGTTTGAATTTTTTATTTTTTTTAAAAAATTTAAAAAAATTCAAATTTTATTTTTTTCGATTTTTTTAATTTTTTAATTATTTTTTTATTTTGTAGGAAAAAACGTACGCCGAGGGCAATGCCGTCGGCGTAGGTCTTGTGCCGTTAGGCCATTTAACGCCGTCTCACGTTCGATTTATATGCCGACGGCTTTTCTTACGCCGACGGTGGCCGTCGGCGTAGCTCCATCTACGCCGACGTCTTTCTTACGCTGGCGGTCACGCAGCCGCCCTCCTCTCCTCAAGATCTACGCCGACGACCCCAACATTTGGCCGTAGGCGTAGACACCGGCTGTCGGCGTTTACGCTCAGTCCCGTAGTGTAATGATTTTTTAAACCTGCATTCTACCATCAACATTTGAGACAACCTGGGGGCAACTACATCACTTGGTCGTGACTAATCTGGCTCAGCAATGGCCCAACATAACTAGATGTGGCGGTCCTTGATCCATCCACACGCTTTGAATACCATCTTTCCCAAGCTCGATGGGAGGGACCTCTTTTGAGCTCCAACTTAGGCGCCACACTTGCATTGTTGTGAGCTTTTGATGGCAGAGGAGAAAGATAGTTGATTAGAAGATCATATCTCTTTTTAAAGTGGGCTTCAAAAGATCTCAAATTCATTAAGAAAAGAGAGAGGTGTATGGTTAAGTTCCAAAAAATCGAGCAAAAATCATCACAACATACACGTAAAAACAAGGCACTCGATCGACCTAGCAGCCCACACAAGAAGGCACACGCACCATCTTGGAGAAACACACCATTGAGGTTGCAATCTGGTGTCATTGTCATCACTCCTTGGTGAGCCAACGACTCAGACTCCACCATCGACGACCACCAACGTCACCCTCACTTTGAACAAGCGACGAGGCATGTGACAGCCACTGCAAAACAATCCACCAGACACTAGTACAAAAACGATATCTATGGCATGCCAAAAACCGTCAGTAATATATCATTAGTCATAAAATAGAGCGTTTCTGTTGGGTTCCCACGCAAGTAGTACAGTGGCCTATCTTTGTCATTGTAAATCATCCCATGCCATACTTATGCATTTTGCACGTATAAAATATATATAAAATACATTTAATTACTAAAAAATTATATACTAAAAAAAGTAATACTTAACATAAGATTCAACAAAGTAGTTCACAATCCCATCTCATAAGACCCCACAAAGTAGTTCATAACTAGTACTTAACGTACAAATTCAAACTAACTATGAATGATAGCCTTGATCTTGCGAAGCTTCTTATTCTTCTTTTCTACACTGACGATACTAGCTATGTGCATTGCCATTAGCTCACTACTAGCGGACTCGAGATGGTTCACATCCTTCTCGAGTTTCATCTTCTCATCCTCCACTTGAATATTCTCATGAATGAGCATGACCTTCTCATCAAGGATCTCATCACGCCCTTGCATGAGATTTTAAAATTGAAGGGTGTGAAGCCTCTCACTCTGAGTATTGATGATGACCTTCAGCAGCTCCGCTTCGATGAACTTATCGTGAACTACATAGAGGTTTGCCTACAAAAAATGATGGCAATTACATACTCATCATGTGCATGCCCGGTAAACATGAATAAGAAAATGTGTGTGTGTGTGTGTTTCCTTACCTTGTTGTAGTTGTTGGTGTTGCCTTGCTCCTCGGCAAGTGCGTACTGAGCATCCATTTGCCGCTAAACAATACAAATAAAAACAAACTGTTAAGTTACTCTCAAGTATGCAAAAATAGATTCTTGGCATGGCAAAACAGATTGAAGCATCACACCTACTTGGCATGACAAAACAGATTGAAGCATCACAACTACTTGGCATGACAAAACAGATTGAGCATGGTAGATTGGTGCAAAGGAAATGTAAACAAAGGGAAGTATACGTTGGTGTAAAGGCAATGTAAACAGATGAAAGTATATGTTGGTGAAAAGGCAGTGTAAATAGATATAAACAGATTGATGTAAAGGCAATGTAAACTGATTGGTGCGCAATGTAAACAAATAGGTGCATGGAAAAATAGATTGAGCACGACAGAGAAGAGAATTAAATTTATTCCTAATTTTTTGAGCAATTAGAAGTGCAAAGTGCAAGTATATGTAACCATACTATGAAAATGAGCAAGACAATCAGGTTGAGCATTTTTCTGAAACTTTTATCAAAATTTCTATGCAACCTAACTATACTAACTAGTTAGCAACCTAGCTATGCAAAATTGCTATCTTATAAAATTGATCAAGGATTATTTTACCTAACTAGTTAGTAACCTAGATATGTAAATTTTTATCTTATCAAAATGAAGTATGCTAAATTGCAAGTAAGCAAGCAACCTAGCTATGAAAAAATTGCTATCTTATTAAAACTGATTGGGAGTGTTTTACCTAACTATACTAACTAGTTAGTAACCAAGATATGCAAAATTTCTATCTTATCAAAATGAACTATGCTAAACTATAAGTAAGCAAGCAAGATGCAAGCAACCTAGCTATGCAAAATTTCTCTCATATCAAAACTGATCAAGGGGTATTTTACCTAACTATACTAACTAGTTAGTAACCTAGATATGCAAAATTGATATCTTACCAAAATGAACTATGCTAAACAGCAAGTAAGCAAAAATGCTATTCAAAAAATTGATCTTATCAAAATTACTATGTTACACACTATTATCCTAATACACATAGCAAGCAAAATGAACTATGCTAAGCAAGGAGACTTGTTGGCCCAGTGGAAAGCAGAGTACCATGGGTTGCCTGCCTATGTCCCAGGTAGGAACATCCGACGAGCTAATCAAGAAGCGTCCCATCCACAGGCGCCGCGCAACAAGACACCTCGTGAGAATCAAACTAGAATATAGACAACTAATTTTTTGGACTTTTTGATAAAGGACAAGCAAACAAAAGTAAAGACAAGAAGGTGGCAATCTAGCAACGCGTCGTCTGAAGGTAAACTACCAAGACTAAAAATAAAAGGCAAAAGTTAGTGTGCAACTCCGATGTCTTGAAGCTTGGAATCCCCGGCAACGACGGTAGAAATTTAGCTTGATGGGTGAAGAAAACACCTCCTCGTTGATTACCCCAAGTGGAAGGTTATGAAGCAAATAATAGTAAATTTCCCTAAGTGACGATACCAAGTTTTATGTCTCTTGTAGGATTACCAAGACGACAAGAAGTTGACAAGCTAGCAACGTGCCGTTTGAAGAGATGTTACTCACTTGACCTGTACCTACACACAAGACACAACTAACTTTGCTCCCAATGATCATATAGGTTGTCAATCCCTTCGGTCTTTCTGTTACAAAGGTTAAATGCGAGAGGTAATAATAAGGTGCAACTAGAAAGAAAGGAAAACAGTATATTGCAGCAGTGTAAATATATGATAGTGCTATGGACCAGGGCTTCATGGCGCACACTACTGATGTCTCTCTCTCAAAAGACGATAAATACTAAGCTGGGTGAACAAATTACAGCTGGGAAATTTAGAGGATTATAAATGCATCACAATGCTAATTATGCTAGCAGAGAGTGGAAGGTTCAATCGTATGGGCATTACACCAAGAAAAGTAGACCGTTTGTTTAGCAAAATATATTTACTAATCATCCACCTTGAGATATCTATCCAGAACATCTGATGGCTTCTTGACCCATGTTGGTTACCCCAAGTGGAAGGTTAAAAAGTAGACAACAACAAGTTTCCCTTGGTGAAGATACCTTATGTCTCTCCTCGTTGGTTACCCCAAGTGGAAGGTGAGATGCAGGATAGCGGCAAATTTCCCTCGGTGAAGATACCAAGGTTTGTCTCCAGTAGGACTCCGGAGATGATAAGTAGGTGTCAACTGCGCAATTGACGTGGACCCGCACATAATAAAAGTAACTTCACTTCCCAACGAGTACAAAGAGGTTGTCAATCTCTCTGGCCTTGATGTTCACAAAGGATCAACGCAACAGATAATAATGATAATGGTGATATCAACTGAAAAGTAAATACATGAAAGTAAAAGAGCGTGTAAACAATGATGAGAATATGGCCGGGGTCCCGTGATGTTCACTAGTGATGTCTCTCTCCCAAAAGACGATAAAAATGCTATGCGAGGTAAATAAATCACAGCTGGGCAATTGACAGGATTAAAAATGCACCGCCATGCTAACTATGTTACAAAGAAAGGACGAGGCTCAAAAGCACGGGCAGTACGCCAAAATAAGTAGACTGAAATCCAACTTTATCTACTACTAATCATCCACCTTGAGATGCCTATCGAGAACACCTCGCTGGTATTAAGTCGCGAGCCCCACCCAAAGTGTAAACCCAAAGCAAAAGACAACTGCATTAAAAAGCACTTTGCGTAAAGTAAACAATCCTTGCAACCACGGTTACAAGCACCGTTGTTTCCCCCCTTGTGGCAACAACACATCCCCTAGACTCATGTTTCTGTCACTCAAGCGTGTCATCAGGGGGCATGAACCCACAATCGAGCATAACGTTCCCTCTCGGAGTCACTACCTACTACTTGGCCAAAGCAATAAACAACAACGGAGAACATGCAAGAATTACATAGGAACAAAAATATAAATGATAAGAACAAAATATATTACTCAATCATAATCTGAACATAATCTCATAATCCATCAGATCCGAGCAAACTCAGCATAGCAACATCAGAAAATGACATATGTGCCTCGATCATGTAACACAACTCACGATGTCTAAACCATGAAGAACATAGAGGGAAGGAGAACATCACATAACTACTGATCACGGACCCATGGTCCAAAGGAAACTACTCACGGCACATCCGGGAATCGTCCATGGTGGAGGGGAAGCTCGCGGAGGTCAATCCTCCCTCCGGCAGGGTGCCGGGAAGGGTTCTGCTGGCGCTCCCAATCTTGGAAGCGCGGAGGCAGCGGAACTGAGGCGAGATCGCGAAAAAGGGTTCTATTCTCAGAAGAATCCCGTCACGGAGTATATATAGGCGAAGGGGGGCAGCCAACGGGGCCACCAGGGGTCCAGGCGCCCCCCTGGCGTGACCAAGCCCTAAGCCGCGCCAGGTGGCCGCTTGGGGCCCTGGTGGGTCCCACCTGGTCCTCCTTCGAGACTCCGGAAGGTTCCTTCACGCTGATTTTTTATCTGATTTTTCCTGAATTTTTGGAGCACTTTTTATATAGGGGAAAACTTAAATAGAAAAACAGCGGAAAACAGGAACTGGCACTGAGGTGCACTGAGTTAATAGGTTAATCCAAATATGATCAAAAGTGTATGAAAGTGTATCTAGATCATAGCAATATCACACAAAACATGCATGGAGCAAGCAGAAATTATAGATACGTTTGGGACGTATCAATACCAAGGTTGAGTCGACCAATAGGACTCCATGTTCTTGAAGTAGGTGGCAAGAAATAAATGGCGCCGTTTACAACCTTGAGGGTTGCTTACTTGACCTAGACCTGCACACAAAAGCAAATAACTTTGCTCCCAACAAGTTCAGAGAGGTTGTCAATCTCTCTGGTCTTGTTGTTTACAAGGGATCAAACACACGATGGAAATAGTAGTGGAGATTGCAACAGAAAGGAATAAAAGCAGTAAATAGTCAAGATGTAAACAATGGTAGAAATATGGACCGGGGTACCATGATGTCCACTAGTGACGTCTCTCTCCCAAAAGATGATAAAACAACTATGCTGGGAGAACAAATTACAACTAGGCAATTGATATAATTCATTACAATCTGAACATAATCTCATAATTCATCGTATCCTAGCAAACACAACATAGCAACATAGAAACTATTACAAAGATGCCTTGATCATGTAGGGCAGCTAACAAGGGCTAAGAATTGAAGCACAAGATTGGAGATATGGCATCACATAACTACTGGTCATGAACCCATGGTCCAAGGGGGACTACTCATGGAACATTCGGGAAGCCCTCATGGTGGTAGAGAAGCTGCCGGAGATCGATCATCCCTCCGGCAGGGTGCCGGGATAGGGTCTTCTGGTGATCCTGATCTCAAGATCGCGGCGGCGGCGGAACTGTCGAGGGAAAGTCACAGCAGATGTCCGTAGAGTCGGACTTGATTATGAGGCCTTTGCTACGAGTGTACGAGGAGGAAGAAAATCACACAGAGAGAGAGACGCAATTTATACAGCTTCGAGCCCCGGGAAACATCATCCGGTAAAAACCCTACATGTTGTCTGTGGCTAGGTTGTATTCCTTTGCTCACGGAGAGTCGCCGTCATGTCGCCGGCTCTCCTATAGTTGTGTCTAGTTGTCCCGGGTTTAGATGGCCCGAGACTAAACTCTAATCTAGAGCCTATTGTGGTCTATTGAATATGCCCTCTTTGGGGCGCCTTACCCCTCCTTATATAGGTGGAGGGGGGAGGCTTACATGTCGAGTCCTAGTAGGATACAAACTAGTCTCTTCTTTTATTACAAGTCGAATATCAATCCGGGTCCTACTCTAAGTCTTGTAGCTTTTCATATCTTCCAAGTTAGGTGCACTCCATCTTGATTCCTTTGTCCGACTTCCATCTTGCGAGACGGCTCTTGTCATCCGACCGGCTTTGTCTCCAAGCCGGGTCTAGCCGTGGGATATTCCCCCGACATTAGCCCCCAAGTTTAGCTGGGACGCAATCTTGGCGTGGGCTTCATTTTTCCTCCACTTTTCCTTGGCAATGAGATTGTCGTAAAAGAGAACGCTAGGTGCGCGTCCATGGTAAACTTCCAGTATAATGAATTGTTAGGATAAAGACCGGGTCTAGAGGCCAAACCATCAGGCCGGGTTGCTCCACTGATTCATGTCAATGAACCTGATATGATTCAATTTTGAGCTCTTCCACGTTTGAGTTCAATGTTGCTTTTTTCTCTTCCGTGTCTTGTCAAAAGGACTCGGGGAAAATTTTATGGGCAATTTTATGTCCATATCACTTGTAGCCCCCAAGCTCCGAGTTTATCATCTCGTGATGACTTGGAGTTTCGTATATAAATTAGCCATGCTTGTGTAGCCCACAAGTACCGGGTTGTCTTTCCTGCAGCAACCTGGGACTTGTACTTGTGAAATTTGCTTCGAAGTAGTGTAGCCCCCAAGTGCCTGGTTGTCTTGCCTGCAGCAACCTGGGACTTACAATTTCTTGCTTGTTTTCTGAAGTCGGCAAGTATTATATGCGAAAGCCGGAAACTTTTGTTGAAGCCGGAAAAAGTTTGCTTGCTGATAAAAACAGATGAATGCGAATTTGCTGAATCCGGTAGATATGATATGATGGGTTGTGTTTCCCATCTTCCAAATAGAGTGGCCCTTCGAGTGCTAGAATACATTTGCTTCAGCAACCCATAATAATGTGTGCCAACTCTAAGTCTGTATGAGAATCTGAATGTGGCTTGAGCCGGTGCGACAAAAGTCGACTTATATATTTTATATGGCGAGAGTCAGTGCGACGAGTGTCGACTTAGATATATGGTGATAGCTGATGCGACGGAAGTCGACTTATATATATGACGAGAGCCGGTGCGACGGAAGTCGACTTAAGAATGCAGAAGATATAGTCCCCATGAATCGGTATGAGCACCTTTGTGTCATGTCAAGTCACAGAGAAATTCGAGCTATAGTCCCCATGAGTCAGTACGAGCATCTTTGTGTCATACCGAGTCCCACAGGTTAATGTTCATATTGTATGCATAGTTTTATGACATATGAAATGATAGAAAGGAAAGTATGCTAAGATGCTGATGTATGCAAAAAATAAATTTCAGAGGCTAATAGAAGCCGACTCATGCCTCAACTTCTCGCGTTGAGAGAGATTATTCGTTCAAGAGTCGAAACTTATCTGTAAGCCGGCACATATGACTAGCGTGCCCGGTTCTTAGACTAAACTCGTTAGGCGTCTATGTAAGCCCCCAAAGTTTAGGCTAACCGGGATCACGTTAATCATATGAGCTTGAGCTGTACAGGCCAAATTTTACGGCGTGGGTGGCCAATTCATGTGTATGCCGGGATTTCTTCGGTTAATAGTTGATGGGTTCCATCGAACTCCCCTACTTCCCCTGAATAAGTCATACACATGTGGAGTTTTACATATATATGCCAGCTTCTCAGATAAGAGTCGAAGAATATCATCGATCTCCCCGATTCTCCTGACTAAGCAATATACATGCTCAGAGCCGGTAGAGGGTTGATCAAGCCCCCAGGTCTCTTAGAAAAGGTGTAAAAATATGCAATGTATGATGCAATATGAAAAGATATGAAGATATCTAAGTAAATATAAAGTCGGTCATGATGAAAGTCGACTTTATGCATAAGGTTCGCGAGAGCCGGTGCGAAGAGGGTCGACTTTAGATGTGGCGAAGGCCTAGTGCGATGAAGATCGACTTTCTATATAAAATTTGGCGATAGCCTAGTGCGATGAAAATTGACTTTCTATATAAAATTTGGCGATAGCGTAGTGCGATCAAAATCGACTTCTTATGTGGCGATAGCCTAGTGCAATGAAAATCGACTTATTATGCGGCGATAGCCTAGTGCGATGAAAGTCGACTTATGAATGCAGAAAATGCAATGCATCATGATATGAAAATAAGGTGCAATGCATAAAATGACAAATTCTGGGTTCCAGAAGTGCCGAGTCTTACCGAGATTTCTTGTGAAGCAGCTAATTTGTAATGATCCTGGATCCATAAAGGAGTCAGAATTCTCGATGAACCGGAACTCATCGAGGAGCCAGATTTTTAAATAAAACGGAATGTCATTGTGAAGCCGAGATTTTCCAATAAACCAGAACTCAAGAAGGGAGCCAAAAAAATTCCGATGATCCAGAATTCAATGAAAGAGACGGAATTTTTCCAATGCACCGGAATCTAAGCCGGGATTTTACCGATGATCCAGAACTCAATGAAAGAGCCGGAAATTTTCCAATGAACCGGAATTTTCCGTACGCGGACAATCTCTTTTTTTTCTTTACCATGGAATCATCTAATTTGGTGAGTCAGAATTTTTCCGTAGACTCATCTTTTTGGTGAGTCGGAATTTTTTCGTAGACTCATCTCTTTTGGTTGGATTCCGCGACCTTGCGTAGATCCAAAAATGCGTTTTAGTGTGGGAGTCGGCCACAGAGATCTAACCGTTGGAATTTTCTGAACTTTTTTGTGGTAGTAAAGGATTATATCCCGCACCTCGGGAATTATTTTTACTGAAGTCGTGCGGAGTTCCGCCAGATTTTGATAGTGCTTCAGTGCAGGAGTTGGCCAGGGAGATCTAACCGTAGGAATTGGCTGAAATTTTAACAGCTTGTAACCAACAGAATATCCAATCTTTTCACCGAAGGGATCTTCAATATGAATTTCGATTCGCCTCCTGGAGCGTCCGCAATGAAGATGTTTTTCTGTCCTGCAAGCTGCGCGCGAGGGTCAATGTTGAAGTCGAGTTTCGAGTCGCGCTCTCGAATTTTTTTCTTGTTTTCTCCATGATCTTGATGTAGTTCTTGATGTAGATGTTGAAGAAACCGAGGTTGCAATGCACCCGGGTCGGATCAAGTCCTACCAGAATCGGCGGGTCGTCGATTTGTTGATTTAGATTCGTTGGTGCCGGTTCTTCTTCGTCTGTCCGATCACGAGTTTCTCGATCTATGTGAGGACTTCCTCCAAGATGACAACACTCTTGTGCGTAGCCCATGGTGGGTGCCAACTGTCGAGGGAAAGTCACAGCAGATGTCCATAGAGTCGGACTTGATTATGGGGCCTTTGCTACGAGTGTACGAGGAGGAAGAATATCACACAGAGAGAGACGCGATTTATACAGCTTCGGGCCCCGGGAAACATCGTCCGGTAAAAACCCTACATGATGTTTGTGGCTAGGTCTTATTCCTTTGCTCAAGGAGAGTTACCGGCATGTCTCCGGCTCTCCTATAGTTGTGTCTAGTTGTCCCGAGGTTAGATGGCCCGGGACTAAACTCTAATCTATAGCCTATTGTGGTCTATTGAATCTTCCCTCTTTGGGGTGAATGGGAGATTTTCAATTTTGCTACCAGATTTTGATTTTCTTCAGGACTGAAGCAATCATGAAGCTGAAGAAGTAACCAAAATCATGAAGAAATAAAACTTCACAGAATGTAATCATTAGGGAAGCTCATCATAATGCAACAGAAATAAATCAATTCAGATAAGCAGAAGTGCTTCAGATGCATAGTATGAAGACAAAGAGTAGAGGGAGAGCTGAAGCATAAGAAGTCAACATAGATTCTGAAGACATAATACATAAGCTTAAGAGGTTGAAGAGATATCACCAGATATTGAATACATTGGTTTGGTAGGCCAGTTCAAGTTGCTGTGACAACTCTACGTCTGGTTGGAGAGGCTGAGATTCAACTCAGAAGACATAGTATTCACCTTGTTCTCCTTGAACTAAAGTCCTCAGACTCCGTCCAATAACTCAGGTGAGTCTTCAAGGTAGACTCCCGAAACCTTCACAGACTCAGTCACTCCGGGAAGTCACAATTGCATCTTGACTTCCTCAGACTGAAGACTTCTACACCGGCTGGAAGATCACAGTCTTCAAGAGTAAAAAGCTTCGGATCACTCGAACCGACTTCCTCAGAAATGCTCAACTACTCAGGCTGGTGGTTTTCCTCACATAGGTTCTTCAGTTTCCTCAGAGGTGGGTTGCTCTCAAATGACAAGTGTCAGTTTTTCTCTCGGAGCAGCCAACCCACAAATGGGGCTGGGGGTGGCTATTTATAGCCGCGGAGAAACCCGAGGTGAAAGGACATAAATGCCCATGCATGCAATTACTCTCATGCCCTCGGAAATGACCGTTGCTAGACAGGTTCTAGCCTCTTACCACGCATCATGTGGCACGGTCAAAGTTTTCTCTCTCCTCACGATTTTCAGAAGAATCGCACTGGCAATCTTCAGACTCCTCAACCGAAGTTAGTTGCCTCAGTGTCCTGAAGAACAACGTCTCAGACACCCGAGGACTGAACTTCTACTGCAGGAGATTTCCTCAGGATTTTTCATCAGGATCCCTAGCTGAGCACTTCCTCAGACCTTCGGAACTCGTTTTATTCAACCCCTCCAACAGTGCAGTGTTTTCCTATGACTCAAGAAGTATAAAAAGACTTAGCGAAGACTACGCTTCAATTTCGTCTTCAGCGCGAACTTCCTCAGGATCGTCCTCAGCTTCAGATTCAACCGAACGCTTCAGGATCCTGGTTCCTCAGGATTTCGCGCAACTTCATTCTTCAGGAAACGCACCGATTTCTCCAATGTTCCTCAACATTTTGGGGGGTCGACATTGGTGGTTAAACACCTGATCAGGGACTGTTCTCCTATGTATACTCACAAACACATCAGTCCCTTAACTGTTTTGTCATCAAACTCCAAAACCTCATGGGGAAGGCACTTGATGCACTTACAATCTCCCCCTTTTTGGTGATTTGATGACAATCAGGTTAAGCTTCAACGGGGATAAAATTATGAGTTTGAAAAGAAAAAACTTTGAAGAACATTTTTAACATTAAGCTGAATATAGTGAAGCTCCCCCTGAGGATATGCATATAAGTTGAAGAATGTTTAATATCTAAAGCATTTTGAGGTATATGAGGAGCTCCCCCTATATCCAGGCATTTTTTTAGCAGTGCATGTTATGAAGTGTTTGAGGAATTAAACAACACACTGATAGAGATGTTTGCAGAGATAATCACATGCATATATGATAAACGTGAGGAAATAGCATGAGGTAACTAATGAACAGTATCAGGCAAACACCAAAATAACAGTTTACAACTCATTACAAAAAAATGTCTGAAGAACGAGAGTTGTAACTGAAGAACCCCATAACTAAGACCCGCTTGAAGACTAACATATTTCTCCCCCTTTGTCATAAAATGAACAAAAAGGGAAAAACTGAAGCTAACGCCCCTTTGAATATGCTTCAAGGCTGAGGTGAGTCACGCCTGAGGCAGTCCGTTGCAGTGTGAGGGCAAGCGGCAGTGTCTTCAGCTTCTTCAGCAGTCATCTCCTGGTTTGAAGAATAAGAATCCATGGCCGGAGGAGGAGTTGTGCAACGTCTGAATTTCCTCGGGGGTCAGATTGCAGGAATCGGAGGCTGTTGAAGATTCAAATTTGCAAGGTCTTCAGGGGTGAGTACTTCTTTCATCAAGGCATCAAGATGGTGATATGTATGATGAGTATACTGATGCACTTTCTTCACTGAAGAATGCGTCTGAGCCATGTAGCTGAGAATTTCAGAAAACTGATGCTTCACCCAATCATGATTACGATCAACTTTCTGATGAAGACTAATCAGAAGCTCTCGGTCAGTCATCACTCGAGCCTGAGTTGTATCCTCAGTTGAGGCATGAGTTCTGGTTTCATCAGTTGTGCGAGACTGAGGATGACGAATGTTTCCACCGAGGGAATTGGTCGGGAGAACTTCTTCATAGAAGATGCCTTTGCCTTTGTCATTTGAAGCAATAGTATGTTGAAGCACTTCGACAGGCGGCAGATAGGTCCTGTGATTCGGGTGATCAGGTTGGAAATCAATTCCAGTCACGGCTCGGATGAGTTTCATGATCCAAGGCGCATATGGCTTCAGGATATGAGGATTCTGTGCAGCATCAACCAGAGTTCTGAAGAAGAAGTCAGGAACGTTGATTGGCCCAGACATGCAGAGGTTGTGAAGTATGTTCTTCATGATGCCAATGACTTCTTCAGCAGTGGATTCATAGCCTTTAATGGGGCAAAAGGTCTTCGCTAGAATCCGATACAATGTACTTGGTAGATATAGAAGCTCAGAGACTGGAAACTTGGTGCGAGCTGGGGCTTCAGGGGCCTGAGGCTTCATGAGCATGTTCATCAGGTCATCTCGAAGAATTTGAGCCCCATAGGAGCAAGCAGCTGGGGAAGTGCACTGAGGCAACTCAAGAATATCAATTGCTTCAGGAACAGTGATGGTGTAGTGATGATGCTCAGTCATCCACTCGAGGACCCAGGTGTTGATATCCAGAGGATTTCCTGAAACATACAATGTGGCATAAAACTGAAGCACAAGCTCTTCATTCCAGTGTATGCATTTAGAGCAGAACTGAAGCAGCTTGGCATGATGCAGATCCTGAAGCACATTGTTGAAGCAGGGAAGGGCTTCCATATCCATCAGAGGAATATGCTTGTGAGGAAACAATTTGTTTTTCTTGTAGAGCACTGAAGCATAATAGTTCTTCTGAGTGGCAGTCCAGAACCTCAGCAGCTTTCAAGGTGGAGAAGAATGATATGGATTTTGAATCCCCTTTTGGAAGAAACTCATGGCATTGAAGAAATCAGTAGCATCAAAGCTTGGAGTATCATCAGCTTCAAGGTCACGGAAGAATGGTCGCTTCTGCTTCGGACACAAGGACCAAGCTTGAACTGGGCCTTGAGGTGGGGAAGGCGCTTGAGGCACTTCAATCTGAAGGGTGGCTTGAGGCTGAGGCGGAGTCGCTGCAGATGTGTCAGGCACAGAAGTGTTGATGTCCTTGGGGAGACGAGGTGATGTGGCCTGTTTGTCTTCAGAGCCATCCTTTGAGGCTTCAGCGTTTGTACTGTTTTCTGCTTCAGGAGGGGCATTTGTGCTTTGTTTGGCTTCAGCTTCAGTTTCAGCAGCAGGTGGGTCTGGCTGAGGATCAGCAGTTGTAGTGTCAGCTGCATCAGTATCAGTGGTAGTGTTTGCTATAGCATCAGTATTAGCAGCAGAAATTGTTGGAGCACTGGAGGCTTCGGAGTCATCAGCATCAGACGCTGAGGACGATGCACCAACAGATTCTTCAGACTGTAGAGAAGTATCAGGAAGCACCTCAGTCACAGTGTTGGAGTGAGGCTCAGGTGAGAATACCGTATGAGTGGGCGAGTTGGTCAGCCCGTAATCCTCATCATGGACACGAGGAGTTCCATCATCCATAATGTCGACGTCCATGTCTTCAATCTCAGTGATAACTAGTGGCGGTGGGGACGCTAGAGTTGGAACAATTGGTGTTGCAGCAGGGGCTGGAGTGAAGACGATTAAACTGCGCTGAGGATTCTGAGGTGGAGTTGAGGCAGCAGTAACATGAGCGGTGGTATCGGCGGCCTGATTTGTCGGAGGAGCAGATGAAAGTGGTGTAGCATCAATGGGTTCTTCAACAGTAGGCTTCTTCGCAGCAGGTGGAGTTGAGGGTTGGGCTTCAGGCATGCGCTTGAGGCTTTTGGCAGAAGAATCAGTGGGTACTGAGGAAGCGGGCTGTCGAAGCTTCATCAACTTTGCCATCTGTTGTGAGATCCGTTCCTTGGATTTGCCAATATAGGTCCAGTTGGCAGCGAACTCAATGTTGAGTCGTTGAACTTCACATTGATGCCCAATAAACTCCTGAGGAGTAACATCAGTGATAGGTCTCTTCTTGAAGTCACTGAGGACTTTCTTCAGTTTGGCCTTCAACTGTTTCTGAAGATCTCGTTGATGAATCTCATTTATGAGGAATTGTTGAACATAGAATTTGATGTCTTTTGGGATGTCCAAATCATCAAGCGGAGTGTCAGGCTTAACAGACCAAATTTCAATGTACTCCAAGATCTTCTTGGGATCAAGGAGAAGCGGGATTTCTGAACCCGTTGCTTCAGCTTTGCGTCTGGCCGCAGCACGCACATATTCAATCTTATCAGCTTCAGTGGCGACGAAGCCGGCCAAATCCTCAAATTCATCTTCATCATCAGAGGATGGAGGAGTATGATGAATGGTGCCCCGCATAGCAGTTTTCTTCGGTGAGGGGCAAGGGCCGCGTTGAAGAACAGTTTTGGTCTTCAGCTGAGACTGAGGCATTGTGGTTGAGGCCTCAGGAGCACCAAATTCATCAGTGCGTATCCTTGAGGAGGGGGCAGCCCCATCCGTGCGTTGACATGAGAAGCCAACAACTTGAGGCTTAGCTGAGGTCTTCTGGGAGGGTTTCATGCCGGGAGCCTTTTTGCGGTGCTGAGGCAGAGGTTGTTGTCTGGGTCGAGACTGATCCTGAGGCGGAATCTGTATTGATGCAGTCATGTCACGAACCAGATCCCTGACACGGCTCCGACTGCGCTTGAGATATTGAGCATATGGATCAGGAAAGTCTTCAGGAGTGTGCATTGTTGTGGGATCAGGAATGACGCCTGGTGCAGGTGGAGGTGGAGCCTTGATACCCAAGGTCTTCAGTGGCGGATTAACGACAAACATTTCCTCATGTTGAGGATTAAGCCATTGATAGGCCACCCAACGCTTAGCCCATTCTCTTGTGATCTTCTGGACCCTTTTCTTACGATCATCAGCAGTTTCACGTTCTGGAGTCTTCAGTTTCTCATAGAGCTCAGGAGGTAGGTCTCTAGCAGTATCAGTGTGCTTGCGCCGAGGAGCCATTTTCTTCAGCTGAGGAGACTGAGGAATTGTACGTTCGAGCTGAGCTGCAAATGAAGTGAGACTATGAGAACCATACGATTCCTCAGCACACATGTACCTGTGACAGAATTAAGTTGCGAGGGAAGTGGGATACGGTTATATGCGTTCATGAGGAATAGGCTGAGGAAAACAAAGGAATGAGGCATAGGTATAGGTCTTAGAAAGCTAGCAGTACAGTGGAGGATTAACTGGTTTGAGGACACAACAGTACTGAGGAATAAGGCGCTGAGGAATAAACCACTGAGGAATAAGCATACCAGACTTGAGGCGAATGCTGAGGAACAATGAGTCTTCGTCCCCGGCGACGGCGAACTCCGACGACGTTAGCACTCGAGCTTGAGGAGCTCAAGGGCGGCGGCGCGAGAGTGAGGGAGGCGTTGGGGGGTAAATGACCGGAGGAGGGGGTAGAGGGCTATTTATAGAGGGGTAAAAGCTGAGGGGTTGCGAAATTTGTGGACCAGATTGCCCCTGATTGTTGGGATCCTCAGTGGATATCTTGATGGTGGATAAGCACGACGTGCGGTAAAATCGCAACAAATTGAATACAGTTGTAACAAAAATCCGTGATTTGAGGAACTTGAGGATATGGGCTGAGGATGAAGACAAATGGTCTCAGTCTGAGGAATACATGATTTCCGGATGAACGCATATGAGATAGACAGATTAGATAAGTGAGCACAGAGGGACGGGTCCGATCACGTTCACCTAGATGAAGAAGCAAAAGTTGAAGAGCAATAACTATAGGTGAACGCTGTTGAGGACAAACACGGTGATCATCAGTAATGAAAACTTCGAATCCTGAGGAAGCTGAGTAACATCAAATCCTGAGGAAGTTGAGGAACACCCAACTCCTGAGGTGTTTGGGCGGTGGCGCTACCCACCTTATGGGGAATGAGACACTTGATACCATACAATTGTCGTATGGATCTTGAGTCAATTCCACGTTAATTTCTTCAGACTTAGCAAGGTGGTTCCTCATGATTTGTGGAGTACGACGCATCGTGTGTTGTCCATCATGATTCTTCAATATTGTTTAAGCGTTAGGATGTGTGTCCATTCACTGGACGTTTGAGGAATCTAAGATATTTAGCTCACACCTCAGAGTGCTAAATCGCTTCTCATCCAAAGGCTTAGTGAATATATCGGCAAGTTGGTCTTCAGTCTTCACGTGGCTGATGACGATATCTTCCTTCAATACATGATCCCGAAGAAAGTGATACCGAATCTCAATATGCTTCGTCCTCGATTGCTGTACTGGATTCTGAGAGATCTTGATGGCGCTCTCATTAGCACATAGCAGTGGTACTTTCTTCAAGTTGATGCCATAGTCCTTCAGAGTTTGCTTCATCCAAAGAAGCTGTGAGCAGCTAGCGCCAGCAGCAATGTATTCAGCTTCAGCGGTGGAGAGGGAGACGCAGTTCTGCTTCTTCGATGACCAGCACACAAGAGAACGACCGAGGAAATGACATGTTCTTGAGGTAGACTTCCGATCCACTCGATCTCCAGCATAATCAGAGTCTGAGTACCCGACGAGATCCAGTTGTGTGCCTTTTGGATACCATAAGCCTAGCGACGGGGTGTGAGCCAAATATCGAAGAATTCGTTTCACCACTTGGTGATGCGATTCCTTTGGTGCTGCTTGGAATCGGGCACACATGCAAACGCTCAACATTATATCCGGTCTAGATGCACATAGATATAGCAGAGAACCTATCATGGAGCGGTATACCTTTTGATCATTGTCCTTGCCATTTTCATCAGGGCCAAGTTGTCCATTTGTGGGCATCGGTGTCTTGATTCCCTTGCAGTCTTGCATCCCGAATTTCATCAGGCACTCCTTGAGGTACTTCTCCTGAGAGATGAAGATGCCGTTGCATTTTTGACGAATTTGGAGCCCTAAGAAGAACTTCAGTTCGCCCATCATGGACATCTGATACTGTTCACTCATCAAGAATGCAAATTCTTCACTGTATTTCTTGTTAGTGCATCCAAATATTATTTCATCAACATAAATTTGACATATGAATAATGCATCATCATATCGTTTTGTAAAAAGAGTTGGATCGAGGGAACCAGATTTGAAGCCCTTGCTGATGAGGAAGTCCCTTAGTGTGTCATACCAAGCCCGAGGGGCTTGCTTCAGTCCATAGAGGGCTTTCTTCAATTTGTACACCATATCAGGTTTCTTTGCGTCTTCAAAACCTGGAGGTTGAGAAACATATACTTCTTCCTCGATATTACCATTGAGGAAAGCACTTTTCACATCCATTTGATATAACTTGATATTATGATGGTTAGCGAATGCAAGCATAATACGAATGGACTCAAGTCTAGCAACAGGAGCGAAGGTTTCACCGAAGTCGATCCCCTCGACTTGAGTATATCCTTGAGCTACTAGACGATCTTTGTTTCTGATGACTTGTCCATCTTCATCGAGTTTGTTGCGGTAGATCCACTTCATGCCGATGACATTGTGAACTCGAGGATTAGGACGTTTGACAAGTTCCCAAACATCATTCAGTTTAAACTGAAGAAGTTCGTCTTGCATGGCCTGAATCCATTCTGCTTCTTGGAATGCCTCGGTGACTTTGGTGGGTTCTGAAATTGATACAAACGAGAAATTCCCACAAAAGTTAGCTATACGATTCGCTCTTGCATGAGTAAGAGGACCTGGTAGGTTGACATCAGCGAGGATTTTGTCCACTTGAACTTCATTTGCCACACGAGGAAGTCGAGGAGGATGATCTTGAGGCGCATCTTCGTCACTGCTGTCAGATTCATTTGCATCAGCTTTAGTTTCTTCAGGAGCTTCAGGGGTGTCAGGAGCCTCAGGATCAGGATCGTCATCAGGATTATTTGCATCAGGATTTGGATGTTCTTCAGGAGCAGGAGGTATATGGATTTCTTCAGGATGATCCACAGGCATGATGTCACCAGCACCCATCTTCTTAATCTGTTCTTTAGGTGGTGCTTCACCTAAATCATGTGGCAGGTGCTCTCTTTGGGAGCCATCATATTCATCAAATCGCACGTCTACAGTTTCAACAATTTTATAATGACTAATATTGAAGACTCTGTAGGTGTGCGAGTTGATACCATAACCAAGCATGAAACCTTCACATGCTTTGGGTGAAAATTTGGACTTGTGATGAGGATCACGAATCTAGCAGGGCGCACCGAATAATTTGAAGTAACTTACATTGGGTTTCTTACCGACCATTAAGTCGTATGATGTTTTATTGAATAACTTATGAAGATACACTCGATTGACGATGTGGCATGCAGTGTTGATTGCTTCAGCCCACCATTTGAGTGGAGTATTGTACTCAGCCAACATCGTGCGAGCCATCTTGATGAGGGTTTGATTCTTCCTCTCAACAACTCCATTTTGCTGAGGAGTGTAGGGAGCAGAGAATTCATGAGTGATTCCCAAGTCATCGAGGAATTCTTCCACACCGAAGTTCTTGAACTCAGTGCCGTTGTCGCTTCGAATGTGCTTGATCTTCAGGTTGTAGTTGTTCATGACTCGGAGGGCGAAGCGCTTGAGGATTGTTGGGGTTTCTGACTTATAGAGAAGAAAATGCACCCAAGTGTATCGTGAGAAGTCATCAACAATAACAAGACCATACATATTACCTCCAAAGCTTGAGTACTTTGGAGGACCGAATAGATCCATGTGAAGCAATTCCAGTGGTCTCGTAGTAGTCATGATGGTCTTCGCTGGGTGCTTGGCCTTGGTCATCTTTCCAGCTTCGCAAGCACCACAAAGCCGATCCTTTGAGAATCTGATTTCCTCAATCCCGAGGACATGTTTCTTCAGTACCAGCTTCTGAAGATTTCTCATTCCAGCGTGGCCAAGTCTTCGATGCCATAGCCAGCACTCTGAGGCTCTTGCCATGAGGCATGTAGCGACCTAAGGACCTTCAGAGAAATGTACAATATACAAGTCACCTTTCCTAACCCCACTGAAGACAACGGAGTTATCGCAAACCATGAAGACAATACAACCATGTTTTCCGAAGAGAATAGCGAGATCAAGATCACACAACATAGATACAGACATCAAGTTGTATCCAAGGGATTCAACAAGCATGACTTTATCAATGTGTTGGTCTCGAGAGATAGCCACTCTGCCGAGACCCAATACCTTACTTTTACCTTTATCAGCGAAGGTGATGGTTTTCTTTGAAGAAGGACTCAGTGATGGTTCCATAAGAAGATTTCTGTCACCAGTCATGTGATTTGTGCATCCACTGTCCATCACCCATTCAGTCTTTCCCTACAAATGAATTAGTATCTCATACAGCAAGTTATGAGCCAGTCTCAGTTTGAGGAATTTAAGGTTCCTCGGAATTATTTCCTCAGGATGTTCCTCAGGATTGATTCTATGAAACCAAACAATATAATTATCCTTCAACTGACTCAAATGTTGTTGTCCTGGGCATATAATCTGCAGAAATTGTAATTGCCTCAGGACATGTCCCTGCAAGGATGATTAGTTCTTAACCACCCACATCTTTATGGGTGGTCTTGAGGCACATGAGGATTGATGAGGGTGATGAGACCTAATGGGGTGTGAGATGGTAGCATCAGGATAAACAAATGAATAAGCATTCTTATGTGGAGCTTCCCTGTGAACAAAATGGTTAGCAGATACATGATTATAATCATTTCCTTTTGAGGTATCGTCCTCAGATGATCTCCTCGGCTCATTTGCATCTGCATTCACAGGAAGGTTAGTGATGAGGTCATTCGGAACCCAGATCTGCTTGACTGGAGAACCGTTCCTGCAGTTAGCTCCGATGTATCTGGCAAATACCTCACCATTACCATTCTTAAACAGTTTATAGTTTGAGTCAAATGACTCAATCATCACATCTGAAGAAACAGCATCATAACCAGATAAGGTATAGGGATCAGGAGGGGGCATTTTAGCCCGAACCCAAGTGGTCTCTGGATATTGTTCAGGTTTCCAGTAAGACCCATCGAAATTGAGTTTCCGAGTGAATGCGACACCTTCTTTTCTCGGGTTTCTGTTGAGGATCTGTTTCTTGAGGATGTCACAAAGGGTCTGATGTCCTTTCAGACACTTGAACATGGCTGTTTCCAGTAGACTCTTCAACCTAGCATTTTCTTCAGAAATGTCTATGGTATCCTCAGATGAGGGGTTAGATACCACAGAGGCAATAGAAATAACAGAGTCTGAAGACATTGAGGAACTAGACACAGAGATGATATGATCATGTTCAATGCATTTTAAACAGGGAGGATTAAATCCTTCTTGTGGCATGATGATCTGTTGGGAGAGGAGTGAATCATTTTTTTTTCTCAGATCGTCATGAGACATCCTTACACGTTCAAGTTCTTGTTTCCTCATGAGGAACTCATGGGACAGCTTTTCATGATCGGTAAGGAGTGACTCATGACGTTTGAACAAGTCATCAAACTTTGACTGAAGAATTTTTGATTCATCAGTCAACTTTTGAGTCTTCGTCATTTCCTCAACCAACATATCATCACTTTTGTTTAGTGAGATCTGAGTCTTTTCAAGTGCACATTGTTGCTTAGATGCAAGTTTAGCAAGTTTAGCATAGTTTTCATCAGGTTCTTCATCAGAGGGTTCATCTGATGATGAGTAAGAAGATACCTTGGAGGACTTGGCCATGAAGCAGATGGCAGGAGTTGTGTCTTCAGCTTCATCATCAACATGTGATAGACCAGATTCCTCAGTGCTGAAGATTGACTGTGAGACAAGCGTCGTGGCAATAGCTAGACCGGCCACACCCTCAGATTCTTCAGATTCTTCTTCCTCAGCATCAGGGTTGGAACCGGATTCTTCCGAGTCCAATTCTTTGCCGAGATATGCGCGAGCCTTACGGGAACTGCTGTTCCTGTATCCAGTAGACTTTGAGGATCTTGAGGATTTTTTCTTTGTCTTTTCATCAGAACCGTCATCTTTCCCTTTCTTCTTCTTCTTCAGTCTAGCTTCCTTTTCCCATAAAGGACACTCAGCGATGTAATGCCCAGGTTTCTTGCACTTGTGGCAGACTCTCTTTCTTGCTTTGACAGAGTCATCATCTTTGCTTTTTCTTGAGGACGATCTTGAGGAATTTCCGAAGCAATTCTTCTTCGTGAATCTCTGAAACTTTCTGGTGAGGAGAGCAAGTTCACGGATGAGAGTTTCAGGATTATCAGTATCATCCTCAGACTCTTCATCAGAGGACACTCTTCGTGCTCTAGCTTTTAGCGCGCGGATTTTAGGCGTGGAGCTGTATAAATCTCGTTTTTCAGAGAGCTTCAGTTCATGAGCATTGAGGCGCTCGAGAATGTCCGCTGGATCCAGAGTCTTGAAGTCAGGCCTTTCTTGAATCATTATTGATAGGAACTCAAATGAGTCATCCAGTGACCTCAGTAGTTTCTTCACAACTTCATGATCTGTGATATCAGCGGCACCTAGTGCTTGAAGTTCATTTGATATGTCAGTGAGTCTGTCAAAGGTTTGTTGCACGTGCTCATTGTCCAGCCTCTTGAACCGATTGAAGAGACTGCGGAGTGTATCAACCCGTGAGTCTCGTTGAGCTGAAACTCCTTCATTGACTTTAGACAGTCTCGTCCATATCTTCTTTGCAGTATCCAGACCACTGATACGGTTGAATTGAGCCTTGTTGAGATGACCACCAATGATGCTTCGAGCTTTTGCATCAAGCTGCCAGTTCTTCTTGACAACTTCGGGAGCAGTCATCAGATTTTCTTCAGGAATGCCTTGATCAACAATGTCCCACAGATCCTTGTCAATGGCTTCAAGATGCATCCTCATCTTGTTTTCCAGTATGGATAGTCTGTTCTGTCGAAGATGGGGCAGTTTGAGGCAACGCTCATTGTACCTGAGGTCGACATAACTAAAACTCCAGGTGGTTAAACTGAATCACACAGAACAAGGGAGTACCTTGCTCTGATACCAATTGAAAGTGCAATATATCGACCAGAGGGGGGGTGAATGGGAGATTTTCAATTTTGCTACCAGATTTTGATTTTCTTCAGGACTGAAGCAATCATGAAGCTGAAGAAGTAACCAAAATCATGAAGAAATAAAACTTCACATAATGTAATCATTAGGACAGCTCATCATAATGCAACAGAAATAAATCAATTCAGATAAGCAGAAGTGCTTCAGATGCATAGTATGAAGACAAAGAGTAGAGGGAGAGCTGAAGCATAAGAAGTCAACATAGATTCTGAAGACATAATACAGAAGCTTAAGAGGTTGAAGAGATATCACCAGATATTGAATACATTGGTTTGGTAGACCAGTTCAAGTTGCTGTGACAACTATACGTCTGGTTGGAGAGGCTGAGATTCAACTCAGAAGACATAGTCTTCACCTTGTTCTCCTTGAACTAAAGTCCTCAGACTCCGTCCAATAACTCAGGTGAGTCTTCAAGGTAGACTCCCGAAACCTTCACAGACTCAGTCACTCCGGGAAGTCACAATTGCATCTTGACTTCCTCAGACTGAAGACTTCTACACCGGCTGGAAGATCACGGTCTTCAAGAGTAAAAAGCTTCGGATCAATCGAACCGACTTCCTTAGAAATGCTCAACTACTCAGGCTGGTGGTTTTCCTCACATAGGTTCTTCAGTTTCCTCAAAGGTGGGTTGCTCTCAAATGACAAGTGTCAGTTTTTCTCTCGGAGCAACCAACCCACAAATGGGGCTGGGGGTGGCTATTTATAGCCGCGGAGCAACCCGAGGTGAAAGGACATAAATGTCCATGCATGCAATTACTCTCATGCCCTCGGAAATGACCGTTGCTAGATAGGTTCTAGCCTCTTACCACGCAACACGTGACACGGTCAAAGTTTTCTCTCTCCTCACGATTTTCAGAAGAATAGCACTGGCAATCTTCAGACTCCTCAACCGAAGTTAGTTGCCTCAGTGTCCTGAAGAACAACGTCTCAGACACCCGAGGACTGAACTTCTACTGCAGGAGATTTCCTCAGGGTTTTTCTTCAGGATCCCTAGCTGAGCACTTCCTCAGACCTTCGGAACTCGTTTTCTTCAACCCCTCCAATAGTGCGGTGCTTTCCTATGACTCAAGAAGTATAAAAAGTCTTAGAGAAGACTACGCTTCAACTTCGTCTTCAGCGCGAACTTCCTCAGGATCGTCCTCAGATTCAGATTCAACCGAATGCTTCAGGATCCTGGTTCCTCAGGATTTCGCGCAACTTCATTCTTCAGGAAACGCACCGATTTCTCGAATGTTCCTCAACATTTTGGGGGGTCGACATTCGTGGTTAAACACCTCATCAGGGACTGTTCTCCTGTGTATACTCAGAAACACATCAGTCCCTTAACCTTTTTGTCATCAAACTCCAAAACCTCAAGGGGAAGGCACTTGATGCACTAACAGCGCCTTACCCCTCCTTATATAGGTGGAAGGGGGACGCTTACATTTAGAGTCCTAGTAGGATACAAACTAGTCTCTTCTTTAATTACAAGTCGAATATCAATCCGGTTCCTACTCTAAGTCTTGTAGATTTTCGTATCTTCCAATTTAGGTGGACTCCATCTTGATTCCTTTGTCCGACTTCCATCTTGCGAGCCAGCTCTTATCATCCGACCGGCTTTGTCTCCAAGCCGGGTCTAGCCGTGGGATATTCCCCTGATAGGAACAGTGGTGAAATTCGCGATACGGAGTGCCTCCTGAGGGTTTACGGAACGATGGCTAAATATAGGCCAAAAGGGGGCAGAAGGGGAGGTCCCACCCCTCGAGGCGGGTCCCTAGCGCGGCCTCCCTAGTGGCCGCCCCGAGGGGGGTGCCCCCTCTGACCCTGCCTGTGGGATTCTAGATCCTTCTTCCGCGCTGAATTTTTTTATATATTTTATGGAATTTTACGAGCACTTTAAATAATTGTAAATACATGCAGTGCACGGACAACAGACAGAAACTGTCACTTTTGAAAAAGGTATGAAAGTGTAGGAAAACACATAGCAATATCACCCATATAGGCATGGAACAAGCAGATATTATAGATACGTTTGGGACATATCAACATCTCGCTGGTATTAAGTTGTGAAAGGACGTGGATGTCGTCTAGAGTGGGGGTGAATAGGCGCTTAAAATAATTACGATTTAGGCTTGAACAAATGTGGAATTAAACTAACGTTTAATTTGCCAAGCAAGAAACCTAAATAAGCTAGGCTCAACTATGTGCACAAAAAACTTATACTAAGCAAGATAAACAACTATGTGATAGAAAAATATATATAACAAGAACACTATGGCTATCACAAAGTAGGTGCACAAGTAAATAGGTTGACTAGATGTGCAACTAGGTGAGAAACCTATGGTATAAGCAATGCAACAACAATATGACCAAGCACAAGATAAACAAGGTAATAAGATTTCTCAATGTAAATTTAGAGATAAACGCAAGTGGAGCCGATGGAGACAAGGATGTGTTACCGAAGTTCCTTCTCTTGCGAGAAGTACGTCTCCGTTTGGAGAGGGTGTGGAGCACAATGCTCACCATGAAGGCCCACTAGGGCCACCCTATTCTCCTCACGCTCTCACCAATGCGCGATACCGTGATTCGACTATGGGACACTTGAGGGCGGTCGCCGAATTCGTACAAATGCCGACCCTTGGGGGCGGTCACCGAACCCGTACAAATGCTCGGGGCTACCTCCGCAACCGAATTGGAGGCTCCCGAGCGTCCAAAAGCTTTACACCACAATGATTGAGCTCCGCAACAACAACAAGCCTCTAGGGGCCAATACACCCAAGAGGAACAAGCACTAGAGGGCCAATGCACTCAAGAGTACAAGCTCTCGAGTGCCAATGCACTCAAGAGTAGCAATCTTCTCAACTTCACTTACCACTACAACGAATCCTTGGAGAAAACTCAAACCAATGCACCAAATGCAATGGCAAGAACACACGAAGTGCTCAAGTCCACCACTCTCAAATCCCACCAAAGCAACAAAGTCTATGGAGGAATATGAGAGGAAGAACAAGGAGAACACCAAGAACTCCAAGATCTAGATCATCAAGGTTCCCCTCACTAAGTGGAGAGTTGACTTGGTGGAGAATGTAGATCTAGATCACCTCTCTCTTTCCCTCAAAAAGATGCAAGAAACATAGGAGGAATAGAGAGTAAGCTAGATCCAAGAGGTAAACAATGCGAGGAAGAACTTGCTCAAAACCGGTGGTGACAAAGGAGGAAGAAGAACCCCTTTTATAGGTCCCCACAAATCCAATCGTTATGTGTAGTCTCACCAACCATGGTACTACCTCTCTGGGAGCGGTAGTACCGCTGGTGCGGTATTTCCATTCGGAGTACCGCTGGCACGGTACTACCACAAGCATCACGGTACTGCCGCCCCAGCGGTACTACCGAATATTAAGTGTCGCGCTACTACCGCTCGTATACAGAGAGCTTTACGGTAGTGGCACGGTAGTAAAATCCGGTACTACCGCTGTCGCGGTACTATCGCGCTCAACACGGTACTACCGCCCAACGGTACTACTGAATATTAAGTGTTGCGCTACTACCGCTCGTATATAAGGAGCTTCACGGTAGTCGCACAGTAGTAACATCCGGTACTACCGCTGGCGCGGTACTACCGCGATGGCCATGGTACTACCGCCCTGGTAAAACCAGGGAGCCCTTAGCACATAACAGATGAACTCCAAATGAAACAGGCAAACCCTGAACTGCCACAACTTCTGATTAAGGAAAATTCAAGCTTTTTTTGAAAGCTTTATGAAAGTGGGTGGACCACTGATACATCCCAAACATATCTATAATTTCTGCTTGTTCCATGCACTTTTATGTGACATTGCTATATGTTTTGCTACACTTTCATATAATTTTACACATATTTGGACTAACCTACTAACTTAGTGCACCCAGTGCCAGTTTCTGTCCGCTGATGTCTTTATTTGCAGTGATTTTTCTCCAATTGAAATTAATCCAAAAATTCCAGAAAAATCAGAATAAAAATCAGCGTGAAGAAAGCTTCCGGAACCCCGAAGGAGTGCCAGGGAGCCCCACCTGGTGCCCAGGCGCCCAAGTGGCGCGGCCCCACCCCCGATTGCGCCACCAGGGCGCCTGGGAGCCCCAGGTGGCCCCTGGCTCCCCCTCTTTGTCCTATATTACATCTTCGTTCCAGAAACCCTCGAGGAGAACCCCTCATCGCGAAATACCTCTCTGTTCCGCCGCTGCCGCGCTTCCAAGATCAGGAGCACCAGAAGACCTCTTCCCGGCACCCTGACGGAGGGAGGATTGACCTCCAGGAGCTTCTCCACAACCATGGACGCTTCCCGGATGTGCCATGGGTAGTCCCCCTTGGACCATGGGTCCATGATCAGTAGCTATGTGATGTCCTCTCTCCAATCTTGTTCTTCAATGTTTAGTCCTTGTGAGTTGCCCTACATGATCAAGGCACCTATGTAATTTTCCTGATGTATGCTATGTTTGCTAGAATCCGATGGAGTATGAGATTATGTTCAGATCGTGATGAGTTATATATTTGGTTTACCTTTTATATTTTGTTCTTGAGTAATTCTTGCATGTTCTTCATTGATTTTTATTGCTTTGGCCAAGTAGTAGATAGTAACTCCAAGAGGGAGCGTTATGCATGATTGTGGGTTCATGCCCTCCGATGTCTTGCTTGAGTGACAGAAACATGAGACTAGGGAATGTGCTGTTGCCACCAGGGAGAAAAAAGCGGTGCTTGTAACTATGGTTGCAAGGATTATTTACCTTACACATAGATTGTTAATGCAATTGTCTATTGCTTTGAGTTTACACTTTGGGTGGGGCTCTGATGACCCTCAACTGTAGGGGATCGATTCTAGCGTTTTCAATAAATAAGAGTGTCGAACCCAACGAGGAGCAGAAGGTATTGGTAAGTGACTTTGGTAAAGAAATAGATGCAGGCACTGAAATATAACTTTTTAGGGGGTTTTCGTTATAAGCAACAAAAAGATAAAAGCGAGAAAAGTAAAAAATACTGAGCAGTAACAAGTGGGCCAATCCTTTTAAGCAAAGGATAAGCCTGGCAACTGAACTTATAAAGGCTAAAGTGTTCTTGAGGACACACGGGAGAGATAGTCACGTGCTTTCACCATATTCCGTATCGGTACTATGTTATGTGTTGATAAGTGTTGTGTGGGTGGATCTATGCTAGTACACCGTCTAGACTAAGACAAGTGCACTCTTATGATTAAACTCTTGCAAGAATCCACAAATACAAGGTATAAATTAATGCATAGGCCTAACCAGAACAATACGATCAATGAGCCATTATTCCGTTGTGCAAAAGCGTGCAAACTGGGGTTCAGGTTTCTGTCACTCCGGCAACCCACCGTAAGCATTCTTTATACACAATGCATTCCCCTAGGTCCTTAATAAGGCGAAGTGTTGAGTGTTCGACTCACACAACACCACTAGGAAAATAACAACACAACTTAAATATCAAACAACACATATTACTTCAACATCATATGACTACTAACAACTAGACTTCTCCCATGTCCTCAAGAACTAAATTAACTACTCACAAGAAATAAAAGAGATCATGATCAATGGTGATAAATAGATGATAAACAATCTGGACATAATAATTTTTCTCCAACAAAACTCAATAGCATTCACCACAAAGGAGTAATCAACACTGGTAGAGTAGAGAGGATAGATAGTAAGGATTACAACAGAAGTTGAACTTGTGAGATGAGATAGGAGTGTGGTGGAGATGGTGTTGATGTTGATGATGATCTCTATGATGCCCGTGACGATGGTGATGACAATGGCGATGATCTCCCCTTCCTGAGGTGTTCTCGCCGGCGGAATCTGTCCGCAGAAGATGTCTTTTCTTCTCTGTAGGTTTCCGCCATGGAGCGGCGGATGAACTCGCAAAACTCCTGCTCTTTTAGGGTTTTCGGATGACGATGAATAAATAGGCCAGAGGGGGGATCCTGGGGTGGCCAAGTGGTCCAGGCGGCCACCCGGCACAGCGCCCCTGGTGGGGGCCGCACCAGGGGGCGCCTGGGAACCTGGTGGACCCTCTTTGGTTCCCGTTTTGCGTGTCCCCGTCATTCTTCTGGAAAATAGCCTCCGTTAATTTTCAGGTAATTTGGAGGTATTCTGATTCAGCAACTCTGCGTCCACTTTTTACCGCTGAATCTTGCGTCTGCTGCTTCGGCATCGGAAAGTTGCAAACTGTGTAAAACAAGCCAAAACAACATAAGAATAGCATCATAGCATGAAATATATCAATTAATACGGGTGAATAACGATATAAAATAGTGATGCATTTTGGACGTATCAACTCCCCCAAGCTTAGACCTCGCTTGTCCCCAAGAGAATACTGAGCTCGGTAAACCTGTCCACAAGTTTAGAGAGTGAAGTGTCGATAAATAGAATACGGACAAGAAGCATCATGATTTCTTCACCAAACTCAAGCATCCTCAACATTAAACTCAACTCATAAGGCCCTTATGAGAAAGTGATAACAATTATAATCAAAAGTAGGGCTAAGAAAGGTGATCAAATTATGGCAAACATATCCTTGGTCAAAGGACAACTAATAACTTTTACTTTTTCTCTTCCACTTTATACTGAAACAAATTGAAGATTTGGAAAGAACATATTATTAGTCATGAAGTGAAAATGCTAATACAAAGGAAGATGTTTGCTTGGCAAAAGCTTTCACAAACAACTTAATTATCAAATGATAATTTCAACAAGGATGTGGCATGGAAAAACTTAATGCAACATTATATGGATGAATCCTCATCAACATCAAATGTCTGTTCTCTTTGGGAAAAGAAGGAAGTAGGAAAACTAACTCAACCTAAAAGTAAAGGATAGGCCTTGTTATAGGCAACCAGGGAGAACTCATGTGCTATCCTTAAATCAAACAGAATAAAAACAAATTTTTGGAGGTGCATAGTTTGTCAACGGCTGCTAAAATATAGCTCAATTACTTCTCAAGCTGGACAAGTTTCGAGGAACGACTCCCAAGTGGGGACGATCACATCCCCTTAATCTCCTTTGTTTATCACTCCCAAAGTTTCTGATTTCTCATAGACCAAGCGTGAAGGAGGGTTTGTTTGTTGTATTTTTTTACGAGCTGGGCGCACTCATGCCAGTTGCTCCTCGTATTATGGGTTTGCAGATTAGACATGCAATCCCGGGGTAAAACATGTCCAACTTAAGAAGATCATGAATTACCTACTACTTCCTCATGAGCTAAACAAGAGGCACAAAACAGAAGATTTTGAACATTCAAGGATAACACATAAATTCTATACTTTTAGGAGTGGTAGGGAAATACCACGAATAGGAAGGTATGGTGGACTCACATGAATGATATTGGTTCCAGGGTATGGATGCTCAAGCAGAAATCTTCTTGGCAAAGAGTTTGGCTAGAAAAGGCTTTGAGAGAACAAAAAATTGATGATGACTTAGATGCAAAACACATAAAACATAAACATTAAAATGAGCATAACACATCAAGTTGTCTTCCTTGTCAACATAACACTTCAAGCACAATAACATAAAGGTTTTGGCTATGTCGCTACTTGAGAAATCATGCATGTTGTCATGACCAAAGCTATGTTTGCCAAAATTTAAATAAAGTTTTCAAAGCCATACCTGATATAAGGTCAATATTCCCCATAAGAATCATCATATAAGGTCGATTGCCTAAAGAGAATACTGAGTGCAGCGAAGGAACCCACATACTTCTCATTAATATTCCATCATAGACGACTCCACACTCACGGATACAAGACTCTCCACAAAGGAGTGATAGACCTCAATGCAAACACCTATTTCATATAATAACTTCTGTAGACATGATACGACTCTACTTGACTCTAAAAAGACTAAGAGAAAGATAAAGATACCGGGCACTCCCCCAAGATTGGAACAAGCTAAGGGGATGCCATTAACCGAGGAGATTCACTCCTCATTCTTGTTCATGTTGATCACGTAGTCCTTTGCGAAGCGCTTCCATGGAAGGGGTTCTCCAGTCTCATAAGAGAACTCGGTCTCCGGGATCCTGCACTTAGCACCCAAACCCATGCGCAAAAACTTTAGTTCATACTCACAGTTCTGGTTGTGCAGATCATAAATTTTCCCTTGAAGCTCAATAATTCTTTCTTCTGATGCGGTGATGCTTGAGCACATCCCCTTCATCTCCTTCAGGAAGTAGTACTTCAGCTCGTTGATGATGTCAAAGTTAGCTTCAACACCACGGTCGACCATATTCTTGTACTTGAAGACTTCTTGCTCAACTTCTTCCTGCCTGTCCCTGATGCTCCCCTCCTTGACAGGTTCTTTTAGATCTTCTTGGTGGAGAACACAATCCTCCAACCGAACGGTTTGAGGGTGCTTCTTCACCTCAGCGAGGTAAGGGTTGATGACGTTGATGACGAACTTGTCCTTGGGGGAACTTGGGGAAGCCATGACACCTAGGTCTAACTAAAAGATTTTCTGGCCGAAACAGCTCGAGAAGAAAACACACGAAATCGCGAGATACGGTGCGGGAACTATCTGGGCAAATATATAGAAAAAATTTCTGCAACAAAAGGAAAGCAACGAGCCAAGGCGGGGTCGGAGACGGACTCCAGGGTGCCCAGGCGTCCACCCGGCGAGGCCAGGATGTAGGCCGCGCCAGGGGGTCGCCTGGGCCCCATGGAGCTCCTCTCCGGCTGCGTTTAGGCCTCGAAGTTTCCTAATTTCACAAAAACTCGTAATATGGAACTTTTATGGTGGTTCGCGATGTTTCCTTACCGTAATACATACCTTTTCTTATTCTGTTCCTCCTGTTGTCTGAAACAGGGCTGCAACATATTCTTCATGAGTTGTTGTGTGTATTAAATTTACATCAACATTGACAGGGTCTCCCGCCATGTAATGCTTGAGTCTTTGCCCATTCACAACTTGAGGTTTGGTGCCATCAAAATTGTTAATCGTTATTGCACCGGATCGGTAAGCTTCTTCGATATGAAATGGCCATTCCCATCTAGAAAGTAATTTACCTGGAGAAAACCTGAAACGAGATCTAAAGAACAAAACTTTATCACCAACATTAAATTCTCGTCGCAAAATCGTTCTATCATGCCACTTCTTTACCATTTCCTTGAACATTTTAGCACTCTAGTAAGCTTCACTTCTCCACTCATCTAGGGAAGTCAAGTTCATGAGACGCTTTTGACCAACCAACTTTGGGTCGACATTAAGCTCTATAATAGCCCAGAAAGCTTTGTGTTCTAACTCTAATGGAAAATGGCAAGCCTTGCCATAGACCATTTTATAGGGAGACATGCCCATGGGGTTTTTGTAAGCAGTTCTATACGCCCACAAAGCATCTCCTAACTTCTTCGACCAGTCCTTCCTAGAACTATTAACTATCTTTTGCAATATCAACTTGACCTCTCTATTGGTGAGCTCAACTTACCCACTAGTTTGAGGATGGTACGGTGAAGCAATTATATGATTGACAACGTACTTGGCTAGAGCTTTTCTAAAAGCTCCATACGTGAAGTGTGATCCTCCATCAGTCATGAGGTACCTTGGTACACCAAACCTAGGAAAAATGACATCTTTGAGCATTTTCAAAGATGTCTTGTGATCAGCACTTTCAGTGGGGATTTCTTCAACCCACTTGTTTACATAACCGACAGCTACTAAAATGTGAGTGTACTTGTGTGAGGGAGGAAAAGGACCCATAAAATCAAAACCCCAACAATCAAAAGGCTCAATCACTAGAGAGTGCTTCATAGGCATCTCATTCCTCCTACTAATATTACCAACTCTCTGACACTTATCACAAGATAAAACATAATTTCTAGCATCTTGAAAGAGAGTAGGCCAATAAAAACTTGATTGGAGAACCTTATGTGCGGTCCTCTCACCGGCATGATGTCCTCCATAGGTACTATCGTGACATTGCCTGAGAATGTCCTTCTGCTTGTATTCCGGTATGCATCTTCTCACGATCCCGTTCAGACCTTCTTTGAAAAGATGAGGGTCATCCCAATAGTAATGCCTCAAATCATGGAAGAACTTCTTCCTTTGCTGAAATGTTAAACCTGGAGGCAAATACTTTGCAACTTTATTAATATTGTGGGACAGTGGTCAAAGGAAGTTCCATAGAAGGAGAAATCGTCCATGAAGACTTCCCCAATCTCCTCACAGAAACCATGAAAAATAGCAAACATACATCTCTGAAAAGTAGCAGGTGCATTGCATAAACCAAAAGGCATACGCCAATAAGCATAAGTACTGTAAGGACACGTGAAAGTGGTCTTCTCTTGATCGACAGTATTAACATGAATTTGAGAGAAGCGAGAGTACCCGTCAAGATAACAAAAGTGTGTGTTTTTAGACAGCCTCTCTAGCATTTGATCGATGAAGGGCAGCGGGTAGTGGTCCTTCCTGGTTGCCTTGTTCAACTTCCTGTAATAAATACACATTCTATAACCAATAAAAACTCTTTGAGGTATTAGTTCATTTTTATCATTAGGAGCGACAGTCATACCTCCTTTCTTAGCAACACAATGAACTTGGACTTACCCACCTACTATCAGCTATAGGATAGATGATACCTGCGGCTAGAAGCTTGAGAATTTCAGTCCTAACCACGTCCTTCATCCTTGGGTTCAACCGTCGTTGATGATCAAAAACTAGTTTAGCATCAGGCTTGATATTGATAGTATGTTGGAAAATCGATGGACTAATCCCCTTAAGGTCATCAAGGGTATAGCCAAGGGCACCACGGTGTCTGTGAAGTGTCTCCAATAGTCGCCCTTCTTCATATCCTGAAATATTAGCATTGATAATAACATGATATATTTTCTTTTCATCTAAATAAGCATACTTGAGCGTATCGGGAATTGGTTTGAGGTCAAACACCGAGTATTCTTTCGGTTGTTCTAGGATTCCTAAAGGTTCAACCGGAAGGTTGTGCTTTAGGATAGCAGTTTGTCTTGTGAAAATTTCATCTAACTCATTTCTTTCTTGCATATGCATGTCGTTCTCATGGTCTATCATATATTGCTGCAAAGGATCATTAGGAGGAATAGCAATGGAAGCAATATCTTCAATAATTTTATCATTGCTAGGTAAATCAGTACCACGAGGCTGCTTGGAAAACTTGGAAAAATTAAATTCATATGGCTCACCATTGAATTCAACGGAAACTTTACCTTTTCTGCAATCTATTATAGCTCAACATGTGGTGAGGAAAGGCCTACCAAAGATAATAGTGCAAAAACTATCTTGCACTGAACCAAGTACTAGAAAGTCGGTAGGGTACTTTACCTTTCCACGTAAGACTTCAACATCTCTCACAATTCCAATGGGAGAGATAGTTTCTTCGTTTGCTAGATAAATAGTAACATCAACCTCTTCAAGTTCACAGGGTGAAATCTCACCCATGATCTCCTGATAGAGTGAATAAGGAATAGCGCTAGCACTTGATCCCAAATCGCATAGCCCGTAATAATTGTGATCTCCTATTTTGACAGATACAACTGGTGTACCTGAAATTAGACTTTTGTTCTTGGATGTAACAATGTTAGTTGAAACAGCAGCAAATTTATATTGGAATCCAAAACATCATTAGTAACTAGATCTTTATCCACCGCAACTTGAGGATCGACCATGATCTGGTCCTCAGGTTCGTCGGTTCTTCTCTCACTTTTATTTATTATTCCTGACACAAAAGAGTGCTCCCTTATCCTTGGTAGAAAAGGGGGCTTTTCATATATTACTGCAGGCAGAATAGGGTCAGCAACATTAATAGTAACAAGTAATTCTTTAAAGGGTTCATGATATTGATCCTTCAGCTCCTTAGAAGAGTCAATATGAGAGGCAAAGTTCTTACAAAAATCAATCATAGGCTGGGAATCAAGACCAATCTTAGAGAAAAAGGTATTAAAGTAACCAGTTTTCACATAGCTCTCAATATAATCATGCTCATAATTTGTAGCGGGTTCAATACCTTTATCGATTTCCCAGTCTTCAGTGTTCTTTTGGATCCTCTCAATGAGATCCTATCTTTCTTCGACGCTTCTTGTTTGAAATACCCCTAGCATACAAATTTGTAAGTATAATATCTTTGGGGAGTTCATGAATAGGACATTTGAACATTAGGACTTCAGTCTCCCCCAAGCTTGAGCGATGCTCTCTCCGTCATGACACCAAAAATTATAGATGTAGTTCCTGTCTCGATGAATTTCATGAAGAGGATAAAACTTTGTATAAAAGAGAGTCATAAGATCTTGCCAATTAAGTAAATGTGAGTTATCGAAGAGCTTATACCAATCTGAAGCTTTATCTATAAGTGATACGGAGAATAATTTCTTCATGACGAACTCCATTGACACACCTGCAATCTTGAATAATGAACATAGTTGTGATAAATATAGCAAGTGTTCACCTGGATGTCTGTCTCCTGCATAACGATTAGCCAAAACATATTCGATAATACCAGTTGGTATTTTATAAGGCACAATTTCAGTAGGGGTGGGAGTGACCACCACAGTAGTGGGGCATCTCCCCATAAGCAACGAACCAAGAGTAGAGGTGTCCATAAGGACAAAAAGTAGCAACAGCAAAATAAAAACATAAATATAAAAGCTTCCTTACCAGGTTCACTTACTAATAGTGCTACGCTCCCCGGCAACGGCGCCAGAAACAGTACTTGATGACCCTCGACCGTAGGGGATCGATTGTAGCGTTTTCGATAAATAAGAGTGTCGAACCCAACGAGGAGAAGAAGGTATTGGTAAGTGACTTTGGTAAAGAAATAGCTGCAGGCACTGAAAGATAACTTTTTAGGGGGTTTTCGGTATAAGTAACAAAAAGGTCAAAGCGAGCAAAGTAAAAGATACTGAGGAGTAACTAGTGGCCCAATCCTTGTAAGCAAAGGATAATCCTGGCAACTGAACTTATAAAGGCTAAAGTGTTCTTAAGGACACAAGGGAGAGATAGTCACGTGCTTTCACCATATTCCGTATCGGTACTATGTTTTGTGTTGATAAGTGTTGAGTGGATGGATGTAACAGCCGAGATTTCACAAAAATTAAAATTTTTGTTTTCGGAGTGAATTGTTTGATTGTCTGATTTGTTTGCGGTGTTTGCACCCTCGATTTATCGATCGGCGATTATTTACCCCCTCTTATCTCGTATCGGACGGAGATCGACCCTTGCCACTCCGACACTCGACCTTTGCAACACCGGGTTTCACCCGATCACCGTCGAGAAAACCGCACGAGACCAGCCGCAACCAACGGAACGAAAAAACGCGTTTAATAATTAAAAGGGTTAATTTTTATAGCGCGCTGGAAAGTGTTCTCGGAACGGTTCCAGCGCGAGGTGAACGCCGCCGGCTCGACGCATTGATCGCGCAGTTTGAAGTTTTACCCGAATCGGAGGTCCTGCGGACCCCCGGCGGTCAGAAACGTAAGCACCTTCGCGAGAGAGAAAAACTGGGGATGTTTTTTCAAACTGCCAGCCACCTGGGCTATATAAAGACCACCACACTCCCACCTCTTTTTAGGGTTTCCCTAGCCACAAAATTGCAGCCACCCCCTCCACTTTGCCCCAAAAATTGCCCCATTTTCGTAGCTATTTTTGCCCCAAATCTGTAATCCTAGCCTCCCTGCGATCTGGACCGTTGGATCGGCCGATCCAACGGCCCAGATGCGTCCCCAACCTCTCCTCTCTCTCTTGGACGCAAGCCGGTCCCGTGCCCGAGCGCACCCGCATCCACTCCAGCCAGGGAGCCGCCGCCGGCCGGCCACCTCTCCCCGCCGCTCCACCTCTCTTCCCCGCTCCCTTCTCCTTCTCCTCCTCCTCTCCCTAACTCCCTCCTTCTCCGCGTGCAGCCCGCGCCGCCGGAGTCCTCACCATGTCCGGCGCGCCATGGGAGCTCGACCTACATTCGGCGCCGCCCTGTTTTACACCTCACCGGCGACCGCGAGGCCCCAACGCACCCGGATCTGGCCCCGCGATGCCGCCTCGCCCCTCCCTGGCCTCCTCGACCTGCGTGCGCCGCCCCGCCTCGTCGCCGGTGGCCGGCGCCACCACGACCACGGTTCGGCCCGAGCGGGAGCCACCGACAACCGTCCTAGCCAGGTGGGCCAGCACGCCCCAGGCGCCTCTGGCCCAGCAACTCCACGGCCCAGGCGCCCGATCCAGCCGCCGGGGCCTGCCAGGCCAGATCCGGCATCGGCCAGTTGGGCTCGGCCCATGTGGGGTGAGGCCCATTTTTTTTTAGTTTACCCCCTGTAAATTTTTCTAAGTCCTGTAATTTTTGCTGCTGATTCAATTTTGCGAGTAGATTTGCGAGTAATCTGTAGCCCGGATGACGTTCTGCCCAAAAGGAAAGTTGTTTAGAATTGTGTGTACTTTAATTAATCTTTTGTGAGCATTTTGATTTGAGTCCTTCTTGATGTTGTTAATCTGTGTTGAAGTGGGCATCAAGATGTTAATTGCTGTTAAATTCTTTCAAGTGCTGCTGCTGTTATTTTATTGCAAGTTTGATTGATGATTGTGACACATCCATGAGGGCTATTGCATTGATTCTTTTTTGCATACTGTTAAGCATCATGGCTACTTCCATTATATGTATTGCATTGTCATGATATGCTTGCTGGTCATAGTTATTTTTAGCTCCAAAGTTGCTATGCTGCTGTTGTTGACAGCCACCTCTGTTTGTACTTGCTCATCATCATGTCTAGTTCATGCTCATATATTTCTATGTCATGTTGCTACACTTTTGCATATAGTTTTTCTCCTGTTTGTACAGCATAAAAATAACAGTTTCTGCCATGTTTCTCTGTTTTTCACTAAGTCCTTGACCAGTAATGTTTTATTGCATTTTGCATGAGCTATAATTAGTTGTTCATGATGCCTATTTGCATGATTCGTTTTTCCATGCCTTCCCTGTCATGTCTACTTTAGTTACATATCATTTGTGAGCATGTTTGCATTCATTATCCTGTTTATGCATTGGTCTAAAGTGTGCTTCCTGATGTTGGCAGATTGTGCCCGTAACTTGTTTTGCTTGTATCTTTTCAACCGTAACTCCGTTTGGAGTGTTCTTTATATGTAACTTGATTAGTTTTTCATGTACTTTGTGTTTATGCTATTGTTTTATGCTGTTAACCAACCTAAAATATGGTTTAGGGCAGTACAGTACCAAATCTTTTAATTGTCGTGGGGTACTTAGTGTTATGCCATGTTTAGGTTGTGCCTCACTTAAAGTGACTAGATTAGATAGTTTATTTATGCTTCACCTCTTGTAATGTTTGTGTGCTATGCCATGCTTGAGTGAGATGCCATGTTAAAAACTTTGTTGATCACCTATAGCTAAACAACTTGAACCTTTCCAAATGTGCGGTATCGTCGTGTGTGACGAGTACTCCACTACACCTGTTAGTAGCCGCTCTCGACGGTAGGTGCGATATCTCGTGCTGCCTTCTTGTTGATGCTTGCTCTTGTTTTCTTCGTAGTAATAGATGCTTGCTCGTTGATTGCTTTACAGTGTTTCCTTCTTGTGTGCTTCTGCGGGTACCTTCGGAGACGATGCGAGCTTGTGATCAACTACACCTTCGGAACCCGACTTATCAATAGGCAAGGACTATGCATTACTTACGATCCATTCTATTTCAACCAGCGGTTTGCATGCTAGTCTAGGTTAGGTTCGATGTTTGATCCTACCACATGTTTACAGCCTCTTTCAAACCGATACAGCCATGTCCCCTCCAGCAAACCATGTACTGCTATGTTACTATTGCTCGTTGCTCAGGACCTGCTTTGTATGCGTGCTTAGGATGCTACGATGTTACCCTGTTACTCCTTGGTTTGGGCTATCACATTATTATATTGTTGTTGATGATATGATTATTATAATGTTGACTATATTCGACGAAGGATGGAAGGTCTAGGCTATCCCGCCCCGACGCTTTGTTCCATTCGAGTCACCTAGGATCCGAGTTCCGGGTATTGTTTTTAAGACTGAGCGTGCCTAACCGCGTGTGGGATTTTATGGGGTCCCCTTTTCTTATCTACCTAGCTTCAAACATTTCTAGTGGTGGCCCAAGATGATTTACCATTTGAAACCGTGTGTGTGCTGGTCGGCCGCCAGTAGTTTTCCAACCAACCCGGACCAGTGAGGACATAGTTCCCTTGCTGGCCCACCTTGTTCGGCTGTGGACCCGGTTTCCCATGTGTGATTAACCGGCTATCCAAACCTGCGACATACGGTAGAGACCAGATCGAGAGCGCGGCCGGTTCCCGAGCTGGATTTTGACTCACCGGGGGCCACCCGGATTTGTTCGTTGTTAGCTAGAGGGACCTGTCGTTTCAGATCTCTTGGAACGAAATCAGAAAATGGTTGCCTGTGATGGGTAGCAACTGAGAGAGATGGGCGTGCGTGCGGAGCCTTGTAATGGGCAGTTGGTACACCCCTGCAGGGTTAAATCTTTTCGAGAAGCCGTGTCCACGGTTATGGACGACTTGGAACCTACGTCTTGTTCATAGGCAACAACTGAGATAATCTTAATATAACTTGATCAACGTGTGTGTGTCTTGACTGCTTCTTCTTCGTCGGGATGCGAAGAGGAGGACAAGGATAGGATAGGTGTTACGCTTGCGTAAGTAGTTGATAGCAAGACTTGTTGGAGGCGATTCCTCATTGAATGCTTGGCTTCTTACCTTATTCTGTAGATCGTTAGCCACTTCATAATGCTAGTGCGGCAGCAACCTCACCAATTACCCCATCCTTACCGTAAACTACTAGTTGTCCTAGAATGACGAGTGATGATGTCCTTGCTGGGTCAGATGACCACTACAGTTGGATGCTGAGTACCTCTGTACTCATGATACTACCCCCAAACTATTTTCAGGGTTCTTGATCGACAACAGGTATGGTGATCGACGTTTCACGTGGAGACTCGACGACGACTAGTTGGGCGGATCCCGCCGGAGGGCCTGGACCCGTGTGGTTATGGGGATCGATGATTTTATCTTTGCCAATAGGCATTTGATTGTAGTCTGTACCCAGACATGTATCTTCCGCTATTGTATTGTATTTAAGGCAGTTGTATGCCGATTGTATGAGATGTTGTATTCTTGTATCTGTAATGTTGTGATATCATGTTGGAAATCCGGGGCATATGGCTATGTCATGTGTCACGGTGGGACCGATATGTGCTTTGTCCCCGGATCTGGATGGAAACATCTAGATCTGGAACAGTACCGCATATCGGGCCTTACAGTGGATCTATGCTAGTACACCTTTTAGACTAAGATAAGTGCACTCTTATGATTAAACACCTTGCAAGAATCCGCAAATAAAAATTAGAAATTAAGGCATAGGCCTAACCACAGCAATACGATCAAGGATCCATTATTCCCTTGTGCAAAAGCGTGCAAACTAGGGTTCAGGTTTCTGTCACTCCGGCAACCCACCGTAAGCATTCTTTATACACAATGCATTCCCCTGGGTCCTTAATAAGGAGAACTGTTGAGTGTTCGACTCACACAACACTGATACGTCCCAAACGTATCTATAATTTTGGCTTGCTCCATGCATGCTTTGTGTTATATTTCTATGATCTAGATACACTTTCATACACTTTTGATAATATTTGGACTAACCTATTAACTAAGTGCATGCCAGTGCCAGTTTCTGTTTTCTGCTGTTTTTCTATTTCAGTTTTCCCCCATATTAAAAGTGCTAAAAAAATCCGGGAAAACCTGATAAAAAATCAGCGTAATGGAAGCTTCCAGTGTCCCGAAGGAGGGCCGGAGGGGCCCCACCTGGTTCCCAGGCAGCCAGGTGGCGTGGCCTACGGTGGGGCCGCGCCGAGTGGACGCCTGGACTCCTGGTGGGCCCCTGGCTGCCCCCTTCGACTATTTATTCCCTGTGGTGCGAAACCACGAAGACAGAACCCTTTTTCGCGATCTCACCTCTGTGCCGCCGCCGTCGCGCTTCGAAGACCGCGAGCGCCAGCAGACTTCTTCCCGGCACCCTTCCGGAGGGAGGATCGACTTCCGGGAGCTTCACCTCCACCATGGACGCTTCCCGGATGTGCCGTGAGTAGTTTCCTTTGGACCATGGGTGATAAGGAACGGGACACCTGATGATACGAACACCGGGGTGATCCTCTTGAGTTTGTCCCGATCTTTCACAGCGAGCAACCTGGGTAGAAATCCTTCCAATCACGCGATGAACGCAACCTGAAGAAGAGGAACGAATCCAGCAAGCAACGTGATGGAGATCACCATGCCTCAAACCAAAACACGACAATCCTTGATGAACACAAGAACCTCCACGGCAATTTTTATTGGATAGACGGCATCGCCAATCCCGGAGGAAAGCTTCACCAAGAGATACAACTCTTAACCCTAAAATTCGTGTCTAAACTTAAGCTAACCCTAAAACTCGTAGGGGTGTTCTATTTATAAGCTAAGGAATAAAAGTAGGGATACATGGGCCGTAACCCGTCAGATCTGCGCGCAAGCAGATTCGGATGTCCCTCACGTCGGACGTCCGAAACGTGTCGGAAATCCGACTCTAGCGGTGAGGTGTCCTGGATTGGGAGTTCTTCTCGAGGACCTTCATGTCGGACGTCCGTCATATGTCGGACGTCCGATGTGTCGGACGTCCGAATCTTGTCGGAAATCCGTCTTTGGTTTTGGAGGTCTTCTGGATACGGAGGTCGCCATCCTTCTCGCTGATGTCGGACGTCCGAATTGGGTCGGACGTCCGATGTCTAGAATCCTGTCCATCTTCGCCTCCTTCGTCCAGCGCATATCATCGCCTCCTCTGTCCTGTTGTTGTCGTGCCCATATCATCCTCCCCCCCTTCAAAAAGCGTTGTCCCCAACGCGTGAGGTCTGCTCAAAAGGGTTGCGTGATATCAACAACATCACACGTCTTTGCCACTTGACTTGATGCAGCACTGAGCACCTCCTTTCTTCTCCACATGAGTTTGGACTTTGGCGCCACCACCTTCTTCTTCTCAACTCTTGCTGGAGCCCTTTTTTCTGAACATGAATCTTCTTTGTATGACCCTGCAAAGTGGTAATGCCCGAACCACAAAAATGACGAACACGTCCATCCTTGCCTTTGTGCACATGCACGGCTACTCCAAAAAAACGTCACAGACGTGTGCAAACAAAACTGTGGTCATCGAACCTCTTCGCCATACGCACCGAGTCACGAACAGTACCACTGTCATCAGTCTGAACACCTTTGTCAACACAAACTGAAGGTGTATAACATGCTGCAATTTCCTTCCTTTCATCACGAAGATGCGTAACTTCAACCGTCTTGTCAACAACAAGTACAACTGGCTTGTCATCTACAGGCATGGCTGAATTAGTTTTAGTACTGATGCTCCTAGCATCATGCTCCTCAGGCTGCAACTTAGCTAAACTTGGTTGTGGTTTAGCCTTGTGCAACTTCTCCTTGCGAACCACCAGCACTACATCGGACTTGATATGATCATCTCCCATAGGCTTCAAAGTCCTCTGTTTGCATTCATGCATAAAAGAATATGTATTTTCTCGGCCCACATGTATAGCATTGCGATCATACTTCCATGGACGCCCAAGTAACAGTCCACACACCTCCAATGGCATCACATCGCACTCAACCTCATCAACATAGTCACCAACTGTAAATGGCACACGCACCTTATGAGTAACCTTCAGCATACCGCAGCTATTCAACCACTCGAGATGCTTCGGTTCAGGAATACGCCATGTGGACAACCTCAATGCTTCCACCATTGCTTCGCTAATGCCATTGGTACAGCTACCACCATCAATCATCAACTTGCATGCTTTTCCTCTAATCATACACTGCGCCTGAAATAAATTCCATCGCTGACATCTATGCACTTTCATACAAGTATCACCATGTACTCTCTTGAGTTGCACATTCAGCCCACTCAATGGTACAACATCATCCACAACATCCTTTCCAACATCATCCGCCAAGTCAGAAATAATGGCTGCTGCCTCATCAATTTTCTGTAGTGGAACAACCGTCTGACTAATCTCAACAGAATTTGGAATCAACTCCTTTTGAGAGCTAGCAGAAAAATCTGCGATTGTTTTGGATATAGCTGCCTCTTGTGTTTCAGCCTTCGCTAATATCTGCAAAATCTTTGATATATCATCCAAATCTGCATAATATGGACCAACCACAGTATTGTTTTCGCGTTTGCGGCTGTACCGCTGCGAACCGGAAGCGGTGGCCATACAATCTGGAAAGCACACAAGATATCCTTTCCAATTTGTGCTTACACGCCTTATTTGGAGCACGGATGCGGATTCTGCACCTATATCAATTTCGGGACTCCCGACAGCCAAATCCAATTACGGGATTTCTTCTCTTCAACCTCTAGCAATCTCCTCGCAAATCAATCTAGCGGAAAAAAATCTGCACAAACACAGCAGCAATCTGCAGCCTCTATGCACAATCTCCTCCAAACAAATCAATCTGAACGAGAAATCCTCCAAGCAAACTCCTCCAAACAAAACCGATCTAGATGCGATCGATCAACACAACCTCACCGTGATCAACCCAAAAATCTGATACCACATGATAAGGAACGAGACACCTGATGATACGAACACCGGGGTGATCCATTGATTTTGTCCCGATCTTTCACAGCGAGCAACCTGGGTAGAAATCCTTCCAATCACGCGATGAACGCAACCTGAAGAAGAGGAACGAATCCAGCAAGCAACGTGATGGAGATCACCACGCCTCACACCAAAACACGACAATCCTTGATGAACACAAGAACCTCCGCGACAATCTTTATTGGATAAACGACATCGCCAACGCCGGAGGGAAGCTTCACCAAGAGATACAACTCTTCACCCTAAAATTCGTGTCTAAACTTAAGCTAACCCTAAAATCGTAGGGGGTGTTCTATTTATAAGCTAAGGAATAAAACTAGGGATACATGGGCCGTAACCCGTCAGATCTGCGCGCAGGAAGTTTCGGACGTCCGATGGGTTTCGGACGTCCATCACGTCGGACGTCCGAAATGTGTCAGAAATCCGACTCTGGCGGTGAGGTGTCCTGGATTGGGAGTTCTTCTCGAGGACCTTCATGTCGGACGTCCGTCATACGTCGGACGTCCAATGCGTCGGACGTCCGAATCCTGTCGGAATTCCGTCTTCGGTTTTGGAGGTCTTCTGGATATGGAGGTCGCCATCCTTCTCGCTAATGTCGGACGTCCGAATTGGGTCGGACGTCCAATGTCCAGAATCCTGTCCAACGTCGCCTCCTCCGTCCAGCGCATATCATCGCCTCCTCCATCCTGTTGTTGTCGTGCCCATATCAATGGGTCCGTGATCAGTAGCTATGTAATGTTCTCCTCCCCTCTTCGTTCTTCATGGTTTAGACCTCGTGAGCTGCCCTACATGATCGAGGAACATATGTAATATTTCTGCTGTTTCTATGATGAGTTTGATGGGACCAGATGGATTATGAGATTATGTTCAGATTGTGATAGAGTAATATATTTGGTTCTTATCTTTTATATTTTTGTTCCTAAGTAATTCTTGCATGTTCTCCGTTGCTATTTATTGCTTTGGCCAAGTAGTAGGTAGTAACTCCAAGAGGGCACTTTATGATCGATTGTGGGTTCATGCCCCCTGATGACACGCTTGAGTGACAGAAACATGAATCTAGGGGATGTGTTGTTGCCACAAGGGGGAAAACAACGGTGCTTGTAACCGTAGTTGTAAGGATTGTTTACTTTACGAAAAGTGCTTTTTTAATGCACTTGTATGTTGCTTTGGGTTTACACTTTGGGTGGGGCTCGCAACTTAATACCAACGAGATGTTCTGGATAGATATCTCAAGGTGGATGATTAGTAGTAGATGCAGTTGGATTTCGGTCTACTTATTTTTGCGTACCACCCATACTTTTGAGCCTCCTCCTTTCTTTGTAGCATAGTTAGCATTGCGGTGCGTTTATAATCCTGTCAATTGCCCATCTGTAATTTGTTTAACTCGCATAGCAGTTTTATCGTCTTTTGGGAGAGAGACATCACTAGTGAACATCACGGGACCCCGGTCCATATTCTCATCACTGTTTACACGCTCTTTTTTTTTCCTGCTTTTACTTTCAGTTGCTATCACCATTACCATTACCATTATCCCTTGCATTTGATCCTTTGTGCACAACAAGGTCGGAGAAATTGACAACCTCTCTATACTCAGTGGGAAGCAAAGTTATTTGTATTGTGTGCATGTCCACGTTGATTGCGCCGTTGGCACCTACTATTCATGTAACATCCCAAAATTCTCCCAATTTTGGAATGTTAATAAAATTAAATAGATAATGATTGTTTGCTTGATGAGTTTGATTTTCTCTGAGATTTAAAACTTTTTGGAGTTTATTGAATATTAAAAAGAGAGGGAATAAAAGGACTTTCCCTAATATTCATAATTGGTGTTTTTGGAATTTATTATTTAAAACAAAACGAACAAAACAAAATGAGAGAAGGTAATATGACTCATTCAACATATTAAAAGGTTGGAAAATGTTTTAAATCATTACTGGAATTCTTCTGAATATTCAAAACATTTTTCAACTCAAGGAAATTCATTTAAGAGGATATAAAATGACTTATCCCCTTTTAATAAAGTTGGAAAATATTTAGAATATTACTTTAAAGTTTTTAAAATTTATTATAAGTATTATAAATAACTCTAAAATTATTTTAATGATTTTATAATGCTAAGAGAGTTTTTATTTCATTGAAATGATTTATTAAATATTTTTAAAAAAAGTTGAAAAAGTATTCCAATGGGATATTTTTATTTTACCAAATTATTTATTGGTGTAACAATTTTAAAATTTATATTTTATTATTTGGAAATGGTTTGTTAATGCTTTTGATCAAACAAAAATATTTTAAATAATTTATTGGATTTTAGTTGATTTATGAAAAGTATATTATATTTAAATAAAGTATTTAGAAAATGTTTTTAGTTTTATTTTCCTTTTTGGAAAATGTATTCATTAAATAATTTTCTTTAGATTTTTTGAAGAATTTAGAAATTTATTTCAAATTATTCTGATGAGTATTTATTTTTCTACAATTGTTTGAAGTTGCTGTTTATTAAAAAAAGAAAAAAAACTGTAGCCGGCCAAATTTCCTTTTCTCGCACGCGAGCGCAGTTTAGCCCAGTCACCGGCCCAGCTCTTTTTTTTTCTCTGTTTCTTTCTCCGGTTATAAATAATTTCGAAAGAAATTTTTGTTTCCTTTTTCTTTTTTCTCTAAACCTAATTTCCGTGGGACCCGCCGCGGACCCCGCTTCGCCGCCACCGACTTTGCCGGATTCCGGCCACCCCGCCGCAGGAGCTCCACCGCCAACATCACCACGCCCGCCGCCACCACTGTCTCGGCCTTGTCGCCGGAGACGAGCTCCACGAGCCGCCGCCTCCCCGCCTTCTCGCCCCGCCGCCGAGCCCGACGGCCTCGCCGCCACGGCTGCGAGCCGGAGCGCCGCCGCCTCCGCCCCACGGCCCCGGGTGCCGCCACCCGCCGGAGGAGCTCTCGCCGGAGCCGAGCCGCGGCACCGCCGCCACCCGCTCGCGCGCGCGCCGCCAACCGCGCCAGCCCGCGTCGCCGCTCGCTGGAGGGCAGCCTCGCCGGAGCACCCCGGCCAGAGTAGCCGGACCGCCGCCGCTGGGGTAAGCCCGATCCAGAGCTCGCTGCGGAAAAAAAAAGTTTAGGGTTTCGTTTTTTATCTAGAGACCCGATTGCTTTTTCAGACAAATCTTTATTCGCAGATCAGTTCTTTTGGCAGAAAATACCCTGACCTCGTAGCCGCAATATCTTCTACACCGTGCGTCGGATCGAGGTGAAACTTTTTCCTACGCGCTCGTGTTGTTCTGTACTTTAGCATGGAATCAATTTTTGCACACTTTTGAATTTGAGTTTATTCAAATTCAAATTCAAAATTCCGAAGACCGTATCTTTTAAACCGTTGATCCAAATCGAGTGATTCTTTTTGCGTTGGACCACTAGTTCCATGTACTTTTTGTCTATAGCATGTGTACACAAAAATTCAAATGTTTCTTGTTCTGGTTAAATTCAAATTCAATTCAATTTTGCACTTGCTATGACCTGCGTTGTGTTATGCTGTTTCACGTGATTCTTTTGGCATATCGGATCATTTGAGACATGTTATCGGTAAGGTTCACACACTTTTCATGTGGGCATGATATTCACCTTGAATTCATAAATGTCCATGATCACAATTCCTTACCGATGAATCTGTATCTGTTGACTCTCTCGAGTTCACTTCCACCGATCACCTTCGAGCACATCGACACTTTTACCGTGTCAAGCTTTTTGTTTTGTTGCTAAAACCTTTGTGTTTGTTTGTTGATCTTTTGTTTGTCTCGTTGTGATGTGATTGCTTATTCGAGTTCCTTCATTTGCGATAGATTTGCTCGGAGTGTGATGAGTAGAGTTGACTGGACCGTGAGAGCGAAGAACTTCACCGAATGGAAAAGGCAAGTTACACTTTGACCATACCTCATCCTATATTTTTTTTATGCATGTAGCAAATTATCACTCTATGCATGTGTAGGATTATATATTAGTTATGATTTAAACCTAGTAGGATAGCCATATGTTTTGACCTTGTATTTCATTGTCGTCCTAGGATCGTGGTTGTTATATACTGCTATTGCTTTGTAGACAGGGATTGGTTGAGTTATCATTGAGCTATGTGAGGATTAATGATTTGACTAGCAAACTTAAATATAAATCACCTCTGGGCGGGCAGGGAATGCATCCTGGGGCTTGTGCCTTGGAAAAGGAGGGACCAGGGCTAAATGCTTCCCTAATGGTTGTTTTGGTGGGAAACCGGGTGCGTCATGGTGACTACCTTCTGAACGCAGTGGGCGCCTTCCAGGCTCAAAATGATCGGACAGACAGTGTGACTAGTAGCTTCCATGTACAACCACTGGCTATATGGGCTCTGGCTTAGAAGAGTAAGTTGTGTGCAACCTGACCCTGGTAGCTAGCTGATGTAGATATGATAGGTGTACCGGCTACCAAAGGGTGAAGGCAACCTCTTCTGAAAGACTATGTCTCAATCTTCGGGTTGAGTCCAGTGGGGAAAGTGTACAAACCTCTGCAGAGTGTAAAAAAACTGATCATGATTAGCCGTGTCCACGATTACGGATAACTTTGAGCAACTGGGCATTATTGTTGTTGGATGTTCTTTACAGATAATTCATCTTAATAAGAATTTGAGTGGGAACTTTTAATAAAAGGGATGGTTGGAATTGGTGTAGCCCGATTCAACCATACTTAGGACTAGAAAGAGAAATGAAAATTTGATTAGTTGTAGTATGTGAGGGAAAAATCAGCTTTCTGCAAAATAAAACCATAAGCCTTTCCTTTGACTTACCTTGCATGTAGATGTAGGTCTGCTATATACTTTTTCGTGTGACTTGCCGTACATTCGAATGTACTGACCCGTTGTCGGGCTGTAACCTTCGGTGTTGCAGGATTGTATACGATGAGTAAGTGATGCAATGTAGGGTTACGATGTCTATACTCAACTTGCTGGTGGAGTTGATGGACTCCACGAAGCTTTTATTGTTCTTCCGCTATATTTTTATTTTAAGCTAGCCTTGAGCTATGCAGGTATGCTATATTGTAATACTGGATCTTCGATGTAATATATATATGACATGTGGTTTATTCCTGATATTACATCATGTACTGTGTGTGCTAGCTATTGATCCAGGGACTAGCACAGAATGCACAGAGACTCCGGTTTGTGATGAACCGGGTCGTTACATTTCATTGCCGGAGTCCTATGGGAGACAAACTCTATCCTCTACATAGGGGAAACTTGCCGCTACGCTGCATCTCACCTTCCACTTGGGGTAACCAACGAAGGGCGAGAAGAAATTATCATCTCTCGCGTATCAAGCAAATTTCTGGCACCGTTTCCGGGGACTCCGAGTGCTAAGATATGGGAGTTGCCCACTATCTTTTACCTTTGCTTTTTAGTCTTGTTAGTTTATCTTTCAGTTTTTATCTTTGTGTCTTATATCAAAAATTACAAAAAAATCTGCCACATTTGCTACTACTATGGGTTCCACTGAAAACACCAAGTTGTGTGACTTAACTAGTCACAACAACAAAGACTTTATCTGAAATCCTATTGCCACACCTGCCACTTCAGCTACCTCTTATGAAATTAAACCTTCTTTGCTAAAACTTGTTATGAGAGATCAATTCTCTGGTGCTGGAGATGATGCTGCTTTACACTTAAATAATTTTGTTGAGTTATGTGATATGAAAAAGTAGAAAGTAGAAGGTGATGTTGTTAAGCTCAATCTTTTTCCTTTCTCTTTGAGAGGAGTAGCTAAAATCTGGTTTCAATCTTTTCCTAGGAATAGCATAGATTCTTGGGATAAGTGCAAATATGCTTTTATTGGGAAGTATTACCCACCTACTAAAATTATCCTATTGAGGAGTAACATTATGAATTTTAAGCAATTGGATAATGAACACATTTCCCAAGCTTGGGAACGTATGAAATCTCTTGTTAATAAATGATCTACACATGGTTTGACTACCTGGATGGTTATCCAGACTTTTTATGCAGGCTTAAACTTCACCTCGCGGAACTTGTTAGATTCGGCCGCGGGAGGAACCTTTATGTCAACTACACTTGGTGCTTCCACAAAACTTCTCGATGAGATGATGACCAACTATTCCCAATGGCACACCGAACGCGCTCCAACAGGTAGGAAGGTAAACTCTGTCGAGGAGATTACCTCCCAAAATGAAAGAGTTGACTTGATTATGTCTCTACTTACCAAGCAACCTTCTATTGGTCCTCATGATGTTCCTTTAAATTCCTTGGTTTCTCAGGAACAAGTAGATGTGAACTTTATTGCTAGAATCAACTTTAACAACAATGCTTATAGGGGAAATTTTGCTAGCAATCCTAGACCGTTTCCATCCAACTATGGGAACAACAACACTTACCCTAGCAACAAGAACCCCACTTATGAACTAGAAAACATGCTTAGAGAGTTTATCACTACCCAAAAAGACTTCAACAAGAATGTAGAAGAGAAATTAGCTAAGTTATATATCTCTCTTTGAAGGTAGATAGCATAGCCCTTGATGTTGAGATGCTAAAAATTAAAACCTCCCCCCTTGAGGAGAGTAAGGCCACTCCTATTAATGTTATCCAATTACAAATTAATGAAAATATTAGGACGATGGCTAAACTTAAAGAAAGATGGGCTAGAGAAAAAGAGGAAGAGGATAGAATTAAGAGCCTTCCTACACACCACACAGTTGCCACTATCCAAATTGTTGAGGATACCGAAACTATTAGCACCTTTTATAGTAGTGATATTGATTTTGATAGTTGCACCCTCTCAGAAGTTATTAGCTTGTCACACAAAATTTCTAGAGACCCCCACACTAGCACACTTAATCTTGCCTTCATGGAGCATATTAGAAATGATCTCATCAAAGCTAGGGACGAGAAGCTTAGGATAGAAGCCTCCATACCTAGGAAGCTATATGATGGCTGGGACCCTATAATAAAAATCAAATTAAATAACTTCTCTTGCTATGCTTTATGTGACGTTGGAGCTAGTACCTCCGTCATGCCCAAAATAATGTATGATATGTTTGAATTGAAACTTTTTGATTCTTGTTCTTTTGGTGTTCGTCTTGTTGATTCTTCCGTAAAGAAACCTTTGGGTAAGATCGACGATGTTCTTATCATTGTCAATGACAACTATGTTCCCGTTGATTTTATTATTATGGATATAGAGTGTGAACCTTTATGTCCAATCATTTTGGGACGACCTTTTCTTCGCACCGTTGGTGTCGTTATTGACATGAAAGAGGGAAATATAAAATTTTAATTCCCTCTCAAAAGAGGATGGAACACTTCCCTAGAAAGAAAATCAAGTTATCATTTGATTCCGTTACACGGGCTAGCTACTCTCTTTCTCTTGATAAAACATGATTCTTCTTTTGCCTTATGCCTAACTTCAAGGCATAAAAGAAAGCACTTGTTGGGAGGCAACCCAAGATGTTTTTACTTCTATTCTTAGTGGTCTTGATGATTGTTACTACTATAGCAACATCATTGTATCTTTATTTTATAGCTTTATGACAAATTATAGCCTCTTACGATAAGAGAAGAAAAAGTTGTGACATGCAGTCCAGAAAAAAGATTCTGTCTTCTTGACGGAAAAATCGGAAAAAATCACAAGTTCATCTTTTTGAGCTGAATTGTTTACACAACATGCTCTATACAACTGTGAAACTTTCGTATGTTCTGAGTTTTTTGATTTGAGTTGCAGAAGTACCCCGAAAAGATTCTCTACTACCTGCTATTCTGTTTTTCACTGATTCTGCCACATTTTTCCGTTCCTTACTTTTGGAAAACTTAAGCTTGCTTTTTCTTTGCAAAAACCTTTTGGAAATCTTGAGAAAAAGTAGCTCTTCAAGAATATATTTAGGTTTTTCTTTTTGCTTTTGTTGTGTCTTGATGTTTGTTACTACTGTAGCAACATCATTGTATCTTTATTTTTCAGCTTTGTACCAAGTTATAGCCTCTTATGATAAGGGAAGCAAAAGTTGTGACATGCTGTCCAGAAAACAGATTCTGTCCCTTCACAGAAAAATTCGAATCAAATCACCAGATCATCTTTTTGATTGTAATTTTTTTGAAAGAGTGCTCTATACAATTGTGAAACTTTCGTATATTTTGAGTTTTTTGATTTGAGTTGCAGAAGTGCCACTAAAAAATTCTTTACTACCTGTTGTTCTGTTTTTCACAGATTCTGCCACGTTTTGCCTCTCTTCACTTTTGCAAACCTTAAGCTTTCTTTTTCTTTGAAAAAACCTTTTGGAACTCTTGAGAAACAGTAGCTCTTCAAGAATATCTTTATATCCAGTGGGGAAAAAATATTTTATTAAGGGTACTAACCTCTCTAATCAGCTTATGATGAGTTATGTATGAAGGGAGTTTTCAAGTGTGCGATGGAAGATGATGAAAGAAGATTCGGGAGTGTCAAGAGCTCATGCTTGGGGATGCCCCCATGCATCCCCAATAAATATTCAAGGATACTCAAGCGTCTAAGCTTGGGGATGCCCCCGTGCATCCCCTTCTCCATCAACAATCATCAGTTCGTCCTTCGTCTCACTATATTTTTATCACTTCATGCGTTGTGTGCTATGCTTGGAGCGTCTCGCTCTTAGGTTTTATTTTTAGTTTTCTTTAGCTTTTCTTTCTGTTCACAACAAGTAAGACCCCAGCTTACTTTGTGTGGGAGAGAAACACGCTCCACTCCAATCTAGAACACATCATAGGATTTTTCATGCTTATCTTTCTGCTGTTGTGTGTTCTTTTTCTTTTCGTAGCTACTGCCATGTTTAGTTTTAGTCTTAGTTTTGTCATTAGCAAGAGCCTTGGCTTTTGTTTAGTTTGTTGCTGGAACTCTCTTTAGTTTTCATGTTTATCTTGTGAAGAGAGTTGGTTGTTGCACTGAGTTGTGTCTTGTCTTGAAAGTAGGTCATTGAGGTTGCTATTCAATTTTAGTAGTAAATTGCAATAGTTTTGAGGTATTGTTGTTAGTAATGTTTGAACTTTTGGTGCCAAGAGCTCTAGCCTATTAGTGATAGGTGTCGTATTTTGGGCAATCCGTGTTTATTTTCAAAAACCTACAAAACTAGTTGAGAACTCTAGCTACTAGATGGATCGCTAATCTTTGGAGGGATCAAATATTAGAGTACACTCACGTACCATGAGTCGAGGATGCGCAAGGATAACCAAACCCCCATACACTCCTCCTCGGGGTACTTGTCTCTTTGTGAACCTCCTTATTATATTGAGAGTTACCGATAATAAGTGCATGAGTTCTTCGGACTAATGTAAGTATTGACAGTTGACACTTCCACCTCCTCATATTTGCTAGCCTCTTCTGTGCCGTGCATTGCCTTCTTCTCACTCCGAGAGTTGGCGTCCACCTTCGCCGGTACATCCAAACCCTTGGCATGATATGCTCTGTCTTCATAAACCTCCTTACATCTTTCCTCAAAACAGCCACCATACCTACCTATCAAGACAATTCCATAGCCTTTCCGAGATATATTTCCATGCAACATCCACCTCTTCATGACTTGATCTTCATGTCATACATGTTCATGCTACACTGGCAGAGGCATACATTGCATACATCATGATAGCTACATCTTCTTTATGTTTTGAGTACCTTGTAAAGTGTGAAAGATCTTCTATACCCTCTTGTAAATTATAGTGTTGCCCTTAAGTGAGGAAAAGATCCCAAACTGGACAAAATAAAAGATCCCAAAGAGGAAAAATGAGAGTTAAATAGAAAGAGCCATTGAGGCCACAAAAAAATACAAAATAAATAGAAAAAAGAGAAATAAAAAGAGAGAAAGGGGCAACACTACTATCCTTTTGAAAGATCCACACTAGTACTCCCTCTTATCCTTGTACTCCATAGAGATGATCATTCATGCATATAGCTATGTAGGGACCCTTCACACTATAGAACTTGTCCAAGGATGAGCCTCCTCAAAAGAGCTCTAGGTCTTCATGAGAGAGCAAGTTAGATGCACCCCCACTTGTTCCATTGTAGAGCTTTTTAGCTCATATGTGCATCCGTTGCATGGCATTCCCTACTCCGCACATCATATCTATCATTTGGCCTTCTCGCCTATGATCGTCCTCATTGATGTGAGCCTTTCTCACCATTTTTGTCTTCCTCCTCCACCATATTTCTCTCTTTGCCATCCTAAGTGTCAACTCTTGTGCTTACGCTCATCCATTGCATGAGTGCTCAAAATATCGAAAATGAGTGGATCAAATTGACTTGTACCTGGCTAGTGGTCTGGGGACGAGTCAAGATAAGATTCCAAAGAAGACCAAGTGTGAAACTTTAGTAGATTGAGTTCTCAACCAAAATACTTTTTCTCGTATTCCCTACCCCCCTTCTTGCACGCATACACCATTTGGAGACATTCTAGTCACGGACAGCGAGAGCTCATTCACCTAATGTTATTTTGCTACTTGTTTCAATGCTAATATAGAATCTTGCATGTTATGAAAATTGGATCACATACCTTGATTGCTTTACTTTTCAAAGTTCTTATATGGTTTCTAGCATGTCGTCACAGAAATTATGCTATTATCATTTACCTACTCGAGGACGAGCAGGAATTAAGCTTGGAGATGTTGATACGTCCCAAACGTGTCGATTATTTCTACTTGCTCCATGCATGTTTTGTGTGATATTGCTATGATCTAGATACACTTTCATACACTTTTGATCAAATTTGGACTAACCTATTAACTCAGTGTACCCCAGTACCAGTTTCTGTTTTCTGTTGTTTTTCTATTTCAGTTTTCCCCCATATTAAAAGTGCTTCAAAAATCCGGGAAAAATCTGATAAAAAATCAGCGTAAAGGAAGCTTCCAGTGTCCCAAAGGAGGGCCGAAGGGGCCCCACGTGGTTCCCAGGCGACCAGGTGGCGCGGCATAGGATGGGGTCGCGTCGGGTGGCCGCCTGGATACCTGGTGGCCCCCCTGGCTTCCCCCCTTCGCCTATTTATTCCCCGTTACGCGAAACCCCCGAAGACAGAACCCTTTTTCGCGATCTCGCCTCTGCTCCGCCGCCGCCGCGCTTCAAAGATTGGGAGCGCCAGCAGACTTCTTCCCGGCACCCTGCCGAAGGGAGGATCGACCTCCGGGAGCTTCCCCTCCACCATGGACGCTTCCCGGATGTGTCATGAGTAGTTTCCTTTGGACCCTGGGTCCGTGATCAATAGCTATGTGATGTTCTCCTCCCCTCTTCGTTCTTCATCGTTTAGAACTCGTGAGCTGCCCTACATGATCGAGGAACATATGTAATATTTGTTCTGTTCCTATGCTGAGTTTGATGGGGTCTGATGGATTATGAGTTTATGTTCAGATTGTGATAGAGTAATATATTTTGTTCTTATCTTTTATATTTTTGTTCCTAAGTAATTCTTGCATGTTCTCCGTTGCTGTTTATTGCTTTGGCCAAGCAGTAGGTAGTAACTCCAAGAGGGAACGTTATGCTCGATTGCGGGTTCATGCCCCCTGATGACACGCTTGAGTGACAGAAACAAGAGTCTAGGGGATGTGCTGTTGCCACAAGGGGGAAAACAATGGTGCTTGTAACCGAGGTTTCAAGGATTGTTTACTTTACGTAAAGTGATTTTTAATGCAGTTGTCTATTGCTTTGGGTTTACACTTTGGGTGGGCTCGCAACTTAATACCAGCGAGATGTTCTGGATAGATATCTCAAGGTGGATGATTGGTAGTAGATGCAGTTGGATTTCGGTCTACTTATTTTGGCGTACCGCCAATGCTTTTGAGCCTCTTCCTTTCTTTGTAGCATAGTTAGCATTGCGGTGCGTTTGTAATCCTGTCAATTGCCCATCTGTAATTTGTTTACCTCGCATAGCAGTTTTATCGTCTTTTGGGAGAGAGACATCACTAGTGAACATCACGGGACCCCGGTCCATATTCTCATCATTGTTTACACGCTTATTTACTTTTTTGCTTTTACTTTCTGTTGCTATCATTATCATTACCCCTTGTGTTTTGATCCTTTGTAAACAACAAGACCGGAGAGATTTACAACCTCTCTGAACTTCGTTGGGAGCAAAGTTATTTGTGTTGTGTGCAGTTCCACGTCAGTTGCACCGTTGACGCCTACTTATAATTGTCGGAGTCCTACGGGAGACAAACCCTATCCTCTACATAGGGGAAACTTGCCGCTACGGTTCATCTCACCTTCCACTTGGGGTAACCAACGAAGGGCTGGAAGCAATTGTCATCTCTCGAGTATCAAACACCACTAGGAAATAACAAAACAATTAAATATCAAACAACACATATTACTTCAACATCATATGACTACTAACAACTAGACTTCTCCCATGTCCTCAAGAACTAAAGTAACTACTAACAAGACATACAAGAGATCATGACCAGTGGTGATAAAGAGATGATAAACAATCTGGACATAATAATATTTCTCCAACAAAACTCAATAGTATTCACCACAAAGGAGTAATCAATACTAGTAGAGTAGAGAGGATAAATAGTACGGATTACAACACAAGGTGCACATGTGAGATGAGATATGATGGTGGTGGAGATTGTGCTGATGTTGGGGATGATGTTGATGATGATCTCGATGATGCCCGTGACGATGGTGACGATGGCGATGATCTCCCCTTCCGGGAGGTGTTCTCCCCAGCGGAATCTGCCCGCCGGAGATTTCTTTTCTTCTCTGCAGGTTTCCGCCATGGAGCGGTGGCGGAATGATGTGCGAGGTAATGATAATGATTTCTCGCCCTTCGTTGGTGAGCCCCAAGTGGAAGGCGTGATGTAGCACAGCAGCAAATTTCCCTCAGTAAAGATACCAAGGTTTGTCTCCAGTAGGACTCCGGAGATGATAAGTAGGTGTCAGCGGCGCTACTGACGCGGAACTGCACACAGACACAAATAACTTTGTTCCCAACGAAGTTCACAGAGGTTGTCAATATCTCCGGTCTTGTTGTTCACAAAGGATCAAACACAAAGGATAATGATACAAACTGAAAGTAAAAGCAGAAAAGTAAATGAGCGTGTAAACAGTGATGAGGATATGGACCGGGATACGTGATGTTCACTAGTGATGTCTCTCTCCCAAAAGACGATAAAACTGCTATGCGAGGTGAACAAATTACAGAAGGGCAATTGAAAGGATTATGAACGCACCGCAATGCTAACTATGCTACAAAAGAAAGGAAGAGGCTCAAAAGCACGGGCAGTACGCCAAAATAAGTAGACCAAAATCCAACTGCATCTACTACTAATCATCCACCTTGAGATATCTATCAAGAACATCTCGCTGGTATTAAGTTGCGAGCCCCACCTAAAGTGTAAACCCAAAGCAACAGACAACTCCATTAAAAAGCACTTTGCGTAAAGTAAACAATCCTTGCAACCGCGGTTACAAGCACCGTTGTTTTCCCCCTTGCGGCAACAACACATCCCCTAGACTCATGTTTCTGTCACTCAAGCGTGTCATCGGGGGGCATGAACCCACAATCGAGCATAACGTTCCCTCTTGGGGTTACTACCTACTACTTGGCCAAAGCAATAAACAACAATGGAGAACATGCAAGAATTACTTAGGAACAGAAATATATGAGATAAGAACCAAATATATTACTCAATCACAATCTGAACATAATCTCATAATCCATCAGATCCCATCAAACTCAGCATAGCAATAGCAGAAAGATTACAAAAGTGCCTCGATCATGTAGGGCAGCTCACGAGGTCTAAACCATGAAGAACAAAGAGGGGAGGAGAACGTCACATAGCTACTGATCACGGACCCATGGTCCAAGGAAAACTACTCACGAGACATCCGGGAAGCATCCTTGGTGGAGAGGAGACTCCCGGAGGTCGGCCCTCCCTCCGGCAGGGTGCCGGGAAGAGGTCTTCTGGTGCTCTCGATCTCGGAAGCGCGGCGGCGGCGGAACAGAGGAGAGATCGCGAAAAAGGGTTATGTTCTCGGAAGTTTCCCGTGACGGAGAATATATAGGCGAAGGGGGGCAGCCAGGGGGGCCACCAGGGGTCCAGCCGCCCCCCTGGCGCGGACAATCCCTAGGGCGCGCCACCAGGGCGCCTGGCCCCCTGGTGGTGGCCCTTTGGCCCCACCCAGGTTCTTCCGGAAGGTTCCTTCACGCTGATTTTTTATCTGAATTTTCCCGAATTTTTGGAGCACTTTTTATATGGGGGAAAACTGAAATAGAAAAACAGTAGAAAACAGGAACTGGCACTGTGGTGCAATGAGTTAATAGGTTAGTCCAAATATGATCAAAAGTGTATGAAAGTGTATCTAGATCATAGCAATATCACACAAAACATGCATGGAGCAAGCAGAAATTATAGATACGTTTTGGACGTATCACGAAACTCATGAAACTCCTCCTCTTTTAGGGTTTTCAGATGACGAGGAATAAATAGGCCAGAGGGGTAGCCTGGGGTGGCCCCAGGGGTCCAGGCGGCCACCCGGCGCGCCTGGGCACCTAGTGGTCCCCCTTTGGTTCCCGTTTTGCGTGTCTCTGCCATTCTTCTGGAAAACAGCCTCCGTTTATTTTCAGGTAATTTGCAGGTCTTCTGATTCAGCAACTCTGCATCCACTTTTTACCATGAATCCTGCGTCTGCTGCTTCGGCATCGGAAAGTTGCAAACCGTGTAAAACAAGCCAAAACAACATTAGAATAGCATCATAGCATGAAATATATCAATGAATAGGGGTGAATTACGATATAAAATAGTGATGCATTTTGGACGTATTAGGCTTACAACTTAATACCAGCGAGATGTTATAGATAGATATCTCAAGATGGATGATTAGTGAGTAGATGCAGATGGATTTCGGTCTACTTATTTTGGCGTATCGCCCATACTTTTGACACTCTTACTTGAAACGGAAATCAGATAGAAAGAGGTCTCAACCTGCAACTTGTGTAACCCCCAAATGCCACACCATTCATCCTTATCTCCCGGAGTTAATACCACCTCAGTGGTCTCAACCTGCAACTTGTGTAGCTCTTCTCTGGCCAAAACCGAAAGAGTTGGGTGAAAGTTTGCACCCAGTGTTCCAGAAGTTAACAATTTCTGAACTGACACATCGATAGTCTTTGCAAAAGTCTACAGTCTGGGGTAAGTCTAGGAGAGAATTTTCTCAGTCCATAGATCTTTCCAAAATAGCATAAATGAGCCATCTCCAATCTCAATTTTGGTAACCTCCCGATAAATTGGGGATAATTCAAACACATCATGCCACCAGAAAGAACCACATGTGTCCATTGCATGAGGAACCCCATCAGCAAAATACACCCACAGAGGAGTTGCACCCACGGAACATCACACTTGTTATAAAATTTATGCAGTTGTTTCAAAAGAAGCCCCTGGTTTTGTAGCTGAAGATCAATAATACCTAGGCTCCCTTTATCCTTGGGACGACACACAAGCAGCCACACCGCCAGGGATCAGAACCTGGTGTCTCTCTCCCCCGACTTGGACCAGATGCAATGGCTTCTCAGTTTGTCCAGGTTCTCAATGATTTTAGTAGGGAGCTTGAGAGAGCACATAGTGTAGATGGAGAGCGACGTGATCACCGAATTCACAAGGGTCAAATTTGAACCGTAATCCAAAATAGAAGCAGCCGTGGAGAGTTTCCTCTCAACCGAGGCGACCATGGGCATAAGATCGTTCACAGAGGGCCTATTAGTCCCAACGGGGAGCCCAAGATAAGTGAACGACATAGAACCGACAGAGCACCCCAACAATGCTGCCAGATCATTAGCGAGTCTAGGATGGTTATTGATGGGTATGAGAGTGGATTTCTGGAAGTCTATTCGGAGCCCCACAGAGGACGTTTAATCTTGCAGGATTTTCTTGATTTACAGAACTTGCTCAGCATCAGCAGGCATAACAATTATCGTATCATCCGCGTACTAAATAATCGGGGTAGTCTGTTTCGTGTGAGGGTACATGCAGATGTAATTCTCCCCTGCAGAACTGATCATTGATCGCCGCCTGCAAAAGATCTGCGACAAGGGAAAAGATTAGAGGTAACAACGGATCGCCCTGTCTAACACCACGTTTGCATTTGAATTGACGACCAGGGGAGCCGTTGAGGAGCACTGCAGACGCGGCAGAGGAGAATAAAGATTCAATCCACCCAAGCCATTTCTCATCAAATCCCATACAACACATGATCTCAATCATAGGGGTGTGTTCGATTGTGTCAAACGCTTTAGCGAAATCCAATTTCAGGATAACTGCACTCCGCCCCAAAGTCTGACAAAGATGAAGGTATTCAGAAGCCCACACTAGGCAATCCTATATTGATCTTCCGCGCAAAAACCATACTGGTTATGGTGTATAATTTTCAAGATCACCTTCTGCAGACGATTATCCAGAAGCTTGGTGATGAGTTTCAGACAACAATTCAGCAATGTGATCGGCCAAAAATCTTTAGGATTTTTAGGTGACTGTATCTTGGTATAAGTGTGATAAATCCCCCATTCCAACTCTCTAGGTTCAGTTCGTCATCATAGAAATAAAAATAGAGCTGGTAGAAATCCCCTTTGATCAAGTGGAAACAAGATTTGAGGAATCCACCACTAAACCCATCAGGACCGGGTGCACGGTCAGCTGGCATCTTCCGGACAACATCGTCAATTTTTGCCATAGTGAATGGGACCGATAGCCCTTCCAATCCATCGACCCGTTTGGCAATCGCTCGTACGTCAAAAATAATGTTTGTAGGATCCGATTGCGCGAGCCTTTCTTTATAAGCATGATATAGGACAAATTCCATGCCAACATGGTCAGAAACCACCGAACCATCCGACATCGGAAGGGAAGCTACATATTTTCTCCTATAACGCTCTGTGGCCATCCTGTGAATTTTTTTTAGTGTTACCATCCCCAAACTTGAAGTATCTGACACTGCATATTTTTTCCAGTAAAGTTTCTTGCATTCCAGCAGAGAGAGCAAGTGCTTTTTCAGAATAAGGCGAAAATTCCATTCAGGATCAGAAAAAGGACGTCGTTCTTCTAATAGATCAATATCAGAGAGCACCCGATTGGAATTCTCAATAAATGTGGAGAGCGCGAAGCACCCCGACTCCAATTTTTCAGTTCATATCTCAAAAATTTGAGTTTTTTACACAACAACGCAGCTGAGTTTGGAGCGTTGTGATGTCTATGGCAGACTTTATGAACCACCTCAAAGAATCCAGGACAATTTCTCCAAAAATCTTTGAATATGAATATCTTTTCTTTCGGGATGTGCGTCTGAATACTAACATAGCAAGGAACATGGTCATAGACTGGTTTGCGAAGCGGTAAAACTACCGTGTTAGAAAATTTGACCGCCCAATTAACGGTGGTAAAATGCCAGTCAAGTTGCTCTAAGAGAGGGGTGGCCTGCATATTGCTCCAGGTAAAAGAGCGCCCTTTGTTTGGCAATTCAACAAGGGATTCCGAACGGATAAAATCATCCAAGATTAACATATCGGCAGGGTTACCCCCTCCCTTATTCATGTTATCCGGAGTGCGGATGTAGTTAAAATGCCCAATCAAGATCCAATCCTCACCGGCATGATTAATCAGGTTAAAAAGCAAGTTAGTAAATGTTGTTCTATTCGGACCAGAACAGGGACCGTAGACGTTGACCAACGTCCAGATATCTCCAGATTGTGTAGAGGAGAAACGAACAGCTAACGTAGGCTAACTCAAGCTTGCTGGAAAGCTAATGAACAGAGCTGCCTAATCACGACTGAAAATATTCAGAAGAGGCAAGAGAAATGCCAAACAAATAGAGGTGTGAAACCTCTAACCGAGAAGAACTGGAAAATATCCCACATCAAAAAACACAATAGAAGATGCATATGAAATCCGTTTTCGATGAAGAACAGCTTGTCATGAAGAAGACCACAAACTCAAAAACTCACGAAGAGAAAAGGCCAAACAAGAACCAATAAAGATGATTCCAAGGATGCAAAGGTTTGAGCTCTCCACGAAAAATTAGGCCTAGCCTATAACACGGGCTCCTAACTACCACCAAGAGACCGGTAAACGAGACACCTATCTATGTCAAACCTTTGTCTTGCGCATAATCCACTTGAGTTTGATGATGATGATCATGCGCGCCTCAAGTTGAACATCTTTGTTGATTGCGTCGACTCGATGAAGAGTAGTAGATTGCTCCCCCATAATCCATTATGGGTGAGCATCTTTTAGGTACATCTTCACAAGACCATTATCACCAAATGGTCGGCAAGCTCCAAGAATATGAATCTTCGTGATGCTCCTCTTGAACTTGCACACATCAACCTGGCTAATCTCTGGATAACTCCACGAATAACACCTTGGTCAACACATAATCTTCATCTTGCAACCTTGAAGTCGACCTAAGATCTTCAAGCGTTTCCTAAGGACAAACCTTAAAGTATAAATCAAGGAAACCGTTAGTCCATAAATATTGTCATCAATTACCAAAACCAAACATGAAGGCACATGCCCTTTCAAGTTGCAAGCCACAAGTAATGTTATGAACTCAAAGCAACGGACAACTACATTCACTCTATGTGTAATGTAAGAAACCTTTGACACGCAGTCAGAAGCACCGTTGTTTTACCCCCTAATGGCAACAACACATTCCCCGGTCCCATGTTTCTGTCACTCAAACTGGACATCATGAGGTATGAACCCACTATCTAGCATAACGCTCCCTCTTGGAGTTACAATCTACTACTTGGACAAAGCAATAAACTACAATGGAGAACCTGCAAGAACACTCAAGAACACAAACTAAAAGAGATCAAAATATATTACTTCCAAACATAATCTCATAATCCATTGTATCTCAGCAAACACAACATAACCACAAAGAAACTATAAAATATATGCCTTGATCATGATAGGAAGATCACAAGGACTAAACATTGAAGCACAAGATCGGAGAGAATACAACAACTAGCTTGCTGCCATGAACCCTGGGAGGTCCAGTGAGGAACTATTCACGAAGCATGTCTGAGGCAATCATGGTGAAGATAGAAAATAATAGTCTCATCAAGACAAGCATGAGGACAACAATCTTCACCACCAAATGAGTGCACTAAGATGACTAGAATCACTACAGGAAAAAAGAGTTTTGTTGTCAGCCAAAGCTGACGGGAAACACCTGAAAAGTTGACGGAAAACATTTTGTCAGCTCCTCAGTCGACAGTGAGCTGCTTTGCCGTCAGCTTATAATCGACCGACGGCAAAGACAATGTCGTCAGCTTTTTTGCGCCAGCTGACGGCATAGCAGCTCGTACGGCTAGCTTCTACCTTAACACCGTGGGCTGAGTTAACAGTGTGCTTTGCCGTCAGCTAAGGTCCTGGAAGACAGCAAAGCCCTATCCTGGGTCCACATGTCAGTTGTTTGCCGTCAGCTTTGCCCTGGCTAACGGCATAGAAACCTGCTATGGGACCGCGTGTCAGCCCGACATATGCTGTCAGCTTAGCGCGGGCTGACGGAAACAAGCCTACTCTTGGCCGTCAGCTAGCTTAAGGCTGATGGCAAAGCCTTGACCAAATGGTCACTTCCACAGCCCAGATTGCACAGGCTGCTGCCACGTGTCCCCTTTGCCGTCAGCTTACCGACGGCCACGGCAAAGCTCTCTGTTTCTTTCTTTTTTGTTTGTTTTCTTTAATTCCCTGCATTTACACAAATAACATATATATATATATACACCACTGGCCCAACATTACAACAATATATCACAACATGAAACAAGTTGGTGCAACACTGGCCCAACATCACAACAATATATCACAACATGAAACAATAGAGTGCACATGTATCTACAAGAATTTACATACCCACTAGTCCACTAGTGCATACAAAAAGTTCAAAACAACAACAATCATCATCTACATAACCACAAGAGTCTACAAAGTGCCCAACATCTCACAAATGCATATATAAAGACTAACATCCTATATCTTGAAAACAAAGAAGCATCCATCCATGCATCTAGGCAAATATGCAAAATGAAAACATAATCATATGTTAGTTATGGAAAAGAAGAAATCCAAAATGATTATATATGGAACTAGTTATTATGAAATGAAGCTAAGTACATATCAGTTTTGGCCTTTATTACAAGCTACGTATAAAAAAGAAAAGGAAGAAAAGAAGAACAAGGAGAATAAGATTAAGGAGAAGAAGAGGAAGAATAAGAACAAGATGAAAAGAAGAAGAGAAGCTGGAGAAAAAGAAAGAAGAGAAAAAGTAATAATAAGAAGATCATTTCTTCTTTTACTTTCTTTTTCACCTCTTTCTTCTTCATTTCTTTCTTTTCCTCCTCTCCTTCTTATTCTACTATACTTCTTCTTCTTAGACCTGAAGAGCTAAATATATCTCATTTTAGATCTAACTAAGTCATTAATTCATTTTTTAGCTTTATATGCAAAGTATAAGTCATTTTTATGGTTTATAAGTAACTAAGCTAGTAAATTCATTATTGAGCTTTTATAAGACAAGTATAAGTCATTGTTGAACTTAATAAGCTTATAAAATCAAATTTGAGCTTTATAAGCTTATAAAGCCAAGTTTGAGCTTTATAAGCTTATAAAGTCACTATTTAGCTTTTATAAGCCAAGTATGACTCAATTTTCATCGAACTAAGCTATTAATATCATTTTTTAGCTTTATTTGCTTATGAAGTCATTGAGGAGCTATTATAACCAAGTATATGCCATTTTTTAGGTTTACAAGCTTATAAAGCCTTAAGAGCTAAATATATCTCATTTTAGATCTAACTAAGTCATTAATTCATTTTGAGCTTTATATGCGAAGTATAAGTCATTTTTAAGGTTTATAAGCCACTTAAGCTAGTAAATTCATTATTGAGCTTTTATAAGACAAGTATAAGTCATTGTTGAACTTAATAAGCTTATAAAGTCAAATTTGAGCTTTACAAGCTTCTAAAGCCAAGTTTGAGCTTTATAAGCTTATAAAGTCAGTATTGAGCTTTTATAAGCCAAGTATAACTCAATTTTCATCGAACTAAGTTAATAATATCATTTTTACCTTTATGAGCTTATGAAGTCATTGAGGAGCTATTATAAGCCAAATATATGCCATTTTTGAGGTTTACAAACTTATAAAGCCAAGTATAAGCTTTATAAGCTTATATAGTCATTTTTTAGCTTTTATAAGCCAAGTATAAGTCAATATTTATGTAACTAAGCTATTAAAACCATTATTGAGCTTTATGAGCTTATAGTCATTGATGAGGTTTATGTAACTTACCGGAGGCCACCTCAAGGTTGAGAAGCGCCGCCACGTGGGTTGTGAGATGTAGCTCTTGAATTACGCTACAGCAAAGGATGAGTTGCAATGTGGTAAGCATGATGACACTTGATGGTATAAGACCGGGCTATATTGATCATTGAAAGAAACTTACCATTCCGGGAGGAGAAACGATAGGCGTCGGCATCGGTGGAGGGGTAAGACCTTGCTTCTCCCACATACTCTGCGAGTTAGTTTTTTGAGGACTCAAGCATATTAGCAAGTGAACCAAATATATGCATATGCATTCTTGACGGATATATATGCAGAAGTACTAACTTACTGAGAAGTGGTCGTCCATGGCCTTCGTCTGGGCATTATTGTGTGCCCTCTCCTCCTCGAGTATCCTCTGGGTCCTCTCCTCTGCCAGCCGGTCCCTCTCCGCAAGCTTCTCCGACAACATCTCTTGTGTCGCCTGTCTCTCCCTCTGAATGGCGTCCAGCAAACACTCAGGAATATAGCAATTAATTTCATCATCGCTACGCAATCTAAATAACGGAAGGACAATTGAGACAAAGTTATACCTGGATAGCAATGTCAACTGGCCGCGGCCGAGGTCGTACAGTAGGAGCAGAGCTCGTTTCCCTCGCCTTGATCTAAGGTAGAGTCTCTGGGCAATGTACGAAGCCATTGCACATGGAGGTGCTGGCATGATGCTTACCGCCACCAGAAATCATCAAGGCCTTCGGATCCATCTCCTCCTCGCTCGGGTCAAACTGAGGACCGCGTAGCTCTTTCTCCACCTCAGAATAGGCCACCATCTTGTGGTAGGCTGCAGCGCTGGTGTATGCCTCAACACCGTCGGTCTCGGAATATTCCTTCACGGTATTGTACTTTCCCTTATGGGACATGGAAAATGAGCGAAATCCCCTAGGCACAAGCTGATTATGATGTTTCTCCTACAATGAAAAGCAAAGTATCTAATCAGTACAAGAAAAAGCATGAAACAAATCAATTGATTAATGATTAAAGGACATGAAACTGAAAACAAGGCACATACCAATCTTTTGGCATACTCGTTGACGTTGAGATTTCCTTGGTGGTGTGCCACACCTACCATTTGTGTATGCCTAGCCTTGGCGCTTTTGTGGGTGTACAGCCAGGCATCACTGAGCCATTTTTCCACTATCACCTCAAAGCAATCCATCTTATTTGCACACCATCTCGGGGGCGCCTATGAATTAATAAGCTTATAAAGGCACTGAATAACATTTATAAGCCAAGTACAAGTCAAGTTTTATGCAACTAAGCTATTATTATCATTTTTGAGTTTTACAAGCTTATAGAGCCAAGTTTGACCTTTATAAGATTATAAAGCCAAGTTTGAGCTTTGTAAGCTTTTAAAGCAAAAGTTTGACCTTTATAAGCTTATAAATCCAAGTTTGAGCTTTATGAGCTTATAAAGCAAATGTTGGAGCTAACTAGGCCTTACTTATAAGTGTAGGAATTTGAATTAGTTAGTAATTTACCTCCAAGTATTGTTCCTTCTCAAGGAAAACTTTTCTACACTTCTTCTTCGCCTTCTTCACGCCCTTCTTGGCGTACCAATCTCGAACACACTGAACACGCATCTCGTGCCTTGTGTTCGTGAGTAGCCTCACTATATCCTTCTCGAGATTTTTCTGGGCCGCCGTCTCCATCCCCTCCTCAACCCTATAGTAGCACTGAAATTGCATCGAACACATGCTTAGATGAGTGAAATGATTCCAACGCTAATAAATTATTTCAATTCTTAGAATACTTACCCAAAAAGTAGCCACCACCATATCGGCTCTGGTATGGCATTCAACATTGTTGATGCGTTCATCTGGCGGGGCCGGGGCGGCTTTGTAGTGCGGCCAAGTGAGGCCGGGGCGGCTTTGTAGTGCGACCAAGTGAGGCCGGGCTCAGGAACCCTACCCTCAATAGGCAACTGCATTAGCCCGGGGAAGTGCTCCTTAAGCACGGCACCAAGGAGGCAGTTCAGATTCCGGACACCCTCCGGGTAAGTCCACCCCCTGCGAAATAAGAACACAAAGACATTAGTTGTTGTTGGAACATATGTACATGTATGATATATAGAAAGAACACAAAAAATTCATCAACATACTTCTCCCCATCTGGCGCAATCAACGACCTCTGCGCAGGGTCTGGTCGTGGTGGGAGCCGTGTCATACCACACTGGTACACCGGCTTCTTGGAAGAGGAGCTCCCCTCACCCCCCTCAGCCCCTTCATCACTATCATCATTGCTATCCTCAGCATCAGCATCATCATCATCAGTGCGAGCACGCTCATCCCAAGGATCATCTCAACGAGGCTTCGCCAACTGCCTCGGTGCCTCCGGTGTCTCTTACTGCACCGGTGCCCGCTGCTCCTGCGCCGCCGACTTCACTGGTGGCCACTGCTCCGGCGCCGCCGACAACACCGGTGCCTGCTGCTCCGGCACTGCCGACTGCACTCGTGAGACTGTCCTGTGAGTGGGTGACTCAGATAGAGGTGGTGGTGAGTGGCTTCTATCAGCCGCCCTGATCGCTTTTGAGCAACCACCTTCTCGACCACCTCCTCGACCACCGGGTTTAGCTCTCTTTTGCCCTTTTCCCCGACCTCTCCCACGAGGCTGCTCAGCACGCGCCGACAGCGAGTTGGCTGCTACAATATCCGCCAGCAACTCTCTCCGTAGAGGGAGAGGTGGTCGAGAATCCACCGGTGGGTCATTCGCCCTGCGGCTCGCCATGTGTCAACACCTGTTACAGAGTAAAGATGAATTAGTACAGTAAGGAAATAAATAATACAAATTCATATACAAAAAACAAACATATGCATATAAAGATGAATTAGTACGGTAAGGAAATAATTAATACAAATTCATATATACAAAAAACAAAAGAAAGTTGGGATGGATACAACTAATGATAGTCTGGATCATCTGTATCTTCTCCAGGATCAATAAAAACATCATCGTCACTATCACGTGTGTCGTCATGAATGGTCTCTTCTCCGGGATCAGGTTCAGCGGCAACCACATTTCGAAAGCCTTTTTGTAACCGGTCAAGCAATGATAGGTCATCCACATCGGTAACCTCTTCGTGTTCCACTTCTTCCTCTTCCTCCTCATCATCATCGGTAACCTCTTCTTCTTCCACTTCTTCCTCTTCCTCTGTATTGTCATTCTCTACTTCCATGTTCTGACCAAACATAGAGGTGTTTCCGAAATTTTTTTTGGCCACACGTGTTTCTTGGAAGAATTCTCCTTCATATGTGTCTGGGTCTATGTGAGGTTCATAATGCTCTTCATTGGAGGCAAGTAGTTTACCATGTGGCGGCACGTCGTACACGACATACCAATCTTCGAGATTCTTTACACTTTGGCAGGCCCATGGAAGATAGAAAACTTGTGTGGCCTGTTGAGCTACAATATAAACATCGGCAACATTTAAACAGTTCTGCTGTTTAATTTCAACTAGCCCAACATGCTCATGAGTTCGTCTAGTGTCCTTCGGATCGAACCAATGACATTTGAAGACAACAGCATTCGGAGGATTTTCACCATAATATAGCAGTTCATATATTTCTTCAACTATTCCATAATACTCGACACCTCCATCTATTGCGGACACACCGGAATTCGTTGTTTTCCGACCGGGCATAGTTTTCTCTTTCCTACCAGTACGAAAGCGATACCCATTGATGTTGTATTTTTCATATGTATGGACCTTAAAGTCAAAACCATTTGCGATTTGTCTCAATTCAGCGTCCATCGACTCTGAATTAGCCTACAAGTTCAAATGGAAAGGCTTGTTGTATTAGTCTGAACTGAGACAACGAAGAAATGAAAATGGCCTATATATTATATAGGAAGTACCGTGTGTGCAAACCAAGAGATGAAACCTGGATTGCCGCCTCGCCGCTTCTAAAGAAGATTAATCTCTTCGATGGAGTCTTTTTCGATCGCCACTCCATTCGAGAATTGCGCGACGAATCGACTGTATCAAATAATAAAGAGAAGTTAGACACAAAAATCGCCAAGAAGTTGCGGAACAATTAATATGTACCGAGCACTTACTCGATATACGGCCGCACTTCCGTCATGTTGGTCAAGATATACTATGTAATGATGCCCCATTCCACGAAGGTCAACGTCTTTGTGTTCATAACCCCACAAGGTGCGAGGCTCCCTTTAAAAAATTTGAACTTGGATTCATGTCGCTCGGGGTCGCCAGTATTGTACCGAGGCTTTGGATTATGCAAACTGTGATTAGTGGCAGCATAGTGTGCTGTCACGAAGTTTGCCGCTTCCTCGACAACGAATGCCTCAACCATTGATGCTTCAATTCTCCGTTTATTTTTAAATTTTGCTCGAAGTGTCTTCTGCATTCTCTCAGTTGCATAGCACCAACGGTTTTGCACAGGGCCACCCAATCTTGCCTCCATTGGTAGATGCAAAATCATATGCTGCATCAGATTAAAGAAACCCGGTGGAAAGATCTTCTCTAACTTGCATATCAACTCCGGCGCCAGTTTTTCCATCTCTTCTATCACAATAGGCGATAGTTCTTTAGCACAAAGAACACAGAAGAAATAGCTCAGCTCTGCTAGTACTAGCCATTCATCCTCGGGGATGTAGCCGCGCAACATCACCGACATTATCCGCTCAAGCCATATGTGCCAATCGTGACTCTTCAGCCCAAAGATTTTCAACTTTTCAAGACTTTCTCCCCTTGCTAGATTTGCTGCATAGCCATCGGGGAACATCAACATTTTTTCACCCACATGAGGATTTCCCTCATGTGTTCCCTTTTAAGATTGAACCAGGCCTTTGGCTTCTCCCAATTCTTCTTCCCTTTCGGTTGTCGCATGTTCAGTGAATTCATGTTACACAGACTCTCCTGATCGACTCTAGCCTTAACATTATCTTTCCCCTTATCAGTGCCGAACAATGTACCAAAAAGGGCCTCACCCATATTTTTTTCAGTGTGCATCACATCAATGTTGTGTGGAAGAGCAAGGTCTTTGAAATAGGGGAGATCCCAGAAGCATGGCTTGTGGGTCCAGGTGTGTTCAGTACTATATCCCAAGAAATACCCTGGCCGGTTCGGATCAGGCTCTAGTGAGTTCAACTGATCAAGAATTTGTGCGCCCGTCATCATAGGTGGTGCCTCTTGCTCGACAACTTTACCTTTGGTGAAATTCTTCTTGTCTTTTCTGAATCCATGGTCCAGAGGAAGGTATTGTCTATGCAAGTCGAAGCAAGAATACTTGCGACCCTCCGGCAGCCAATGAAACTTAAGAGCAGCCTTGCATTGCGGGCATGGGAACCTTCCATGCACACACCATGCAACGAAAAGTGCAAAAGTCGGCAGGTCATGCATCGAGTACATCAACCAAGCATGCATTCGGAAGTTTGTTTTGCTAGCTGTGTCGTATGTCCAGATCCCATTATCCCAGGCTTCTTTCAACTCATCCATCAACTGTTGCAAGTACACATCCATATTTTTGCCGCGATAGTTGGGCCCCGGAACTATCAACGTCAAGAAGATGTGCTTTCTTTGCATAAGTACTCCAGGGGGTAAATTGAGGGGCATGATGAATACGGGCCAACAACTATACTGGGTTGTCGTCATACCAAAAGGATTGAACCCATCGAGACTAATGGTGAGTGCCGCGTTCTTTGGGTCTTTGGCTTTACCTTCTTTATGTATTTCATTGAACATCTTCCACGCTTCACCATCAGAGGGGTGGGTCAACATCAAATTCCCGTATTCATCTGTAGCACGTCTAATTCCATCTCTGTGCCATGTCATCTGTTTTGCTATTTCTTCAAGCATGTAAAGTCGTTGAAGCCTTGGTAAGATCGGTAGGTAACGAAGAATGTTTACGGGTATTTTGCTCTGTGTCTTCTCCCCAAGACCGTTTTCTACGACAATATACCTGGAGGATTTGCAGCGTGGACAATAATTATCATCCGCATACTCATGCCTAAATAATACGCATCCTTTCTCACAAGCATGTATCCGCTCGATGGGCATCCTCAGTGCACCGAGTATTTTGTCTGAGTGGTATAGTTTTGCAGGCATAATATGACCGTCGGGTAGAAAGCGCCCGAATAAGGTCATCATCGCATCATAGCACTCTCTTCCCAAGTTGAATTGGGCCTTAAGAGCCATTGTCTGTGCGATGGCATCTAGTTGACAAAGCTTGGTGTGCGCATGTCGTGGGAGTTTTGAAGACTCCAACATGGCATAAAAGGCCTTGGCAGTTTCCTCTGGTTCTTCGTCCTTATGCCGAGCATCATTGTAGTCATTAATCATGTCTTCGATCCCTGTACCACAATCCTCGATGCGCTGACACACTACCTCATGTCTGTCACGTTGGGCCGATTCGCCATGAAATGACCACAACGTATAATCAGGCATGAAACCACGCATTTGCAGGTGTTTACCCATTACATCCTTTGTCTGTTGTGAATAGTTCTTACATCTAGTGCAGGGGAACCATGTTCTTGGTTGGCCAACACTAAATGCAACCTCTAGGAACTCCTCGGTCTTGGTCAACCATTCCTCAGTCATATCTTTCTGACTAGGGTGACCGGTGTACATCCACGCACGATCATTCATTCTGGCTAGCTAGCTAGTACAAATTAACACAAGAAGGCATATAATTAATTACGGTGATACGACATATGCACCTACTAGCTAATAGGTAAAGATAGGTCCTAATCCCACCCGAGTATGTGAAGATTGGATTCATTTCCGCATGTTCTCCTCCCGATCCGACGCAAAATTTCGACAACACCTCCCCACGGTTCTCCTGATACACGTCTCGGCATAAACCGAGAGGATGTGTACCCGGAGAACAACAAGGTAGCGCTGACGAAATCCTGCGTCCGATCGGGAGGAGATCATATGGGGAAATGAATCCAATCTACACATACTCGGGCTTTCCATGGATAATGTTGGACAATTCGAAAGAATCCAATTATAAATATGCAAATGAATGCATATTTATAAATGGAATCTTTCGAACGGGAGACGCATATGGGTTACACAATGGAACCTTACATCTAAATTTTAATTCTACCTAACTAGTGTCATCGACATGAAGGCCGGAAGATAGCAAAGGAAAGGGGAGCAAAATATTAGTTATATTTCTTTTCTAACTTCTTCTCTTCTTCTTCCTTCTTTCTTCTATTTCCTTTTATTCTTCTATATCTTCATCTCCTCCTCTTATCCTACAAAAATATGTGCCCAATTCTATGGGATGAAAGTATAACTTACCACCTCTATTTTATTCCATTGAATCAACCTTCTTTGGTGTCTGGATTAAATCTTATAAAAATCTCAAATTGCAGATTTATATTATGAGCAAAGCAATTATATCACCATGACTACTTTAGAGCAAGTAATAAAGGTGCCATAGGAGTTTGTCATGCCATCTAAGGGCATGAAATGATAGGCCCTTATTGTAGCACAAAGCAACTATAGGAATTATCCCCATGGGAGCTATAGACTAATGGCGTCATCAATGCAAAGTTGATATCTTTCTTCCTTTTCTTCCTTTTTTACTTTTCTCATATACTGTAATAGTCACTAGTTAATACTAACAAATTCTTTCTTTTATTTTAATTTTCTTTTCTTTCATTTTATTTTCTAACAAATGTAAGCTAACAAATTTTAACATATTTAAGCTAAGATGAGCTAACATTAACTAATATAATTATAAGCTAACAGATTTTAAAAACTAATCTAACATACTAACTGAATTTCTTCTATTTTTTATACTTATTTTCCTTTCCTTTTCTCCTTTTGTTCTTCGTCTCCACCACTAACACAGTACTAACTACTAGCTAATTGACTAATTCCTAAATCTACCTAAATTAGGTAACTAACTAATTCATAAATGTAACTACACTAAATAACTAATAATTCCTAAATCTAACTACAAAAGTACTAACTACACTAGCTAATTGCAAACAAAAAAATTTAAAAAATAAAGGGGCCATGATCACCGGGGGGAAGAACGCCGGTCTTCAGTGGGTGGCCGGCGATGGATGGGGCTACCAGCAGGGAGGAGGGGCTCGTCGGTCTCCTGTGGTCAGCAGTGGCGGAGAGTGGTCAGAGGAGGGGTCGCAGAGCAGTTGTCCTGCAGATCAAGGGGGCGGATGCGTTAGAGAGGAGGTGGAGAGGGGAAGGGAGAGGGGGTGGGGCTGGGGCTTACCAACGGGGTGGAGGAGCTCGCCGGGACGTTGACTCCTCTAGCGGCGGCAGAGAGGAGGGGCAGCACGGCGGCGACGTCCTGCAGATCTAGGAGAGAGAGGGGGGCTGCGTCAGAGGAGATGGAGAGGGGGAGGGAGAGAGGCGGAGTGAGATGGAGAGGGGAAGGGAGAGCGGCTCACCGCCGGCGGTGACAAGGCAGCGGTGCAGGGCAGGGTGGAGGCGTTGGTGCAGGCGACGGGTGGGACGAGAGGAGTTGGTGGAGAGAGGAGTGTGGGGTGGTGGGGGTTAGGGTCTGCCCACGATCGGGGGTTAGGGCCACGCTTTTCCGTCAGCCGGCTGACGACAACGTCTGCCGTTATGCTATGCCGTTCGCCGGCTGACGACAAAGCTTGGCGCCGTTACGTCGGGTCTGCAAAGGACACGTGGCCTAGGGGAGGCTGTCTCCCGTTCTTTCCCGTTCGCTGTTGCGTTGTTTGCCGTCAGCCAACAGACGGCTTAGAACAGGCTGACGGCATAGCAGCCCTACGCCGTAGGCCGGATCTTTGCCGTCAGCTTTTTCCAAGGCTGACGGCAGAGGATCTTTGCCGTCCGCCACGATGGAAAGCTGACGGCAAAACTCCTGTTTCCAGTAGTGAATTAAGATAGGCACTCAAAGACATACGCTTTCATGTAATCACCAAATAACTGAACACTAAACATGAAAGGTGGACATGAAAGGAGGATATCCACTAGATATGTAACTTCTCTCAGGCGTACGTGATTCTAGGTATATGAAGTATCCACAAAGAAGCATGTACATGTGAAATAGTTACAAAAGGAAAGAACAAGATATCCAAACGAAAGTCATAAATATACGAATAAGATCTTTGCTTGAAAGCATAGACAATGGTTAATATTATCTTATTATATAAAAATGAAATCCACACACACAACCATCAAAGTCATCACAACTATCAACAAGGGAATAAGAGATAGTTTGGATGCTTTGAACAATGAGAAAAGTATCGAAACAAATAACATATCTTGCGATTCTAGAACAATTCAAGAACCGTAACAATTGCAAATGAAGAATGTCATGCCATGAAGCAACCTACAAAAGGTTGAATGCAGGAGATGTATGCATGTAAGAGCAAAGTTTTGCCCCCGTGTGTTTTGGATATTGTTGTACAAAACAGTAGAGGAACTAACAATGTTTTCTAGTGTAAACAGTAGAAAAGGTTCCTGAAGGACAAGCTAGGTGATAAAGCTTCAGGGAAGGTCTTCAAGTTATCGAAGAATTACACCCTGAGTGAAGCTTAATCACGGAGGATTACCCCCAAAAATGAAGGTTTCCTGAAGCTCAACTCATTGAAGGAAATGAAGAAGACGGCGCAAGACTTAGATGTTTTTGCGTAGTTCTTTTTCTGTTCTTTGAGACATAGGACAAACCGTACTATCAAGAGGGGTCTTTAGTTTGTGGACACCAAAGTCATTGCGAAAATGCTCAGATCAAATCCACACCAAGTGAGAAGCCAGAGCGAAGAAATCTCATGTGCACTAAGTTAAGCTTCAGTAGCAAAGACTTCGTTCTTTGGCTTCTGAAGCAGAACTAAGTCCGTGAGTCAGCTTTACTTGTTCCGCAAGTAAAGTTGCGCAGTGATTACAAATCCGACCGTTGTGGACACGTGTCAAGCTGTCACTTCGGGTCAATTTGGTCATTCCGCTCCTCGGGAGAGCCAACTATAAATACTCCGCCCCATCCTCCATTTGCGGGTGGCTGCTCTGAGAATATTCCTGAGAGAGATTGAGGAGAGCACCCCAAAACCCCACCGAAGCAAAACCCAGAATACTGAAGCCTAAATCCCATTGATCTGAGTAGATTTGATATGACTTAGGTGAAAACTTACTAGCCTTTTTATCTTGGATAATTGCAATTCTCCTAGACGGTTAGAGTGCTATTCTTCAGGGAGCGAAGAGTAATTGTCGCCTCGAGGTTCAATTTGTCAAAGGTTTCGATGATTCCTTCAATAATCAACCACGAGTGAAGAACTGACCAAGCTCAAGGAGTTTGGTGCAGTGGAGCAACGGACGGAGAGAGTTTTGCTCCAGGTGTTCAATCACCAGTCCCTCCGACCAGACGTAGCGCTTTGCAGAGCCTGAACTGGTCGAACAAACATCACCGAGTCTCAGTTCGTTTTACTTCAAGCATTTACCTTCATTATTGCACTTGCTTCACAGTTATGCTTCAATGTGTTTTGATTCACTGAATTTAGTTTCGCTTCCAGTTTTACTTCGCTGTTCCGCCTTACTTATGCTTCACTTCATAGTTTCAGTCGAAATTTTTGAAGTGATCATTCACCCCCTCCCGTCAAATCCGGGTCGTTGAGATTCTCTCGCGATCCGCCACGCAATCCTCGCCGTAGAATCCGGAGAGACGGATGCTGGAAGTCCTTCGGTCAGATCTGACAACTCCCGTTAGATCTGCCTATATAAGGCGTCCCCCCCAGCGAATCGAAGTCACCTCCTCATTCACATCTCTCCGGAACCCTATCGCTCCCGAGCGCGCCGCCGAGCTCCTCGTCTCCCTTGCCGTTCTCGCCGCTTCACTGCCTGAAGAGCGCCTCCGTGGACTTCACGCCGTCGATGACCACTTCCTCTCTGCTCATCGCCGCCGTAGCTGCTCGACGCCACCGAGTTAGGGTACGCCGAGCCCTCGATCCAATCTCTGTTTCTCTCTGTTCATCCTATTCTAGATTGGATTCGAGTTCTTAGTCCTCATGTTGGGATGATTTTCTTAGGTTTCTTTGATCCGTTGGATCTTTGCTCCGTTGGGAAACTTGTTTCTGCTAGCTAAAGATTCCCATCTCAATTCAGGTTAGAAGCTAGGGTTAGATGTTGTCTGTTCTATGTTAGGGTTTATCACTCGATTAAGATTGCGAAGTCTAGATCAGAACAGATTGGATATCTCTCCCATACTCAACACTGAATTAAGCAGCTCTGGAAGATTCAATGTTGGACGAATCAAATGCTGCTTCCGACAACGAATCTGAATCTGAAGCAGATGATGAATCAGATCCTCCTCCCCCCAAGAAGCAAAGGCTTCAGATTCCTTTGAAGAAGAAGCCGGGAGAAAAACCTGCTGCCAAAGGTATAAAGATTCAAGACCCCAAGGACAAGCCCTCTGCTCGCCCCACCATTGACCTATCCAACTTAGTGGTTGCGAAGCCCTTGGCATCCAAGCCACTGGCTGATGCTCTCAATACTGAGAGGCGATCGAAACAGAGGCATGACCCTGCCAAGAAAAAATCTGCAAAGGCTTCTGCACCAGCGAAGCCCAAGCAGTCTTCCCCACCAAACCCTTCAGCGAAGCGAAAGCTCACTGAAGAAGAATTAAAACAGAAAGACCTCGCAGAGGCACTTGAGAGAAACATTCTTGCAAGAAACACTGCAGAAAAGAAGAAAGCAAATGAGGAAGCCACACGAAAACAAAAGGAGTTGGACTCCGCTAGACTAGCTGCTGAAAAGGCTGAGACGAAGCGCAAGCTCGCCGAAGCCGAAAAGAATGAAGAGAAAGCTGCCGCTGAAGCCAAACAGCTGGCTGAGCATGAAGCTAAACGCAAGGCCTCTCTCGAAGGCCTCAGGACAAAGAAAGCTGAGAAAGCGGCTAGGGCTAGTCAGAAAAAGTCTGTTGTTGATATGACTCCCTCCACTGAAGCTATTCCATCGAAGCTGAAAGGCATATCTTTGCCTGAAGCTCAAATTGAAGTTGATCGCCATAGTGAACATCAGCTCCCTGACCCTCGTGAAGGCGAACTATGGGATCAGTTGGGCATCACTGAAGCCCTTTGGAAGAAGTGTGCTGCTGAAGAACCTGAAGCTGTTGATCTAGGTGAATTTTATATCTCAAGCTCCATCGAAGCAATGATCTCCACAATGATTAGTCAGCTGAAGGATTTGAATTCAAGGGATAAATCTAAAGTTACAAAGATTCACAACTATCAGAAGCGCGCTGAAACTGAACCAGATGAAGAATTCAAACAACACACATTGAAATTACTTCACCAAGTGACAGATGTCAACACCACCACCAAGGATAACATCAAAATCTTCAGGGGCAAGATTAAAGCTGCTGTTGATGAAAGGGTGAAGACCCATAATGCGTACATTATGGAAAGGGATTCACGGAAGCGCAAGGCTCCGCAAGAAGCCGAACCTGCTGTTGCAAAACCAGTTGCTGCCAAGGCTACTGTTTCAAAGGCTTCGGACCCTTCTCCTAAGAAGAAATCTACCAAGAAGCGGAAGATCACATTGGCTTCAGCTGCTGACATGGACACTAGTGATGAGCAGCCGAAGGAAACCCCTGAAGCAGTTCCCACTCCTGCTCCGAAGCCAAAACCATCCCAGCCAATACCAAAAACTTCAGCTCCACCCACCAAAACTCCCACACCTCCTCCTACCAGATCCACTCCCAAACCAACTCCACCACAACAAGCTCCTACCCCCAAGAGAATTCCTACCCCCACTCAAACCCCTGCTCCAACTCCCGCACCCATTCCACCCCGTGCACCCACACCCATCTGTGCTCCAACCCCCGAACCACAAAGTATTCAAACACCACCTGCTGCTCCCGCACCACCTCCATCACCTCCCCATGAAGCACATCAACCCTCTCCATCCCACTCCAGAACCCGTGGCACCCGAGACTTTTCCTCAGCCAGAACCGCACAAGAGTCCGAATCCAATGTGCCTCGCACCGAAGCTCATGACGATGAAGATGAGCAATTACAGATATTGAATCTTTCGCAAGAGCAAGCGCTTATAGTCGCTCAAACTGCTGGCCCTTCTAGACCCAATCCAACAGCTCGTCTGAAAAGGTTTCGCGTGCATTCGCGCCCCTGCCAAGACAGCTTGAGTCAAATTACCCTCGTGAAACTTTTCCTATCTTCAAGGGCGCTGGTTATTCTTCAAGGCATGGTCCGGATTTCAGTTTGGAACAACACCAGAAGCGCCACCGTTTCTTTGGTGTCAGTCCTTATGCTTCAGCTCGGACTACAGATGATCTTCGTTTCTGGACTGCAGAGCAACAAATTTTATACACCAAAGTCTTCTGTCAGCAAGGTGTTCTGTTTAGGCACAAATATCTGGATATGCGAAGTCTTTCCACTGCCACTTGCTTCCAGAACATCACCGAAACCATTGAGAATCAGAATCTCACAAGATTTTTTTCTTTAAGCACTCCCTTCAATTCTGAACTCATCAAGCAATTCTATGCCACTCTATATGTTTCTGGTGATGCAAATCTTCAGAATGTCTTCAGAATGGATGATTCAAGGTCAAATCTTCAGAATGTCTTCAGCCGAATTCATGGAGATAGTAAATATTCCAAGGCTTTCTGGAGTTCAAGAAAAGGTTCACTTAGAACCTGATCTGGCTGAAGAACAATTTTCTACCCTGATGGATACTGAGGTTACTGCAAATCCTGAAAACATTCGCCCGACGCATTTGAACTTCATCTCCAGGACTTGGTTCTACATCTTGTCCAACTCTTTGATTCCATTGAGTACTGCTTCGGAAGAATCAAACATTTATCCTGAGAAAAGGCATGCCATTATGAAGCTCACTCATGGTCTCATCTTTGACTTTGAAGACTGCTTCATTAGGAACTTGGTTCATGCAGCAGAGCTTCCATTCACACTGAAGCCTTATGCTCCCTGGCTGCAAGTTGTCTACGATTATGGAAGAAATGAAGATTTTGTGGCTCGCCATCATCTGAAGCTTTTCCTTCCACCAGTGCGTGACACTTTGGAATTTCTGAGGAAGCCCAATGATCCATTTGCAACATATGTTGGTGTGCGCCATGAAGTTAATGAGCGCAACTTATCCAAGAAATTCCAGAAAGACTGCCACCACTTTGAAGTTACTCTTCGGTCGCAGCAAATGCTTGAAAACTTCATTGAAGCCAATCAGCGCCAGATGCAATGTCTTGTTGATGAGATAAACACAGTTGGCAACATTGCACCCAATAACAATCAGTATTTGCGTGTTCTCAAGCGTCATTCAAGGAAGGGGCTCCGGAAATTCCACTCCGTAAAAGGCCTTCGAAAAGATCTCATTTACAAAGAATATGAGCACCTCCAGCGAAACTTTTCCCGTGATGATACTATGGACCGCCCGAATCAAAAGATCCCTCCCCTACACAAGATTGATGAAGTCTTCTTCGTCAACGAACCAGAACCCATCAGGCCTGACACCGTCTCTATAAACGACTCCATCACCTCAAAGGACAACGACGGCCTCGAAGATAGCGACCTCGACATCAACTTCATCACCCAGACGCGCCACGAAGCCATTCCTTCGTCTTCTTCCGAAGAAGAATCCTCTGGCGATCAATCTTCGTCGGATGAATCTTCGTCACGCTCAGCTTCGTCGGGTTCCCAGGGTGCTGATGCCGCGCAATAGATCTCTCGAACCTCTTCCCAAACTTTTGTCCAATCATTGACAAAAAGGGGGAGAATGAGGGAATCGATGAGTTAGCTTTGCATCATGGAAAGGGCTTTTGCTATTTTCTTTTGCTTCACTTGGTTAAGTTACAACAAACATTCCATTCTCTTCGATTGGGTTGTAACTTAAGTTTAACTTTGGTCTTGCTACTCCTGTGCTACACTTAAGTTTTAATAACCCCTTTGCTTGCAAGTATTGCTTCGTATCTTCTATCTTGAAGGTGGTTATTATTTTCTAAGTCAAAGGTCATTTGAAGCAATTGCATACATTACCGGATATATAGCTTCTACTGCAATTGTCTTCGCTAAGATATTTTTTTTGCTCTCCACCGAAGAAATTTCTCTCAAGCATTAACTTCGATTATATGAATCTTTGTTGCTTGCATTCAGGGGGAGCCAAAAACTTCATATCTTAGAGTTTGTCCCATCACTTCACAAAAACTTCAATATCTTTTATCGATGCCTGTTTTTTCAACAATAGTCCAAAAAGGGGCAGATTGTAAGAGCAAAGTTTTGCCCCTTGTGTTTTGGATATTGTTGTACAAGACAGTAGAGGAACTAAAAATGTTTTCTAGTGTAAACAGTTGAATATGTTCCTGAAGGACAAGCTAGGTGATAAAGCTTCAGGGAAGGTCTTCAAGTTATCCAAGATTTACACCCTGAGCGAAACTTAATCACGGAGGATGACCCCCAAAAATGAAGGTGTCCTGAAGCTCAACTCATTGAAGGAAATGAAGAAGACGGCGCAAGACTTAGATGTTTTTGCGTAGTTCTTTTTCTGTTCTTTGAGTCATAGGACAAACCGTACTATCAAGAGGGGTCTTTAGTTTGTGGACACCGAAGTCATTGAGAAAATGCTCAGATCAAATCCACACCAAGTGAGAAGCCAGATCGAAGAAATCTCATGTGCACTAAGTTAAGCTTTAGTAGCAAAGACTTCGTTCTTTGGCTTCTGAAGCAGAACTAAGTCCGTGAGTCAGCTTTACTTGTTCCGTAAGTAAAGTTGCGCAGTGATTACAAATCCGACCGTTGTGGACACGTGTCAAGCTATCACTTCGGGTCAATTTGGTCATTCCGCCCCTCGAGATCGCCAACTATAAATACGCCGCCCCATCCTCCATTTGCGGGTGGCTGCTCTGAGAATATTCCTGAGAGAGATTGAGGAGAGCACCCCAAAACCCCACCGAAGCAAAACCCAGAATACTGAAGCCTAAATCCCATTGATCTGAGTAGATTCGATATGACTTAGGTGAAATCTTACTAGCCTTTTTATCTTGGATAATTGCAATTCTCCTAGACGGTTAGAGTGTTATTCTTCAGGGAGCGAAGAGTAATTGTCGCCTCGAGGTTCAGTTTGTCAAAGGTTTCGGTGATTCCCTCAATAATCAACCACGAGTGAAGAACTGACCAAGCTCAAGGAGTTTGGTGCAGTGGAGCAACGGACGGAGAGAGTTTGGCTCCAGGTGTTCAATCACCAGTCCCTCCAACAAGACGTAGCGCTTTGCAGAGCGTGAACTGGTCGAACAAACATCGCCGAGTCTCAGTTCGTTTTACTTCAAGCATTTACCTTCAGTATTGGACTTGCTTCACAGTTATGCTTCAATGTGTTTTGATTCACTGAATTTAGTTTAGCTTCCAGTTTTACTTCGCTGTTCCGCCTTACTTATGCTTCACTTCATAGTTTCATTCAAATTTTTTGAAGTGATCATTCACCCCCTCCCCCTCTGATCACATACTTGGACTTTCAATGCATGAGGTAGACTTGTTACCGAGATAACATGGGAATGATGTAGTATATAAAGCTTCATTGATTGTCCTAGCTTGAATCCAAAAGGCACATGGTGACCACACCTTCCTTGTGACTAAGACGATCCTCCAATGCATCTCCAAAGTGCCTAGAACAACATTAACAAACAAAATGGTACCCAAACTCATTGGGACCAAAGAGTTAGAGGAACAAAAATACATAGGACAAACTCCACAAGAAAAAGTGCATATGGACATGAAATTGAATTTCATACACATATTAGCCAATAAAGAAGTGGATGGAGTTTAACCTATATATTGGATCACAGAAAGAAAGCATGTCATAGGAACAACCCATATATCAAATATGCATGCACAAGACTTTCAAGAACCAACATAAAACAAAATTTGGACAAAACACCAAGTAAGCCGAGAAGGCACACCAAAGAGTGACACAACATAAGGTTGTCCAAATTATATCAAAGATCCAAATCAACACATGACAGGAGACACGTAGAAACCAACACATGGTCGATTCCTACACTTACCCACAAAGGAGAAGAAATACCAATTGAATCCGAACCGAATCAACTCATGATTGAATAGAAGTCAATTAAAAAGATACCAAGTGAACATAAGATACACAAATCACTTGAAGTATACCAAATAAAAGATACATCAAGGAATGCCATATAAATTGACACACCAATTGATAGAGAGCATGATACCAAATAAAAGATATCAAATAAAGAGATATCAAACTCTCAAATAGAGAGCACAATTCCAAACTATGCCCTCAAACAAATTTATGATGAAACAAAGCACCTAAGAGAATATCCCTTCCGATAACACGCACTTGATAGAGATCATAAGATGATAGTTCCCCCAAGAGTTGTGCATTATATAGAATGTTCATTTTAATACAAAATGTACAAGATGGGATCACCGCTTTCACTCCATATAGAGAAACACTAGACAAATTCACAAAAACAAATGATCCACAAGTGGAAAAGAAGACAATGAGAGTTAAAACCACAACAATATATAGGCAAGTAATAAGACAATTATAAACAAGCCAATGTAAAGATGATTGATACGTCCAAAATGCATCACTATTTTATATTGTAATTTCATCCTATTCATTGATATATTCCACTTGAAAGTATTGTTCTTATGTTGTTTTGGCTTGTTTTACATAGTTTACAACTTTCCGGTGCCAAAGCAGCAGAACCAGAATTCAGCGCTGAAAAGTGGAAACCAAGTTGCTGAATCAGATCAAGTCCAAATGCGATGAAAATTTACGGGGAGTGTTTTTATGCAGATTGACTGGGGATCACCGAGGATGGAGGTGAGGGGACCCACCAGGAAGCCGGAAGGGTGCCTGGCGCGGCCCCCTCCTGGCCGCACCAGGCACCCTCCTAGATGCCTGGTGGCTCCCCTCGGTGCCCCCTCTCGCCTATAAGACCCCCCTGGGGTAGAAACCCTAAATACAGAAGAGTTTCCGTGTTTCTCCGCCTCCACGGGGCGGAAACCTACAGAGGAGAAAATCCATCTCCGGCGGGCAGATTCCGCCGGGGAGATCACCTCCCGGAAGGGGAGATCGTCGCCATCATCATCATCATCATCATCATCATCATCATCGTCACGGGAATCATCGAGATAATCATCAACATCATCCCCAACATCACCAACATCTCCATCTCCAGCCCATGTCATCTCACAGTTGCAACTTGTGTTGTAATCCGTATTATCTATCCTCTCTAGTCTGTTGGTGTTGATTACTACTTTGTGGTGAATGCTATTGAGTTTTGTTGGAGAAATATCATTGTGTTCAGATTGGTTGCCACCCATCTATCACCTCTAATCATGATCTCTTTTATGTCTTGTGAGTAGTTACTTTAGTTCTTGAGAACATGGGAGAAGTCTAGTTGTTAGTAGTCATATGATGTTGAAGTGTTATGTGTTGTTCGATACTTAAGTTGTGTTGGTATTTCTCTAGTGGTGTTATGTGAGTCGAACACTTAACACTTCACCTTTCATGGGCCTAGAGGAATACATTGTGCACAAAGGATGCTTATGGTGGGTTGCCGGAGAGACAGAAACCTGAACCCCAGCTTGCACACTTTTGCACAAGGGAGTTATGGATCCTTGATCGTAATGCTGTGGTTAGGCTTATGCCTTAATTACTACCTTGTATTTGCAGATGCTTGCAAGGTGTGTAATCATAAGAGTACACTTATCTTAGTCTAGAAGGTGTACTAGCATTGATCCACCCACCAACACTTATCAACACAATACATATTACTTGGCGGAGTATGGTGAAAGTAACTTGGCTATCTCTCCCATGTGTTCTCGAGAACGCTTTAGCTTTTATAAGTTTAGTTGCTAGGCTTATCCTTGTGAAAGGATTGGGCCACTTGCTACTCCTCAGTTACCCTGTTTACTTTGCTTTTCTTTTACTTTTCTGTTGCTTAAACCAAAAACCCCTAAATATTTACCTTTGAGTGTGTGCAGCCTTTCCTTATCCAGTGTCACTTATCAGCACCTTCTGCTCCTCGTTGGGTTCGACACTCTTATTTCTCGAAAAGCTACAATTGATCCCCTAGACTTGTGGTTTATCAAGAATCATTTATTGGCGTGGTTAACAGGGGAGGCAATCCCACTAAACCTATTAACTTCACCGCCATCAACGAGCTTTTCTGGCGCCGTTGCCGGGGAGTGTAGCGCTATTGGTAAGTGAAGCCGGTAAGGAAACCTTTATTTTCTGTTGTTACCTTCAGTCCTTATGGACTCTTCTACTGTTGGTTCGTTGCTGGTAAGGAGCCGCCCGACAACTGTGGTGGTCACTCCTACCCCTACTGAAATTGTGCCCTCTAAAATACCATCTGGTATTATTGATTATGTCTTGGCTAATCGTTATACAGGAGAAGGACATCCGGGAGAACACCTGCTATATTTATCAGAATTATGTTCTTTATTTAAGCTTGAAGGTGTAACAATGGAGTTCGTCATGAAGAAACTATTCTCCGTATCACTCAAAGATAAAGATTCAGATTGGTATAAGCTACTCGATAACTCTGATCTGCTTGAATGGCCAGAGCTTATGTCTCTCTTTTATGCAAAGTTTTATACTCTTCGTGAAATTCACCAAGACAGGAACTACATCTACAACTTTTGGTCTCGCGACGGAGAGAGCATCGCTCAAGCTTGGGGGAGACTGAAGTCCCTGATGCTCAAATGCCCAAACCATGAGCTCCCCAAGGAAATTATACTTACAAATTTTTATGCCAGGCTTTCTCGTAAGGACAGGGAGATGTTGGATGCCTCCTATAGCGGGGTATTCCAGACAAGAAGTATGGAAGAAAAATGGGATCTTATATAAAGGATCCAGAAGAACACTGAAGACTGGGAAATTGATAAAGGTATTGAACCCGCTATAAACTATGAGCATGACTACATTGAGAGTTATGTGAAGACTGATTACTTTAATACCGTTTGCTCTAAAATTGGTCTTGATTCCCAACTAATGGTTGACTTCTACAAGGACTTTGCTTCTCATATTGATTCTTCTAAGAAGAAGGAGAGTCAACATCATAAACCTTTCAAGGAGTCACCTATTGAGATTAATGTTACTGATCCTGTTTTACCTGCAGTTGTGTATGAACATCCTCCTTATCCCTCAAGGATAAAGGAGCACTCTTTTGTTACAGGTATTCTAAACAAAAACGGAAGGACCACTGACGAAACTGAGGACATGATCAACGTCAAGCCTCAAGTTGCAATGGTCAAGGATCTGGTAACCAGTGATATTGAAGAATCCACTATTAGTTTTTGTGTTGTTTCCACTAACATTGTCACAACCAAGAACAAAGGCCCATTTCAGGTACTCCAGTTGTATCTGTCAAAATAGGAGATCATAATTACTATGGGCTATGTGATTTGGGATCTAGCGTCAGCGCTATTCCGTTCACACTTTATCAAGAGATCATGCACGAGATTCAGCCGTGTGAGATCGAGGACATTGATGTCATGATTCATCTTGCAAATAAACAAACAATCTCTCCAGTTGGGATTGTGAGAGATGTTGAAGTACTCTGCGGGAAGGTAAAATATCCTAACGACTTTCTTGTACTTGGTTTAGTGCAAGTTAGTTTTTTCCCTATTACCTTTGGTAGGCCCTTCCTCAGCACTTGTGGAGCTATAATAGATTGCAAGAAAGGTAAATTTTCTGTTGAATTCAACGGTGAGCCGTATGAATTTAATTTTTCTAATTTTTCTAAGAAGCCTCGTGGTATTGACTTGTCAAGTAATGACAAAATTATTGAAGAAATTGCTTCTATTGCTATTCCTCCTGATGATACTTTGCAGCAATTTATGGAAGACCACGAGAATGACATACATATGTAGGAGAGGGATGAACTAGAGGACATATTTTAAAGACAAAATCCTATCCTGAAGCACAACCTCCCGGTTGAACCTTTAGGAATCCTCTCGCAACCAAAAGAAGACCCGGTGTTTGATCTAAAACCACTACCTGATACGCTCAAGTATGCTTATTTAGATGAAAAGAAAGTATATCCTGTTATTACCAATTCTAACCTTTCAGGGTATGAAGAAGAGCGATTATTGGAGACACTCTGTAGACACCGAGGTGCTATTGGCTATAATCTTGGTGATCTCAAAGGTATTAGTCCATCCATTTGCCAACATACTATCAATCCCGAGTCTGATGCTAAACCAGCTGTTGATCATCAACGACGGTTGAACCCAAGGATGAAGGACGTGGTTAGGACGGAGGTTCTCAAACTTCTAGCCGCAGGTATCATCTATCCTATAGCTGATAGTAAGTGGGTAAGTCCCGTTTATTGTGTTCCTAAGAAAGGAGGTATGACGTTAACACCGCGGATCAAGAGAAGACCACCTTTACGTGTCCTTACGGTACTTATGATTATAGGCGTATGCCTTTTGGTTTGTGTAAAGAACCTGCTACTTTTCATAGGTGTATGTTTGCAATATTTCATGGTTTCTATGAGGAGATTGTAGAAGTTTTCATGGATGACTTTCCGTCTATGGAAACTCCTTTGACCACTGTCTCCACAATCTTAATAAAGTTTTGCAGAGATGTGAAGAAAAAAATTTGGTGCTCAATTGGGAGAAGTGCCATTTAATGGTTAACGAAGGGATAGTTCTTGGACACAAGATTTCCGAAAGGGGAATTGAAATGGACAAGGAAAAAATTGAAGATATTGAAAGGATGCCCTATCCAGGGGACATCAAAGGTATTCGTAGTTTTCTAGGTCATGCTGGTTTCTATAGAAGATTTATCAAGGACTTTTATAAGACCTCGAGACCCCTTACCAATCTTCTCCAGAAGGATTCTCCTTTTGTATTTGATGAAGATTGTAAGGAAGCTTTGAAGTTCTTAAGAAATCCTTGATAACCGCTCCTATAGTACAACCACCTGACTGGAATTTTCCCTTTGAAATTATGTGTGATGCTAGTGAATTTACTGTTGGAGCTGTTTTAGGACAAAGGGTTGACAAGAAGTTGAATGTCATCCACTATGCCAGCAAGACACTTGATAGTACTCAAAATAATTATGGTACTACCGAGAAGGAATTCTTGGCAGTGGTGTTTGCTTGTGATAAGTTTAGGCAGTATATTGTTGATTCTAAAGTTATTATTCATACTGACCATGCTGTCATTAAGTATCTTATGCAGAAAAAGGACGCCAAACCAAGACTCATTAGATGGGTACTCCTTCTGCAAGAATTTGATTTGCAGATTGTCGATAGAAAAGGAGAAGACAATCCGGTGGCAGATACTCTTTCAAGTATGGAAGATATCCCGCACGATCCTATTCCAGTCAACGACAGTTTCCCAGATGAACAACTTGCTGTTGTAAAAGTACAATCTCATTCCGACCCTTTGGTTGCAGATTATGCTATTTTTATCGTTGCAAAGTTTTTGCCTCCAGGTTTTACATTTCAGCAGAGGAAGAAATTCTTCACGGATTTGAGGCACTACTTTTGGGATGATCCACATCTTTACAAAGAAAGTGCGGACGGGATCGTAAGAAGGTGTATACCGGAGCTCGAGCAGCACGACATTCTTCGACAATGTCACGATAATCCCTACGGAGGACATCATGCCGGTGAAATGACCGCACATAAAGTTTTACAATCAGGTTTTTATTGGCCTACTCTTTTTAAGGACGCCCGAAGGTACGTTCTATCTTGTGATAAGTGTCAGAGAGTTGGTAAAATTAGTAGGAGAAATGAGATTCCTATGAATTACTCACTAGTGATCGAACCTTTCGATTGCTAGGGTTTTGATTTTATGGGTCCTTTTCCTCCTTCACACAAGTACACACACATCTTAGTGGCTGTTGATTATGTAACCAAGTGGGTTGAAGCAATCCCCACTGAGAGTGCTGATCACAAGACATCTTTGAAAATGCTCAAGGATGTAATTTTTCCTAGGTTTGGAGTACCAAGGTACCTCATGACAGATGGAGGGTGACACTTCACGCATGGAGATTTTAGGAAAGCTCTAGCCAAGTACGATGTCAATCATAGGATTGCATCACCGTACCACCCTCAAACTAGTGGGCAAGTTGAGCTCACCAATAGGGAGATCAAGTTGATCTTACAGAAGATAGTGAACAATTCTAGAAAGGACTGGTCAAAGAAGTTAGGAGATGCTTTGTGGGCGTATAGAACTGCTTAAAAAAACCCCATGGGAATGTCTCCGTATAAAATGGTCTATGGCAAGGCTTGCCATTTACCATTAGAGTTAGAGCACAAGGCTTTCTGGGCTGTGAGAGAGCTAAATGCTGACCCAAGGTTAGCTGGTGAAAAGCGTCTCATGAACTTGACTTCTCTAGATGAGTGGAGGAGTGAAGCTTACGAGAGCGCTAAAATGTTCAAGAAAAAGGTAAAGAAGTGGCACGATAAAAGAATTCTGAAACGTGAATTTAATGTTGGTGATAAAGTTTTGTTGTTTAGATCTCGTTTCAGGTTTTCTCCAGGTAAACTACTTTCCAGATGGTAAGGACCTTTTCATATCGAAGAAGTATATCGGTCTGGTGCAATCAAGATCAATAATTTCGAAGGCACCAAGCCTCAAGTTGTGAATGGAAAAAGACTCAAACATTATATGGCAGGTGATCCAATCAATGTGGATGCAAACATGTTATATACAAAGACTCACGAAGAACATGTTGCAGCCAGTTTCAGACTCCGGCTGGAGCAGAATAAGAAAAGGTATGAATTAAGGTAAGAAAACACCGCGAACGTCAATAAAATTTTACTTTTCAAAGTATTTGCAAAATTAGGAAAATTCCAAGCCCGAGTGGAGCCGGAGGGGAGCTCCAGGGGCCCAGGAGGTCTCCTGGCGCGGCCCCCCTCCTGGCCGCGCCAGGCACCCTCCTGGGTGCCCTGGACTCCGACTCCGACTCTGACTCCACCTAGGCTTGAAACCTTCCTTCTGTTGCAGAAAGTTTTGCTATATATTTGCCCGGATAGTCCCGGCACCGTATCTCGCGATTTCGTGTGTTTTCTTTCTTGGTTTGTTTCTGCCAGGGTGAAAAGTTGTTAATAGAGATGTCTTCTTGTGACTCGAGCGGAGAAGATTACATGGGCCGTTGTCTGCGACAACTTCAGCACGACTACAACAAAAGGAAGTACTTCGGATGGGCCACTGAAGAAGAAATTGCTGCGAGGCAAGCGGAGATGGAGCGTTCCGTGAGAAAAGAAGTCAAGATCGTCACCGCCCAGCAGGAAGGAGGACCAAGAAACCCCATCATGGTGGGGTTTGTCCAACCTCAGTATTACTTTTCTCTTAAGCTTTCAAGAACAACTCCTTCGCTTGAGGATCCACAAAGGCCGTCCACCGTCTCTGAAGCTTATCGCGTCACCAACCAATTCTGTGAAGATTTCCGTGTGCTAAAAGCTCAAGTGGAGATCTTGGAAGCTGAAAATCAATGTCTGCGGCGCATAATCAGAGAATTGAAGAACCAGAAGCAGGAAGATTGAGGAGTAAACCTCCTCGGGTAATGGCATCCCCTTAGCTTGTTCCAAGCTTGGGGGAGTGCCAGGTATCTTTATCTTTATCTTTGTCTTTAAGAGCCAAGTAGAGTCGTATCATGTCTAGGGAAGTTACTTTATGAAATAGGTGTTGCTTTGAGGTCTATCACTCCTTTTGTGGAGAGCTTTGTATCCGTGAGTGTGGGGTCGTCTATGAAGGAATATTAATAAGAATTCTATTGGTGTCTTCGCTGCACTCGGTATTCTCTTCACGCAATCGACATTATGAGCTTATTCTGATGGGGAGTATTGACTCTATATCAGGTATGGCTTCAAAAGCTTTATTTAAATATTGGCAAGTATAGCTTTGGTCATAACAACAAGCATGTTTTTCTCAAAGTAGCGACATAGCCAAAACCTTTGTGTTATTATGCTTGAAGTGTTATGTTGACAAGGAAGACTACTCGATGTTTCATGCTAATTTTAATGTTTATGCTTTGTATTTCTTGCATCTAAGTTGTCATCAATTGTCTGGTCTCTCAAAGCCTTGCTAGCCAAAACTCTGTACTAAGTGGAATTCTGATTGTACTTCTGTAACACCCTCAGAATCAGTAACAATAATCACTACAGTGATTCCACTGTTAGTGATCATTACTGTTGCAAATCATGCCATGATCACCTTTGATCATAGCTCCGTCAATTTACAACCCTGATAAAATATTCAGATTGTGTAAACTATAAAACTTTTCTCCAAGAATTGTGGATGCATGTCAATCCACTTGATCATGGTTAAAACCAATCGACTGTAGTCATTTGCAGCATCCCAAGTCAATGTTAATTAGAGAACCCTTAGTGGGGATTAATTGAATTGCCCCTAGGGTATTAATATAAAAGCAAAGTGGAAATTAAAAGTAAACCCTAAATGGTGCAACCACTTTTATTATTTAATAGCAGATGATCAGTAGGCCTTGTTAATATAGCAATGCATATTTCATTAAAGTGATTAGTGGTGTTACGAAATAAAACAATAGTTTAGAAATTATTAAATGTCCATGGTAATTTTAATAAACAAGAAGGAATCTTAAATAAACTAAAAAATTGTGAATGCAATTTTGCAAAATGCCTAAATATCAGTGCATCACTTCCATATAGTTTGGGAAATTTATTGAGCTCTAAAATAAATCAAACAATTATAAACAGTAGCCGAAACACCCTTTTCATCAAAAGAAATATCAAATGAATTTCTTTTGCTGCAAAACTTTTTGTGGCACTGTCTTAATGTGCATCACTAATTATAGTACAAGTCTCATGTTTTACAAAATTCAATTGATGGCTAAAGAAAATGGGAAACATAAATGAAATAGAAACAAAAATTAAATATAGGGAAAGCCCCTAACCCTCGCCCTGGGCAGAGCCCACTCCTGACCATCCCCTCTCCCCCCTACTGGGCCAAGCCCATCCAGCCCCAGCCCACCCCACCCTTCTTCCTCCTATTCACCATGGCGTCGTGGACGCCCCTCACCCGTCCATGGCCGCCGATGCTCGCTGTCGGCATCCCCGCCGTTCCCCGTCCAGCTTAAGGGACCGAGCCACCGCCCCCTCCCCCGCCCTCCCTCGAAACCCTAGCGCCTTTCCCCTCATACCCCTCACGCCTCCCTCTCTCTCTCTGGCGAGCTGGCCCGAGCAGCCATGGGCGCGCGCCGTCGTGCAGCCATGGCCACTGGCCACCTCGAGGCGAGCCACCTTGTCCAGGCGCCTCTTCGGCCCGTTCCTCGTCTTCCCCGCGCGTCAACTCGGGTGGGGGCACATCAGAGGCCGCGAATCGAGCCCCCCCCCCCCCGTCTGCCATGGCCGGAGCGCTCCGCCGCGTGACTTCGCGCACCCCGGCCACCCGCGCGCTCCCCGTGAATTTGTTCCGTCCCCCTATGATCCCCCTTTTCATTTCGCCCTCTCCCCTTCGTCGATTCCGCGCCGTAGCGCTCTCCCTCGCCGCACTCCGGCTGAAACCGTCCGTCGTGGTCCGCCTTCGCCGTGTGGCTCACCGCTGTTGCTTGCGGCTGCTGTGCCGTGGTCCGGCCGCGGCCCAGTGCACGCGCGCCATGCCACCGGTGCTCGTCGCCTCTCCGGCCACCGCACAACACCGCCGTTGCGGCCTTCCCCCTCGCCGCCTGTTTTGCTCGCCGGCGGGCACATGCGAGTAGACGGGGATTAATTACCCTTTTTGTTGCATAAGCCCCCCTAATCCCCATCTAAACTGACCCCCTTTTGATTAACTAAGACTATAACATGTGGGGCCCTATCTAGTTATTAGTTAAATAACTGTTAGTTAGGTTAGTCTCACTGACTAGTGGGCCTTGGGCTTTAAAACTAATAATAATTAAACTGTTAATTATGCCTCTGTGAGTATGACTGTTGGGCCCCACTGGAATTTTAGTTTAATTAATATGGAATTGTTAAAATGAGCCTATGAAATGTGGGTCCCACATGTCAGGCATTGTTCTGGATAATGTTTTGGATAATGTTGATATAATAATAAAAAGAAATTCAGAAATTATTTTTAAATGATAAAAACTTTAAAATTGAATATCTTTTAAACCGTAACTCAGATTCAAAAACTTTAGACATCAAAATTGATCAGAAAAATTATAACGAATACGGATACGCTAACCGTACAGCCACCACACCCCTCTAACATACCGCACCCGGGACATTCCCCCTACGATCACACTGTCCGGTAATCACCCGGTGCCGGTAAAACTTGCCGGATGAAATTGTTCTGAACATGAAAGTTTCTTAGAATGGATCAACTAACACGGTTACACTATCCACTTGTCTGTCAGATGTCTCTAACACTTCATACATGGAACCTTACCCCTCCGGATCATCGGTCGGGTAATCAACCGGTACCGATGAGTCAACCCCGGATAAATTTCCACTCCGACTAGATACTTAGCACTGCGTTAGAACGCCGCCAACACTGCTTTTGCCATGTCTTGTATTTGTATTGATATTATTGTTGTGTATTTATTGTTTCTCCCCCCTTTATTCTCCGATAGACCCTGACGCCGTCACCGACTACACCGTTGCCGAGTTCAACTACATCGACGACGATCGAACCCCTACCGTCGAGCTTCCAGGCAAGTAGAGCCATTTTCCTTCCCCAGATATCGCCTATCTTTCCGTACATTTCTTGCACTAGGCATGGTTACTGCTGCTGCTACGTTACAATTCTATTCAATTTCATAACATGTTTTTTGTCGCCCCTTGATGTACCTTCCTTTATCCTATGCTGCCTTATAAATATATATATAATATTCAGAAGTAAACCCTGCGCATTGTTAGCTAGGTTTAGAATAGCGGGTCGTGCTCACTTTGGTGAGTGAACGCGGAATACAAAATATATACAACTGCAACAGGTACGGATCAATGCAGACACCCTAGGGAACCTACAACGGCGAGACTCTGCCGAGTCACTTCGGGTTTGACTTACGAGTGGACGGACTCGTATTTCACTCTCGTCGGCTCAGTAGCGTAGCATCACTGGGATGATACGAGGGTATTCCTCTTTAGTTCATTCCGCTGGTGTCTCGGCACCACCGGGGTGATACGAGAATATTCCTCTTTAGTTCATTTCCCTGATGTCTCTGTCAAACCTCCTCAAGTGTACCATCGAGGGTGATTTCTCCTGGTTTCACTTGATGGTAGGCACTCGGATCAACTGGTGTCCTTACAGGTAAGGAGTCGGGTGACCCAACGGTGCCTGCGCAGGGTATCTTAGCGGAACGACAGGTCTGGTGTAATCCACCGGTGTGCGGCGGGCCTGGTATTGTTCGTGGCCGAAGGATTTCCTGTTGTACTAAAGTCGAGCTCTACCAAGAGCACACGCGAGACAAGGTAAGGAGACGGTTCACCTTGTTGGTAACCGCATGAGTTGGTGGGACGACAGGGCAGGCACCGATGTTACTGGTGGTCCTGGCTGCTGTCGTTGTCCGCGACTCACCGAGAAAGGGGCAACGATAACGGTTGTCCCGACAGATAATAATAAAATGACTTGAGTGGGTCGACGTGCCCTATACGCACTACCTCCACGTGGGATTACGGTGTGGGCCCTCCGCGTTGTGGTCTCGTTTGAAAGCTCTGAAAGACGTCCAGTTCATCATTGTGGTTAGGTCGATCCGCATCCTGGAAGAGTTGCGTGGAATCACCTGGCACACAACCACCCGGAGGGTGAGGGCGACGGTCAAAGACCCCCTTGCACTTAGGGCTGTAGACCGGCGGGGACCTCTCTAATGAGCCGTAGGATGGGCCTCGGAGTGTCGGATAGCCTCGGTGGGTCATTCCCTAACAAGGTGTACACCACCCTGTAGATCCGAGCGTGTAGGGTAACAGTAGTGCAGCCCCTGAAGGGATGATAATCTATTCGGATAGCCGTGTCCACGGTAATAGGACGCTTTATGCTGAAGCCAGAGCCTACTACTACAAACTACTAGTATTAAACTGTTGGTTCCGGTTTCTCTTCCTCGCAGGGAAGTCGAGGAGGGGAACTCAGAGGCAGTATTATTATTAATCATTACAACTTACTATTATACAATGCTGCAGCAACTTCTGCTGCATTGTTATTACATTCATGCTATTGAACTGTTGGCTGATTCTTACCTCATGCTGCAAGACTCGTCGGAAGATGCTAGTCTTCGATAGGCCTAGCTTCTTATCCTTATTCTGAATTTCTACCTTGCAGTCCACTATATACAGCCTACCCTTTCCATTTGATACAAATGCATAAATGCTTAGTAGCGGACGTAAGACTCGTGGGTATGCTAGATACTCACCTGCTTTATTTTCCCCCTTTTTTTTGCCTGATCGGCCGCTGCAGTCGAAGTAGGAGCCCAGGAGCAGGAGATCCCCGATGCCTGCCACCGCAACGTGAAGATCCCAGATGCTTTCTACGACGTCGAGTTCCCTTTTGACCAGGAGTAGTTTGGAGGTTGCCAGGCAGGAGGCTTCGCCTTTTCGATTGTTGTTGATATTTGTGCTAGCCTTCTTAAGGCAACCTTGTATCCTTGTGTCTGTACTCAGATACTATTGCTTCCGCTGACTTTGTGCTCTCGAGCTGTTGTATTCGAGCCCTCGTGGCCCATGGCTTGTATTATACAGCTTGTATTATTTTATTTGTAGAGTTGTGTTGTGATATCTCACCGTGAGTCCCTGATCTCGATCGTGTACCTTGGGTGTATGATTACTGTACATGGTCTGATTTTGGGGGCATCACAAGTTGGTATCAGAGCCGACTGCCTGTAGGACACCCCTTCCAACTCCTTGGTCGAAGTCGAGTCTAGTCTTGGAAAAACTACTTTACTAACAGTGTCGTGTGGCTTATCGGCCCACGTCGCAAACTGGGTGGTATTAGGATCTTTTTCTCTGTACCTTTACTCTGGGATTCTACTCTCTTATCCTTTCGGGTAATTTTGCTAACTCTGACATTAGGATCTCGTGGTCGCAGCTACCCTGAGAGCCCTTGACCCAAGATGATCGCTTGCTTCACCTGAAGATTCAGAAGATTACTCTCCGATAAATTCCCGAAACCCTATGTGTTCATCGCCTTTGCAATCCCCTGCCAGCGATAAGTCCGTATGGATGATTACATCCACCTCCCGATCTGGAAATTATACTTCCCTTGTACTTAAGCATCGAATTATTCCGATGCTTTATCATCCGATGCCTTTGCATTCTTTCTCCTTCTGGTTGACTTCCGATACTCACATCAAATTCTTTGCGAACCACCCGACCTTTGGTGGATTATTATCCGACTAATCTTACATGGCTTCTTCCATGTGTCGATTGGATTTATCGTGTGAAATAACATCCTTGCCCTCGATGATTTGTGTTATCATCGACAACCTCACCTGGACTCCGTGCCAATACAACTTGGTTATATATATCATGCTCTTCTTTCCCTTGGGAAAGATATACACGTGATACTTGTGTATCATCACTTTTTTCCCTTCCATTATGTGTTTAATCGGATAATCACATTTTCCCTTTCATTGGTTTGTTTAACCTTTCATGTAATGTGTCTTATCTGAGCAGTGATAATTCCCAGTTATGTAACTCCTTCGGTGTACGACTCTGTCGGTACAACCTGTTGCTATTATTGAAAACCTTTCGGTAACCACCGATGAACGAGAGCTTCGCCAATTGGTCTACCTCGCCTTAACGAGCAGAGATATGGTTCTCTTCGTCCCTTGCCCTGGGTACCGATGTTGTTGCCGACATCGCTGACAATTTGTTTCCTGACAAACCGTGCGTCGGGATCGCATTGAATGTCACCACCCTTCTTATTAAATGTGGGCCCATAACCCATAGTTCCACAGGATCGAAACCTGACTCTTGTCACCTGCCTTGTGAAGTTCATTCGGTATCAGACTCAGTGCTTATGCCTGATGCTCAGGACCCCTTTTCATAATCCGTCATCGACATCGAATGCATGCCTATCCGCCTGAGACTTCTCATGCGTTCTTTTATTCTCTCGACGTACTACGCATACCTCGATAATCCGTCGTGACCCTCGGATGCATCCCCGTTCACATATTGGCTCCTAACATCACCGTCGAAGTTCAAGGAGTTGGGCTCCTAGCTACCCCCTCCCACACATTTTCTTGTCGGCCACCATCAACCTTGTTTTGGTGATGGTTTGACTGGAAACCCGCACGGCTGCAATCTATTGTGGCACTAAAGTTGTTCAACTTTTTCACCCTTCGGTTGAGATGGTGAACAGCCCTACCCAACGAGTCTGTGGCTATACACGTGCAACGCTTCACCTCTAAAACGAAGACGAGTTCGTTAAAGTTTGGTGGTCAAATCATGTTGAGCGTGAGGCCACTCCTGAATGTGAAGCTCGCCTTCGCGAAAAATACGGAATTTTTTTCTTCCATCACTCAAATTCTCGGGACGAGAATTCTATGTAGTGGGGGAGATTTGTAACACCCTCAGAATCAGTAACAGTAATCACTACAGTGATTGAACTGTTAGTGATCATTACTGTTGGAAATCATGCCATGATCACCTTTGAACATAGCTCTGTCAATTTACAACCCTGATAAAATATTCAGATTGTGTAAACTATAAAACTTTGCTCCAAGAATTGTGGATGCATGTCAATCCACTTGATCATGGTTAAAACCAATCAACCGTAGTCATTTGCAGCATCCCAAGTCAATGTTAATTAGAGAACCCTTAGTGGGGATTTATTGAATTGCCCCTAGGGTATTAATATAAAAGCAAAGTGGAAATTAAAAGTAAACCCTAAATGGTGCAACCACTTTTATTATTTAATAGCAGATGATCAGTAGGCCTTGTTAATATAGCAATGCATATTTCATTAAAGTGATTAGTGGTGTTACGAAATAAAACAATAGTTTAGAAATTATTAAATGTCCATGGTAATTTTAATAAACAAGTAGGAATCTCAAATAAATTAAAAAATTGTGAATGCAATTTTGCAAAATGCCTAAATATCAGTGCATAACTTCCATATCGTTTGGGAAATTTATTGAGCTCTTAAATAAATCAAACAATTATAAACAGTAGCCGAAACACCCTTTTCATCAAAAGAAATATCAAATGAATTTCTATTGCTGCAAAACTTTTTGTGGCACTGTCTTAATGTGCATCACTAATTATAGTACAAGTCTCATGTTTTTCAAAATTCAATTGATGGCTAAACAAAATGGGAAACATAAATGAAATAGAAACAGAAAAGAAATAAAGGGAATGCCCCTAACCCTCGCCCTGGGCGGAGCCCACCCATGGCCATCCCCTCTCCCCCCCACTGGGCCAAGCCCATCCAGCCCCAGCCCACCCCACCCTTCTTCCTCCTATTCACCATGGCTTCGTGGACGCCCCTCACCCGTCCATGGCCGCCGCTGCTCGCTGTCGGCATCCCCGCGGTTCCCCGGCGAGCTTAAGGGACAGAGCCACCACCCCCTCCCCCGCCCTCCCTCGAAACCCTAGCGCCCTTCCCCTCATACCCCTCACGCCTCCCTCTCTCTCTCTGGCGAGCTGGCCCGAGCGGCCATGGGCGCGCGCTGTCGTGCAGCCGTGGCCACTGGCCACCTCGAGGCGAGCCACCTTGTCCAGGCGCCTCTTCGGCCCGTTCCTCGTCTTCCCCGCGCGTCAACTCGGGTGGGGGCACATCAGAGGCCGCGAATCGAGCCCCCCCCCCGTCTGCCATGGCCGGAGCGCTCCGCCGCGTGAATTCGCGCACCCCGGCCACCCGCGCGCTCCCCGTGCATGTCTTCCGTCCCCCTGTGAGCCCCCATTTCGTTTCGCCCTCTCCCCTTCGTCGATTCCGCGCTGTAGCGCTCTCCCTCGCCGCACTCCGGCTGCAACCGTCCGCCGTGGTCCGCCTTCACCGTGTGGCTCACCGCTGTTGCCTGCGGCTGCTGTGCCGTGGTCTGGCCGCGGCCCAGTGCACGTGCGCCAAGCCACCGGTGCTCGTCGCCTCTCCGGCCGCCGCACAACACCGCCGTCGCGGCCTTCCCCCTCGCCGCTTGTTCTGCTCGCCGGCGGGCACATGCGAGTAGACGGGGATTAATTACCCTTTTTGTTGCATAAGCCGCCCTAATCCCCATCTAAACTGACCCCCTTTTGTTTAACTAAGACTATGACATGTGGGGCCCTAGCTAGTTATTAGTTAAATAACTGTTAGTTAGGTTAGGCTCACTGACTAGTGGGCCCTGGGCTTTAAAACTAATAATAATTAAACTGTTAATTATGCCTCTGTGAGTATGATTGTTGGGCTCCACTGGAATTTTAGTTTAATTAATATGGAATTGTTAAAATGAGCCTATGACATGTGGGTCCCACATGTCAGGCACTGTTCTGGATAATGTTTTGGATAATGTTGATATAATAATAAAAAGAAATTCAGAAATTATTTTTAAATGATAAAAACTTTAAATTTGAATATCTTTTAAACCGTAACTCAGATTCAAAAACTTTATACATCAAAATTGATCAGAAAAATATAACAAATACGGATACGCTAACCGTACAGCCACCACACCCCTCTAACATACCGCACCCGGGACATTCCCCCTCCGATCACACTGTCCGGTAATCACCCGGTGCCGGTAAAACTTGCCGCATGAAATTGTTCTGAACATGAAAGTTTCTTAGAATGGATCAACTAACACGGTTACACTATCCACTTGTCTGTCAGATGTCTCTAACACTGCATACATGGAACCTTCCCCCTCCGGATCATCGGTCCGGTAATCAACCGGTACCGACGAGTCAACCCTGGATAAATTTCCAGTTCGACTAGATACTTAGCACTGCGTTAGAACACCGCCAACACTGCGTTTGCCATGTCTTGTATATGTATTGATATTATTGTTGTGTATTTATTGTTTCTCCCCCCTTTATTCTCGGATAGACCCCGACGCCGTCACCGACTACACCGTTGCCGAGTTCAACTACGTCGACGACGATCGTACCCCTACCGTCGAGCTTCCAGGCAAGCAGAGCCATTTTCCTTCCCCAGATATCTCCTATCTTTCCGTACATTTCTTGCACTAGGCATGGTTACTACTGCTGCTACGTTACAATCCTATTCAATTGCATAACATGTTTTTTGTCTCCCCTTGATGTACCTTCCTTTCTCCTATGCTGCCTTATAAATATATATATAATATTCAGCAGTAAACCCTGCACATTGTTAGCTAGGTTTAGAATAGCGCGCCGTGCTCACTCTGGTGAGTGAACGACGAATACAAAATATATACAACTGCAACAGGTACGGATCAATGCAGACACCCTAGGGAACCAACAACGGCGAGACTCTGCCTAGTCGCTTCGAGTTTGACTTACGAGTGGACGGACTCGTATTTCACTCTCGTCGGCTCAGTAGCGTAGCATCACTAGGATGATACGAGGGTATTCCTCTTTAGTTCATTCCGCTGGTGTCTCGGCACCACCGGGGTGATACGAGAATATTCCTATTTAGTTCATTTCGCTGATGTCTCTGTCGAACCTCCTCAAGTGTACCATCGAGGGTGATTCCTCCTGGTTTCACTTGATGGTAGGCACTCGAATCAACTGGTGTCCTTACAGGTAAGGAGTCGGGTGACCCAACGGTGCCCGCGCAGGGTATTTTAGCGAAAGGACAGGTCAGGTGTATGCCACCGGTGTGCGGCGGGCCTGGTATTGTTCGTGGCCGAAGGATTTCCTGTTGTACGAAAGTCGAGCTCTACCAAGAGCACACACGAGACAAGGTAAGGAGACGGTTCACCTTGTTGGTAACCGCACGAGTTGGTGGGACGACAGGGCAGACACCGACGTTACTGGTGGTCCTGGCCGTTGTCGTTGTCCGCGACTCACGGGGAAAGGGGCAACGATAACGGTTGTCTCGACAGATAATAATAAAATGACTTAACGGTTCAGGTGGATGACGTGAGTGGGTCGACGTGCCCTATACCACTACCTCCACGTGGGATTACGGTGTGGGCCCTCTGCGTTGTGGTCTCGTTCGAAAGCTCTGAAAGACGTCCAGTTCATCATTGTGGTTAGGTCGATCCGCATCCTAGAAGAGTTGCGTGGAATCACCTGGCACACAACAACTCGGAGGGTGAGGGGCGACGGTCCAAGACCCCCTTGCAATTAGGGCTGTAGACCGACGGGGACCTCTCTGATGAGCCGTAGGATGGGCCTCGGCGTGTCGGATAGCCTCGGTGGGGCATTCCCTAACAAGGTGTACGCCACCCTGGAGATCCGAGCGTGTAGGGTAACAGTAGTGCTTCCCCTGCAGGGATGATAATCTATTCGGATAGCCGTGTCCACGGTAACAGGACGCTTTATGCTGAAGCCAGAGCCTACTACTACAAACTACTACTATTAAACTGTTGGTTCCGTTTTCTCTACCTCGCAGGGAAGTCGAGGAGGGGACTCGGAGGCAGTATTATTATTAATCATTACAACTTACTATTATACAATGCTGCAGCAACTTCTGTTGCATTGTTATTACATTCATGCTATTGAACTGTTGGCCGATTCTTACCTCATGCTGCAAGACTCGTCGGAAGATGCTAGTCTTCGATAGGCCTAGCTTCTTATCCTTATTCTGAATTTCTACCTTGCAGTCCACTATATACAACCTCCCCTTTCCATTTGATACAAATGCATAAATGCTTAGTAGCGGACGTAAGACTCGCGGGTATGCTAGATACTCACCTGCTTTATTTTCCCCCTTTTTGTTTTGCCTGATCGGCCGCTGCAGTCGACGTTGGAGCCCAGGAGCAGGAGATCCCCGATGCCGACCACCGCAACATGAAGATCCCCGATGCTTTCTACGACGTCGAGTTCCCCTTTGACCAGGAGTAGTTTGGAGGTTACCAGGCAGGAGGCCTCGCCTTTTCGATCGTTGTTGATATTTGTGCTAGCCTTCTTAAGGAAACCTTGTATCCTTGTGTCTGTACTCAGATCCTATTGCTTCCGCTGACTTTGTGCTCTCGAGCTGTTGTATTCGAGCCCTCGTAGCCCCTGGCTTGTATTATACAACTTGTATTATTTTATTTCTAGAGTTGTGTTGTGATATCTCACCGTGAGTCCCTGATCTCGATCGTGTACCTTGGGTGTATGATTACTGTGCACGGTCTGATTCTGGGGGCGTCACAACTTCCATACCCTGAAACCAACATCTTCCACTTGAGTCCAACATACCTTCCTATTTGTGGTATTCCACTACCACTCCTAAATTATATAATTTATGTGTTATCTCTAGATGTTCAAAATCTTCTGTTTTGTGCCACTGATTCAGCTCATGAGGAAGTGGTGGGTAACCCATGATCTTCTTAATTTGGACAAGTTTTATCTTGGGATTGCATGCCTAATCTGCAAACCCCTAATACGAGAAGGGACTGGCATGAGTGCCCAGCTCGTAAAAGATAAATACTAACGCACAAGTTCCTTCGCTCATTTATGAGTGATAAACAAAGGAATTTAAGGGGATGTGATCGTCCCCACATGGGAGCCGTTCCTCGAAACTTGTCCAAATCATGAAGTGAGTGAGTTATCTATCAGCAGTCGTTGATGGATCATGCACCTCCCAAAGGCCTGTTTTTATTCTGTTTGATCTAGAGATGGCACATGAGTTTTCCCTGCTTACCATTTTGCACGGGGTTTATCCTTTATTTTGTGCTAAGTCAGTCCTTCCTACTTCCTTCCTTATTGAGAGAGAACAGACACTTGATGTTAATAAAGATTCTTGCATACAAAGCTGCATTGAAAGTTAGCAGGTTACATCTTTGTTGACATTATCTTTTGATAAGTGAGTTGTTTGCAAAAGCTTATGCTTAGTAAACATCTTCCTTTGTGTTAAGATGTGCACTACTTGACTGATAACATGTTATTTCCAAAGCTTCAACTGGTTCCATTATAAGTGGAAGAGCAAAAGTAAAAGTTATTAGTTGTTCCTTGACCAAGGCTATGTTTGCCATGATTTGATGAGTTTTCCAGGTCCTACTTTGTTATAATTGTTACTACTTTCTCATAAGGACCTTATGAGTTGATGTTGCTGTTGAGGATGCTTCAGTTTGGTGAGAAATCTTGATGCTTCTTGTCCGTATTCTTATATCGACGCTTCACTCTCTAAACTTGTGGACAGGTTTACCAAGCTCAGCAATTGCTTGGGGACAAGCGAGGTCTAAGCTTGGGGGAGTTGATACGTCCAAAATGCATCACTATTATATATTGTAATTTCATCCTATTCATTGATATATTCCACTTTAAAGTATTGTTCTTATGTTGTTTTGGCTTTTTTACACAGTTTACAACTTTCCGGTGCGGAAGCAGTAGAACCAGAATTCAGCGGTGAAAAGTGGACACCAAGTTGCTGAATCAGCTCAAGTCCAAATGCGATGAAAATTTACGGGGAGTGTTTTTATGAAGATTGACTGGGGATCACCGAGGATGGAGGTGAGGGGACCCACCAGGCAGCCAGAAGGGTACCTGGCGCGCCCCCCTCTCCTGGCCGCGCCAGGCACCCTCGTGGATGCCTCGTGCCCCCCCTCGATGCCCCCTCTCTCCTATAAGACCCCCTGGGGTAGAAACCCTAAATACAGAAGAGTTTTCGTGTTTCTCCGCCGCCACGGGGCGGAAACCTACAGAGGAGAAAAGCCATCTCCGGCGGGCAGATTCCGCCGGGGAGATCACCTCCCGGAAGGGGAGATCGTCGCCATCATCATCATCATCATCATCGTCACAGGCATCATCGAGATCATCACCAACATCATCCCCAACATCATCTCCATCTCCATCTCATATCACAATAGCAACTTGTGTTGTAATCCGTACTATCTATCCTCTCTACTCTGTTGGTGTTGATTACTACTTTGTGTTGAATGCTATTGAGTTTTGTTGGAGAAATATCATTGTGTCCAGATTGTTTTCCACCCATCTATCACCTCTGATTATGATCTCTTTTATGTCTTGTGAGTAGTTACTTTAGTTCTTGAGAACATGGGAGAAGTCGAGTTGTTAGTAGTCATATGATGCTGAAGTGTTATGTGTTGTTTGATACTTAAGTTGTGTTGTTATTTCTCTAGTGGTGTTATGTGAGTCGAAACCTTAAAAATTCACCTTTCATGGGCCTAGAGGAATACATTGTGCACAAAGGATGCTTATGGTGGGTTGCCGGAGTGACAGAAGCCTGAACCCCAGTTCGCATACTTTTTCACAAGGGAGTTATGGATCCTCGATCGTAATGCTGTGGTTAGGCTTATGCCTGAATTACTACCTTGTATTTGCGGATGCTTGCAAGGTGTGTAATAATAAGAGTACACTTATCTTAGTCTAGAAGGTGTACTAGCATTGATCCACCCACCAACACTTATCAAAACAATACATATTACTTGGCGGAGTATGGTGAAAGTAACTTGGCTATCTCTCCCATGTGTTCTCGAGAACGCTTTAGCTTTTATAAGTTTAGTTCCTAGATTTATCCTTGTGAAAGGATTGGGCCACTTGCTACTCCTCAGTTACCCTGTTTACTTTGCTTGTATTTTACTTTTTTGTTGCTTAAACAAAAAAACCCCTAAATATTTACCTTTGAGTGTGTGCAGCCTTTCCTTATCCAGTGTCACTTATCAGCACCTTCTGCTCCTCGTTGGGTTCGACACTCTTATTTATCGAAAAGCTACAATTGATCCCCTAGACTTGTGGGTTATCAAGAATCATTTATTGGCGCGGTTAACAGGGGAGGCAATCCCACTAAACCTATTAACTTCACCTCCATCAATGGTCAATAATTTCTACCACATATAAGAGTACCAATTGTTAAGGACAAGAGGTATATGGAATTATTTCTCGGTGGTAGATAGCAATGATATATATTACCATCTTCACAACAACAATCATAAGCATGTGGAAAAAGATAAGAATTGAGTATAATGCTTACAAAGAGATTCTTGATGGCTTCAAATAGGCATCCAATCATGCAATCAATGACTAGGATAACTTGGAGCAAATGGTTCCCACGTAGGAAATACAAGTACACGTTGGAGGGAAACTGTACCAAGAGAATCTCGCACACTCAAGAACCATAAGATGAGAAATAAAGTCAATTTAAGAAAATTGGAACTTGAGGAGCAAACATGCCACCTAGGAATTAGATAATTTACAATATCAACACTAAGTGGCAAAACCCCAAATGTACACATTTTCTAGGTGTGTAATATACACAAAGAATATTAATCCCAAATAATGTGATATCTCAAAATTTGCAACTAGAGGAAACCAAATACGAACAAGAGGTAATTAATGGACATTTTAGAATTTGAATTTCTCATGACTACCACATACCACATAGAGACCAGATAATCTTGTAATATCAATACTAGATGGTATTGCTCATGTATACACATTTGTAGGATCGTTGATGGCTTCTCGCCCCTTGTTGGTTACCCCAAGTGGAAGGTTGAGATGTAGCATAGCAGAAAATTTCCCTCGTTGAAGATAGCAAGGTTATCAATCCAGTAGGAATCCAAGGATCGACAATTAGGTGACAACGGTGCTATAAATTACTTGATAGCGCGAGAGTAGACGTGGACCTGCACACAACAACAGATAACTTTGCTCCCAATGAGTAAATAGAGGTTGTCAATATCTCCGGCCATGTTGTTTACAAAGGGTCAAACGCAAGGGTAGATAGTAGTGATAAATGCAACAACAAGTAAAAGCGATAAAATAACGTGGAGGTTTAAACAATGGTGGGAATATGGAACGGGGTCCCGTGATGTTCACTAGTGATGTATCTCTCCCAAAAGACGATAAAATAGCTAAGATGGGTGAAAAAATTACACCTGGGCAATTCAAAGAATTATAAACGCACCGCAATGCTAATTATGCTACTTCAAAGTAAGAGTGCTCTAAAGTATGGGAAGTACGCCAACACAAGTAGACTGAAGTCCATCTTCATTTACTAGAAATCATCAACCTTGAGATATCTATCCAGAACATCTCGCTGGTATTAAGTTGCGAGCCCCACCCAAAGTGTAAACTCAAAGCAACAGACAATTGCATTAACAATCTATGTGTAAGGTAAACATTCCTTGCAACCGCGGTTACAAGCACCGTTGTTTTATCCCTGGTGGCAACAACACATCTCCTAGACTCATGTTTCTGGCATTAACCCACAATCATGCATAATGCTCCCTCTTGGAGTTACTATCTACTACTTGGCCAAAGCAATAAAAAGAAACAGAAAACATGCAAGAATTACTAAGAACAAAATATAAAAGGTAAACCAAATATATAACTCATGACGATCTGAACATAATCTCATAATCCATCGGATCCCAGCAAACACATCATAGCAACAGCAGGAAAATTACATAGGTTCCTTGATCATGTAGGGCAGCTCACAAGGTCTAAACATTTAAGAACAAAGGTGGATAGAATACATCACATAGCTACTGATCACGGACCCATGGTCCAAGGGAGACTACTCACGACACATCCGGGAGGCGTCCATGGTGGTGGAGAGGCTCCCGGAGGTCAATCCTCCCTCTGGTAGGGTGCCGGGAAGGGGTCTTCTGGTGCTCCCGATCTTCGGAGAACGACGGCGGCGGAAGAGAGAGGTAATTCGCGATGCAGGATTCTCTCCGAGGGTTTCCTCGACGGGGGGGGGGGGGGGTAAAAATAGGCCGAAGGGGCACCAGAGGTAGGGCCCGCCTCCCAGGCGCCCTGGTGGCACGGCCAGGGCTGGGGTCGCACCACCTGGCCGCCTGGGAGGGGGGTGGCCCCCCTCCGGCTCTCCTTTGGTGGTTCCGAAAGCTTCCTCCATGCTAATTTTATTCTGCTTTTTCCGGAATTTTTCTGGAATTTTAAATTGGCAAAAAATCACTGCAACTAAAGACATCAACAGACCGAAACTGGCACTGGGTGCACTGAGTTAGTAGGTTAGTCCATATATGTGTAAAATGATATAAAAGTGTAGCAAAACATGTAGCAATGTCACATAAAAGTGCATGGAACAAGAAGAAATTATAGATACGTTTGGGACGTATCAACGTCCCCAAGGTTAATTCCTGCTCGTCCCCGAGTAGGTAAATGATAACACATATAATTTCTGTGGTGACATGCTAACACCCACATATAAGAACTTAAAATTAAAGCAAGTAAGATATGCAATTCAAGCTAAGACAATAATAAGCATGAGTCTTAGTATTAATTCTAGCAAAGTATAAACATAAAGGTGCAAGAGCTCTCGTTGTCCGTGACTCGAATGACTCCAAATGGTGTTTGCTTGCAAGAAATGGGAGATGGGATTAAGAGAGTAAAAATAATATATAGTTTTATTGAGAGCTAAATATACTAAAGTTTCACACTTGGTCTCCTTCGGGATCTTATTTTGACTCATGCCCGGACCACTAGTCAGGTACAAGTCAAACTGATCCTCTCCCTTTCGACTTTGAGCACTCATGCAATGGATGAGCACGAGCAAGATACGTTAGCACTTAGGATGGCAAAGAGAGAAATGATTGGGAAGGAAGACGAAAAGGTGTGAAAGTTCACATCAATTAGGACAATCATAGGAGAGAGAAAGCCAAATGATAGATATGATGAGAGGAGTAGGGATTTCCATGCAACGGATGCACATATGAGCTAAGGTAAGCTCTCCAATGGAACTAGTGGGGGTGCATCCAACTTGCTTGCTCATGAAGACATAGATCTCATTTGAGGAGGCTCATCCTTGGAATACGCAAGACAAGTTCTATAGTGTAAGGGTCCCCACATAGTTATGCATGAATGATAATCTCTATGGAGTACAAATATAGCAATGGAGTACGAGTGTGAATCTTTCAAAAGGAATAGTAGTGTTGCCCCCTTCTCTCTTTTTATTTTTTTTATCTTTTTCACCTTTTTGTATTTTTGTGGCCTCTTTGGCTCTTTCTATTTATCTCTCATTTGTCCTCTTTGGGATCTTTTAATTCGTCCTCTTTGGGATCTTTTCCTCACTTAAGGGCAATACTCTATATCTTAGAAGAATATAGAATATCTTCACACTTTAGAAGTACTCAAGCATAAAGAATAATGAAAACTATCATGACGTATGCAAATGTACGCCTCTGCTAGTGTAGCAGGATATGCAATGATACTAGCGCGTGATGTAGCAATAATAAGGGCAAAGCCCAACTATCATGCAGCTCCTCGATCAAGCAAATGCATGTATGACATGAAGATCAAGTCATGAGATGGTGGATGTTGCATGGCAATGTATCTCGGAAAGCCTATGGAAATGCCTTGATAGGTAGGTATGGTGGGTGTTTTGAGAAAGATATAGGGAGGTTTATGATGACATAGCGTATCATGCCAAGGGTTTGGATGCACTGACGAAGTATGCGCCAACTCTCAAGGTGAGAAAGGGAAATGCACGGTACCGAATAAGCTAGCAAAATATGGGAATGTGGAAGTGCCAACAATCGAATACTCGCATTAGTCCAAAGAACTCATGCACTTATTATCCGTAACTCTCTATCTAATTGGGAGGTTCACAAAGAGACGATTACCCCGAGGAGAGTGTATGGGGGTTTGGTTGTCCTTGCGCATACTCGACCCATGGTACGTGAGGGTACTCTATATAATCCAACCCTTCCAGAGGTTAACGATCCATCTAGTAGCTAGAGTTCTCAACTAATTTTTGTAGTTTTTGAAAATAAGCACGGATTGCCCAAAATACGACACCTATCACTAACAGGCTCAAGCTCTTGGCACCTTGATTTCCAAAAATTATTCTAATGAATACCTCAAAACTATTGCATGTTACTACTACACTTGTAATAGCAACCTTAATTACCTACTAATGCAAGACATACAACTCAATGGAACAAGCCAACTCTGTAAACAAGATAAACATGAAGACTAAGAGAGTTTCTAGAACAACCTAAAAAAAGCTCCAACTTGTTATGAACAGAAAGCAAAACTAAAACAAACTAAAAATTAAAGAGCGAGACGCTCCAAGTCTAGCACAGAACATATGAAGCAATAAAAATATAGCATGGAGAAATACGAACTGATGATTGTTGATGGAGAAGGGGATGCACCAGGGCATCCCTAAGCTTAGATGCGTGAGTCTCCTTGGATATTTCTTGGGGGTGCATGGGGGCATCCCCAAGCTTGAGCGCTTGAAACTCCTGAATCTTCTTTCATCATCTTCCTTCGCATACTTAAAAACTTCCTTCATACAAAACTCATCATAAGCTTATTAGAGTGGTTAGTACCAATGATAAAATAAAAAAATTCTATTGGAAATAAAGATATTCTTGAAGAGCTATTGTTTCTCAAGATTGCTAAAAAGTGTTTGCAACGAAAAAGCAAGCTTAGGGTTTGAAAAACGAAGAAAAGGCAAAACGTGGCAGAATCTGTGAAAAACAGACCAGCAGGTAGTAGATAATATTTTCGGGGTACTTCTACAACTCAAATCAAAAACTCAGAACAGAAGCACAAAAGACAATTGTATAGAGCATGCTATCAAAACAATTTAGATCAAAAAGATGATCAGGTGATTTTACTCGAATTTTTCCGTCAAGGGGACCGATAACCCTCAACTGTAGGGGATCGAGATAGTCTTCGCGGGCAAGATAACCCAATTTATTGATTCGACACTTGGGGACACAAAGAATACGTACAGGCTTTGACAATTGAGTTGTTAATTCAACCGCACCTGAAATAAACACTTGCTTGCACAAAGGTATTAGTAGCAACTGTGATACGGTGGTAGTAGTGGTGGTGATAATAGTGGTGATGGTGGTGGTGAAACAGCAAAAGTAAAACAGGAAAAGTAAACAACTAGTAACCAGCAGGAAAGAAAACATTGTAGACTAGGGAGATGGATGGTTGGGAGCTTCTTGGATGAGAACGAACATGTAATAGATTCTAACACGAGCAAGGCTCACAGAAAAGAAAGGATCATCTAGGCAAATATCAAACATCAGGCGTGTATCCCAGGGTAGTTGTACGTGCTTGCAATAAGAACTTTGCACAACATCTTTTGTCCTACCCTCCCGCTACAAACGGGGCCAAAGGAACTTAGGGAGATTAGGGTACTCCTGTCAAAGAGCACCGGAACAAAGCATTAACACTTCATGGATACACGGAATCCTCAAATTATAGTCCATCCCCTTTGGTGTCCCAAGCTGTCACCAATGGGATCGCCGGTTCCGGACTATAATGGGTGCATACAACTCATAGATAGGATCAAGAACACCACAAACTCAAGAAACAAAAGGGTGATCAGATCTGAAATCATGGCACTCGGGCCCAAAGTGACAAGCATTAAGAGAAACAAGCTGTAACAGAGATGATAAACACCAAGTAGATGATAGGAAACATGCCCCCAACAATATGATTGAACTATTACATGATCTAACTCATCCAATCCCTACCATCCCCTTGCCTACAGCAGGGAATTACTCACACATGAGAGAGGAATTCATCGAAGGGTGATGGATAGGCGATGATGATGACGATGGCGATGATTTCCCCTCACCGGAGGCAAAAGCAGCCTCCAAATTAGCTCTCCCGGAGAAGAACAAAGGGTTGCGGCGGCTCCGCGACGTAGATTGTAAAAGCGACTTCTGTTCTGGGGTTTCTGCGTCTGGAGAATAAATAGGGCCAAAGTAGGGCACCGGGGGACGTGGGACCAGGCCAGGAGGGCAGGTGGCGCGGCCAGGGGTTAGGCCAAGCCAGGCACCCTCCGGGCTGCCCCCTGGCTTCCCTGTGGCCCCCTTGGACTTACGGAAGCTTCTGGAACGTTGATTTTTTATATATTTTTTGGGATTTTTCCAGCGTACGTAAATATCCAGAAACCTGCACAAAAGAAAACAGCACTGGTAGCTCTGCTGAAAACAGCGTCAGTCCGGGTTAGTTTCGTTCAAATCATGCAAGAATGAAGCCAAAACAATAGCAAAAGTGTTTGGAAAAGTAGATACGTTTGAGACGTATCAACTCCCCCAAGCTTAACTATTGCTTGTCCTCAAGCAATTCAGTTCAATGAACTGGACGCGACAAAGAAAACCTTGACAAACTCTTTTGCTTCATTAGATGTATATAAGCATGTACTACGAAAGAGTTTAGCAAGTTTTGACACCATGCTACAAGGACAATGCACGAAGCAATCCTTCTTTCATGTAATCAGTCACAAACAAATAAAAAGTAAATAATATGCTGCTGAGAATCAATTTAAGATCACAATGCATATAGCATGAACATATCAGAGTTGTATCTCGCTAGCCTCCATGAGTGAAGCAAAACATAAATGCAGAAACTCCTCCGGAGTTTTAACGGAGACTAGAACTCAGAACTCAAAGTAAGAAACATCACAAGCATGAAGAAGACAATGTGATACTTTGGGACAATGCATGTTACACTAAGAATGACAATTATGCTCTCATAGTTGGGGCTTTGGAGAAAGGAAGGTCGAGACTCTCGAACCGTGGCTTTTGATGGCAAGGTTGAAAACCCGTGAAAGGAAGCAAAGACTAAACATGTGCCAGAGCTCTTGGTTTTGAAAACAGAGATAAAACTCTTTTGAGAAGTGCAACTTTCCAGTCAACGGTGAACGGTAAAGGTCTCTCAATATCTTCCATGCCAACCATATTAATGCCTTTTTCTTACACATGTTCCCTTATCCATAAATCCTTTGATGGTGTACGAAACCTTTTATTTTGCCTCAAGAATGGAAGGAGGATATCGTTCCATCTATCATAAGCAGCATTTGGTCCATTTCACTCCATCATCAAGTATGGGGGAGGTGTAACTCTTTTTTTTATTGACTAGTTAAAACTTCCGTCAAAATAATTTTGGCATGAACGATACTGATTTTCCCTCACCGCACCATGAGCTTGTACGGTTACAAAGGGGAAGCTTTTGAATAAATTTCGAGATGGCACAAGAAATTCTAAGTTAGGAGTGGCCGGTAAATACCACATATAGGTAGGTATGGTGGACTCAAATGGAACAACTGGGTTTAGAAAGGTGATTGTGGAAGCACAAGAAGAATTCCGCTTGGTGCTGGAGGAAGGCTAGCAAAAGACGGGGAAGCGACCAACCAGAGAGCATAAAGGTCATATTCATGCAGAGCGACAAAGCAACATTGAATCGGGCATGAAAGTGATATAACTCACCCTGAAGTAAAAAGATCATCAAGGCAGAACAGACTTTTTAGTATTAACATGCGCGAACATGTGCCAAGTCAACCCAAGAATTCCCCGGAGGGAAATACCACTTCAATATGCCACACCATGAACAATGCAATGCATGTCAATCATTTCAAGCTATTTGAGATTAACCACAAAGAAAGCAAGAACCACTGGGAAAGATTTGTAAACATAGCACTATGTCGCTACAAGCTGGTCTCTAATCATAAGTACAGGCATATGTACAAAAGTAGAAACAAAAAGAGTTCATACCGACTTTCCTTGTTGCATACCTTCCGTCGATCTTCATCATTACTTCCTTGTCACTTGCACAATCGAACGTAGGAAATTATAATCATCACGGACTCGAGCTGAACTCTGAAACAAAGCAAACTAAAGAGCAAAGGAAACATATTTTTCGTTTTTTTAAGGTTTAACGAAAGCAAAAGAAAGGAGAAATATTTTTGGGTTTTTGCAGACTAAAAGAACAAAGAAGAACAGACAAAAACTTGCAAAAAGATAAAAGTGAACCAACGGTAGATACAATGGAAAGGGGAGGAGAGCACGTACTCCCCCAAGCTTAGGGTTTTGGCCTAAGTTGGGCTCGTCTACTGCGGTCCTGAGGAGCCTCCTGCTTCAGGGTAGTACCGGTATGTCCATGGGTCGTATCCATCCTCCGTGCGTACACCGAAGCCCTGGGCTCCTCCCACATGGAAGAAGACGGTCCCGCCCCCCATCCAGAGGAAGACCCTTCATCCCAGGGGGTGACGGTCTCCTCCTGAACGGGCGGATACACGACGCGCTCCTCCTCGTCTGGCTCGACCCCCTCCGTGGGGTCGTGAAACTGGTATCTCCCCATGATTTCATCAAACTCGGCCACTGAAAAACGAAATCCGTTCCTGCGTGAAAAATCAAACACAATTGGTGCAGGTAGACGGACAGTGCATGCCACACCGTATTTAAACCGCAAAATATAATCAAGTGTATAGCGGTCAGAGGTCTTAGTAACAAAAAAATGCCTCTTCATAGCAGCCAAGTCAAGTCTAACAAAAGGAAAGATTGCATCATCTGGGCGCGGTTATCCTTGGAGAAACTGCAAAACAAGTGTGGCATAGACGCCACCAAAGAGGTCCCCCTTGTTACTATTATTAGCAAGGTGTTTCGCAATAAGCGAACCCACATGATACTCGTGCTTCCCTGAGAGGGCATTCTCCATGATAGCAGTATCAGGCGTAGAAGTGTTGCTCGTGTTGTCTCGAGCCAACACTCCTCTAGCAATATAATAGGAGAAATACCTGAGGTGAGGGAACATAATGTTGGAAATCTTCTGACTGTTGGATGGCCTCACTTCAGTGTTACAGAATGAGTCGAGGAGGGTGTTGAGTGCAAAATTTTGGACATTTTTCCTCTTCTTCTTCTCGACCAAGCCTGGCAAACCTAAAGCTTCACAAAATATAATCATAGGCATGGTCAGCAATCTTTCATAAAGTCGGAACACCACAGTATCATTGTCAGAATAAAACCTGAAACTGTTAACAAAAATAGCGGTGAGTGTCTTGTACTGTGGTACACGGCTCGTAACAAGCCGTGTCAAACCTGCATTGGCCCACAGAGCATAGAACTCTTCTTGTATGTCGGCATCCTCCATGAAATCTTCGCATGGAAATGCCATGGCTTTCGCGGGTGACGCGTCCAACATCTCTATGGGTACGATATCTTCATTGTAGCTCACCCTCGTGGTCGAAGGTGAAGCTGCGGAACGCGTAACTCGGCTAGAGCGCTCGGGTTTCTTCTTCCCAAGCCACTTTCCTAGCCTCTCCATTTCTGAAAGTTTTAACAATCACAAAAACGAAGATTTAAGCAAAACTAGTTTGGGAAAAACATTCTACTTACTTTACCATGGCTCAAACTAGCAACAAAACTTGAAAAATAAATTTCTACACAAACATTTAAGCTCAACTAAACAGCACCAAGAACCATTAAATACTCACTAATGAAGCCACCAACTAGAAAACTAATTGGAGGGGTGAGGGAGTCACATACCAGAGAGTATTTGTTCCAAATTTCAGCTCAAATGAGTGGTTGTAGAAGGAGATCGAGGTTCCGTGCTCAATAACAACAAGAACAACATAACCAGAGCAAGAACACGAGTTTTTGGGAGGAAGGAGAGAGAGAGTGAGGGAAGAGAGGCCACCAGGGGTGCCTGTGGGCCCCGGGATGGTGGGTGGCGCGACCAGGAGCTGGGCCGCGCCACCTGGCCTCCTGGGTCATGGTTGGACCCCCTGGTCAGCCACAGGTGCCTCCTGATGGCTTTTTACCTGGAAATTTTGATTTTAATTTTTCTGTAATTTTCTGGGCAACTTCACTGTAGAGAATTTTTCAAAGTTCAAAAAGCTGCAAAAACTTTAGTGAACTTGAGACAAAAATTAAAACAAGTGAAGATTTAGGTACAGCCAGGAGAATAAAAGCTAAAGGAAATGAAAACATAACAAGCTCAACTGTTTACCTATATAAAACATGCTAGTTAGCAAGGTTGATCAAGTCTTACCAACAAACCTGTGGTATATAGCGCAGAAAGTCTCGCCTCTTATGAAGTGATCATTGCACTCTCACTTTAATGGACATTGTCCCCACCATAATTGTCTTGTATTTATGGTATACATGTAGTGGACAATCCCATTCTCCAATCTTCATGGTCTCGATATTCTCAATGGAGTTAAGGCCATGCCTTTTGTCGGTCTTCTTAGGAAAATACACCGTGTGTTCCTTGTCATTCACGTTGAAGGTAACCTTCCCTTTATTGCAATCAATAACAGCACCTGCGGTGTTAAGAAAAGGTCTACCAAGGATAATGGACATGCTCCCATCCTCGTGCATGTCAAGCACAACAAAATCAGTAAGTATTAAGCAATTGGCAACTTCAACAGGAACATCCTCACAAATACCGATCGGGACGGCCGTGGACTTGTCGTCCATCTATAGAGAGATATCTGTAGGAATTAATTTCTCTAAACACAGTCTTTTATAGAGAGAAAAGGGCATAACACTCACTCCTGCACCAAGCTCACATAAAGCAGTTGTAACATAATTATTTTTTATGGAGTAAGGAATGGTGGGTATACCTGGGTCACCGAGCTTCTCAGGAATCTTTCCACTGAAAGAATAGTTAGCAAGCATAGTAGATATTGCCTCATTAGGGACTTTTCTTTTATTAGTAACAATATCTTTCATATATTTAGAGTAAGGAGGTAACTTAATAGCATCAGTCAAAGGGATTTGAAGAAAAAGAGGTGTCATCCACTCACAAAACTTGTTGTAGTGTTCTTCTTCTTTGGTTTTGACGGACTTTCTTGGGAAAGGCATGGGTTTCTGTACCCATTGTTCTCGTTCCTTCCCATGTCTCCTTACAAGAAAGTTTTCTCTAGTATACTTCTTGCGTTTATCGGGTGCTTCTTCTTCACGAACCTCGGGTGGATCATTCTTTTCATCATCTTTTTCAGGTTCAGCACCGTCTTCAGTCTCAGCATCGGAGGTAGATATGCTATTTGGATCAACAACTTGTTCTTCTTCTTCTATAGGATCATTGGAATTTTCAACTTCCTTGTGTTTCTTCTTCTTCTTCTTCTTTGGAGAGCTAACAATTTCTTCTTCCTGCACATGAGAATCTTTCTCGATCCTCTTTGGATGCCCTTCTGGATAGAGAGGGTCCTGGGTGTGTGTTCCACCACGGGTCTTTATACCATAAGCCTCTAAATTGTCCTGTTTAGCATTATTAGCAAGAAAATCTTTTTGCGCATTAGAAATTTGTTCAAGATGAGTTTGAACCATATTAAAATGCTTCACAAGACATTTAACATCATTAGCTGTTCTTCCTAGAACATCAAGCAAACTTTTGATAGCAAGAGTATTATCATGCACCTGACCTTGTATCTTCTCATTGAAGTGACTCTGTTTCATAATAAAATTATCAAGATCATCTAAACATTGGTCAGGAGGTTTACCTTTAGGGATGTCACTTTCATTGAAATTTAAAAGAGAGTGTACCTCTACCATAGGTGGGTGAGTGGTAGGCTCACACAGCTTCTCAATTGGGGGTAGATTCTTCATGTCTTTAGCTTTAATTCCTTTCTCTTTTATAGACTTCTTTGCTTCTTATATATCGTCGGGGCTTAGGACAAGCATGCCCCTCTTCTTTGGTGGTGGAGGTGGTCAAAGCACGGACCAATATTCATGGTTTTGGCAATCTTGCCCATCAATTCTTCCGCATCGTCCGGTGTTCTTTTCCTGAAAACACAACTAGCACAACTATCTAGATAGGATTTAGACCCATCGGTTAGACCAGCATAAAATATATCTAGTAATTCATTCTTAGGGATATCATGTACCGGTCTAGCCTTCAGAAAACTGCAAAATCTCCCCCAAGCTTTAGGGAGATGCTCATCCTGCAACTGTTTAAAGTTATAAATTCTTTGCAAAGCAGCATGTTGCATATGAGCAGGAAAATACTTATCAACGAAAGATATAGCCATATCTTGAGGACATTGAATGGAACCACATGGTAGTGCATCATACCATGCTCTAGCATCTCCTTTTAAGGAAAAAGGAAGAAGCTTGGTCACATAAAAGTTCCGGATCCTTTCATTAGTAGTAAACAAGCCACCCAACTCAGTGAGTTTGGTGAGGTGCTTGATAGCATCATCATTTTCTCTGCCATAAAAGGGATCAACTTCAACTGTGGATATAAGTGAAAGATCAACAGAGAAATCATAATCAGGATCAGTGATGCATATAGGAGACATAGAAAAAGTAGGATCAGGAGTAAACTTGTTCTTCATGGAGTGATTTGCTAGCAACTTCTTTATAGTAGCAGGGTCGGAATCAGCACATTCATTAAGCTCCCTGCAAAAATCATCATCAAATGTAATATAATCATCCTCAAGGAGTTTCTCCTTAAGGCCAACAAAGTTATGAGTTTTTCCAATAGGTGTTTGGGTAACAGGAATTTCAACACCCGAGAATCGGGCAGCAGCAGCAATCTGTTCTTCAATAAAAGAACCAAGTGAACCTGTAGTCTCAAAGGTAGTAGAAGCATCATCAAAAGTATCTGAAATATTGCCAGACTCAGCAGAAGTACCATGTAACTGAGGTGAATCAAAATGACTCATAACTGAAGGTGAATCAAGTTTAGCACTAGTGCTAAGAGCAGTACCTCGTCCCGTACGGGATGGTAAGATCGGAAACTTGGGGTCTCCTTTCTTACCCATAGTGGATAGCATGCAGCAGGTAGGATACTTCAAGTAGACCTGTAAATAAAGCTATGGTCCCGGCAACGGCGCCAGAAAACAGTACTTGATAACCCTCAACTGTAAGGGATCGAGATAGTCTTCGCGGGCAAGATAACCCAACTTATTGCTTCGACACTTGGGGACACAAAGAATACGTACAGGCTTTGACAATTGAGTTGTCAATTCAACTGCACCTGAAATAAACACTTGCTTGCACAAAGGTATTAGTAGAAACTGTGATACGGTGGTAGTAGTGGTGGTGATAATAGTGGTGATGGTGGTGGTGAAACAGCAAAAGTAAAACAGCAAAATAAACAACTAGTAACCAGCAGGAAAGAAAACACTGTAGACTAGGGAGATGGATGGTTGGGCACTGCTTGGATGAGAACGAACATGTAATAGATTCTAACACGGGCAAGGCTCACAGAAAAGAAAGGATCATCTAGGCAAATATCAAACATCAGGCGTGTATCCCAGGGTAGTTGTACGTGCTTGCAATAAGAACTTTGCACAACATCTTTTGTCCTACCCTGCCGCTACAAACGGGGCCAAAAGGAACTTAGGGATATTAAGGTACTCCTTTCAAAGAGCACCGGAAGAAAGCATTAACACTTCATGGATACACGGAATCCTAAAATTATAGTACATCCCAGGTTTTCCAATCTGTCACCATTGGGATCGCCGGTTCCGGACTATAATAGGTGCATACAACTCGGGCCGGAAACAAAAGTGTGATCAGATCTGAAATCATGGCACCCGGGCCCAAAGTGACAAGCATTAAGAGCAACAAGTTGTAATAGAGATGATAAACACCAAGTAGATGATAGGGAACATGCCCCCAACAATCTGATTGAACTATTACATGATCTAACTCATCCGATCCCTACCATCCGCTTTGCCTACAGCAGGGAATTACTCACACATGAGAAAGGAAGTCATGGAGGGGTGATGGAGCGGCGATGATGATGACGATGGCGATGATTTCCCCTCACCGGAGGCCAAAGCAGCCTCCAGATTAGCTCTCCTGGAGAAGAACAGAGGGTTGCGTCGGCTCCGCGACGTAGATTGGAAAAGCGACTTCTGTTCTGGGGTTTCTGCGTCTGGAGAATAAATAGGGCCAAAGTAGGGCACCGGGGGACGTGGGACCAGGCCAGGAGGGCAGGTGGCGCGGCCAGGGGCTGGGCCGTGCCAGTCACCCTCCTGGCTGACCCCTGGCTGCCCTGTGCTCCCCCTTTGGACTTGCGGAAGCTTCCGGAACACTGATTTTTTATATATTTTTTTGGGATTTTTCCAGCGTACCAAAATATCCCGAAACCTGCACAAAAGAAAACATCACTGGTAGCTCTGCTGAAAACAGCGTCAGTCCGGGTTAGTTTCGTTGAAATCATGCAAGAATGAAGCCAAAACAATAGCAAAAGTGTTTGGGAAATTAGATACGTTTGAGAAGTATCAGGAACATAATCTGTTTCTGGATAGCATGTCAGAACTTTTGAACTTTCTTACAATCGGAGGCTAAAACTTGGCACAAAGCTTGAAAATAAAGATACAATGATGTTGCTACAGTAGTATTAACATGAAGACCACTAAAACTGAAAATAAAAATATCTTGGGTTGCCTCCCAACAAGCGCTTTATTTTATGCTTTTTAGCTAGGCATGATACAAGAGGAGAAATCAAAAGTCATCATAATTGTCAGAGTTATAAAGACCTTCAAATGGTTCCTCAACAAGTTCATCCTTGTTTATTTTAGGAAACGGGTACGTACCGTTCACCTTCCCACGTAAGCGTATGTGTCCCTTACCTATATCAATGAAGCCCTTCACGGCTTGGAGGAAGTCCTTTCCAAGCACTATGTTGCCTTGGTTTGGCTCCATGATGAAGAAATCAACCATTGCAATCCTTTTAAGAAATGTAACTTGGACGTCTTTTACATTTCCCTGTATATCAGAAATATCTCCATTAGCATGTTCATGATAATATGACAAATTGTCCATGTTTAAATTTAAATAATCATAAACTACTTTTGGCAATGTAGAAACCATGGATCCAATATCAGAAAAAGCAAGGAAGTCCTGGTTAGAGATGCTAATTCTAATAAAAGGCTCCCACTCACTATCTACCTCCAAGATATCTTTCTAATTGGGCTTGGGTTTCTCTACTCGTCTTAAGTCTAGAGCATCCATTCTCCTCTCAATAGTAGCAAGTCTATCTATAACAGTATCAAAACTACGATCATAAACAAAGTAACTAGATAGACCATGTATAATATCAAGAGCTCTAGCTTTAACACATTCGAATAAATCTCCTTCATCTATAATATCAAGAGAGTGTTTACACCATTTAAACATACCATGGTAAAAAATTCTAAGAACAATTTTTATAGGTATCCAAGGCATAATTCTCCTATGTGCATCAGAAATTATGTCCCATGCCTTCTTCATATTTTCTCCATCCCTTTGATGGAAATCTAGAACATCCGATTCCCTCAAAGCACCAAGTCCTAACATGCTGACTACTAAAAGAAAGGTAAATAATTTTTTTTGTGATTTTTCATAAAGGACACTAAGATAAAACGGTAAAGTAAACTAACAAGACTAAAAAGCAAATGTAAAAGATAGTGTGAAACTCCCCTATCTTGAAGAGTGGAGTCCCCGGCAACGGCGCCAGAAATTATCTTGATGGCTTCTCGCCCCTCGTTGGTTACCCCAAGTAGAAGGTTGAGATGTAGCGTAGCAGCACATTTCCCACGGTGAAGATGCCAAGGTTATCAATCCAGTAGGACTCCAAGGATCGACAAGTAGGTGACAACGACGCTAGAAATTACTTGATAGCACGAGATGTGACGTTGACCTGCACACAGCAACAGATAACTTTGCTCCCAACGAGTATAGAGAGGTTGTGAATCTCCCTGACCTTGTTGTTTACAAAGGGTCAAACACAAGGGTAGATAATAGTGATAAATGCAACAGAAAATAAAAGCGATAAAATAAAGTAGAGGTGTACACAATGGTGGGAATATGGACTGGGGTCCCATGATGTTCACTAGTGATGTCTCTCTCCCAAAAGACGATAAAATAGCTAAGGTGGGTGAACAAATTACAACTGGGAAATTGATACGTCCCAAACGTATCGATAATTTCTGCTCGCTCCATGCATGTTTTGTGTGATATTGCTATGATCTAGATACACTTTCATACACTTTTGATCATATTATGACTAACCTATTAACTCAGTGCACCCTAGTGCCAGTTTCTGTTTTCTGCTGTTTTTCTATTTTAGTTTTCCCCCATATAAAAAGTGCTCCAAAAATCCGGGAAAATATTATTAAAAGTCAGCGTGAAGGAAGCTTCCAGAGCCCCGAAGGAGGGCCAGGGGCCACCAACAGGTGCCCAGGCAGCCACCTGGCGCGCCCAGGGGCCTGGCCGAGCCAGGGGGGCGCCTAGACCCCTGGTGGCCCCCCTGGCTGCCCCCCTTCGCATATTTATTCTTCGCCACTGGAAACTTCGGAAGAGAGAACCCTATTTCACAAACTTGCCTCTATTCCGCCGCCGCCGCGCTTCCAAGATCGAGAGCATCGTCAGGACCCTTCCCGGCAACCTGCCGGAGGGAGGATCGACCTCCGGGAGCTTCCCCTCCACCATGGACGCTTCCCGGATGCGCCGTGAGTATTTTCCTTTGGACCATGTGTCCGTGATCAGTAGCTATGTGATGTTCTCCTCCCCTCTTTGTTCTTCATGGTTTAGACCTCGTGAGCTGCCCTACATGATCGAGGCACATATGTAATATTTCTTCTTTTGCTATGGTGAGTTTGATGGTATCTGATGGATTATGAGATTATGTTCAGATTGTGATAGAGTAATATATTTGGTTTTTATCTCTTATATTTTTGTTCCTAAGTAATTCTTGCATGTACTCCGTTGTTGTTTATTGCTTTGGCCAAGTAATATGTAGTGACTCCAAGAGGGAACGTTATGCTCGATTCTGGGTACATGCCCCCTGATGACACGCTTGAGTGACAGAAACATGAGTCTAGGGGATGTGCTGTGGCCACA